>OZ059830.1:43825111-45199859 GCA_964057195.1 Orthosia cruda | reverse complement strand
CATCGCTGACACTGAAAATGTGAGTAGTAATAATGAGCCATTATTCTGAATAAGTTACGAAAAAATATTTAACAATATAAGTTACTTTTAAATTTTGCCTTATGCCAATCTGTTAAAAACGAGTCCAGATTGTCACACCAGCGCTTCTTAGGCCTGCCTCGGTTACAATGCCCGTTTTTAATTTAAGAACGTTGAAGGGAGACCTTTGCCAAGCAGAGGAACAATATAAATTAATTAAAAATAAGTTACTTTTGTTTGACTTAGTTTATTCTCTATTATATTAATATTCTTTTCGGCCTCAAGAACCTTGTCTGTTTGCCTATCATTGGCAACTGTAACTGTGAATTAAATTAATATTATTTAAATTATTCCTTCTTCGAAACGCACAGGATCGATCAGTGTGGGGACGCTTGGAGGCGGCCCATGTCCAGAAGTGGATGTCTTTCGGCTGAAATGATGATGATGATTGTATTCCTTTCCCCAGTCAACTATGGTATTACAGAGGTAGCTAATGAACAAAGGAAGGCTTCTTGGCTCTTTATCAATATTTTCACTTATCTGCCTAAATACTGCTACTGTTGACGATGCTACGGTGGACTGCTCAGTTCTAAATATTTGGACTAAATAACAATTACAGGAATACAAGTCCAAACAAACGCAGTGTCTTATTCTTGGTAGGATCTTGAGTAACACGATGCTTGGAGCAGGATACGTGCTAGTGCCGCCCGCACGCCCTCTCGTCCACCGCATGCCTCCAGCAAATAGCAGGTATGCCATGCATAGACAGCTACCATATATCATAAGGTATATATCATAAGGTTTCTAACTACAACATTCAGCAGATTCTGGCTAATATAGTCCCATTCAAGCATTAACGCCATGTGACCTTTTACAGTTATTTGAGTTTAAGATTGTTTCATAGAAACCTGACAAACATAACCTGCTAAATTCTGGATTTTATTAGGCAATCACTGAATTGAGTATTATTTAGTAAACAGTCTTTACTTACCAACTATAGCATCCCCACTCCCTGTATCACCATCTGTAGATGGATCAACCGCATGTCCGTAACTTGTAAATGTTCTCCTCTGATTTTCAAACTGGAAGTCACTGATATGTGCCTTTTCTACGTAGCCAGACAACATGTTTCTATTGGCCCTCATTTGTTGGGTTTGAAATGGATTCTCTGGTCCAAATGTGGGGGCAAATAATTCTTCATACTTAGGATTGTGCATTAATTCTTGACTGTTTGGTAATAGTACTCTAGTGTCATCACTGTTCTGGAATATAATAAATGAATAGAGTTGTTATTAGCATGTTAAACACTTCAGAACATTATTAATGGGACTACATATTCAGATATCAAGTTTATGTTACTCAACAAAACATTTGACAAAAATATTGTAAAATACCCTGATTTAAGCAATAAAATGTGTTTATTATGTTCTTATTCAGATTCAAAGTATGGTTTACATCAATATTATGCTACAAATAGGCCCCTGAAATATGATTTTTGATTACTCACAACATAACCTTATTTGTTTATAAACATTAAAAGCATTATTACCCTCTATGGAAGTATTGTTGCTTCTGAACAAGAAACCATCTAAAAATTGTCAATATGATGAGTTTTCATGCGTACAACAGTAAGACCACAGGTGAAATAACACGAACATTGCTCTGCGAAAATTCTATCTCACAATCATACTTATAATGTTTGGAAGCTACTTTTAATGGAGTAATAATACTTACTGTAGGCATGACGACAGGAGCAGCGCATATTTGCATTGACTTTGCTACGGAGAAGTTAGAATCAACTGGTTTTAAATGCGCTAATAATTTTTCATTGCTCTCTCCTTTGATAGTTTCACTTTCATTTTCTTCTTCGTCCTCAGAACTACTACCGTAGTTTTGTATGTTCAACATTGTTAATAGAGTCTAATTAACTTAATTCTATACTAATATAATAATTATTTCATAACAAAACAATGTGGGTTTAAAACAAACTAACAAAGTTGCGAAGTACGAATTCATTTGGCAGTACAGTAAATATTATGAAGTGAATGTGAAGCGTCAAGATTAGTCAAGAATGAAAGCAAATGTCATCCAGAGACAGGGATACAAGACCTGTATTCAAAAGGTAAAACAAAGACACGATTTTTATGCTAGTGAAGTGATCTAAAAATGATGGGTTTGGAACGTGGTTTTCTAGTGACAGAACAAAATCGTTCGGAAACACAATTTTAGATAAAAATTGCATTTACAATAATTGAAAACATTATAAATAAAACATTCAATCTAAGCCTTCCTAAATGTAAAAACCGGTAAAATCATCTGCCCAGAATATACGAACTTTATGCTCATTTTTTTATTTAATTTGACAAGCACCATCATCTGTCTGATAATCAGTTGTACCAACCGAAGACTCTAAGAAATCTATTCAAGTCAGGTGACGAGCCCTTGTGACAGTTCACGGTATTCCTCTGAAATTAATAAAATCCAGAAAAACACTAAACATGACTACTATGCACGCGCTAGCTAACAAGGGAAAATTAATCAGCGTCATCGGTGACGAGGTAAGAAAATCGTTTATCTACTATTTCTAAGCCATGTCGTTGTCTGACAAATAAACAAAATTCTCTCTCTAAGTTATCATGCAATTAGTGCGAAAATCACCCTAGAAACGTATAATTATCTGATTCCAGGACACCTGCGTTGGATTCCTGCTGGGCGGAATCGGTGAAATCAACAAAAACAGACACCCCAACTTCATGGTCGTCGACAAAAGTAAGTCGATTTCTTACTACCAGAATGAAAGTTCCTATTAGAATAATTTTATACTTCAGTTATTTAAAATCCCTGTGAAAAGTATGGCTCTGAGCTTTAATGCTTTACAAGGCCGAAGGTTCCAATTTGATTATTTTAATATTATTGAGTTTATCTGTTTGAACTATAACAATTTCCTCGCCTGTTTCACAGTATGCCGTAACTAATCATGGTTAAAATAGGCAATTGGAGCCCAACAATAATGTCTTTGCCCAACTGAAAATATTGGGTTAGGATTTTGTCTTTGTTAGCTCTGAAAATAGAACAAGGATGTTAGGCTATTTTCTATGTATTATAAGGTCAGCACGGGCACTGGGAGAGGGGTATACTTGGACCCTCCTGTCTTTCAATAAAATATACTAAAACATAAAAAAGATCTATATAACAAAGCCTCATAATTATAGAGAACCTAGAATACCCAAGGCGAGGTGCTATAATTATCGAGCTTGCTTTGTTCACTCTTGAATCTTTCTTCTTCAATCCTCAATTTTTTTTTCATAAGTCAACAAAGTTTATTCTGTGGACCAAATATTTGAGGCACTACCCTAAAAATTCTTGCCAGTGCAATTGTTAAAAAGTTATTACGCAATACCTACATAAGCCAGTAAAAAAGAGTTAGTGAATTCAGCTACAGAATCTCTACAAGAGAGACAGGGAGTAAGAAAATTGCATCAGAAGAGTAAAAGTAATTCAAAACTATCAGTTGATAATGATGTTTTTATTTAATAAATTGTAGACAAAGTATTTTTTTAAATGCTTGACATATTTAACCGACTGCCCAAAAAGGCAGAGGTTCTATGTTTGGCTGTATGTTTTTTTCTGTTCACCAATATCTCGGCAATTATGGACTGATTTTGAATATTCTTTTTGTGTTTGAAAGGGTAATGAGCCCATACAATGCACCAAGTCAGAATCTGATGATGAAGCTGGACGTTAGGCACTAGAACTTTTTTTTTTTTTTTTTCTTGATCTGTTGTATCTGCAATCAGTCTTGAGTACTTTAAGCAGATGTGGTAAGTGACAATTGGCATTTCGAGTGTGCTTTCCAGTGAGAGCAACTTCTCATAGGTTTAGCATGTATTAAATGCTACTCAAGAGGGTATAGACAGAATGTCTTTTCTTTTGAGACGTTTCTGGTACGTGCGCGTTGTCAAACCAGTGGCCAGTTCATTTGGATGCCTCTCCAGCCTTTCCAAGTATGTTTTACTTATGGCCAAGATTTCCTCTTTCACAGAGTTCATTTGAAATTGGTTGTGTATTTCACAATTTGTAATGAACCAAGGCCCATTGTATATGGATCTCAGAATCACATTTTGCATGCGCTGGATGATGGATATATTAGAATTGCTACAACTCCCCCATAGCTGGATGCCGTACATCCACACAGGCTTTAGAACGGTTTTATATATAAGGAGTTTGTTGTCAGTTGATAATTTGCTGTTCCGCCCTAATAGCCAGTGTAGGTTTTTGTAGCGCAAGTTGAGCTCATCTCGCTTGGTCTTTATGTGCTGCCTCCACGTTAGGCGGCGATCAAGATGTAGTCCTAGGTATTTCACATAATCTTTATGTGGTAGCAAGTTGTCGTTAAGCTTTACTGGCGGACAATCGCCTCTGCGTAGTGTGAAAGTGACCTGTACCGACTTAGATGGGCTAACTGTTATTCGCCACTTTTGGAGCCAGTCAGATATTTTGTCTAGACCATTTTGCAGCGTTTGTGAAGCAATTGTGGGGTCATGGTTGCTAGCCAGAATTGCTGTATCATCAGCGAAGGTTGCTGTAGTCACGCTGTCCTCTGCTGGCAAGTCTGCTGTGTACAACGTGTACAGAATTGGCCCCAGCACTGAACCTTGGGGGACGCCAGCCTTTATTTCGAATAACTTCGACGTTGCCTCAGCTTCTTTGACTTGAAACAGTCGATCTGTTAGGTAGCTCTTCATTAGCTCATAGATGTTGTGAGGAAGAAAAGCCTTTATCTTATAAAGTAAGCCCTTGTGCCAAACGCGGTCGAAAGCCTGCTGAATATCCAGGAAGACTGAGCAACAGAACTCCCTTTCCTCCAGCGATTTCCTAATCCTGTCGCACACTCTGTGAACCTGTTCGACGGTGGAGTGCTCAGGTCGGAATCCAAATTGGTGACAAGGTATGGTGTTATTTTCCTTTAAAATTGGCTGTATTCTGCAGAGCAGGAGTTTCTCAAAGATTTTCGACAGTACTGGTAGTAAGCTTATAGGTCTATATGATGTCACCACATTGGGTGGTTTGCCTGGTTTATGCACCATGAGTATCTGTGAAACTTTCCACTCTTGTGGAAAGTACTGCACTCGTAGGACCCCATTGTAGAGTGTCGTTAGAAACACGATGGCCTTTTTTGGTAGTTGTAATAAGATTTCCTTCGTGATTAGGTCAAATCCGGGTGCTTTTCTACTACCGAGGTTTTTTATTGTAGCCCAAACTTCTCTGGCAGTGACAGATCGTGGAGGAGGTGACATTTGGAGATCTTGTCTTAGAAAGGAGTTTATTTCTTCTTCAGACACGGAATCTGTTGCCTCGTTAGGAAGGAATACATTTGCCAGATGCTCAGCAAACGTATCAGCCTTTTCTTGAGGTGTTCTTGCCCACCCTTGGCTCCTTCTGAGAGGTGGTACAGCTACCTGGGGTCTGGTATATTGCTTTGTGAACTTCCAAAGAGAGTAGTTGGTTGAGGCTGAAGGAGTGAGTGATTCAAGCTGGGTTTCTAAGGTGATATCATGCCAGGTTTGAAGCAGTTCTTTAAGCCTGCTAGCGGCCTTACGGAAATTGTACTTGTCTTCGTTTAAACCACTTTGGTGCCATATCCTACGAAGTCTTCTTTTTTCAAGCAATGATTCCTTTATTTCCAGGGGGTAATCAGAAGACCTAATTTTACTTGGACATTCAGGAGTACTGATCCAACATGCTTCTTGGATCATATTTGTTATATACTGAGTAGCAATGTCTATATCATCTGGAGTTTTTAATGCTATTTTTAGCTCAATATTATCTTCAATGTACTCCCTAAAACCCTCCCAGTCTGTGTACTTATTGGTTAATGTTGATGGTCTCGCAATTTCAATCAGTCTTGAACTTATTGTTAGTAATACCGGTGTATGATCAGATGATGTATCATAACACGGTTCTGGCTTTAGGTAGTCTTTAGACAAACCTTTACTGATGAAAAAATCCAGCAGATCTGGGGTTTTCCGTGAGTCACTAGGCCAGTATGTAGGTTCAGCAGTAGATATTGCAGATAAGTTGTTCCCTTGAATGCTCAGTTTCAGCTGTCTACCTCGAGTGGTAATTAGCCTCGACCCCCAAGATGTATGCTTCGCATTCCAATCGCCTCCTGCCACAAAACGGTTACCAAGTGACATAAAGAAGTGCGAAAACATGGTGTCACTAATTTTATGTTTTGGTGGGCAGTAGACAGCCGACACGTTCAGACACCCATTTACGTCTTCCACGCTTATTGTTGTAGCTTGAATGTGGTCGGTTTTATACTCTGGCATTAGATGATGTTTGATCGACTTTCTTACTATCACTGCCGTCCCAGCATGGGCCGTCCCATCAGGATGATTTGTCAAGTAGCATTGGTGGTCTGGAAATTTAACATTAGTAGTTGAGGTGCAATGTGCTTCAGAAATCAGTAGAATATCTAGCTTTTGCTCCGTCATTAAGAGCTCAACCTCATTTTTATTTGGGGTTAGCCCATTTATGTTGAAAGTTCCAATCCTTAAGGCAGTCATTTTGTCAGCCTGTCGACGAGTTTAGTTATGAGGCTCATTAAAGTACTCATTTGGTGTAAGATAGAGTCAAACTTCTCAGATTGCTTTAATAGTAATTGTTCGATTGTCATACTTGTGTGTGTAGGGTTAGGAGTATGTCGTAGTGCCTCAGCATAAGTTGCGAACTTGGTACCAGGAATGATTTTGTCAGCTTCACCAGCTTTTTCAGTGGAATCATTGGCAACATACTTAGTTGGTGCTTGTTGGCGAGACTCAACCGATGTAAAAGCGGTCTTTTTTGTTCTTCGGGCTACAATTTCTTTATATACTGCACAACCCCTATAGTTAGCAGGGTGCGGGCCACTGCATAGTGCACACAGAGCAGGTGTTTGGCGATCAATCTTCTGGCATTCTGAAGTCTTGTGGGACTGTCCACATTTAACGCAACGGTAAGGACGCATACAGTAGTTCTTCGAGTGGCCATATTGTTGGCACCTCTGACATTGTACGATCGATTTGGTTTTTCTTGGATCTTCTATAACGATAGATTGGTGGTATATATACTTTAGGTCCTTTACCGCTTTATTGTTTGACCCAGGAGCCAGATTTACAAAGAATGTAGAGGTTGGTTTTTTCTCGGGGCCGTACTTAGCATTGATAATTTCTCCAGTAACTGTATTTCCTGTGGCCTCAATTTCTTCTCTAATGATACTAGTGGGCGTGGATGGATGTAAGTTGCGAATAACTATTCTAAAGCATCTCATATCCTTTCTGTTAAAAGTATGCCCAATGAGTCCATTCTCCCTCACAAGCACAATTAGCTTTTTGAAATATAAATATAATATAGTAATAGAATAAGGCACTAGAACTTGGAATTAATATTATTTTCATGGTAATATGAGGTACCACTACTAAAAAGAGAAAAACAAAAAGCTTTTTAACAAAACAAATAAACTGACTTCCAAAGCGAAAAATAACTATCTTTTCCGAAGTTTGTGTCGATAACCAAAAACAACAAACAGGTAACACCGACTTCGGAACAGAAAGTTACTTTTCGCTTTGTAGTGTTTTGCTTTGGATGTCGGTTTATTTTTTTCTCTCTTAATATTTCCCATTCTGTATTACACCTTATGTATCTAAAATAAATTGTGACAGATATGCTAATTGCCCTTGCAAATCCTAGAAGTCATCTTATTTTGATAAAAAGATGATTTATAGGTATCCAAGGTTATAAAGTCAAATGATTGCCTTTTGTGAAGCAGCAAAACAAAGTGAAATTTTCTTTTATTTATTATTCTGTTTATTCAATTTTGTACACATTTTATATTTACATTTTTTAATATTTATTTTAAAAAAAATAATGGTTATCCGCCGATGTCGGAAGCAGGATCCAAGCTAACGGTGGTTAGGACCCCAGAGCCAGGAACCTCCTCACAATGCGAGCCGTATCGAGGAGTGCTGCCTTCTATATCAGGCCCTTGATCCAACCACGTAATGACAGCCTCGACAGAGTCGTCGAGGCTCTTTGCCATCAGGCCGTTGGCCGTAACGACAATCGGCACAATGATCGCCGAGTCCACATTCCACATGTCGACAACCTCGTGTGCTTAGTCGAAATACTTGATTTGTTTCTCTTTCTCAGCTTTCACGAGGTTCTCGTCATGCGGGATGGTATCATCGACTATCATTGTGCAGCAAGCTAATCGGTCTATTACCACTATATCCGGCTTATTGGCAACAGTAGTCCTATCAGAGATGATAGACCGATCCCAGTACAACGTAACATGGTGTGATTTTCAGCGAAGGTCATGTGGTGACACTTTTCAGCATTGTGTGTTCAGTACACACCAGTTGAGTAATGAGTTTAGATCCTCTTGCAGTAAAGATATAATATCCGGGTCGATTTTATTTGTCTATAGGACTTGACATAGGTTTAAAGATATTTATTACCCATAAGAACTTATAAAATATAACAGTTCACTTATAATGAGATACAGAGTTATTTATTCTAAATTATATATATAATACAGTATTTGCCTCCGGGGCGTTCGCGACGTTACAGGGTACATACATGTTTTTTAGTGTTCTTTTAAATATGTTAATATTATGACACCTCTTTATATCCTCCGGTAGATCATTAAATAGCTGTGCTCCCTCCACTAATACTGTTTTTTTGCCATAATTAGTCCGTGCACATGCAGTTTCTAGTTGGAATTTGTTGGACATTGTCTGCAAGTCCCAAATTTTCAGTTTGTTAGTTTTTTATTCCAATGTGACAATTCTGTCTGTTTTTATTTCTCTAAGCAATGTCAATGTGTTATCATGTAATCTCATATAGTAGTGATGAATTGTTGCTCAAATTCGTTTACATAAGATAAGATTTTTACTTTCTTTTTTTATATGTATATATATACGTTTTCTCTATTTTCACCCGAGCAGAGCTTGGTCGCCCAGGTACTATTAGTGAAATGTGGCTGTCTCATAGGTACACCTCGATCCATGCCTTAAAACAAATACACTCACCAATTCACCACCCTCCACTCCTTATCTCAATTTATTAGTGGTTGTGGCAGCATATCTTTTTCCATATATCTTTTTTTGTCTCGTTGGTCTCGCGCTTGCAAACGTGACTGCGTTCCTGGATTCTATTCCCAGGTTCGGCAAAGTGATATTGGGTTCTTCCATTAGGAATTCCTCAGTAGCAGTCTGGAGTTTGGTTCTGTGCGTGGCATCCCCGTGCCTCAGACAGCACGTAAAGCCGGTGATCCTGCGCCTAATCTCTCGCCTGTGTGTCGGACTTCTGTTGCATCGGACTATGACAGTAAAGGAACAAATTGCACCTGATTTCGCACTAAACAATTTCTTGTGTACTTGAGATTCGCCGCTGAGAATGACCTTCGTAGCCAAAATCGGTCATCATCATCATCATTACAGTCGAAAGACGTCCACTGCTGGACATAGGCCTCCCCCAGGCATCGCCACGTTGACCGATCCCGTGCGTCTCGCATCCAGCGTTCTTCGGGCTATGTCGGTAACTTTGGTTCTCCTGCGAATATCCTCATTTCTGATGCGATCACGCAAGGAAACTCCGAGCACAGCCCTCTCCATTGCCCTGTGATCACTGACAACATACACTGGTCATAGACTTTTGTCTTGAGACATGGTAAATTAGACGAAAAGATACCGCGCAACTTCCCGAAATCGGCCGGGATGTATTTTTTTGCCGTCACCTTCAACAGGGAATACAATGTTATTAAACCCTCCATTACCACAATCCACAGACACACCGGTCAGCGAAATCGAGGAATGCTTCAAGCGTTTCGTCAAGCGCGATGACATCGACATCATCCTGATCAACCAGAATGTAGCGGAGCTGGTCCGACACGCCATCGACGCCCACACCGCGCCGGTGCCCGCTGTGCTCGAGATTCCCTCAAAGGACCATCCGTATGATGCTAGCAAGGACTCCATCCTCCGTCGTGCTAAGGTAAATCACGTCACACTATCATATCACACTAATATTATAAAGGCGAAAGTCTGTGAATGTGTTTGTATGTTTGTTACTTCTTCACACTCAAACGGCTGGACCGATCTGGATGAAATTTGGCACATAGTTAGATTAAAGTCTGGAATAGCACATAGGATACTTTTTATCCCGGTAATGTTTCCTTTGGGATAATATTGGAGTTTCACGCGGGTGAAGCCGCTGGCTGAAGCTAGTCACAATAACATTATTAAGGAGAAAGTCTGTGTATTTGTATGTTTGTTCCTTCTTCACGCTCAAACGGCTGGACGGATCTGGATGAAATTTGGCACAGAGATAGATTATAGACTGGAATAGCACAAACGATACTTTTTATCCCGTGATTATGTTCTCTTGGGATGATTTTTAACATTCACGCGAGCGAAGCCGCTGGCAGAAGCTAGTTTCACTTATATATTGTACTAGCTTCTGCCAGCGGCTTCGCCCGCGTGTAAAGAGTTATCTTATCCCAAGGGAACATTATACCGTAAAGTAGCTCATTTTCTATTTCAGTCTATAATGTATCCCTGTGCCAAATTTCATCCAAATCCGTTCTGTTGTTCTGGTGTGATTGGGTTACAAACACACATCCAATCATCAATCCAAACTTATGCATTTATAATATTAGTAAGACTAGCTTCTGCCAGCGGCTTCGCCCGCGTGAAAGTCGAAAATTGTCCCGAGGGAACATATTCCCGGGATAGAAATCCTGGGCATGTATAATAATTTTCATCATTCACGAGGGCAAAGCCACTGGCAGAAGCTAGTAAAAAATAAATAGTCTTCTAGGTAAGCCAACTCCCTCAGGTCGCTTGCCATAATTACTAGTAAATAATGAATATTTATGTCATCAGTTGAGTAACTTATGAGTTTAAAAAATACTTTCTGTTGTATTTTGTTCAATTGCTTTTGGAATCCGATACCCACGACTTCTGTAAATTTTCGGCAGTTATTTAAAAACTGCTCTTATTCTCTGATGTTTATATGTGATCTAGCGTAGCGAAGCGTATCTTAAGTTGAATTGATTGAATGATGATATACTGCACTTTTACGATGTCCAGTTAGACGAACATGCATATTAAATTACTGGTTCTCAACTAAACGAGATTACTTCATTTATTTTTCTTCATTACTCATACACAACATCAAAGCTATCACTTTTGCTGACGCAAACGAGGAAACTGATCCCGCTATGGCATTTAAATTATTCTATGACCTGTTTAAGTTGCTTTAAAGAAAGAAAAGAGAAAAATGGATTAGTCGCGGCATTAGTTTAGTATAAGCATAGATAATATAACACTAGCGTATTAGTAGATTTGCAGAAAGAGAAAAAGAGAATTGCGGAAATACCGGTCATTATCAAATAAGCCAAATAAAACGAACTTTAAAAAGCTTTCAAATCGGGAAATAATGAAGAAAGTTATAAATCTCACACAGAAAGCCCATAATAATCGTTCCATATATTCAGTTATCAAAGTAAACCAATATGAAAAGTATTAAATAAAAATAAGAATACACATAATTTGCCAGACGAAACCATAATAAAAATCAAATCAAATGAAAATATCATATCTTATCCTCTTGAAATAGCACAAGCTTTTAACGATTAATTACTGGATCAAGTGAAACCAGTTACTAAATTAGACTAATAAAAATAAACATAAAATAATCAGTAGAATTACTTCCATGTTTATGTCGCCTACAATACCACAAGAAATTCACCAAATTATTATGTCGCTAAAGAATACGTCTAGCACTGGGCATGACGATATAAGCTCAAACATTGTTAAACGGGTATCCACAATAATTGCTCCTGTGTTGAGTCATCTCATCAATATGTGCAAATGTGCATATGCCATTGTTACTTTCAAGAAGAATTAAAATAACAATTATAAAGCCTCTCTTCGAGAAAGAACAGAGTAGGTAATTCCTGCTACGAACCTTATAACATTTCAAAAATATTCGAGATTGCAATATATTATTTATTTATTTAAACTTCATGTACAATAGTGGTACATAGGCGGACTTAATGCCACAAGGCATTCTCTACCAGTCAACCTTTGGGTTAAAAAGGACAACGTTGTGAACGGGTACAAAATAATATTTAAACAAATAATAATAATATAATAAGTTGATAATAATATTATCAACTTAGTTAATACTTTGAGAAAAATTGCCTGTTCGTTGATAACCAGAATTAGGTTTTACGAAAAGCAGATCTATTGACATGGCCATAATAATATACGATTTCTTAAATATGGTTAGCGGCAGAGTGGATAAGAGGCTACCAACTCTGGCGCTTTATATGGACATGTCAAAAGCGTTAGATCGCGTAGACCATAAAATACTGTTAGGTTAACTTAACGCATACGAAATAAGAGGAAATATATCAAATTTAATAGAATCTTATCTTTGTGATAGACAACAAATAATGTCAATTAGGAAAACTAAATAACTTATAAATCTAACCAGAGAACGGTAAATTATGGAGTACCACAAGGAAGTGTACTCGGGCCGTCTCTTTTTATTGTTTATATTAATGACTTTCCGACAGCATCATCATATCCTATATTGTTATCAAAGTAAAGTGCTGTTATATGCAGACATTGTTGTTTGCATATAACAGCACTTTACTTTTTAATAGTGTCGAGCTAAGCACTTTAGAGGCTGAGATTAATTCTACCTTACCGTCTGTTGTGAATTGGCTGAAAAATAATAATTTAGTTATACATCTTGATAAAACAATATATAATATAATGTAAATATAAGGACAAAATTATTAATGAAACAAATGTGACTATATTTCTTGGACTAAACATACAAAACACCTTAAAATTGAATTCACATATTGACAAAGTATGCAGTAAGCTAAATCAACATTTCTTTGTTTTGCACATGTTAAGTAAAACGGCGAATCGCGCAACAGTCTTCACGGAGCGTATCATGCTCTAGTAGCCTCAACATTGAGATATGGAATTATATTTTGGGGCAATGCCCCGGGTAAAGATATGGTAATTAAGTGCCAAAAAAAGTGCATAAGAGCTATATAGATTTTGCAGATAACAGACAACTACGAACCGTTTTTTTTTAAAATGTAAATATTAACCAAGCCGTCGTTGTACATCTAAAAATATATGTATGTATGTTCGTCAAAAATTATTTACATCAATTTGTTTGAGTCACTAGTCAGCGCCAACGTGATCGGTTACAAACAGCCGGATCTAGTACTCCACTATACAAAAACAGTATTTTTGTAATAGCTCAAAGCATCTATAATAAAATGTATAAGGGTTGAAGATAATATCCACAAATTCAAAAGTAAATTGTATTTATTTCTAGACATATTACTCTATCGAAGAATTACAAAATGATAAAATATGGTCATATAATTTAATTTACCATAGACATGCATGTAAAAATAAATTATATTTGATTGATTATTTTAATTGACATTATTTACAATATAAAATATGACTTTACTAGTTCATAATATAATTTACCATTGAAATGCATGTAAAATTAATTATAATTTATTAATTATTTATAAATATTTCGAGTAGGTAATATCAATTAAATGTAGATTTGACTTTGTATTGTATAGATTCAGACTTAATATTTGTACACCAATTTCATTGGTAGGACATAGAGCTCGACTAAAATGTATACATAAGATCTTTATTGTAATACCTGTGTTCACGAATAATGATTGATTGATTGATTTAATTGTGGCACATCACAATCTTGAATTCATATAGACTGAATAGAAAAAGATAATAGTTTTTTTTTTATTTACCAAACAATCAACTATATCGAATGAGCTATTTGTTTAAGCTCTCCATACTTGTCTTCCATCGTAAATGCGAAACACATACAAACTGACCCAGAAAAGCTATATTATAGCTATATATTTGTGTAGCTGCAGGCTACACAAATATTAGTTCCGTGCGATAATGTGGGCATCGAACCCTAGACCGTTCGCGCTAATCCGTCACCATTGCGCCATTCGTGCTAACTCTTCACCCACCCCAACTACTTCACATTACCCAGGCAGTTAACCCTGATATCGAATATCTATGGATCTAGCCCAAAAACTAATTTTATTTTTCTTTGTTCCAGGGCATGTTCAACCCCGAAGACTTGGTACGCTAAAACTAATTTATTGCATGATATCGTTGTCTGTGCATCAGACGGCACGTGTATATAAGCCAGCTGTGTACCAACGTTATAAAACTAACCACTAATGTGACCATCCATTCACATTTCGCCGTTTTTTTCACATGACAACATTTGACTCTCAATATTTTCTTTAGGCCAGCATATTTGTTTATCGGGTAATGTGATGATTTCAAGCACCTAGAATGGCCATAAACAAAAAAAATATGCGTAATTTTCCAACATTCGCGCGCTTTTATTCAAATATCGAAACGTTACTGAGATTTGAGCGTCAACAGTTGTCAAGTGAATACAAGGCCATACAGTTTTCAGTGTGCAATTTTATTTTTCAACTAAAGCAGTTAACTAATTAATACATTCCACTTCCCAGAAACATTTATTTTAACTGTTAAAGCGAAAGATTATTCCCTTATTCCTTTATTAAATGTGATAAAATTATTCAAATATGTAAGGTTGGAAGTTCAGTAAAGTGGCTGGTACTATTTTCAAAATACTTTGTGTCATAAAATTATCCATTATAATAAAAATATATCGTCGGCACTAAATATTTTATAATTTATTCCAATGCGACTTTAGTGTGGTTCCATCCTAAATTTTACAGAGTATTAATCAATCATATTGTATAGATTTGTTGAACTTGTATTATAGAATATAAAATACAGTTTGTTGTTTTATTTTTTTGGAGTTTTCAGTTTTTTGAGTGATTGTTTGCTGCTTGACTAACAAAGAAATAAATAGTGATTTTAAAATATTTATAGTTATGGCAAATTTTATATTTTAGTCACAAATTAGTAGCTCACATTGAACAACAAAATGCTCAAGCATTTTTCATTGATATAATGAACTCTATTGCAATCACAATAGAGTTGAAATTAACGAGCATAGGAATTCTCTGTGGGTTTTGATGAAGCTTGATATTTTCAACTCTCTATGTTGTTAAGATTCATCATCATCATCAGCCTTTTAATGTTCCCACTGCTGGGACACAGGCTTCCCCTCTGTGAGAGGGAAATTGTTTTAATAATTTATCATTGAAAATTGCTTGAATTTTTTGCTGATCAGTGTGTGCTAAACTACTGACCCTGAAGCCTGGTGAACACGGGTAGAGTTTACAGTAGAGTACTAACAATTGTTAGTACTGTACCGTGATACAATACCGTTAACTCTTCAGGCTTAAACGTCATAGTACTAGAAACTCTACTCCCATCAGAAACATTCCATCCAGTTATTATATTTTGTCCACGTCCCGTGCACGGCCCTGTTATGTGTGGATAGACCTTTAAGATCTTAAGACAAAACTGACAACTTGGATTTAGATCTAAAATCAGTTTTTTGTATTATGAACTTTATTTCAATCTGCATAAAGTTTAAAATACAAAAACTGCCTTGAAGGTGTAGGCTTGGACTAAATTTAGAACTCGTCATGTGATTTAGGTTTACAAGACGGACTCTCGATTATGACCTTTAACAATTAAAATTTCCGCTGCTGATAGATCGTAATCGACCGGCACTCGCAATGTTGAATCAAATACGATAGGATTCGACCGGCATTCCTTGCGAATCATTATTATTGAATTTTAAATAAGAGAACCATCGGTTGCCGTTACTGATCGTATCTTGAGTAGTAACGTCATGGACACGGGGTTATATTTTCAGTTAGGTACCATCAGCAAAAAACGATAAATCCTTCAGTTACATAATTGAATCATACTAATTGTTAAACAGCGGCTTACCCTAAGAAACTCAAAATTGAAACTAAAAAATAATAAAAAGTAAAGATGTTGAATTTGATAAAATAATAAATTTAATGATAAAAATACGTTCTATCATAATTGTTAGTAGGTATTTCATGACGTGTTGTAAAACTGTATCGAAAAATCTGGTCTCTGAAGATAATTACTAAAAGAGTTACATTTACTAAATTTATTTTGACTGGACCGTCACAATTGCTTCATATGGGGTTGTTAGGCAGACATGTAGTTACTGATATTAACTCGGTTTCCTATTTATAATAGACCTTAAAAATTAAACCTTTGCCATAGTACTATTTATTTCATTGTTATATAAGCAGTAGGAAATTATTCCATCCATTCCATTACTTTAACAGAAGCATGTTCAGAATATGCGAAAGTGTGGTTTTTCTGTGATTCTTGGCATTATGCGTGTATTTCGGCTTCAGGAATATAGAATAGTGCTGCGCTGTTGTCCAAAGAGAATTGTTCCCTGTTTTACATGAATAAAAAAAAGTGTGGATTGTATCATTGTCTATACCCAGTGTTTTATTCTGTTGTTTTACTAATGGATACTTTTTGAGTTGTTCGGTGTGTTTTGTGAAAATCTGAGTGAGTATTGCATTGTTAATATTTTTACCATTTGAATTATTGTTGCAATGTAACAATAAATGATATTCTTTTTTTTACAGTCAATGTTTGGACAAGATAACTACGCAACATAACAAAAATATTCAAAGAATTATTTCAACAATTGGCCTCTTCTCTTATTTATATGTACTTATATAATATTCTAATAAAACCAAATAAATTATTATAATTAATTTTATTTAAAAGATTATTAACAAACTTATTAACACTATAATACTTCTCACACAAATATACATTATACAGTGCACACAACCATATTTATATTCAAATAAAAAAACAAAATGGTAACATTTGGTATCAATAAAAATAAGCTACTTATATACCCGTATTGAAAACGTCGTGATGATTAGTACAGTTGGGATAGAGGATGTCGATGTCATTATTAATTTATTCATCGAATTCAGCGACGTCATTTTCGGCCTTCTTGTGACCAACCCAGTCCCACTTGGAGTAGTGGAGCTTGGTCTTCTTGAACTTGGGATTCTTGGATGTGATGCGGACGAAGATGCGTCTTCCGAAGAGTGGCTGGAGCTGCCTGAAGTTGTCTACAAGAGGCAGGTTCAGGTTGGACAGGAGGCCGCGGAAGTTGTCCATCTGTAAGTGGAAATGGTCTTTAGTCGGTGCTGGATACGTATCTTCAGGTGATGGTCATTGAGTCACCAGTTGGCGCCACTGACAAGTAAGGTCTTTAAATATCTGTCAAACTATTTTAAAACATTACGAGCACGGAAGCAAAGCTTGAATTAAAATAATTTTAATGCCGTAGAAGTGCGATTAAATATAATATCGAGTAGGTACCTTTTTTTCGAAAAAAAGGAGAATAACATTTTCCTGTTGTTGGTAAAAACCGCCAATCATAATCTGCCATATTTGGAAAATATTCACAACAATAAAAAAAATATATAAACTCGCGCTATATTAAAAAACTATGAATTTTGACATATCGGTGACCTCACGCTACACCAGCGCCTCTAGCAGCGAATTCATACGCGGTAGCCCCCAATTGACTACTTATTAGACACGATGCTTCTAGTTAACTTTATGACCTTACTAATATAAATAAATCTTCAAATATCTTACCTGGAACACTGAGATGGGGAGGTAGTCAGAGAACACGACCCATGTGACGGCTTCGGCGCAAGGGGGGGTGGTGAGGGATCCCTTGTAGGTGTAGAACCTCTCGGTGTCGAGGCCGGAGAGGATGGAAGACAGGGAGAAGGTATGGGGCAGCTGCATGGAGGTATTGTAGTTCTCGATGGCAGACAGGTTCTTGACGATGGGAGTGAGGAGCTTGGCATCGAATTCTACGACCTGGAACAAAGATGGCGGCTTGTGATGATGATGTTTGGGAGTTGTGCAGTCGTTTTCAGATGTAACTGTAGGAGTTCTGCTAGCGATTTCTGGTATATAGAACATACCAGATAGATATATAGAACTGTTTGATGAGACCTTTTGAAATTTATGCTATTGTTTTCTAAGGTTTGTCGAGAGTAGTCTTTATACTTCAGCGTATTTGCTGTTGCAGTTCCTAATTGTAGCTATTTTGTTGATCAAGAGCTAATGTTTAGTGAGGGGTATTTTACACCCTGTAAATAACAGTGTATCTAATAGGTATGTTGACCACTATGTATGTTACCTGGTAGAAGAAAGCAAGCACGCAAAGACCATCGGGATGCTGAAGAGCTTCAGCGAGGTTCCTGTACTTCTTGTTCCTGTGGATGATGTGCATTTCCAAAGGCAGGCGCATATCATTAAGAGTATGTTCGGAACCACGGTTGTTCTTGTCTCCCCAGTGGAAGTGGAGGCCTTCGATCTCGTACTCATTGTCCAGGGGTCCTCCGAAGATGTAGGGCAGACGGAAGCCTTTCTTTTCTTCTTCGGAACTGTATTTGGGGATGGTGAGGGCCACTGCAAGAAGAAAGGAATTGTTGTGACCGAATTCTGGGGTGATCATTTTGGTGTCAAAAAAGGAATCATGAAATCTAATGTAGATTGTGGTGTAATACAAAACAAACAACCACAAAACAAAGTCGACTGCATAAAAACTGGTACAAGGCTAGGCTGATGATTTAAGTATGAAGATGCGATTACTAGACAACTTTTTACACTGAGTTACAATATTATCATCCCGTGTTGACTGAAGCCAGTGAAGCTATCAATCTTTACCTGAATGTCCATTATTAGTTGTCGTAAGAGGACCAGGCAGTGGGTTCTGGTAGCCGATGAGTTCCATAGCAGGAATCGAGATAGGGATGGCTTGGCGGGCAGCAATGGCGATTGGGGACTGTTGGCGGCCTCCGCAAGCGGGGTGGAGGACAGCCCAGCGCCTCTGGTCGGAGGCCCTATATCCCCAGCCGAAGACAAAGGATACTGTGAAAGAAAAAAATCTGTTGATGATGTGCGCTACAACTATAGGCCTACGAAGCGAAGATGACGATTTGGTGAGTAGATACTTATCTACATCCTAAAAGCATAATAGTAGATTAAAGGTACGAAATACAGCCCTTTCAATGCTGACAGTAATTCGCAATACAATTCTATTCGATGCGCTGTAAAATTGAAAAAGTTTATTTGAAGTTTAATGACTCGCAGTAAATGTTCCCAGAGTATTGTTTTCATACAGGCATACCATGTTATGATAACAAAATGATATTAGTAATAATAATTGAATTATCTCGTGATGTTATGATAATACAGATACATTGTTACAATTTTGCCAGGTGATTGAATAAATAATATAAATAAATCGGTATTTTTATCAACAATCTTTTCGATGTTTTGAATACGATCCTGATACTTGCATTGTGACTGTCAAACCAAAGAAATGAATAAATAAGAATATTTATTCATTTGTTTGTTATAATGGAGGTAATAAAAGTTTAATGAAGGCGCGATTTAAAAATGGGTCACCCTGTTGAAGGTGATAACCAATACCTAGTAGCACCGTATCATAGGACATTCAAAGCTGTAGTACTGAAAACATTTGAGCGGTCATTTACATTATGTTTGCATACTAATTGCAAAGTATTTTTTAAAACCCCCATAAAATGGTCATTTAACCCAAACAAACATTGCTCGTTAGAGGCCATTAAAAACAAACGCAAAGAGACTACTAATCGTTAAATGATAAATAAAAATTCGTCAATAAATTTTAAATCCTAAGTAGTCTCATTATTTATTCTATCTGCGATCGGGAGTATCCTTTTTGGCTGCGACAATCGTAAATTTTTTGTACTACAAGAATGTCGAATTATGCAAAACAGGTTCATGCATAATCTATGTGTGAATGGTTATTTATTATATCGTAATTCACTTGCGATTTTATTATGCACATGTAGATTAGTTCCACTGTCAATCAAATGGGGATTTTAATTATATTCTAGAATTAGAGCTGTTTTTTAATACATGATACTGAAACATGTCTATGCAATATGATAATGTTACAAAACAAAAAATGTCGTTATAACCAAAAAACATGTCAGTTGTATCGATAATAATTTGCATGCAATTATACAATAACAGAAGCAGGTAATAGAGTCGACTTTGTGCGTAATTAGGTGTTGAAATTAATATAAAATATTAAAAATAGCGTGATGTGCGACTCTACTCATTCTTCTAACGTTCCCACTGTTGGGACACAAGCCTCCTCTCTGTGAAGAGGGAATGGGCCGTAAACCACCACGCGGGCCCAGTGCGGGCTGGTGGATGTCACATGTCTTCGATTTTTGGTTCTAGGATATGCCGGTTTCCTCACGATGTTTTCCTTCACCGTTTTAGAGCAGTGGTGATTAAATAATTTATACAAAGTAATGCGTCAGCCTGGGTTCGAATCCACGACCTACGACACGTAAGTCGGGGCCTTTACCACTGGGCCACCACTGCTCTCAAAAAAAAACATCTAATATTTTTTTTTTTAACCCTTAAATGCGATGTGCTTTTCAAAGTAATCTAAATACAATAAAATGATAAAAGAGAATTTAAATATAGCATGCAAGAAAACTACAACTACTAAATTACCCGTTCTTGTTGGTGGTGTGTCACCTAAAAGGGAAGAATAATCTTGTATTTTTATCTAATTATGACCGTTTAGGGGTCGTGGTCCAACTATAATGTCCAACTAGTTGGACTACGGGTCTTCGGTAGGGGCAGTTGTCCAACTAAAAATAATGATTGGACAACTGCCCCTACCGAATACGTGTGGTTCAACTGACTTTTTTTATTAATTTATATTTTTTTTTTCTGATTTTCGGCTTTCTAAGTAAAGACGCGATATAAAATGCATTTACGAATGCTCGCATTGTAAATATTATCGACGACAAATACAAAGTCTAGTTTTTGTCGCATTATTATAATCTAGCGTGTTAAAAAGTGCCTAGATCAGTTTATTATTAAGATATCCTTGCCCGTTGTAAAAACTTATCTTTTGCTAGATAAATTCGTGACTAGTGGGTTGAATTCCTTTGTAAATTAATAACACTACATGATTTTTTAACGATTTACTTTAGATGCACTTAGGAGAAAATTTATTTGACAAATAATATCTTGACCTCAGTTAGATTATCTAACTATGATTTGAGGTCAAGTCATGCAGATTAAGTTTGCACATGGTGTTGCAATTTTGAATGCGATCGATTATGATAAAGGCCGTAGGTATCGTGTGGCCGTGTGTATCGTTTATGCATTTTTTCCTATACTAGAATTGACACGATATGCTCACAAAATGATTCTACGCTCGCGAATCGCGTTTCAGGTTACCAAGAGGAAAATTTAATCCTGCTGTCCTGAAACGCTTTTACCTTATAAGGTCTGGGGTGTTGAATTTACAAGAGAATGTATTCTTTCGTGTTGACTCTTTGTTATATTTGGTTGTCACACGATGTTCCAAGTTATATTTACCATTAGCAAAAACGTCCTTCAGCGAACTTCGTTATTTTGATTAGGTAGCTCTAATTATTTAGGCGGTGGCGTGCTAAAGTGCCATAATATGGGTTCGGTAATCTATTCCAGGCTGTTGACCAGTCACCTATCCTAGGTTTTCGTGTAATGCGGCTTTTCTATTAGAGTTATGGGCTGTGGTATTTTCCCGTGTTCTAATATTGTCATTATAGATCTCGCGATGTAGTCTTTATACCGTTAATTTTATCAATCTATCTTAGTTTGTTTTCAGTAAACACATGAGATGTTATTGTTTTGGTTTGTGCATTCCAATTGTATATTTTCCGCGGTACATAGTTTAATTCTACTAAAATTATTGTGTGATAAAAAATATGTTCTTTTTCTTTACATATTATAAAAAAATACAGGAATAGTTCGCCAATTAAATCTTGAAAGACGAAAAACAGGTAATCATTAGATACGATGTTTTCAACAGTCGATAGCAATTTCATCGCTTTTGTATGCATTTTTAAAGTAAGTAGTTCAAACTGATATCAAAGTTTTTTGCATGCTTATTAGTAATTAAAACTATTTAAGTTTCGAATTGTTTGGAGTACGTGGCTGAGACAGAATGCAGAGCGAATTATTTGAGTTTTGTATTCGCCAAGGCAATGTTTGCTCCGATTGTCGGATGTTTGTGCGATCCGGCGCACCAGAGGAAGATACTGCGTTTTTCGCATGTTTCAATTACCTAGCTGTTGATTAACTTTACGTGCTATACCTATGCTTTATGATAGCCTATAATTATTCGGCCTCACTCTACTTATATTTTAAATTATGATTCAATCTTCCAATTAAATGCAGCCTATGATTGGCCGATAAATTCGCGGTTTTTAATAGGTAGTAATTAATCCCGTATTTTTTTTCCTAATTTATCCTCTTGCACTTACTGGAATGATGATTTTCTGTTACACAAAAATATATATTTTTTAATTAATTGAATACATGATGAAAATAATGATTATTGATTCGATGTGGCACTCAATTATATTTTTATTAATACTTAGAATACTCGCACTTTATTTTTGATTAAAAGTTCTTATTACTATTTCTTATCACCACTTTATGAGTTTAAATTTATAGATAAAACTGATTTAATGTACTTTGAAAAATCACTTTAAAAATATATTTTTTGAACTTACCGTTTACCGCCAAAATGGCGAAGACAGTAGTAAGCACAGCAGATCTCATGTTTCACTCTTTATTATTTTTTGTAGTAATATAAAATATGAGATAATTAGTGGTGGACACTTCGATGCTTCCTGCCTCGCAGCCCGCAGTTTATATACTACACATCCACATCTTGAGCAGTGCGTTTTCAATGGTCTAACGCGTCATCAACGTGAGAATTAACCCTCCAATAATGACACATTTGGTTTCAGTACTGTGCGAGCGTATTTTCCTCTGGACTTTTACGAAATTTTGTCCTGATATTAAAATACTATCCTAACATTTTAAAATCACGTAAATTGAGGCAAATAAAAGTCCAATAAATACGATTTGAACCACAAAGCGTGGTACAGCAAAATGGTAGGTAATTGATTTGAGAACATGTATTTAAAGCATTGTATTTTATTACATTTTCACGGTTAAAATAGTTATACCGAAGCAATTTTGTCGACCTCTCAGTTCCAATGTTAAACTAGTCAGCATGAAAAATTTCTCCAAAAATATTACTCATTTCATTTTGTCCTGAAATGTACCTTAAAAGTTATGAAAATATTTATGTATACTGAAACTACTAGGCTATGCCAAGACATGACAAAGGACTTCCGCCTAATTAGTATTTTTAATAGTATTCAGTATACTAATCGCATATTTAGTGACTGCATAATTTGCGATATCAGTATTCAGAGCGTAAAATATCTGCATTCAATGGGGTTTGACGAACGCTGTTGTTTTGGATATTTCGAGTACCTGTCGTATTTCTTATAATGAATGTGTAGTATTCCTGTAGGGTGCATATCGGTCAATTTTGGGACTTGTAAACAACATTTATTATGTGCAAGACAACACAACTGCATTCATTCATCGCTTTTAGCTGCACATATTTTATTTAAGAATTCTTATAAGAAATTCAGTTCGCATACAATGCTAATTTATTTTTAAACTAGCTTCTGCCAACAGCTTCGGCAGTAGTTAGTGTTTTCTTATTCCAAGGGAACATTATGCTGGGATGAAAAGCCTATGTGCTATTTCAGACTATAGTCTTTGCCGCCGTTTTAGCGTGATTGAGTAACAAACCCACAAATTTTCGCATTTATATTATTAGTAAGATAACAACATCTGAATTCTGCATCAAATTAGTTACATTCATCTTCTGTACTGACTTTTTACTTCGGGGTATATTTTATCCCGCGTCCACTTTTCATGAAAAGTTAAAGCATCAGCATTTACGGGGTTAAACGATCGCTACCTAACTAAATGAATGTACTAGACAATAGATGAGAGCATAACGGAGGGATGATGTACAATATTAGGCTGGTATTCATAATACGTTCATTGACTAAAATCAAAATATTATAGAAAAGGTTTTAACAAAAGCTTTTCTATAATATTTAGATCTGGTGATGTCATTCGGTGGCTGGTTGCTGAGCTAACCGCTCGGGTAACCGTTGCAGTCAATCATCAGTCATCCTAGATTTGTTCACTAGTTTTTTTAATTCAACGGTCATTCATAAAGTTTGAAATTGCGTTCGAAAATAGCGTCCATTTGGATAGGCGCGCTAACTGCCTAATTCGGGTTGTTAGAAAATCGGTTTTCGGATTTTTTGCCACTATGGGATGTAGTGTAGGCTTTCCATTGAAGCCTGCGTCCCATCGTGATGAGATTGTGGCTTTATTTATGTCGACGATAGGTTAAGTTGTAGGGCATTAAGTAGCGCGCGTAATTTAATAGTAACCGGGAGAGCGGGATAGTTGATTATAGGAGTAGCGGGTTGAGATGGTACAGCGGTACATAGTTGATCATTGGTATTTATACTCCATTTGAGATAACATTAGACATTTAAATAATCCCATTTCACAGCCCGTTCAACCGATTTGAACTTCTATTGCGTTGGTGATATGACAAATGGCAGCTGTATTTAACAGATAGTTTTGCTAACAGGATTATGCTTTTTACCCGATGTCCGAAGGAGGGTAATGTGTGTGTTTATCAGTCTATGTATGTATGTTTGTTCCTATGTGGCGTTCTAGAGACCAAACGCGTTGGCCGATTTTGATGATACTACGTCAATCGATTCGCCTTAACCCTGCGAGTGTCACGGGCTACAATAAAATTGAAAAAAAAATACACAAATTTATTTTTCTCATAACCCGTCGTGTGGGGTATCAAAATAAAGGGTTTTAAGAGGTGATAATTTTTTATTTTTTTTAAACGGCTAAAATGTTATAAATAAAATACATCTGGTTTTGGTCAGCCAGGTCGCGAAGATGAATCCTCCGATTGCACAGCATGATTTTCTTCTTGTTTACTTCTTTTAAGTTCGCTTTTTAAGCAGTCGATTTTTATGTTTTTTTTTATGCTATCCTTATATATCTACGAAATAGAACTCAAAACTGATTGAACGGGGCGTAAAAAAGGATTATTTAAATGTCATGTTATTTTAAATGGAGTATAAGTCCGTTGGTCGAAAGGTGAATTGTTGGATTCAAAGTAGCGAGCGTAGTTTAGTAGCAGGAGAGCGGGGTAGTTGATTACAATATTGGGGTAGCCCAATTAGATAATGATTTTGCTTTCTTTTTGATGATGCATGGTTATGGCTTCGAAAACGAAGTGTCCTTGTGAGACGTTCTCTCTAAACGTTGAGGTACCTTTGTGGTGAAAATCACTAATCACCTATTTTGCTTTGGTCAGTATTCGGTCTTTCAACAGCCTATTTTCAGGTAAATTGTCAAATGAAAGGGATTGTCTTTCTTCTTCTTTTCGAATAGCAGGATATAGTTTGGGCAAAGTTGGTGCCCAAGTTTATAGCGGCATCAGTGGCGTGCATTATGTGCGTGCCGCGCCCACAGAATTTCCTTAGTAAAAAGTCACAATTCAAGGTTTGGCTCTCGTCTATTTCCTCCTCCAATATTGGACTAATTTAATAGATATTCCATAAACTTAAAATTAAAGATATTATTATATTCTATGCCCCTATGTTTTCCTTTTTAGGCATAGTATAAATCTTAGTTTTCCAGTCTATATGGAATACCTATCTTTTAAATTGGTCCAATATTGGCGGAGGAAATAGACGAGAGCCAAACCCGAATTATGACTTTTTACTAAGGAAATTCAGTCGGCGCTCCCTGTCCATATTTTCTCTTAATGGTGCAGGTACCAGTGTGTGTTGCCAGTGATGACATATGGCTCTGAGACGTGGTCGCTTACAATGGGCCTCATCAGAAAGCTTACAGTCACTCAAAGGGCAATGGAGAGGGCTATGCTCGGAGTTTCCTTGCGTGATCGAATCAGAAATGTAGAGATCCGCAAGAGAACCAGGGTTACCGAAATAGCCCGAAAAATTGCCAAACTTAAGTGGCAGTGGGCAGGGCACATTGCTCGCAGAACGGATTGCCGATGGGGCAGAAAGGTTCTGGAATGGCGACCGCGAACCGGAAGACGTTGCTTTGGAAGGCCTCCCACCAGGTGGACCGATAACCTGCTGAAGGTTGTGGGGATCCGCCGGTTACAAGACGCACGGGACCGGTCAAAGTGGCGACGCTTGGGGGAGGCCTATGTCCAGCAGTGGACGTCTTTCGGCTGATATGATGGTGCAGGTATACACCACACCACCATCACCACACTCACATCCCTACTAATATTATAAATGCGAAAGTAACTCTGTCTGTCTGTCTGTCTGTCTTTCTGTCTGTCTGTCTGTCTGTCTGTCTTTGCTTCACGCCTAAACTACTGAACCGATTTGTGTGAAATTTCGTACAGACATAGTTTGGAACTTGAGAATGGACATAGGATAGTTTTTATTACAAAAAATAAAAAATAAAATAAAATTTATTCCGGACATACAGCGCCATCTATTGGTCAAGAGTCGGCATCAGAAGTCACTATTCCACGCGAACGAAGTCGCGGGCAAAAGCTAGTGTTATTATAATTTATGTCGTTTTGTGACAAATAAACACTTTTCTTGGTTGTCTGATCGGATCTATAAAACCCCAGTCTACCAAGTTGTCGTTCTGTGTATGTTACGGAATTCATTTTGTCGAGTAGACATAAATGTACTGAACAGCTGTATTTTTTTCACGTTTTCTTGGTTATTCCCGTAATAAAAGACTAACGTTTGTAAAGTTAAGTGGTTTTCAGTTATTTTACTTACACCTTGTATTATCCTACCTTGGTTACCTAACTTCTTTCAATTAGCCTTGGGGCAATTTGCATCGTTTATGGGCGGTTGACATCCAAAGCTAGATTAGTGTCTGTAGTAGTTTGATGTAGTGTCTAGCAGGTAATAGAAGAACTCGTAACTAATAATAATAGTTGCACGGGTCGGCTATGAAGGTTAAGAAACACTTGCCGTGCCTAGGGTTGGCCAGTATTTGAATTACTTGTCATTAAAACATGTAATTTAAATACAAATACATATTTGGTATTGGTAATTCAATTAAGTACTTCATAAAAATGTAATTAGTATTTCCAATACCTGACGCTGAGGTAATTTGTTTGTTAGGGTTACAAAACTTATGGCTCCAAAATACATGCATTTGGCAATCTTATTAATGGATGCGTTCTGCAGAAAAAAGCGCTCTAAAGCGACCGCTAAATATGTTTAAATTAACAACACTGCACCTGTATTGTACGTCAGATTGTCAAGTATAACCTTCACACCTGACCGTATTTTGTCATTTGTATTTTGTATTTCAAATAAACGATCAAAAATATTTTCTATTTGGTATTTTAAATACATGCGAGATAGTATTTTGTAATTTGTATTTTAATTAAAGCAAAGCATGTATTTGCCAGCTCTGGCCGTGCCGAGGTTGGAGGTTCGGAAAATCGGCAAGCACGTTAAACCGTTGGTACTGGTAGTCATATTTTGTAGATCTTTTAAATTCGTTAGGGCAACTAGAAGTTAGAAAATGAGTCCTGTCTTACCTAGGGGTATAGTATTACCACAGATATGAATCTAACGACATAGATGACCCGATTGTATGTACTTCGCGTGTCAAAAAATAGAGTAAAATTCCGATCAATGATCGTACTTTGAGCTTTTCGTTTAGCATTATCGGCACCGGAAATCCACCGAAATCAATAAAAATGCCTAATTATGCCATACTGAGCTGTAAAGACTGTAAAGAAAAAGTTGGCCGAGGCATTGGAAATATTTTCTTTCAAGTAAATTTGTATAAATTGTCAAGTTAGATTTATATCTGTGAGTATTACCCATAGTTACTGGGTTATCGTAGTCAGATAGGCATGTCAAATACTGTGAATCAACTGCATACATTTAAACTGGAAGCTGAAAACCCGCAGCATATTTGGGAAAGAGAGGCATCAGGTTAGAATCTGCCTTTCTATTAGTTTGTTACAAGGTTTCAAGCTCTTCCGGTTTTCCTCTTTTAATTAGTATGGAAGACGGTGTAGAAATTTTTTGGTCCCTACTATTTTTAATGACCTTCCTTTAAATATAAACAGTTGTGTCACAAAAGCAACCTTTAAAAATAAAATACACAAGTACCTCCTTAATACATTTTGTCAAGGTCTCATTGTAAAAAATATAAGTTAATATTAT
Organism: Orthosia cruda; assembly: GCA_964057195.1. Lineage (NCBI taxonomy): Eukaryota > Metazoa > Arthropoda > Insecta > Lepidoptera > Noctuidae > Orthosia > Orthosia cruda. Next base: position 45,171,550 of record OZ059830.1, on the reverse strand, counting down.
ATACAAAAAAAAAGGAGCTACGTCTGCCAACAAACTGTTTTGCAGTTTGGCAGAGGTAATATTTAAATGTAACAATGTTTTTTCTGTGAATAAACACTTTTTCATTTTCATTTATTCTGGATGTTATATAGTTTATACATCAATTCCAGGTTTGGTTAGGCTATCTGCTGCACTGCACCTTGTAGTCATTGATGTAGCAGAAAATAACGATATTGGTTATCAAAAGGACACGTAGTACAATCATGCTGGAACAGATGTTGTCTCACTTCAATTCAATTGGGATCCTGCATAGCCAACAGTTTGGTTTCACGAAAGGTAGGTCGACAACGGACGCGGGAGTAAAACTCATCAGTCACATCTTGGAGGCTTGGGAGAGGTCCCAGGATGCCATTGGCATTTTCTGTGACCCCTCAAAAGCTTTCGACTGCGTCGACCACAACACACTGATCTGTAAATTACACCACTACGGAATTCGTGGAAAATCTGCTGATCTCGTGCTTTCCTATTTATCAAACAGACAGCAAAAAGTAAATGTTCATGGGGCGACGTCCTCCGGGTCTCTAGTCAAGATGGGCGTGCCCCAAGGTTCAACTCTCGGCCCTTTCCTTTTTCTTGTTTACATTAATGATCTCCCTTTTGTGATGGCCAAATTATCGGATATAATTCTATTTGCTGATGATACTTCGCTAATTTTTTAAATAGATAGGCAAGATACGGATGTCTTAAATGTCAACGAAAGTCTGATTGTTCTCTCAAAATGGTTCGCAGCTAACAATCTTTTACTGAATGCGAAAAAAACAAAATGTCTAAAGTTCTCTTTACCAAATGTACCACAACATGACCTAAACCTAAATCTTGACGGCAAAAATCTTGAAGTTATAACGGAAACTGTATTCTTAGGGATTACTATCGATTCAAAATTGCAGTGGGGCGCGCACATTAGAACTCTTTCGGGTAGGTTAAGTTCAGCTGCATATGCAGTAAGGAAAATAAGGCAGCTAACCGATTTAGCTACAGCTAAGTTAGTATACTATGCTTATTGCCACAGTATTATGTCTTATGGCATTCTGCTGTGGGGATCAGCAGCAGACGTTGACTCAATTTTCATCCTACAAAAGAGGGCAATCCGCGCAATCTATAAAATGGGTCCTCGCGAGTCCCTCAGAGAAAAATTTAAAGAGATCGATATACTGACTCTACCTTCGCTTTATATTTTGGAATGTATTTTGTATGTCCGTAAAAATCGGGGGCTTTTCAAAACTAGAAGCGACTTCCATAATTTAAATACACGCAGTAATCACGAAATTGTAATACCCAAATTCAGATTAACGAAGACTAGCAAGTCTTTTCTTATAAACAGTATACGCTTTTATAACAAGTTGCCAAAGTCAGTTATAGAACTGACCGATGGAAGGTTCAAAAACTACATCAAACGTATCCTTATTAACAAAGCATATTATAAAATCAAGGACTACGTTGAAGATAAAAACATTTGGCCTTAGCTCCTTCTGCGCATGCAGCTTCCCTGGTAACTTGTAAACGGCACAAATAAGTGGATGTCTCTAACTATTCTCAATCTCATTTTTTCTTTCCTTCTTTTAATTAGACTTTTTACAATGGTTTTCAATCATCTTTATAGCCCTTTGCTAAGAATAGTTACAGCACTGATAACAACATTTGTGCCACACGTTAAATTTAGTCTTGTTATACCTACTTATTTTTTTTTATCTTTGTATAGATTCTTTTACCGATTGTTTTGTCAATGTGTGAACATTGTAGGCCTTCTTGATGCTAGTTAACATTTGTTAACTTTTTTATTTAATATATAATCTTTTTTTTTTATTTTTTTTATTTTCTTACGACTTATTGTCATAAGTCGGGCCTGCGTTGTCCCCCCCATATCTAAGTACTAATGCTGTAACATGGAAATATTGTAAAACCAAACCATTTTTAAAAGAGTAACCATGGAGTTTCTTGCCGGTTCTTCTCCATAGGAAACGACCAACCCGAACCGTGCACCTTTTGTCGACATTTTATAAGTGCCCATGTAGGCCTATGTGAAATAAAAAAAAAATGATTTTGATTTTGATTGACAGGATTAATTTTTCAGGTGTGGGCAGGCTAACTAATCCAATTGTAAAAAAATCTCGAAGGTCTCTTGTGAGCATTCCCACTACTTAATTCTTACAGTTTCGGATTTGGGAGTCCACCAATTCGCGAAGGTAGTAGGTACCGTGAGCAACAAATTTTGATTAGCATTTCAGTATTTTTTTCTTTTGTTCCTGCCTACTACTACGGAAAAAAGGCGAGAGTCTATGTATGTTTAATTTAAATCGCAACTTAGGTAAAGACAAAAAGCGTTTTATCGATTCTAGTTGTGTCTATTTTAATGATAATATGTCGAAATGACGTTGGCTGCTAACCAGTGACCATACCCAAGTGCCCATGCCGATATCGTTGTGGTCTTATAAAATCCATAAATGATCCGTAATCTAGTAGTACCTCCTATTGTTTGTTGTTTTATTGTTTGGTTTATGGTTGCCAATATAAAAAAAAGTAACGTAATATAGTTTGAACAACTGTTTGTCTAATACACCGTCCTTAAGAGGTCACTAGGATTGCATACAAAGTGTAAGAACTCGTTCACACAGAATCGTTTCAACGGATCCGTCGCTATTGGAGGTGATGTTCACACCGCATTTACTTTAATATGTCATGCACTATTCTATTCCTGATTGGCTGACTGAGTGCCACTTCACGTCGATAAAAGGTTTCCAGCTCTAAAATCATAACAGGTTTAAATAATTTGCCAAATTGTAGGGATATTCGTCGCGAATATACGTAAATCTGTTGTAGACGCGCGAAAGTGAGCGAGCAGCAACCTATTGCTATTGATTAAGTTCCAAACGCCCTAAGGGTACGGGGCTAAGCGCCCCCCCGGAGTAGTACCTGAAAGAAACACTGCTTACAGAGTACCTAAACGCTAAACCTGGAAAGGAGTTATTGTACTTATTAACAACTTTTTCTATGCGAGCAAATCGCGAAAAAATTAGCTGTTTAGTATATTTTGTCAAGTTATGCAAACATAAATATATGGGGCAGTTGATATTTTTTGTGCTATTTCAGAGTTACTGTCATAGTATTTGTTCATAATGATGAGTACAATCACCACTTTTCAGGATTTGCGTTTTCCCTGTTACACGTTACGTATAGGTACGATTGCATCTAGGTGCAACCTAGCTACTGCTGCAGTGACATAGTCTAGAGACAAGTGTCACGATTGTGTCAGAATCGTATCTTTAGTTCCGACAGACATATTGTCTGCTATTGTCCTTTGACTCCATTCAAATGAAAATGACAAGGATTGTTCAGTTTTGATGTATAAATGGGGTTAGTTACTGTTTCACAACTCCTAGATCTTGACTGAGCTTGGGCAACCCAAAATTTTCATGGAATTGTGTTGTAATTAATCGATTTTCGTAGGTTGTGACTGCTAGTATAATATACTTGCTGCAAGTAGCTCTCAGCTAGATTTGGAATATTGGTTATCTGTTTTTAAGCAGCTCTTTATTACAGCAGTGGTGGACCAGGCACTTTATCTATCGTTGGTCCCAGCTGTAATTTTCTGCCAGGATATTTTGCACTGCATTTGTGACAGTCTGGTCACGTTCCGGCGTGGGGGTATTCCTCGAAGCGCATCCACTTTGAAGCACACCTAAAGTATTCCTCGAAGCGCACCTACGATGAAACATAGAGAAGAGCATGTAGGATTCGTAATAAATGATATCGATAGACGTTTTAAAATTCAATTGTCTTAATTGTTTGCTTATTAAAACTACCAGGAAAGCAGAAATGAAATGGAACTAGGTGCTTCAGCGAATATAGTGCTCACCAAACTTCTGGGCCGCCCTGAAGTTGGTTTCCCGATGCGCAAGGCACGAAACGGTGCTGTTTTTGTATGAGAGTTATTTACTGCGCAGCCATTGTAGCCAACTTCTGGGCGGCCAAGAAGTTTGGCGAGAACTATAACTACTTAGCTCAATATTGGTGAAAATACAGGTTATGAAATTGAATCATTTGTTGTTTTGAAAAGTACCAGGGTAACAGAAACGAGCAGAAAATAGGCGCCGAAACGATCTCACTAAGTTATGCACTAACGATTAAAGGAATAGAAAGTATTCATTATTATTCACTATACTTATTCATTTCTGTCATCCTGGCACCTTGAATTATAAAACGTCTATCGACATCATTTATTACGAATGCTCTTCTCTATGTTTCATCGTAGGTGCGCTTCGAGGTATACTTTATGTGAGCTTCGAGGAATACCCTAAGGCCATGGGGGTGATCATAAGCACTCAGAGTAAGGTTATTTTGAGTGTGTGTAAAGGATAGATGATATGACTTGTATATATCTGTCCCTCAGTAACACTCAAAATAACCTTACTCTAAGAGCTTATGGTCACCCCCCCTTAGTCCCAGCAGTGAGAACGTTATATATGACTAAAGTCTCTTAAGTCTCCTGTCGATTTATTTTTTAATGCCCTTTAATTGAGGCAAGTATAGTGGGTAGTATATTTTTAAATCATATGTTCAAGTTAAGACACTTTGTATATTTTTAGTATAACTACTGTTTGTTTCCCTACAAATAAGAAAACTGAAATGATCTTACCTGTCCTAAGCCAAAATTTATCAAGTAAGTCAGTTACTGGGAGGGCACATAAGCAGTCGCTCCATGTAAAACACTGGTACTCAGCTGAATCTGGTTAGACTGGAAGTCAGTCCCTACATGGTTGAGAAAAGGCTGGGCACATTGATTTGCTCTTAAGTCTCCTTAAAGGTTCCTTTTCTTCTCTGACTTTCAAGGGTCATTATAACATCAGTTATTTTGGAATCTGACTAGCTGCCTCGGCTCTCTCTTAGGTCACGTGGTCGCAAGCGATACTGCTCAATAAGAGGGCTCGGTTTGATTGCAAGGTCAGGAAAAGTGTTAATGTTATTGGGATTTTTCTATCTGTTTCTCATTAGCAGACCGGAATCTAGACTTGTGTCCGGTTGATGGCATCGCCTCGCTCCCTAATACATGGCACTAAAACATAATTGGTACAGTGTTGATGTCCTTCTCTGCTACCTATCTGGGAATACGGGCGTGTTGTTGTAATGTTTAGGTTACCACTTTTCATTGCCAGTGTAAGTATTAGGGCGGTAGTCCACAATGAAGGACAGTGTGAATGTTTGTACAAAAACACTCTGTAAGAACTCTCTGTTATATAAATATTGTAATTCAATGTAACTGTAAAGTAACTTTGAGTTTAAACAATAGTGTTGAGATGTCATTGTCTGATTTAATAAGCTATATCACTATCACTACATATTATTAAACAAAGTCCTCCGCCGTCTGTCTGTCTACTAGCGATAAACTCAAAAAATACTGAACGCATATTCATGCGGTTTTGGAAAATGGCAAAATGCGGGAAAATGGGATAATATGTATATCTTTTAATGATAGCACTATACCCATTCGAACTTCAAAAAAAATGGTCACGTACATGTGGTAATTGGGAAGCTATTTAGACGTCTACAGTATTACTTATCAACTGACGTTAGTTATCTTAAGCATTTTATGCACTTTATGATAATATTTTTTTTTTATAATGAACGATTAAAAACTACTGGACCGATTTTAAAAATTCTTTCACCGTTGGGAAGCTACACTATCCCCGGGTAACATAGGCTATTTTTTATCTCTGTATTTCCACGAGAACGGGAACTACGCGGGTGAAACCGCGAGGCGTCCGCTAGTTATTCTATATAAGTCATTTAAATTAATATCTTATAGTCTAGTCAACAAGTGCTTTTTAGTTAAAAAATTTTCGCCCTCTCCGAAAATTATGATTGAGGTGTCATTCGATTCGGAATGGCATGTAGATAGTTTTTGAGAAAATGCTAAGACCGCTCGTAAAAATTGCAATAGTTATAAACAATTAAGTGAAAATAGAAGGGGGTTTGATTTATGGTCAATATTTTTGGTCAATATCTGAAAAAATATTCAAGATAATTCAAATTTGAAAAAAGATCCAAAAAGAGGAGAAAATTTCCTAAGAAAAGTCTGAAACCGCGGAACTGTAGGACCAATATTTATAATTTTCCCAGAGGGTTTAAAATACGCCTGAAAAGCCACGCCCCCTTCGGACTTTAATGAATAAATATTATTTAAACTTATTAAATATGAAAATAAAAAAAATAAAAAATTCAGGCGCCTGCAGGATAGATCAATTAACAATAATCCATGGGCAAAAATTTTTATCGCGATTTTTCAATAAGATATCCATTAATTAATTAACAATTTTTTGTAGTAAGAACATTAACATTGCAAGTGCGATAATTGTTAAACTATTAATCTGAGATTTTTTTCCTTTCGTGGTGCCATTTTTCAAAGGTCTTAGAATAGAATCCCGTTGGAAAAATAAAAAAATGTAAATTTTCGTTTTGTTATTAATAATTTACTGAAGTGAAAAATTATAAAGCTTTATTAAAGACTGAATTTTTTTTTATTTATTTATATTTTTATTGAACTTTCAATTTTCTGTTATCTTTAATTTCACCACTCTGACCTGGTTTTTGATGTTAATTTTATTATAACTTTTTAATTAATGGAGATACAAAGAAACATTTAAGACTTATTTATTTAATTTATACCATTTGTTAATAAAAATAATCTACCAGATTTTTTTTTCTGCGTTTATGTCTAAATATGTTATAAACTAATATAACTATCACCATATCTATACCATACCATATTTATCTCGAAGAAGGTTGTCAAAATAATGCTCAAATTTCCAAGCATGTTTGAGAAAAGATATTCTCTTGGTCAGGTATTATATAAATAAACGATCACTTAGACCCTTCGAAAATATGAGATAGATAGATAATTCATTTGTTTATAACAAAATGTTTATTTAATTATCAATGAAAACTTAAATAATAATCGTTTCTTTTTTAATACAAAGACCAAGATAAATAATGAGATTTAAAAAATGGTTCCTTAATTTTTTTTAAAATTATTTTCAAGTAGGTTCTGATCATAAGAAAACGGATCAATAATCTATATATATAAAAGAAGAAACTGACTGACTGACTGACTGATCGATCAACGCACAGCCTAAACCGCTAGGTCTAGAAGAATGAAATTTGGCAGAAAGGTTTCTCCTGTAGCGTAAGTGAGCACTAAGAAAGGATTTTTGGAAATTCCACCCCAAAGGGGGTAAAAATGGGGTTGAAAGTTTGTATGTAATTTCTACAGTTTGTAAGTTGCGCACGTGAAATTTTAGATGTACGCTCTTGGTTGATAAAAAGAATTAATGTATTTATTAGTTTTTGGATATTCGACCCCTAAAGGGGTAAAAAGGGGGTTGAAAGTTTGTATGAAGTTTTTACAGTTTGCAAATTGGACACATGAAACTTTACATTACGCTCTTGGTTGATAAAAATAATTAATGTGTTTATTGGTTTTTCTAAATTCCAACCCTAAGGGGGTAAAAAGGGGGTTGAAAGTTTGTATGTAATTTCTACAGTTTGTAAGATGGACACCTGAAATTTTAGATTTACAGTCTTGGTTGATAAAAATAATCAATTAATATATTGGTTTTTGGAAATTCGACCCGTAAGGGGGTAAAAAGGGGGGTAGAAAGTTTGTATGAAATTTTTACAGTTTGTAAGTTGGACACGTGAAATTTTAGATTTACGCTTTTGGTTCATAAAAAGAATTAATATATTTATTGGTTTATGGAAATTCGACCCCTGAGGGGGTAAAAAGAGGGTTGAAAGTTTGTATGTAATTTCTACAGTTTGTAAGTTGGACATGTGAAATTTTAGATTTACGCTTTTGGTTCATAAAAAGAATTAATATATTTATTGGTTTATGGAAATTCGACCCCTGAGGGGGTAAAAAGAGGGTTGAAAGTTTGTATGTAATTTCTACAGTTTGTAAGTTGAACACGTGAAATTTTAAATTTACGCTTTTGGTTCATAAAAAAAAAAAAAAAAATAGGTTTTTGGAAATTCGTCCCCTAAGGAGGTAAAAAGGGGGTTGGTTGGAAGTTTGTATGTAATTTCTACAGTTTGAAAGTAGGACACGTAAAATTTTAGATTTAATCTCTAGGTAGATAAAAAAAGCCATGTATTTATTAGTTTTTGGAAATTCTACCCCTATGGGGATAAAATAGGGGTTGTAACGTTATATGAAATTTCTTCGGTTTGGAAGGTAAAACATCTAAAATTGTAGGATTTCACTCCTGATTAATAAAACACAATGAGAAAATGCCACCCCTAACGGGGATAAAAAGGAGGTTGAAAGTTTGTATGTAATTTCTATAGTTTGTAAGTTAGAGTTGGAATTGATAAAAAGAATTCATGTAATTATTAGGTTTTAGAAATTCTACCCCTAAGGGGAATAAAGTAGGGGTTGAAAATTTATATGAAATTTCTTCGGTTTGGAAGGTAACATATCTAAAATAGTAGGTTAACGCTCTTGATTAATAAAAAAAGTAATGTGTTTATTGATTTTCGGAAATTCAACCCCTAATGGAGGTTAAAGGTGGCAATTTGTTGGGCTTATATATTTGAAACTTGGCATCAATACTAACAGCAAATATTTTTTATATTTTTTTATTGATTTTAAAGTAAAGGTTGTCATTACAATTTTTTCAAAACTACCCCTAAAATACGATTTAAGGGATGTTAAAGTTTGTCTGGAAAATCTCATTTCTTGGATTAATAAACTTCAAACTTGGGACAAATACTAACCTAAGTAAATAATAAAGGATAAAATTATTAGTTTTTCGAAACTATCCCTAAAAGATGATTAGGGGGGTGTTGAAGATCTTGGTTTAATAAACTTGAAATTTGGCACAAATACTAACCTTAATAAATAATGTGGGTTACTATTAGTTATTCGTTTTTCGGAACTATCCCCAAAATACTATATAGGGGGTGATCTAGATTTTTGAATTATTTCATTACACATAGCTTCTTTTAATGATGTAGGTGAGCACTAAGGAGGGAGATTTGGAAATTCAACCTTTAAAGAGACATTTATTTGTATAAAACGTTAAATGTTAGGTCTTTTTTATAGGAAATTTTCTCCTCTTTTTGGATCTTTATTCAAATTTGAATTATCTTGAAAAGTTTTTGAGATATTGACGAAAAATCAAACCCCCTTCTTTTTTCACTTAATTGTTTATAACTGTTGCATTTTTTGCGAGCGGTCTTAGCATTTTCTCAAAAACTATCTACATGCCATTGCGAATCGAATGACACCTCAATAATAATTTTCGGTGAGGGCGAAAAAATGTTAACCTAAAAAGCACTTGTTGACTAGACTATTAGGAGTTAAAAATTAAATAATACATTAAAGCGCGCGAAAGAAAATTCAAGCGCGGATCTCCCCGTTTTTTTTTTCTGAAACTCCAAGCGCTTTTTGAAGGTTACTCCTCGATAAAAACCGGCCAAGTGCGTGCTGGACTTCGCACATTTAGGGTTCCGTACCAAACCGCAAAATCAAGTTGGTTGTAACAGGAAAAAAATAAGGAATTTCAAAGAAATAATCAGATTGATCAATATATTGGTATTTGTTAGTAAAATGTACGTAATAATAAACATTATCAACAAAATTTCAAGTTCCTAGGTCAATAGGAAGTAAAAAAATTGTTCGGAACAAAATTTTGTAAAAAAAAGCTGACTTTGGTGGCATCTCATTCCTTTGTTTTCCAATATTTTTAAAACAGAAATACACTAATTATCTACTCAACGAGCTCTAAACAACGATACTCCACTCGATTGGTAAGATAAAATTGTCGCACTCCACTTTAACTGTAGTGGAGCGCCCACTTTAAAAAATATTTAAAATATTTCTTGACAATTTGTATGGCTTTGGGTCAACAAGATGCTTATACTGTGAAAATTGGAAGAAGCTCTAACCGTTTGGCTGTACAAGCTGTGTGACAGACGACGGACAGACAGACACGTAAGTGTCAGCCAAAGGAAAAATTTAGGTAAGCTTGAATAAATAACTTTTCAGCAAAGCATTAAAGGGTTTTAAGCAAAACAACCGTAAAATCAAACTATCAGTAGGCAAGAAACATGGACAAATAATTGACGAGAAACATGATTGTTAACTTTTTATTTGGTTGATCAGTACATTCTTTACCTTTTCACAAATAATGTTTCTTTTTTACATTTTGATAACTTATTTAGACCACTTTAACATCACAATCAATTTTAAAGATAGTAAATCCAGACTTGTATACGTCATTTTAAAAATGTCTGGTCAAGTGCGACTTGTAACCACTCGCCGAGCGTAGGTTCCACACCGTAGCATTTCTAATATAACAAACCCATATTGTCCCACTGCTGGGCCTGTTGTTATTGTTATCCACAGATTTTATGTAACGCCCCTTTTCATTCTTATTACGAGCCTGATTTTGTCACGAAATTGCAAAAATAATTTAATCTTTCAATTTATCTCGGTCTGTTACTGTATATATAGTTTGTGGCTCGCGCAGTTCCATTTTAATATTGGCAGCTCTGTTACAAGTTGTTTTTTGGCATCACACACACACATAACACATTTCTTTACACGGTTTGAAATTTAGTCAAAAAAGGCTTTTAGTGTCCGATCGAAAGTTCGGCTTCGGTCGAGTTTCAGCAAAACAACGAGTTTCGATTTAGTTTCGGTTTCGGCGGCAAACCTGCCGAAACTACGACCGAAACAGAAACTGCATTCGGGAGTTTTCGCGCTGTGATCGGTCATGTTTGGCGCGTTAAATTCCATCCAAGCGAGTAAGCGACGAAGATATTTTGCCACGTCCACATGTCGTGACTGGCTTATGTTTGCAGTTCGTTTTGTTTGTTGTGAGTTTTCGTGTGATATATTTTGATGAAGATAAAAAAATAAAGTCTGAGTGTCATAAAATTTCTTTATTTTTCTCTTAAAACATGATCCTTGTAACGAAGTTTCGGTTTCGGAACTGAGACTGCAGTTGCCGAAATTCTATTTCGGTTTCGGTTGTAAAAACCAGTGTCGGTCGGACATTAAAGGCTTTTTTATATTATTTAACCTATATTATCCCACTGCTGGGCAAAGGTTTCCCCATAGACTTTCTGTTCTCGATCGGCCAATTTCCTGTAAACGCTTCTAAGTCCTTCCTAGGCCTCCCACGGCGACAGCGATGCCCATCGTTCGGCTCCCATTGCATGACGACTCTGGCCTATATATCATTGGCAACCCAACTTGTTTTTGTTTTTTTTTATGCTCATTCATACTGCGCTACCACGGAGAGATAGTGCAGTTATGTGGGACTCTAACTCACTAAACCTCCTCGGTGTCCTCCTGTGCCGCTTATGGTGGGAACACGGGGACGCGGTAGTCCGCCACCGGACCCTCCTTTGGGGAGTCCGAACCCACATTACCGGCGTACCAGCACACATGGCACGCCGTGACCACCCCAGGGACCAAAACCAGCCCATCGGCGCCAGACGAGATCCTGACCTGCCCCGATCGCATTTCAGCCTAGCAGACTTGTAGCCTGATGAAGTTCTTTATAATTTCGCAATAAACATTGTCATTTGTAGGGATAGAGGAAGACCAAAGATATGATGGCTGGACTGTGTGAAAAACAGGCCAAGTGAGAGTCGGACTCGCGCACGAAGGGTTCCGTAACATTATCGCAAAAAACGGCAAAAAAAAAACACGTTTGTTGAATGGTAGCCCCACTTAAATATTTATTTTATTCTGTTTTTAGTATTTATTGATATAGCGACAAAAGAAATACATCATCTGTGAAAATTTCAACTGTCTAGCTATCACGGTTCATGAGATACACCCTGGTGACAAACAGAAAGAAAGACGGATCGTGAAGTCTTGGTAATTGGGTCCCGTTTTTACCCTTTGGGCACGGAACCCTAAAAATTAAATGACTGGAAAGGATATGATAATAACTAATTAAGGATAAGGCAGGGCCATGATGATAATTATCAGTCACGGAATCCTAAGTGCATCTACAGGGTGTTTGGAAGGGAGCTGTACATACGCCTAGGGTAGAAACTAGGGATAGTCTGCTACCTACCCCCGCCCATTATATTGACCTTGGCCTCAAGGTTTTTTTTTAATTTATTATTATTTTTTATTTGACTTTTTATGATTTTTTGACTAAAACTACCTGTAGCTCAAAATCTATCCATGGGACCGGTCGGCTAATGGTCTTGTTTTAATCGTTAGAGTCTTAGGGTCCTGCAAAAAATTATTTTACACCAGAAAATTGTGGAGAAGAAAAGTTATGGGGCCTGAAGTACCGTAGTAAGGTAAAGAAATAATTTTAAGGGCAACTTTCTATGGGGTTTAAAAAAAAACTAACAGGGTTGGAGTTCTTCTGATTTTTTTAAAACATCCTCAGTCCATGCCCTTTCTAACGATATGCTAAAAGTGTAATTATCACTTTTAGTTTTAAAGTTATTAATTAATTTCCGCAACTAGGGCACTTCAAGCAAAAATTTCAACTAATGAAAATTAAATGTGTTCGATCGTAAAAGGATGGCAAATGAAACAAAAAATTTGGTAATGACTAATGTCATTAAATTACAAATTTTAATTAATTACAAATTTTGTTCAAATTGATGACCATTGACCTGTAAACATGCTCGGCACCTCTTCCTCATCTCCACGGTCACCGTTCTAAGCAGCAGTTCCTCGCGCATTGTATCGAATGCGGCGTGGATCCTGTTAATTAGAACCTCCCTTGTTGGTACTTCTTCTGCGTACACCAACTCTTTCGCCCTTCCCCAGACGTAGAAGTCGAGTGGGGTAAGGTCAGGCGACCTTGGGGGCCAGGGAATTGGCCCACCCCGACCAATCCAAGAATTAGGAAAGCAGTTGTCCAGAAGCTCCCTCACTGCTAGGCTCCAATGAGCAGGACAGCCGTCGTGCTGGAAGACTATGGGCCGATCTTCGTCAAACACTTCTTCCGCTAAATCAGGCAAATCGTTTTCGAGGAAATCTAAGTAGTTTTGCCCGTTTAGGTTGTCTGGCAAAAAGTGCGGCCCTATCAACCGATTACCGATGACGCCTGCCCATACGTTCACGGAGAACCTTCGTTGAAAACCTCTGTGCCTCTTGACTCTCGGGTTTTGATCTCTGGGTGCCCAGTGATGGATATTGTGGTAATTTACAATTCCTTCCTTGTCAAACTTGGACTCGTCAGTCCAGAGAATACTCCGTAAAAAATTAATATCTTCCACGTCCGTATGGAGCAAGTGGCGGCAAAACTCCACCCTTCTTGCATAGTCGTTATCCTCTAAGCCTAAAACAATAAAAATATCAACGTTAGCGGTTTCCTTATGAATTAGTAGCTATGTAACATTGATTGCTATCTCTGACTTTCCATTTCTCTCTCTCTCACACACATGCTCATGTTAATTTAAAAATTGCCTATAAAATTCACATGCTAGTTCATTACATAAGAGCTAAAAACAAAAACTTTATGTAAAAAATTACCTTGAACAGGGGTGTAGTGGAAAGGATGACGTCCATTTTCGCGAAGAACCGACCAGACTTTCCACACGCTTAAACCAAGCGTCCGGGCTACGGTTCTTACGCTTCTGGTCGGATCTTCCTCAAATTCAGCCAATATGCGTTCTTCCGCAGCCAAATTTGGTTGAAATCTGTTCACGGCTGGTTCCCGGAAATTTAAATTTCCGGTTTCTCGCAGACGCCGATAAGTTGAGCCAAACGTTTGGTGGTTAGGCACTCGCCGGTTAGGATACCGTTCTTGATAAATCCTCCGTGCCTCGCGCCCATTGCAATCAGCCATTCCATACACCACCAGCATGTCGGTGTACTCTTCACTGGTAAATCCAGCCATTTTGCCAACAACAAGGTAACAAATAACAAAACTTAACAAAAACGAAGTAATAACAAACTCAACAAAATTAACGAAAACAGTGGAGCGTCGTAACGGCAAGTACGTAAGTTAGCTAAGATGGGTAAATCTCGACTGACTAACAAAGACCCCAACGAGTTACCTGCCCGGCCCCGTCGACCCAAGAGCGAAAGAGACATGACATGACATGTTTTGTCTCTTACATGTTGCTCTCGTGTAAGAGTGAGACAACAAATTTGCCAACTGTAGGCCAAACTGGTTTAAATTCTGGAAATTACATTTGTCTTACAAATGTCGACTCGTGGTGGTAAAAGTGCCCTAGTTGCGGAAATTAATTAATAACTTTAAAACTAAAAGTGATAAATACACTTTTAGCATATCGTTAGAAAGGGCATGGACTGAGGATGTTTTAAAAAAATCAGAAGAACTCCAACCCTGTTAGTTTTTTTTTAAACCCCATAGAAAGTTGCCCTTAAAATTATTTCTTTACCTTACTATGGTACTTCAGGCCCCATAACTTTTCTTCTCCACAATTTTCTGGTGTAAAATAATTTTTTGCAGGACCCTAAGACTCTAACGATTAAAACAAGACCATTAGCCGACCGGTCCCATGGATAGATTTTGAGCTACAGGTAGTTTTAGTCAAAAAATCATAAAAAAGTCAAATAAAAAATAATAATAAATTAAAAAAAAACCTTGAGGCCAAGGTCAATATAATGGGCGGGGGTAGGTAGCAGACTATCCCTAGTTTCTACCCTAGGCGTATGTACAGCTCCCTTCCAAACACCCTGTATATTATAAGTGCATACGAGTACCCATGCTATGCAAGCAATTGACCAGTGTTACTGCTAAATTTATGAATGTATTTTACTAACTTTTTCCAATTTTCTTTATCACGTGGAAACTCATTTTCTTACCTCCGATTTCTAAATGAGTATAATTAGATATTATGTTGACTATTTGATACTCAATTCAGAAAATCATTATTTCAGCCGAAAGACGTCCACTGCTGGAATTAGGCCTCCCCAAGCGTCAGTATACTTTGTGCTTATAGTACGAGCGCCCACGACTAGAACCATGTCACATCGATTTACGATCCATACCGTATAAAATCAAAATTATATTTTTTTATTTCACATAGGCCTACATGGGCACTTATAAAACGTCGACATAAAGTGCACGGTTCGGGTTGGTCGTTTCCTATGGAGAAGAACCGGCAAGAAACTCCATGGTTACTCTTTTAAAAATGGTTTGGTTTTACAATATTTCCATGTTACAGCATTAGTACGAAAAAAAAGAAAAAATATATATATTATATAAAAAAGTTACCAAATGTTAACTAGCACCTAGAAGGCCTACAATGTTCATACATTCACAAAACAATCGGTAAATGAATCTATAAAAAGGTAAAAAAAAATAACTACTACAAGACTTATTAGTTATCAGTGCTGTAACTGTTCTTAGCAAAGGGCTATAAAGATGATTGAAAACCATTGTAAAAAGTCTAATTAAAAGAAGAAAAGAAAAATAAGATTGAGAATAGTTAGAGACATCCATATATTTGTGCCGTTTACGAGTTACCAGGGAAGCTGCATGCGCAGACGGAGCTAAAGCAAAAAAAAATATCTTCGACATGATTGATAATATGCTTTTTTGAACTTGATTTTATAATATGCTTTTTTAATAAGGACACGTTTGATGTAGTTTTTGAACTTTCCATCGGTTAGTCTATAACTGACTTAGGCAACTTGTTATAAAAGCGTAAACTGTTCATAAGAAAAGACGTGCTAGTTTTCGTTAATCTGAATTTGGGTATTACAATTTCGTGATTACTGCGTGTATTTAAATTATGGAAGTCGCTATGCGATTTTTACGGACATACAAAATACATTCCAAAATATAAAGTAAAGGTAGAGTCAGTATATCGATCTCTTTAAATTTTCTCTGAGGGACTCGCGAGGACCCATTTTATAGATCGCGCGGATTGCCCTCTTTTGTAAGATGAAAATTGAGTCAACGTCTGCTGCTGATCCGCACAGCAGAATGCCATAAGAATACTGTGGAAATAAGCATAGTATACTAACCTAGCTGTAGCTACATCGGTTGGCTGCCTTATTTTCCTTACTGCATATGCAGCCGAACTTAACCTACTCGAAAGAGTTCTAATGTGCGCGCCCCACTGCAATTTTGAATCGATAGTAATCCCTAAGAATACAGTTTCCGTTATAACTTCAAGATATTTGCCGTCAAGACTTAAGTTTAGGTCACGTTGTGGTACATTTGATAAAGAGAACTTTAAACATTTTGTTTTTTTCGCATTCAGTAAAAGATTGTTAGCTGCTTACCATTTTGAGAGAATAATTAGACTTTCTTCGTCATGTGAGACATCCGTATCGTGCCTATCTATTATAAAAAATATCGAAGTATCATCAGCAAATAGAATTATATCGGATAATTTGGCCATCATAAAAGGGAGATCATTAATGTAAACAAGGAAAAGGAATGGGCCGAGATTTGAACCTTGGGGCACGCCCATCTTGACTAGAGACCCGGAGGACGTCGTCCCATTAACATTGACTTTTTGCTGTCTATTTGATAAATAGGAAAGCACAAGATCAGCAGATTTTCCTCGAATTCCGTAGTGGTGTAATTTACAGATCAGTGTTGTGGTCGACGCAGTCGAACGCTTTTGAGAGATCACAGAAAATGCCAATGGCATCCTGGGAGGCTGGGACTTCCCCCAAGATTCCAAGATGTGGCTGATGAGTTTTACTCCCGCTTCCGTTGTCGACCTACCTTTCGTGAAACCAAACTGTTGACTATGCAGGAGCCCATTTGAATTGAAGTGAGACATCTGTTCCAGCATGATTTTTTCATAGATTTTACTAAATGCTGGAAGCACGGATAAAGATCTATAATAAGAGGGATCACACTTACAGCCTGATTTGAAATCGCTACATTAGATGAATCTGAACCCGGCTAGGTTGTCAGTACTGGCCAAAAACGTCACAGTGTTACGGGGGGGTCAATTCTGCTATGTCAAAAAATAAAACAGAACGTTTTATTACATTAATATGTCTAATTTAAAAAAAAAATATGTTTCGTATAACGGCATTGACTGTTTTATGGCTTGAAGTAGGTAAAATTTTAAGTTCGCAGCATTGATTTACTCGGAGGGACGGTTCCTTCCAGGGACTACCATTTTAATTCGGCAACATTGTATTTCTCGGAGGGACCACGGGCAAAAAAATACCGGTGGTATCTTCGAGGCAATACGGAAAGGATCACGGGGAAGGAACGTCGTTATTTTTTTTGAAAATCACCTCATAATTTGACAAATATAATAAAACATATAGGCTGGTTTATAATTGACATGATTCTTGTTTACTGTTTATGTTTTTTTTGTATAAGTTAAACATACAAATTATCTTTAAGCATTTTCTTTATTAGTTTATCCTCGCACTAGAACGCCTTGTAGCAATTACACCAAAGGAGCACAATCTTATATTAAACTCACTATAAGTCCAGCAGCCTTGTTGCGTAATTTTGAATATAGCATTGCAAAGGATTTAAAAGCTATCAATCAACCAATCACACTGACAGAAATCCACATCACGTCATTCCATCTCGCATGTGATTGGTCAATATGATAGCGGTCAAACCTTTCCCCTTGCCGGATTCACTTGCGCAATTCCGCTGCAGGTTCCCTCATGATGTTTTCCTTCACCGTTGTCAGCGATGTCCAGGATAAACTAAGAAAGTACATATGAATTGAAAATGTCATATTGGTACTTGCCCTGATTCGATCCTACGACCTCAAGCACGAGAGGCGAGGTCTTAGCCACTGGGCCACCACGACTCAGTATAAGTATATATATTTGTGTTTTTTCTAGGCAACATAAGCCTAATTAGCCAATATTTTCAGGACTGGGACACAGGCCTCCTCTCTGTTAAAGGAAATGGAAGACATGACATCTACCAAGCCGCACTGGGGCCGTGTGGTAGGAAATCTACCACACGGGCCCAGTGCGGCTTGGTAGTAAATGTCATGTCTTCGAATGTTCTGTTCTAAGACATGCTGATTTCCTCACGATGTTTCCCTTCGCTGTTTTGAGAGCAGTAATATTGAAAAATGTAAGTTGCTAATGGGCCACCACTACTCTAGGCAACATGGCAGTGCTATGTAAAAAATAACCCAGTATTCGTCAACGACTTGTAATAATGAATTATTTGCCGCTGGGCTGATCAACAAAGTATTTATGCATAACCTGAAAGATCATGCGGGCGGGACTAATAAACCCTTAATTTTACGATCTTTTTATCGCAGCTGTCAGATCCATCATTTTAACCCAATTCTAAATAAATAGCGATATATTGAATAAGCCACTTTAGCACGTGAATTTCTAATAAGAGATGAGTTCAATGCTGAGATCGAACTTAACAGATGTTCCTATTAGATAGCATAGGTACCTACCCTATATTCTTTTCTTTTTTTTTAATCTTTGCCCACGCTAGGATTTTTTCCTGTATCGTGGGTGCCTTACAAACATAGAAACTCACATATACAAACACCCAGAGCCAGAACAACTATCTGTAGGTCATACAAATATTTATTCCATGCGGGAATCGAACCCGCGACACGCAGCGCAACAGTCAATCTCTTAACCACTGCGCCAACCATGCACCCAACAACGCCATTAACAAATTACAATTAGGAGCTTAAAACTTAAAGGTTTTATGAATGGGCGGCCGTCGGATATTATCTGATTTCGTCTCCTATAGATAATTTAAGTGTTTTATACCAAAGATGCGTAAGAGCCATTTCTCGTCCTGTTCCCTCCCTTCTATCTTCCATCTAAACTCCATCACACATATTTATATTTTATAAATAACTGTACTGTATGGGGTATCGTGTAACCCAGTAACTGGGTTACACGATACCCCTTGGCAACACTGGTGTCAGTTTGCAGGCTTCTGACTACCCGTAACGACTGTCAAAGATCAGCAGCCTAATTGCGTAAGTGAATTCAACAAGGCAAATGGTTTGACTGCCATCAATCGACCAATCGCAAAGACGGAAATCCACATCGCGTCTTCCATCTCGCATGTGATTGGTCGATTGGTGGCGTGACAACGTTTTGCCTTGTCGAATTCTCTCACGCAATTAGGCTGCAGGACCAACATTGTCATCCACGGATCGACGTCGGCGTTGCGATCCACCCGTGCAGCGGTTAGATTTAGCCACGCACGGGCTCCTCTGGAAGCCGCCCCAACTTAGGAAAAGGCTAGGGAGATCGATTTATTAGTGCGTCGATTATTTTATCCCCACTTCAATCAACTCAACCAAGTCTGCATGCAGTTAATCTGCAAGCTAGGTAAGTATATTTCTCTCTTCTATCAAAGTCTTAGATATCTTCGATAAATAATCTTTCATGGTGATCTCCTCTACATTTTATCAAAGTCTTAGATATCTTCGATAAATAATCTTTCATGGTGATTTTGATAACAAATAAGCATGGAAATGACGAGTATAGAGAAATGAAAATGATATTACCTAGTTTAATATAGGTAATGTACCTGTAGGTTATAATACCAACAATATCGATAACTTAAGTTCATAATAAACACTGCAAACGCTAGAGATTGTTGCATAAATAATACCGACAGGCAGAATTCGAGTAAGGATAGTGAACATATAATTTTTATAGAAAATCTTGTATTTCTTTTATAAGCTTAGAATATTGCACTGCCGGGCAAATAGGCCTCCCACAAATCGGGCCGGCCTCAGCGACACCGTCCATCCTCTGGAACCCAATTTAAAAAAGAAAGGTCTAAGTGAGGGCAATGGTGGCCTAGTGAAAACGGCCGCGACTTACAAGGTGTAGGTCGTGTGTTCGAACCCAGGCGGCGCTTTATTTTGAGTTAATATTTCATCACCACTGCTCTCAATACGGTGAAAGAAAACATCGTGAGGAAACCGATATGTCCTAGAACCAACCAAAAATTCGAAGACATGTGACTACCGTGTGACCGCACTGGGCCCACGTAATGGATTACGGTCCATTACCTCTCACAGAGAGGAGTCCTTTATTCCAGCAGTGGGAACATTAAAAGGGTGCTGATGAGGTCTAATTGAGTCGGGTAAGTGTAATCCCAAAGATGCAAGACTCCAAACAGCAGTTTAGCATAATCACCTTATAGGTATTGTTCCAGTTCCCACTACTGGAAGAAATACCTTGTCTCTGTGAATTTGAGCTGTAATAGGGCCATGTGCGTGCGGGTTGGCAAACAACAGTATGTTTTATAATTTTTTACCCGACTGCCGAAGGAGGGTAATGTGTTTATCAGTCTATGTAATTATGCATGTGTGTATGTTTGTTCCTATGTGGCGTTCCAGAGACCAAACGCGTTGACCGATTTTGATGATTCTTACGTCAATCGATATGTTTAACCCTGCGAGTGTCACTGGCTACCAAAGACCTTATACTTCTTACTACTAGACTGTGCACTAAGGCGCAAAAACCGGTCCGAGCGAGTGGGCTCCCTATGGTAGTGTGTCTCTTTCTAATGAGGTGACCATGACCAAACAGAACACGGGACAAATTGATTGTAAAAACGACATTTTAAGTATTCCGATATGTTGATGCTACATAACAGCGCTACCTAAACCTACCTAATTTATAGTTAATAAAAAAAAAGTGTTTATATTTTTTGGTATCTACATCACTAACCGTATGGTGTCGGGCGTAAAGAATTTCGCCATCCCATGTTTGCCCGTGGGTGTCGTAAGAGGCGACTAAGGGAAAAGCCAGAGAATTGGCAGTAGCGTTCTCTGTGCATTTGTAACAACCATACTGCGATCGCCAACCCGCCTGCAAAGCACTGCCCATGAATAGCACAAATAAAACATAGCCCCTATTGCCCGGCAGCCTGTACCTTCGATTACGGTAGGGTCGGGGTTACGGTATGGCAAGGGGTGCTAAGAATCTTGGACGAGATCCGGCTACCCGAACAAATACCGACGACTGGACCTGGCAACGTACAACACGCGCACACCCCGGACCGACGAAAATATCACCGAACTCGAAGAGGAATTGAGCAGTTTACGATGGAGTATTAAAGGGTTATCTGAAGTTCGAAGAGAGTCCTCCTTGACTCAATAATCCTCAAATCCCAAGTCTCTTCAAGTTTCATTCTTCAAGACCATCATATAGATTGGAACAAAAAGCTCTCTGATCCTACTCTCAAGCTCATGAAGGAGAGGCGTTAGATAACCCTGCAGTCTTCTGACGGTGCTTTGAAATACCGGCAGCTAAATATACCTCAAAGGATCTCTATGATTTCACATATATTCCAGTTGCGTAGACAGTTGAGAAATAAAACTGCACCAATTGTATTCCACTAGGAATTAATTTGCAAATAATATTAACAGCCGCTGAATTTCACTCGAATAAAGTCCGTCAAAAAAGCCGCAAACCACCATCCTACATTTAGTATTACCAGGCCCAAACATTTAAAAGTACTACTCTTACTCAGTATTAATGATAATTTTTAAAAATACTACGAATTGATTAAATATAGGAACTGTAGAAATATTTATATACTTTTCTAGAAATATTTAAATAAGTGTCAAAGTCTATGAATTGTTCGTTTTGGTATAACATAAAAAGAAACATATAAAATTTTCTACCATTTCTACCAAACCCAATGATTAGTTGTGCTAGCAATAGGTCAGACAAGGACACACTACCAGCGGAAACCCTCTCGCCAGGACCGCTTTTGGTTAGCTACCGCTTTTAAGGAAACAGCTAACCTAGGTGTATGATGATAGATTTCATTTAAGCTAAACAAAAAATTTTGGTATACAGTCTAGTAGTAAGAAATACGTATAAGGTCTTTGGTTTCAATACAAATTGACGTTTACGTTGACGCGATTGAGCGTGAGTAAAAACTCGCACTAAGGCCTCTGAGTTAATCTGACTCACTAAATTCACAATGAACGGGAGCAGCCATGAAATTACTCAATTAAATAAATGATTTATTACTAAACTATAGCTTCTGCCAGCGGCTTCGCCCGCGTGAAACTCGAAAATTATCCCGTGGGAACATATTCCCGGGATAAAAAGTGCCATAAGTGGTATTCCAGACTATAATCTATGCCGTACAAAATTTCTTACAGATCCGTCCAGCCGTTTGAGCGTGAAGAAGTAACAAAAATAGAAACACACACTCACAAACTTTCGCCTTTATAATATTAGTGTAATTCGTCCCGGATTCCCCTTAGAAGTTTAGCTTAGTGTGCGGTGAATCAGACTATTTCCCTTTAGATTGTATCGTTGTGTTCTAAGGATGGCAATGTGGTTTGACTTGTTCCGAAGTACCCTTGTTCCGTCTTTCTCAGGCAGATAGTGAATGAGTCATGAGAATGATAAAAAAAAAAGAACAAAAATCAAAAAACCCGACTGCTTAAATAGCAAATTAAAAACACGTTAACAAGAAGAAAATCATGCTGTGCAGTCGGAGGTGCGTCTAGTGTGTGCATGATGGTTTTGGTCAGGCAGCTCGCGAAATATGTATCCTCCGACTGCACAGCATGATTTTCTTCTTGTTTACGTCTTTTTAGTTCGCTTTTTAAGCAGTCGGGTTTTTAGATTTTTTTTTTATATTTATCTGTTTTGTTTTATTTTAGAAATAGGTACATTTTAACATACCTATTAGTGTTTTATATTTTTGAAATCACCTTATAAAACCCCTTTATTTTAATATCCCACACGATGGGTTTGGAAGAAAATAAAAATTTGGGCCCCCACAATATGGCGCCCATTATCCGCCATTTTTCTATATTCCAATTTTAATGTAGCCAGCAAAGACCTTATACGTATTTCTTACTACTAGACTGTGTACCAAAATTTTTTGTTTAGCTAAAATGAAATCTATCATCATACACCTAGGTTAGCTGTTTCCTTATAAGCGGTAGCTAACCAAAAGCGGTCCTGGCGAGAGGGAGGACACACTACCAGCGTAGTGTGTCCTTGTCTGACCTATTGCTAGCACGACTAATCATTGGGTTTGGTAGAAATGGTAGAAAATTTTCTTTTTATGTTATACCAAAACGAACAATTCATAGACTTTGACACTTATTTAAATATTTCTAGAAAAGTACATAAATATTTCTACAGTTCCTATATTTAATCAATTCGTAGTATTTTTAAAAATTATCATTAATACTGAGTAAGAGTAGTACTTTCAAATGTTTGGGCCTGGTAAAACTAAATGTAGGATGGTGGTTTGCGGATTTTTTAGCGGACTTTATTCGAGTGAAATTCAGCGGCTGTTAATATTATTTGCAAATTAATTCCTAGTGGAATACAATTGGTGCAGTTTTATTTCTCAACTGTCTACGCAACTGGAATATATGTGAAATCATAGAGATCCTTTGAGGTATATTTAGCTGCCGGTATTTCAAAGCACCGTCAGAAGACTGCAGGGTCATCTAACGCCTCTCCTTCATGAGCTTGAGAGTAGGATCAGAGAGCTTTTTGTTCCAATCTATATGATGGTCTTGAAGAATGAAACTTGAAGAGACTTGGGATTTGAGGATTATTGAGTCAAGGAGGACTCTCTTCGAACTTCAGATAACCCTTTAATACTCCATCGTAAACTGCTCAATTCCTCTTCGAGTTCGGTGATATTTTCGTCGGTCCGGAGTGTGCGCGTGTTGCCAGGTCCAGTCGTCGGTTTTTGTTGGGGTAGCCGGATCTCGTCCGAGATTCTTAACACCCCTTGCCATACCGTAACCTCGACCCTACCGTAATCGAAGGTACAGGCTGCCGGGCAATAGGGGCTATGTTTTATTTGTGCTATTCATGGGGAGTGCTTTGCAGGCGGGTTGGCGATCGCAGTATGGTTGTTACAAATGCACAGAGAACGCTGCTGCCAATTCTCTGGCTTTTCCCTTAGTCGCCTCTTACGACACCCACGGGCAAACATGGGATGGTGAAATTCTTTACGCCCGACACCATACGGTTAGTGATGTAGATACCAAAAAATATAAACACTTTTTTTTATTAACTATAAATTAGGTAGGTTTAGGTAGCGCTGTTAGGTAGCATCAACATATCGGAATACTTAAAATGTCGTTTTTACAATTAATTTGTCCCGTGTTCTGTTTGGTCATGGTCACCTCATTAGAAAGAGACACACTACCAAAGGGAGCCCTCTCGCTCGGACCGGTTTTTGCGCCATAGTGCACAGTCTACTAGTAAGAAGTATAAGGTCTTTGATTGAAACTGGATAAGCGCCGGCTGGTGACGTAATGGAGAAACCACTTTTTGTATACATTTTGACTTAAGAGATTTCCTTTATCACGAGTGAGTACGTTAAAAAACTCGGAATAAGCACACAGGTTATCAATTTACTAAGCTTTTAGCATATATAATCCTTATTTCTTAGGTAGGTATCCATTACATCAGTCTGGGAAAAGTAGGTCTTTGTTTAATAATTGTAGATTAAGTCCTAAGGATATCCCGAGGATGGCCAATTCGCCATATCACTTTGCATATCCCGTTTAGGTGATGGGCCGTGAAGCGAACGGTCATTCCTTCAGTTGTTCAGAGAATCTCACTCCACCTTAGTTTTACTTCTGAGATATTTACAGAATACTATTACTGATTCACCACTCACCAAGCGAACCTCCTGTGGGGAATCCGGGACGAACTTAGCAACGAATCAAAGCAATGCAACGTCATGCACCTTTGTGCATGACGTTGGATTACTCTTTAGTAATTTCATTCATTTCAGTTCTCATTTAATACGTAATTAATGAATCAGTCTATACATTGAGTATTAGAGAAGATATTATGCATAGCGACAATGATGGTGTGGACGTAGGTAATTTCATAGCACTTATCAAGATATTATGCATAGCGACAATGATGGTGTGGACGTAGGTAATTTCATAGCACTTATCAAGATATTATGCATAGCGACAATGATGGTGTGGACGTAGGTAATTTCATAGCACTTATCAAGTAAGTACAAGTAAAGTACAACAACAAGAAGCGCAAGTATCTACGTATTCAATGAGTCATCCCTATCATAGTGCTCACCAAACTTCTGGGCCGCTTTGAAGTTGGCTTACCGATGCGCAAGGCACGAAACGGTGCTGTTTTTGTATGAGATTTACTACTGCGCAGCCATTGTAGCCAACTTCAGGACGGCCAAGAAGTTTGGCGAGAGCTGTACTTATGTAGGTATCCATACCCTCATCAGTCTGGGCTGGGTAGATCCAACTAAAACAACATAGCAATTCTTGTGCTCCAGACAAATTGATTTAAGTGGTTATTATTGAAATACCAAAATGTTTTCGACTTTTCGGCAGATGTTTTTGCTGTAAGAAAGTTACCTTGTCTAAAAGGCTCATAGAATTTAAAGGTGAACAATCTGATTCACCACTCACCAGGCGAACCTTCTGAGGGGAATCCGGGACGAACTTGGCAACAAACCGCGAGGCAACGTCATGAAAAAAATAATTCATTAATTTAAAGAATTAAAATATTGCGTATTTCATGGGTCAGGTTATTTATTATTAGGGTAGATAAACCATAGGGACAGTTATGGTGTCTTAGCTACAAATCGTAGCAAGTCATCGTCTTGCAAAGGAGTAATATCATAGCACTTATTTAATATCTGCGTATTCAATGAATCATCCCTATTACTTAAGTATGTTTCCATCCACACCCTCAGTCTGGGAAGGGTAGGTCCAAATAAAACCAACACGGCAATTCTTGGGCTCTAGACAAAGTCATATTTATGCTATCGGGGAAAGATAACCTATTATTGAAAAGCCAACATGTTTTCGACATTCTTACAGCGAATATATCTAACGAAAGGTTAGATATATTCGCTGTAAGAATATTACTTTGTCTAAAGGCTCTTAGAACGTGACGATTGAATCCAAAGGGGAACAATCTGATTCAACACTCACCAGACAAACCTCCTGAGGGGAATCCAGGCCGAACTTAGCAACGAATCGTAGCAATACTACGTCATAAAGAGTAATTTCATAGCACTAGTTTATTACGTACTTAATGATGAATCAATTTACCATTCAGTATGGAAGCGACTATGCATAGTGACAGTGATGACGTTGAAGGAAATTATGAGAAGCAATGGGTTATGTTCTTTTCTATGTAAGGTGTCGTTTTCTAATTAAGATGCTTTATACCGAAATGGATTGCATTTATCTTTCTGACTGATCCTTTCGAATAGTGTTCTATTTAGTATTGTATTATAGTATTTGAGTTGGTTCGATAACTGGTTCAGGCAAACGGCTTTAAAAAAATAATAACTTAGTTTTATTAATATTTGCGAAAAACCAAAAGGTTTCCTTTGAATCCAAAATGGTACTTGGTTATAACATAAATCATTACGGTACTTGTCCTACAGAGACCGCTTCAACTTTCCACCATGTAAAATGACTCTCTTTTTAAGTAATTGAATTTTAGATAGATTAAATAAATCCATAGCCCCAATTATGACGTGACGTGATGTGACGCTTCATTCGAGTTTCAGGAAAACCAACGGAGTATGTGAGTGGGCATGCCTTATGTATCTCCTACACATTGACGATGGATATAAGGGTACCTATGGGAAACAAACAAAAATACTGTGAGAGAGATGATACGGCTAGAAAGTTTAAAAATTATGAACTTTTGAGATTAAGACAAACAGAAAAGTAAGGAAGAACATCCAGAAGGATCGACCCAGCAATTGGAATTAATCTAAGGGATTGGTGATATATTATTATGTAATATTGTTAGGTGTCATACCTATAGTCTTAGTCATGATAAGCTTAGTGAAATAGCGGCATTGTAACCTGTAAACCCTTCGTCGGTCAGAAGTTCATAGAGACAGTGATGACGTTTTAATACGTAACAGGAAATTCAACGCAGTCGTTGGGCTGAGTTCTTTTTTAAATAGGTAGGTCTAGGTACTTCATGACTCATGAGTGACTCAAATAAAAATTTTACAATGGCGTAAAACGAACCTATTAAAAGTGAAAATTAGCCGATATATTGCATCGATATAGTCGAAGGGGTAAGTATTTATCCTGTAGATCCCTTCCTAAGCATCAGCAACCTAATTGCGTAAGTGATTTCGGCAAGGCAAAGGGTTTGACTCCATGAAAGTGTATGGACAATTCCATCTATAACTAACTGACTGACTAACTAACAGCATAACATGATTTTCTTCTTGTATACATATTTTTAGTTCGCTTTGTAAGCAGTTGGGTTTTTGACTTCTTAATTATCATTATTTTCATCGTCTTCACCATCAGCCATTCCCACTGCTGGGACACAGGACTTCTCTCTATGAGAGGGCATTATGGGCCGTAATCCATCACATCCGTAGGCCCAGTGCGGGTTGGTGGAAGTCACATGTCTACGAGTTTTTGGTTCAAGTACATGCCGGTTTCCTCACGATGTTTTCCTTCACCGTTTTGAGAGCAGTGGTGGTGAAATAATTTACACAAAGTAAAGCGCCTGCCTGGACCCACGACCTCTGACACGTAAGTCGCGGCCGTTAACACTGGACCACCACTGTTCTCGTTCTCCTGTTATTTTTTATTATTTTGTTATTTACAACTTTTTAGTCTTTTTTTTTCGAATTGGTTTTAAACGTAAAGGTATAGCCCTCGCCAAACTTAATGGCCGCCCTGAAGTTGGTTTACCGGATGCGCGAGGCACGAAACGGTGCTATTTTGTATGAGATTTTCTACTGCGCAGCCATTGTAGCCAACTTCAGGGCGGCCAAGAAGTTTGGCGAGAACTATAGTATAATTAAGTTTTGGAATTACCTGTAAACCCTTCATTTTGTTTCACCACTAGAAAGGTTTGGAAGGAAAAAGAACTGAGAGCTGGGACCCCCACAATATGGGGGCCAAAATTCGCCATGTGTTTTTTTATGCCACTTATCTAAGAGCACTTGGCCGGTCAAGCAAGATGTAACTATCGATGTCTTAATTATATAAATCCGTCTAGCGGTTTGAAGTAATTAGCGAGGATGGTTTTTAACCAACTTTAAATCGTTATATATCCTAAACTGTTATTTAAAATGATGAAAGGAACCTAATAATAATTTTTTAATACCTATTTAACGATACTCCACTTGACATGGTTCGTCGTTTAATTTTATTTAATTTTGTCTATATGGCGTCTGATTATCGCTGTGGTGAACTTTGGTTACTGTCATGTCTTAAGTGGCACTCACAGGGTTAAGACGAATCGATTAACGTAAGAATCATCAAAATCGGGCGAAGCTTTTGGTCTCTAGAACTCCACATAGGAAAAAACATACATACGAGTACATATACTGTTAAACTCATTACCCTCCTCCCTCGGCAATCGAGAAAAAAACCTACAGTTTTTTAATTCAATTTGCCGTACATTACAAAATCATTAATTAATATTACATTTTATAGATATATACTTTTTTTAATACAAAAAAGACCTAACGTTTACTTATTCATGAAACCCGCAATTTGTAGGTATAGAAATTGTTAAACAATTTATAATTATTCAAACCAATTGTGGTTTACTTAGGTATTACATTTTAGGTACTAATTGGTCTGCTGTAATTATTGCTAAGGAAAGTCAGTGATAACCCACAAACATTGTTCATTTGTGCGCTATTATGTATGCCTATATAAGAAGTGACGTTTACAATTTTAAATAAAGCGTAGGTACGTTAGGTATTGTGACGACACATACTAACGTAAACGTCATATCGGAGTACATAGATATTGCCTTATACGGCGCTACGTATATACGTATTTGGATGCCTTTTTTCCCAATTACGTGATGTAAAAATTCAGCCTTTGTATAATTTAATATGAGGATGAGGTCCGTAACAACTGTACCAAATAAGGTATTTTTGTATCTGTCTATGCATGATTTGTCTGCGATTGGTTGGTGACGCGCGTGCACGCGATGATACGGCGCGCGGGCGGCGCTGGCACGTCTCCCGCTCCACGTCATCGCGTCAGTCAAGATCTTACCACGACAAAGACACTGCGTTTGTTTGGACTTGTATTCCTGTAATTACACCAGATTGTTATAGTCCAATATTTTATTTATTCTCTCCTGGAACCGAGCAGTCGACGTAGCAACGTCAACAGTATCTATTCATGTTAACACATCAATACAGAAACATACATCATACAGGTGCATAAAGGTACATCTACCTTAAGGTTATCGGGGTATGATGACTGTAGAAATGAAAAACTTTACAAGATTGACATTACAAATGTCACCTACATAAAAAAACTTTAAAATACATAGATCATTCAGAATTTGAAACAATTCATAAAGGCCTACGCACTACGCCGTAGGCCTTATAGCATCTCAGTGTAGACCTCGTACGTAGCATCCCCATAGATCCCAAGCATCCCTGTAGCGACGTAGTATCAGTGTAACATTCCCGTAGCAGTGTAGTATCTCCGTAGCGCTGTTGCATACCGGCAGCAGCGCAGCGGTTTAATATTCCCGTAGCGGTATAGCATTCCCGTAGCGGTTTAGTATTCCCGTAGCGGTGCCGCGGTGTAGTAGCGCCGTAGCATACTGGCAGCGGTGTGGCATGCCCGTAGCGGTGTAGAATATCCGTAGCGCCGTAGCATACCGGCAGCGGTGTAGCAATTCCCGTAGCGGGGTAGTAACCCGGAGCGCCGTAGCATACCGGCAGCAGGCGTAGCATTCCCGTAGCGGTGTAATATCTCCGTAGCGCCGAAACATCCCCGCAGCGGTGTACTCGCAGCATCCCTGTAGCGCCGTGGCATCTCCGTAGCCAATCTAGGCCCCCAGCTAAATTCTATTATGCTCTTCAGCTATATATGGTGGCAGCCCAATAGCTAAGATCTCGCCTCTCAAGCTTGAGGTCGTGGGTTCAAATACGGACCAATAGACTTTTCAAATTCATATGTACCTTCTAAAGTTCTAAGTTTATCTTGGACATCGCAGGCTACGGGGACAGAAAACATTTAGGTTTCCTACCTGGATTTATATAGTTAATGTATTTCTGAAATAGCCAAGTCAGAGACCTATGAGGTTCCCAGAGGCGGCTTAATTAACTTTGACACCAGAGGTGACCATCACAACCTCACACGAAAAAGTTCGGTATCACAGCTCGATTCAAACTTATTAATGACTCTGAAGATCGCTACTCGCTGCAAAGTACCCCATCCTTTGACGTTCCAAGCCGCCATTCAGTTTGAATCGAGCTGTATTTGGCAAGATAAGATCTTTATTTATTGCTGCATGTGTAATATAACAACGTGTGTTAACAATGTCATGGGGGACATCTATAGGTCATGGCCACGCAATAAGCTTTTTGCTGCTTGCAATTTTTGTATTTAAGCCACATATTTAAACGTGCAGAATAATTTTAACTGATAAGATCAAATCTGAAAATTACTATCAGTGAATAAAGCGCGTTTAAAACAAGACGCGTCGTCATTTTCATACAATGATGTCAATAAATACTTCGCTTGGGATGTGGTGCAAGTCAAAAACTTTGCTGCTACTTTTCTTTAAACAATAACTTACATTTTATTTATATGAATGCCTCAGACATTACGTTTAGCCGTTGGTCTTGGCTGATATTCGCAGATCTTTGACAGTAGTACGCATGGTAAGAAAAACGAAAGTTCAGTTTTACCAATGGGTACCTACCCATGCAAGTACCCACTTACCCAGACAAGTCGATGGGCAGTCGCTTCATTTTAAAGAATGATATTCAGCTGCATCGAGACAATCAAGACCTAGACTTACAGAACTTACGTAGCATATTTAACCGTATAGATACCGTTACGGGTTTAAAATAGAGTTGCACCACCGCTGGCTCAGTATCTACTAGTACCAAATGGACGTCTTTATCTATTAAATAAGAAACAAAAAGTTTTATTGAAAACTATAACTCGACTACGCTTTTTATGATAATTGTTACCTCATGATAATTCTATGTTACACTACACGGGTCATAATAACGAATCGATAGACACCGTATTCATCAAAAACGGATGAATAGTTTAGGCGCTACGGAGGAACATACGTAAAAACATATATATATAGACTGCTAAAATCATAACCCTTCCTTTTGGCTTCGCCATAGTCGGCTAAAAAGAAGAAGCCTCTGTGTAGATCAATGGAAAGAAATAGCTACCACCTCACATCTTAGACCACATCAAAATCAATAAACATTCATCGTCCGTCGAATAGAATCGGCGTCTATCACACCGGACAGGCGGAGTCTAGCCGCCAATAAATCATGCTCCCAGCTAAACTTAATTGTTAATAGCACCCATAGACGCGACACGAATACTAATTTATCTGTGGACGGTGTAAACGCAGCCAATATGGCGCATGGCGCGAACATTCCGGTGGGCGGGGTCTGATTGTTAAAACTTTTTATGATGAATGGGTGGATCGGAATGACGTATGAGGATAATTTGGACGACTGTTTGTTGAGCTTCTAGGTACGATTATAAAGATATATTTTTTTTCACAAATTTTCACTTTTTAGTTGTGGTATCTAATAGGCAAGTCATATAGTATTTAAGGTACCAATAGATTAAACACAATAGAACCCAATGGGTCGAAGTGTCCCGAGTTATTTCGTGGCCCCTCCACTAGATAAGATAAGGTACCAATAATGCCAGAATAGATTACCCGAATATCGTGAAACTTGAACATAGGTAACCGGTGAAATGAGAGTGTACCAAGGTGAACTGTAAACATCAGCTTACCCTTTTAGAGCGTACTGGAGTGATGTTATTTTATGATAACAATAAACAGACATACGATTACAGCAATCCCGAGAGATTTGCCGTCATTTATTGTAGAGTTCTGTTGTAAATCTCCGAAGATCTTCATTAGATCTTCGCCAAACTAAAATGGGACCAATTTGGGAACATACTCTTTCAAAAAAAAAAATATTCGGTCCGCAATTGACGGAGAAATTGATGAACATAAATACAAAAAAAAACACAAACATAGAACCTCCTCTTTTTTTGAAAGTCGGTTAAAATCAATTGTTTGTAAAGTAAAGATGATTTATTATAATTTTTTTTTTCATTTTTACTTTTTTTCTAAAGTAATCTCTGGCAGTAGTGAACCGAATGTGAAAATGCTTGAATGAATTTGGCGTGTATCATACCTACATTTTAACACGGTTCCTGAATCCTGATGAAAAATAGGTAATGGATCCTGCAGTAGGATCGGCCACGTGACCAAAGCTGCAGGAAAAGGCTTGTCTGTCATACTTACCTACGTGCTTGCAAATTGCTGTAGGTAATATAATATATTGGATTAACAGTCGAAAATGAGTTGAATAGAATCATCGATCAAATTAAATCAAGCAATTAAAATTCTAAAACAAGCTTTATGTCTCCATTGAACATACTTCTATTAATCAGCATCCTAAAATAGGATGGCAATAATAGCCAATCATTTATTTATAACCTTAAATCATTTTCTGATTTAATGACGGCAGCCAAAAGCGTGATTGTCTGCCTATGTCTTGAAATGTCAACTAGTTTGATTTGATGGATAGTTACGTAAGTACCTACATTTATGTTTAATGTTTTAATTTCAACCTAAAAGTAGGTATTATAATCTCCAATAAATTTTGAAGGCTTCCTCTCTAGGTGGACCTTGATAAGGTGGCTGGAATCCAATGGATGAGAGACGCACAGGACCGTTCAATGTGGCGACGCAAGGGGAGGCCTGTGTCCAGCGGTGGACGTCTATCGTCTGAAATGATGATGTAAATTAGCTTCTATTGTAGGTACCTACTTTACTAAGAAGCCCGTAATGTTGGCATCCCCTCTAAACTGAAAGACTAGGAATTGACTATACTTGAGTAGGATACCTAATGGCAGTACGGAAGCTAGTTACTGGCGATAGAAGACATTTTATCTGGATGGCGAGTTTAGTGTATCATTTTGAAGCAACTAATCTTAGTACCGCCCCTAAACGGGCTAGCTTGCAATCAACTCATACATAGGGGCCTATATCTGTAAGGATCATAGCAGGTGGCGTTCTTTCGTTTCTGCCTACCCCTATGGAAAAAAGGCGTGAGTTTATGTATGTATGTATAGGGGCCTTCCTCACCGTTTAGAATCTGTACCGAAACGACTCAGTCGCCTTTCTAACCAAATCGTTTCGGTGATTCGGCACAGAAACAAAAACGCACCGACCCGGTACAGAAGGCGCCGTAGTAAAAAAATCTATCAATCTAGCTCTAAATAGGATTATCTCATCCTGTGAATGAACCCCAGACCAAACTAAGTACATATTGACTAATCTACTTCAGTAGAACAAAGTCTTCATTGATCAGGTGTTAAGTTACCAAGGTCTCGGCCAATTCAGTATGTTTTCAATTTCAATTAAATAAAAAATATGACTCAACATGCTAATTCAGTGCACTAATATTAAAAATAGAGTAGGTCAGGAGTAGTATCAAGTAACTTTAGGCAGTCTGCAATGTGCATATGATTTTTTGCTTGACCTAAACTTGACTTACTTTGGTATTGAGAGATATTAATTACAGAGGAACATACCCAAAAATGCCACCATCATATATTTCTTAAAGAATAAACAGAGGTGTACCTGTTGTTCACATTTCGGCAGGGCTAGTATTGCCCCTAATAAATAAAATAACGGTCTCTCTACTCCCTCTGCTGGGATACAATCCTCTTCTATGTTAGAGGAAGGCGGCTGTATTTCATGGCGAGGGCCAAGTGCGTGTTGCCAGCAACTGGGGACAAAACCAGACATCGTGTCCCTACTGAAAGATTCGTAATAGAAAAATTTATAACACTGCCTGAGTTGAAGTGGTGAAACCAATATACCTACTCTGTGCCAGAGGGTCTTGACAAAGTATAATTCGTGATTTTTGATTGCCAAAATATAAGGGCTTGATCAGGTGATATTTGGAAAGCTCTTGTCAAACCCATACGAACATTTTTGACAATCCCTGTTTCCACGCTGTCGCTGATTGAATGGCACTTGTACTCTCAGCTAATAATAAAAATAAATATTTCAAAAATCGAAGCGAACTAAAAATATGTAACCAAGAAGAAAATCAAGCTGTGCAGTCGGAGGATAAATATATTCGCGAGCTGGCTAACCAAAATCTTATAGTATTTTTTTTTAAATTACATTTGAACATATATGTGGCACCTATATATTTTTGTAATTACCTTTAAAAACCCATTATTTTGATAGGTACCCGACTCGATGGGTTTGAAAGAAAACCGGCCAAGTGTGAGTCGGACTCGCGCACGAAGGGTTCCGTACCATTATCGCAAAAAATTTCAAAAAAATCACGTTTGTTGTATGGGAGCCCCATTTAAATATTTATTTTATTCTGTTTTTAGTATTTGTTGTTATAGCGGCAACAGAAATACATCATCTGTAAAAAATTCAACTTTCTAGCTATTATGGTTCATGAGATAAAGCCTGGTGACAGACAGACAGACAGACGGACGGACCGTGGAGTCTTAGTAATAGGGTCCCGTTTTTACCCCTTGGATACGGAACCCTAAAAAAGAAACTTGGGCCCCCACAATATGAGGCCTAAAATTCGCCATGTTTGTTAATTTTACATCACCTAACTAAGAACACCTTGGCGGTCAAGACGTATCTAACGATATCTTAATTATATAAATCCGTCTAGTAGTTTGAAAGATAATTATGATGAGGTAATTAGCGAAAATGGTTGTTAACCAACATCATTATATATCCTAAAACGTTATTTAAAATGGTGAAATGAACCTAAATATAAAATATTCAACGATAACCCACTTGATATATTTTTACAAGCTTTTATTTAATTTTTACAATATGGGTTTGACGGTCGGTTTGGTGAACTTTGATTACTGTCGTGTCTTTATTGAAACGAAAGAATCATCAAAATCGGTCTACGCGTTTGGTCTCTGGAACGCCACATAGGAACAACCATACATAGACTGATAAACACATTACCCACCTTCGGCAGTCGGGTAAAAAAGAACCATACAGACTGTAACACAAAAAGCGCAACAAAAGACTGATATAAAAGGTCACACTACTAATCAGAATAACTCCGATAAGACATCTAGTCGCGCAAGCAGCTTAACAATGCCTTGCAGTAATCTATTACCTGCATTGTGTAATAAACATTAAAATAACATAAAATACTAGAAGACAAATTGAGAATCGTATGCACGTACAGGCGCCAGACAATTTTCGCATAAAGTGTTCGCGGTGTGCATCTTAAATATGTTTTTTTATTAAGGCGAATGTTTGATAGCGATCTCTGAATCGATTTGGTGCGTTTTGGCGCCATCATTATTTTATGATAGACTCTATGGCAGTGTAGAATGCAATTTAATAGCGTGTTTAAGAGATGGCGGCGATAAGGCATGGTGGTTGAATGATGTAAGCAACTGCAATAGCCCACCTTGAGTTGTAAAATTGAGGCAGTTCGGTTCTTAATAATCATTTTAACTTTAGGTCTTTAATGTAACAAAATAAAAATATTACAAAATATATATAAATGCTTCTGTACCCTAAATATTAGGTAAAAATACTAGAGGGTATCATTACGAAATAACTACTTTGAGTCACAAGTCCTCGACCTGGTGAAGGTTGCGGGGATCCGCTAGATGCGGGACGCACGGGACCGGTCAATTTGGCGACACTTGGCGGATGGGTATGTCTTTCGGTTGATATGATGATGATGGTGATGAAAATACCTCGAGAATTGGCGAGATGAAGCACAACACCGAGAGAAATGGAAGGAATGGAGGAAGGGCCTTTTCCCAGGACTGGGTCAATTAAGGCTAAAATCACATCACACTAATATTCTAAACGCGAAAGTTTGTGAGTTTGTTTGTATGTTTGTTATTTCTTCAGGCTCAAACGGCTAGACGGATCTGGATGAAATATGGCACAGAGATAGATTATAGTCAGGAATAGCACATAAGATAATTTTTATCCCGGGAATATGTTCCCTCGGGATAATTTTCGACATACACGCGGGCGAAGCCGCTGGCAGAAGCTAGTAATGATTAAAAGTAAAAATCTTTTTAAAACAAGCTTTGTATAGACAAAAAAAAACGTATTTCAATACATACCTAACAAGTCCAAACAAGATGGTGGTTCAGTTCTTGTCAGGTTGAGAAGTTGCTATGACTACCTTCCAGCTCTATCATAACACCAGCTCCATAGCAGATACCATATTAATTTAATATTTCCAAAGTTACATAAGTACGCCAAGTTTCAGCTTACTCGGAAAGAAATCGGCCAGGAAAACGCTTGAAAAATGGATTACTTTGGCTAGTCGCCGGACATACATATGAAAGGGAATATTATTAATTGCACTTCAAATAAATAATCACTTATCAATTTATTTCCATCATTTATATACTTTTTTACATCAGAATACTGATTGCACAGCAAATTAACCAGAGCGTACAAACGTTATATTCACTCATACCTATAAGAAAATAAGTCCAAGAGAGAGCGAAGCGAGCTCGGGCGTTTAGGGCACCCCGAC
Source organism: Orthosia cruda (assembly GCA_964057195.1). Taxonomy (NCBI): domain Eukaryota; kingdom Metazoa; phylum Arthropoda; class Insecta; order Lepidoptera; family Noctuidae; genus Orthosia; species Orthosia cruda. Next base: position 45,135,020 of record OZ059830.1, on the reverse strand, counting down.
ACGGATAGGTTAGGTTCGAACAAGATGACGGGAACTTAATTGAGCGAGCAAACTCAGTTACCATCATCTCCTTCATGTTAAGTTACTTTAGACCCTGCAAACAGAAATAGGAGCCCCGCAATTGTTGCTAAAATAATTTGAATTAACTTTTGCTGTACTGCAATTAAATTTTTTAAATTGGAATTCGGATTATTTTTGCATACAAAAAGTTTTTTTTTTTATATACGTCTAAATACTACCCATACGAAAGCAAGTTAAAACGTAAACAAAATAGAAAGCGCGGTGCGTATCTACGTATAAAGCTTATAATAAAAACACAGTACCTTCAGTACCTGTACCTGTGACGTCTAATTTTAAACATGGTACTTAGTCAGTAGCTTCACAAACCTTTGAATGACACAGGATAAGCTTTTGCCAGCCAATACAAGAAAATACGAATTTTAACAGAATTTCAACCACTTAAATTGTTACCACTAACCGAAAGCACTAACTGTATACTATGTAAGACATCCCCTTAAGTTTGATGAGTTTTAGATGATCCTATTGTCTAACATTTAGACGTACAAGCACAAACAGAGTTTATGGGAAGTCCATCAATCTTCCAGACACAATTTATGGGCGACATCTGTCGACGCATGACGTCAAATTACATCTATAATTTACTTGACAGAATACATTAGGAGGTACAACATAAAAATGTGTTGCACTATTAATTATGAGCATTAAGAGTATCGCGCATAGGGGCTATTATAGCGTGATCTGTTGCTCTAATACTCTAACTGCCTCGATGGTGTATGGTCGAAAGCGCTACTGCTGAGTATGAGGTCCCAGGGTTGAATCCCGGGCCGGGCAGTGTGTTTATTTTTACCATCTGGAACTTCACAGTACTAGCTCGGCATCTGGACTTGTGTCCGGTTATGGCAGAAGTGTCGCCCCCAATTATATGGCACTCATCATCATCATTTCAGTCGATAGACGTCCACTGCTGGACATTGGCCTGCCCCAGGCGTCACTACATTGACCGATCCCGAGCGTCTCGCATCCAGCGACTTCCCGCAACCTTAACCAGGTCATCGGTCCACCTAGTGAGAGGCATTCCAACGCATCGTCTTCCGGTTCGCGGTCACCACTTTAGAACTTTTCTGCCCCATCGGCCATCCGTTCTGCGAGCAATGTGTCCTGCCCACTAACATTTAAGTTTCGCAATTATATGGCACTAAATTTAAGTAATTGCGAAATGTCTGTACAGAATTACAGGTGTGATAAGTATGTTTTCAACACACTTGCTCATAAAGTGGCTCTAATTTCACCGCAATTAGGCACATAATGACACCTGTCATCAAACTGTGACTTTTTCATTACTATTATTCACAAGTGAGATAATAGTACATTATGGTACAAGTGTGTAATGTTGGTGATTACCGCTGAGGCGCCATTGAGACCCGAGCCGTTAGGTGAGGGTCTTAAGAGAGCCGAGGACGGTAATCATCAATACACACGTGTATCATACGACGTTTTTCAACACACTTGTGAAGAAAATAATACTAAAAAATCATTTCCAACAGGGAAAAAGAGTTGTGAATTTTTTTTCGCAATGGCGGGCAAAATTGATCAGTTTACCTATGCGCGCGCATCTAATAATGGCGATCGGCCATAGATTAAAAAGAATGAGTTTTTTTTTTTTTTGGCTTTCGCGGATATCGTTTTAGCCACGTACAAAATGGGGAATTTCAAGTTTTCTTTATTGCAGATAAAAACAAAAGTTATATTTGAGGGAAAGTTTTATTTATTAAACACGTACAAGTTGAAATTATCTATTTAAATACGAAGTTGCATTTGTACTATTGAGCACGATCTTTTTTGTATCAAAACTTTTATAAGAACAAAGCAACTCCACCAATAAATTAAAAAAAAAAACTCTATAACTCACTTGTGAATAATAGCAATGAAAAAGTCACAGTTTGATAACAGGTGTCATTATGTGCCTACTAGCGGTGAAATTAGAGCCACTTTATGAGCAAGTGTGTTGAAAAGAGTTTTTTTTTTATTTATTGGTTGAGTTGCTTTGTTCTTAAAAAAGTTTCGATACAAAAAAGATCGTGCTCAATAGTTCAAATGCAACACATTTCATGCAACTTCGTATTTAATTAAATAGATAATTTCAACATGTACGTGTTAAATAAATAAAAGTTTCACTTAAATATAACTTTTGTTTTTGTCTGTAATAAAGAAAACTTGTTATTCCCCATTTTGTACGTGGCTAAAACGCTATCCGCGAAAAGCCAAAAAAAGATAACTCATTATTTTTAATCTATGGCCGATTGCCATTGTTAGATGCGCGCGCATAGGAAAACTGATTAATTTTGCCCGCCATTGCGAAAAAAAAATTCACAACTCATTTTGACTGGAAATTAATTTTTTGTATTATTTTCTTCACTAGTGTGTTGAAAAACGTCGTATGATACACGTGTGCATTGATGATTACCGTCCTCGGCTCTCTTAAGACCCTCACCTAACGGCTCGGGTCTCAATGGCGCCTCAGCGGTAATCACCAACATTACACACTTGTACCATAATGTACTATTATGATGAATGTCTTCGCTAAGGCCTACTGTCCACGGACTAGAGGACTTACTTACTCCAGCTTCATAGAAGGTTATTGTACGCTTGGTGTACGCCTGCTTGCAGATTACATAGAAATCTATGAAACTATCGACGGAGCCTCAACTTCACGCTCGCGTCGCTGCATTATGCAGGCTTCATGACGCCTGCAGTACTGATGTCATACGGTGCTGGGGCGTACGGCAGCGGAATTTGTTGAAATGATTGAAAACGTACGTAACACTAACATAGAGTTCAGTACGCTGAGGTTCACAAGCTACACGGTGTATTTTGAAGAATCTATGAAGCTACGCGTCCGTGGACTTAGTAAACAGTGTTTCTTTCAGTCAAAATTCTCCGGGGGCCGGTTAAGAGATCTGGGGGGGCGAAGGAAACAAAGTAATATTTAAAATCAATTCCAATTATTATTAATATTTTAATGGCTACAAGATGCTATAAGCTCAACCAAAATTGTAAAAAGTCACGAAGATTAAATAATATTCTTTACAAAAATCTTATTCTTCGTGGCTTTTTTCTTGCATACAAATAACGATAAGGACACAGCTATAATTTTCATTCTACAAATTTCGCGAAATTACTATTATATCTATAAACAGCTGCAGAGTGGGAGAGCTTTATGGGATAACGTTAGAGAAAAAGGGATGGTGATATTCTCGAACACTGTGTTCTCGAAAGTGTCTTGTTCTTTCTAGGCGCTATTCCGGTTTCTGATTGCCTCTCAGAGCAATGACTATTTATTCTAAAGGATTGCCTACTAAGTCATGCACTACTCAATTCCTGATTGGCTGATTGAGTGCCGCTTCACGTCAGTGCTGCCAACTCGTCTAAGCAAAAACGCGCTGTTAGCTCTTTAAAAACGCGCTAGAAAGCGCTAAATGGTAGCTGTAAAAAAAAATGCTTTATTCGGCGCCAAATACAAGCAAAACGCCCAATAATTTGAGACAGGGTATAAACAAGATATGTCATATACAAGAGTTAATACATTATAGTACTTGTTTAGTGATAATTAAATTAATTAATAAAGTGTTAATATAATTATTTCATAAAATAAAGGAAATAAATTAATTCACTATCGTCTGATTCTACTACAATTGCTTCTGCCGCCGAAATACGTGGTTGGTCAGGTTGGTCTTGATCAGTTTTGGACTTGAATTTATATTTATCTGTGGATGAAATTTGACTCAGCACGTCGTTTAGATGTTGATAGTTTGCGAAATTACTTTTTTTTTAAAGAAAGTCTAAAGTTTCAAAAAGCGCTAGATTTAGCGCTAGGCGCTAGTACGCGCTAATGAACAAAAAAAGCGCTAGATCTGGCGCTGAACGCGCTAAGTTGGCAGCACTGCTTCACGTCAATAAAGGGTTTCCAGCTCTAAAATGATACCATGTTTAAATAATTTGCCAAATTGTAAGGATATTCGTCGCGAATATACGTAAATCTGCTGTAGACGCGCGAAAGTGAGCGAGCAGCAACCTATTGCTATTGATTAAGTTCCAAACGCCCAGGGGGGCAGTAAGGCTACTCAAGGGGCCAAGCCCCCCCCGGAGTAGTACCTGAAAGAAACACTGTTAGTAAACCTGTTTTTTTTTTTTTTGTAAATTAGAATCCCAACATAATTGAAGTAGGTACCTACCTTCTATCTGTTATTAACAAAAAAAAAAAAGATTTCAATGTTTTTATTTTTCACTTTTTAGTTGCACAACTACCGGTAAAACGGACACTTTGGACATGTTTCAGTAGTTTTTGGTAGGAGTATATATGAATTGAAAAAGCCATATTGGTACTTGCCCGGATTCGAGCTCACGACCTCATGCACGAGAGGCGAGGTCTAGCCACTGGGCCACCACGGCATGAGACACCAGATATTTGTTCCGGCTCTGGGTGTCTGTGTATGTGATTTTATATGTTTGTAAACGCACCCACGATACAGGAGAAATTCCTAGTGTGGAGCAATTTTCTTTTTTTTTATAGATAAACTTTCTCTGCAATGCATATGTTATGGACCAAGTGATTAATACGGCATTATTCATAATGCCCGGGCAATTTGAAAAATGCCCGATATGAGTAGGTATGCTATATGATAAAAACTATAAAATAATTAAAAACACCGGGCTTTCTGAACAATGCCCATCTTTTATTGAGCAGGGTGATAAAAATCATCATCTACCTAGCCTTTTTCCCAACTATATTGGGGTCGGCTTCCAGTCTTACCGGATTCAGCTAAGTACCAGTGTTTTACATGGAGCGACTGCCTATCTGACCTCCACAACCCAGTAAATGGGTAACACGGTACCCCTTGGCAAGACTGGTGTCGGTTCTCAAGCTTCTGACTACCCGTAAAGATTTTTTTTTTTGGGGCATTCCTACCGCACTATTCCCAAACCACTGCAACTCCTGGAAGCCAGAATCAACAGTGGCGACCACCAGAAAAGCGCCGAGGCAATGAAGCTCGACGAAGTCCCGGAGAATGAATTTAACTGTCTTCCGTAACGACTGTCAAAGATCTTCAAATGACAGCCGGGACCAACGGCTTAACGTGTGCACTGTGCACCGAGGCACGGAGGAAACTCGGTATGTTGAAATGGTCACCCATCCAGGGACCGACCACGTCAAGCGTTGCTTTACCTTGACGATCGACCCGTGCGGCTGTTATTTTTTAGCCACGAGCTTCTCAAGGTGGCAGGGTGATAAAATATGTTCTCATAAATTATTTTAAAGTTGATATTGATTTTAATATAGAATAGGTAAGTACGATTTGACTTGACTAGTTTCATAATACCCGGGCACTATTCACAGTGCCCTAATTAATCACTTGTTCCATGACACATACATATCGATTGATTTATGTCGATAACGGTGTCAAGCAAAATTCTAGGTCATCTAAACACAAATGTAAGTTCACACCGTTTACCACCACACCAAAGAAGGCTGTCAATATTTCACTATATAGATACAGATAGTTTTCTTTGATGCATGTTACTAGCAAGAAGTGCAGTGGCTGATCGATTGGCTGCTACGCTGCGAGTCGCGGGTTCGATTCCCGCAAGGAACAAAATGTTGTATAGCCTGGCTGTTTAAGTATGTTGGTTTAGATGTTTGTAAACGCACCCACGATAGGTAGTTACATGAGAAATTCCTTAAAAAAATACCTCTCTACCCATTGGTGGAATTCAAGCGTGGTGATAGGCCACAGATTACTATTGTGCTTGTTTTAGTTTTTAAAGTGGGTATGGTAACGCCATCTGTCCGTTCATAGTCATACTACAATCGTTATGCTCAGACGCAGTTGGCGGTATTTGAACCAGCAGTTTAACAAAGATACATAGAGTAGGTACCCCTAAACACCATAGGCACAGATAATATAATACTAGCATACCTACAGATGAATCTTCCCATACAAAGAAACCGTGCCGACGTAACTAGCGTTTTTCGTCTGATTAAATCGATTATTTTTTGTCCATTAATCGCGTTCGGTTCCGTTCCACGGCGATAGATAGATGGTGTTAGCAGCCACTTGCAAGTAAAAGGCTTTACTTGGTGCATGAATATGTTTTTCTTATGTTTTGAAAAACTTGAAAAATGGGCTCAGGTGACTTTTTTATTTAGTATCGTAGGAACTCGTGACCATTCTATAGAATTTGTATGAAAATAATGTTGGTTTCAGATGTTAACTTAGGTACACCAATAAAAAATGAGTTTCTCTTTTGTGTTTGGTGAATTCTTTTGAATGTGTAGGTTATAGAGGAAAGTACTTAAAATTTGCTTATATTATTATGTATATACTTAGTAAAGTCAATACCTACCGCCTACAAGTGTGGTTATTACCTCTAAAAATATCATTACACACAATAAAAATAAATTACCTACACAATTCAATAGAATTGTGAGAAAAATTAAAATTTTATGGAATTTAACATAAAAATTGTATGTTCTAGTTTAATAAACTCTACTAAGTACAAAATTATGGAATATTGGGCTCTTAATTCACATTTCAAAGATTATTTGAACGGATCATTTAAAGTTGATGCCAATAGATGGCGCATTTTTTAATTTCTGAGGCATGCCACTCGATTGTTAAATTTTGCATTGTAACACATTTTGGTGCAAAAAAATACTGTAAAAACATGCAAAAAATACTATAAAACGAACCTTCACTGTATTTAAAGAAAAAATATTCACAAACCGAATAGGGTTTAGGTACTAACCCTTTTACTTGCAAGTCGCTGCTAACAACATCTATTGCCGTAAAACGGGATCGAACGCGATTGATGTATTTACAAAAATAACAAGATTAATCAGATAAAAAACGCTAGTTACGTCGGCACGGTTTCTTTGTATGGGATGAGGCATCTGTATGCTAGGATGCTAGTATTATATGTGACTAGGGTCACAGAGACACAACGCTACAGTCACGCAACGTTGCGCGTCTCAGTCTGGGCTGACCCTTATAGTGCTTACACACGTTCGGATTTAGTCCGGCCGGACCACGGATTTGTGGGCGGAGTTAGTCCATAAAAGTACTCTGTGGTTAGTCCGGCCCGGACCATATCCGAGCGTGTGTAGTGGTCCGCCGGACATTATTATTATTAATTGATTCCGTCTCGGTCAACACGATGTGATTGGTCGATTGATGGCGGTCAAACCCTTTGCCTTGCCGAATTCACTTACGCAATTAGGCTGCAGGCATTGCCATAATTATAGGGTCAATCTTTTGCCATGTAATAATATAGCAAATACAGTTTAAGGTGATGAATTATTAGAATAATAAATTTCATGTTATGTATAGATAGTTCAGAATAATGCCTCAAGGAGAATCCCTAATAACGTCAAATATTGGTTATGTAGTTAGGCAATAGAATATATTTAATAAATTATAAGAAAAGCAAACAAAAAGAGGTTCCAAAACCAGATGGACGTAGTACATACTAATTTAATTTTAATAATTTCTGGTATGCACATGTATTGTCAAAAAGAAGTCAAGCGTGTGTAAGCGAGAAAGGATTTGTGGGCGGAGTTAGTCCAGCCGGACCAAATCCGGACGTGTGTTAGCACTATTAGGATTACGGCAGGAGATGAAGATCATAGACAACACAAAAGTGCGTGAATTATGATATAAATTTTATTATCATAAAGTCTTACACTATACTTCAGCATTAAGAATAACAGCTATAATAAGTAATAATAAATTCGTTATTAAGTAGCCAGGTACCTAAGATAGCAACTTATTCAGTGGGATATGTAACAAAATCTTAAGAATAATAAAACTCTTAATTTAAGAGTAATCTAATTCTTATACTTTGTATGAATGGTCCATAATTTTTAATTTCAAAAGAACTCGAAAAAAAAATTGTTTTTGTAGTCTTAGTCTAATCATATTTTGGCACAAATCTTGTACTAAATCTTAATAAATTAGACTAGCTGAAGTCAAATCTTAAGTATAATAAAAGTCTTAATTTAAGAGTAATCTAATTCTTTACTATTTATGAATGGTCCATAATTTTTTATTTCAAAAGAACTCAAAAAATATGTTGTTTTAGTAGTCTTAGTCTAATTTTATTTTGGCACAAATCTTGTACTAAATCTAAATAAAATAGACTAGCTAAAATCTACTTACATAAACGGGGTGGGCATAAATCGTGGATCAATCGAAAACGGGTGACAGTTGGGGTTATATGCAGCAGGTCCCAAAATACCAATAATATTATTTTCTGCAAATAACTATCACCCTGTTTTGTTTATCCACGATTTTTTGCCCATCCTGTATTTGCCTCTTTATGTAATAATGATACACTATTAATTAGAAGCAAACAGTTAATATAAAGTAACTGCTCAAACTTGTACCTTCAATCAAAAAAGTTAGAACCTTCTTAAGCCAAAGTTAACTAATTCCTGTAAAAGTCCAGGGTCATCAGTGTTAGGTTGAAAATGCACTGGCAGGGGCCTTGCTTAGTGCTTAAGACTATAGCAAGTCACCTGATGAAAAGCGAAGTAGATCTAACATTCTAAAATGTTCCTAATCATCTGCACCGTGCATTGGGTGCCTACCAGTAGGTTTTCAACCTAAGTTGAGATGACAAAGTAATCACAAAATGTAATTCTGTAAATCTACATCCAATTAATTTTACTTTCATATCCATTTATAAAGCAACCTTTAATATTAACTAGGTTCTATAACCAGAATTAAAAAAAAAGTTACTCCCATTTTCTGGAACAAGTGCTGTGATTGATTGAATGAATTGTCACTTTAGGTTTGCGATATTTTGTGTATAAGAAACAGGGGATAGCTTTTTAATGATAAAAACATAACTTCTTCATACTGGAAAGGCTAGTGTTAGGTATAAGTATAGAGTTTATACATAGATAGATTATTAAGACACAATCTCAAAGATAAACAAAACATCTAAATGTCAAGTTATATAAAACTAAGTACTAAAAGAAATATTAACTTTCTTAAAACAGAATCTTGTGAGCAGTCGTTTCCAGTTTTACTCAAAATTGTACAAGTTAGCCAAGTCTTGTTCAACCTATGGCTGCCCTGCCATGCCAAACATAAGCCTCTTCACCATAACTACCAATTACAAAAATCTGAACTGTTTAGTATCTCTAGTTAAGCAAATTCTCTATAAACCGTGTGAATTAAGAATATGCTTGTCAGGTGTCAATCAGTTTTTTACAGATAAATCTGAATATGAGTATATTGAGTCATTTTCAGGCAAACCAAAACATTGTACAACATAAGTAAAGTAACCATAATATTAGACAAGCTTATAATGCAAATTCTGAATCCAGAAACTGTTTCTCCATTAACCTCTTCATTTTCTCCGGGATTGGGACTCCAGAGTGTGCAGGCTTCGGGCGTCTCTTCCAGGAAGGCTTCTTACCACTCTTGGTCACGCTGCTAGGAACAGGAACTGATTTATTATCTTTTGGTTTTGGAGTAGCTACTGTTGGGACTGTGCTGGTCCGCTGTCTGGTTACTCTTACTTCGGTGGGCTTGTTGACTGGAAAGAATTTAGATATACATAAATAATTAATAGAATACCAAAAAGAGGTTGTAATTGGGCAGGACTGGTGATCCAAAGAAAAGCTTACAACAGATGCTACTAGTCTTAACAGCTACCAGTAACATGTTTGAAATGGGACAATATCAGTCGTTAGAAATTTCTTTCGCTATCAACAATATAATAGTAATCAATCTTTGGCTACCAAACAATAAAGACGGCTAACGACGGCGTCTACTAACTATTGGCGACTGGGCTATTGAATAAAGTCCGCAGAAACCGACCTCTGATCAGAAGAAAATTGTTTATTTGTTAGAAAAGGCAAACGGTAGTGGTTACTTACTTTTAAGGGGAGTTTTATCCACAGTCTTCTTGACCAGTGTGGTCTTTTTTATCGCCCCAACTGGTGATGCCCTGCCTTTAGTTGGCATGTCTTTTACAGTGCGTTGCACCTTTGTTGTGGGTTTTGGAGTTTCTCGGGGCGCCATTATTCACTATTTGGTAACTTTATATCGATAGCAAAACGAATAATCATAAAATACAGCTAAAAGCCCGATCAACAACTTACTTTCAAAAATAACGTTTTAGATTTGAGTTTGACACTTTGACAGTTCATAATTTTTTTTTTTTTTTTTTTATATTTGTTCCTAACGGAACAGGCTAAGGTCTGAGACCATGCTGCCTAGTCATCAGTATTTGTATTCTTTAGTATGCATTAGAACGCGGATGCAACACTTTCTAATGTTTCTTGGAGCATTTGGCAGCAAATTGCATCGAGTCAGCCTTCCCAGTAAGCTTTGCAGAGGTAGTCAATACTACAATAAAATACTCCGCTCCACTATCCCGAGATCGCTTCTGTTAACGTTTTTACATATTGTCCAGTTGCGTAGACAGTTGAGACACAAAACTACACCAATTTTATATCACAATATCCACTATAAATCAATTTGCAAATAATATTAACAGCCGCTGAACTGCACTCGAGAAAATCCCGCCAAAAAACCTGACAGTTCATAATTCTCAAAACTTTTCTATCACATCGGAATGTGCATTTAAAAAGTACGATACCAGATGCAGGAATTTCAAAAATAAAATAAAACATTTGATAATAAAATATTTTTATTGATAAATACGCAATTAACAGTCATAAAATATTTGTTTTATTGTAATATAAATGCACTTGGATAGTTTAGATACGGTGCATTTATGATGAACTTTTTATCTTCCTAACTTCAGTTCAGGAAGCAATCTTTTTTTCTGCAGCTGCGGCAAAGCCATTTCCTTCTTTAGTTAATTTTTCGTCGAATAAATTCGATGTCGATAGAGAAAACTTGTTTTTATGAGTTGGGATACCAAATAAATTAATATTTACATATTTATTATAAGATTAAAGCGGGCAATTCGATTTCCATCATAAATTTCAAATGGGTCTGTAAAACCAAATCCTACTACCCAATCCCTTAACGAAATTATGAACTTGTTTATTATAGTAACCATTTTTACCGCGCAAAGGTTCGCATTTTGCGACAATATAAGAATTGAAATACTTTCATAACCGCGGCGGTCATTGACATTGCCAAGCGTTAGGTATAGGTATTTTGCATTATCAGCAGCATCCATTTACAGTACATAATATTGCCAACCTAAAAAAATTTCAATCCACGAAAACCGAACCGTATAATTAAAATTATGAGTTAAACAGGGTGTGTATCTAATTTTAAGATTATAGTGGTTTATATCTCTAAGATCTGATTTGGAAAACATAAAAAAATAGTTATAGTAAATTTGTTTTGCCATTTTTTATCAAATGACATGCAAAATAACGGCAACATTGCTATTTGAGTATTTGGCGTCCATCTTTAATCTTTTGATGTGTTGTGTTATTTTAACAAAATTGCAGTAAAATTGTTATTAAAACTTCTACAATTAATTTAATGCACAAATTCCATTCAAGAGATTTGTCTGAGATCTTTATCGTAAAATAATAACCTGGTATGATGTGATTTATTAAAATTTTATCGAAAGTGTCACAGTATCATTATCGTTTGTTCTAAAAGTTTCACTGTTCTTTGCTATTGACCTAGGTGCTAATTAATCGACCAACCTTCAAATGTTTTCATTAGCTTTCTTATAATCGATGAAGTGAATTCGCGCTGTGATTATATCGTGCATTGTTACTAAATTGTCGTTTTCCTGTTGTCGCAGCAGATGAAGTGTGCAAATGGATAGGTTGAGCCACTTGCGAGGAGAAGCGGGGGGCTCGCGGGACTCCACGCTCGACACCACGTCCCCGCCGAGCGAGTCCTTCATGACAGCCAACGAAAGCTCCTCCAAGTACTTTTCTCTGTCAGAAGTTGACTCTGTTGATTCAACATTCGACATTTCTTCAATAAAAGATGTGTCGCTGGCTAGTACCACCATTGACTCCGAAGGGACCATGACGAACGCCGACGAACTGATGTCGAATCTTTCACCAATTGGCAAGAAGAGTGATATGCTAGATAGCTACAAAATTGGTAAACAGATTTCAGCAGCAAACATTTTATCAGGAGGCGTTGAAATATTTGATGATAATGATGACAATTCTTATGACGGCGATGAGCTGGTGATTGATGATAATGTTGATGATAAGTCTAATTCGGAACTGAAGCAGCCAGAAGAGATGGAGTTTAAGTCTCATGACAATATGGTAGAGTCTACTCTAATAGAAGAGGAGACGGACATAGCTAGTAAAGATACAGAAGTGGTGCTACAGATTGATGGTAAAAATGTAGATGCAATAGATATTGGTAATGGATTGTACTTGTATAGAAAGGAAGGTCAGGAGGAGCTGGCTGCTGTTCAGATAATTGAAGATAATCAGCAGCAGACTAGCTTCAAGTTCCTGAAAGTGCGGTGAGTTTAATTGCTTTATGAACCCTCAATTTTGCAATGGCTATATATATAATATTGTTTTATATTCGTTCCCCTCAGATAGCCTCTGATCAGAATTTCAGATTTTATATTATTCACGTGATGCATTTACTTTCTTCTCTATCATATAAATTTTGAATCACACCTATTGGTCAGAAAGTTATCAGTTCTGATCTTCATGGAGAAGCTATAAGTCTATAAATATTTTTACTTTGTTATGATTAAGACTCATTATTTGTTGTTACAAAATCAAAACTTTATTTCCATCTCATGTTGTAAGATCAAGCAGAATACTTCTTATTAGAATAAATACAATTTCTTCTATAAATAAACTGTTGTAGGTGTAACTATAACATAAACATTGCTTGACCTAATTAGCAACTATGATGTTTCTTAGCTTCTACTCTTTTAAATTCCTAATAATATGTGCATTCTTTCAGAGACAAATGAACTTTATAAAATTATGTTATTATTATTTATTTTTATTCTTATTTGTTTAAGTAAAACAGAACAGAACCTTTATAATATATTTTTTTTCAATCTCTCACAGAGGTTTATCTTGAGATCCATATAGAAATTTGAATGTTGGCATAATTAGATCTCAATTACTTCCATACAGATCAAAAGTCAAAGAACCTCAATATTTAAAAAAAACTAATATCATGTCTTGAGATTATAAAGCAGTCACATTTTTCTGTTGTGATTGATTGACCTAAATATCAACAGGTAAACAAATGACAATTGACAAGATATATGAAAACAAACAATCTTGTATAAGTTTTCAGAAAAGTTTCTCTTTTTGTGTATTTTCACCAGTTTCAATTGTCAATATTGTCAATTGGACCGATTTTGAAAATTCCCAAATTGCTCCAATTTAAATTTGGTGAAGATCTGATGAAGAACTTCGAAGATAAACAACAGAACTCTTCAATAAGTGACAGCTAATCTCTCGGGATTACTGCAATGGCATGTCTGTTTGTTGTTAATTTATATTTTGTAACATAACATCAAGCCAGTACGCTCTTAAGGGGTATGCAGATGCATACAGTTAACCTTGGTACACTCTCATTTCACCAGTTATGTTCAAATTTCATGATATTTGGGTAATCTATATTTTAGAACTTGCCTATTAGGTACCACAACTAAAAATAAAAAACGTATTTATATGAAAAATTACAACCGACTTCCAAGTAAAAACACTACAAAGTGAAAAAAAACTTCTTATTTGGAAGTTGGTGTCAAAAGACAAAGAAAATAAAATAGAATCACTGACTTCCAAAAAAGAAGTTATATTTCACTTTGTAGTGTTTTTTTTGGAATTTGGTTGAATATTTTTGTGAAAAAGATTTTTATGGTCCTGTGATTGTGGTCCCAGTTAAGTAAGGAAAGTGAGAAGATATACACTTCACATTATACCTTTTTTTTCCAGATTAGTTTTATCCTAGATGTACTTTTTTGTGAGTTGTCTGTTATCTGATCATTTAACACAAATACTTCTTAAATGAAACTGATGAAATAAATAAATGTGGTACCATTTCATTCAAAAATATTTCACTGTAAGTTCAATTTAATAATGTATAAAGGAGATATTATAAAAACTTTAATGGGCCAAAGAAAAGAAAGGGAGTCCCCAGGAAGCTGCAATATTTATAAAATAGCTTTTTCCCACGGCTTCTGTTCAACTATGATTTTTCAGAATTAAAATTAGCTTAAGACACTCGGTGGATCATCCAGATATTACTCATTCCAAACATACTCAAAAAATATTACCTCTTTATAATATTAGTTTAGATAATGCACTACAAAAACCAATAAAAAATCTATGGAGGTGCAGTAAAATTGTACTGTGGTGTTAAAATTGTTATTATCATTCATGTATGCAAGTAGTACATGAAATCATAAATACATATTGCACACTAGATTGCAAATAGGTATTTATAGACAGTTTCAATTAACAGTACACAACGTAAACTGGTACCTACTGCTACAAAACATAAAAAAAAAAGATTATCGAACATTATTGGTCACCAGAGTGAAAGATTTGCATAAGTCTTTGATGGTCAGATCCATTCCCTGAAGTAATAGTTAAAGGTGCTTAGTACACCATCATTTCATAACTTTGGTGAGCCACACTGAAATATGCATGATCATGTAACAAGCTTTCAACCATTAGACTATGGCAGTTATTCCAGTAAGTTGAATTGGAAATTAGTCCATAGGAACTACAGAATTCTTCCACCTGCAAACAAATATCTTCATCCTTCATTCCTTTAGTCAGTAACAATGGGCATTAATTCTAGAGTGCTCATTAAGGGAACCCTGATCATTTGTAAATATGATGTGATTTGGTAATGCTTTTATCAAGTGAAGCTCTATATAAGTCAGCATTCCTTATTGCACCTAGACTTTACCTTAACAGAGGTGTTAATTTCCTGACCAAACTAGTATATTTTTTGTTGTACTGTCTGCTGATTCATTTTGCTTTTAATGTTTAATATTGGTAGTAGAGTAATATTGTTTCGTATATTTCAGTGAAAATGCGGAGGGTAATTTAGAAGTTTATGAAGAAATAGAGATAGAAGTACCTAAAGAAGTGGTAAGAAAACTATTCATTTAATTGTTGAAATGTAGTTAGTAAAAATCTCCCAATGATATTTACTATGTTGTTTCATTTTACAGCCTACAAAAGAAGGGAAGATGGCTGACAAGAAGATATCATCACATGTGCCTATAAAGGATATCAACAAGGTCATAAGTGAATCTGCTTGCAACAAAGTTGCTGGTAGAAAAGTCAAAGCACCTAGAAAAGAACCAATTTTAATGACTAAGATTACTGAAGTTGAACTTGAAGTAAATAAAGAAATATCACCTGATGGTAAATCTGAAGTCAACATAAATGGAAAGATGATGAAATTCAGTGAATCGAGAAAATCTCCTGTTATAGGCAGTTTCACACCCATGACATACCACTCAACACCTAATAAAGAGCCTAGACCATTAACTAAAACAATGGTTGATCAACAGCTGCATCCTAACAGGCATTCAGATAATGTGAAGAAAACAATAGAAGTACATACTGATAATTCTAAGCAAAGAACATCTGAAACACCAACAAAAAACAATGATGGTGATGACAATAAAATTAATGAGATACTGAGTCCTGAGAAAGAGTTGGTGATTGATGAATCAGTTGATATAATTAATGAAGCTGAAGAAACTGAAAAGCAAACTATAGAAGACGAGAATAATGAAAATGATAAATCTAAACCATTGGTACCAATTAGTGAAGAAGATTTGAAAGAAAAGCCTATTTCCAACGACATTTCAGCTCCAATTGAACAAGATAGTGTGATTGATTCGACTAATGAAGGTGTAACTAAAGAAAAAGCAATATTTACTGAAAATACACAAAGTGAAATTGTAAGAGAAGAGAAACAAGAAGAAATAAGTGGGATTACAGAAGATATTGAAGAATGTATGGATGACGATCTTGTCATTGTAGAAACAGTTGTAGAAACTGAAGTTGATAAAAGTGAGGCAAATACTGAATGGCCCATTAAAGCCAGTAAAGTTGAAGCAAAAAGTGAAGATTTTGTTGAAGCCAATAAAGTTGAAGCAAAATGTGAAAATCTTGTTGAAGGCAATAAAGTTGAAGCAAAAACTGATGACCTTGTTAAAGCCGATAAAGGACAGATAATCTCTGAAAAGCTTGTAAAAGCCGATAAAGCTGAGGCAAAAACTGAAGAGCTTGTAAAAACCAATAATGATACAGTGTCTAAGATGGATGACATTCTACTAAGTCAAACTGAAGTTAAAACTTCTGAGCCTATCCAAGAAATTAGTAAAGCTGTTGAAATTGATGTAACTGAAAATAACGATAAGGTAATAGTTAAAGACAATACTCAATGTGATAGTCAAGATGAGACCAAAGTTGAAGAAATTATTTACGATGTAACAGATAGTGATGAAATTATTATTATTGATGAAAGTGAATTAGATGATACCAAAATTGAAGATACTACAGCACTAACTGATAAAGATGAAACAAAAGATGAAAATATTAAAAGCAATGATCAAGATAAAGAAAAAGTTAAAACAAATATTGCAAAGAAGAATGAAGATGAATCAAAATTAAGAGAAAGTGTTAAGGACAATAATATAAAATATATTGAAAATATTCAAGCTGATTCATCTTCAGCTATAGTTCGTGATACACACAAAGAACAAAATAAAAAAGACGAGACACCTTTAGTCGAAATGGTGAAAAATAATCAATCAAAAATACCAATAGCTAAACCAGAAACGAAAATAGAAATAACTAAACCTACAACTACTAGCAATGAAACACCAATAACGAAACTTCCTGCACAGGTGGATCTAAAATTGGAAAAAGTTGCATTGAAACCAGAACCATCTAAAGAAACAGGAACAGAAGGACAAGTTGTATTGAAACCTGAATCTTCTAAAGAAACAGGCAAAAAAGAAAAAGTTGTATTGAAACCTGAATCTTCTAAAGATACTAGCAAAGAAAGACAAGTTGCATTGAAACCTGAATTTTCTAAAGATACTAGCAAAGAAAGACAAGTTACATTGAAACCTGAATCTTTTAAAGAAGCAACCACAGCTCTAAAGGATGTTGCTAAAGACGCCGTACTTAATAAAGAGGCTCCGAAAACATCCATCATGCCGGAAGAATCCCAAAAACCACGACGCAACTATATGCAAATTTTTCCTGTGTCAACAAAAACACAGAAAAAGCCGGCTAAACCAGAAGTTGTGTGTTTAGCGTTTAATAAGGCACCAATTCATATTTCTCCCTCTATTGCTAAAACGGAAACGGCAGTACTCAAGAAAGAAAATCATGTGCTTGAAAAATCTCCTAAAAAGGAAGCTAAAAAGCATATGGAAGTTGACAGTACCACCAATGTGGAAATGGAAGCTTCTGGAAAATGCTCAGTCAGCAGTGGCAATCTACCTAGTAAAGATGTTAGGGAACAGATGCCTGTTACGCAAGAAGCATCTGGATCCTCCTCTGAAGTAAAACCTCAAGTGGCCTCTAAAGACGATGCAAAGCGAGAAATTAAGATAACACCTAAAGCAAGTACTAGTAGTAGTGAGGAAGTGAATGTCAAGGACGTAAAAGTAAGTCAAGTGCCAAAAGATGAACAACCTAGTTGCTCAGGCACACAAGACGTCAGTAGCACGTCGACAGACAGCCCTAATGATAGTAGAAATGAAGGAGAAGATGATTCAGAAGAACCTAAGCCAGGCGAAAGTAAAAAAGCAGTGCCTTTTGGCAAATGGACAGCTACCAATAGAAAAGAGTTCTTGAACAAAATAAAGAATAGAAACACGGCCCCCGCTCCCGCTGTACCTTCTACAAGTACGAATCAGCTGAAGAATTCCAACGATCTCAACAGAAGAGATGTTCTTCAGAAAATTGACAGCCAAAGGCAGCAGTCCAACAATGCAGCAGCTTTAGCTAAGACTCAAGAAGGCAACAAAGCTATTAAGAACGAAACTGCTTTTGTGAGCAAAACTAGCATTAGTCAAAATAAAGATAATGATACTCAAGAAAGCAAGATTCCTCAAAAGGTTGAGACAGCTAAAGAAACATCTGAAGCTGAGGCTGAAAAGGCTCCCGTGAAGCAAGATGTTCCAAATGATATTCAAAATGAAGCAACTTCTACCAACCTAAAGAAAGAGGCTCAAAGAACGGAAGTCAATTACCAAGACTTGATTGATAAAACTATTGAAGATATGATACACAGGAACATAGGGCCTCCAAAACCGGGTCAAGATGAACCTAACCAGACCTCGGCAAAAGATTCGAATGCTCCTCCTACTGGTAATTTCCCAACAAATCTCCAACAAACTGACCAAGCGACGCTCGACGAAATAGAAATGAAGATGAACGAATTGCATGGTATTCCATTCATCGAACGACCTCCCCATGAATTACCCGTCGTTCCATTATCTGAACCTAAACCCAAAACTAAAGCTGAAAAAGAAAAGCCAGCATCCATTAAAACGACTAAAATTCCAAATCTGCTACCATTTGCAAATAAAACGCAGCAAAATATTACCAAGGAAAGTGTAATAGAGGTTGACTCTGAAGATGAAATCATAGAGCATGAGCCAATAACTGGAGATATTAAGAAAAATTTAGCAGCTAAATTACCACCTAAAGAAAAGACGCTATCGTATGCTAAGACAGAGAAATCGAATATAGATGCTTCAAAAAAAGAAATTATAACAGAAAAGGAATTTGACCAATTCGCGAGACGAAATTCGATAACGTACGAGAATTGTCTCACTATGAACTTCGATAGCAAAGAGCCACACAATGTTGTCCAAACGGTAGTAGAGAAAGATCCGTATCCAAAGACTTACTCAAGAAATGATGTTGCGCGGGTAGATCCTAAATCTAAGATGTCGTTTAAGTATCAAAATATGCGTCAACCTATCCAACCCGCTAAAGTACATGCTACAAACAAAGTGGGCGCTACTGAAGATTCTTCTACTAGAAATCAATCTAAGTTACAAAAAGCTTATCAGTCAGCTTTGTCCGCAAAACGCCAGAAGGAATGCCCTATAACTATCATTGAAGACAAACCAGTAAAAGTAGTATTTATGGACAACATGGAGTACGTTTCCAGTCCACTAAATATCCAGGGCCAACAACTTTCACCTGCCAAGAAAGTAGTCACGGAACCAGATAGCTTCACTCTTAGCACTCTTGATTCTTTAGATTCTGATGCGTTAGATACTGCTGATGAGGCCAAGTCCCAAGAAGAAGTTAAAACTAAAACCAAGCATCAAAGAAAACAAGTTCTAACTCCCGTAGACGAACCTGAACTTGAACTGATAGAACCAAAAGATTTAGGCCTTGAAGTATCACCCAAAAAGAAAAGGAAAACAGATGACGATAAAATGGATAAAAATCTTAAAATGGATAAATATCCGATGCGAAAGAAATATTATCTTCTTGGGTCTAACACAGCCGCAGAGGATAAATATTTCCCCACGACAGAAGTCGTTAAAAATCCTCTCAAAGAGACCGTCAATCGTAATGACAACGTCGTAGCTCATAAGAATGCTGTCTCAGCTATAGACAGTTTAGTGAAAGCCGCTGAGTTACTTGAACACTCAGAAAACTTGAACATTATCGATTCTCCAACTCCTGATAGTCAGCAGAATACTCCTGTTAAGAGAGGAAGAGGTCGTCCAAGGAAATATCCTCTTCCCGAAGGAGGAGTTGTTGAGAAGAACAAAGTGCCAAGCCCACAAAAGAAACCACGGTTAATAGATGCCAAAGTATCTAAACGTGATCCCGTGACTACCGATGATGAAGATGATGACGAAGACAGTGATGGTCAAATCATCAAAGAAAATTGGACTATGGGAAAGATAAATGAGAACATAGTCTGTCCAATTTGCAACAAATTGTTCAGAACTGAGAACGTTGTTTTTAAACACGTGAAACATTGTACGGGCCCATCGCCTAGTCGATCTGGTTCAGACAAGAGAAGTCCCAGAAGAATGAGACCATCGCAAGAATCTGATTCTAAGTCACAAGGAAGTAAATCTGATGATATGGACCTTGATGATGACATGCCACTTGTCATCAGAAAGGAAACTCCTAAGAAGCGCCAATCCAAAGATTCTGTTTCTAAATCGGAAGATAAAGACGATGTCATCGTCATTGAAGATACGCCTCCAGTCAAAGAGAGGGCTGAAAAGAAAGAAAAGGAGGTTGACGAAAGGAAAATTCACGAGTCTAGAAAACCAAGAGCTAAAATATTTCCTAAAAGTAGTGATCTGGTCTGCGAGTTCTGCGGCAAAACATTCAGGCAGTTATCCTATTTGGTAAGCCATAAATTACAGCACAAGAAAGATGAGCCAAAGAAAATTGAAAAGGATGCTCCTGTCTCAAACAAGTCGGTGCATAGCTGCGATATTTGCAAGAAAGAGTTCAGGAAGCTGCATCATCTAGTTCAGCATCAATATATTCACAACCCTAGCTCAGCACCCGCGAGGTCTCTACGAAAGAGCTCTTCAGAGCAATCCGACACTAAAGTTGAGAAAGATCCGAGTACTTCTAAACTTAGCGACGACCCAGGTGCTGGATTCCGATGCGAGCCATGCGATAAGTCATTCAGAAAACTGCACCATTTAGTGGAGCACAGGGAAACCCACGACGGTATAAATAGGCAGAAGACCACGCCAACAGTGGTACCAAACAACGTTGAGAAAGTTGAAAAGCCTGTGTCTTTGCACCAGTGCGAAGTTTGTAAGAAGACGTTCAGGAAACTGCATCACTTGATTGAACATAAGGAACAACATGTTGAGACCAGCTCCGAAAAGTCTGATGATAAGAGTGTCAAGAGTTCCTTATCAACCAGAGATATAATACACGAGTGTTCTCTGTGTTACATGGTGTTCCCGAACGAGCACTCGCTAACCAAACACACGATCATCTGTCAACGAAAGAAACGGCAGTCGAAGCAAGCTAAGCCTGCAGAAGAATCTGAGGCAACCGCTGAACCAGTTGAAGACGCGAGTGAGAGTCCAAAGATTGAAGAAAATATTGATTCTCCTAAACTTGCTATTATTGAAGATACAAAAGAAGACAAGGACAAAACTGAGGTTGTTGAAAAGATAGAACCACCTAAAGAAATACCTAAAGCAGCTGAAGAAAAACCTGTAGAATTTTTAAAAGAGGTAGAAAAGGAAATAGAGCCTGTTCCGGAGAAATTAGAAATTCAAACTGTCGAGCCACAAGTTTCTCCTATAAAGAGAAATTTCTCAGAAACGCTAGTTGTCAAAACAGAAGTCAAACCGGAAGTCCCAGAGAAAATAAAGAAGGTTGAAATTAAAGAAAACGTTAAAGTACTTGAAACACCTAAGAAGAAAACTATCAAAGATAAATCTACGGGTACTGCAAGTAAACGTGTTAAAGCTGCAGCTCCTGTCGCTGTTCCGGAAGAACCTAAACCAGCGGTAGAAACGAGTGATGACGAAGAAGTCAGGTACATGCTCAACCCCAACTTCAAAGTGGAGGAGCCAGCTGAAGAGAAAGTGTTCATGAAAGTGCGAGCGAACAAGCGCAGCTCCCTTCAAATAGAGCGGCCGAACTCCAAAGACTTAGTGAAGAGAAGAACCTCGTTACAGCACCCGCCCAAAATACCACGCCTGAAGCCAAAGGCCATCGAACCCAACCCGGTAGCTGTAAAACAAGTAGCTAAGGAACCTATACTAGAAACTATACTGTCAACGGACTCCGACGATAGTGATACCGTAAAATACTCTTTCCCTAAAACCATTCCCGAAAAAGCAACGCAACCCGCACAAGAGCGCACACCTAAAACTATAGAAAAGAAAACTCAAAAGCAAACGTTAGCTGATAAGCGAAAGTCTCTGAGCGGTATAGCGAAGAGAAAATCTTTGGGGAAAGCAGTTACTGCCAAGCATAAACCATTGCCAATGAAACAGATCAAACGAAGTAAGTAACATTATATTTTGTTATCTTTTCCTCATATTATTATTTAATATCCATTATTTATTTTATAGCAGAATGAATGTTCCGTTTTAAAACTTTTTTAAACGCAGGAACGTTGGAGGTGGAGCACCGTTGCGACTGCGGGCAATTGTTCAGCAGCGCGGCGCTGCTGTCGCGCCACACCACCCTGGCGCACACGCCGCCGCGGATACGGCGCCGGCGCTCGCCTCCGCCTGAAGACAAACCGGTCTTCAAGCCGGCGCCCCGCAAGTCTATCGTCGCCGACAAACCCAAGCAAACCTCGGCTAAGAGGAAATCGAGCGCACGGAGCGATAGCAGCACTTCGACCAACACAAAACCGAACAAAAGTGAAACGAAACCTACAAGGAAATTGCTCGATAAAGAAACACCGACCGCCACGAGGAAACCTAAACCTGAAAAGTCTGAGGCGAAATCTAGCGTCAAACCCAAACGGACGCCCGCGCACCGCGGCGTGCCCGTCCCTGAGAAGATGAGGAAACTTATGCAAAAAAATAATAAATAAATATTTTAATAATAGAGATTGGTTCGCGTTTTAAAGTTGGACTGAAAGTTCCCTTGCATATCGGGATGTTGTTAGTAAGGGGACTACTAATATGTTTAGATAATATCACGCATCACAAGGCTCACAAACGTAACAAACGGACCATTGTTAAATAAAAATATTTTTACACGTTTGATGAATTGTTACATCAACAAACAATATTATTATCGTGAGTCGTTAGTTAGGCGTTGATCTTGTCTATTTGTAAATGAGAACTTAAAATAATAAGTATATTTTGTCAATTTGTTTTAGAGTTTAGATATTATGTATGTATAAGAGTAAATATTTATGTTTATTAGATCTAGGGATAATAATTTTCGTTGGCATTATCCGGTTAGCACGCTGTAAGTTTCAGTTAAACTGTAAATGTTCGCCATTCAATGATTTATCAGATGGTTTTCGAGATGATAAGCCTAAATATATTGCAAGAAGGTGCAAACTTATGTTGTAAAATTTATATTAGGATAACAGAGTTCTTAATGAAGTTTATAAGTAATGTTTGGTGGGTTTTAAATGAGCTTATTATTGAATTGTTTTAAATATTGATTTGAATGGAATTGTCTAAAAGCAATGCTTATAATAATGAATTATTGAGCTTCCCGATCGCGGCTTTTGGGTTATTTAGTGCTTCGTAGTATGTTTTCATCATTATAATAAGAGATTAGAGGAATTTGAGTACCAGATTTTTCTAATGAAATAAATGAATATCTAATAAGCACAGCACTCAATTCGTATCATTTTTAGACTTCGAGAGTAGTTTTGGAGTTGCTTTGGTTTTAGTTTAAGTTACGTAGTTCAATACCATAACTCTGTTGCGGATCTCGAATTAGGGATATTCCGATTATTATGTCGCAACTTAGTCTCTAAGAGTGCCAATCAGGACGGATAGTGTTTCACAAAATGTTGCTTGATCTATAGCAGAAATATAACGATTTGGAATAGCTTTTGAATTCGGGATTTCCACAGAGCAGGGATACGCCCTGGCGACCGAAGTTTAGAGGCGGTACTCAAAACTTAGCATTAAAAAACAGCGTTTTGTGTCAAGACACAAATTACGGATGGAAACGTGATGGTAAAAGCGGAAAGATGACAGAATTTTCCACTCAGCGCATTGTCGCGCCTTTGATTTTAATAGTACTACCGTCTCTAGACGCTGCCGGCGCGTTCGCGGCGATTCCGTGTTCTATGAGGATTGACACAGCAGTTTATCAAGTTGTTGAGATATATTTGCAATTGTTTTACCATAATTATATTAAGCATAGCTACAATACATTCTTAGCACTTCTTTAAAAAATTGTTCATTTATAATTTAATAGTCTTCGAATTTATATCACAGTTGAAGTTTACTTGCTTGATGTTAGCAGTCGAAGTTTATCGCAGAATTTTTGACCAATGTGTCGTGTCTTGTTAGTTTACGAGTATTCATACAATGATACTCCCCAAAATTTATAGTGAACTAGGACCAAAATATATCAATTTCTCTGTTTCTAATGGTAATAATATATTATGTTGTTTTTAATTTTAAATAATGTTTATTCTACTCTCGTGACTAACAGTGTAAAATGTAAAAACCTAAAATTTATAAGAGTAGTATGTATTGTGAGATTTATGTTTTAGAAGCATTTAACATAAAATTTTATATATGTAGATGATATCATTATTTTTAATATGATGATGCAATTTTGATTAATGGGTTATAAATAAATTGTCTAAAATTTATTACTCTGTTTATTTTTACTTACACTATATTCAGACATTCATAAATATACATAAATTGGTTAATAACCGGCATAATACTACAATACAACATTCCATGGGTAGCTATGTAACCAAAAGCCTCAGGGCAAAAATTAAATTCGAGCCCTGTATAAACAAAATACAGCAGCTGTTCATGGATGCCAAGCGGTATTGCGGTACGGTAGCTACGCCGCAGCCATCTTTCTTATCCTCTTTCACAAATAATATCTACAATGCTGGGCTCCATCAGCTGTGGGTCTACACACCTCAGTTGCGCCGACGCAAGCGCATCTTCTAACAGTGCGTTCAATAATCGTTCATCATTGCCCATACAAGACAGCCTCTGTTGGAGGAAATGCACATCCACTTGCAACTGTTGTAGGCCGTGTTTGCCGAACGTGCGCAGTCTTACACACTCGACCAACGATTTTAGAGCCACCTTAAGTGCTCCATTAGACAAAGCAGCTCTATCAGCCCCAGCTGGACTGAAAACTTCGATTCTTTCTGAGAATATTCTGTTTAGAGGCGAGAATGAAGATGGGGCGCGCGACCAAATAGTGCGGCGACTGGAATCGCTCGATGGCTTTATGCTAGTCGGGAATAGTTGTGACGCGGCGCTATCAGCACTTGCCAGTGTTTCCACTACTCTACGGCATACGGCTCTTGGGCCTCGCGGTTCAGGGGCTCTCAGCCAGTCCCTAGCAAGCACTGACACCCTCAACATCTGTGCTGCAGTCTGCCCAATAAACACCACCTCAGAATCTAAAGCTGCTTGTGCAGCAGTCGACAGATGCACCATAGCACTGTTAGTATCCTTTTTCTCTATAGTTAATCCTGGAGCAGACTCCTCCAAAAGCTTCTGCAAGTGAGTGTGTAAGGTAGATACTCCACTCTCTTGCATTTCTAAACATAACTTAGCTAAAATTAACAGTAATTCAAAAGGAATGTTATTATTTGAAGTTTGTAGACAGGCCATCTTTTTGACCATATCTGAAAGATTAACCATGGTCTCTGAAATGACTTTCCAGCATGTGTCAGCAACAGCCTTAGCACACCATGGTTTGAGGCCAAAAGAGAGATTGTTCTGTAAGAATGCCATGAGATCCAAAAGTGATGCTTGGACTTTCTGCATCAAATAGACTTGGAGAGAGTTGAGTATGTCCTTCAGATCTGTGGTGTCTTTTCCCTTGCTTGCCAAAGACTGTCTCACTTTAGTAAGACTATCTCTAAACTGAGATTGAATTAACTGATATTGTATGGTAGCCTTGTGATTAATGCATTGTATTACAACATCAATAGCTTTATTAGACATAGTATCACTGGAAATAATCTCAGTCATCGCTTGCAACTTTCTAAAGAATTTATCAAGTCCTCTAATCAGTATTTCTGTTCCGATATTTTCTGGTTTCTTCACAACTTCTTCAAATAGATGGAACACTTGCAACATGATTTTGTCAGCAAATTCTGGAATGTTGTTACTTTCTTTGTCTTGGAACATGTCATGATAACATGATATGATGATACCAAGGTCTGCTAAAAGAGTATTGTTGCACTTTTCAACCCATTCTAAGATGTCAGTGCTTTCCACCATAGCGCTTAGTGCTTGTAAGTGCTGGTCAAGCCTACTTTCAGAGCAGCTAAGGAAGATATCCTGAAGAGAAGAGTCTGTTTCTTGTAGTTGTCTCAATAAGCCTACACTTTCAGCTAGCTCTGATGCTGATGTATCTGGACTAAGCAGTCTTTCCCGCAAAGTTTTCTTCAAACCATAGATTATTTCTGAACACTCTGTTTGAATGCTTTGAAATGAGGGCTGATTACCGTACTTCTGAAGAACTCTCTGCGCGTGAGTGAATTCATGAACTGCATCAGCATATCTTCCCTCCTCAATAGCTTTGTTCAGTTGAGAAGGCAATAGAAACAAGAATTGAAGTTTATCCAACAGTTGTCTTGTTCCACATAATCTGCTTACGTTATTTCCACTTTCTCTTAAAGAATCTGATATCTGAGCGCTAAATGTCGTGATTTTGTTCATGTTTTCGCTCAGTTTGTTCATTTCTTCTTGCATTATCTTGAAGTCTGTCCTCATTTTGCGAACGGTTTCTGTTGCCGATATGAACTTGTTGTAGTTCTCGTAGACTAACGTTTGCATCTCTGACTGCAAGAACTGGCTCTGGGTGACCACTTCAGCCTCTTTATCCATGACTTGTTTCAACGTTGCACATTTTAGCAAGCAGTCTAAATACATGTCGGGGTTGAAGTTACTCCCGTCTATATTCAGAGGATTTTCCTCCTTTTCTCTTGGTTCTGCCATTATGGAAGATGACCCACCGACCATAAAATTATTGCAGGAGTATCTTGTATACACTGTAAAGAGCTAAAACGACAACATTTTCCTGATTTCACTTCGTGTTGCTAAGGTGTTGACTTTGTATTTTCAATTGTTTGATAGTGACACTGTGTCACTGTCACACTGACAACCAGACATATGAGTGATCAAGTGATGAGTGTGGTGCAGTGGTGATGACATATGACATTTGACTTGATTTGACTTTCCAACTCGCTAAATTCATTCTACGCAGTACGAATATTATAGACTTGTAACAGTTTTAACAAAATGTACTTCGTGTGTACGAAATGTAGTACTGAAGTAGCACTCTGTCTTTTAAGTTATTCGGGCGCTATCATTTCAGCCGAAAGACGTCCACTGCTGGACATAGTCCTCCCCCAGGCGTCGCCACATTGACCGATCCCGTGCGTCTCGCATCCAGCGCCTTCCCGCAACCTTAACCAGGTCATCAGTCCACCTAGTGGGAGGCCTTCCAACGTATCGTCTTCCGGTTCGCGGTCGCCATTCCAGAACTTTTCGGCCCCATCGGCCATCCGTTCTGCGAGCAATGTGCCCTGCCCACTGCCACTTAAGTTTGGCAATTCTTCGGGCTATGTCGGTAACTTTGGTTCTCCTGCGGATATCATCATTTCTGACGTGATCACGCAAGGAAATTCCGAGCATAGCCCTCTCCATTGCCCTTTGGGTGACTTTGAGCTTTCTGATAAGGCCCATTGTGAGCGACCACGTCTCGGTCCCATAGGTGATCACTGGCAACACACACTGGTCATAGACTTTTGTCTTGAGACACTGCGGTAAATTGGACGAGAAGATACCACGCAACTTCCCGAACGCCGCCCAGCCGAGTCGGATTCGACGGTTGACCTCTTTCTCGAAATTGGACCTACCCAACTGGACCGTTTGTCCCAGGTAGACATAATCGTCTACAACTTCGAGAGTAGAGTCTCCGACCTTGATAGGAGTGGGTGTTACATGGGCATTCACCATGATCTTGGTTTTGTCCATGTTCATTTTAAGACCCACTCTTTCGGAAGCTCTACTGAGGTCATCGAGCATTTTACTGAGGCTCTCTTCGGGCGCTAAGGAAGAATTAAAGAGCCTAGTTTTCCAAGCCAGAATGGCAGGATTGTGTTATACTCATTAAGATAATAGTGCGTAGTACATTATTACCTCAATGATTATACTAAAGATAGCTTGATATCTGCGACATATGTCAACCTGACGTGTAAGTTAATGATAAGATGTTCATGGTATATTAATATACTCCGTATACTTCGCCTGGTATTCTCTTTACAGGATGACTGAGAGACTACCATGTCTTATTGTACCATGAAGATGTTAGCCTGTCAAGCGCTATTGTTGAGTGAAAGAGACAGTTAAACAATGCTATCTTCACTTTCAATATTGACACAAAATAAGCTACTGCGCAGGCTCTTGCAGCCAATTCAGAGACACAAAGATCCGTTGTGATTTGTGAATATTATACTGTATTGATACTGACAGTTGTCGCAGAGATCAAGATATCTTTTCTTTTGTAGTCTTTTGTTTTAGTAGTTTTGTTTTGTACCTACATAGTAAACATGATAGTAATGTACAACGGCTGCACCCCCTGCCCCACAAAGGACACCTCATCAACATTAAAGTTACTCTGCACCCACTCAAATATCACTGCATAGAGGACTGCACCTGGAGGCTGAGAAGACAGCGCTCTTTTTCCTTACGGAGACGCAGATGGCGAGTCTGTCAGGCGTGTCGTACCTGTCTTATCCAGGGTTTACCCTGGAGAAAAATTTCAAACCACGCGTGGGTAGTTATATGTTTATGTACGCCCGTGACGACATTTGCTAGACAGCAATGTTGCTGAGAGTTACTTATCTAACATACGGGCTACCCAGATACGCGGCCTTATTCCGTAAGTGAATTCAGCAAACCAAAGGTTTTGATCCTATGAATCGACCAATCACGTGCCCGATGTGGATTTCTGTCTATGTGATTGGTCGATTAATGGGGTCAAATCGTTTGCGTTTCCGAATTCACATAAGCAATTGACACATTAGAAAGAAACCACCAAATAAATAACTTGGCTTTTATTAACTACAGAAATCAAGTCGTAAATAAAATAATGAATGACAGACAATTATATCATTTCAAGTGACGAGTGATGGTTGTCAATAACATAGATTAATATCGGTAGCATGAAGGAGATTATATGTCATTCTCCCCCTCTATGGTTTCTGCATCAAGAAGATAGTCATTGAGATGTAAGGGTAATCTCTTTGGCCTTGTAGATCTTCTGACTTGTGGGGCCTCAGCATTTTGCAGTGGGGTTCTAAAAATTTCTTCTTCATGTATTCCCCCATCATCGGCCCTGTCTTCCAGTACGGGCCTTTCAAAGTCTTCGTTGTCGACTATCGGGTTTTCATCATCCGCTATTGCTGGAAGCGGGGCTAAGTGTCTGTTCGATACGGTTGTCTCTTGACCATTACGCCGTCGCACGTAAGAGTAGCTGGGGTTTGTTTGAAGCAACTCAACTTCCTCGACGTAAGGATCAGTTTTAGAACGAACAAACTTTTTTAAAAGTATCGGACCGGGAACAAGCCACGACGGTAGCGACTCTCCGACTGGCGTTCTCCTAGGAAAGTTGAATAACTTCTCGTGGGGAGTGGCATTTATTGGAGTGCATAGTAGAGAACGCACACAGTGAAGGGAGGGCTTTAAAACTTGCTCCCATTGTTCTATTGGCAAATTCTTGGACTTGAGACTCAGCTGTATCGTCCGCCAGAGCGTTCCATTAAGCCTCTCCACCTGGCCGTTCCCCTGCGGATTATAAGGTGTCGTGCGAGAAGTGGCAATATTACAGTTTTTGAGAAAGGTCTGTATTTCTGCCGACATGAAAGAGGATCCTCTGTCGCTGTGTATGTACAAAGGCTGACTGTAATCGTAAAAAAGATCTCTTAGACACTTAATAACAGTAGCCGAAGTAGTATTAGGACATGCGTATGCAAATGGATATCTTGAAAATTCATCGATAATTGTCAGGATGTACTTGTTTTTTGTATTCGAAGGCAGAGGACCTTTGAAGTCTATGTTTAATCTTTCGAACGGCGATACAGCTTTAATAAGTGTCCCTTTTGATTTGGCAAAGCGAGGTTTGACTTCCGCACATACACGACAAGAAGCGGTCATCTGTTTAATATCGTCTAAGGAGTAAGGAAGATTCTTTAATTTAATCCAGTGATACATTCTGGTTATTCCGGGATGAGAGAGTGCATCGTGCAATTCGTATAATTTAGAGTTACTCATGAGTGCACACACCCTTGACAGTGCATCCGCGGCAACATTTTCGATTCCTGGTCTGTAGATTATATCATATTTGTAACATGACAGTTCTAGCCTCCATCTTTCGATTTTATCGTTTTTTATTTTACTGGTATGGTTTTGATTGAATATATAGCTAACGGATTTCTGATCCGTGATAAGAAGAAAGTGTCTGTTAATGAGGTAGTGGCGCCATTTTCTGAGACTCTCGACGATAGCGCAAGCCTCTTTCTCAACGGAAGCATGTTTACGTTCGCTGTCCGACAACGTTCTAGAAAAGAAAGCGACAGGGCGTCCATTCTGGGCTAGCGTCGCGGCTATGGCAAACTCAGATGCGTCAGTCTCTACAGTTAAAGTTTCTTTGTCATCTATTGCGACTAATGCAGCCTTCACAATATCTGATTTTAATAGATCAAAACTACGACGTCCGCTTTCGCTTAATGGGAAGTTTACGTTGCTGACGAGAGGATGTAATTTTTCGGAGAATTTGTGTACCCATTTGGCGTAGTGAGCAAAGAGACCAAGAGCTCGTTTGAGTTCCGCGGCATTATGTGGTAGTGGCAGTTTTAACAGTGGATCAAGTCTGTCTTTATCAGGCTCTATTATATTGTTTTCAATAGTATAGCCCAGGAGGCTAATAGACGTTTTGCCAAAATTACATTTTTGTTCGTTTAGTGTCAGTTTGTACTTCTCTGCTGCAGCCATGAACTGTCGTAAGTTTTTGTCATGTTCCTCCTTATCTTTACCATATACTGTGACATCATCAAGATACGCAAATGTTCCTTGTAAAATTTCTTGCCCGATAATGTGTTCAAGTGTACGTTGAAAGGCAGCGACTCCGTTAGTTACACCGAATGGAATTCTTTTGAATTGGTATAATTTGCCACAGGCTTCAAACGCCGTATAATTTTTTTCCCGTTCTATAATAGGCACTTGGTGGTAAGCGCTTTTTAAATCTATTTGGCTAAAATAATTAAACTTAGCCACTTTCGTCACGATTGTTTCAATATTTGGAAATGGGTAGGCGTCCAAGTACGTAAATTTATTGATTGTTCTTGAATAGTCGACTACCATCCTCCTTCGATGAGTTCCGCCTCCCGTGACAAGGACCTGAGCACGCCATGGTGATACGCTCGGTTCAATTATTCCATCTTCTAAAAGCTTTGTTATCTCGGCTTGGATGAATTCTTCTTCATCTTTATTATGACGTCTAGATTTAATGGCAATAGGCGTGATGTCGGCAGATAAGTGCTTAAAGACAGATGCTGGTGGCACTGAAGCTTCCATAACGCACACTTGTAGAGGCTCCCTGGTACCTCCGAATTGAAATTCTAGCTTGGCGTGATCTTTAAGAATGTCATGTCCAATGATGACATCTGCACACAAGTTGTTAATTACGAGAAGAGGTCGCTGTTTGTATATGTGTTTGTTAATTTCAAGCGTTACGAAACATAGTCCGTCGACATGTGAAGTATGGTTTAACGAAGCCAGATTTATTGTTTGTTTACAAGGTCGTTGCTTAAGGTTCATCATTCGCGCTATGTTGCGATCAATAAAGCTGACGGAGCTCCCAGTATCTATCAACGCATCGGCACGAGTATGATTAACGGTGATGGAAATCGTAGCTTTTACCAAACTGGACGGAGATGCAGCTGAGTAAACGGTGCTTATCGTTTGAGAAGAACTTGGTGACTGCACATATTCGACGGGAACAGTGGGACTCGGAGAAGAAATAGCATTGCTAGTTGAAGAGTTGTTGCGAGAACGGCAAACTGAAGCGAAGTGTCCCTTCTTAGAACAAAGTTGACAATAGGCGTGGAATGCTGGGCATTTAACCCTTTGATGCACTTTTCCACCGCAAAAGAAGCAGCGTCTTGCAGTTGTAGGAGGTGAGGACGAAACCGCTGCATTGTTTGAACTCTGCATTAGGTCTTGAGGTTGTTCTTGTCGTGGGACATTCACTGGTAAAGCATTCAAAGCATTTGGTACACCAACGCCCATGATTGCGGAGTCTTTTTCAGCTGTTTCAAGGACGACGGCTTGGTTGAAGGCTTTATCCATCGAAAGCGTTGTTTTCGAGTAACCGTTCTCTTATTTTCGCCGAAATAATTCCTGCGATGAAAGCGCTCCTTATTGCTTGGTTTCTATGTCCATCGGCGGAGACAGATTTGAAATTGCAATTTTGCGCTAGAAGTTGTAAAGCGCGACAATATTCAGTAATTGTTTCTTCATGTTTTTGATTTCGCGCGCCGAGGACATATCGAGCTAAGATTTCGTTCTGGGGCTTGAGATACGTTTTATTCAGAACCGAAATAGCGTCATCATAAGTTTGACAATCTTTAATGTTTATGTAAATGTTTGCAGTTAAATGGTTTGCTAATAATTTTAGTTTTATTGAATCCGTGACGTCAGCAGGTATTTCTTCAATCAAGAAGTTTGAAAAGGTGTGTTGCCAATGAGCCCACTGTTCTCCCGCTGCGGGTGCATTAGGTTCCACGTCGAATCGATCAGGTCGTAGATACCTGGCTAAAGAACATGTTTTCTCCGGTTCTTTCTTCTTAACAGACATAGTTGTGTGTAGACACATTAGAAAGAAACCACCAAATAAATAACTTGGCTTTTATTAACTACAGAAATCAAGTCGTAAATAAAATAATGAATGACAGACAATTATATCATTTCAAGTGACGAGTGATGGTTGTCAATAACATAGATAAATATCGGTAGCATGAAGGAGATTATATGTCAGCAATAAGGCTGCAGGGTCTGTCCCCCTGCAGCCTTATTGCTGACATATGAGGCCGTGGTGGAGCGTTTGAACCAGTCCTTGTAGGCAGTCTCTGAATGGGGCGACGCCAATCTGGGCAGTTTTAATGCTGCTAAAACCCAGGCGTGTCTTTTTCCCGCTAAAAAGAGCCAATTTCACCCGGCTCCAACTTTCCGAGATGTGACCGTGCCAATAACGGACCATCTTACCGATATTATATATCGTATGTAGGGGGTATGTATTGGGTAAGGAATATTTGGCATGGAGTATGGACGTTCCGTTTCTGATATAATTATTGTGGAACGGTGGATTATATTTCGTTTTTTATGAACAAACGGTACTTAAAGCCAACGTGAATACTTTTGTTTTTAACGACTAAATTCATTAAACTAGCTTATAAATACGTAAGCCAGCTAAACCAACGGAATGTAATTTTAGTAATTTATGCAATTCTTATTACTAGGTACTGATAGAACATGTGTCACGTACGCATGTTTCATTTGCACTACCAAAAGTTAGGTCAAGATTAAAGTTCATTGTAGAATTACTCTTTTAAAACAACTCAAGCGACATATTTTTTTAGTCCTTTTTACCGAAAAATGGCAAAAAATTAAAACTGGTGTACTATGTACAGAAACCAGAGATTAACATGCATTTCATCCATATTATTACATGAGTTTCAATTTTTACATATTTAATTTCAATAAAAGACGTGAAAGTTTTGTTACTTTTTAACCGACTTCCCAAAAAGGAGGAGGTTCTATGTTCGACATTATGTTTGTTTTTTTTTTTTTTTTTTTTTGTTCACCGATATCTCCGTCAATTGTGGACCGATTTTAAAAAATATTTTTTTGTTTGAAAGAGTTTGTTTCGAAATTGGTCCCATTTTAATTTGGTGAAGATCTGATGAAGAACTTCGGAGATATACAACAGAACTCTTCAATAAATATTGGTAAATCTCTCGGGATTGCTGCAATCGCATGTCTGTTTATTGTTTATACCATTTCATAACAAGAGCGTACTGGCGTAATGTTATAAGGGGTACGCAGATCTCTCATTACACCGGTTATGTTCAAGTTTCATGAAATCTATTTTGGCGTTAAAGTTACCTTACTATGTCTATTAGGTAGGTACAACTAAAAAGTGAAAAATAAAAAAACTTTTTTGCAAAAAAATACAACCGACTTCCAAATATAAAACTACAAAGAGTAAAATAACTTTATTTTTTGAAGTCGGTGTCCATAACGCAAAAAAATGGTACCTACGGAAGACAAGTGTTCAAGTTTTGATTGGCGAAGATAAGGTGAAATCTTTTAACTTTGCTCAGAAAAAACAGTTAATTTCTTCATTAAAACCGACGCCTAATCTGTGTATTTCTCAGATTAGTAAATCGCATAAACGAAAATTTAATAGATCAGTGTATAAAACTAGTTGGATTGTTGGCTGTTCGCACACTAATAAGTTGTATTGCTGGTGCTGCATATTTTTTTCGAATGAAGATTCCGTTTGCAATACATCTGGTTATAATGATTTAAATAACATATCTGGCGGTGGCGCCCATAAAAGGCACGCAAATTCCCATAAACACCTGTGTGCAATGGTTTCTTTCGGTAATTTTGGTAAACAACGAATTGAGACATCTATATCACGCCAGTTATCTGAGGAAATTTCAAAATATAACACGCGCGTTGATAACAACCGTAGTGTATTTCAAAGATTAGTCGATATTGTTTGTCATTTAGCACAACAGGAACTTCCCATAAGAGGACATGATGAGTCCAAAACTTCATTTAATAAAGGCAATTTTTTAGAACTGGTCTCGTTAATTTCAAAATACGATGTCGTTTTAGAAAAGCATATGCAGCATCAGGAAAGTGACAAACCGGGGCCGAGTTATTTATCTAAGAAAATTCAAAACGATATTATTCATTCCGTAGCCGATGTGATGCAAACTTGCATCGATTACGAAATTTACGAAGTTAGGCAAACAAAATTTGTTTCAATTATTATTGACGAAACCCCCGATGTTAGTCATAGAGAACAACTGTGCTTGATTCTGAGATATTATTATAAAAATGAAATTCATTACCGTTTTTTGGACTTTCTTAATGTTACGGAAAGTCGCACAGCAGACTCACTCTCTAATATTATTTTTAACCGACTTCCCAAAAAGGAGGAGGTTCTATGTTCGACTTCAAGTTTGTTTTTTTTTTTTGTGTATGTTCACCGATTACTCCGTCAATTGTGGACCGATTTTGAAAATTCTTTTTTTGTTTGAAAAAGTATGTTCCGATATTGGTCCCATTTTAATTTGGTGAAGATCTGATGAAGACCTTCGGAGATAACGGCAAATCTCTCGGGATTGCTGCAATCGCATGTCTGTTTGTTGTTTATAACATTTCATAACATAACATCACGCCAGTTCACTCTTAAGGGGTAAGCAGACCTCTCATTTCACCGGTTATGTTCAATTTTCATGAAATCTATTCTGGCGAAACAGTTCCCTTACTAACTTGCCTATTAGGTACGTACAACTAAAAAGTGAATAATAAAAAAACTTTTTGCAAAAAAATACTACCGACTTCCAAATACAAAACTACAAAGTGAAAAATAACTTAATTTTTTGAAGTCGGTGTCCATAACGCAAAAAAATGGTACCTACGAAAGACACCGACTTCAAAAAATTAAGTTATTTTTCACTTTGTAGTTCTGTATTTGGAAGTCGGTAGTATTTTTTTGCAAAAAGTTTTTTTAAATAATTATTTAATAGACATGATTGCATCGCAAAATTAGTAGCGCAAAGCTATGACGGTGCTAGTGTAATGTCCGGTGTAAGAAATGGAGTGCAACAAAAAGTTAAAGATGTTTGCCCACAAGCAATTTACATTTGGTGTAATGCACATATTTTGGCCTTAGTGTTGTCTAAATCATGCAATAGAATTCAGGAGGTTAGTTTATTTTTTTCAGCCCTTCAGGCTTTGTGTAATTTTTTTAGTAATAGTACAAAACGAGCTGCTTTTTACGATACTCATTGCAGCAAAAAAATGCCTAATGCTCCCACAACTCGTGTCCACACAACATACTGTTACAAGATAGGCCAACGCCATCTAGTAACGAGAGGAAGAACTAGGTAGTAACTAGTGGCGCCATCTAGTATTGAATAGCGAAACCAATGTTCTCGAAAGCTGTGAAAGCGAATGTCGAATGGAATTTTCCAGAAGGTTCGACCCGAACATTCTGGATGTTTCTAGTCGCTTCGGGAACAATGAGTTCGAAAGTCGACTGTTCTGGAAGTTTCTCGAATTATCTAGAACAGTATGGAACGTTCCAGAAACTTCTTCAGTGCTATATAAAGAGCGGTCGGATTCGTCGTCGGTCAGTTTCGATTGTGAAGCGATACAGAGCGACCAAAGCGGAAAATAGTGCGAAGTAATAGAATTGTTTAAGAAGTGTTTTTGTAATAAACAGTGATTAATTGAAGTCTGCTGTTTAAATAATTTATTCCTGAACCCCAGCTCGTAACAATACATGTCGCGAGTTGTAAACACGGTTTTTGAACAAAAAAGTAAACTTATTGAGTTGTTTTCTGATCTGTGCGACAATCCATAGAACTGGGACGGGGATACGATTTTAGCTGCGGAGAATTTTGAAAACACTTTGCGATCTTTTAATTTCAATTTTTTTCTTTTTATTTTTCAACGGATATTTGAAAAAACTGACTGCTTGTACAATATTCTACAAAAATCACAAGATGATGTCGGTTATTGTATTAATAAAATAAAGGATTTTCAGGCATGGTTACGTGCTGAATTTCAATCCGAATTTGATCAAATTTATGAGAATACGTTGCAAAATAACTCGGCTCCTCGTTTGAGACGCAACGTACGCTGTGGAAAAACGCAATACAGACGACTTTTTGTAGAAGTAATTGATAACATTAATACCGAAATTACTGACCGATATTCTGAAATTTATAAATTAAAGTTTTTCCAACTGCTCAACAACAAAAAATTTGACAATTATCACTCACATTTTCCTACAGAGGAATTAGATTCATTGTTTGACATTTATGCAAACTATTTCGACAAAAAAACATTAAAAAGCCTTTGCTTGTATTCTAGTCCTGATCTGAAAGATCGTAATGTTTTCGAATTAATTGATTTCATTCATGAGAATAACCTCGAAGATGCCTTTCCCGAGCTGTTAAAGTTAGCGTATCTTGTTGTTACTATTCCGGCTACAAGTTCTTCCGCGGAACGTGCTTTTTCGTCTCTTAAACGTATCCATACCTATCTGAGAAATATACAAGGTCAAGAGCGTCTTTCCGAATTATCAATGATAGCTATTGAAAAACAGTTGTTGGTAGAATTAAAACGATCACCAACATTTTACTCTGATGTAATTAAATAATTTCTTAAGAAAGATAGACGATTCCAATTAGAATATAAATAATTTATTTAAATTCCTTATTACATTCTGTCTAGCTATTTTTTAACTTTCGTTTTGTAACTTTCTGTTTTGTTTTTTTTTTGTCTGTAACCTGTTAGTCCTGTTACGAAGCAGGCAACTACTTACTATAACTTTGTTCCATCAAGCAATGAAGCAAACCAAACGGCTTTTTTCAAAGCCACCGGAGGTATGCAATTGCTGATATGTTTATTATATTCAATCTAGCACTAGCATGCCTTCCGTGAGCTTTGGTTACCTCATTCACCGCACGAAAAGCAAGAGTGATATTGAAGAAAGAAGAGGAAAGAAGAAGATGGATGAATTCACTTTTAATTTATTGTACCTAACCAGTAGTTTATGAGAAAATTGCGATGATACATACGTAGGTACCTACTTACTCAGTCGAAAACTGAACTTTCTTTTTTAGAAATCGGTTGAAATTTTATTGGGCTTGCCTTATTTTGAAACCCTAGGCACGCCACTGGCGCGCGGCTTTTCTCTTAAACGTGTGTACGCGTGCCACGAGCCGTACTTTGTGTCCGGTACACGGAATTTTGCGAAGTAAGCCTTGACGCAATGGATTAAGTATTATATTTGAGTAAACATGTAAATAAGAAGTAAATCGGCTATTCTTTTGATTAAAATATACCTATTAATTAACATTTGTTATTAGCTGCCACAACTGTTGCGACTTTCACCGGGGTCAGAGCTTTTAACCTTTTGAGCGCCAAGCGGTACCGAATGCGATGTGTCCTCCAGCGCCAAGCTATAAATGTATAACGAATATATAGTCAAAAGTAGTGATGTGGGTAATTATAGTATCGATAAATGTTACTCACATGTTTTTTTTTATAAATGTACCAGAAAAATAGAAATAATGACGTATTTCGATAAAACAATAAATAAAATAATGACACATTTCGATACCTTGTTTTATTAACAATACTTGTGATAAGAAATAGCAGAATACACTATAGATAATGACCAAACAGATACATAACTCAATTTAGCCATAAGAAGTTGGCTACATCCCTATTGTCTTTTGGCGTCATCCAGTAGTCTTCTAATC
The DNA here is from genome assembly GCA_964057195.1 of Orthosia cruda. NCBI lineage: Eukaryota > Metazoa > Arthropoda > Insecta > Lepidoptera > Noctuidae > Orthosia > Orthosia cruda. The sequence continues at coordinate 45,096,714 of OZ059830.1, read as the reverse complement.
AAGACAGTGGCGCCCGGAGCACGTAAAATTTCAATTGTTATGTGTATGTTCAACTTTCTTTTTTTCTTTCGTGTATCGATGTTTGTGTTTATGCTAAACACACATTAATATTATTATTATTGATTTTGCTTGGCCACGTTACGCGCTTCGTTTCTGGATTCGGCGTATCGCATTCAAAGTAAGAACGCAATTTTTGGTATATTCTGTATTCTGAGATATCATACTATTTTCGAATTTAGGTACCTACTTACGCCAATCTAATGACGTTATTAAACGAAAATATTTTTTTTTTCCCGTTAAGTAATTTACACTACACTCAAAATCTTCGTCTGATGTAATCTCGTATTTATCGGATTCAGCTTCCTAATCCACACCTTGTACGATTTTTAAAAGTTCTTCAGAACGTAATTCATTAGCTTCACAATTTTTTTTTTTATCGATAGCGATCCATAACAGCGCTGCACTATCTCAAACTGACCTTGATGCACTTACGTCTATGACGTCACAGGTTGTCTTCTATTGATGTCCATGGCGCACGAGGCACTGATATCTATTAGTTTCGTAGTGACGGGATCTTTTAATATCGATATCAGTATTAACCAAAGTCCGGCTTTGTGTGTATTAAAAGATTTGAGTAAATATATGTGTGAGGGCTAGCAAAATTACGTACATTCTCCATAAGGATCGCATTTATTTCAAAACTCAACATTTTGATTCGAAATAAAAGTGTTTTTTTAAACTTTTGTGTATGTCGACACTTTAGAAACGTAATCAAGTAACCACAGCACTAGGCGTCTTCCTATAAAGACTACGGCGCCTGGGACACAGCTAAAATTTTGGCTGGTATTATTTTTCTGTTTTTTATATAAACAAAGACCACTATTGAAATAAAACATTAAATTTAGGGTTTTAGGCAATAGTAGCAATACGCACAAAGCATTTGTTCATGTATTTTAATTTAATAAACGATAAGATTATATATTGTCTTCTAATAAAGACGTGGCGTGGGGGGCACGGAAACGGTTGTCTTCTATAGAAGACCGTGGCGCTCAAAAGGTTAAATAACCGCAATGTTGTATTTTGTTCTTGTCACTCCTTTCTTACCTCTGATCGTAAGGAGCAAAAAAAAACAAGTTTTGACGAAAAAATATATTATATTTACTTTTTATAAATTCCAAAGGCTCATCAATATTCATTTTTATACATAATACATCTTGTTCTTTGGCTTACATCTAAGGAGCAAATATACACTTATCTTGCACTAATTACCATTGTACGAAAATCACTCACTCTTATAACAGCCAATATTTGTTCAAACAGTTTATAATGAAAGCACATAACTATCACATATTACATTCTATGCTTTAAGTTGGACCAACGTTTGGGTCAAAGACAGTAAAAAGTCTTCGCTACCAATGTTGAACGCCAAAATATGCTCTGTTTATAGAAAAAGCTTGTAAGTAATAAAAGTGGATTGAGCATTAAAAGATTAGAAAGAGACTACGCGGCTCATAAGGAACTGACACATGAACACATTCACATTCTCTAGAATAAGTCGGATAGGTTCTGGCCACCCGATCGCTTTATCTGTCTCACACTTCTCTGTCCATATTCACTTCACACATGAACAGGGGACAACACTCAGTCCATTATGTATCTGTGATTCCGTTTGTCGAAGACACTAACCAAACCTTGGCCCAATATGGAAAGCATTCTTCTACTAACATATATTATAACTGCCATTCTTAATACTAGTATCTACACAGACAAGAATTATTTTACAAAATATAGAAGTTTTAACATCATATAATAATAATAATTAATTATTATAAAATCTAATTCATTTTAAACTTGCCCAATGGCGTTGCAATAAATGCCCAATATAGTTGGTCTGCAAAACAACTTATTTATTAGATGAAAATGTGAGTTACAGAAGAAGCTAGTTTTTTTAATTAAGAAAAATAATTTTATTGAGCACATTGGTACAGTACAACTATTTTCTTTATGTTCCTCGGCAATCATCGCATTGCCGAATACAAACGAATGCTACTTTTCATGTACATCAATTATAAGATTTATCGTATACTAGCGGACTCCTCGCGGTTTCACCCGCGTGGGTCCCGTTCTCTTGGGAATACAGGGATAAAACTAGCCTATGTTTTTTTAAGTTTATTCGTTACATACAAAAATACAAATCATTCCTCTTTATAATATTAGATAGTAGATAATAATTTGAATTCAGAACTAAGTACTTTATTGTTGTTTTCCGTGTGAACTATATAGAGCTGTAAAATAAAACTATTTTCCTTAAGTAGCTTTCCTCCTATTTTTCAAATAATTAAATTATGTTAAAAGAGTATTAACAACTCTATATAGTTCTAAGTTGATTGAGAGAACCGGAACCAAGTGCAAAAGGCAGCTGATAGAAACCCGACGATTGACGAAACACGAAGTTTGCCGAGGGACATTAAAAAAATAGTTGTATTATACATACCCTTATTTTATTCTGCAAATTTTCTGTATAAAAAACTAGAATGAAAACTAAATAAATGTTTGCAGATAGTTTTAGCACAAATTATGTCTTAAAATATTTATCATTGTGGTGGTTTTTAAACTAATTGAGTTTATTAATTATGAGCGCAAAGGGGTTTTGTATTACTCAGATACTGGGTTGTGAAGGTCCGATAGGGAGTCGTTCCATGTTAAATACTGGAGTACAGTCTATGCAGATTGATTCATTATGCGCAAAGTGAATATTCCTGACCTGCATTGGGTAAATTATGTAAAACCGACATTGTTGAATACTGGATAGTAGAAATACTGCTTATCTTGTATTAAATATCGGCCAAGCGAGGAAAACATTGGGATGTCTTAAATTTTATAATATACATGAGTTATTAAGGGCGTTTAAGTTTATTTGAAGAATTTAAATTTAGAATCATAATGTTTTTTTTTTTTTATAAATCAGGTAAGTTTTTATAAATAAAAAAATGTAAGAGATATTTTTCTTTTGCTAGTTGGCACACACGTTTTATGCAATTGATAACACCATGAGTATATAATTTCAATCATTCCAACCGTGGTAACTACTGATTTAAATTGTAATCTTCTAATCTTACAATTAATCGCAAAAGCATTTATTGGTCACGCCGTTATCCATAAACCTTAGATTCATACAGACATATCCTTAGAGCATTTAAAATATACGTTCTTACTTCTATAAAAATCACTTCAGATGATATGACTGAAAAATTAAATGCATACGCAATTTTATTCCATCGGCTCTTTATAAACTAAATTTGCATCCCGCCATTTTGTTTTTTATTAAAATTCCGACAACTTATAACTATTTTGTGGGCTGACTAGTCTAAATTATTTTCTAAGAGAATTACATTCCTTTTTTTTAAACAATTATAATGTTTTAAAACATATATGTAACAAAGAAACTAAAAAATAAGCTGTAATTGAAAACAAAATGAGTGAATTCGGAACAAGGGAAAAGTAAACTTCTCTTAGTTCCGAGACCAAGGCTTTTGAGGATCACATAAGGCCTGCATAAGAAGATTTTTTCCATTGACAATTATTCAAAGTTATATTTGAATAAAAATATCAATTATATTATTCAAAATAAGCGATTACTAGGTTAACTTTTCAATTTCAAAGAATTATAAACTTTATGCTGCCGATTAAAAACAGATTTGACTTATTTAAGTTATATTATAATATTTCTACTCAAACAACATCACGCCTTCCCCATGGGGATAAACAGAAAGTAAATAACTCTTCACACTGGTTTTGCATCATAAACCTAAACTACTATTTATACATACAATTTACAAATAGACTGGTACATTTAGGAAAGTATGAAATATAAATTTATTTAGAAGCTATTAACCGCTAACTTCATGTATAGCAGTAAAAGCAAAGTTTCAAAGACATGTGTCAAAAGTATGAAATTATCTGGATGCAACTTTTTTGACACAAAAGAGCCTATTTATAAAGAAAATACCAATAATCTGCTTCTTAATTTCGTAGACTAAACTACCATTTGGGGGGTGATCGATAATTGATCGAAAATCGAAGTAGATCGAAAATGAAATTATTTCACGGCAAAAAAAAAAAAACACATTTGTGAAGAAACAAGCGGCCCTTATATAGTTTCTACTCATTTATGTCAGACTTCATTTTATCGATCGCTTTTATTTTATTGTTGATTTCATATTTAACACAATTAAAGTATATGTACGATGTGTATGAGTAGTGTTATATTTAAGTATATTACGTTTATATTCATAAAACATTTATTTACAACAATTAGTAAAATTAAATTGAGGAGACATGTCACATCGATTCGATGAATCACTTATGATTGAGCCTTACCTACAACACTATGCTCCACGCTCGCAACATTAAAAAAAAAATAACGTCATTGGCAGCTGTTAGTTTAGTCTACGAATTTAAAACACAGTATTCAAATTCTCCATAGTAGATTTGAATTAAGAATTTGCTAATCGGATTTAAACCATGTACCCTTAGCCCCCTTACGCACTAACGGTTAGCCGTCTAGGCGGTTCATTTAAGCGGCCAGCCGCCTGAATCGCCGCAGTTGGAATAGCGGCTGATCGCCATGGCGGCTAACCGCGATGAAACCGCGTCATGCGGTTGGACCGCTCATGTACTACGTACGCAGAGCGGGACCCTCGAATTTAGGGCTTATGATTAATTAATTAATTTATAATTGTGCTGTTTATAGAAACTCAGAAACAGTTACAATTTATTTTAATTAACAACAAATAGATTAAGAAAATAAAAATATTACCTGTTGTTAAAACTTAATTACGAATTTAACTTGGAATTTAATTTTTATTTAACTAATTGTTGTTCTATAATTTTACGAATTTTTATTTTATTCATCTTTGTTCTATAGGTAAAATATAGCCGAATGCACTAAATAATTACATAAGTTTCGTTCCTTTATTTTCGTAAAAATAGGAGAGCTCCGCTAGGGGTAGCTTTGCTTCAAGTGAGCTCCACTCCTTCATCTTTGGAGCATAAAAAGCCAGATAATTTGGAATACACAAAATGAGGACTAAATAATTAGGTGGTTTGCCAAGCAGGGTCGAGGGTCCCCGCTATGCGAACAAGCGGTTGCATATTAAAATGCGACTAGCCGAGAGATTATCCGCCCCCGCGGTTAACCGCTAGTGTGTAAGGTGGCTTAATTATGAAGATTTCGATGCTATTTAACAGATGTTTGATTGAATTTTTTTCTTTTTATCAGTTGCTAAACAGTTCAGAATGTATATGATGTTTAAAAGTTTCAAAAAATGAGACAGAAGCTATCCTTAAAAATCAATGATAATAACTGTACAGCATTAACTTAGTCCTTAGTCACTCTGTCCTGAGCCGCAACGGATCTAAGCACGGCAGATCAGTGCTCACACACTCCCCCTGATGGAACACTTTTAACTGGACCTCCTTGACTTTGTTGAGAGGCTTCATGAGCTGCTTAGGTGGACCTCCTCGCTTGTTGTGTATCAGGGTTACTGGGACCAGTTGGCGGCGGCCTACCTTCTCTGTTGTTTGACCTTCGGCTGCTTCTAGGGCTGTTTCCACGTCGATTAGGGCGTGGTTTCGGCATTGGAGGAGAGCTGCGAGCTGTAGAAAACCATTTTTAAAATTACGTAACATAACGCCTATTTTGAATCATTACCACCAATGCACAGGACAGTAGGTAAGCAGGCCAGCATGTAATAAGAGGTGATGTGGTGTTTTTTAAGGCATAAAAGGGACCTTTAGGCTGTCACTGAGAATTTCGCAATGAGCAAATCCATCAAAACTTTGCCTAACAGGGGGATTGAACCCTAGATCGCGGTTACGAGACCGATGATATAATTATTTCAACTAGTGCTAAAATTTAATAACAATCCATCCAATCAAAAAACAGGTTTTTGACTGCGGTATAACTGCTTTTTGTGATTGCCTGCTGCTTTGTTAAAGAAATTGTGGTATAAATTGCTTATTGGCTCCTTCCTTACACACAAAAGAGTCAATTCAAAATCCATAATCTGCAGTTATCTACCCCCATGTTCAGCTTGTCTTGTTACCTGTAATATCTGCTGCAGCGGCTGCTGCACATCAGGCGGCGGCTTGGGTATGGCCCGCGCCAGCGCCGCCAGTTATCTACCCCCATGTTCAGCTTGTCTTGTTACCTGTAATATCTGCTGCAGCGGCTGCTGCACATCAGGCGGCGGCTTGGGTATGGCCCGCGCCAGCGCCGCCAGTTATCTACCCCCATGTTCAGCTTGTCTTGTTACCTGTAATATCTGCTGCAGCGGCTGCTGCACATCAGGCGGCGGCTTGGGTATGGCCCGCGCCAGCGCCGCCAGTTATCTACCCCCATGTTCAGCTTGTCTTGTTACCTGTAATATCTGCTGCAGCGGCTGCTGCACATCAGGCGGCGGCTTGGGTATGGCCCGCGCCAGCGCCGCCAGTTATCTACCCCCATGTTCAGCTTGTCTTGTTACCTGTAATATCTGCTGCAGCGGCTGCTGCACATCAGGCGGCGGCTTGGGTATGGCCCGCGCCAGCGCCGCCAGTTATCTACCCCCATGTTCAGCTTGTCTTGTTACCTGTAATATCTGCTGCAGCGGCTGCTGCACATCAGGCGGCGGCTTGGGTATGGCCCGCGCCAGCGCCGCCAGTTATCTACCCCCATGTTCAGCTTGTCTTGTTACCTGTAATATCTGCTGCAGCGGCTGCTGCACATCAGGCGGCGGCTTGGGTATGGCCCGCGCCAGCGCCGCCAGTTATCTACCCCCATGTTCAGCTTGTCTTGTTACCTGTAATATCTGCTGCAGCGGCTGCTGCACATCAGGCGGCGGCTTGGGTATGGCCCGCGCCAGCGCCGCCAGTTATCTACCCCCATGTTCAGCTTGTCTTGTTACCTGTAATATCTGCTGCAGCGGCTGCTGCACATCAGGCGGCGGCTTGGGTATGGCCCGCGCCAGCGCCGCGGCCGCGCTCGGCAGCTGAGCGCGCAGCAGCGCCAGCGCCGCCAGTTATCTACCCCCATGTTCAGCTTGTCTTGTTACCTGTAATATCTGCTGCAGCGGCTGCTGCACGTCAGGCGGCGGCTTGGGTATGGCCCGCGCCAGCGCCGCCAGTTATCTACCCCCATGTTCAGCTTGTCTTGTTACCTGTAATATCTGCTGCAGCGGCTGCTGCACATCAGGCGGCGGCTTGGGTATGGCCCGCGCCAGCGCCGCCAGTTATCTACCCCCATGTTCAGCTTGTCTTGTTACCTGTAATATCTGCTGCAGCGGCTGCTGCACATCAGGCGGCGGCTTGGGTATGGCCCGCGCCAGCGCCGCCAGTTATCTACCCCCATGTTCAGCTTGTCTTGTTACCTGTAATATCTGCTGCAGCGGCTGCTGCACATCAGGCGGCGGCTTGGGTATGGCCCGCGCCAGCGCCGCGGCCGCGCTCGGCAGCTGAGCGCGCAGCAGCGCCAGCGCCGCCAGTTATCTACCCCCATGTTCAGCTTGTCTTGTTACCTGTAATATCTGCTGCAGCGGCTGCTGCACATCAGGCGGCGGCTTGGGTATGGCCCGCGCCAGCGCCGCCAGTTATCTACCCCCATGTTCAGCTTGTCTTGTTACCTGTAATATCTGCTGCAGCGGCTGCTGCACATCAGGCGGCGGCTTGGGTATGGCCCGCGCCAGCGCCGCGGCCGCGCTCGGCAGCTGAGCGCGCAGCAGCGCCAGCGCCGCCAGTTATCTACCCCCATGTTCAGCTTGTCTTGTTACCTGTAATATCTGCTGCAGCGGCTGCTGCACATCAGGCGGCGGCTTGGGTATGGCCCGCGCCAGCGCCGCCAGTTATCTACCCCCATGTTCAGCTTGTCTTGTTACCTGTAATATCTGCTGCAGCGGCTGCTGCACATCAGGCGGCGGCTTGGGTATGGCCCGCGCCAGCGCCGCCAGTTATCTACCCCCATGTTCAGCTTGTCTTGTTACCTGTAATATCTGCTGCAGCGGCTGCTGCACATCAGGCGGCGGCTTGGGTATGGCCCGCGCCAGCGCCGCCAGTTATCTACCCCCATGTTCAGCTTGTCTTGTTACCTGTAATATCTGCTGCAGCGGCTGCTGCACATCAGGCGGCGGCTTGGGTATGGCCCGCGCCAGCGCCGCGGCCGCGCTCGGCAGCTGAGCGCGCAGCAGCGCCAGCGCCGCCAGTTATCTACCCCCATGTTCAGCTTGTCTTGTTACCTGTAATATCTGCTGCAGCGGCTGCTGCACATCAGGCGGCGGCTTGGGTATGGCCCGCGCCAGCGCCGCCAGTTATCTACCCCCATGTTCAGCTTGTCTTGTTACCTGTAATATCTGCTGCAGCGGCTGCTGCACATCAGGCGGCGGCTTGGGTATGGCCCGCGCCAGCGCCGCCAGTTATCTACCCCCATGTTCAGCTTGTCTTGTTACCTGTAATATCTGCTGCAGCGGCTGCTGCACATCAGGCGGCGGCTTGGGTATGGCCCGCGCCAGCGCCGCCAGTTATCTACCCCCATGTTCAGCTTGTCTTGTTACCTGTAATATCTGCTGCAGCGGCTGCTGCACATCAGGCGGCGGCTTGGGTATGGCCCGCGCCAGCGCCGCCAGTTATCTACCCCCATGTTCAGCTTGTCTTGTTACCTGTAATATCTGCTGCAGCGGCTGCTGCACATCAGGCGGCGGCTTGGGTATGGCCCGCGCCAGCGCCGCCAGTTATCTACCCCCATGTTCAGCTTGTCTTGTTACCTGTAATATCTGCTGCAGCGGCTGCTGCACATCAGGCGGCGGCTTGGGTATGGCCCGCGCCAGCGCCGCCAGTTATCTACCCCCATGTTCAGCTTGTCTTGTTACCTGTAATATCTGCTGCAGCGGCTGCTGCACATCAGGCGGCGGCTTGGGTATGGCCCGCGCCAGCGCCGCCAGTTATCTACCCCCATGTTCAGCTTGTCTTGTTACCTGTAATATCTGCTGCAGCGGCTGCTGCACATCAGGCGGCGGCTTGGGTATGGCCCGCGCCAGCGCCGCCAGTTATCTACCCCCATGTTCAGCTTGTCTTGTTACCTGTAATATCTGCTGCAGCGGCTGCTGCACATCAGGCGGCGGCTTGGGTATGGCCCGCGCCAGCGCCGCGGCCGCGCTCGGCAGCTGAGCGCGCAGCAGCGCCAGCGCCGCCAGTTATCTACCCCCATGTTCAGCTTGTCTTGTTACCTGTAATATCTGCTGCAGCGGCTGCTGCACATCAGGCGGCGGCTTGGGTATGGCCCGCGCCAGCGCCGCCAGTTATCTACCCCCATGTTCAGCTTGTCTTGTTACCTGTAATATCTGCTGCAGCGGCTGCTGCACATCAGGCGGCGGCTTGGGTATGGCCCGCGCCAGCGCCGCGGCCGCGCTCGGCAGCTGAGCGCGCAGCAGCGCCAGCGCCGCCAGTTATCTACCCCCATGTTCAGCTTGTCTTGTTACCTGTAATATCTGCTGCAGCGGCTGCTGCACATCAGGCGGCGGCTTGGGTATGGCCCGCGCCAGCGCCGCCAGTTATCTACCCCCATGTTCAGCTTGTCTTGTTACCTGTAATATCTGCTGCAGCGGCTGCTGCACATCAGGCGGCGGCTTGGGTATGGCCCGCGCCAGCGCCGCGGCCGCGCTCGGCAGCTGAGCGCGCAGCAGCGCCAGCGCCGCCAGTTATCTACCCCCATGTTCAGCTTGTCTTGTTACCTGTAATATCTGCTGCAGCGGCTGCTGCACATCAGGCGGCGGCTTGGGTATGGCCCGCGCCAGCGCCGCCAGTTATCTACCCCCATGTTCAGCTTGTCTTGTTACCTGTAATATCTGCTGCAGCGGCTGCTGCACATCAGGCGGCGGCTTGGGTATGGCCCGCGCCAGCGCCGCGGCCGCGCTCGGCAGCTGAGCGCGCAGCAGCGCCAGCGCCGCCAGTTATCTACCCCCATGTTCAGCTTGTCTTGTTACCTGTAATATCTGCTGCAGCGGCTGCTGCACATCAGGCGGCGGCTTGGGTATGGCCCGCGCCAGCGCCGCGGCCGCGCTCGGCAGCTGAGCGCGCAGCAGCGCCAGCGCCGCCAGTTATCTACCCCCATGTTCAGCTTGTCTTGTTACCTGTAATATCTGCTGCAGCGGCTGCTGCACATCAGGCGGCGGCTTGGGTATGGCCCGCGCCAGCGCCGCCAGTTATCTACCCCCATGTTCAGCTTGTCTTGTTACCTGTAATATCTGCTGCAGCGGCTGCTGCACATCAGGCGGCGGCTTGGGTATGGCCCGCGCCAGCGCCGCGGCCGCGCTCGGCAGCTGAGCGCGCAGCAGCGCCAGCGCCGCCAGTTATCTACCCCCATGTTCAGCTTGTCTTGTTACCTGTAATATCTGCTGCAGCGGCTGCTGCACATCAGGCGGCGGCTTGGGTATGGCCCGCGCCAGCGCCGCCAGTTATCTACCCCCATGTTCAGCTTGTCTTGTTACCTGTAATATCTGCTGCAGCGGCTGCTGCACATCAGGCGGCGGCTTGGGTATGGCCCGCGCCAGCGCCGCCAGTTATCTACCCCCATGTTCAGCTTGTCTTGTTACCTGTAATATCTGCTGCAGCGGCTGCTGCACATCAGGCGGCGGCTTGGGTATGGCCCGCGCCAGCGCCACGGCCGCGCCAGCGCCGCGGCCGCGCCAGCGCCGCGGCCGCGCTCGGCAGCTGAGCGCGCAGCAGCGCCAGCGCCGCCAGTTATCTACCCCCATGTTCAGCTTGTCTTGTTACCTGTAATATCTGCTGCAGCGGCTGCTGCACATCAGGCGGCGGCTTGGGTATGGCCCGCGCCAGCGCCGCCAGTTATCTACCCCCATGTTCAGCTTGTCTTGTTACCTGTAATATCTGCTGCAGCGGCTGCTGCACATCAGGCGGCGGCTTGGGTATGGCCCGCGCCAGCGCCGCCAGTTATCTACCCCCATGTTCAGCTTGTCTTGTTACCTGTAATATCTGCTGCAGCGGCTGCTGCACATCAGGCGGCGGCTTGGGTATGGCCCGCGCCAGCGCCGCCAGTTATCTACCCCCATGTTCAGCTTGTCTTGTTACCTGTAATATCTGCTGCAGCGGCTGCTGCACATCAGGCGGCGGCTTGGGTATGGCCCGCGCCAGCGCCGCCAGTTATCTACCCCCATGTTCAGCTTGTCTTGTTACCTGTAATATCTGCTGCAGCGGCTGCTGCACATCAGGCGGCGGCTTGGGTATGGCCCGCGCCAGCGCCGCCAGTTATCTACCCCCATGTTCAGCTTGTCTTGTTACCTGTAATATCTGCTGCAGCGGCTGCTGCACATCAGGCGGCGGCTTGGGTATGGCCCGCGCCAGCGCCGCCAGTTATCTACCCCCATGTTCAGCTTGTCTTGTTACCTGTAATATCTGCTGCAGCGGCTGCTGCACATCAGGCGGCGGCTTGGGTATGGCCCGCGCCAGCGCCGCGGCCGCGCTCGGCAGCTGAGCGCGCAGCAGCGCCAGCGCCGCCAGTTATCTACCCCCATGTTCAGCTTGTCTTGTTACCTGTAATATCTGCTGCAGCGGCTGCTGCACATCAGGCGGCGGCTTGGGTATGGCCCGCGCCAGCGCCGCCAGTTATCTACCCCCATGTTCAGCTTGTCTTGTTACCTGTAATATCTGCTGCAGCGGCTGCTGCACATCAGGCGGCGGCTTGGGTATGGCCCGCGCCAGCGCCGCCAGTTATCTACCCCCATGTTCAGCTTGTCTTGTTACCTGTAATATCTGCTGCAGCGGCTGCTGCACATCAGGCGGCGGCTTGGGTATGGCCCGCGCCAGCGCCGCGGCCGCGCTCGGCAGCTGAGCGCGCAGCAGCGCCAGCGCCGCCAGTTATCTACCCCCATGTTCAGCTTGTCTTGTTACCTGTAATATCTGCTGCAGCGGCTGCTGCACATCAGGCGGCGGCTTGGGTATGGCCCGCGCCAGCGCCGCCAGTTATCTACCCCCATGTTCAGCTTGTCTTGTTACCTGTAATATCTGCTGCAGCGGCTGCTGCACATCAGGCGGCGGCTTGGGTATGGCCCGCGCCAGCGCCGCCAGTTATCTACCCCCATGTTCAGCTTGTCTTGTTACCTGTAATATCTGCTGCAGCGGCTGCTGCACATCAGGCGGCGGCTTGGGTATGGCCCGCGCCAGCGCCGCCAGTTATCTACCCCCATGTTCAGCTTGTCTTGTTACCTGTAATATCTGCTGCAGCGGCTGCTGCACATCAGGCGGCGGCTTGGGTATGGCCCGCGCCAGCGCCGCCAGTTATCTACCCCCATGTTCAGCTTGTCTTGTTACCTGTAATATCTGCTGCAGCGGCTGCTGCACATCAGGCGGCGGCTTGGGTATGGCCCGCGCCAGCGCCGCGGCCGCGCTCGGCAGCTGAGCGCGCAGCAGCGCCAGCGCCGCCAGTTATCTACCCCCATGTTCAGCTTGTCTTGTTACCTGTAATATCTGCTGCAGCGGCTGCTGCACATCAGGCGGCGGCTTGGGTATGGCCCGCGCCAGCGCCGCCAGTTATCTACCCCCATGTTCAGCTTGTCTTGTTACCTGTAATATCTGCTGCAGCGGCTGCTGCACATCAGGCGGCGGCTTGGGTATGGCCCGCGCCAGCGCCGCGGCCGCGCTCGGCAGCTGAGCGCGCAGCAGCGCCAGCGCCGCCAGTTATCTACCCCCATGTTCAGCTTGTCTTGTTACCTGTAATATCTGCTGCAGCGGCTGCTGCACATCAGGCGGCGGCTTGGGTATGGCCCGCGCCAGCGCCGCCAGTTATCTACCCCCATGTTCAGCTTGTCTTGTTACCTGTAATATCAGCTGCAGCGGCTGCTGCACATCAGGCGGCGGCTTGGGTATGGCCCGCGCCAGCGCCGCGGCCGCGCTCGGCAGCTGAGCGCGCAGCAGCGCCAGCGCCGCCAGTTATCTACCCCCATGTTCAGCTTGTCTTGTTACCTGTAATATCTGCTGCAGCGGCTGCTGCACATCAGGCGGCGGCTTGGGTATGGCCCGCGCCAGCGCCGCCAGTTATCTACCCCCATGTTCAGCTTGTCTTGTTACCTGTAATATCTGCTGCAGCGGCTGCTGCACATCAGGCGGCGGCTTGGGTATGGCCCGCGCCAGCGCCGCGGCCGCGCTCGGCAGCTGAGCGCGCAGCAGCGCCAGCGCCGCCAGTTATCTACCCCCATGTTCAGCTTGTCTTGTTACCTGTAATATCTGCTGCAGCGGCTGCTGCACATCAGGCGGCGGCTTGGGTATGGCCCGCGCCAGCGCCGCCAGTTATCTACCCCCATGTTCAGCTTGTCTTGTTACCTGTAATATCTGCTGCAGCGGCTGCTGCACATCAGGCGGCGGCTTGGGTATGGCCCGCGCCAGCGCCGCGGCCGCGCTCGGCAGCTGAGCGCGCAGCAGCGCCAGCGCCGCCAGTTATCTACCCCCATGTTCAGCTTGTCTTGTTACCTGTAATATCTGCTGCAGCGGCTGCTGCACATCAGGCGGCGGCTTGGGTATGGCCCGCGCCAGCGCCGCCAGTTATCTACCCCCATGTTCAGCTTGTCTTGTTACCTGTAATATCTGCTGCAGCGGCTGCTGCACATCAGGCGGCGGCTTGGGTATGGCCCGCGCCAGCGCCGCGGCCGCGCTCGGCAGCTGAGCGCGCAGCAGCGCCAGCGCCGCCAGTTATCTACCCCCATGTTCAGCTTGTCTTGTTACCTGTAATATCTGCTGCAGCGGCTGCTGCACATCAGGCGGCGGCTTGGGTATGGCCCGCGCCAGCGCCGCGGCCGCGCTCGGCAGCTGAGCGCGCAGCAGCGCCAGCGCCGCCAGTTATCTACCCCCATGTTCAGCTTGTCTTGTTACCTGTAATATCTGCTGCAGCGGCTGCTGCACATCAGGCGGCGGCTTGGGTATGGCCCGCGCCAGCGCCGCGGCCGCGCTCGGCAGCTGAGCGCGCAGCAGCGCCAGCGCCGCCAGTTATCTACCCCCATGTTCAGCTTGTCTTGTTACCTGTAATATCTGCTGCAGCGGCTGCTGCACATCAGGCGGCGGCTTGGGTATGGCCCGCGCCAGCGCCGCCAGTTATCTACCCCCATGTTCAGCTTGTCTTGTTACCTGTAATATCTGCTGCAGCGGCTGCTGCACATCAGGCGGCGGCTTGGGTATGGCCCGCGCCAGCGCCGCCAGTTATCTACCCCCATGTTCAGCTTGTCTTGTTACCTGTAATATCTGCTGCAGCGGCTGCTGCACATCAGGCGGCGGCTTGGGTATGGCCCGCGCCAGCGCCGCGGCCGCGCCAGCGCCGCGGCCGCGCCAGCGCCGCGGCCGCGCTCGGCAGCTGAGCGCGCAGCAGCGCCAGCGCCGCCAGTTATCTACCCCCATGTTCAGCTTGTCTTGTTACCTGTAATATCTGCTGCAGCGGCTGCTGCACATCAGGCGGCGGCTTGGGTATGGCCCGCGCCAGCGCCGCCAGTTATCTACCCCCATGTTCAGCTTGTCTTGTTACCTGTAATATCTGCTGCAGCGGCTGCTGCACATCAGGCGGCGGCTTGGGTATGGCCCGCGCCAGCGCCGCCAGTTATCTACCCCCATGTTCAGCTTGTCTTGTTACCTGTAATATCTGCTGCAGCGGCTGCTGCACATCAGGCGGCGGCTTGGGTATGGCCCGCGCCAGCGCCGCCAGTTATCTACCCCCATGTTCAGCTTGTCTTGTTACCTGTAATATCTGCTGCAGCGGCTGCTGCACATCAGGCGGCGGCTTGGGTATGGCCCGCGCCAGCGCCGCCAGTTATCTACCCCCATGTTCAGCTTGTCTTGTTACCTGTAATATCTGCTGCAGCGGCTGCTGCACATCAGGCGGCGGCTTGGGTATGGCCCGCGCCAGCGCCGCCAGTTATCTACCCCCATGTTCAGCTTGTCTTGTTACCTGTAATATCTGCTGCAGCGGCTGCTGCACATCAGGCGGCGGCTTGGGTATGGCCCGCGCCAGCGCCGCCAGTTATCTACCCCCATGTTCAGCTTGTCTTGTTACCTGTAATATCTGCTGCAGCGGCTGCTGCACATCAGGCGGCGGCTTGGTTATGGCCCGCGCCAGCGCCGCGGCCGCGCTCGGCAGCTGAGCGCGCAGCAGCGCCAGCGCCGCCAGTTATCTACCCCCATGTTCAGCTTGTCTTGTTACCTGTAATATCTGCTGCAGCGGCTGCTGCACATCAGGCGGCGGCTTGGGTATGGCCCGCGCCAGCGCCGCCAGTTATCTACCCCCATGTTCAGCTTGTCTTGTTACCTGTAATATCTGCTGCAGCGGCTGCTGCACATCAGGCGGCGGCTTGGGTATGGCACGCGCCAGCGCCGCGGCCGCGCTCGGCAGCTGAGCGCGCAGCAGCGCCAGCGCCGCCAGTTATCTACCCCCATGTTCAGCTTGTCTTGTTACCTGTAATATCTGCTGCAGCGGCTGCTGCACATCAGGCGGCGGCTTGGGTATGGCCCGCGCCAGCGCCGCCAGTTATCTACCCCCATGTTCAGCTTGTCTTGTTACCTGTAATATCTGCTGCAGCGGCTGCTGCACATCAGGCGGCGGCTTGGGTATGGCCCGCGCCAGCGCCGCGGCCGCGCTCGGCAGCTGAGCGCGCAGCAGCGCCAGCGCCGCCAGTTATCTACCCCCATGTTCAGCTTGTCTTGTTACCTGTAATATCTGCTGCAGCGGCTGCTGCACATCAGGCGGCGGCTTGGGTATGGCCCGCGCCAGCGCCGCCAGTTATCTACCCCCATGTTCAGCTTGTCTTGTTACCTGTAATATCTGCTGCAGCGGCTGCTGCACATCAGGCGGCGGCTTGGGTATGGCCCGCGCCAGCGCCGCGGCCGCGCTCGGCAGCTGAGCGCGCAGCAGCGCCAGCGCCGCCAGTTATCTACCCCCATGTTCAGCTTGTCTTGTTACCTGTAATATCTGCTGCAGCGGCTGCTGCACATCAGGCGGCGGCTTGGGTATGGCCCGCACCAGCGCCGCCAGTTATCTACCCCCATGTTCAGCTTGTCTTGTTACCTGTAATATCTGCTGCAGCGGCTGCTGCACATCAGGCGGCGGCTTGGGTATGGCCCGCGCCAGCGCCGCGGCCGCGCTCGGCAGCTGAGCGCGCAGCAGCGCCAGCGCCGCCAGTTATCTACCCCCATGTTCAGCTTGTCTTGTTACCTGTAATATCTGCTGCAGCGGCTGCTGCACATCAGGCGGCGGCTTGGGTATGGCCCGCGCCAGCGCCGCGGCCGCGCTCGGCAGCTGAGCGCGCAGCAGCGCCAGCGCCGCCAGTTATCTACCCCCATGTTCAGCTTGTCTTGTTACCTGTAATATCTGCTGCAGCGGCTGCTGCACATCAGGCGGCGGCTTGGGTATGGCCCGCGCCAGCGCCGCGGCCGCGCTCGGCAGCTGAGCGCGCAGCAGCGCCAGCGCCGCCAGTTATCTACCCCCATGTTCAGCTTGTCTTGTTACCTGTAATATCTGCTGCAGCGGCTGCTGCACATCAGGCGGCGGCTTGGGTATGGCCCGCGCCAGCGCCGCCAGTTATCTACCCCCATGTTCAGCTTGTCTTGTTACCTGTAATATCTGCTGCAGCGGCTGCTGCACATCAGGCGGCGGCTTGGGTATGGCCCGCGCCAGCGCCACCAGTTATCTACCCCCATGTTCAGCTTGTCTTGTTACCTGTAATATCTGCTGCAGCGGCTGCTGCACATCAGGCGGCGGCTTGGGTATGGCCCGCGCCAGCGCCGCGGCCGCGCTCGGCAGCTGAGCGCGCAGCAGCGCCAGCGCCGCCAGTTATCTACCCCCATGTTCAGCTTGTCTTGTTACCTGTAATATCTGCTGCAGCGGCTGCTGCACATCAGGCGGCGGCTTGGGTATGGCCCGCGCCAGCGCCGCCAGTTATCTACCCCCATGTTCAGCTTGTCTTGTTACCTGTAATATCTGCTGCAGCGGCTGCTGCACATCAGGCGGCGGCTTGGGTATGGCCCGCGCCAGCGCCGCCAGTTATCTACCCCCATGTTCAGCTTGTCTTGTTACCTGTAATATCTGCTGCAGCGGCTGCTGCACATCAGGCGGCGGCTTGGGTATGGCCCGCGCCAGCGCCGCGGCCGCGCTCGGCAGCTGAGCGCGCAGCAGCGCCAGCGCCGCCAGTTATCTACCCCCATGTTCAGCTTGTCTTGTTACCTGTAATATCTGCTGCAGCGGCTGCTGCACATCAGGCGGCGGCTTGGGTATGGCCCGCGCCAGCGCCGCCAGTTATCTACCCCCATGTTCAGCTTGTCTTGTTACCTGTAATATCTGCTGCAGCGGCTGCTGCACATCAGGCGGCGGCTTGGGTATGGCCCGCGCCAGCGCCGCCAGTTATCTACCCCCATGTTCAGCTTGTCTTGTTACCTGTAATATCTGCTGCAGCGGCTGCTGCACATCAGGCGGCGGCTTGGGTATGGCCCGCGCCAGCGCCGCGGCCGCGCTCGGCAGCTGAGCGCGCAGCAGCGCCAGCGCCGCCAGTTATCTACCCCCATGTTCAGCTTGTCTTGTTACCTGTAATATCTGCTGCAGCGGCTGCTGCACATCAGGCGGCGGCTTGGGTATGGCCCGCGCCAGCGCCGCCAGTTATCTACCCCCATGTTCAGCTTGTCTTGTTACCTGTAATATCTGCTGCAGCGGCTGCTGCACATCAGGCGGCGGCTTGGGTATGGCCCGCGCCAGCGCCGCCAGTTATCTACCCCCATGTTCAGCTTGTCTTGTTACCTGTAATATCTGCTGCAGCGGCTGCTGCACATCAGGCGGCGGCTTGGGTATGGCCCGCGCCAGCGCCGCCAGTTATCTACCCCCATGTTCAGCTTGTCTTGTTACCTGTAATATCTGCTGCAGCGGCTGCTGCACATCAGGCGGCGGCTTGGGTATGGCCCGCGCCAGCGCCGCGGCCGCGCTCGGCAGCTGAGCGCGCAGCAGCGCCAGCGCCGCCAGCTCACGCGCTACATCGGCTCCTTCGGCCACCCCCTCCGAGCCTGAGTCTCCGTCCGCGCCCACTGAGCGGACCGAAGACGGGAGCTGCTCTATACTGTTCCACGGTTGGGACTCCGTGTTGCTGTGAAAGAATTAAGGTTAAGTAAATATTGAACTTCAAGTAGCACATCTGGAGGCATCTTTTAATAGAAGACGGAGCCTCCGTGTGCTTATGGTGACCATTGGAGGTCTTTAGTAAGTTAAGAATCCCATACTTCCCAAAAGCCGAGTGCATTCTGAAAGTTTCCCCTCTCGAAAAAGAATAACCCCGCAGACCGATGACCATGATCACATGAAAGTGGTATAAAACACAAAGCTTCTCTCTGATGCTTAAATGAATCTATCAAGCCTATAGTCTAGTCAACTTAAAGCTATCGTAGTTGACTCTCTTCCTTCCTTGAGTAAAATTGGCAAAATCTCTATTAAATAAACTTTCGCAGCTATCTCGCTGCATCGGCTCCCTTCGCCACCCCTTCCGAGTCTGAGTCAGCATCCACGCCCACTGAAAGGACTGAAGAGGGGAGTTACTCTATACTACTCCAGGTTTATAGCGATTGGGACTCCTCAATTCCTAAAAGCCTGCTTTTGGGAAGAACGACATAGATGAGTCATTAAAAAACGTAGATCTTTGAGTCGTTACAGGTAGTCAGAAGCCCAGAAGTCTAACAAGCAGTTTTAATTACCAACGTTATTGGTGCTCTTGTTCCCCAATATAGACCTGGGGTATGGTACCAAAGTTACCGACATAGCCCGAAGAATACGATGGGCCGAAAAGTTCTACAATGGCGCCCGCAAACCGGAAGACGATTCGTTGGGAGGCCTCCATTAGGTGGACCGATGACCTGGTTAAGGTTTCGGGAAGGCGCTGGATGCGAGACGCACGGGATCGGTCAATGTGGCGACGCCTGGGGGAGGCCTATGTCCAGCAGTGGACGTCTTTCGGCTAAAATGATGATGATGGAGGACAGATCGACAGTTACTACAAGTAAAAATGGGTTATTAATTGCATCCGGTGAGACTAGAAGCTGTCCTCAATATAATTGGGTAAAAATTCTAGGCAGATGATGATTGAATAAACTTGGCAGGAATCCCTGGAATATAAAGTTGCCCAACTAAACTCGCAGGAGAGCCAGCGACGCTATTTCACGAGCTACATCGGCCCCTTCCAAGCCTGAGTTACCGTCTGCACCCACTGAGCAAACCGAGACCGGGAGTTATTCTATACTGCCCCAAGGTTTTATGGATTGTTTCAGTGATGCCAGGGGAAAAAGTAGAGTGAATAAGCTCTTATAAAAAAACCATCGTCTGTGTTTACATTAGTAATTGAAATTTTTGGCAGTTATATAAAATTGTGGCGACATTGATACCACCATGAAAGAGCTCCATCTGACGTCACACCAATCCTACATCACGCTTACTCAGAAAACCCGGCATCCACCACCAGACACAATAAACGTCTGGATTTAGGTGTCTTCCTTTTCTTTTGAGGATTAGAAACTTTCACCCTGTTACTGATGCACCATGTCCTAAATGTGCAACAATCTTGACATTGCAGTACATCGCTAACTTTTTCTGAGGAGTAATAAATAATTGACCACAAATCAGAAAGCACGGAAGCCCGGCAAGCGCCATCTATCGTCAGATAGCGCTTTCCGGTTTTGCCATACAAATGAACGCTATTGTCTTCATATTTAACACTTAATTAAATTAACACTTCACACTAATATTATAAAGGCGAAAGTATGTGAGTGTGTGTGTGTTTGTTACTTCTTCACGCTCAAATGGCTGGACGGATCTGTGTGAAATTGGCGTAGAGATAGATTATAGTCTGGAATAGCACAAATAATACTTTTTATCCCGGGAAAATGTTCCCTTGGAATAATTTTCGCCATTTACGCGGGCGAAGCCGCTGGCAGAAGCTAGTAAATTATAAATGCGAAAGTAACTTTGTCTGTCTGTTACCTTTTCACGCTATAACCGCTGAACCGATTTAGATAAAATTTGGATGAAGACCGTTTGAGACCCTGGGAGGAACATAAATAGTTTTTATCCCGGAAATCATCCTTAATGGGGTGGACGTTAGTATGGTGAACTAATAATTTCTATGGTGAAATAACAATATATATTATATTGGCTGCAACTTTAACTTACAACTCTACTTACCTTTGGCTTATTTTTTATTGTAAACCATAACATTTTGTGTTTTTACTTGAAGGTGCAAATAAATTATTTTTATACATATTACTAGCTGACCCGGCAAACTTTGTTTTTTTTTTCCGGGATGGAAAATCCTCATTGGATGTCCTACACCCTGGGGAGGTGGAGGGGTCTGTCAGACTCTTACTGATTAAAAACCACCCCGGTGTTCCGTCTCACACCTACACCGGGGATCGCGGGAACAACGATTTTCCGCAACCCCCGCCTAGTGCCGGCCCGCCTATGCGGGCCACGACCTCGGGTTGGGGGGGAGTGAGGTGTTGAACTCCCCCCGCGACGTCTAAGAGGGGCGCACGTGGAACACTACGCGCCACACCTCGGGTCCTAATATCTGGGGAGCCACGGACGTCCCCGAGTCCGTCGCCCCTGGACCCATTTAGGGGGGCTGGAAGAGAGCGTTGTCCGGCCTCCGCCGACGCCCGGCGCGTCTGCTGCGGATCGGGTTAGCGGATGAAATCTCCCTCGCTGCCGACCATAGACTCGACTACAGCCGACAGCGACAGGTCACTGCCTACTTCAGAGATGAGGGCACGGCGTGGCTCCTCCCAAGCGGCACACTCTGCCAGCGTATGCCGCGCCATGTGCTCCCGAACCCTACCTATCCTACCCTAACTACATACCTACCCTAACTATGTAGGTAAGGTACCATATTTTTTTTTATAAGAACCTTTTCCTAACAATAACAAATACAACAAAAAAGAATAAGCGAAATCTGTCCAGCTGTTCACGCGTGATGCCGTGACCAAGGGAAATAGGAATATTTTTTTTTATATACAGAAGATATATAAAAAAATGACTATTCGAAGTACTAATGCTACGCAGATGAAGTCGCGGGCAACAGCTAGCAGTCTTTATTTTTATAAACACTTAGCTTTTTCTCTTTTGTTGTTCCTTGATAAATAAATAACTTATACTACTCACCTCTGATTGTTAACTTCTTGTCTTAGCGGCGGTCGCGGGTACTCTAGCGGTGCGCGTAGGTGTAATGCTAGTGCACACACATAGCCCACACACAGGCATACTGGCCGCATCAGTGCTGATAAGATTACGCCCGGATCAGGATCTAGTACTGGAAAATGAAAATAACAATTGTAGATATGCCAATAAACAAATTAATTAGTGGATAAAAGCCACCCACCCAGCTCTTGGACACAGCTTGTAATAGCAATATTGAGATACTGGACCAATTCCAAACTAAAACACTTAAACATACTACACTACAACAATACATATAATAAATCTGTAGAAAAGTAGTTTTTGTTTACGAAAATATTTAAAAAAAAATAAAGAAAAGAGAGATACATATAGGTTGGAACGGAGATCGATTCATTAAATTTACTTCAACACAGCTGATGCTCAGTGTAAACACACAATGGCAGCTGCTAGCGTAGATACTGTATGTCTAGTCAGCGCGCGCTCATACGTGTTCGGTTATCTTCGTGCGCCTCCGGCTCTCTCCTCGGCGTCTCCCTTTTGTGCGGATCTTCGCTTATACTATCCTGCATGCAGCACGCTGTGCCTCGAACCTTGATTGGCTCCAACTACCATTTAATAAGTATTTTATTTGTGGTAGATCGGAAGACACAAATTAACAGAAATTCCCATAGATATAGAAAATGGACTGAGACTGGGAGTCGATTTCTGAACTGAGTATTTGGAACTAAGAACGTGTCAAACCCCGGGCGGGCGGTTTGGGGGTAACGTTGACGTTCAAACAGGACTGGTTCTCAGCCTAATTTGAATAAATAAGTCTTTGTTTCCTGATAGCTACAACCTTGGGGTCTTTCAAGACAAAAGTGAATAGGTTACTTCTAGGCAAGAGTGCTTCACCGTCGACCACATCATCGTTTACCTTTAGGCGAGATAGCGGTCAAATGCTAGCCAATAGTACCATGTCAGCTATTCTTAAAATTACTGACGATATAAGGCGGTGAATGAAGGATCCTAAAGTTACTGTTTTAGTGTTAATCGACTTCTCCAACGCCTTTAATACCGTCAATCACGATATCCATTTGTCTATCCTTTCTTATCGTAAGGTCTATCACGAGGTACTAGAATGGTTTTTCTCTTATCTTCGGGGGCATCAGCAGTCAGTTCGTAGGTTCGTACTGGAGACTCCTCTTCTGGGTGGTGTGACCTTGCAGCTGGCGTCCATCAAGGCGGTATCTTATCTCCTCTTCTGTCCTCTATTTTCATAAATCTTATAACCACCGAGCTTCAGTGTGCGTATCATCTCTACTCTGACGATTTACAGCTCTACTGTCAGGCGGGTGTTGAAAAAATATCGGAGGCGATCGAGGGGCTAAACCGGGATTTAATTATGAATAAAGACTGGTCGGACCGATTCGGTGTGGCGGTTAACCCTGCAAAATGTCAGGCTATCATACTTGGGAGCCCCCATAGCTTGAGAAAGCTCGATAGCTTAACCGTTCCACCCATAATCTTCGACAACGTACCAATTCCGTTTAGCTCCGAGGTTGAGGATCTTGGTCTGCTCGTCGACAATTGCCTTGACTGGCGCAAACAAGTAACGAGTGTCAGCCGAAAGGTCACCGGAACGTTGCGTACACTGTACAGAATCTTCTCCCAGCTCACATTTGTACAGTTCCTAATCTTTCCCATAATTGACTATGGTGATGTATGCTACTATGACCTGAATGCAGAACTACTTAATAAACTTGACCGCCTTCTAAATAACTGCATTCGATTTGTCTTCAACCTCCGTAAGTATGATCATGTATCACTTTTAAAATGGTTACCCATTCGTCAGCGTAGAGCACTGAGGGCCTTGACTACCCTGATTTCTTTTATTGATAAACCCACTTCGCCTTCTTATCTGACTTCTCACGTTCAATTCCTTTGCTCTGCTCACAGTAAGAATCTTCGCTCCACCAATAATCGTCTTCTACAATGTCCCTCTCACCGCTCTGGGTCTATCCACTCGTCCTTCTTTGTCCAGGCAATCTCTCTTTGGAATGCGCTCCCTCAGAACATCAGGATGGCAAACAGTCGGTTCTCTTTCAAATTTAAGGCACGTAAGCATATTCGCAAGAAGTTTGCAGAATCATCATAGAATTGATTTGTTTGTTTCGGTTTCTCTATAACATTGTTTTTGTATGTATATATTATTTTACATGTGTTTTTTATCTCTCAATTATCCTTTCATTTAGTTGCACCTGCCTTTTTTATCTCTGCACCAACCTAAAGTGTGGACTGGTAGAAAATGCCTAAAGCATTAAGTCCGCCTTTGTACTTGTGCATAAAGTTTTAATAAATCCCCACATAGAATCGATTTATTTCCCCCTTTTCAAAATGTCGAATATATGGGCCTTAACTTTCAACGAACTTGCAACTCTATCAGATAACCTGAATTATACAGGAATTCACTCACTCACTAAGCCACACTAGGTTCGCGCGGTGGTTTTTACCCATGGCCCACATACTCTCAAAATTGCCCAAAAGGACAATATAAGCTGATAACATGGTAAAAAACTCACGTGTATTCCTCATAGAGACTAGCATGGCGACGATAACATAATGTAGGTTAGGGAACTTCGGTCCGTCGGCGAACAGGAAACCCCATAGGTTGGGGATCTCCGACCTGGGGAACTCGCGGCCGAAGAGCAGTCTTAGCCATCGGCTGGAACAATAGGAGGAAATAATAAGTATAGGTTAGCGTAGGTTAGTTAAAATGAATTTTGTTGTTAAAGACATTAAGTGCTAAGTTACATGAACATCGCAGCAGGCATAAAACGGTTGCTAAGGCTTTCGTATGCACGCTCGTTTGGGTTCCTTTGCACATTTTAGACGTATGTTTGTTTTTAGGGTTCCGTACCCAAAGGGTAAAAACGGGATCCTATTACTAAGACTCCACTGTCCGTCTGTCTGTTTATCACCACGCTGTATCTCATGAATCGTGATAGCTAGAAAGTTGTAATTTGCATAGATGATGAATTTCTGTTGCCGCTACAAATACTAAAAACAGAATAAAATAAATATTTGCCGTTTTTTGCGATAATGGTACGGAACTTTTCGTGCGCGAATCCGACTCGCACTTGGCCGGTTTTTTATATTATTCTATGGTATGTCTGTGACCGCTTACTCCTTCCTAACTACTCAATGTATATTTATTATCAACAGTTAAGGAATTCATCTCAGAAGATTTATATTAAGGACTAGCTGTGCCCGCGACTTCGTTCGCGTGGTTGTCGAGAGCAAAACAACGTCGTTTAGATAAGAGTATATCACCTTTTTGATGATTTAGATAAGAGTCCTGACTTTGGTATAGTTGATTACGTTAATGCTTCTCTATATACTATGTTAGCGGTGGAATTACCCGGAGCATATACAAAAAGGTTGTTTGGGTTGCTAACACGTGATAGAGAAACATAGAGTTGGCCGTGTGAAAAACAATCAAAAGTAAGGTCTACACCCGCAACGGATAACGTCTGGCCTTGGGCTTTATTAATAGTCATAGCGTAACAGAGGCTTACAGGAAATTGCACACGTTTGAAAGTAAACGGAAAATTATTGGGGATAATGGGTATCCTGGGAATGAAAACAACATCACCGGAGCCGCAACCTGTTAAGATTTCGGCTTCGATGACATTTCGTTGGAGATTTGTTACTCTCAACCGAGTTCCATTGCATAGTTTTGGTGGGCTTAAATTTCTGAGTAGAATGATTGGTACTCCGACTTTTAAATAAATTTTGTGTGCTGGAAGACCTGGTGTATTTAGAGAGTCTAAAAACTCTACTGGATAGTGGGTGGCATCTCCTTCTTCTAAAACCGTGTTAATAGATAAATATTCCCTACTTTCTCCAGAAACATGTACCAATATTTGAGAATTTATTGCTGCTGCTTGGTCGTTGCGAGGTGCCAAAATAGCTCGTTGGCATAGCCAAGCAGCGTCATGGTTCGAGATCTCTGATGGATCTCCGTATACAGAGGAAATGAGTTCCTGCTGTGAGGCAACAGAAGAACACAGGCTTTCGACTAAAGTTACTTTACCTCCTTCTTGAGTCGGGTATGTGCCGTTACCAATTTGAAGTAGTAAATTTGAGAAAACCTGCGCGTTTGCGTCACCTCCCAAATATGCTCGCATATTAAAGCTCAAATTAGTTAATATGACACTACGCCATAAAATAGAGCTCTTTAAACAGGCACCTATTTCATCGGCCCTCGTTCCTCTGGGTATTATAGGGAGTGTCTGCCTGAAGTCTCCACAGAATAGCACCGTTAAGCCTCCCATCGGTCGGTCATTTTGTCTTATATCTCGCAACGTTCTATCTACAGCTTCCACAGCTTTACGATTTGCCATCGTACACTCGTCCCAAACGATAAGGGCGCAATCGCGTAAAACCCTTGCTTTATCACTATTGCGAGACACGTTGCAAACAGGGTTTTCTGTGCGGTCCAAGTCGATTGGTATTTTAAATGTTGTATGTGCAGTTTTTCCTCCTGGTAATAAAGTGGCAGCTATTCCTGAGGAAGCGACGGCAAGGGCAATTTTGTTTTGGCTCCTTATTTGAGCCAAGATAACTTTAGTGAGGAAAGTTTTACCTGTTCCACCAGGTGCATCTAAAAACAGCATTTCTCCTAATGAATGTTCTACACTACAGCATACTCTATCAAAGATTTGACGTTGTTCTGACGTCAAATTTGAACAGCCATTTCGCAATATTTCTGCTAACTCTTCGGGGTTGTAATTTATTTCAGATGTATACTCCCTATTAATTCGTTCCCCACCAACTGTCGGTGTCGGCAAGCCGTATTGACTGAGGGGGTTCCCTCCTATACTTGTAACTATATCTTGTATAGCCAGCAAAGCCCTATTATGGCAGCTTTCACGTACTTGGTCAGAAGTTTCACTATTTATATTTTGCTGTCTCAAAAAATCTTCGGCAAACGCGTCTTTATATTTTTGCCACAACTGCCCAGCGTCCGATAGGCCACAAAATGTCAACAAAATGGCAAATAAATGGCGCAAACGATGTGGACTATCACTGACGCATGCTTCGGCTAAAGCATCATCCCAATGCTGATCGCCATCTAATAAATGCCGTGCGCGGCAAGCAGCTTGAAATGTGGGATATTCTATATCGTCCACTTTGCGGAGCTCAGCAAAAGAAGTAGGTCCTCGCACCGTGTGAAGAAGAAGGCGTAAATAATAACACTCTGCATTATTTGGGTGCACCGTGTATACTCTTCCAATCACGTGTTCTTTAAAAATGCCGGACTCGCCTTCTACAGCAGTTCCACGTCTCCTGCGATTAAAAACACCTTGCTGCTTGTTATAAGTATAATAATGTGGCACTTCATTGTACAACAGAGACTTAGCGAAATTGTCTCTTTCGCAAAGGCGAAAGAATGCGAGCAAGGTGGTTTGTCTTGGGTTGTTCATTCTTTCTGCCACATTTTCTGGCTGAAAGTAAACTCGCTGCCCGCCTTCCAGGTGCACGTCAAGATGGATGACTGGCGGATACCTTTCATGAATAGGGAAACTCAAAATGCGCCAAACTGCCTCCGAAGAGCTTATGTATCGGCCAGATTGATACCTTGTCACTTCATCAAATTGGTTGTTATTTCTTAGTGCTATCATGGCTTGATCACTACCTTTATTAACATATTTACATATATATTTTATAGATTCGACGCTATTACAAATTTCAACATTAATGTGTGCTTGAAAAGCGTTTGACAAAACTGGAGAATACGGTACCACCCAACTATTATTTAGAATTATTTCTTGTCCACGGAATCTGACAGTAGCTGTGAAACCACCTTGTGACGGTGATCTTCGCCGGTATTGCGGATACCCATTTTCCCCAGCCATAGTTAGTTCTTTCAGTGCTCTGGGGTATTTTTTTGAGCATTGACCATCTTTCATGCACGGTGATTCCCTGTTTAAGAGGCCACATGGCCCGTGAACCATATGTGTTTTTACTATGTCATGCAAAATCGGATCTGCATTATAGTCCGGAAATTCTGCACTTATGACACTGTCTATAGCATCGGGACGAATTTTTTCTTCCAGCCACAGAAGAATGTGCGCGTGGGGTAAACCACGCTTTTGCCACTCGACGCTATACATAAAACAAAGAGTTGAACCGAAAACTTTCTCCTTTGTAAGTAGATTAATCAAGACTTTGAGTTTTAAATGAAAAATCCTAGCAATAATGTCATGTCTGTCGTATGACGCCTGTCCTGTGAGAAGTGCCTGGCAAATCTCCGTCCACTTTGGATTTGTTGTAAATGTTATAAAAAGGTCCGGCCGGCCGTATTTACGGACGTAACAAAAAGCATCTTGCGTTCGTTCGTGCATATACCGCGGACCGCCTGTGAAACTGGATGGCAAAATAACCAATCGACCCAAGTTTTCGACGTTATTATCTGATTGCATGGCGTCCCGCAAGTGCACGTATTCTTCAGCGCGTAACCGTCGCTGGTTAGTGCGAATATACACTAAACGTTCAGTTTCTATTTTTGCGTACATGTCCACAATAAATTGGCTGAACAAACCACGAAATCGTTGCAAATATACGAAACTGTTTTGCCTTATTTGTAAAAGGTAGGAATAGTATTGTTGAGCAGATATTTTTTTTTGATAATTAGTGACTCTCGTAGTAGGGTTCACTTGGTACAGCCCAAAATTGTACCCATCTTCACCATGACAATAGATTAGTGGATATTGCAGGGCGTCGTAAGCTCGGTGGGTTTCCAAAATGCGTTGAAGGCGATCGTCGCGTGTACGCAACACGATATCACGTCTCTCACACTCCTGGTCGACTAAAACAACTGCAACTTCATCTGCGACGGGTGCATTGTGTCTTCCACGGTGTTCACCCACAGGACGTCTATCGGCACTTATAACAATTTTGAAATCATTGCTGCCTTGTGGAATTGACTCCAATGCAGCTTTGAATTCACGAACGTACTGGTTAACGCGATGCAGCAATTCTTGAAGTTGACCCAAAAGCTCAGCATTGAGCTGGGGAAAATTGTGATTTCTAACATTGAGCTGTTGCGTGTAATCGGATACAAAATAAATTTGGAGAAATTTGGGTTCATTTTCTGGCAGCAAAGATCCAATAAGGTGATAAACTTGACCTTGTACTTTGAAGGTTGGCATGAACGGTCCTTCCGTTATTTGTTTTGCCCCAAAGGAAGTCATTTGGAAAGCACTGTTATATAAACGAATATTATCCAAAAAACGGTTCGACTGGGGATGATCGCCATTCAGGAGACTTATAAGTAAGTGTGGTGGATCTTGGAAATTTGGAAGAACAATTTTTCCATTTGAGCAGCACATTCCATCTGTCTCTTTCCTCCATTTCAAAGCATGACAAAAATTACAAATTTCTCTCATGTCACCCACGAAAGTAAAGCCAGCATAATTAATTCTAGACGAATATGTGAACCCTGATTTTTCCCTATTGTCCCAAGGTAATAAAATATTTGCATCGTCATTTTCCATGGACTCATCAGCTCCGCTATTTGTTTCTCTATTCATATGGTATCGAGCTCGTTCTATTTCTAGGCGAGATTGACGTTGTTCTGCTGTTTCTGCTCGTCTTAGTTCATCTATTCTTTCCCTTTCAGATGCAAGATAACTTTCATTGTTTCTTTGTACACCTACATAGTTATGTCTAGCTATTTCTAATCGTTCTTCTCTTTGGGAGAGAGATTCAGACTCGCGCGAGAGAGCGTGTCGCTCTCGGTCAGATGACAGACGTGCTTGGCGTTCCTCGATACTCTCTTGAGAACGCAAAGTCGCGGTCCGAGTTCTTTGCGAACTTAAGCGCGACTCCCTTTCTGTGAAAGTCTCTGACTCGCGTGAGAGAGACTGGCGCTCCCGATCAGCAGACAGCCGAACTTCGCGTTCCTGGATATTCTCTTGAGAACGCAAAGTCGCGGTCCGAGTTCTTTGCGAACTTAAGCGCGACTCCCTTTCTGTGAATGTCTCTGACTCACGTGAGAGAGAGTGGCGCTCCCGATCAGCAGACAGCCGAACTTCGCGTTCCTGGATATTCTCTTGAGAACGCAAAGTCGCGGTCCGAGTTCTTTGCGAACTTAAGCGCGACTCCCTTTCTGTGAATGTCTCTGACTCACGTGAGAGAGAGTGGCGCTCCCGATCAGCAGACAGCCGGTCTTCGCGTTCCTGGATACTCTCTTGAGACCGCAAAGTCGCGGTCCGTGTTCTTTGTGAACTTAAACGTGACTCCCTTTCGGTGAACGTTTCCGATTCACGTGAAAGAGCGATGTGCTCTCGGTTAGCAGATAACCGTGCTTCACGATCTTCTTCCGATTCCTGAGACCTACAAAGTCTCATCCTTTTCGCATTTCGGCTACGCAGCGAAAGGTTAGTTTTTTTTCTTTGAGGCATTTTCAAGGAAAATTAAAGCAATAAACAAAACTAACAACACTTATGACTGAATAGCCTACAAACTTAAAAGAACGGTGCGTCGAACAGTCTAGTGTGACAACGTATCGTCTGTTCGTGGTCGTGACTCAACGAATTGGCAACACTAACTTACTGTATAACGATTGGCACTATTGGATTCAAACTACGAAGTAAATCAAATACAATCTTAACTTCGTACTTCAAACCAATGACCAAAGTTGACCAAACGAA
Source organism: Orthosia cruda (assembly GCA_964057195.1). Taxonomy (NCBI): domain Eukaryota; kingdom Metazoa; phylum Arthropoda; class Insecta; order Lepidoptera; family Noctuidae; genus Orthosia; species Orthosia cruda. Next base: position 45,066,795 of record OZ059830.1, on the reverse strand, counting down.
ACCAATAAGATAAGCAAATACTTTTTTTTCGACCAATTTAGAAAATCGATAAACCAAGCAACCAAAGAACTTTTACGACACACGCAAGAACTTTTAAGACACCTAACGAAACCCAATTTGCCTAGTAAACACGGTGGACGTCATCCTCGCGCGGAAAATCTTAACACCGCGATTCAGAAAATGACGTCATTTGCACAACGCCATCTATCGGATTTAGATTTCAACTATCAACATTAGTTCTATTTTTAGTCTTAAGATGTCGTTGCAAGTACTATACTTAATTGCGTAACGTAATATTTTACTTCTTGAACTCACTAAATTAATCATATCTTTTGATAGAGTGAACCGATTTCGATGAAACAAAAACTAAGTTAAACCTCAAGTTGCGTATAATTTTTGTATATAAACATTGTCAGCATTGAATTCGTAGATTTTACGTGATGTGCGCACAAACAAACAGACAAACAGACAAACAGACAAACAGACAAAAATTTCAAAAATGATGGAAATGGGTTCTGTTACTTATCTTTTCACACGCTGGCTATTTTTTGTTTCAATTTCTTCAATGTACAAAAATGACTTTTCTACAGATTTATTATATGTATAGATATATTTATCTATAACCTATACGATGGAGAATAAAAATGGTATACAAACCATAAAAAAGATTTTTACAGTGTCTTCATTGCTGTCACTAAAATAAAAAATATCATTGGAAGATGTTTATTTCATACAACAACCAAATGCACACATGCACGAATATGTCCGCGGCTTCACTCGCTTGAAAAGTGTTTTATTATCCCACGGGATCATTATACCGGGATAAAAAGCCTATGTGCTAATCCAGACTATAATCTATCTCTGTGCCAAATTTCATCTAGATCCGTCAGCCGTTCTGGCGTGATTGAGTAACAAATATACATCCATTCCATCCATACTTTCGCATTTATTATATTAGTAAGAAGTAAGATTTTCTTAAGTGTATTTTACAACAATAGCAATATTTTTAATGTATAAACAAGACATTGGTATTATTAAAACCATAAACAATAGCCGTCATTAAAAAGGATCTGGAAAGCCTAGTGTTCAGCACTATTAAAACAATAAATTAAAGAGTCCTACAAAAGTAACCATTTTGAGTTGAAAAGTTGTATTTTTTAAATTAGTCTGAATAAAAACGTTTGACATTTATTTGGTTACCTTTTATTTTTTGCTCCAACGAATCGAGTTTAAGCATACCTATTTATATTTAAATAACATTTAACATACCTATTTATATTTAAATAACATTAAATTTGTCGATGTTTTAACATGACGCCATGATCTCGCTAGTTGATGAATATAGGTTACGATGACATAAAATACCATTTGTACTAAGCTCAACTTTGAAAATTAAACTGTAAAACGAATTGGAAAATTACAGATATTTAATTGTAATGGTTTGGATGCGTACTTACATTCCAAACAGTTCCATAGATATGTTGCATTCAACTAAATGTAAAGATAATTCGAGATCCAACGGCACTAGAAATTCTTCTCTTACGTTATCCAAATATCTTATGACCTCGTTAGGGTTCTGAAACCAAAATATCATAATTGTTAGATGGTAAATAAGTCTATTGCTTCAATACCTAAAACGGGGTTAAATTGATTAATTTTGAAATTAAAATTGACTTGTCATCTGATGAGGAGGGATGAAGCGCATGTTACTAAAAGAGTTATGAAAATAAATGTGGGTGGATGGAGAGGGAGGGGACGGCCAAAGAAAAGATGGATAGACTGTGTGAGGAGTGATATGAAAGAAAAGGGAGTCAGTGATAGCGTGACTTGGGACAGGACGGTATGGAAGAAGAAAACGTGTTGCGCCCCAAGTAACATGGGACAAGGGCAGGAAGATGATGATGAAAAAATTTAGTTTTTTAGACTTTACTTAAATTTTTATATTCTATTAATTTTTTATTTTTCATAGTTTGGAAGAAAAAAATCTAGCCTATTAACGTTACAATAAAAATATGGTTACTTTGATAACCTATTGCTTTTTCATTACAATATACATTAATTGTATATTGTTACCCCAATTTACAATTATTTTTTAATGAATTCTCACTGTACAATTTAATATATTTTATTCTGCAACAAGTAAACGTTTTATGACCCTGAAGTTGATGCAAAACATGGCTGACATGTCAGTGTTATAAATATTAAAAAGAAAACCGAGGTGCGTTTCGCTTTAAAAAACCTAAAAAAAATAAGTTATCATGAAAGTTACTCCAGATCTCAATGTAACCCCGTTCTAACGGTACTTCTTTAACATTAAAATAGAATTTCTGATTGATTTTCTGCGATGACTTAGTACTGAGAAAGAGTAAGTTTGTGGAAGTCATTCAAAATAAAGCTATAAAATTGGAGCAATAATCCCGATATCTAAATTAAGAATTTGTAGTTAAGAACTTGGCAAACACTACTTTATTGCTGAAATTTAGCAAATTCTCAAGTAAAAGTAGAGTTTTACAAGTTCTTAACTTCGAATTCTGAATTCAGAACCCAAGGGTTAATCATTACGAATTTGAGTTAATTCTCGTTTGTTAGAGAACTGTAATTCCTGCAGTTAGTTGCATTTATTTTTATAATACCATAAATCATAATTTACTAAGAATTGTAGTATTATTATTTAATATTCTTCCTCGTACATTCGCAAGAAAATTTGAGATGAATACTGTAAATAAAATAATGATTTTCCTGTTAAGAATAGGTGTGAACTTACGTGGGACATTTTAGATGTGGGTAGTCTGCCACACGAGGTCGGCACTATATCGCCCGTTGTGTAAAACCTTTCAATACCTTTCATTATTGCACTGAAAATCATGCTGAAAAATACAGTTATTTATTTATTTTGCAGTTATATATAGCCTTATGTATCGTAGGAAATAGATACTTACTAGCTATCGTGCTCTAAACAGTCTTCTTTTAATATATACTTTAACTTCTCCCTGAAACAATCAAAAACAGTTCAATTATGAATGAATCAACTATTTCTACATTTATTTATTTATTAAGAACCTCCAGCGAAAGATGTACACAACAAAATGCAATGTTTTAACAGATGAAGTAACGGTAGATAATATTTTAATGTAATGTTTTATGCAATTTACATGAAATCAGCACTGTGGCAGCGACTTCGTCCGTCCGTGAATTCCCCAACCCGTATGAAAAATCTAGCCTTATTTCTTGTTTACATCATAAAAGAAACATCTGTGCAAAAAACAGCTTTCTAGGTCCAAAGAATTGTGATCAGCGTTAATAATCAGTCATTGAATGAAAAAAAGACAGGATTTAAAAAAGAAAATAACCAAAGATATAAATCTAACTAGATGACGTGATTCTATGTACTTCGCGTGTCAATAAAAAATAACGATCAAAGATCGTACTTTCAGATTTTTATTTAGCATTATCGGCACCGGGAAACCACCGAAATCTAGAAAAATGCCTAATTATGCCATATTGAGCTGTAAAAACTGTATACAAAAAGTTGGCAGAGGCATTGGAAATGTTTTCTTTCATTGGTATGTAAATTTGTTTACAATGCATGTCCTCGAAAAGAGCGTTTTCCAAGCAGCCAAACTGTGCGGAAAGTGTCACTTTTTTCACTAGTGCTTTTTACTTTTCTGTATTTTTTAAATTTTTATCTCCAACGTCAGCCCGACGCATAGAGTTTTTATTATTACAGAAAAGTTTTACAAATTAGTTAAGTACCTATAGATTATCATTAATATAAAACGTAAAAAAAAAACTAATACTTCATTAAAGGCGTTTTTAATTACTCTAGATTTAGATTTTGATTAGTAAATTAATTTGAAATATTCATTAAATATGTTTGGCAGAACGTATATTTTGCTCGTGCCTTTTTGCGTTACGACGTGACAGCTATTTGCACATGCGCACTAGATATGCCCGAGGAACTATTAGTTAATATGTGGATATGCTGAGGGCGCTTGAATAAGCCCGCCATTTTATTTCTTGCTTGGTTCAGATATATTTTTTTATTTCCTCGCACAATGCATAGTAAAATGTTGTATGATACACGTACGTAAGATGATTCCCGACTCGTGTCGATTTCTTTATAATTATTGATTTAAAATGCCACTCATCGGGAATCACCTTCCTTCCGCACTCGAAGCATAAATAACTGTTTGAATTTAGTTGTTAAATTTAGTCTTGTTATACTTATTTTTATTATTTTTTACCTTTGTATAGATTCTTTTACTGATTGTTTTGTGAATGTGTGAACATTGTAGGCCTTCTAGATGCTAGTTAACATTTGTTAACTTTTTTATATAATCTTTTTCTTTTTTTTTTTTTTAGTTTCTTACGACTTATTGTCATAATTCGGGCCTACGTTGTCCCCCCATATCTAAGTACTAATGCTGTAACATGGAAATATTGTAAAACCAAACCATTTTTAAAAGAGTAACCATGGAGTTTCTTGCCGGTTCTTCTCCATAGGAAACGACCAACCCGAACCGTGCACATTTTGTCGACGTTTTATAAGTGCCCATGTAGGCCCTATGTGAAATAAAAAAAATTGATTTTGATTTTGATGATTTTGATTTTGAATTGTGTGTGAAAAAGTGGCACTCTTATTTTCATACAGATGGAGGGACTTGCGTTATCTAGTTAGATTTATGACTGTGGTAAAAACTTACCCTAGATCATCAGGTGCGAACTTCCTGTCTAAATACAGTTCGAACAACACGGGCGCAAGGATCTCATGCATTCCTTGTCTATACCCCACGTTAGCGTGTGAACGCGCCCAGAAGAATAGGATGCGGACCTTAAAAACGTAGAAATAATAAAGTGCTAATAGGGCTTGGAAAAAGATACCTGGGAGAATTTGGAGAAAATCTCTGCCCAGCTGTGGACAAGTATTATCCGAGTAAGAAATGTTGTCATCACAAAGAAGTTAGATAATATCCGTTCTGGACCCATGGAATCACAAGACTTTTAAAAATCAACAATAGATTTATCACACTAATATCATAAAGGCGAAAGTTTGTAAGTGTGTGTGTTAGTTACTTCTTCACGCTCAAATTGCTCGACGGATCTGGATGATATTTGGCACATAGATAGATTATAGTCTGGAATAGCACATGGGATACTTTTTATCCCGGGAATATGTTCCCTTGGGATAATTATCGACATTCACGCGGGCGAAGCTGCTGGCAGAAACTAGTCTCTCTATAAGATTCTTACATGATCAGTATCAGTCAGTCGAAATATATCAACTGTTAAACATAGGCTTCCCCCAAGCATCGCTACATCGACCATTGTTCTGACGATTGATAATATAATTTTCACTGCAGTGAAAAGAATCTGGACTTTGAACTTATGTGGAGAGCGAAGAAAGGGATCCTGAGAGAATATAGATGAGTATTTTTTAATCTTTTATGTTAGGACATTATGTTAGCCCTAGGGGGCTATTGATCAGTTATAAAATCAGAATCTTACCATTAAATCCTGCACATCCTTATCTCTAAAGTACAGCTCCTCAGGGAATGTCCGGACCACATCTTGTAGGATTAACGTTTTGAGCTCATTATCACAGAAATGTTGCTTCCAGACACTCTGAAACAAAAAACATACCACATACAGAATATTGATCTAACTAAATCCAAACTTATTTGTAGAGGTAATCTCTAAAGGTACTGATCCCATTAATAATAATCCCAGCCTGTAACTGCACCTCTGCAGTACACTTCTTATACAGAGAAGGCACGAACATGGATCACCACGGATGCTCAAGGCGGGTTGGCTATTTCAGACTAATCTATACAAATATTATAAAGCTGAAGAGTTTGTTTATTTGTTTGTTTGAACGCGCTAATCTCAGGATCTACCGGTTGGAATTGAAAAAATATTTTAATGTTGCATAGTACATTCATCGAGGAAGGTTATATGCTACATACCATCACGCTACGACCAATAGGAGCGGAGCATAAATGAGAAATATAAAAACGGGTGAAAATATTCCTTTTTGAGAGCTTCCGTGGCTTGGCTTGCGCTGTCTAAACGGTTTAAGTTACAACAATCATGTATGTAGGGTAGGTAGGGTAAATAGGTAAGTAGGTAGTCAGTTGACGGGAGCGAAGCCGCGTGGGACAGCTAGTATTAAATATATACGTCTAGGTTTCCTCACGAAGTTTTCTGAATCAATTAGCACATTAAGCTGTCAGTCCCGGCTGACATTTATAGATCCTTGTCAGTCCTTACGGTTGTCAGAAGCTAGAAAAATCTGGCAATCTTCCCAAGTTACCCAGTTATAGTAGTCACAGTGGATCTTTGTGTCTCTGAAGTTTTTAACCGACTGTCGAAGGAGGGTAATGTGTTTATTGTATCAATGTTGTAATAGAAGATAGCTATTGTATAACTGTCTCTATCACTCTCTTACTTTTGTGGCATCGTACTACTCGTATCTCGCTTACTCTATGCAGTATACTCGATGACAAACAGTTTCTTGCGCAATGGTTCGCAGAGCCAACTTCAGAGACAAAAAGATCCGCTGTATAGTATACTGGGTTGTAGAGGTCAGAGTGGTAGTAGCTCCTTATAAAATTCTAGTAGTAAGCTGAATACGGTAAGACGGGCAGCCGAACCCAAAGTAATTGAGGGAAAGGCTAAACATATTGAGAATCTACACTATCGCTGAGTGGCTATGTTTTATCTCGGAAAAAATGCTCGGTTCTGTTCGAAGAGAAGTGGAAACAGGGCGATATTTGGTGTTATTTGCTGTAGGTCCTAAGAACCATTTCCTTTTATTTACTGCAAGTAACCCCGACTATCGCCCTGTTTCATGTGATCCACGATTTTTTGTTCACCCTGTATAGCGTGGAGGGGCAAAGGAGCAGATTGAAGAGTCGAAACAGCTTTCTGTCGATCACTAAACCGGGTAACGGTAACGGGTCGAGTGAAACATAGAAAAATCTGTGGCTGTGAACTGACTATGTTGAGCCTGCATATAAGCTCCATGCGGGCCGCCCCCGGCCACCAACTGTCTTGGCCCACCTAGAAATCTCTAAAGCGACCTACCAGGCTTCGTAGTCGGAAGCCAGGTGGGTCGCTGCAGGAACAACTTTGTTAGATGGGGGTACCTACTCCAATGACCCACAGTGCGATTGCAGATTCACGACCCAAACGATGCTTCACCTTTTGTCGTGAACTCTGTGCATCAACAACTGCACCCTGAAAGACCTTTGTGAGGCATATAACAACGCTGTTGAAGAGACGGAATTCTAGTCATAATATATTTAATTATGGTATTCTGGAATCATGTATACGACAAAGCATATGAAGCTTAAGAAGGAAACCCCCAGGTGAAATGTCCGACTGACAGTCGATTTCTGGCCGAAGCCGAAGGTTGAATACCCAAAGAATTTAAATTGTTTCGGCACTTGCTAGGAGCCGAAGGTGACATTTTTACAGGATCAGTCTTTCTAAAACTCGATGCGTCATATTTACGGCTATTCCATCCAGCCAGCGGCGAGATGGGCAGACGACATTGAGGCCATCGTGAGCAGAACCTGGACGAGGTTGGCGCAGGTGCGTGGAGATTGGCACAAAAAAAATGCGAGGCCCAGCAGTGGGCGAAGTCAGGCAGCGGATGATGCCTATTCATACATTATTGAATGTATATTTTATAAGGTTTTTATTTTAAGGTCCAGAGCAGATTGGAGGTGTGGTGGCACAGACTGGAGAGTGTTGGCTTGAAATTAAGAAACTAAAACAGAATACTTGTATTGCGATTTAGGCGGTCTCTCCAGTTCCGTGCCTATACTAAAGTTCTCACCGGAACACCCATACCGATCTGCTCCGACTTCCAGTATCACGTCGCTTGTCCAAGGGGATGGCAAGGTAAACCGAGAAGTAACGCACCGGATCAACTCGGGATGGAAATAGTAACAAGTCACCGGAACAACTTGCAACCCACGGATGGCCCTCAAGTTAGAAAGGGGAACCTCAAGGGGAACATTTACAAGTAGACCTCGTACTGGATCAGAGTGTTGGTCTGTGAAAAAGATGGATGAAAAGAGATTGCGTGTAGCAGAGATGAGAATGTAGAGCTGGATGTGCGGAGTGACGAGAATGGATACAGTGAGAAATTAGTATATTAGAGGAAGTTTGAAATTGGCGCCAGAGACTGAAAACTTAAAAGGAAACCGTTTGTCCTGGTATGGACATGTGATGAGGAGGGATGAAACGTATGTTACTAGAAGAGTAATGAATATAAATGTGGATGGATGGAGAGGAAGGGGACGGACAAAGAAAAGATGGATGGACTGTGTGAGGAGTGATATGAAAGAAAAGGGAGTCAGTGATAGCGTGACGAGGGACAGGAGTACAGGACGGTATGGAAGAAGAAAACGTGTTGTGACGACCACAAGTCGTCACAACACGTTTTCTAACTTTGGTTTTACTTTGTAAAAGGAAAAATAAAATATACTATTTGCTGCTACGACTTGACTTAAACAATGAGACAGGCATCTGATAAATTAAAACAAATATTATTTCACCTTGGTGTGCATTACATGTGGTGTAAGTTATTGAACTGTATAAAAGAGGCTACATAACGGTATCTACCTCGAACTCAGTACCTATAAATACATAAAACATTTAGATCATCGACATGCCTGCGAATTGTTTTGGTAGGCGACAATGAAGAATTTGAGATGCGAATAGTTATGCGGGCGGCCGATATCCAACTACAAGAGAGATGAGACTAGTTAATTAAATATAGCATTTATTGTGTATAGCTAAAGGTTCAATTTACCGTAACGATGCACGCAATTGCAATAAGTCCTTTGAATGTTTTTGAATTTGGATGTTTCGTTATTTAATTATGTTTGACATACTTCCACGGCTGAAGGAATTTTTTTAAGGAACACAGGAAGACCTGGATTGATAATATTTATTCCGATGGTACCCACATTCTTGTGGGATAATTTTATTAGACAAAGCCGCTGACAAAAGCTAAAATATAAAAATAACGTTTTAATTAAACGATATTTTTCGCTTTGTAGTGATTGTTTTGAAAGTCGGTTTGATATTTTTGTAAATAAGATTTCAATTTTTAATTTTTTGGTAAGTACGAGTACCTCAAATTACCATGAAAATCATTTATAGCCAAGGAACATCTCATGACGATTCCAATAAGCCCAAAGCCTCAAACACAACTAGGATACATTGTTTTATTTCGGAGTTCCAGTGCCTACCTTCCGGCTGCATCATCAGATCAGTTCGATGGTACCATCTTCATCAGTAGCATTTATTTAATTTGCTTCATCATAGTCGGTTAACGATTCGAGATATAATCTTGAACATGACATACTTGTCATTAATAGTAATAAGTAGTAATAATAATGGAATATTTATAATGGGATTGAAAAGTTTACAAATGTTGCATTTATATATTTTTAGGTTTAATTATACAATAAAGACGGGCGAATTATTAAGGGGCAAAATATTAAGGAGTTCCAGTGGCCGTCTGTGGTCTTGTTGAGTGAACCAACACTTCACCAAATGATACTTACCGAGTGCAAATGATTGCATTGTTGATGAAAACACTAAAATCGCTATAAGCCTAGAATATTTGAGGAGTTCTCTCGAATTTCATGGGATCCCATCATCAGATCCTGCCCTGATGACTATGGGATCACCTAGGAAATATACTCTTTCAAACAAAAGAAGAATTTTACAAATCCTTATCCTATCCGAGTAATCGGGGAAAATACATTAAAAAAAAAATGCCAACGAATTGAGACCCTACTCCTTTTCTTGAAGTCTTTTAAAAATATGGTTGGTACAGGAGAAGAAATAGTTACCTCATCATCCTGTGAGAGTGGATCGTCGCCGATGACAGCTCTCGGGTCCATCGAAAGCTTGTCACTCAAATCATTGTAGAAATTCCTATGAGTTTTTAGACTGAAACAAGAAAGACGAAACTTGAGTACAAATGTTAGATCACGGATAAATAAGAGGGAATTTTATGAGCGAATTTCCGCTCCAAACGTTAGGGCGCTTTGGGGAACCATGTGTCCACACCTGCCGGGCGAGCTCGGCCTATGTGATAAGGTTGAGTCACGCATTTTATCACGGTTTTCGCTCCCAAACTATGATAAAAATGTGTGACTCAAACCTGTCACAGTAGGCCGTGCTCGCCCGGAAGTGAACGTCTTTTGACTATAGTGATGACGATTTCTGTTACTGTGCAGAATGACGTAGATCAATAAGTTAGATTTAAGTAACTTTGAGGTTTTACTTCTTTACTATTTACATAGACATTTGAGTCTTTTAGTTAGAGCCAGTGCCAGATATATTTCGTTGTTAGTAATAATTATGTATGTATTACTTATTGACTTTCATGGTACTTTTCTAGAATAACGGTCCGTTGCAACGGGAAAGTTTTGTTAACGGTTTTAGCCATGTTTTTAGGAACCTTAATATGGCCGGACGGATTTATGATTCGACCGTAATAGATCTATTGTATACAATATTGTAAAATAAGTTTAGTTTTATAGTTGTCGGCACGGTCGATATTATCGCGAGCATTGTAAAACCGTACTCTGCGAATGGTTATGTTTTTATAGCAGGCATTTCCTGGACCCAAAAGTAATTGCGTACCATTCTGTAGGTTATGAATAGTGTAGTAAATAAGAGAATATTCGCATATCGAGGCCTGATCGAAAATACAACCGATTCAATAACCCCCGCCTCCCCAAACCCATCAACATGTACGGCAAGCCGATCCCCTGTGAGTGGCAAGCCAAATATCTAGGTAACACCTCACTTTCGCCAAGCACATTAAGGCGGCGCGCTCGCGAGCCGCTTTCGCTATGGGCTGACTTCATGGGATGGTGATCGCAAGCAGCGGCTTGTCACTTAGGTGCAAGCTGCGCATTTTCACTGCGGTCATCCACCCCATCATGACCTATGCCTACGCTGTCTTCGCACACGCAAAGCCCTACCACATTCACAAACTTCAGATTATACAAAACCGATTCCTCCGAAAGATCACGGGAGCTCCCTGGTTCGCTCGAAATCAGGAACTCCATGTCGATCTTAGAATCCCCACAATCCAGAAGTTTATGAAACGCATTACCAAACGCTTTTTCGACTCTGCTGTGAATCATAGTTACCCCCTAATGCAAGCGGCCTCCCGCTATGAACCAAGTTCGCCGACCAAGGCTCACTCTCTCCACCCCCGATGACGCCACTACCCTGTTCCAAGAGAGCAACAAAAATACCAACACAAATCGCAAACACAGACCGCCTTCGTTTCGCCCTCGCCGCCGAGGCCCGCCGCGACGTCCCGAGATATACAATAAGCCAGCCCGCGAAACGCTGTGCCATAGTTAAATTCTAGTTAGTTAATTGGAGTTTCTTGTCCATTCTTCTCCACGTAGGCTTTTCCCGAACGGATGGTAGAATCACTTTATTAAAGTCCAGCCCTAGCTGTCCCCCCAGCGACGCCCTGAGCCGAGGTTCGACCCCACAGGGGGTAGCCCTCAGTGTGGTCGCTTAGTTTTAGCTTTTTGTGCCTGGCTGGAGGCTATATAGCTTAGTCTCCACAGAGAAGCCCGGTTAAGCAATAGCCGGTCACTTTGACCAAATTGCGAGAAGCCAAAGAGAAAAAAACCATTGCATATGAACTGAAGCCGACGGCCCCTATAAAAAGGTCCGTGCGGCTCTGAAACGACCCAGTTGGCACTCGGCAACAGAGCTCTGAACAATATATAATCTTCAAGATACAGTAAGCCAAGACATCAAAGTGTTTCACTCTCTCCACCAATCCCTGTCAACAGTTGATGTACACATAAGCGTGCACAGTTACTATCCTAACAAGTTTAAAATTATGCCGAAATTGCGGGTAAAACGTGCATTATTGCTAAACATTATGATTATAAGCAATGCGTGCATTATTATTATAAGATCAGCGGCATTAAGTGTGCCGCTGATCTTATAATACACACACAGTGTACAGGACGAACCCCCAAGTTTCTAACTTTCGAGACATGTGATCAATTGAACGAGCTATTTCTCAAGGCTTATTTTATATAAAAAAAAAACTCGCATTTGATAAAATCTCTGCTGCTGACAGAATTACTGCACAAAATACTTTTAGAGAAGTCTCCCATCTAGAGCTACCTATGAATAATATTATCCAAGTAATATTATTTTTGATATTTTGTACACTGACAGCCCTAAATTCTTCTCCGATCTTTCAGTCCATCCAAAGGTTGTCTGTAAGAGATTGCCTAGTGCGATAAGACCGCCCATTGTACACTTGTATATTTGAACAATTGTCCTGTATGTTTTTTGTGGTGTACAATAAAGTATAAATAAATAAATCAGTTTACTCTAGCTACAAACTAGAATAATATTTCCATTATTGTCTAATATTGTAGATCTAATTGCAGCATAGTATAGATTCTCAACGCTTTGGGCTCTGGTGGACACAGGTCTTGATAAAATTATCTACGCCTGTGTCTACCGTTCGCACAGCGGACATCAGTAGACAACCAGGCTCACAGAGTAACTCAGTGAGGCGGCAGATGCGGCACAGCAGTGGTACCCTTCCGCTCAGTTAGTGTTATTGGGGGACTTTAATGCCCACCACCAGGAGTGGCTCTGCCCATACCAGTGCACTGACCATGCTAGACGGGAGATACGTAAGCTTTCGCTTGCACAAAACCTTACCCAGCTGGTCCATGGGGCAACGAGGGTGCCGGATGTTGATTCGCACACGGCCAATTGCTTGGACCTTCTGCTGACAACAGATCTAGACCGATACTTTGTGTCGATAACTTCATCTTTGGGTAGTTCCGACCACTATCTGGTAAAGTCTGTGTCCGTCTACTCTCCGCCCGATCCCAGCCCAAGAGGCACCCGGCGGGTTTGGCGGTACAGGTCAGCAGATTGAGACGGCATGCGATCTTTCTTTGCATGCTATCCTTGGCAGCCTACTTGCTTTTCTTCGGCTGATCCTTCGTCGTGCGCGGACGCCGTGACAGGTGTGTTGCGTCAGGGAATGGAGTACTACATTCCGTTTTCTGACTTAAGGGCCTACATACGCTTTAGTGCCGTAAAACGGTAACTTTCTAATGCATACTCCTCAGTAACAGCTAGGTTAAAAGGTTTGAAAAAAATATATATTTATTATTGATTCATGTACATAATTTTGAACACAAGGTTTTTTCGTGTTACTAATAGTTCCGTATGGTGCCGGACGTAAAGCATTTCACCATCCCATGTCTTCCCGTGGGTGTCGTAAGAGGCGACTAAGGGACACACCAGAGAATGGGCAGCAGCGTTCTCTGTGCTTCTATAACAACCATACTGCGATCGCCAACCCGCCTGCCAAGCGTGGCGATTATGGCAAATCCCCCCCAATGAATAGCACAAATAAAAAATGGCCCCTAGTACCCGGCAGCTTGCCTACCCTCGACTACGGTAGCGGTCGAGGTTACGGCATGGCAAGGGGTGCTAAGAATCTCCGGAAGAGATCCGGCTACCCCAACAATCACCGACGACTGGACCTGGCAACGTACAACACGCGCACACTTCGGACCGACGAGAAGGTCACCGAACTCGAAGAGGAATTGAGCAGGTTGCGATGGAGTGTTATAGGGTTATCTGAAGTCCGAAGAGAGGGGGAGGACACGATAATCCTCAAATCCGGTAACCGGCTCTATTTCCGAGAGGGTGACCGGCAGTCCCAGGGTGGTGACGGGTTTATCGTCCACAAGTCCCTTGTGAACAACGTGGTGAAGATCGAGAGTGTGTCGACCAGGGTGGCGTACCTTATACTCAGAATATCCTCAAGATATTCACTGAAGGTCATACAGGTCTACGCCCCGACCTCGGCATACCCCGACGATGAGGTAGAGACCATGTATGAGGATATCTCCAGAGCCATGCATGGTTTCAAAACTCACTTCACCGTTGTCATGGGGGACTTCAACGCGACACTGGGCAAACGAGACGAGGATGAGCTGCAAGTGGGGCAATTTGGACTTGGACAACGGAACCACCGGGGTCACCTACTGGCCAGTTTTATGGAGAAGGAGGGCCTCTATATGATGAACTCCTTCTTCAAAAAGCGTGAACACAGGAAGTGGACCTGGCAGAGCCCCGATGGTGCAACAAAAAATGAGATCGACTTCATCATGTCAACCAAGAAGCAAATGTTCAATGATGTCTCTGTGATCAACTCGGTAAAAACCGGGAGCGATCACCGCATGGTAAGAGGCACATTGAACATTAATATTAAGCTTGAAAGGTCTCGACTGATGAAGTCCACGCTCCGGCCAGCACAGATCCAGGTCCAAAACCCCGAGAGCTTTCAGCTCGAACTCCAGAATCGTTTCGAGTGCCTAGGAAGCTCCGTGGATGAATACAGCAACCGATTCGTGGAAGCTTTCCAAACGGTCGGGTCTAAGTTTTTCAAGACCCGTCGTACAGATAGAAACAAAAAGCTCTCTGATCATACCCTCAAGCTTATGAAGGAGAGGCGTGAGATGATCCTGCAGTCTTCAGATGAGGCGTGCAAATACCGGCAGCTCAATAGACAGATCTCTAAATCCTTGAAAAGAGACCGCCGCCGCTTCAATACCGAGCGTATTAAGGACGCAATTGAGCGAAATAAAGGCTCCAAGGTGTTTTCAAGGGATCTGGCTATTGGGCAGAGCCAACTCACGAAACTGAAGACCGACGATGGCAGGATCGTATCCGCCAAACCGGAGCTTCTCAGGGAGATCGAGACATTCTATGGGCAATTGTACACATCGATCAGCAAGCCCGTTGCGAGTCTAGCAAACGACCCAAGAGCTAGATTGACCCGACACTATACCGAAGATATCCCGGACGTCAGCCTGTACGAGATTAGGATGTCTCTTTAACAGCTCAAAAACAACAAGGCGCCGGGTGATGACGGAATTACGGCCGAACTCCTGAAGGCGGGTGGAAAACCGGTCCTTAGGGCCCTTCAGAAGCTGTTTGATTCCGTCATACTCGAGGGCAAAACGCCACAGGCATGGTGCAGGGGTGTGGTGGTACTCTTCTTCAAGAAGGGCGACAATGCTCGGTTGAAGAACTATAGGCCCATCTCACTTCTTAGCCATGTCTACAAGTTGTTTTCAAGAGTCATCACGAATCGTCTCGCGCGCAGGTTTGACGATTTCCAGCCCCTCGAACAAGCCGGATTCCGAAAAGGCTTTAGCACCGTAGACCACATACATACGCTGCGGCAGGTTGTACAGAAGACAGAAGAGTATAACCTGCCTCTCTGTTTAGCGTTTGTGGACTACGAGAAAGCTTTCGATTCGATAGAGACTTGGGCTGTACTGCAGTCTCTCCAACGGTGCCAGATCGACTAACGGTACATTGAGGTGTTGAAGTGTTTGTACAAAAACGCCACCATGTCAGTCCGTCTTCAGGATCAGACCTCGAAACCAATCCTTCTCCGGCGCGGCGTGAGACAGGGAGACGTCATTTCTCCGAAACTGTTCACTGCTGCGCTGGAGGATGTCTTCAAGGTTCTGGACTGGAGGGGGCTTGGCATCAACGTTAATGGCGAGTACATTACTCACCTTCGGTTTGCCGATGACATAGTGGTCATGGCTGAGACCATGGAGAGCCTCAGTAAAATGCTCGATGACCTCAGTAGAGCTTCCGAAAGAGTGGGTCTTAAAATGAACATGGACAAAACCAAGATCATGGTGAATGCCCATGTAACACCCACTCCTATCAAGGTCGGAGACTCGACTCTCGAAGTTGTAGACGATTATGTCTACCTGGGACAAACGGTCCAGTTGGGTAGGTCCAATATCGAGAAAGAGGTCAACCGTCGAATCCGACTCGGCTGGGCGGCGTTCGGGAAGTTGCGTGGTATCTTCTCGTCCAATTTACCGCAGTGTCTCAAGACAAAAGTCTATGACCAGTGTGTGTTGCCAGTGATCACCGATGGGACCGAGACGTGGTCGCTCACAATGGGCCTTATCAGAAAGCTCTAAGTCACCCAAAGGGCTATGGAGAGGGCTATGCTCGGAATTTCCTTGCGTGATCACGTCAGAAATGAGGATATCCGCAGGAGAACCAAAGTTACCGACATAGCCCGAAGAATTGCCAAACTTAAGTGGCAGTGGGCAGGGCACATTGCTCGCAGAACGGATGGCCGATGGGGCATTAAGTGTGCCGCTGATCTTATAATACACACACAGTATACAGGACGAACCCCCAAGTTTCTAACTTTCGAGACATGTGATCAATTGAACGAGCTATTTCTCAAGGCTTATTTTATATAAAAAAAAAACTCGCATTTGATAAAATCTCTGCTGCTGACAGAATTACTGCACAAAATACTTTTAGAGAAGTCTCCCATCTAGAGCTACCTATAAATAATATTATCCAAGTAATATTATTTTTGATATTTTGTACACTGACAGCCCTAAATTCTTCTCCGATCTTTCAGTCCATCCAAAGGTTGTCTGTAAGAGATTGCCTAGTGCGATAAGACCGCCCATTGTACACTTGTATATTTGAACAATTGTCCTGTATGTTTTTTGTGGTGTACAATAAAGTATAAATAAATAAATCAGTTTACTCTAGCTACAAACTAGAATAATATTTCCATTATTGTCTAATATTGTAGATCTAATTGCAGCATAGTATAGATTCTCAACGCTTTGGGCTCTGGTGGACACAGGTCTTGATAAAATTATCTACGCCTGTGTCTACCGTTCGCACAGCGGACATCAGTAGACAACCAGGCTCACAGAGTAACTCAGTGAGGCGGCAGATGCGGCACAGCAGTGGTACCCTTCCGCTCAGTTAGTGTTATTGGGGGACTTTAATGCCCACCACCAGGAGTGGCTCTGCCCATACCAGTGCACTGACCATGCTAGACGGGAGATACGTAAGCTTTCGCTTGCACAAAACCTTACCCAGCTGGTCCATGGGGCAACGAGGGTGCCGGATGTTGATTCGCACACGGCCAATTGCTTGGACCTTCTGCTGACAACAGATCTAGACCGATACTTTGTGTCGATAACTTCATCTTTGGGTAGTTCCGACCACTATCTGGTAAAGTCTGTGTCCGTCTACTCTCCGCCCGATCCCAGCCCAAGAGGCACCCGGCGGGTTTGGCGGTACAGGTCAGCAGATTGAGACGGCATGCGATCTTTCTTTGCATGCTATCCTTGGCAGCCTACTTGCTTTTCTTCGGCTGATCCTTCGTCGTGCGCGGACGCCGTGACAGGTGTGTTGCGTCAGGGAATGGAGTACTACATTCCGTTTTCTGACTTAAGGGCCTACATACGCTTTAGTGCCGTAAAACGGTAACTTTCTAATGCATACTCCTCAGTAACAGCTAGGTTAAAAGGTTTGAAAAAAATATATATTTATTATTGATTCATGTACATAATTTTGAACACAAGGTTTTTTCGTGTTACTAATAGTTCCGTATGGTGCCGGACGTAAAGCATTTCACCATCCCATGTCTTCCCGTGGGTGTCGTAAGAGGCGACTAAGGGACACACCAGAGAATGGGCAGCAGCGTTCTCTGTGCTTCTATAACAACCATACTGCGATCGCCAACCCGCCTGCCAAGCGTGGCGATTATGGCAAATCCCCCCCAATGAATAGCACAAATAAAAAATGGCCCCTAGTACCCGGCAGCTTGCCTACCCTCGACTACGGTAGCGGTCGAGGTTACGGCATGGCAAGGGGTGCTAAGAATCTCCGGAAGAGATCCGGCTACCCCAACAATCACCGACGACTGGACCTGGCAACGTACAACACGCGCACACTTCGGACCGACGAGAAGGTCACCGAACTCGAAGAGGAATTGAGCAGGTTGCGATGGAGTGTTATAGGGTTATCTGAAGTCCGAAGAGAGGGGGAGGACACGATAATCCTCAAATCCGGTAACCGGCTCTATTTCCGAGAGGGTGACCGGCAGTCCCAGGGTGGTGACGGGTTTATCGTCCACAAGTCCCTTGTGAACAACGTGGTGAAGATCGAGAGTGTGTCGACCAGGGTGGCGTACCTTATACTCAGAATATCCTCAAGATATTCACTGAAGGTCATACAGGTCTACGCCCCGACCTCGGCATACCCCGACGATGAGGTAGAGACCATGTATGAGGATATCTCCAGAGCCATGCATGGTTTCAAAACTCACTTCACCGTTGTCATGGGGGACTTCAACGCGACACTGGGCAAACGAGACGAGGATGAGCTGCAAGTGGGGCAATTTGGACTTGGACAACGGAACCACCGGGGTCACCTACTGGCCAGTTTTATGGAGAAGGAGGGCCTCTATATGATGAACTCCTTCTTCAAAAAGCGTGAACACAGGAAGTGGACCTGGCAGAGCCCCGATGGTGCAACAAAAAATGAGATCGACTTCATCATGTCAACCAAGAAGCAAATGTTCAATGATGTCTCTGTGATCAACTCGGTAAAAACCGGGAGCGATCACCGCATGGTAAGAGGCACATTGAACATTAATATTAAGCTTGAAAGGTCTCGACTGATGAAGTCCACGCTCCGGCCAGCACAGATCCAGGTCCAAAACCCCGAGAGCTTTCAGCTCGAACTCCAGAATCGTTTCGAGTGCCTAGGAAGCTCCGTGGATGAATACAGCAACCGATTCGTGGAAGCTTTCCAAACGGTCGGGTCTAAGTTTTTCAAGACCCGTCGTACAGATAGAAACAAAAAGCTCTCTGATCATACCCTCAAGCTTATGAAGGAGAGGCGTGAGATGATCCTGCAGTCTTCAGATGAGGCGTGCAAATACCGGCAGCTCAATAGACAGATCTCTAAATCCTTGAAAAGAGACCGCCGCCGCTTCAATACCGAGCGTATTAAGGACGCAATTGAGCGAAATAAAGGCTCCAAGGTGTTTTCAAGGGATCTGGCTATTGGGCAGAGCCAACTCACGAAACTGAAGACCGACGATGGCAGGATCGTATCCGCCAAACCGGAGCTTCTCAGGGAGATCGAGACATTCTATGGGCAATTGTACACATCGATCAGCAAGCCCGTTGCGAGTCTAGCAAACGACCCAAGAGCTAGATTGACCCGACACTATACCGAAGATATCCCGGACGTCAGCCTGTACGAGATTAGGATGGCTCTTTAACAGCTCAAAAACAACAAGGCGCCGGGTGATGACGGAATTACGGCCGAACTCCTGAAGGCGGGTGGAAAACCGGTCCTTAGGGCCCTTCAGAAGCTGTTTGATTCCGTCATACTCGAGGGCAAAACGCCACAGGCATGGTGCAGGGGTGTGGTGGTACTCTTCTTCAAGAAGGGCGACAATGCTCGGTTGAAGAACTATAGGCCCATCTCACTTCTTAGCCATGTCTACAAGTTGTTTTCAAGAGTCATCACGAATCGTCTCGCGCGCAGGTTTGACGATTTCCAGCCCCTCGAACAAGCCGGATTCCGAAAAGGCTTTAGCACCGTAGACCACATACATACGCTGCGGCAGGTTGTACAGAAGACAGAAGAGTATAACCTGCCTCTCTGTTTAGCGTTTGTGGACTACGAGAAAGCTTTCGATTCGATAGAGACTTGGGCTGTACTGCAGTCTCTCCAACGGTGCCAGATCGACTAACGGTACATTGAGGTGTTGAAGTGTTTGTACAAAAACGCCACCATGTCAGTCCGTCTTCAGGATCAGACCTCGAAACCAATCCTTCTCCGGCGCGGCGTGAGACAGGGAGACGTCATTTCTCCGAAACTGTTCACTGCTGCGCTGGAGGATGTCTTCAAGGTTCTGGACTGGAGGGGGCTTGGCATCAACGTTAATGGCGAGTACATTACTCACCTTCGGTTTGCCGATGACATAGTGGTCATGGCTGAGACCATGGAGAGCCTCAGTAAAATGCTCGATGACCTCAGTAGAGCTTCCGAAAGAGTGGGTCTTAAAATGAACATGGACAAAACCAAGATCATGGTGAATGCCCATGTAACACCCACTCCTATCAAGGTCGGAGACTCGACTCTCGAAGTTGTAGACGATTATGTCTACCTGGGACAAACGGTCCAGTTGGGTAGGTCCAATATCGAGAAAGAGGTCAACCGTCGAATCCGACTCGGCTGGGCGGCGTTCGGGAAGTTGCGTGGTATCTTCTCGTCCAATTTACCGCAGTGTCTCAAGACAAAAGTCTATGACCAGTGTGTGTTGCCAGTGATCACCGATGGGACCGAGACGTGGTCGCTCACAATGGGCCTTATCAGAAAGCTCTAAGTCACCCAAAGGGCTATGGAGAGGGCTATGCTCGGAATTTCCTTGCGTGATCACGTCAGAAATGAGGATATCCGCAGGAGAACCAAAATTACCGACATAGCCCGAAGAATTGCCAAACTTAAGTGGCAGTGGGCAGGGCACATTGCTCGCAGAACGGATGGCCGATGGGGCATTAAGTGTGCCGCTGATCTTATAATACACACACAGTATACAGGACGAACCCCCAAGTTTCTAACTTTCGAGACATGTGATCAATTGAACGAGCTATTTCTCAAGGCTTATTTTATATAAAAAAAAAACTCGCATTTGATAAAATCTCTGCTGCTGACAGAATTACTGCACAAAATACTTTTAGAGAAGTCTCCCATCTAGAGCTACCTATGAATAATATTATCCAAGTAATATTATTTTTGATATTTTGTACACTGACAGCCCTAAATTCTTCTCCGATCTTTCAGTCCATCCAAAGGTTGTCTGTAAGAGATTGCCTAGTGCGATAAGACCGCCCATTGTACACTTGTATATTTGAACAATTGTCCTGTATGTTTTTTGTGGTGTACAATAAAGTATAAATAAATAAATCAGTTTACTCTAGCTACAAACTAGAATAATATTTCCATTATTGTCTAATATTGTAGATCTAATTGCAGCATAGTATAGATTCTCAACGCTTTGGGCTCTGGTGGACACAGGTCTTGATAAAATTATCTACGCCTGTGTCTACCGTTCGCACAGCGGACATCAGTAGACAACCAGGCTCACAGAGTAACTCAGTGAGGCGGCAGATGCGGCACAGCAGTGGTACCCTTCCGCTCAGTTAGTGTTATTGGGGGACTTTAATGCCCACCACCAGGAGTGGCTCTGCCCATACCAGTGCACTGACCATGCTAGACGGGAGATACGTAAGCTTTCGCTTGCACAAAACCTTACCCAGCTGGTCCATGGGGCAACGAGGGTGCCGGATGTTGATTCGCACACGGCCAATTGCTTGGACCTTCTGCTGACAACAGATCTAGACCGATACTTTGTGTCGATAACTTCATCTTTGGGTAGTTCCGACCACTATCTGGTAAAGTCTGTGTCCGTCTACTCTCCGCCCGATCCCAGCCCAAGAGGCACCCGGCGGGTTTGGCGGTACAGGTCAGCAGATTGAGACGGCATGCGATCTTTCTTTGCATGCTATCCTTGGCAGCCTACTTGCTTTTCTTCGGCTGATCCTTCGTCGTGCGCGGACGCCGTGACAGGTGTGTTGCGTCAGGGAATGGAGTACTACATTCCGTTTTCTGACTTAAGGGCCTACATACGCTTTAGTGCCGTAAAACGGTAACTTTCTAATGCATACTCCTCAGTAACAGCTAGGTTAAAAGGTTTGAAAAAAATATATATTTATTATTGATTCATGTACATAATTTTGAACACAAGGTTTTTTCGTGTTACTAATAGTTCCGTATGGTGCCGGACGTAAAGCATTTCACCATCCCATGTCTTCCCGTGGGTGTCGTAAGAGGCGACTAAGGGACACACCAGAGAATGGGCAGCAGCGTTCTCTGTGCTTCTATAACAACCATACTGCGATCGCCAACCCGCCTGCCAAGCGTGGCGATTATGGCAAATCCCCCCAATGAATAGCACAAATAAAAAATGGCCCCTAGTACCCGGCAGCTTGCCTACCCTCGACTACGGTAGCGGTCGAGGTTACGGCATGGCAAGGGGTGCTAAGAATCTCCGGAAGAGATCCGGCTACCCCAACAATCACCGACGACTGGACCTGGCAACGTACAACACGCGCACACTTCGGACCGACGAGAAGGTCACCGAACTCGAAGAGGAATTGAGCAGGTTGCGATGGAGTGTTATAGGGTTATCTGAAGTCCGAAGAGAGGGGGAGGACACGATAATCCTCAAATCCGGTAACCGGCTCTATTTCCGAGAGGGTGACCGGCAGTCCCAGGGTGGTGACGGGTTTATCGTCCACAAGTCCCTTGTGAACAACGTGGTGAAGATCGAGAGTGTGTCGACCAGGGTGGCGTACCTTATACTCAGAATATCCTCAAGATATTCACTGAAGGTCATACAGGTCTACGCCCCGACCTCGGCATACCCCGACGATGAGGTAGAGACCATGTATGAGGATATCTCCAGAGCCATGCATGGTTTCAAAACTCACTTCACCGTTGTCATGGGGGACTTCAACGCGACACTGGGCAAACGAGACGAGGATGAGCTGCAAGTGGGGCAATTTGGACTTGGACAACGGAACCACCGGGGTCACCTACTGGCCAGTTTTATGGAGAAGGAGGGCCTCTATATGATGAACTCCTTCTTCAAAAAGCGTGAACACAGGAAGTGGACCTGGCAGAGCCCCGATGGTGCAACAAAAAATGAGATCGACTTCATCATGTCAACCAAGAAGCAAATGTTCAATGATGTCTCTGTGATCAACTCGGTAAAAACCGGGAGCGATCACCGCATGGTAAGAGGCACATTGAACATTAATATTAAGCTTGAAAGGTCTCGACTGATGAAGTCCACGCTCCGGCCAGCACAGATCCAGGTCCAAAACCCCGAGAGCTTTCAGCTCGAACTCCAGAATCGTTTCGAGTGCCTAGGAAGCTCCGTGGATGAATACAGCAACCGATTCGTGGAAGCTTTCCAAACGGTCGGGTCTAAGTTTTTCAAGACCCGTCGTACAGATAGAAACAAAAAGCTCTCTGATCATACCCTCAAGCTTATGAAGGAGAGGCGTGAGATGATCCTGCAGTCTTCAGATGAGGCGTGCAAATACCGGCAGCTCAATAGACAGATCTCTAAATCCTTGAAAAGAGACCGCCGCCGCTTCAATACCGAGCGTATTAAGGACGCAATTGAGCGAAATAAAGGCTCCAAGGTGTTTTCAAGGGATCTGGCTATTGGGCAGAGCCAACTCACGAAACTGAAGACCGACGATGGCAGGATCGTATCCGCCAAACCGGAGCTTCTCAGGGAGATCGAGACATTCTATGGGCAATTGTACACATCGATCAGCAAGCCCGTTGCGAGTCTAGCAAACGACCCAAGAGCTAGATTGACCCGACACTATACCGAAGATATCCCGGACGTCAGCCTGTACGAGATTAGGATGTCTCTTTAACAGCTCAAAAACAACAAGGCGCCGGGTGATGACGGAATTACGGCCGAACTCCTGAAGGCGGGTGGAAAACCGGTCCTTAGGGCCCTTCAGAAGCTGTTTGATTCCGTCATACTCGAGGGCAAAACGCCACAGGCATGGTGCAGGGGTGTGGTGGTACTCTTCTTCAAGAAGGGCGACAATGCTCGGTTGAAGAACTATAGGCCCATCTCACTTCTTAGCCATGTCTACAAGTTGTTTTCAAGAGTCATCACGAATCGTCTCGCGCGCAGGTTTGACGATTTCCAGCCCCTCGAACAAGCCGGATTCCGAAAAGGCTTTAGCACCGTAGACCACATACATACGCTGCGGCAGGTTGTACAGAAGACAGAAGAGTATAACCTGCCTCTCTGTTTAGCGTTTGTGGACTACGAGAAAGCTTTCGATTCGATAGAGACTTGGGCTGTACTGCAGTCTCTCCAACGGTGCCAGATCGACTAACGGTACATTGAGGTGTTGAAGTGTTTGTACAAAAACGCCACCATGTCAGTCCGTCTTCAGGATCAGACCTCGAAACCAATCCTTCTCCGGCGCGGCGTGAGACAGGGAGACGTCATTTCTCCGAAACTGTTCACTGCTGCGCTGGAGGATGTCTTCAAGGTTCTGGACTGGAGGGGGCTTGGCATCAACGTTAATGGCGAGTACATTACTCACCTTCGGTTTGCCGATGACATAGTGGTCATGGCTGAGACCATGGAGAGCCTCAGTAAAATGCTCGATGACCTCAGTAGAGCTTCCGAAAGAGTGGGTCTTAAAATGAACATGGACAAAACCAAGATCATGGTGAATGCCCATGTAACACCCACTCCTATCAAGGTCGGAGACTCGACTCTCGAAGTTGTAGACGATTATGTCTACCTGGGACAAACGGTCCAGTTGGGTAGGTCCAATATCGAGAAAGAGGTCAACCGTCGAATCCGACTCGGCTGGGCGGCGTTCGGGAAGTTGCGTGGTATCTTCTCGTCCAATTTACCGCAGTGTCTCAAGACAAAAGTCTATGACCAGTGTGTGTTGCCAGTGATCACCGATGGGACCGAGACGTGGTCGCTCACAATGGGCCTTATCAGAAAGCTCTAAGTCACCCAAAGGGCTATGGAGAGGGCTATGCTCGGAATTTCCTTGCGTGATCACGTCAGAAATGAGGATATCCGCAGGAGAACCAAAGTTACCGACATAGCCCGAAGAATTGCCAAACTTAAGTGGCAGTGGGCAGGGCACATTGCTCGCAGAACGGATGGCCGATGGGGCATTAAGTGTGCCGCTGATCTTATAATACACACACAGTATACAGGACGAACCCCCAAGTTTCTAACTTTCGAGACATGTGATCAATTGAACGAGCTATTTCTCAAGGCTTATTTTATATAAAAAAAAAACTCGCATTTGATAAAATCTCTGCTGCTGACAGAATTACTGCACAAAATACTTTTAGAGAAGTCTCCCATCTAGAGCTACCTATAAATAATATTATCCAAGTAATATTATTTTTGATATTTTGTACACTGACAGCCCTAAATTCTTCTCCGATCTTTCAGTCCATCCAAAGGTTGTCTGTAAGAGATTGCCTAGTGCGATAAGACCGCCCATTGTACACTTGTATATTTGAACAATTGTCCTGTATGTTTTTTTGTGGTGTACAATAAAGTATAAATAAATAAATCAGTTTACTCTAGCTACAAACTAGAATAATATTTCCATTATTGTCTAATATTGTAGATCTAATTGCAGCATAGTATAGATTCTCAACGCTTTGGGCTCTGGTGGACACAGGTCTTGATAAAATTATCTACGCCTGTGTCTACCGTTCGCACAGCGGACATCAGTAGACAACCAGGCTCACAGAGTAACTCAGTGAGGCGGCAGATGCGGCACAGCAGTGGTACCCTTCCGCTCAGTTAGTGTTATTGGGGGACTTTAATGCCCACCACCAGGAGTGGCTCTGCCCATACCAGTGCACTGACCATGCTAGACGGGAGATACGTAAGCTTTCGCTTGCACAAAACCTTACCCAGCTGGTCCATGGGGCAACGAGGGTGCCGGATGTTGATTCGCACACGGCCAATTGCTTGGACCTTCTGCTGACAACAGATCTAGACCGATACTTTGTGTCGATAACTTCATCTTTGGGTAGTTCCGACCACTATCTGGTAAAGTCTGTGTCCGTCTACTCTCCGCCCGATCCCAGCCCAAGAGGCACCCGGCGGGTTTGGCGGTACAGGTCAGCAGATTGAGACGGCATGCGATCTTTCTTTGCATGCTATCCTTGGCAGCCTACTTGCTTTTCTTCGGCTGATCCTTCGTCGTGCGCGGACGCCGTGACAGGTGTGTTGCGTCAGGGAATGGAGTACTACATTCCGTTTTCTGACTTAAGGGCCTACATACGCTTTAGTGCCGTAAAACGGTAACTTTCTAATGCATACTCCTCAGTAACAGCTAGGTTAAAAGGTTTGAAAAAAATATATATTTATTATTGATTCATGTACATAATTTTGAACACAAGGTTTTTTCGTGTTACTAATAGTTCCGTATGGTGCCGGACGTAAAGCATTTCACCATCCCATGTCTTCCCGTGGGTGTCGTAAGAGGCGACTAAGGGACACACCAGAGAATGGGCAGCAGCGTTCTCTGTGCTTCTATAACAACCATACTGCGATCGCCAACCCGCCTGCCAAGCGTGGCGATTATGGCAAATCCCCCCAATGAATAGCACAAATAAAAAATGGCCCCTAGTACCCGGCAGCTTGCCTACCCTCGACTACGGTAGCGGTCGAGGTTACGGCATGGCAAGGGGTGCTAAGAATCTCCGGAAGAGATCCGGCTACCCCAACAATCACCGACGACTGGACCTGGCAACGTACAACACGCGCACACTTCGGACCGACGAGAAGGTCACCGAACTCGAAGAGGAATTGAGCAGGTTGCGATGGAGTGTTATAGGGTTATCTGAAGTCCGAAGAGAGGGGGAGGACACGATAATCCTCAAATCCGGTAACCGGCTCTATTTCCGAGAGGGTGACCGGCAGTCCCAGGGTGGTGACGGGTTTATCGTCCACAAGTCCCTTGTGAACAACGTGGTGAAGATCGAGAGTGTGTCGACCAGGGTGGCGTACCTTATACTCAGAATATCCTCAAGATATTCACTGAAGGTCATACAGGTCTACGCCCCGACCTCGGCATACCCCGACGATGAGGTAGAGACCATGTATGAGGATATCTCCAGAGCCATGCATGGTTTCAAAAACTCACTTCACCGTTGTCATGGGGGACTTCAACGCGACACTGGGCAAACGAGACGAGGATGAGCTGCAAGTGGGGCAATTTGGACTTGGACAACGGAACCACCGGGGTCACCTACTGGCCAGTTTTATGGAGAAGGAGGGCCTCTATATGATGAACTCCTTCTTCAAAAAGCGTGAACACAGGAAGTGGACCTGGCAGAGCCCCGATGGTGCAACAAAAAATGAGATCGACTTCATCATGTCAACCAAGAAGCAAATGTTCAATGATGTCTCTGTGATCAACTCGGTAAAAACCGGGAGCGATCACCGCATGGTAAGAGGCACATTGAACATTAATATTAAGCTTGAAAGGTCTCGACTGATGAAGTCCACGCTCCGGCCAGCACAGATCCAGGTCCAAAACCCCGAGAGCTTTCAGCTCGAACTCCAGAATCGTTTCGAGTGCCTAGGAAGCTCCGTGGATGAATACAGCAACCGATTCGTGGAAGCTTTCCAAACGGTCGGGTCTAAGTTTTTCAAGACCCGTCGTACAGATAGAAACAAAAAGCTCTCTGATCATACCCTCAAGCTTATGAAGGAGAGGCGTGAGATGATCCTGCAGTCTTCAGATGAGGCGTGCAAATACCGGCAGCTCAATAGACAGATCTCTAAATCCTTGAAAAGAGACCGCCGCCGCTTCAATACCGAGCGTATTAAGGACGCAATTGAGCGAAATAAAGGCTCCAAGGTGTTTTCAAGGGATCTGGCTATTGGGCAGAGCCAACTCACGAAACTGAAGACCGACGATGGCAGGATCGTATCCGCCAAACCGGAGCTTCTCAGG
Source organism: Orthosia cruda (assembly GCA_964057195.1). Taxonomy (NCBI): domain Eukaryota; kingdom Metazoa; phylum Arthropoda; class Insecta; order Lepidoptera; family Noctuidae; genus Orthosia; species Orthosia cruda. The sequence continues at coordinate 45,039,262 of OZ059830.1, read as the reverse complement.
GAGATCGAGACATTCTATGGGCAATTGTACACATCGATCAGCAAGCCCGTTGCGAGTCTAGCAAACGACCCAAGAGCTAGATTGACCCGACACTATACCGAAGATATCCCGGACGTCAGCCTGTACGAGATTAGGATGGCTCTTTAACAGCTCAAAAACAACAAGGCGCCGGGTGATGACGGAATTACGGCCGAACTCCTGAAGGCGGGTGGAAAACCGGTCCTTAGGGCCCTTCAGAAGCTGTTTGATTCCGTCATACTCGAGGGCAAAACGCCACAGGCATGGTGCAGGGGTGTGGTGGTACTCTTCTTCAAGAAGGGCGACAATGCTCGGTTGAAGAACTATAGGCCCATCTCACTTCTTAGCCATGTCTACAAGTTGTTTTCAAGAGTCATCACGAATCGTCTCGCGCGCAGGTTTGACGATTTCCAGCCCCTCGAACAAGCCGGATTCCGAAAAGGCTTTAGCACCGTAGACCACATACATACGCTGCGGCAGGTTGTACAGAAGACAGAAGAGTATAACCTGCCTCTCTGTTTAGCGTTTGTGGACTACGAGAAAGCTTTCGATTCGATAGAGACTTGGGCTGTACTGCAGTCTCTCCAACGGTGCCAGATCGACTAACGGTACATTGAGGTGTTGAAGTGTTTGTACAAAAACGCCACCATGTCAGTCCGTCTTCAGGATCAGACCTCGAAACCAATCCTTCTCCGGCGCGGCGTGAGACAGGGAGACGTCATTTCTCCGAAACTGTTCACTGCTGCGCTGGAGGATGTCTTCAAGGTTCTGGACTGGAGGGGGCTTGGCATCAACGTTAATGGCGAGTACATTACTCACCTTCGGTTTGCCGATGACATAGTGGTCATGGCTGAGACCATGGAGAGCCTCAGTAAAATGCTCGATGACCTCAGTAGAGCTTCCGAAAGAGTGGGTCTTAAAATGAACATGGACAAAACCAAGATCATGGTGAATGCCCATGTAACACCCACTCCTATCAAGGTCGGAGACTCGACTCTCGAAGTTGTAGACGATTATGTCTACCTGGGACAAACGGTCCAGTTGGGTAGGTCCAATATCGAGAAAGAGGTCAACCGTCGAATCCGACTCGGCTGGGCGGCGTTCGGGAAGTTGCGTGGTATCTTCTCGTCCAATTTACCGCAGTGTCTCAAGACAAAAGTCTATGACCAGTGTGTGTTGCCAGTGATCACCGATGGGACCGAGACGTGGTCGCTCACAATGGGCCTTATCAGAAAGCTCTAAGTCACCCAAAGGGCTATGGAGAGGGCTATGCTCGGAATTTCCTTGCGTGATCACGTCAGAAATGAGGATATCCGCAGGAGAACCAAAGTTACCGACATAGCCCGAAGAATTGCCAAACTTAAGTGGCAGTGGGCAGGGCACATTGCTCGCAGAACGGATGGCCGATGGGGCATTAAGTGTGCCGCTGATCTTATAATACACACACAGTATACAGGACGAACCCCCAAGTTTCTAACTTTCGAGACATGTGATCAATTGAACGAGCTATTTCTCAAGGCTTATTTTATATAAAAAAAAAACTCGCATTTGATAAAATCTCTGCTGCTGACAGAATTACTGCACAAAATACTTTTAGAGAAGTCTCCCATCTAGAGCTACCTATGAATAATATTATCCAAGTAATATTATTTTTGATATTTTGTACACTGACAGCCCTAAATTCTTCTCCGATCTTTCAGTCCATCCAAAGGTTGTCTGTAAGAGATTGCCTAGTGCGATAAGACCGCCCATTGTACACTTGTATATTTGAACAATTGTCCTGTATGTTTTTTGTGGTGTACAATAAAGTATAAATAAATAAATCAGTTTACTCTAGCTACAAACTAGAATAATATTTCCATTATTGTCTAATATTGTAGATCTAATTGCAGCATAGTATAGATTCTCAACGCTTTGGGCTCTGGTGGACACAGGTCTTGATAAAATTATCTACGCCTGTGTCTACCGTTCGCACAGCGGACATCAGTAGACAACCAGGCTCACAGAGTAACTCAGTGAGGCGGCAGATGCGGCACAGCAGTGGTACCCTTCCGCTCAGTTAGTGTTATTGGGGGACTTTAATGCCCACCACCAGGAGTGGCTCTGCCCATACCAGTGCACTGACCATGCTAGACGGGAGATACGTAAGCTTTCGCTTGCACAAAACCTTACCCAGCTGGTCCATGGGGCAACGAGGGTGCCGGATGTTGATTCGCACACGGCCAATTGCTTGGACCTTCTGCTGACAACAGATCTAGACCGATACTTTGTGTCGATAACTTCATCTTTGGGTAGTTCCGACCACTATCTGGTAAAGTCTGTGTCCGTCTACTCTCCGCCCGATCCCAGCCCAAGAGGCACCCGGCGGGTTTGGCGGTACAGGTCAGCAGATTGAGACGGCATGCGATCTTTCTTTGCATGCTATCCTTGGCAGCCTACTTGCTTTTCTTCGGCTGATCCTTCGTCGTGCGCGGACGCCGTGACAGGTGTGTTGCGTCAGGGAATGGAGTACTACATTCCGTTTTCTGACTTAAGGGCCTACATACGCTTTAGTGCCGTAAAACGGTAACTTTCTAATGCATACTCCTCAGTAACAGCTAGGTTAAAAGGTTTGAAAAAAATATATATTTATTATTGATTCATGTACATAATTTTGAACACAAGGTTTTTTCGTGTTACTAATAGTTCCGTATGGTGCCGGACGTAAAGCATTTCACCATCCCATGTCTTCCCGTGGGTGTCGTAAGAGGCGACTAAGGGACACACCAGAGAATGGGCAGCAGCGTTCTCTGTGCTTCTATAACAACCATACTGCGATCGCCAACCCGCCTGCCAAGCGTGGCGATTATGGCAAATCCCCCCCAATGAATAGCACAAATAAAAAATGGCCCCTAGTACCCGGCAGCTTGCCTACCCTCGACTACGGTAGCGGTCGAGGTTACGGCATGGCAAGGGGTGCTAAGAATCTCCGGAAGAGATCCGGCTACCCCAACAATCACCGACGACTGGACCTGGCAACGTACAACACGCGCACACTTCGGACCGACGAGAAGGTCACCGAACTCGAAGAGGAATTGAGCAGGTTGCGATGGAGTGTTATAGGGTTATCTGAAGTCCGAAGAGAGGGGGAGGACACGATAATCCTCAAATCCGGTAACCGGCTCTATTTCCGAGAGGGTGACCGGCAGTCCCAGGGTGGTGACGGGTTTATCGTCCACAAGTCCCTTGTGAACAACGTGGTGAAGATCGAGAGTGTGTCGACCAGGGTGGCGTACCTTATACTCAGAATATCCTCAAGATATTCACTGAAGGTCATACAGGTCTACGCCCCGACCTCGGCATACCCCGACGATGAGGTAGAGACCATGTATGAGGATATCTCCAGAGCCATGCATGGTTTCAAAACTCACTTCACCGTTGTCATGGGGGACTTCAACGCGACACTGGGCAAACGAGACGAGGATGAGCTGCAAGTGGGGCAATTTGGACTTGGACAACGGAACCACCGGGGTCACCTACTGGCCAGTTTTATGGAGAAGGAGGGCCTCTATATGATGAACTCCTTCTTCAAAAAGCGTGAACACAGGAAGTGGACCTGGCAGAGCCCCGATGGTGCAACAAAAAATGAGATCGACTTCATCATGTCAACCAAGAAGCAAATGTTCAATGATGTCTCTGTGATCAACTCGGTAAAAACCGGGAGCGATCACCGCATGGTAAGAGGCACATTGAACATTAATATTAAGCTTGAAAGGTCTCGACTGATGAAGTCCACGCTCCGGCCAGCACAGATCCAGGTCCAAAACCCCGAGAGCTTTCAGCTCGAACTCCAGAATCGTTTCGAGTGCCTAGGAAGCTCCGTGGATGAATACAGCAACCGATTCGTGGAAGCTTTCCAAACGGTCGGGTCTAAGTTTTTCAAGACCCGTCGTACAGATAGAAACAAAAAGCTCTCTGATCATACCCTCAAGCTTATGAAGGAGAGGCGTGAGATGATCCTGCAGTCTTCAGATGAGGCGTGCAAATACCGGCAGCTCAATAGACAGATCTCTAAATCCTTGAAAAGAGACCGCCGCCGCTTCAATACCGAGCGTATTAAGGACGCAATTGAGCGAAATAAAGGCTCCAAGGTGTTTTCAAGGGATCTGGCTATTGGGCAGAGCCAACTCACGAAACTGAAGACCGACGATGGCAGGATCGTATCCGCCAAACCGGAGCTTCTCAGGGAGATCGAGACATTCTATGGGCAATTGTACACATCGATCAGCAAGCCCGTTGCGAGTCTAGCAAACGACCCAAGAGCTAGATTGACCCGACACTATACCGAAGATATCCCGGACGTCAGCCTGTACGAGATTAGGATGGCTCTTTAACAGCTCAAAAACAACAAGGCGCCGGGTGATGACGGAATTACGGCCGAACTCCTGAAGGCGGGTGGAAAACCGGTCCTTAGGGCCCTTCAGAAGCTGTTTGATTCCGTCATACTCGAGGGCAAAACGCCACAGGCATGGTGCAGGGGTGTGGTGGTACTCTTCTTCAAGAAGGGCGACAATGCTCGGTTGAAGAACTATAGGCCCATCTCACTTCTTAGCCATGTCTACAAGTTGTTTTCAAGAGTCATCACGAATCGTCTCGCGCGCAGGTTTGACGATTTCCAGCCCCTCGAACAAGCCGGATTCCGAAAAGGCTTTAGCACCGTAGACCACATACATACGCTGCGGCAGGTTGTACAGAAGACAGAAGAGTATAACCTGCCTCTCTGTTTAGCGTTTGTGGACTACGAGAAAGCTTTCGATTCGATAGAGACTTGGGCTGTACTGCAGTCTCTCCAACGGTGCCAGATCGACTAACGGTACATTGAGGTGTTGAAGTGTTTGTACAAAAACGCCACCATGTCAGTCCGTCTTCAGGATCAGACCTCGAAACCAATCCTTCTCCGGCGCGGCGTGAGACAGGGAGACGTCATTTCTCCGAAACTGTTCACTGCTGCGCTGGAGGATGTCTTCAAGGTTCTGGACTGGAGGGGGCTTGGCATCAACGTTAATGGCGAGTACATTACTCACCTTCGGTTTGCCGATGACATAGTGGTCATGGCTGAGACCATGGAGAGCCTCAGTAAAATGCTCGATGACCTCAGTAGAGCTTCCGAAAGAGTGGGTCTTAAAATGAACATGGACAAAACCAAGATCATGGTGAATGCCCATGTAACACCCACTCCTATCAAGGTCGGAGACTCGACTCTCGAAGTTGTAGACGATTATGTCTACCTGGGACAAACGGTCCAGTTGGGTAGGTCCAATATCGAGAAAGAGGTCAACCGTCGAATCCGACTCGGCTGGGCGGCGTTCGGGAAGTTGCGTGGTATCTTCTCGTCCAATTTACCGCAGTGTCTCAAGACAAAAGTCTATGACCAGTGTGTGTTGCCAGTGATCACCGATGGGACCGAGACGTGGTCGCTCACAATGGGCCTTATCAGAAAGCTCTAAGTCACCCAAAGGGCTATGGAGAGGGCTATGCTCGGAATTTCCTTGCGTGATCACGTCAGAAATGATGATATCCGCAGGAGAACCAAAGTTACCGACATAGCCCGAAGAATTGCCAAACTTAAGTGGCAGTGGGCAGGGCACATTGCTCGCAGAACGGATGGCCGATGGGGCCGAAAAGTTCTGGAATGGCGACCGCGAACCGGAAGACGATACGTTGGAAGGCCTCCTACTAGGTGGACTGATGACCTGGTTAAGGTTGCGGGAAGGCGCTGGATGCGAGACGCACGGGATCGGTCAATGTGGCGACGTCTGGGGGAGGCCTATGTCCAGCAGTGGGCGTCTTTCGGCTGAAATGATGATGATGATGAATAGTTTTGCTTTAAAAAAATAATTAACAACACGATATTTTTTCGCAACTTTTCGAAACTCCTACAAAACGACTTGGATGTTTAAAAATATTTTTATACAGAAAATTTGATGGCTGGCATTTCTTCATACCTAACATAGCATATGTAAATCAAATAATATTTTGCAAACAAAACTGTTCAAAAGGAGGTTAAATTTTGATATTTTGGCATCGAGCGGGCGCACGGCCAGTACTGCGTTACATTGGGGCGTATATATCACCTTAACAATGTCCAGCGTTGACCGGCCATGGTTTGGCGCCGAATGTCATCGCGCCGACTCGCTTAAACATAAGGCGTACCTGGCATGGGTCGACGACCGACGATCGCGCAAGGCGAGTGATGTGGGTATGAGGAAGAAAGCCTACAACAGAGCTGCCAAGTCCTGCAAGAAGGTGTTGCGAAGGGCTCGGTTCGACCACATTGGACGAATAGGGGCCAAACTTGCTTCCTACCCAGCAGGTAGTAAGACTAGTAAAGCGTTTTGGTCCCTGGCTAAGTCGGTCGATTCGAACTTCTGCCGTCCCTCACTACCACCACTGCTGAAACCAGATGCGTCGCTGGCCCACACCGCTGAGGAGAAAGCAAATTTATTTGCCTCTCTTTTCGCAGACATACACGTCTCACATCCATCAGGAAAAGGAGGGCTTTTCCTGATGGATGTAAAGACGTGTATGTCGGACATTCGCATCCATCAAAATTTTCATTTCCTAGAACCTGTGCGCCTGAACTGTCTCCGATCTTGTCACGCCTATTCCGCCTTTCATATGAGTCTGGAAAAGTGCCGAATGCTCGGAAGCAAGCCAACGTACAGCCTGTGCCCAAGAAGGGCAGTCGAGCCGACCCGGCCAACTACAGACCTATCTTTATAACGTCATGGAGCGTGTACTTAACACAAAGCTCCTGGTATACCTAGAAACTAACGACATCCTTAGCGACCGCCAATACGGCTTCCGCCAAAATCGGTCTACTGGGGATCTTCTAGCGTATGCCATTCACATATGGAGTGAAGCAATCGAGAGACACGGGGAAGCGCTTGCCATCTCCCTCGACATCTCGAAGGCTTTCGATAGGGTCTGGCATGAAAGCCTCATTGGTAAGCTTCCATCATTAGATTTGCCCGGTGATCTGTGTGATTGGATTGCAGACTTCCTGAGAGATCGGTCCATTCGAGTGGTTATCGATGGCTGCTCTACGGACCATTTGGATATTAATGCCGGGGTCCCTCAGGGGTCGGTACTCTCAGCAACATTATTCTTGTTGCACATTAATTATCTGCTAAAACCTTTAAGTATGCAGACGACAGCACTGTTGCTGAGAGATACTTGTCCAACGCACGGGCTACCGGGCCGCAGATCCGGTCTCTCCGTGAGGCCATGGTGAAGCGTTTGAACTTTTGGCCCATACATTGAGGCAAAGGCTCAGCTGGCTGCCAAAAAGTTGGGGATCCTTGCGAAGGCGAGAAAGTACTTCACGCCGGAACAGCTGCTCAACTTGTATCAAGCGCAAGTTCGATCGTGCATGGAGTACTGTTCTCATCTCTGGGACGGATCTGCCAAATACCAGCTAGATGCACTAGAGTCGATCGAAAAGCGGGCCAAGAGACTCATCGGCAATGAGGCAATGGTCAAATCAAAGCTTCAGAGCCTTGAACATAGTCGGCGAGTTGCCAGCTCGTCGGTTTTTTATCGGTTACATTTCGGGGAGTGTGCGATGGAATTGCATGATTTAATTCCGCCCAGCCCGTTCCCTTTTCGGACAACTAGACGCACGGCGATGCGTCATTGGTACATGGTGGACATCCCACCCATACGCACAAAACGTTTTGGGGACACTTTCATTATGCGTACAGCTAAGGAGTGGAATTCCATGCCGGAGTCTGTTTCCCGATAGCTACAATCTAGAGATCTTTAAGTAAAGAGTGAATAGGTTTTTTCTAGGCAAGCGTGCTTCACCGTCGACCACATCATCGCTTACCATCAGGTGAGATTGTGGTCAAGCACAAGCATACAGAGGAAATAAAATAAAAAAAGCTTATATGAGAGGGCTATACTCGGGAGTTTCCTCGCGTGATCGCATCAGAAATGAGGATATGCGCAGGAGAACTAAAGTTACCGACATAGCCCGAAGAATTGCGAAACTTAAATGGCAGTGGGCAGGGCACATTGCTCGCAGAACGGATGGCCGATGGGGGTGAAATGTTCTGAAATGGCGACCGCGAACCGGAAAATGATGCGTTGAAAGGCCTCCCACTAGGTGGACAGATGACCTGGTTAAGGTTGCGGGTATGCACTGGATGTGAGACGCACGGGATCGGTCAATGTAACGACGCCTGGGGGAGATCTATGTACAGCAGTGGACGTCTTTCGGCTCAAATAATGATGATAGCTCTTATTGAAGTACAAAACTACCAGTTAAGGTTGCCCTAGTCGACGGCACGAACTATTTTGTGCGCAGGGTTAAAATGCATGCTATCTCATCCGACAACACGTGCGAAAGAGATAGATGCTGTGATGAACAAGTATTTTTTTTAGCACTTTTGCAAGTTTGTAGCGAAATGGATGATGATTTAGGCCGAAAACGAGCGCGCGAAATTTTATAAACAGACCTTTGGTACTCTAGACATCATGAAAAAATTACTAAATATATATTTTCAAAATCAAATTATTTGCATTGTTGAACTATTAATCTATCCCTGTATAGTGACCGTTTTGCAATTTTCTTCTTATGGTACTCGTATTTATTTCCGCCCAAAGATGCGTTAAAATTAATGTTGAAATATGGAACTTTCAACGCTCATAACTTTCAATATATTTTATTTTTACTTTTTTGTTTCCATACAGGGCTAAATAATGATGAGACAAATTGATATCATTTTTTATTTTGAACGTACATCGTCAAACAGTGGAGTAATCGCCAGACTACGTTTGTATGGATGAGCAGATGGCAAGTATCCATATTTGTTTACATAGATTTCTGGTTAAAGCTGTTGCGAAGCCTAAGGTTGAATAACCCCAAGAAATTCAGTACAAGATTGGCAACCTTTTTAACACGCTTTTTTTGTTATTACCTACATGCATACATAAACTCACGCATTTTTCCCTGGGGGTAGGCAGAAACTACAGAACGCCACCTGTTACGATCCTTAAATACTTCTTTTGCTTCACTCACGTTCATACATCTAGTCATACACACACAACGGTTATGAGAACTGCGCACCTGGCCTTTCTGAAAAAAATCACCAGTAAGGTCTATGTATGTCTTTTCCGGCGTTTCCATTCACGTCTGCCTTGTAAATACCTTTCGTTAGTCGCCATTCATTCATCCTCTCAACATGGCCAAACCATCATAGCATACTCTTTTCAATTTTTGTCACTTCATCTTCTTTTAAACCACAATGTTGTCTTGCGGAGTGTGATCCCGGCCCGCCTCTTCCATCGCGCTCTCGAGCATTCGTAACAGTTCGTTCAATTTCGGCACTTGCTAGAAACCATCTAGAAACCTTCAGCTTCGGAAGCCGAAGGTGATATTTTCGGCTGAAGACGTCCGAAGCCGAATATCAAGGCGAAAGTTCGGGCGGACACTACAGATAGGGTATAGGGATAAGGTTTGTTTAAATGGTCATTTGTTGATGTGCAATATTGCTTACGCAGTTTCAGATCCACGAAATAACAATGACTCATATTTATAAACTTGAGGAGAGTGACTCAGATCAACAATAATATTACCACTATTTGAGACATTCACATTCCTCTTTGGAATAAAGAGATCTTGTAATGTCAGTAATACAATGTTATTTCCTTCAGAAAAACCTGTTTTTTTAACGAAAAGAAACGGCTTTATATCCTTCAGCTGTCAATGTAAAGCTTGAGCTGTATGGCCTGTTTCAAAGATATGTCTCGGTTTGTTTAACTTGTAGACAGTTCACCTTTAAAATATACCTGATGGATAGTGGCTAAGGCTATACAGGTTACAGAAAAGAAAATAGACCCTTAGTGAAATAATTCTGATTATTGATTAAGTGACTTTAAAAAGTGTAGACTACCAATATGAAGAGGTAGTTTTTTTTTTGTATCTCTACGAGTCTCGTCCTCCAAATTCTACACGGTCGTAAGAGACGCGCTGGACAGAAATCGGTGGACACAGATCATCAGCCCCAGATGCTGATCCCAGAGATATCTAGGAGTACTGATCTGATAAAAAAATCATTTACTGGTAGAAATTTAGGTACGACTTTTATTTAGTATTATATTCTTTTCTTTTGTATTTTGTTTTGAATAGGACAGTGGAGTGAAGTTGTGCCAAAAAAAATTAAAATAAGAAAACAAATTCACAATTAATACCTGGACACAATATCCATGTTCGGTGGAGGCAGAGCATTCAGCAAGATCGCCCACGCCAGGCTCCGGGGTCGCGGCAAGCGCTGCTGGATAGCTATCGCCTTCAGGCTTTCCACACTCCATGCTGGAAGGTCCAACCTGGTAGAACAAGGATTTAGGATAGATGGACCCCTCTTTCCACAATAAGACTTCCATTTGGTCCGTTGTGCTTGTGGCCTCCTCTCTTTGAGAGGTACTGGGCCGTAATCCACAACGCGGGCCCAGTGCGTGTTGGTGGATGTCACATGACTTCGAATTTTTGGTTATGACATGCCGGTTTCGATGTTTCCGTCACCGTTTTGAGAGCAAATTTTTGAGAAATAATTTACACAGAATAAAAGCGCCTGCCTGGATTCGAACCCACATCCTACAACTTGTAAGTCGCGGCCGTTACCATTGGGCCGCAACTGCTCCCTATTCATCCTAAACTCTTATATTATAAAATACAAGTGTGAGTTTGTATGTTAAGCTTTCACATAATAATGGCTGAACGTATTTGAATTAAACTTGGCACACAGGTAGACAAGTTCCTGGATTAGGTTAAAGGATACTTTTTTTTGTTTCCTAAGGATGACTTTTGACTTTCACACCAGCGGCTTCACCCTTGTGAACGTCGAAAATCATCCAGAAGTTAGTATTTCTAATAATTGATTATCTTTGGCATGTGATCAAAATAAATGAATATAATGTAGGAAAATTTTGAGTATGAAGGGATGGCTTTAAGATTACAGAGAGTACCAAGAAATTATGAAAGCTCTGTATAAAAGAGGATGACTCTTATTTATATAAATCTCAATGTTGTATAAGAAAAACAATTAAAAGATTCAAATTCTGTATATTGGCGCTTAAGTTCTAACACCACATATATGTCAAAATAGGGCACTTATCAGGAAAGCAAAGAAATTGTTTAGCAGCACATATCTCAGGTTTAACAAAAAAAAGCTGTGTTACTTGCTGTTTGTATGTCCCCAAAAATCGAGGGCTTTTCAAAACTAGAAGTGACTTCCATAATAATTTAAATACGACGCAGTAAGCACGAAATTATATTGATTTATTTATATATATGCTTTATTGTAGGTACACCAAGTTAAAACATAGAAAAGGAAACCCAAATTCAGATTAACTAAAACTAGCAAGTCTTTTCTTATAAACAGTAGGTATATGCTTTTATAACAAGTTGCCCAAGTCAGTTGTAGAACTGACCCATGGAAAGGTCAAAAATCACATCCATGTTTGATCCTTATTAAAAAAGCATATTATAAAATCAAGGACTATGTAAAGGATAAAACTTTTGGCTTTAGCTCCTTCTGTGCATGCGGCTTCCCTGGTAACTCATAAATGGCACAAATATGTGGATGTCTCTAACTATTCTCAATCTCATTTTTTGTTTTCCTTCTAATAATTAGACTTTTTACAATGGTTCTCAATCATCTTTATAGCCCTTTGCTAAGAATAGTTACAGCACTGATAACAACATTTTAGTCTTACCAATTGTTTTGTGAATGTGTGAACATTGTAGGCCTTCTAGATGCTAGTTAACATTTGCTAACTTTTTTATTTATTATATAATCTTCTTTTTTTTGCTACTTATTGTCGGGCCTACGTTGTGCCCCCATATCTAAGTACTAATGCTGTAACATGGAAATATTGTAAAACCAAACCATTTTTTAAAAGAGTAACCATGGACTTTCTTGCCGGTTCTTCTCCATAGGAAACGACCAACCCGAAGCATACACCTTTTGTAGATGTTTAATAAGTGCCCATGTAGGCCTATGTGAAATAAAACAAAGTTTGCTGTGGCTTTTCTGTGCAACACTGACAAATGCGGTGTGTTACTTTTTTGAATAAAGCCTCACCATTTGTTCAAACTCTCTTGTTTGATTCATCAAACGATGAATCTTGAGATTCCTTATCATATGACATAATTATGTACAAAACATATTTCATTAAATAAATTACTTCCGTGGTGAGAACTTAAGCAACTTAAGCTTAAGTTATATGCAGAAAATTTGGATACAACATCTGCTAATCAGTCGCTGAACAGCATAAAGATCTTTATGAGTGGACATGTCTAGCAAATATGTCTAAAAATGGGGGTAACTACAGAGCTGACGGCGTATGGAAGACGAATAAATGATGCGCCGGCACCCAATAAATTGTGAGAGGAGCAAGAGAATGATAAATGAGATTCCCATCAGTATAAAAGCAGTGGTGTACTTTAAATTTAATAGCATAATTGGATATTCATACATAACGGTGAACTTTCAAAACAGACGTAGGTATTTACAGCAAGAACCTTGAACAAAGAAAAAAATAATAACATTCTGGTTTTGGTTCAAGGAGGTTTTATTTAACTTACTGATAGTCGGTCACTTCAGGAAACTTCTTTGATGGAGAATTAGGAGAACTATCGGCACTGGTGTGTTCCTGTGAAACATAATATTTATGCTTGATTTTTATTTTTTCTTAAAATTTGAAAGTAGACACATATCGATACTAACCATTTTCGTTTTCTCTAATTTTGGGAATGCATTTTTATTAGTAAACAAAGAAAACCGTGACAGTAAATTTTAAAATTCTAATACGATACTGATCTGTTTTATTTTTGATTTTAGTGTTTTTTCTTGCTGATAACAACAGAAACAGAGAAGATTATATGAACGAAATTGACAACTTTGACAATTCTAAAAATCTAAAACGATGTTTTTTTTTTTTTTTTTTTTTTTTTTTTTTTAAATTTTACCAGCCTGGATTCTAGTCCGTTTGGCCGCGTCTTCACTTAAATGACAGTTTTATATACACTTCAACTGGGTTCTGTTCTGTGTTTCAACTTCACTTTGACACTTGCTTCTTGAGTTGTTTACTTCGTTGTTTATAAAAATATTATGAATCATGATGTTGGATGTATAATTATATTATGGAGTTTAGTTATTTAAATCTTTTCGACGGAATTTATTATGTAATTAAAGAGTGTCTAAAACGATGGTGCCAGCAGTATTGCCAGTGGCAGATAATCAAATGTTATAAGAGACATCCCAAAAGGTTACATTTTCATGAGAAAGTTACATTACCTTATTTTATTTGGAAAACGACACTAAAATAATAAAATACTACAATTGATCAAATTTTTTTTAGGTCTGTAGCGGAAGTGGGCGCACTATTCGAATTTTCGCGTGGGTGGGCCCTCTCCCACGACTCTCACGGGTAAATCCGCGGCGTTTAATTTATCGATTAACAAAATCAAATCTAGGTTACGCCGGCCGTAACCTAGATTTGATAGTTAGGTAACTTCTTGAAGCTATGTGCAGTGCAAGGCACACATACTTATATTATGCTATTTGACTTGATTATCTTGATATTTAGTTGACGACTGATACAAAAATAAACTTATTTCAGTTGCAAATACGACTATGTTGTTGTTTTACTGATACCCTAAATAGTTACTTATTAAATTAAAACTACAATAAATATAACATTAACTAATCAATGTTAGCACAAACAAGTCGAACACAAACCAATCATTACACTATTGACGAAATAATTTTAATAAATAAAATTAAAACAAACAAAACACGATGCTCACTCGCTCGCCGGAGTAAGCGGGATGGATGATTTAGAAATACACGTGAGTGAGTGAGTGAGGTGCGGCAACACGACGAATAAAAGCTTACGAATAAAGCTTTTTTAGATGCGTTCCGCTTCACGATATTTTTTTGTTTGCGAGCATATATTTTAATATTTTTAGCAAGACCTAAAAGTTACGTAAAAGTTACATTTTGAGTCGTGTTACATGGAGGTTACATGAGACGGTCAAAAGTTACGTAAAATGTAACAAAAGTTACGTTCTGGCAACGCTGGGTGCCAGTCGTCATTTTGACATTAAATTGGTATGTGACATTGACGTTAAAGAGGGCGGGACGGGTGTGTAATATTAAGAAATCGATTGTCGATAGTTCGTTTGGTTCTGGTTTGGTTAATGTTGAGTACTACTACAAAATATGGCAACGTTGTTTGCAAAAAGTATGGGCTTTAATGAAGCGTCGTCGTGGCTTCCCTAAAATGACCCTCAGACCTTTATTTTAGAAATGAAAACGAAAGCCAGTGACCTTAAAAGCAGTGTTGGCAAAAAGTTAATCTGATAAACGAATTAAAAGTTTATCGTGATATAAGGTTAAAATTAAATTATTCGTAACCATTAGTCACGATTAAAAAGTATGATTTATGCAGTTTAGATTAGTTTCGATAAATCGGTCACTGTTATTGATGTTTTAATCCATACCATTGCTGTAAACCATAGTCCAAACTTCAGTCCTTTAAACTATAAAGTAGTAATCGAATCGTGAAACTCAGTTAATCGATTTAAATAACCGATAAAAAAAAAACCATTGGCATGAGCGCAGAGGTGCGCAATTACCGTTATAAGACCCCTACGTGAAAACAATTTTATGATAAAAGTAATCAAGAAAAAAGTTCAGGGCAAACCATTTTATATTCCTCAAAAAAGTTGTCATTTTTCGATTATATTATTATTACCTATATTTTTTCGACTGCGTCACCGTCATTATCGCAACTCCCAATATGATAAATTAATAAAATTGTGCAAAAATCAATTATGTAATAAAATTAGAATTTTAAATATTTACTAACTTATAGCTGCAACCTGCAAGAATATTTTAAAGGTTTTCGTCGACATGACCCCAGAGAATAAAAACTACAGACTGCTTACTAAATTGTGATTGGTTAGTCGACCATACAATAAAAAGAATCACCAATCAGCACGATTTGAAAAATCCAACATGGATGATAATTTTGAAAGAGAGAACGAAATGAACGAATCCAACCGTGTGCTGCTGCTGCGTGTTGCTCGCAAACGTGCTAAGGAGAATGAGTTTTTTTTTATAATACTCGATATCGTTTTGTGACGACGCCGACGACGCGCATCTCGCTCAGCTCGTACAGCTGTGTGCAACCATTCGGCGTTACGAAGATTTTACGAAGTCTGTGGCGGATCTATGGATCTTTCTCTTTTTAGTTAGCGCTCTCGCTCTGAACAATTTTGTGAATTTAGTTGCGATTAGTGTTAAAAGTATTTTTTACTATGTTTGTGGCGAATTGGCAATCCTTATGAGTGATTAAATGTGCTCGTTTAGCGCCACGAAAATGGACTGTAACGCAATAACCGTTAGCGTGAACCTGTGCGGACTGACATCACAAGCGCTGGCCTCCCTCAGGTTTCGATGACCATAAGCGTCAGCGGGAACCATGATCGCCAACTTGCCGCTTCTTTTTTCTAACGGCAACCCGGCAGTGCTATCGCTGATCACGGCTGCTGAGCTGGAAAAGTTCATAACATTTATGGTGACATGTTCCTGGGGACATGATACTGCGAAAGACATTCGTCAACCACCGTGGTGGCCGAAAGATATCGCGTTTTCGCACCCCTTTGTGAGACCCAGCGAGGTGCCCAAGGATTGGGCCAATAAATTGAAAGTTTTAGTGAAGAAATGTTACGATTACCACAAGAGCGCATTCCTGTTGGTGTTCTCCGCGCAGCTTGCGAGGTACCCGCGCAACAGGCTCAGGTACGTCGACAACAAAGACCACACTACTTCTCTGTACTACCGGCCCAGTGGGAGACTACTGGTAACATTCAGAAATGAGAATCTACACTATGACAAGAGTTCTCCCAAGAGCATTGAAGACTTGCAAGTTAAATCTACTGATATATACCTGTGTGATAATTGTGACAGCCACTTTGATAATCTAGAGATACTGAGAGCACACGAGAGGCTATGTAATAATGAAGCCGTCCCCACAACAAGTGCTTGTAATAGTGGGCTACCGGAGTTTCTTTCTGCTTTAAAGCTTCTTCCATCGGGTCAGAAATTTGAGGATTATGAGAATTACCCTGATACTGAAAGTAAGTCTCAAAAGATCACCGCTAAGCACCTTAGAAATAGTACCAGCATTGACCGGGGCCCACCATATCCATTTTCATCCTTGGCTTACAGACGGAATGCTAAATCAAATGTCCAGAGAGACTTGAGTTTCGCCAGGGAGAGGGTTGAAAGGTACTGTTGCACGTCAACTCCATTTAGTAAAAGTTATAACGTAAAAGTAAAAAATCAACAGTTTCCTATAAGGTACAGACGACCCTTGAGCTACTGGAACAGAAACTATGTATTTCCTAATCAGAGAAATAAAAAAGTAATCGATATTAAAGCTCAGTTACTTCTCCTCAAATGTAAACCAGTCACAGTGCATATAGATAGGATGTCAGAAGAAAGCATAGACGAATACCTCGAGAACTTGAGGAAAGAAAGAGAGAGTAAACCGCAGTGCATGGAAGATAAGGATATTGTTTTCGTAGACGGGCTGGATTGTGATCAGCCAGCTGACATGGAGGTGATGTTGGATCCATTGAACCGTTTGGACAATGATTGTGAAGTGATTGACCTGTGTTCAGATGATGAGACTTCTAGTGTAAATGAGAACTGTGACCCTCGCGCCGGAATGACGTGCGTGATGCGCGGCGGCGCGGTGCTCCGGCGCACGGCTGCCACCCCTCAGGCGCTGCCCGCGGAGCCGTGCGGCGCCCGCCAGCGTCCCCTACCCGCCGCCGTGCTGCAACCACATCCCGTCATTCTCATTGCGCACACGCATCCTCTGAACAATATACAGACTATATCCATAGATTGAATTTCCAATTGTAATAACGTTTTATCATTAGGGACATTGCTAATTATTATTTATTATTCCTTCGAGATTAAAATTTTAATGTCAAGAATAAAGTTTCATTTCATATCCAAAGAGAATTAAAATTCAACATTCCTTTGTCAGATCGCCATTTTGTCGAAAACTCAAAACACCACAAAATGGCGGATAGTCATAAGCTAGGAATAGCCCTTGTAATCAAAATGGCGGATAGAGTCATTGTGTGACGGAATACCCGTTGGTCTTGGAATATTTTTAAATAAAATGCATGTAATAAAGATAAGTAAAACCTAAACTTTAATTCATGTGCTGTGCAACGCACTCGGCGTTTGCGCAACACACAAACAGCGAGATCCGCCATTTTATATTGCAAAAGAACGTTCAAAATGGCGCCGATTTGAAGGGCTAAGATTTTCGTTAAAATTCTTCTTTTTAAACAATGTAATCATGGGTTGGTAGATAATAAGAGGCCTAGTTTTAAAGTTCACCTAATGACGCGTTAATGTGAATATTATCATTGCTGACGATTTCCTCGTATGAGTGTGGTATTATATTTAGCTGTAGCTACTCATATTTCATTTATTCTGAGTAAAATGGCATGCGAGAGGTTTATTTATATACAAAAGTGTAATTAGAAGGTCTACCTTGTAGATCTTCTAATTACAAAATGCGATGAGGATTTTTAAATTACTGTAATTTAGAGCAAACTGATTTTAAAGGATTGATTTTCAGATGTTCTTCTAAAAAAGATGTCCTATCAACCCAAACACTACGGAGTTATAGTAGTCACAGTGGATCTTTGTGTCTGAAGTTGGCTGCAAGACCCTGCGCAGTTACTATTTTTGTGTCAATGTAGATAGCATTGTTTAACTGCCTCTTTCATTCGCTTACGTTTGTCGCATCGTCCTATCTCACAGACTATGCAGTATAGTCGATGACAAACTGTTGTTTGCGCAATGGTTCGCAGAGCTAACTTCAGAGACACAAAGATCCGCCGCGACTACTGTATTGATATTCAGTGTTCACCACAATTACTGACGTCGTCAGACAGCTCGGAATGCCTTTATCGGCATCTTTATGGCTTGACCCCTGTTCGACAATGGCGTTCATTGATGTATTGCTAACTTCATTCGTGGATCCATTCTCCATTCCATGAGAAGAGAGCAACAGATGTTCAAAAGATGTTGAAATTCAATCCATTGTGCGCGGGCGCTACAATCGCGATTACATTTATGTTTTTTCTTCTACTTGTTACGTAGAACAAGCCTCGTAAGTCCCTTTGTTAATTTTACGTGATGACTTTACTTCTTGGCAGATGCGAATTTCAACTAGGTACTAACGAATGTTTTGTTTGTCTTTTCCAGTGATGGAATTTTTTTAAACGTTTTCAACAGATACTTAGGGTGGGACAAGTTTGGACTGCCGATCTAAAAAGTCCACTACGGAATTTGGACTCTGTCTCTCTTTATTCTGTAAGTAGGGTCAAATTCATAAATAATTCAGTGGATTTGGAAGTCAACCAGTCAGAAATTCGCTATCACCAAACCGGGCAGATAATCGTTGCGCGTTCTTTAACGCGCACGCTCGTGCAGTGGCCAATTTTCTTACGTTTTATTCAATTGACGCTTTATTAAACTAAATTCCGGTCATTTCTATTTCTCTCTTGTTTTATTAGTGTTTCACGCTGAATATGCTTATGTTGCGACGTCGTTAAAAATCAATTTTAATAAAAGTGTACGTCAGTTGCGTTTATTATAATGCGATGTAGGTAGGTGTTACCTTTAAGAGTCATTAATATAATGCAGCAGAAGTATTATATTATCTGTGCAACAGATAACTTATCAGTGCGTTCGGCCATTACGTAAATATTTCTACTCTTGTATATATTTGTTTTGGTGATTTAAAGATGCTTTAATGTCATTTCTGTTTTGAGTAGTCTTTTTACGTTAAACGTGTTGCTATATTAAAACGAGCATGTGACTGAAACGTAAGTAACTTTTTTATTGTTTCACGGCAGCGATCTATAGTATATATTGATCTGTATCGACCAATCTGTTAAAGTCCGTTACGATCTGAGACATCATGTATCGATCTGTGAGTCATCCTGTGTCGATCTGGGACAACCTGTATTCAACTGAGACATCCTGTATCGATCTACGATTTCTTTAATCGTTCTGGGAAAAGATTTGGGGTAGCCTGTACCGAGTTGAGACAGCCTAAATTGATCTGGGACTTTCTGTATCGATCTGGGACATTCTGCATCGATCTGGAGCATTCTGTATAGACATAGGAAAAACCTGTATCGATTTGGGACGTTCTGTATTGATCTGTGACATCCACTTTCGATCTGGGACGTCCTCTAAGGATGTGGGACATTCTTTATTGATCTGGTTCATCTTGCAACGTTCTGGGACATCCATAACTTTTTATTGTTTTACGGCATCGATCTATTATATATTGATCTACGAATATCTGTATCGACCAATCTGTAAAGTCTGTAGTGTTACGATCTGAGACATCCTGTATCGAACTGGGGACATCTAGTATCGATCTGTGCCGTCTTGAATCGATCGGCACATTCTGTATCGATCTGGACATTCAATTTCGATCTGAAGCATCCTGTAAAGATATGGGACATCCGGTATCTAACTGGGACATCCCGTAAAGATCTGGGATAGGCTGTATTTTTCTGGTTCATCTAAATAATGTCGTACATCGTAACTGATTACAATGTACGACATTCTGCATCAAACAGGAACATTTTGTATCGATCTGAGACATTGTGTCTATCTGGAACATTCTGTATCGATTGAGACATTCTTTGTCGATCTGGGACATTCTTATTCGATCTAGGTCATTCTTTAATGAGCTGGGCAATTCTGTAACGATCTGGGACATTCTGTATCGATCTGGGACATTCTGTATCGATCTAGGACATTCTGTATTGAACAGGGACATCCTTTATCGATCTGGGTCATCTTGGAACGTTCTGGGACATGTATCCGTCCGGGATATACGGTATTAATATGGGACATTTTATTTAGATCTGGTGCCTTCTGTATCGACCTAGGTTATTTTTCTCGATCTGGATCAACCTGTAACGATCTGGGTCATCTTGTATCGAACTGGGGTCATGGAGTATCGATCTGGGGCATCTTGTACCGATCTGCAATCTATTTTTCGGTCTTGGACATATGGTATCTAACTGGGACATCCAGTAACTATCTGGGATAGGCTGTATATTTCTAGGTCATTCAGTTACGATGTACGACATTCTACACCAAACAGGCACATTCTGTATCGATCTGGGACATTCTGTGTATATTTGGAACATTCTGTATGGATCTAGGATATACTGTATCGATCTGGGACATTCTGCCGCGAACTGGGACATTGTGGGTTGATCTGGTACATTTTGTAACGCTCTGGGACATTCTGTAACGATCTGGGACATTCTGTATCGATCTGGGACATTATGTGTCGATCTGGGACCTTCTGTATCGATCTGGGCATTTGTATCGATCTAGGAAATCCTGTATCGATCTGGGACAACTTGTATTGGTATGTGACAGCCTGTACCAATCTGAGATATCCTGTATCGATCTGGGACATCGAGTGTCGATCTGAGACACCCTGTATTGAACTGAGACAATCTTAATCGACCTAGGACAGGCTATATTAATCTGCGACTTTCTGTATCGATCTGGGATATTCTTTATCGAACTGGGACTTTGTGCCGATATAATAAGTCTGTATAGGAACCGAACTGTAGGTAGAATAGGTTCTGATAGATGCAGTTATGAGAGTTCTAATGGTATAACCCTATTTATTAATCGTAGGCGCCAAGCTATTGACATGTGGATTGTAGGATTAGGACCACCCACGCGAGTATCGAAGTTTCAAGTAACCGACTCCATTGGCAAGGTAAAAGTATTGTGCGGGTGCTATAACAGTAGGCACGACTTTTATCCTGCCAGATAGACTTACACGTACGTGTAAGTCTATCTGGCAGGCCCCGACGAGATTTATCAACAGGTGATAGCTTTTCATAAAGACATTATTTTGTACCACGACAGTTTTTAATTGGATGACGTTTTTATGAAGTGTCTAGCTAGCGGGCCCCTTATGATTATTTTTATTGTTAATATACTTTCAGATCGCCCAATAGTTCTCGAAGTTAGAAACTATTATGTACCTTATAAATTCAAAATTTCGGCTTTCTGTGAGCTACACTTCAGAAGATATTCATTATTTAAACAAACGTCTAGCCAGCGGGCACTTTTTTAAATGCTATTATTTTATAACATACAATAGTGTTAGGAACTTGATACTATTATGTACCTTTCAAATCCAAAATTTCGACTTTCTGTGAGCTATACTGTTTGTTTAAATAACGAATATCTTCTAAATTATTTAGAAGATATTCGTTATTTAAACAAACTTCCAGCCAGCGGGCCCTTTTTTAAATACTACTCTTTCATAACATACAATAGTGTTAGCAGCTTGATACTATTATGTACCTTACAAATCCAAAATTTCAACTTTCTGTGAGCTATAATTCAGAAGATATTCGTTATTTAAACAAACGTCCAGCCAGCGGGCCCTTTTTTAAATAATACTCTTTCATAACATACAATAGTGTTAGCAGCTTGATACTATTATGTACCTTAAAAATCCAAAATTTCGACTTCCTGTGAGCTATACTTTAGAAGATATATGTTAATTAAATAAATATGTTTTGTGTTCGCAAGGTACATAATAGTATCATGCTCCTAACTCAATTGTATGACATAAAAGAGTAGTATTTTAAAAAGGGCCCGCTGGCTGGACGTTTGTTTAAATAACGAATATCTTCTAAAGTATGGCTCACAGAAAGTCGAATTTTTTTATTTGTACGGTACATAATAGTGTCTAACTCCGAGCACTATTGGGCGTTTTGAAAGTATAATAATAATAAAAATAATCATAAGGGGGCCCGCTAGCCAGACACTTCATAAAAACGTCATTCAATCAAATACTGTCGAGGTACAAAATATATCTTATTTATTTTCTTGAGGTACAAAATAATGTCTTTATGAAAAGCTATCACCTGTTGATAAATCTCGTTGGGTTCTGCCAGATAGACTCACACCCAGGGCACACCTCTTCAAGCGTGCCATTATAAACAGTAAGTATGCTTCGGCAATCGACGATCGCATCTTCCGATATGGTTAGCCTAGGCTTAAATCGAGTAAGGGAATAGCATGCGGGCATATCATTTTATCTTGTAGTTTGCCGGCCCGGTTTAATGTCCGTTTTGAAATAGAACAGTTCTGTTACCCTTTATTGCAGGCCGAAACTCCACCATCAACCACAGGGACAATCCACACAAACCAAATGGTAGACTCGAAAAAAAATTTGTCTTTTCTTCCTTGACATCCATTCAAACGCTCGCTGGATCTAAAAGGCGTGGGGGCTTTAAACAGCTACCACTGTAAAATTTACTAATGAAGTAATGAACCAAGGTAGATAAATGCCAACAATAGATACCTACTACAATACCAAGCACTACCAACGTGTAGGTCTTTCTAGCGTAGCAACTGACATGTCGCAACTTTACGAGTTTACTTAGTAACTTAATTCTCAGTAACAGTACGCTGGGTACGTTACAACCAGGAACTCGGGTCGATGACACCGCTGCAGTTCACGAATCTTACCTCCATGACTAATAACCGACGTGATTTGACGTTGAGTGAATAAATAAATAAAAAAATTATAGTTGTCCTATTATTCTATATTTTTATTCACTCATAGGGGTTAACTACTAGTTACATAGTTTTCTATTTTATCTGAAGCGAACTTCACATATCTCTTGCTACGTCACACGGCCTAACATGCCCAGATATGAATATAAAACAGCATTGAATAATACATTTCTTTCTGAATCAAGGTGCCTATCTAAACCGTTTTATAGATAATGCTTTGTAGATATATAAACTTTTTTACAGCGACAATCGCATTGCACTGCAACAGGATTCTGATCGATGATTTCATATAAAGAAAGTAAGAAAATTAGCTGATTTCGCACAAATAAAACACGTTAGGTACTAAAAATCCATTGTTCAGAATGCTGATTCAGTTATTAACGTAGCTGTCTGTATTCTTATAAACACGTCAAGCCATTCACTTTGTGATTTTACCATCTATGTATCTAATAGTAGTTCAGATTAATTTGATTACATTATGTTAACTACCTAAAGAACTGACTAGCTGAGAGAGAAATGAGGTGTAGGTGCTACGCATCATTTTTATTTCGATTTAAACGGCGATATAAGATTGCCTTGGATATAAAACTCCGTCCGCGTCAGAGCGACCGGGCGGAATGGCCTCTCGCCGCGAAACCACAAGAAATTGTTCACTAGCGTCGAGCGGCAGCACAGTCTTTGTTTATGAGTAGGCGTTATGGGTGTTGCCTTTGCCTAAACAAGCACCTAAGTGGTTAATTAGAAAAAAATCTAGTCTAGGATTGCCTAAAGTTTAATTATAGAAGATAGAGGGATGCATTAATAAAACAAGTCTCATCTAATTAGTTTTAGAATTTTATAACAAGAAAAAATTACATTTACGGAAAATATTATTTTAAGTTTATAATTAATTTATTCATAGATCTTCTTCAGTAGTAATCCTATGGTGGGAGTTGAGTGGACGTCTGCTTTCCTCATCCGAGCCATAGATAACCTCCTCGTCTGAATCGTTGATCATAGAGAATGCGGGGTTGTCTTTGGTAATGGCCGTTTCTGAAACAACAAACCGGGAATTTATTTGCTTAAATTGCTTTTAATTGCAGTTTTTATGAATGTTTCAGATTTTAGAATGGTTTGGCTCCGATATTTAGATACTCATAACTGTCTCGGTATCGTTAAAACGTTCAGGAGCTCTAAAAACAAGAACTATACGCTCACAGATTTTTTGAAACACATGTTTCAACTGGTAACCCAATTTAGTGATGTAAGTGTTACAAGCCTATAAATTCTTCAAGCTGAGGCGAGATGCAAGAAAAGTTATCCTCGCGAACAACATAATATTATAGAAACCTCTCAACAGCCGTCGAGTAGTAGCCTACCCGACCAGAACCCAGGAGAGTTCGAAATATTCACCCAGCCAGAATCATGATGACATTGGCACGTCATATATAGTAAAGGCCTATTCTCTCAAACTACTTAAGTCTCAGTTATCGAGCTCCAAACAAGTTTCTAACACTGTGCTACTTAGTCTTTAATAACTGGTTTTATAAGAAGGTAACAATATTCGTCTATAGGACGTAATCTCTGGCAAAACAGATCCGGTAACGGAAATTCTTTTACGGAAAAAGACACCGCGCATTTTATCCCGGTGTATGAAACATAGCCCACAGGAGCGAAGGGTTCTGAAAAAGCAAATGAAAATTTAATTTCTTACCATGAATATTTCCACCGCCAGGAGAGAACAAATAGGCCAGAATGTAAATATAAAAGTTGAACAGGCCATAGAGGGCCATGAAAGGTGCCGAGGTGTCGAAGTGGATCTTCGGTTGGCAAGCCCAGTGGTCCTGTAATGCTGCCGGGCCCCATCCTTGTAGGGCCAGCACTGTTATGATGGACGTCACTGTACCCACCACTATTGATAGGCAACGGAGTCGGATGTCTGAAACAAATTAATGGGTTTTGTGAGAATATAAAAAAAAATGCCCTGCCCTTCTAGGGTAGTCAGGTGTCCCTAAAAACCTCTTAGGGTTCTATAAATCTACTAGGAACTTAGGAAGTGGTGAAAGGCTGTCTTTATGTAATTGTGACGTTCAAAACTGCTGATTCTCAGTTATCATTTATAAACTCACATGATCTCACTGCTAGGAAAAGGTCTCAACCATAAACAAATAAATAAGTTATATTGAAAAAGAGAAACCGGGCGTATTATACGCCTGGGTGCTAGAAGCTACCAGGTGATCAGATAATTGTAAGACTTACCGAAAAATGGCATATTCCTCAAATCACTATACGCCTTAATGATCAGTATTATTAGGTATAAGAAGTATATCGTGATTGCGCAGAAGAACCACAGTTTCACGAGCTGAAATGAATTTAAAAAAATCATCATTTAAAATAGAGCTGTAGCCTGTAAGTTAAATTGGCTGAATTGAACGCAATTCTTCGAACGTTATGAGCAATAATGACAGAAATTGTCTTTGATTAAGTATTTATTGGCGGTAAGACTTGCAAGCGAGTAGTACAGGGGCTGAACTATGGTTCAGAGTTAGGGGAAAAGATGTTATGAAATTCACTGTAGCAGGCTGGAGGGAGTCTGATTTGCGCCCGGTACCCAGAGAGTTTGTGCGGTTTTAATTATTGAGACTGATAATCCACCTCCTCGTGTCAATTCTGGGGTCGTGACCACATCATGGTTTTTAAACATTCTCTGATGAAGTTTCTCCACTTGCTTCTATTCTCAGCAACATGCACGGCTTCTGAGGCTTTGATGTTCTACGAGATTTGGATTTGGTCTGACCAGCATATAGGACTTCTGCCTCTGACCCTCGACTTTGCCAGTGACAATTACCTTAAGTAAGTTGTCACCAGGTTTACGGGCAATATGGTCATAAAAGTCAAATATCTTGAGTAGGCACACATTCGACAATGATGGCCTTTTTAAATTTTGTGGTCCTGCAAAATCGAGATATTCTTCCTGTGTGCCGTCCACGAGATACGCATCATCTTTCTGTAACACTACATTTCAAAAGCCTCGATGCGTTTGCGGTCAGCGGCTTCTGGAGTGCAGGTTTCTGCTCCATACAAGAATTTGGAGAACACAAGGAAGCTGACAAGTAACAGTTTTGACTTGTTTGAAATGTTGCGGTCTATCCATACTCTCTCGAGTTGCAAGATACCACTCTTTGCCATTCCAATGCGCCTGCGAATCTCATCTTCACACGATCTATTGTGACTTATGAATCTCATCTTCACACGATCCATTGTGACTTATGAATCTCATCTTCACACGATCCATTGTGACTTATGAATCTCATCTTCACACGATCCATTGTGACTTATGAATCTCATCTTCACACGACCCATTGTGACTTATGAATCTCATCTTCAAACGACCCATTGTGACTTATGAATCTCATCTTCACACGATCCATTGTGACTTATGAATCTCATCTTCACACGATCCATTGTGACTTATGAATCTCATCTTCACACGATCCATTGTGACTTATGAATCTCATCTTCACACGATCCATTGTGACTTATGAATCTCATCTTCACACGTTCCATTGTGACATGAATATCATCTTCATTCATTCATTTATTCATTAAACAATTTACATTGTGTTCGAATTCTACAAAATAATTACATTTCAAATCATTCACACGACCCATTGTGACTTATGAATCTCATCTTCAAACGACCCATTGTGACTTATGAATCTCATATACACACGATCCATTGTGACTTATGAATCTCATCTTCACACGACCCATTGTGACTTATGAATCTCATCTTTACACGATCCATTGTGACTTATGAATCTCATCTTCACACGATCCATTGTCACTTATGAATCTCATCTTCACACCACCCATTGTGACTTATGAATCTCATCATCAAACGACCCATTGTGACTTATGAATCTCATCTTCACACGACCCATTGTGACTTATGAATCTCATCTTCACACGATCCATTGTGACTTATGAATCTCATCTTCACACGACCCATTGTGACTTATGAATCTCATCTTCACACGATCCATTGTGACTTATGAATCTCATCATCAAACGACCCATTGTGACTTATGAATCTCATCTTCACACGACCCATTGTGACTTATGAATCTCATCTTCACACGATCCATTGTGACTTATGAATCTCATCTTCACACGACCCATTGTGACTTATGAATCTCATCTTCACACGATCCATTGTGACTTATGAATCTCATCTTCACGCGATCCATTGTGACTTATAAATCTCATCTTCACACGACCCATTGTGACTTATGAATCTCATCTTCACACGATCCATTGTGACTTATGAATCTCATCTTCACACGATCCATTGTGACTTATAAATCTCATCTTCACATGATCCATTGTGACTTATGAATCTCATCTTCACATGATCCATTTGACTTATGAATCTCATCTTCACATGATCCATTGTGACTTATGAATCTCATCTTCACACGATCCATTGTGACTTATGAATCTTATCTTCACACGATCCATTGTGACTTATGAATCTCATCTTCACACGATCCATTGTGACTTATACTGTGCCGAAATAATTAACTGTCGAAATTCAGAATGACATTCGTACGGTCCACCACAATGATCTTCGTTTTGGACCGGTTTATGGAATTATCCTGTTGCAAAGAGAGCCGATCTCGGTTTCGATTACTGCAAATAAGATGGTGTCATCAGCGTAGCGCAAATTGGTGATGTTATTGCTATTGATGTTAACACCCCTGCCGTTTCAGAGAGACTGATAATATAAATGACCAAATGTCATCATTGTGCCTAACACTTACCTTATTCTTTCTTTAGTAGCCCCACAGCTGTGCAAGTCATCTTGAACTAGCTGTTGCGGTACGATCCAGACCGAATCTCTACCTCTTTCTAGGCCCACCTTAGGTGCCCGTAATCAGGCACCCATTGTCGGACTTAAGCTCGTTGTTAAGTGTTTTTAATTTAATTTGATTAATGTTGTGCCAATAAACACAATTTTCTTTATTATCATTCTTTTCTTTTTCTTCGTTTTCTATCATTTTTTTACTTTCTTTTTTTTTATTTGTGTTTCTTTTTTATAAGTTGTACTTAGATAATTACATTGTATCCTTCTGTTATGTTTTAGGCTAATTTTAATTTAATTTTCAAGTTATTAACATCTTTTTTTTAGTTTTTGGGTCTTTTTGTGGGTTTAGTAGTTTTAGCATTTAGTCTTATTAATTTTATGGTGCATGCTTAGCTATAAGATATTGTTACATTAACCTTACAGTATTATAGTGGAAATAATTTTAATATTTAACAGTGTACACAATCGTTGATTGGTCAATAAATATAAAAAGGCTATTTATTTTCTTTCATTCTTCTTTCCCTTCTTTGTTTCCTCTCTTCTTTTCTTTCTACCTACATTCTACAGAGTTATGCTATTAAAACTTACGGGATAGTCGGGATCCATCATATAATTGAAGGTAGGATCCAGGTAGCTGCTGAACTTCTGCCAGTTACCAAGCATGAAGGCGGGAATCACGCACAGAGCCACCAGGACGAACTTGAACAAGTAGAAAGAGACCAGGCCTCTGTCGTTCTGGAAGAAATCATACAAATAGAGATGTTATGGTCGGCTCAATAGGTTTAGGAAATAAGTCTTATATGAGAAAGGTTCTAAGGTCGAGAACTCTTTGAACTTTGGATGGTAAACAAGCCGGGTAGTGGTACACGTGGAGAAATATACGTCGTAGGTAGATAATATCAACATGCTGTGTGATGCCGTTATGAAATTTTATCTCTAAGGTCACAAAATAAATAAGTCCTAGTAGGTATTTTTAGTGTTCCTACAAAAATATTTTCTTTGGAACCTTTCTGATGGTGGAGCGACGTACATATTTTCTAGTAAAATTTTAAGAACAATTTGGTCGAATTGCATCGCATTTCGTTCGTGTGAACGTACTTGCAATTTCGCTTAGTAAAAATCTCTTATCAGTGTGATATACATTGAATCGCATCGAGCTGTCAGGAAGGTCGATAAGTCTCTTTGTGGTGACAGTTACAATTAACTTTATTTGCGATGACAGTTACAATTAACGTAGTGGCACCAATGATATAATCGACACTTTTAGGACATAGTGTGTCTTCATAAAATTAAAAGTCATTTTGTCATCTTTAAACAAAAAGTAACGATTGAGTTTTATTACGTATATTCTTGAAATAAGAATAGGGTGTATTATTTTTATTAACTATTCACAGACTAGAAAAAATAACAATAATAGATAAAAGTGTATAAATCTCCAATAATCAACATCCAGTTATCGACAGTTACCAGTTACCGACACCCAGTTATCGACTATTATCCGTAATGTGCATCTGCCAGCACACCACCATGATAACTTAGGCGGTAATTAACTAAAAGTAACTATTAAAGAAGATGCAAGTTTGCGTAAAGGTAAATTCTCGAAGTCCGAGTCTATAGAATCAAGGTCTACTTGATTCTTTGTATTTGTTATTTTTGCTCTTTCTGGTTCTTTCTCTTCGTCATCTTCTAAATTATAACTAACTAGCTTTTGCCCGCGACTTCGTTCGCGTGGAATAGTGACTTCTGATGCCGACTCTTGACCAATAGATGGCGCTGTATGTCCGGAATAAATTTTATTTTATATTTTATTTTTTGTAATAAAAACTATCCTATGTCCATTCTCAAGTTCCAAACTATGTCTGTACCAAATTTCTCACAAATCGGTTCAGTAGTTTAGGCGTGAAGCAAAGACAGACAGACAGACAGACAGACAGACAGACAGAAAGACAGACAGACAGAGTTACTTTCGCATTTATAATATTATAAAAACTATCCTATGTCCATTCTCAAGTTCCAAACTATGTCTGTACCAAATTTCTCACAAATCGGTTCAGTAGTTTAGGCGTGAAGCAAAGACAGACAGACAGACAGACAGACAGACAGACAGAAAGACAGACAGACAGAGTTACTTTCGCATTTATAATATTAGTAGGGATATCAGCGTATACAATCTCCACATCTGACTCTTCTGAAGTCAAACCTTCTTGAACGGTATTCTTTGCTTTCTTAATCTTACTTTTATTTTTCTTTTCATTGGTTAACTGTGTCCTTTTAATGTCTTGTTTTCACTTCTCTGTCTTGCTCTTTCTTGCTGTTTTTTATTTTTCTCATTTTCCGTTTTTTTTTTTTATGTTCTTGCCAAGCTTTACTTGTTAGATAGTGTTGGTGGATTTTTTTCTCGTTTCATTCTCTTTTTATTACTATCCAAATTTTTCGCCGAAATAAACTCCTCTTGAAAGGAGATGGAACAGTCACTCCCAAAACATTTTCCAAAGACTTATTTTGTGGTGTCGTGTATTGCAGTTCCATGGTAGTAATGATAAGTTGTTGAGTTAGGCTATTAATTCCTATTACTATAAGGAAACCAGATTAAGGTTTCGGTGGAAAAAGTTTTTGGTCGATTATTGTATTAACTGTGCCGTTATGATTAGGTTGTTGCATTTGGGAATCTCCTGTTACTTTAGGTGATCCGACCGGTGAAGTAACTACCGGTATTAAAACAGGTTGGTTAATATTATTAGTCTTGGTGATATTGTTAGGTTGTTCCATTAGAGGATCTTTAGATAAATCGGTCGGTGATAGATACCTCGTCTCAATGTATCTGACGGTAGGAGCATCCAATGAATTTGAATGACATAACGCGTCTTCGGATCGGATTGGTTAGTCGTAGTTTCTTTTTCGGTTTGCCTAATTTCATACATTTCGATGTAATTAGGACCAAATGTAAAAAGGCCCCCGCTCGGCATCCATTTGGGCGCAATCTTTTGTTATATTTGTGAGTTTTTTTGCAGCACTGGGTTCTCTTTCCGAAGAATTGTGGCAAGGTTGTTGTGATACGGCTTTTCTAATGAGTTTTAGTCCATCAATTGCGTAATATTTGGATATAAAATTACGACTTCAATACCATTTTACGAGCAAAAAATTGATAAATGAAGAAGCATTGTTCTTTGTGACAATGCACAAATAATAAGACTGTATGGTCATTTCCCCGAATTTTAATCATGGAGCGTAGTCGTAGACTCGTAGGTACTCCGAAATGTTTCCAGCAACTGTAATTTTTTCTCCATTTTTTACAGCATCAACGGCTTTTTCTAATTGGTTGGGGGTATAATTTTACTCGGAGCCAATGAAGACAATCCTCGACACATATTATTACCCAATTATCGACGCTGTCGATTACTGGTAGCTGGACATGGATTAACCTACTTCAAATATCTACCAATTGACTTACTTGACTTAATGTTCTACGTTTCCTGGATGGGGCAAAGGGCGTCCACAGTAGTCCTCCATCGCGATCGGTCCTGTGCTTCACGCTTCACCTCACTCCACGTCATACCGATGCTCGTCGCTTCCGCCAACACGGTGCGACGCTAGGTTTGACGGGGACGGCCACGCTTTCTTTTGCCTTGGGAATTCCAATCCAGCGCTTGTTTCGGTTTATGATCAGAATCCCTTCGCAGCATGTGGCCAATCCAACTCCACTTGCGACACTTGATCTGGCGGTCGATCGGGCTCTCGTGGCATTGCTCCAACAGCTCTACGTTGGTGATGGTCTCGGCCCAGTGAATGCCGAGTATGCGACGAAGACAGCGGTTGACGACGACTTGGATCTGGCGTGAGATGTCTTTTGTGACCTTCCACGTTTCGCATCTGTAAAGCAGCACGGATTTGACCCGAAGATTTAGAGTTTAATCCTTCGGCTCAGTTTTCGCGATTGCCAAACAGGTCTCAGCTGCGTGAAGGTAGCTCGTGCTTTGGCGATCCTTGAAGCGATGTCCTCTTCACTACTTCCAGTTTCTGACACGACGCTCCCGAGGTAAGTAAACTTGTGGACGCGTTCCACTGCCTCTATGCCCGGGTCACGCAGTAAGCTTACGTCGAACCTTCTTCCGATCTTGCCGGATCTTCTCCAGCCGCACGGGCCACTGCAACCTAAAGCCGGATTTCAACAACTACCAGATGGTGGTCGATATCAATATCGGCGCCCCTGCGGTTTCGGACATCGAGCAATGAGGAACGCCATTTGGCGCTAATGGCAAGGTGGTCAATGTGGTTCTTAGTGACTCCATCGGGTGAGTTCCACGTGTACTTGTGGTGGTCCCATATATAAATAATGTTCCTCCAATGGTCAGGTCGTGGTTCTGGCAAAACTCGACAAATCGGTCTGCGTTCTCATTAGAAACTCCAAGCCCTTGCGTACCCATGTGCCGCTCGCGGTTTGTGTTAACGCTCCCAACCTTTGCATTCAGGTCCCCCATGTCTAGGACGATATCTTGTTTCGTGATGCTTCTAAGGATGGCATTGAGGGCGTTGTAGAAATAGTCCTTGGTATCCTCTGGCGATGCATTAGTTGGGGCGTAGCATTGTACGATGGAGATCTTCCGGGCTCTCGAGTAAAAACGGGCGTACATGATTCGGTCCAAGACCGACTTCCAGTCCAGGAGGCTATTCTTAGCAGCATTAGAAAGAAGGAGCCCTACGCCGTACTCACGCACATCTTCCTCACTTTTTTTGCCAGAATACAGCAAAGTCAAGCCCCCAGACGTTCTCAGCTCACCAAAGACGTTTCTTCTCACTTCGCTTAGACCGAGTATTTACAGGTTGTAATTTAGCATTACTGCTTCTGCTTGGGCTATACTACTGTCGTCGCTAAGCGTTCTTATATTCCAAAAAGCAATTCGTGTCCGTGTTTTAAAGCCAAGAGACGTCGGTAGGGTATCGGTCCGGTTTCTCACTGTTTCAGTTTCGTTAATCTATTATTGTCGGGCAAGCGAGTGATGAGCCCACTGTGCCTTAAATCGCTAGCGGGGCTGCCGCTTTAGAGCCTACGGATTTGCTCGGTTTTTTGTCGGGTAACCTCCCTAGTGAGTCCATACGAGTACCGCAGAAGGTATTTTTGGCACATTATAGGTAATGCTCTTATCACCAACAGCGATTCCCACCAAAACTTACCCTAGCTTCTCTCCCCGAACTACTAAATACGCAAAACAAAAAGAACTATTGTTCTGAACTAAACGTTTCGTTCAATATTTGATATTTAATTGCAACACCATGTTAGTTGGCTGTCAGCGATTTGACAGCTTGGATTGACAGCTGACACTTGACAAGAGTCGAGAGAGAAAATTTGTGGTGAGCACACGGTGAATTCGGGTTCTTTGTGGAAACATATCTAATCGAGATGTGTTTCGCCCATTGTAATTGTTAATTGCGCCCGCCGGTCGCAATCGGCGTTGTGGGGCGCCCGCGAAGTCGGTTTTGAATATATTTCACGCACAACGAAGTGCTTTTGCGGGAAACGTGTTCTGCCTGGTGGACGCCGGAGCCTTCGGTCCA
This sequence comes from Orthosia cruda, assembly GCA_964057195.1. NCBI lineage: Eukaryota > Metazoa > Arthropoda > Insecta > Lepidoptera > Noctuidae > Orthosia > Orthosia cruda. The sequence continues at coordinate 45,006,118 of OZ059830.1, read as the reverse complement.
GACAGCCGTCAGTCTATCCCTTATTGCCCTAATATTATATATATTCTCCTATCCCCAATCTCCCGGCACGGCACGATATTGATCGACCCCCAGAAGCCTACCGCAGGAATACCAGTAAGTGCATATATTACAAAATAATATTACCGCCCAACCTTTGTGACATCTTACACCCGTAGTAGGAACCAGTATATCTGTCAATAAGGAACAAATCCCCTAACTTTCCACTACTGCGTTACGGCAGGTTCGTGGCATACGGGTTCAGACAGGGTCCAGGAGTCCCACACTGCTAATGGGCCCCGGTGCTGAGCTCGTGGCTTGGGACCCGAAGACCTGTATTTAACATTTGGTAGCAAGAGCGTGGTTTGCATTCCACGATCATAGTATACGCTAGGACACTCGTTTACACTGAACGCTGTATTGTTTGTCGGTTTGCTTTTTATTTTTGAGAATACTGGGTTGGAAAGTGGTACATTTTGAGTCACTCAGAGTTAGCCGTGTCTTGTTAGGGGCAAAGAACCCCCACAGTTACATTCCAATTTATTAAAGTGAAGTGTACAACTCATAACTTAATATTGTCACTCCGGGATAGAAGGTTTGTATATAATTTGTTTATTTGTTGTATACAATATAGGTTTGGTGCAGACTAAATAGTCTTCCCTAATTGTATTTGATTGAATCATAGTTATTGTTGGATCTTGAACCTTCTATCTTGGCATTGTAAGTTTGTTTATATTGTAAATATACTCAGTGCCCGCTACAGAAGATGTTGTAAAGTATATTGTTACCAATTATATAAGAAAATTGGTTAGTTTGTTTGATATTGACAGTAATATTCTAATTGATTGAAGTCAAAGTCATTGTTTTTAACTATTAAAGTAAATTGAATATTGAACTTCTATTGTAAAATCAACCTACCCACTTTTGTGTTGATAATTTTTATTTAATAGAATACCCTCTTGTGTGTTGACAATTTATTTTCTTTTGGTACCCACTTTGTTTTTGATAATTTATTAATTGATATTTAGGGTTCCATAATAAATTTGTACTGAAAGATAATTAAGTAAATGTAACAGGGTTCAGTACTATTTGTTAAATTAACTTGTTGTTTCTCGTACAGACTTTATGATTTGATATTTAATTTGGTAGGAGAATTACTGTCAAACTGTTGTTTTGGTTACACACATATATTATTAATTTAAGTTGTTGAACATTTTGTGTATTAATTAATATTTAATCACAGTTGCTTACATTTTGACAGTATGACTTTCAATACATTTGCTTGTAAGATTAGAGCGGCATTGAGTAGATCTGATAGATCAGAGGCTTTGTTGGCCCGTTTTAGTGAACTCCCAGCCCGTCAAGTCAGGGTGGATGAATTCTATGCGGAGTATTTGGCGCTATTGTCCACCGAGGACACTGAGTTGGCCGCTGCGGTTGAGGCAGACATCGCGCAGTTTTACGGTTTCTCGGATGACATTGTTGAGGCTACCGCTAAGTTGAGGGGTTTTGCGCATGGGAAATATGGTGGGGATGATGCCACACACCTCCCGCCTTTTGATAATTTGTTGAAGTTTAGGTTCGCGGTATGTGCTGCTCATATTACAGCACGGATGGCCATGTGGTCGCGTCCTGTCCGAGGTTCCTAGAACGGAACACAAAGGACCGACGTGGAATCACCAACAGCCGCAAGTGGTGCTACACTTGTCTGGGACAGCATTTGCAGCGGGATTGCCAGAGGTCAGATCCTTGCCCGCACTGTCAAGGTAGGCACCACCGCGTGTTGTGTCCGGACCAAAATGGTGTCGGTGGCCCTGATGATGCCGGACGCTCCCACATAGGCGGGGGAGCGCATCCCCACCAACCCCAGGTGGATCCTCGACGGGGTATACGTCGCAAAGGCGGGGGCACTCCTCCACCCCCTCCTCAATTGGAGGAAGCGTCTGCTTTTCAGGACGACTACCAACTCCAGAGGGGTTATCAACAATAGGTAGTCGCCTCCCTCTCCTCTACTACAGCCGCCCAGCCAGAGACAGTCCTTCTGCCAACTGTCCCTGTAAAGATCTGGGGCCCGAAGGGTAAATCTTTGTTAGTTCGTGCCCTTTTGGATTCGGGTGCTCAAGGCTGTCTTGTATCCTTTTGTTTAGTGGAAAGATTGGGTCTCCCACCTAGATTCTACCCTTCTACCATATGGGTGGTATTGAAGCGGTTGGTCAACGGAGAGAAATTGAAATTTGTGTTTCGTCTGTTCATTGTGGGCCAAGAATCTTGGCCAAGGCCGTTGTTTGAATGATATTTTGGGCAGACACCCGCAGGTAACCAGTCCCTGCAGTCCTGCAGTGGTGAATTTGACGTCGGACCTAACTCCTGCCGACCCGAAGTGGTTAGTACCCGGACCCGTATATGGGTGCGGATGTTTTGAATTTGATTTTGTCCGGGACCAAGTGGGTTCTGCAGACGAATAGTTTAGTAGTTGTGCCGACGGTTTTTGGTTTTGGGCTTACGGGTCCCGTGTTGAAGGGCTCCGCCCCGTGGATTTAGGACCAAGGACTGATATTGAGATAGTCCTTTGTTGGTTTCGCCCCTCAGCTTATACTTTGGAGGTTTTTGTGGCGAATAGAGTCTCACAGATTCAGAACTCAGAGACTAAACTGATCTGGAGACATGTCCCAGGAGAATTGAACCCCGCAGACTGCGTGTCCCGTGGTTGTTAACCATTCTCTTTGGTGGGGACCAGACTGGTTGTCGCATCGCGAGACGTCCTGGCCCCAGAATAGGTTCTCCTCTCCAGAGGTTCTGCCAAGCTTGCGTATTGGAATTGTGGAAACGCAACCTGCATATAATTTGTATTAACTTTTGGACAGATACAGTTCTTTGTCGAAATTGTTAGGAGTTACCGCTTGGGTCCGGCGTTTCATACGTAACGGACGGAACCCTAATAATAAATTGTTATCCTCAGTTTTGTCGCCTCATGAACGCCAAGAGGCCCTGATGTTGTTGGTTCGTGCTGTACAAGCCGAGCATTTTTACCAGACTATTGAAGCCCTGAAGAAATGCTCAGTTTTGAAAGGCTCAATCGCTCGTCTTAATCCATTCCTAGACCAATCTGGTTTGCTCCGAGTCGGAGGACGACTGCGGAATTCGAATTTGCCTTATGGTGCTCGCCATCCTTTGTTGCTCCCTAAAGGTGGAGCGTTGGTGAAATTGTTGGTGTCCGATCGACACATTAATAACGCACACGCCGGTTGCAACGCCCTCGTAGCCATTTTGCAGCGTGAACCCATAATGGGTGATTTGCCATCCGACCGAGTGACGGAGAGCAGACCATTTGCTTCGGTCGAAACCGATTTCACTGGTCCCTTCTTGGCTGTCAAGGCCTACTTGTGTGTGTTCATTTGTCTGGCCTCCAAGGCGGTTCACTTGTAACTTGTAACTGCCCTCAGCACAGATGCGTTTGTTGCAGCGCTAGGTAGATTTGTTTCCCGCCGAGGACTACCATCTTTGATCCGTTCTGATAACGGTACTAATTATAAGGGCGCTGATAGATATTTAAATGATATTTGTAATTATCTAAATAAGGATAAACAGAATTTGAGATTCGCCATGGCGCAAATGGGAATTAATTGGCAATTTGACTCCCATCGTTGGTCTTTAGAATATTTATTTATTTATTAAAACTTCATGCAACATAAAAGTACATAGGCGGACTTAATGCCTTAGGCATTCTCTACCAGTCAACCAAGGGCGGTGAAGAAATAGCATGGCAGGTGCATAAAAATAGAAATAATAATATTATAAACGCAAAATTAGTACAAAAGTATATAGTTAGAATAAATATACTTAAATATTTCCTATAATAAATACTATATATAAAATGATATATATATATAAATTAATAGAAAGGCGCAAAATGAGACGACTCTGCTATTCGTTTAGAAAAAAATGCCGCAACTTCCGCTTAAATGCATACTGACTGGTGGCCGTCCTGATATCAAGAGGAAGCGCATTCCAGAGAAGAATGGACTGAATATGAAAGGAAGAATGAACAAAATCAGAAGTATGAGAAGGACAGAGCAAGAGAAGATTGTTAGATGAACGCAGATTCCTCGCGTGTGAATTACATAGGTATTGAAAGTGAGGTATGAGATAAGAAGGAGGAGTGGGAGAGTTGAGTAGAGAGAAAAGCGTAGTCAAGGCGCGCAAATTTCTTCTTTGCCGAATGGGCATCCATTTGAGTTCAGTTCTGCAGCTTGACACATGGTCATATTTCCGGAGGTTGAATATGAACCGAATGCAGTTGTTTAAGAGCCTATCCAGCTTATCCAGGAATACCGCGTTTAGGTCAAAGTAGCACACGTCACCATAGTCGATCAAAGGGAAAATTAAAGTCTGCACAAGCAAGAATATTTGCATATTTTGCAGCAGCGCGTTAAGTGGACTGACAAAACTGTCCCTCCCAAAGTTGGAGACCTTGTACTTGTTAAAGAATCAAATTTGTTGCCTTTGTATTGGCGTCGTGGACGCATTGTAGATTTGATTTATGGGTCTGACAGAGGTTCCAGAGTTGCGGAGGTCATGGTCGGAGATTCGGTTTCGAAGCGAGCAGTGGTGAGTTTAGCACGCTTGCTCATTTATTAGCGGACATAACTCCTTATGTCCGAGACGGGGGATGTTCTGAACCAAACGTTTCGTTCAATATTTGATATTTAATTGCAACACCATGTCAGTTGGCTGTCAGCGATTTGACAGCTTGGATTGACAGCTGACACTTGACAAGAGTCGAGAGACAAAATTTGTGGTGAGCACACGGTGAATTCGGGTTCTTTGTGGAAACATATCTAATCGAGATGTGTTTCGCCCATTGTAATTGTTAATTGCGCCCGCCGGTCGCAATCGCCGTTGTGGGGCGCCCGCGAAGTCGGTTTTGAATATATTTCACGCACAACGAAGTGCTTTTGCGGGAAACGTGTTCTGTCTGGTGGACGCCGGAGCCTTCGGTCCAGACAGCCGTCAGTCTATCCCTTATTGTCCTAATATGATATAGATTCTCCTATCCCCAATCTCCCGGCACGGCACGATATTGATCGACCCCCAGGAGCCTACCGCAGGAATACCTGTAAGTGCATATATTACACCATAATATTACCGGCCAACCTTTGTGACACCTTACATCCGTAGTAGGAAACAGTATATCTCTCAATAAGGAACAAATCCCCTAGCTTTCCACTGCTGCGTTACGGCAGGTTCGTGGGGTACAGGTTCAGACAGGGTCCAGGAGTCACACACTGCTAATGGGCCCCGGTGCTGAGCTCCTGGCTTGGGACCCGAAGACCTGTATTTAACAACTATATATTCGCTTGTCAAATGAAATATTTTTCAAAAATATATTATCGACACGTATCGATGATTGGAAAAGTCAATTTGTTCGACACCAACAATTTACTATTATTAAAATAAACTTTAAGTTTCGTTATAACAAAAATCGATCCTATAGTTCTTATAATAACCCGAGAAAAACATCAAATTCGAATAAGTCAATTTTGTACGAAAATGGCGGATTCGCTCAAAAACAATGGGTGCCAGCCAAAAGTGAGCTGTCTTTTTTTTTATAAACTATAGGCTAGCATTTGACCACCATCTCGCCTGACGTTAAGCGATGATGTGGTCTACGGTGAAGCACGCTTGCCTAGAAAAAACCTATTCACTTTTGACATAAAGACCCCCAGGTTGAAGCTATCAGGGAACAAAGACTCCGGACTTGTTTATGGCACAATGTTTGCTTATTAAGAAATCGGTTGCCTACTCTTATTTTATGGGATCAAAAAAAAAGTGTCGGTTATTGGTTCTTGTCGATCATTGGTGCAACTACGAGCAACGTTAAGTCTCCTTATGGTGACAGTTACAATTAATTCTCTGTGTGGTGACAGTTACAATTAAGTATCTTTGTGGTGACAGTAAAAATTAAGTATCTTTGCTGTGACAGTTACAATTAAGTCTCTTTCGTGACAGTTACAATTAAGTATCTTTGTGGCGACAGTTACAATTTAGTCTCTTTGTGGTGTCAACAATTAAGTTATTTGGGATTGGACGCACTTCACAGTCTCGGCGCTTTTCGGCGGGGTCACAACATTGTTCGGATTCTGCGAAATCGCAGTATTTAATTGAAATTAGTATGGTCAACAAGGCCTTGGCAAAAAAAAAACTAAATATATATGATTCCGTATCCACTGCCACAACGACGCATCGCCTCACCTTCAACCTATTTACTATAATATGTTGCCTGTCTGCTACACTATAACACCGTTATTTATAAAAAATTCGGCTTCACCGTCGACCACATCATTGCTTATCAGGTGAGATAGTGGTCAAACGCGAGCCTATCATTAATAATAATAAAAACTAGCGATTCATTAGCACATTCTATATTCAAATTTTCTATATAGAATTTGAATAAAGAATCTGCTCATCAGCTTGGAGATTTTTATAATTAAGACCCTTACTGTACACGTACCTGTCTTAGGCCATGGTATTGTGAGAGCCACGATATCATAACTACTGCCAGGAATGCAGTTTGGAAGAAGTTCCCGATCAAAGGCGCCATGATGGCCCCCGGGAAAAATCTTAGAGGGTACAGAGGATCTGAAAATAGAAAATACATTAGACAAAGTTTTTAGTACAGAGGACACTACTGATAGATGCAGTAAGGAGACCCGAATCTCAAGAAGTTGGTACTGAAATAGCAACAGGAACAGTTAATTGATTAATGTCCCTAATTGTATGGGTCAAGTATTTTCTGAGGGTCTTATTGAACCTCCTATTAAATTGAGTGTCACGAAAGGTCTAAGGCCGTGGAACGCTTTTTGTCGACTGACCTACGAAGACCAATCATGTCCCGTCCCTAAGCATTTAAATATTATGTTATATGCGCAGGGCTATGATTGGTCTTCAGACACTTCTTTTTAGAAACGGTGTTCCTAACGAACGACCCAATAATCTATTTCAATATTAAACCCCAATAGAGTCGAATCCAGTTTTTAATTAATTTTCGGGGTAATTCAGATGTCATTTCATGGAAAATGCTGGGCAGATAATGATTTCCAATCTAGTGCACCGTAACAGAGACCAATAGATCAAAATTAGAGGATTTGATCGAATAACATATAGAACTTACTTAACTTAAATTTTGAAGGTAATAATTCCTTAGACTAGCTACTGCTAAAATAATGCTAGGAGTGAAGATAAGTATAAGTATATCGAATAAGAAACATCAACATTAGGAAAAATATCAAGGTAAAGGACGTAACCCTAAAAATAAAAAAAGGCTAAAATGGAAGGGGACGGGACACATGATCAGAGGAAAGGACAAGTGGAGCAAAATAGTTACACAATGGTATCGAAGGGCAAGTAAAAGGAAAAGAGGTCTACCTGTTTTCCTTTTACTTTAGCAATAAATATTGGACGATGATATCAGACAGGTTGCAGGCATAACAAACATGGAGTAGAGTGGCCAGAGAGAGATCAGAATGGCGTAGACTGGAGGAGGCCTTTGCCAACTGGCAAACGGACTTACAGAAAGTAATGAAGCACCAAATACGCGAATAATTATAATTATGTAAAATATTTATATAAAAGTGCAGTGGTGTAAGAAACATAATTGTATATCTTTTGTCCGTATAAAAGGCTTTATTTTACATGGCTTTGATAATCTCGGGATCCCGGGGTCTCGGTTCTTTAAAAGGCGTGCGAGGGGCCGAAGCCAACTCGCAGAAGCCTTGTTAGGCATTTAACAGGAAATGTGACACCAACCGATGATTATCCCTGTATGCACTACGTAAGTGCACTCAAGGACAATCTACAGCTGGTGCAGGATTATTGCAAAATATGGAGAAAAATGTACTAGGGCTATGGGTTTGGCAGGTTTAGTGGAACGATTGCCTAAAACTATAGGAGGACTATTTGCCCCTGCCTGCCCACTGTTGAACTTCACGACTATAAAATGGCAAAGGTGATTTGCACACTCCATGAATGGGCACCCATAAACGGTCGCTAGCACTTTAGTGTCGTTAAAAAGGCTTTATTATTATTATTTATGTTATTAGTTCCTTAGACACAATCTCTCTGTAGGTTAGGTTACTTGACGAGAAGTGACGAGAACTGCAATTTCTCCATTCGTTTCGCAACTTTCTTTGCACCTTGCAACGGTGAAACGCAACATCTTACATCGGAATGTTTTTCTAACATGTATGTAGGTAGCTACTTATCAATATACCACCGTTTGTTTGGCGTAGCTAACATGCCTCTAAGATACGAATAGGTACCAAATACATTCTACCAACACGCACTGGGCGCGCATGGTGGATGGGTGATTCCTCAAAAGGAAACAAAGAAATTGACCGCGATCTATGTCGAAGTAATAACTAATCTCTTCGTTAGATGTTCAGTTCTTTCAATGCTTATGAACTTTACTAATGTTAGATACCTAATTGTTTTCGTGAAATAACTGTTTGAACGGAATCCTCGGTGCGCGACTCCGACTCGCAATTGGTCGGTTCTTTTTTCGCAACCGTAGATTCTAAACATCGCATTCCATCGTTTGCGTGCATCAAGATCGTTTCAAATACTGCACATTATATGACCATAAATATTCGGTACGAACGATGGTATTTCTAGAGGTAGCTTGAGCCCCTATTGAGTATTGTGTTCCAAAAAGGAAAATAAAACTATCTACCTAATGCTGCTGCAAAAAAACTCAAGGATAAAAAAAACACGCTTGAGGTTGGGTCGGTCCTATGGGTTTCTATTTAAGGAATGGCAAGGTGCGCTTTTTGTTGTGGTACAGATGGTAGCTTGCAACGGATTTGTGATTTGTGCCCACATGGTTGCTAAGATCTTTTAGGTTACTTATAAGTATTAGGGGCAATTGAGCACAGTTTTTTTTGCTTTCTGCGACCATAATTATGCACCTGCCATGTTACCTCTTCAAGTCTTCACCACTCTTGGGTGACTTGTAGAGAAAGCCTAAGGCATTAAGTCCGCAATTGTACCTTTGTGCATGAAGTATAGATAAAAAAAAAACCCGACTGCTTAAGGTTACACTAGTCAAATATTCTTATGACAGTGTTTGACGACGTACGTTCAAAATAAAAATTTATATCAATTTGTCTCATCATTATCTAGCCCTGTATGCAAACAAAAAAGTTAATAATTTAAATATTTGAAAGTTATGAGCGTCGAAAGTTCCATATTTGAACAATAATTTAATCGCATCTTTGGGCGGAAATAAATACCATAAGAAGAAGGAAAATTGCAAAACGGTTTCCATACAGGGATAGATTAGTAATTGAACAATGCAAATAATTTTATTTTGAAAATATACATTTAGTAGTTTATCCATGATATCTAGACTCCCAAAGGTCTGTTCATAAAATTTCGCGCGCTTTTTTAGTCCTAAATCATCATCCATTTCGCTACAAATTTGCAAAAGTGCTAATTCGTACGAGAACTAGCTTCTTACTGCTCATCACAGCATCTATCTCTTTCGCACGTGTTGTCGGATGAGACAGCATGCATTTTAATTTAACCTCCCGCACAAAATAGTTTGTGCCGTAGACTAGGGTAACCTTAAGAAGCGGACTAAAAAGAAGTAAACAAGAAGACAATCATGCTGTGCAGTCGGAGTATACATATTCTCGAGCTGGCTGACCAAAACCAGATGTATCCTCCGACTGCACAGCATGATTTTCTTTCTGTTTACGTCTTTTTAGTTCGCTTTTTAAGCAGTCGGGTTTTTAGATTTTTTTAATTAACTTTTTTTATTTATAACTTTTTAGTTAACTTTTGTTTTTTCGTATTAGCTAGGAAGTTACATTAAAATATATATTTTTGAAATCAGTTCTTAAAACCTTTTATTTTCATACCCCACACCATAAAACTGACAGAAAATAAAAATTGGGCCCACGCAATATGGCGCCTAAAAGCCACCATTTTTCTACTTTCTAATTTTAATGTAGCCAGTGACATTCGCAAGGATAAGACGAATCGATTGACGTAAGTATCATCAAAATCGGCCAACTCGTTTGGTCTCTAGAACGCCACATAGGAGCAAACAAACATACATACATAGACTGATAAACACATGCAACCGGGTAAAAATATGTGTTGCAAACATTTTTGGTTGTAGAAAATACGTTTATTTTTCGGAACTCAGCACTGTGTGTGCTACGTTTGAAAGAAAGGCACGGCCAGTCTTGTGAGTCTAATAACGACTGTCAATTTTATTGATATTGCAAAATGAGAAGTGTCAGTCAAGATCTAAATGTACGTATAAGGCCTATTTATGTAGAAAATGGAGATTGAAATGTTAGCTTGGCACGAGCTTACAAAAAGGCCCTTAGGTACTCATACCGTCCTTACTCGTACCTACATGTGGGTAGACAAGCGTAGGCCAACTGGCAACTATAGATAGATAGTGACTAAGTATACAGTCAGCAAGCCGCGAGCGACGGAGTGACGCAAAAGTCTCGAACATTCGTTAGAGTGTAGCTCCTATAGAGTTCTGTGGAGGCAATTGCATGTCTGTCTACAAATAGCGACCTTATCACGTAGTAACACGGACGGTTTTCAAAAATCAAAAAGTCATGGAAATTGTCATCACAGTGCAGTTTCTATCGAGTATTCTGTAGTGGGCAGCGTTAACATTGACAGCGACTTTATGTCATAGCGATAAGGTCGGTTTTCGTAGACCAAGTTAGTGTTGCTGAGGTGCGTAAACGAAACAATTCTCATCGCATCGTGCATCGTGCCGAGGGGGGCGACAAAAACCGGTCCCCGGGGTAATCGCGCACGTCTCGGCATTTAAAACATGGACAGCTTTGAGACTTTGACAGGGGCGGACCGTGAATTTGTTGGGCACTACACACCTAATTGGAGGCTTACCAGGACAAAATATAAACGAAAAAAATAATCATTTTACAAAAAAATACTACCGACTTCCAAATAACAAAACTACGAAGTGAAAAATAACTTATTTTTGGAAGTCGGTGTCTTTGGTAGGTACCAATTTTTTGCGTTACTATATTTTTACGTTTTCATAGTTTTATATTGTAAATAAGTTAATTTTAAGACCGCGCTATCGCATAAGTTATACCTGTAATGATAGTTGTAAGGGAGATTTTAATAAATAAATATATAATGCCAGAATAGATTACCCGAATATCATGAAACTGAACATAACCGATGAAATGAGAGTGTACCAAGGTGAACTATACACATTTGCGTATCCCTTTAGAGCGTACTGGCGTGATGTTATGTTATGAAATGGTATAAACAATAAACAGACATGCGATTGCAGCAATCCCGAGAGGTTTGCCGTTATTTATTGAAGAGTTCTGTTGTATATCTCCGAAGTTCTTCATCAGATCTTCACCAAATTAAAACGGGACCAATTTCGGAACATATTCTATCAAACAAAAAAAATATTTTCAAAATCGGTCTACAATTGACGGAGATATCGGTGAACATGCATAAAAAAAAACATACATAAAGACGAAAATAGAACCTCCTCCTTTTTGGTAAGTCGGTTAAAAAGGAAAAAATATAAATAGATTAAACACAAATAGAATCCTGCACTGGATAGATTCGACTTTATTTTGAACATAGAAAAATATTACCTATCTTTAGTAAACCCCTCTTGTCGATTGGAATTCTTGGCCCTAGGCCGGGGCTCTCTGGACCCGGCGACATTAATAACAATTTTGTGTCGTTTGGTGACACTGTCATTATTGTGACGGGGCCCTCTAACCCTCGAGGCTCTGGTGGATTGCACCATTTTGCACCTTGAGATCCCTCAAGATCAGAGGCGCGGGGCGAGCCTCCCTTTCCGCCCCTTTTTTAATCCACCATTGTGGTAAATGCGGCCCTGGACTTTGATACAAACTATACGTAGGGTAGGTAGGGGTATACATGCCATTGTGTTGTGTACTCCCTTTGTTATTATAGTGAAGAAAAATAAACATTCTGTGGGGTGTGAGACGAAATTATCCTATCATTTTGTGGAGTTAAATAATATTTAACTCCATAAAAGCCTAGTTTTACATCAGATAACTGGATCTGGATCACAGATTACCTCCCAATAGATACCGCATGCCTATGCATAGTTCCACCAAATTTGGCGGAAGGCACGGGTTGCGCGGGGAGTGACAAGTGCGCCGTGATTGGCTATTTAAGGTCACGGTACCTGTCGTAGTGACGGGACATGTACATTAAAGGTCGATAAAAATATCGATAGTTTTCAAACAGAATGGTATTTTATGTAAAATTTCTTAGCCGGCGATTTTATAATTACTTTAATAATGAGAAAGAAAACATCGATCGAGAAAAGATTTTGATTTTGGCCAAAAGTGATTTAATTTAAAAATGATTAATTTAAAGAGCACAATTAGTCCAAAGTAAAACTAAACTAATTTGTTAATTTTTAAATAATCAATTTTAACAAAATTATTTCATTCTCCTATATACCATATTAAACAACGATCATCGATACTTTTCGATAAGCAGAAAACGTATTTTTCTCAACATTTTTACTTCTGTAGGAAAAAGATAGCAATATAATAATTCCTTATGAGTGAAAGGGACTTTCACAAAAGACATCAACGAGCGCTCCTGTAAAGTGTGCAATTTTGATTTTCTAACCATTATAACTTGACCTTTTTTGATTGGTCAATATTTATTACTTTGCCTACTGGTGGAATGTTACCCCATCTTTTTTTGAAATCGAAGGGTTGGTTGATTTTCCACACCATTTTACTGCACAATTCGTATTTTTTTAAGGCAAACCGTTGATAACTATTTTTTAAACAGAATTAAAACTAGAAATCGCTTGCGTCCCTACAGCTCTAATTTCTGGTCGACACTAAAGCGATCACACCGTGCGCTGAGTTATATCAGCCTAAATAGGCTGATGTGTGGTGCGCGTAAGTTGTCTTCTATGCGGGATCTATTGGGAGGTAATCTGTGATCTGGATGGATGGAGAGGGCGAGGAAGGCCAAAAAAAAGATGGATGAACTGTGTGAGAAGTGATATGAAACAAAAGGGAGGCAGTAATAGCGGGACGGGGGACAGGACGGTATGGAAGAAGAAAACGTGTTGCGCCGACACCCCAATTAACATGGGATAAGGCCAGGCAGATGCTTTATTTATTTAATTACAGAGGTTGTTAAGTAACCAAACCAACTAAGTATAATTAAAAATAATCAATTAAAACATAAATAAAAATATGCAAAATTAACAAAGTCGCTGGTCCCAACGCGAATAAAGAAAATTTGGTTCAAATAAATTTCACTAGATGGTGTGATAAGCTTCGATTTGTAATTGAGTTTTGTGAAATATAAAGATTTTCTAGAGGCGATCATAAAAAATGTATGTTCTTGTTTAAGGAATATGGGGCTCTTAATTCACATTTCACGTATTATTTTAATGGAACATTTAAAATTGTTTTAAAATTCTGAGGCATCCACTCGATTTTTTTAATATGTTTTGTAATACATTTTGGTAAAATGAAACTGTAAAAACGTGACTACAAAACAAATCATAGCTGTATTTAAAAAAAGGTATTCACGAACCGAGTAAACCCTTTTACTTGCTAATCGCTGCTGCCATCTATATCCGTGGAACAGAACCGGACGCGATCGATTTTCTTAGAAAAAATATCATTTCAATCAGACGAAAAACGCTAAGTTACGTTACGTCGGCACGGTTTCTTTGTATGGGATGACGCATACTAGTATAATATTATCTGTGACAAAGTAAAATTTTGGAGTAAATAAAAAACACTCTCAATATTCCCTATAACAGTAGGTATAGTTTTTGTCAAACTTCTTGGCCGCCCTGATGTCGGTTATCCGATGCGCAAGGCACGGATCAGTGTCGTTTTACTACTGCGCAGCAATTATAGCCAACTTCAGGGCGGCCAAGAAGTTGGCGAGAACTGTACTTCTGACGTTCCAATAAAATTGTTGTCCATTCATCAGGAAACAAATCGTTTGTTGGATCAGAATCCAAGTGATCATTAAGCGCGGCCAGGGTTCGGGGTACCTATTGGTGAAATAGCACTTGCGCCGGTGCTTTTTGCCCCGGCAGTAATTGTCTGGGACAAAGAAGCGCGCCAGTACATCGAGCTGATCAGGAGTGCCACGGAGCGTCTTACAGGCTTTTATGAGCTAATCTCGTACACGCATTATCTTTAGCGAGTTATAGTCGAGGTAACTCAGCAAGAATTTAGTCGGATAGAGGTAAGGATAATAAAGGAGGAGTTAAAAAAGGTAGCTATGTTTCTGCATTAAAGGTATCTAAAGTCCCCGTCAAGAAGCTATACATTTTGTAAATAAAGAACTTCTACTAAATTAAAGTAAACTTCGTGTTTCGTCAGTCATCGGATTTCTATCAGTTGCTCTTTGTACTTGGTGCAGACCGGACGCTCTCAATCACAATCAAATTAATCAACAATACTCTTTTAACATAATATAATTTATTTTAAAAACTACAATATTGGTGTAGTAGGTCTCTCAGAGTCTCAACTCCTTGTTTTATGCGAGCTGTCTGAGGGCCCTGAATCCACCTATGCTTGATGCTGCTTTGTTTTCGATTGCTATTAGCGATACATTTCGGAGTCAAGGTTGGCCCATAGATTTTTTTCATCATCTATAGGCTCGCGTTTGACCTCTATTTCGCCTGATGGTAAGCGATGATGTGGTCTACGGTGAAGCACGCTTGCCTAGAAGTAACCTATTCAGTCTTGACTTAAAGACCCCAAGGTTGTAGCTATCAGGGAACAAAGACTCCGGAAGTAAATCCCACTCCAGCTATGCGCACAATGAAAGTATTAGCAAAACGCTTTGTGCGTATGGGTGGGATGTCCACCATGAAACGATGGCGCATTGCCGTACGTCTTGTAGTCCGATGAAGGAAAGGGCTAGGCGGAATCAAATTGTGCTGTTCCGTCGCACACTCCCCGAAATGTAACTGATATAAAACCGACAGGCTGGCAACTCGGCGTCGATGTTCGAGGCTCTGGAGCTTTGACGCGACCAGTGCATCGTTGCCAATAAGCCTCTTGGCCCGTCTGTTAATCGACTCAAGTGCATCAAGCTGGTATTTGGCAGATCCGTCCTAGTGGTGAGAACGTACTCCATGCACGACCGAACTTGCGCTTTATACAAGTTGAGCAGCTTTTCTGTAGCCAATCAAACCCCAACTTTTTTGCAGCCATTTGAGCTTTCGCCTCAATGAATGGACCGAAATTGATAGACCGATAGCGCTAGGCTATTTTGATGTCATAAGTTTAAAAAATTCTAAAGTTGCTTATTTCTTGCCTGTGGATACAGTCGTACCTATGAAGGTTATTATTGCGTTTTGTGTCACATCTGATACTTGCATTTTCAGTAATTCGCTGATTTGTGGTTGATAATTTTTATTCAAATCAAAACGGGCAAAAAATATTTAAAGTTTAAAATAATTATGGTATCATATCTAGGATAGTTTGCGGAGTGTGCAAACCCAATTTGTGTCATAATCGTCCAATGCAAACTGACATAGGGTCAATATGTAAAATATAGTGCAAAAAAAAAATTACAGTTTATGAAATAACTATTTCCTTTATCATATCACTTACATAAGCCTATTAAAAAAAATTGTGCCAAATTAGGGCACGCAATTTTAAGATTTTTAATTATTTTGTTTTTATATGCTACAAACGCTTCAAAAAAATATTACAATCATTAGAGTTCACTTATTTAATATCATAAATGCATGAAAAATCGACATTGTAAATTTGTGTCATTTTCATTCACGGTAAGTATTAAAATGAATAAAACACAAAAAAAAATGGTTGCGGCCGAAGCGGGCGGACGCGGCGGCGGCAAACGCACGCAAACTCGTTCGTTCGGTACAATTTCTTCTTAGATGCGAAGCGTTCATAAATAAATAACATACCTATCATATTGAGTATTGATTGACTCTTATCTTCGCTACGTAATGAACAAATGTGTAACCTATAGAGATAAAAATAATGAAGTGCTAATTTTGTACACAGCGCGCCTGCAATCTCATTACCTACGAATGTCAATGGTCAATGCTTAGAAGACGGTCAATGTGGTCAATATTATTTTAGATTGACGCTTCGATTCGCTTCGAATTTAAACCTGAAAGCGGTAGGTTGGTAGATATGCCGACACCTACCTACCGCTTTTTCGTTATACTGCATCTCCATATCCCGCGCCCCGCTTCGGTTAGGTAGTGTACTAGGTACCGCCCTTTTTGCGTCGACCATAGCCAAATGACTTGTTTGATTTTTTGCCGTCTTTTTTTAATTACAAAAACAAGGGGCTGACAGGTACTAGAGAAAAAGTCACCCGATGCTGCAATAATATTGGTTGATGAGTATGTCGGCGTTAATTTAGCGGGCGAGCCCTGCAAGCTAAAATAGTCCTTACGGTGATCAGATATAGCTTTGGCCGATTGTACCTACAGTCAGTAAGACAAATAATACAAAAATAAAAAAATACTAGATATTTTTGTTGTGTGTTGATAGTGATTATTGGTGTAGTTTTATTTCAGCACGGTCCTTAAAACAGTCTGCTTTTCCGTCATTCCTTACAATGCTTGATTCTATGAACTTTAATAATCCCCTTTCACATAGGACAATCACTGTATGTAACGTCCAGTATCTACATATCAACACCCAATTTGAATAACATTATAACTTTAGTTACACATTGTTACAACTTTATGTCATATGAAATCAGCAAGGACAGACCTTTATTTCTGCCTCTTAACCGTATTTAAGAGGCAGAAATAAAGGATAAGCACTACTTTTGTAAAATGGAATAATTTCATTGTAATTAAAAATGAACAATGTTTCTACTGAAGTATACTTGTCGATCAAGTTCCAATACCTACACAAAAGTTTTGGTAACAAGGATTTCTTTGTTGTTGGTAACAAGTAATTTAAATTGACATACATTTTAAATTTTGCTCTATTTATATTTTACTATATTGTAATTTTAAGTTACAATGCTTTTCTTCGTAAATCTAAACAGTTAATTTAAATGTTATCATTGTAAAGAAAGATGCAGTGTTGACATCGAGAATAGGTTTTTAGTACATCATTTGAATATAGTAGTATCAGCATAAATGGTCTTGGAGAAAAACTAAGAGTAGGAATGTAATAAACATGTTTTTAGACTCATTCAATATTACCGATACGTGGGTAAGGAGAATAATACAAAAAATGTGTAGAAGTAATTGCAAACGATAGGCGTCGTAAGCATTAGGATAGGACAGGATAGATGGACCCCCTTTTCTGAACTTACACTCCCATTTGGTCTATTGTGCGTTTAGGCCTCCTCTCTGTAAGAGGTAATGGGCCGAAATCCACCACGTGGGACCAATGTGGTTTGATGGAAGTTACATGTCTTAGTTTTGCATTGCAATGCAATGCATTTTTACTTCAGTGTTTTGAGAGCAATAGTGATGAAATAATTTACACAAATTAAAGCACTTGCCTGGGTTTGAATCCACGACCATACTTGTAAATTGTGTCCGTTACCACTGGGCCATCACTGCTCTAGGATCTACTATCCACTGCGTGGTAAGCTTTGCAATAGGGGGAATGCATTTCATTTATATTTGGTAGGCTTGCGCTAGACCACTTCCTCACCTGATGGTAAGCGATGTCGTGGTCGACGATTAAACACGCTTGCCTAAAAGTTACCTATTTACTCTTGACTTAAACACTCCTAAGTTGTAGCTATCACACCAATATACTACCTACAGTACTTTCTTTCCTTTCTTTTTTAAAATCCATCCAAAGGTTGTCTTGAAAAGATCGCTTTTAGCGATAAGGCCGCCCATTGTGTCACCCAGTGTAATTTTTCTTCATCTATACTTTCTGTAACTTATATGGTGTACATAATAAACAGTATTATATTCTATTCTATCGAGCAACACAAACTCCGGCAGGGAATGCCACTCTTTAGCTGTACGTACAATCTACGTATTCCCAAAATTTTTAGTGTGTATGATGTCCACCATGTACCAATGGCACATCGCCGTACGTCTTATAGTCCGATTATGGAACGGGCTAGGTGGAATTAGATCGTACATTTCCATCGCACACTTCCCGAAATTTAACCGATTAAAACCGACAAGCTCGCAACTCGGCGACGTTGTTTAAGGCTCTGGAGCTATGATTCGACCAGTGTCTCATTGCCGATCTTCTTGGTCCGTTTTTTGATCAACTTAAGCATGTGCATGAAGCTGGTTTTTGGCAGATCCGGCCCAGAAATGATAACAGTACTCCATGCATCATCTAACTAGCGCTTGACGAGCTTGACACAACTTGAGCAATTGTTCTGGCGTGAAGAACCGTCTCACTTTTGTGGGGATCCCCAATTTTATGGCAGCCAGTTGAGCCTTTGCCTCAATGTATGGATCAAAATTGAGGATCGTGTTAAAAGTAACGCCAAGAAGCACAAGATGGTCCATTATCGGCACGTTTACACCTCGGAAGGAAAGAGCCGAGTAGAATTGGCGCATTTTAACAGAGAAAAACACGCCTGAGTTTTAGCAGCAAAGAACCAGACCAAATTGGCATCGCCCCATTTGGAGACTAGCTTCAAGGATAAGCTCAAAGCTCCACCACAGCCTCACGAAGGACAAGGATGGAACAGTACCTCTCAGCAACAGTGCTGTCGTCTGCATACCCAAGTTTCAAGCAGATATTTTATGTGCAGCGGACCCCGGTATAAATATCCAATTGGTCAGACGAGAACCCATCGATAACGACTGGAATGAACCGATCCCACAAGAAATCTGCAATCCAATCACGCATACCATCACCAGGCAGACCGAATGAAGGAAGCTTACTAATAAGGCTTCCGTGCCAGACCCTATCGGAACCATTCGAGTTATCGAAGGAGATGGCAAGCACCTCCCCGCGCCTCTCGATGGCCTTACTGTAGATGTGAACGGCATAAGCTAGATCCCCTTTAGAACCGTATTGGTAATCACTTCAGGATGTCATTAGCTTCTAGGTATACCAGGAGCTTAATATTAAGCACACGAAGATATGGGTCTTTAATTGGCAGGGTCAGCTCAACTTTCCTTCTTGGACACGGGCTGTACGTTTGCTTACTTCCAAGCATTCGACTCTTTCACAGTTTCACACGAAAGGCGAAATAGACGTGTCAAAATCGGAGACAGTTCGGGCGCACAAGTTTTAAGGACAAGTGTAAGTATCCCGTCCCATCCCGTCGGGATCACTAGCTTTGTTCAAGTCGAGGTTGCTACGAACATCCTTTTTATGGATGTGAATGTCCGACATATATGTCTCACATCCACCAGGAGAAAGAATACATCCGCGCATCACCAGAATGCTGACGCGAAGATTATGCAAAAAGAGGCAAAAAAGTTTGCCTTCTCCTTAACGAAGCGGGCCAGCGACCTGTCGGGTTTCAGCAGTGGTGGTAGTGAGGGATGGCAGAAATAAGTTCGACTGAACCGACTTACCCAGGGACCGAAACGCTTTACTATCTTCTGGGTAAGAAGCAAGTTATGTCCCTATTCGGCCAATGTGGTCGAACCGAGCCCTTTGCAACACCTTCTTGCAGGACTTGGCAGCACTGTTGAAGGCCTTTTTTTCTGACATACGTCACTCGCATTCCCAAGGTGAAGTTATCGACACCGAGTATCGGCCTGGATCTATTGTCAGCAGAAGGTCCAAGCAATTGGCCGTATGCTTGCTGTTGCCCCCTGAACCAGCTGGCGGATTACCGCTAACGAAAGCTTATGCATTTCCCATCCAGCATGATTACTGCACTGGTATGGGAAGAACCACGTTACTGCTGATGGTGAGCATTAAAGTCCCCCCGGATCACTAATTGGGCGGAAGGATACCACTACTGTGCCGCATCAGCCGCTTAACTGAGGTAATCTGTGAGCCTGCTTGTCTCCTGATCGCCACTGTGCGAGCGGTAGACACGGGCATAGATAATTTTACCTGTGTCCACCAGAGCCCAAAGCGTTGTGAATATTAATTGAATTTTAATAATTATTAAAAAAACGAGTTTTATTAGATCTTCCATAGTACTTTACATGTCTTTTTATCTAAATCTAACATTTAACAAAGTTTTTTTTTGTCGGTGTAATTCGTAATCGTACAATAATATTCACAGAAAAAATCTTTCAAATGTTTTCAAGACTCTATTGTAACCGTAGTTACAATGTTGTCCATATTAAAAATGCTAAATATCTGTAAATTGTTACATTGCGAAAATCATACTTGCAGTGGTTTTATCAAAACTGAAAGAGCAATTAAAATTAGTATCATGAAACCTAAAATAAAGCAAATAAACAATAAACTTTACAAAAAAAGAAAATAGCTGTGTTGAAAACTATGCAATGTTGAGTTACTATTTTATTCATATTGGGTGTCGACATAACACATTTATTAAATTCAATCTCCATTTTAGTCTTTCACAGCTTCATACATAACTAACTTTTAAGGCCCACTTGCGCAAAAAACTTAACTCAGTTGCTAAGACTAGGTTAAATTGACAGTTTGTTATACAATATTGTCAATTTAACCTTTGTCTTTGACCTTTGTCAATTTCATCTCGTGTTAGCAACTAATTCAGAGTTAAGTTCAAATACATCATAAATAACGCACGCACTTTTTTGTTGCAACTTGCAAAGACCGAATGTAAACAAATAAACGCGCCGCGCGCATGGCTTGCCGGCACCCGCGCCGCTTGTGCCTGCGCTTATCCCCGCGCTCGCCCTTCGTGCGAAGAAGTCTAGTTTTTTTTTTTTAATAATACGATTTCGTGGATAAAAACGACACAAATTATGAATAGTGTTTTGTCACACCATAATAATGAAAAACACGTAAACTCTAATAACTTGTATTTTCTTTTGTGGATTTTACAGGGTGTTGTAGTAAAAAAATGAAATATCTTTAAAAGTCGTGGATGAATTCGACACAAAATATTTTAGACAACAGATATCAGTACTCTAAAACGCGTAATACCTATTTAACCGACTGTAATATTCTTTTAGAGCTAGTTGGCTACGTGTTAGGTACTGGTTAATTATTAGGATTCTCGTGGACAGAGATGACACAAAATGCCTATGTACATCAGTTACTACTTCGTTATTATCATGAAAGTAAAATTTTCATCTCTAATTTTCTTTTCGTCCGATACTGGTCGAAAAGACAAACAGCTAAATTTCTACCTATGCAAATACCTAGGATGACACAAACTAAGGTATTAGGTTGGGCAAATGGTCCGGCAACTATATGCGAAAAACAAACAACTTTAATACCACAAAACCTAGCGCTATCGGTCTATGAGGGTCGATATCAACGTAACACCAGGAAGTTCGAGATGGTTCGTTGACGGCACGGTTACACCACAGAAAGATGGAGCCGGGTGGAATTGGCTTTTTTTAGCGGGATAAAGACACGCCTGGGTTTTAGTAGCATTGAAACTGGGTACACTACATAAATACGAAAAACTTTATTCCGTCAGTCACAAATACGAATTTTAAAATATATACATAATTCCGAATGGTTCAAAATGCCGAATATAACAACTCCGACTTATCATTACTCCTATTTTTATAATTTCTTAATTTCAATATTCCTAACGTTTATAATTACTATTCTCAAAATACTGACTTTCAATAGGTGGAATAACAAAAAGTCCGACTTAATGATAATTCGAAACATCAAAAATACTGATTGATACAAAACCGAAATAAAAATGCTTGTAAAACTGAATAGCAAGAAAAATAGGGACAAATAGGGGATTTGCAGAATGCAAGCAAGCAAGCAGGCATGCAACATGCAGCAAGCATTGTTTCTGTCACGGTCCCGGCGCTGCGGGGTTTGGGCGGCCCCACGCGAGCTTACCGTCGCAGATGGTTTTAACGGTCACTACCGCAGCTTCGGCTTGCTGGCGACGAACCACCTGCTCCTCAGCTCGCGAGCCGCTCCACCCCTCTGCGTCTACGCGGGCTTAAATTACACTCTAGGGTAGGGCAGACAAGACTGCGTGATGTCTGTTTTGCAGTGATTCGTTTCAGTCACTAAATTTTGTAGCACATGTTGACTTTTAGACCGAGAACCCTTCGTGAATTTGATTCTTCGAACGTATGAATATCGGAAAACTAACAAATCGCATTTACGACTTTCGGTAAAATAATTCGTGATTTTTAATAATAGACATTATAATTCTTAGGTATTATGCAATTCGGACTTTTGAAAACCGGAACATCGAAATTCGGAGTATTTGGGTGTTCCCATTGAAACTGACCAGATTGGCATCACCCCATTCGGAGACTGCCTAGGACAGATTCAAGCGTTCAACCATGGCCTCTCGGAAAGACCGAACCTGAGGCCCAGTAGTCCATTGTAGCAAACAAAAATGAAAAAAGAAAATACCTACTGAAATCGGGCAAGGTGTTTTTGAGTTTTTTTTTTGTGATGGGTTTGCTCTTGACTCTAGTCTAGGTCAAAGGTGACAGAGACAGAGTCGACGATGGAGTGAGCTTACCCAAAAGACGCCTGTCACTCTAACTTTGAAGAGACTCGGGTTGAATGCGTTCGGAAACAGACGCAGGTAGTGAGTTCCATTCATTCACTGTGCGCATTATGAAGGATGTTTGGAAGCGCTTGGTGCGAATTGGTGGAATGGCGACAAGGTATGGATGGTAACTTGCAGTGCGTCTAAATGTCCGATAGTAGAAGGGGGCTGGTGGGATGAGGTCGTGGAGTTCTTGAGCACACCTACCGAAGTACAGTC
Source organism: Orthosia cruda (assembly GCA_964057195.1). Lineage (NCBI taxonomy): Eukaryota > Metazoa > Arthropoda > Insecta > Lepidoptera > Noctuidae > Orthosia > Orthosia cruda. The sequence goes on along the minus strand of OZ059830.1, from coordinate 44,983,261 downwards.
TGTAGAAGACTGACAAGCAGGCAACTTTACGGCGATGAGCCAAGCTGTGAAGCTTGGTATCGACCAGTTCAAAGTCGCCGATGACCCTCTTGGCTCTGCGTTCCACCGAGTCAAGCGCGGCAAGCTGATATTAGCTGAGCCATCCCAAAGGTGGTTGCAATACTCCATGCAGGATCGGACTTGCGCTTTGTATAGGATTAAAAGCTGTCCAGGCGTAAAGTATCGCTTCACTTTATTTAGGATGCCCAGTTTTTTGGCCACAATTTAGGCTTTGTACTCAATGGAGGCGCCGAAATTAAGACTGGATTTCAACTCCATGCCTAGGAGTTTGAGCCAATCAGTCAAGTAAAGTAAGTCAGAAACGTAGGCGTTTGATCGAAAATACTCCTTTTACCGGTAAAAAGACACGCCTGTGTTTTGGTGGCGTCAAAGGAGACCAAATTATCATCACCCCACTGGGAGATAAGGCTTAAGGTCAAATCTGTCCGCTCCACCATATCCTCTCTCGAGGAACGAACTTCATCCACGCTGCTTTTAGCGCTGGACAAGTATCTCTCTGAAACAGTACTGTCATCTGCGTACCCAACAATACTAGGCTGAAGTAGGTCATTGATGTGCAGCAGAAAAAGAGTTGCAGCGAGAACATACCCCTGAGGATCGCCGGCATCAATAGCCAAGATGGTCAGAGGAGCAGCCGTCAATGACTACTTAGATCGACCGTTCTAAGGAAGACTTATATCCAGCTACAAAAACCAGCGGGGATGCCATAAGCAGGAAGCTTACTGAGTACACTTGCGTGCCTTCGAGACATCAAGTGCTTCGCCGTGTCTCTCGATGGCTTCGCCCCAGCAGTGCGTGACATACACAAGAAGATCGCCAGTTGACCGTCCCCGGCAAAAGCCATATTGACGGTCACTGAGGAGATCATTGTCTTCAAGGTAGGTTAGAGTTTAAGCGAGACTAACGAACTGCAATTGGTTTTTATATATAGTCTGTATATAAGTTATCACACTATCACATCATACTAATATAATAAAGGCAAAAGTTTGTGAGTGCTTGTGTGTGTGTTTGATACTTCTCCACGCTCAAACGTCTGGACGGATCTGGATGAAATTTGGCATAGAGATAGATTGTAGTCAGGAATAGCACATAGGGTACTTTTTATTCCGGAAATAAGTTCCTTCGGTATAATTTTCGACAGTCACGCGGACGAAGCCGCTGGCAGAATCTAGTAATAATCTAAGATAGAGGTCAGTTCTATAATTATACTTCATCATTATCTTCATTGTTTCGTCCCAAACGTTTCGTTATTTTTATGTTATTTTGTTGCAAAACCATAGCTAGCTGTCACCGATTTGACAGCGTCTGAGTGAGTTGACGTTTGAAACTTGACTCGAAAATATGTGAACGAGCGCGTGCGACGTGATTCCGAGGGTCTCGTTTGATTATATTCTAATGGTTAAATAATCAACTCATCGGTATTGTCATTGCGTTCGCCATCTACGATTGGTGTAGTGTTTCGCCCGTGCAGTTGGATTTGTGTATATTTCGCGAGCACCGAAGTTTTGACGGTAGCGTGTTTAAGTATCTGTAGGTAAAATAAACAAATTTTGATTTTGAATTTTGGTTGGAAGCCGGAGACCGGCTCAGATCACGCCCCGTTTTGTCTTTTATTTCCTGATTATTATATATATTATCCTACCTAGAAGACCACCACGAAGACCACGGGTAAGTGTGTAGTTTAAGTATCCCTTTCAACCTGTCAGACAGGAACCATTACCCACAATACAAACAAACCCCTAGCTTTCTACTGCTGCGAATCGCAGTTTCATGGGTACAGATCTGATAGGATCCAGGAGTAGCAGCGTTGCTCATGGGCCCCAGCGTTGCCTCTTGGCTGTGATCCGCAGGCCTGTATTTAACAATCATTTCAACCGAAAGACGTCCACTGCTGGGCATAGGCCTCCCCCAGGCGTCGCCTTACTTATCCCTATATAATTCTACATTATATATAGATACTACCCTACTGGACCATCTGGCCATATTAATAATTTTTTGAGTGGCTGTCCGATTCGACAGTGAATTTAGACAGCAGATCCTACAGATTTCAACGTTTGATGCTATTTTCGAAAAAATAAACAAATCTTACAACGTTGCTAATAAAATCTGTAATTTAACACAAGTTCTAATGGCATCATCTACAAATTTTAATTACCTATGGGACCGAGACGTGGACGTTCACTATGGGCCTTACCAGAAAGCTTACAGTCACCCAAAGGGCAATTGAGAGGGCTATGCTCGGCGTTTCCGTGCGTGATCGCATCAGAAATGAAGATATCCGCAGGAGAACCAAAGTTACCGACATAGCCCGAAGAATTGCGAAACTTAAGTGGCAGTGGGCAGGGCACATAGCTCGCAGAACGGCCGATGGGGCCGAAAAGTTCTGGAATGGCGACAGCGAACCGGAAGACGATGCGTTGGAAGGTCTCCCACTAGGTGGACCGATGAACCGGTTAAGGTTGCGGGAATGCGCTGGATGCGAGACGCACGGGATCAGTCAAGGCCGCAAGGAAGGATCGCAAGGGGGAGCCCCAGAAGTCCAGCAGTGGACGACTTTCGGCTGAAATGATGATGATAACAAATTTCAACAGAATTTCGAAACTTGTTGGGGATTCACTTGTATTCTTTTAAATGAGGTGCCTTGTTTTAAATCGTGTTGCAATCTATTTTATTTAGATTCCGAAGGTGGTCGAATATTACGCTAGGATAATTTTAGGTCTCCTGGTCCACGGTACCGTTTAGCCCTCCGATAGCTCTACCCCTGGGTAGCCTACCACAAATCAAAAGACGACAGCGTTTTATATCGCTAAAATATAACCCGACCAAATTAAATTGCTCGTTAGTTTCGTATTACACCTATGTTACTATGAGTAGATTAAATTTGGGATTATTTTCTGTTGAATTGTCGCTTCGTAACTTGGTAGCAGTTCTTTATTTACAAAATGTATTGCTTCTAGTGACAGGGACTTTAAGAAACCTTTTTAATGATGATGTACATCAGATTCCTAGTTCTTCTGTATATATGTTTCTGTTATGATTTGAATTATATGTGACGTTAATGACGTCACATATAATTCAAATTATAACAGACCTATAAGCATCAATTTTAATTTTTCTAGTCACGATGGTTTGCTACATAATACATACCTGTCATATTTATTAAGCAACTACCGACAAATGTAAAATAGTACCCACATAAGTAAATATTCTTGTGTGTACAGGAAATAACTCTAAACTTATATTTAAGCGACATTAATGATATTCCTATAAATTATTACGTAATTTGCCAATTATTAATCATTGTGATGTAACCTGGATTTTATATTGCTATATTATATAGTATTATAAGTCCTTTGAATCAATTAGTACAATACTGTCTGTTTGTATCAATATTCTTTCGAATATTGATTAATAATGACTAAATAGGCGATATCAAATTCCTTAATTGTCTTGTTACCTTTTAAAATGGTTTCATTACTATTGATAATGGATTATTGACCTTATTATGAGATTATTTAAAGATATATACGAAATGGCGGGATACCGCGCCATTTTCTCATATTGGACGTATTGAGACACAGATATACCCGTTATTATAAAATATTGTGCAATTGATAAGCTGTGTTAATTTTTGTGAATTAAAACCCAGTACAGGCCAGATATCGTTATTTAGAAGTCTTAATACTTGATGTAAGATCGACTACACAAGACTAACGTAAGTTATTTGATATTATAACTTTATTATTGCTAATGGTTGTGTTGAAACTGTATCTACTCGTATATCATATTATGGCCTTTATTCCTAATATGTTAAATTGATTTAAGGGCTAGTCTATGTTCTTTGCGATAACCTTGTTTTTTCGATTCTTTAATATTGTAAATACTTTGTGGTTGTAAAAGGTATCGATAAATAATATGAAAGAGCTTCCGTAGAGTTTGTTGCCCTTCTTCCCCACGAGAACTAGTCTGGCGAAAAGGAGTTAAGCTCACTGAGCCTTCTTAATACGAATTTATTTACAAGCCCTATTTCAATAAAAACCTAGTCTTGTCTTTCTGTGATTTTATTCATAAAACCCTTCCCTTATACACTACATACATTGGTACTCTGATACACGGTAAATAACCAACAACTATCTTGACATTCAAAGTTTGCTATCTTGGTAGATATAAATACTTTTATATGGAGTTCCATTCATGATTCTAACACACCCTAACGGAACGGAAACGGATAGATAGAGACACCTACGTTTTGTTTTATTTATTCAATGTTAGCTCTTTCCCGCGGCTTCGCGTCCGGTTTCTAAACCAGGAAACTGATAAACGCGTGCGTGTGGTGTTTGTTTTATCTTGGTGCAGGTATAATAAAGTATCATACTACTATTATAAATGTGAAAGTTTGTGAGGATGGATGTTTGTTACTTTTCACGCAAAAACTACTGAACGGATTTTGATGAAACTTTACAGAAATATAGCTTTTACATCGGAATAAACCACTGGCTATAATTTATTAAGATATTGGGAGAAGTACTAAAACCACGCGGGCGGCAGCTAGAAAAAATCCGGGGCTGGACTCATTTGTGGTGACTCTCAAACTACCAGGAGAACAGAAACAAAGAAAAGTGTATATCCGGGGATGGAATTATGTATGGTAAAGACTCAATCTACAAGGAAATCAGAATCATGAAGACGTACAAAGACACAAATTATAAATTTAAATTTATATTAACCAGTGCGGGCAGCTAGTATATATATCATGAACCAAGTGATTAATCAGTGCACTATGTCCGGGCATTATAAATCTAGTCAAGTCAAACCGGCAATGTAATGAATACTGATTTAAACTTCTATATTTATCACATTGTCTGGTCATTATGAATATTGCTACGAATCGGTTGGACAATTCGATAATTATGCTCAATCAATTAGTCCAAGAGCGAGCGAAACGAGCTTGGGAGTTTAGGGTACTCCGATACGGACAGATTAGCTCCTTCATGTTAGGTTACTTTAGACCCTTTAGATAGAAATACTAGACATTCTCAGAGCTATAGGTCATAACTGGCAACACATACTAGTCATAGACTTTCGCCTTGAGACACTGTGATTAAGTTGGACGAGAGTATACCGCGCAACTTCCCGAACGCTGCCCAGCCGAGTCGAATTCGAAGGTTGACCTCTTTCTCGCTGTTGGCCCTACCCAACTGGATCGTTTGTCCCAGGAAGACATAGTCGACCACAACTTCGAGTATAGAGTCTCCGACCTTGATAGGAGTGGGTGTAACATGGGCATTCAACATCACCTTGGTTTTGTCAATGTTCATTCTAAGACCCACTCTTTTGGAAGCTCCACTAAGTTCATCGAGCATTGTACTGAGGTACTCCATGGTCTCAGCCAAAGTCTGGCAAAGTAGTGGTGTACTCGCCATTGACGTTAATGCGTAGCCCTCTCCAGTCCAGAACCTAGAAGACATCCTTCAGTGCAGCGGTGATCAGTTTCGGAGATATGACATCTCCCGGTCTCACACCTCGCTGCAGAAAATCCTGAAGTCGAACTGACATCGTGACGTTGTTGCACAAACACTTCAACACTTCGATGTACCGGTCGTTTGTCGTCGATTTGGCACCGTTGGAGAGACTGCAGTACCGCCCAAGTGTCGATCGAATCGAAGGCTTTCTGGTAGTCCACAAACTCTAATCAGGGAGGCAGGTTGTACTCTTCGGTCTTCTGCATAACCTGCCGCAGCGTATGTATGTGGTCTACGGTGCTGAAGCCTTTACGGAATCCAGCTTGTTCAGGCGGCTGTAACCCGTCAAACCCGCGCGCGTGGCGATTCTTAATGACTCTTGAAAACAGCTAGTAGACATGGCTAAGAAGTGTGATGGGCCTATAGTTCTTCAGAAGGGCATTGATTTATTATGTTGTATACATACTTATTAAAAACTTACAGCTTGGTATCCAAGAAATGGAAAGATACAAAGAGGAAGACAGATAAAGAGATGGGAGGACGATTGCCCAAAGGAGTGGAGAAAAACAGCAAAGGACCGAAACAAGTTGGAGGGAATTAGATGACATAGGTCAAAAGACAACATGAGCTGAACAGAAAAAGAAAATTGCTTTTATAGAGATTAAAGTATAAATTATACCTACTAACCGTGAAAAGTTACTTTTGCCTAAAAAGAACCTTCTATCTTTTACAAACAATTCCACAACCAATTCTGTATACGGAGTACGGAGCTGAACACATAATCACATGAAAAATATCTAGAGTGGTTTTTGTTCTGTCGCACTTGCAATACCTACGCGTCAGCACTAGTGGGAAGGATTATGAGTCCGGCACCGCATACTGCTTACCGCCACCGCATACCGTAGCGTTGTGCGCTACGGTATGCGGTGCCGGAGAGACCAAAGTTTAAAGATATGCATTTTGTACACGACCGTCCATTGCCCTATTCAGTAATTCTTCCATACAAATGTAGTATAGCGAATCTGTTTGAAGATGTACGATCAAAATAAAAAATTATATCAATTTGTCATTATCTAGCCCTGTATGGAAACGAAAAAGTAAAAAAACGTGTATTTGAAAGTTATGAGCGTGGAAAGTTCCATATTTCAACACTAATTTCAACGCATCTTTGGGCGGATATAAATACCATAAAAAAAGGAAAATTGCAAAACAGTCACCATACAATGATAGATAAGCAGTTAAACAATGCAAATAATTTTATTTTAAACAAATATATTCAGTAGGTTTTTCATGATACTCATATTCCCGGGGACTTGTTTGTAAAATTTCCTTTTCGTTCTAAATCATCATCCAATTATTATTTTTATACCATGAGTGTGTATTCTTACGCCTTTCGTACGTGTTGTCGGAAAGAGATAGCATGGTTTTTAACCCCCGCCATAAAATAGTTTGTGCCGCCGACTAGGGCAACCTTAAGTATAACAATTTGTGAAATATTTTTATACAATATAACTATTAATCTGTCTAGTCTGTGTGTGTAGTGTCTGCCCAACTATGTTGGGATTGGCTATCAGTCTCACCGGATTTAGCTGAGTACCAGTGTTTTACATAGAGCGAATGCCTATCTGACCTCCAAAACCCAGTAACTGGGTAACATGATACACAACACGGGCAAGCACGGGGTCCTAGCGCTAAGAAAGAAAAGTTGGTTCAAATAAATTGCACAAGATGGCGTGAAAAGCTTCGATTATATTATTGAGCTTTGTGAAATATTATGATTTTCTAGAGACGATCATAAATAAAATATGTTCTTGTTTAATTAACTCTCCTAAGCACAAAATTAAGGAATATTGGGGTCTTAATTCACATTTCAAAGATTATTTGAACGGTTCATTTTAAATTGATGCCAATAGATGGCGCGGTTTTATATTTCTGTGGCATTCCACTCGATTATTTAAATTTGTATTGTAACACATCTTGGTGCAATGAAACTGTAAAAACTTGCAAAAAGTACTATAAAAGTCGTCACTGTATTTAAAGAAACAAATGTTCATGAACCAAGTAAAATACTTTTACTTGCAACTCGCTGCTAACACCATCTATCTCTCGCCACGGAACGGAACCGAAAGCGATAGATGTACAAAAAATAATCAGATAATCAGAAGAAAAACGCTAGTTATGTCGGCATGGTTTCTTTGTATGGGATGAGGCATCTGTATGCTAGTATTATATTATCTGTTCCCTTGGCAAGACAGGTGTCAGATTTCGTGGCTTCTGACCAACCGTGACGACTGTCAAAGATCTTCAAATGACAGCTGGGACCAACGGATTAACGTTCTTGCCGAGGCACGGAGGAAATTCGGTAGGTCCACAGGTCGACCTCGGCAAGCGTTGCTTAACCTAAAAGATCGACCCGTGCAGGTGTTATTACTTAGGCACGAGCTTCTCAAATATTAAGATACAATACATAAAAACATAAACACACGCCTTTTTCCCATGGGGGTAGGCAGAAACTACATAACGCCACCTGTTACGATCCTTACATACTTCTTTTGCTTCATTCATGTTCATACATCTAGTCATACATACTCGCCGGTTATGAGTACTGCGCACCTGGCCGCCCTGAACAGCATCACTAATAAGGTCTATGTATGTCTTTCTAGGGTGTCTCCTCCCGGTGTTTCCATTCTGCCTATAATTTGATACAATACTGAAGGGGTTTTTTGGTACTTACCATTGAATGTAAGTAAGGACGGCAATAAAATGTAGATCCATCTTTGTTCTATCGACCAGTCGGACATGGGATACTTCCTCATCATGTAAGCGAACCAAAACTGAAAATTACAAATACAATAATGGATAAATATTACTTTCACGAATTTTGAATACCAATAGAGAAGTATGGAACGGCAAGAGAATGAAAGAAAGAAAGATAAATATTTATAAAAAAATAATAGTAGTAGCAGTGCTAGTGGTAGTGATAGTATTATAGATAGGTAAATATTAACACGACAACGTTTATGTCACAGGTATCCTATTGTTACAAGATAAGGCAACGCCATCTATTGACGAGAGGAAAAACTACTAGTAGCTAGTAGCGCCATCTCGTATCGAATAGCGGAAGTAATCTTCTCGAATGTTTGTGTCGCCGATGTCTTTCTCAGCCGAACGTTCTGGAAAGTTCTAAACGCGTCGAGAACGATCTCGAAAGTTCTCCTCCAATGTCTGTCTTAGCCGATTATTATGGAAGGTTCTTGACGTGTCTAGAACTGTATGGAACGATCCAGAAAATGCCACCCATGTTATATAAAGGATGATCGGGTTCTTCGTGGGACAGTTTCGACTTGGAAGCGATACAGAGCGAACAAGAAGCGAAATAGTGCGAAGAAATGATTTTTTTTAAAAGTGTTTGAGTAATAAAGAGTGATTTATTTAAGTCTGCTGTTTAAATAATTTATCCCTGAGCCCCAGCTCGTGAAACTACCATAATATCAGAACCTCGTTCTGTATCTCCCAAACGCTAGCCCCAATCAGGGAACCAGCAATCTTATTCAAGGGAACCAGCCTCTTGTCATAATCTGGCACGGGTCTCGAAAACGGCTTTCAGAAAATTCTAAAGGACAAAACGCAATAGGTAACACTTTACCGACCCGGGGATCGAACCAGGAAACCTCTATTACTCGACTATTTTCTCCCCATTGGCTGATTCGCTTTGCAAACTATAGTCTATTATTACCAAAGTTGTAGGCAGCACGAAGCATTCACGCCTATGGCATTAAGCCGCTATTGTACATATATTTGCATAAAGTGTTCAAAAAATAACAGGGAGCTATAGGTACCTAAAATATTTAATTTCAAACTTACAGTCATGAAGAATGACGTCATAACGAATATAAACCTAAACCACGTCTCCATTTGTGTAAATGCTGGATTGTAGGTTTTGAACTGAAAACAAAAACACATCGTTAGGTATTTGTTCGAATGTTGTTTTACTGCCTCCTAGAATACAAATTTTATTTTATTCTGAGACTGTTTATTCTTTACTTGTTATTCCACAGAGCCTAAAGACACGAGTCTTCAATCAGTGCGTCCTACTCCTACCTGTTATGACTTACGGGGCCGAGACGTGGACACTCACGGTACGGCTCGTCCATCAGCTTAACGTCGCTCAGCGAGCTATGGAAAGGGCTATGCTAGGAATCTCTCTGAAGGATCGAATCCGGAACGAGGTGATCCGGCAGAGAACCAAAGTTGTCGACATAGCTCAGAGAGCAAGCAAGCTGAAATGGCAATCATCATCATTTCAGCCGAAAGACGTCCACTGCTGGACATTGGCCTCCCCCAAGCATCGCCCCATTGACCGATCCCGTGCGTCTCGCAACCAGCGGATCCCGCAACCTTCACCAGGTCATTGGCCCACCTGGTGGCAGGTCTTCCAACGCAACCTCTTCCAGTTCGCGGTCGCCACTCCAGAACCTTTCTGCACCATCGGCCATCCGTTCTGCGACAATATGCCCTGCCCACTGCCACTTAAGTTTGGCAATTCTTCTGGCTATGTCGGTAACCCTGGTTCTCTTGCGGATATTCGATCACGCAAGGAAATCTTTCTGATAAGGCCCATTGTAAGCGGCAATGGGCCAGTCATATTAGCCGTAGAACCCGTTGGGGTAGACGTGTTTTTGAGTGGAGACCGCGAACTGGTAAACGTAAGTTGGGTCGCCCTCAGGATAGGTGGAGCGACGATCTTTGCAGGGTGGTTGTTAGCAGCTGGATGAGAGTTGCCGAAGATCGAAGCAAGCGGCGTGCAATTGGAGAGGCCTATGTCCAGCAGTGGACTGCTATAGGCTGATGATGATGAGACTGTTGTATATGCAGGGCAAAGGCCTCCCTTAAATTTTTTCCTGTCTCTTGCTACATATGGCTTTAGATTGACATCCAATTCGTCATGCCATCTCTTTCTGGGCCTACCGCGTCGCCGGTTCCAGTCAGTGGCTACTTTTGCCAAATTCTGTTGCAACAAGCGGTAGATGTGGCCTGCCCAATTCCACTTTAGTTTGGCGGCTGTGTTGCCTACGTCTGCGAGTTGTGTTTTGGAACGATGTATACTGTGCCGAATGCGGCATATATACCTCGGCTAAATAGCCCCTTTCCAGGCGAGGTAGCATAAAGGAGTAGTTCGACGCAAAGAAAACGTCTGGAAAAGCTATTGGTCGATGAAACACATAATGGAGGATTCCCTAAAAAATAAACTCATGCCAAAGTGCATCCTTCCCAGCCTCACCTACGGAACGCAAACGTGGTCATCGAAAGTCCGCACTCGGGGTCTGCCAGCGATCAATGGAATAAAGTATTCTGGGAGTCAAAATCATAGACCACATTCATCTTCATCATCAGCCTTTTAATGTTCCCACTGCTGGGACATAGGCTGGTTCATCAGTTTAGGAGCTATATCACGCTACAGATACACACGTCAAACTGATCCGTCACATCCCTTTTTTTCCTTCTGAGGTTAAAAATGGCTTTCCAACTAAAAGCCTTGTAGAAAATACTTATACAAGTTTAAAGACTCTTTAGAGCTAATAAAGACGGAATTCCTTCGACCTAATGTTGATACTTACATAGAATATAATGTCCCTAATAAAATATCGATGATGGAACTCCTTGAGTCCAAAGAAGTTAATATTAAACACGTAGTGCGTGTAGTCAAGCCACAAGATGTGCAGGATCATCACCTCGTCGCAGACACGCTTCTTGCACTTAAGGTGTTGAGTCCTGCAACGAAAAAAAAAAAGATTATTTTTTACTTAAATAAACATGCTTTTTTATTTTTCGTATTACTCTCAACAAATCCTTTCATTTGATACCCATGTAATAGGGGTGCATAAAAAATATCCGCCATTGGGAGCCCGCCATATTAGAGAAGGACCAGCCCGCACTGACGCAGACGATGGAAAGAGTCTGTGGAAGCGCAGACAGGCTTCGAATCTAAAGTCAGAAAAAAACGCGCCGTAGTTAGTATGTCATGCAACATCGGAAGGTATTCAGTTCCGATATTAGATCAGTATCTGAATTGCGCACGTTCGAAGAACATCGCAATTTTTTTTTGTTGGTTGCACAAATTCGGCATGAGGTAGGATTAGGTACAATAAAAAAGCCAAGCTAAGAAAGAAAATTCATTTCAAATAAATTTCACTAGATGGCGCGATATGTTATGTGTGTTATGTATTGTTACAAGGGGTTCTATGAAACTGTGTCTCTTATAGGTAATATTTTAGCAATCTCATGACTGTATACGGGATATGCAAGACCACAGAGCAGTGGTGGCCCAGTGGTAACGACCGCGACTTATAAGTTTTAGGTCAAGGGTTCGAACCCAGGCAGGCGCTTAACTTTGTGTAAGATTTCATCACCAATGCTCTCAAAACGTGAAGAAAAACATCGTGAGGCAAAAAAAAATGTCTAGGAACCAAAAAAAAACATCAACATCCACCAACCCGCACTGGGCCCGCTTGATGAATTACGGCCCATTCCCTCCCACAGAGAGGAGGTCTACCCGCAAAACGGACCAAATGAGAGTCTCAGTGCGAAAAAGGGGCCCTCTATCCTATCCTAAGACATGTATATGCCATAGTATTTTTCACAAAAGTGAAGTTAAAGTAAACAAGCGACCGACTTTACGATCACTGCTAATGGTGATTAGCAGTGATCGGATAACGTCTCGGTCAATGGGTTTAACCGCGCTATCGCGCTCTGCGCTTCACAAGAAGCTAAAATATAGCTTTTTTTTTCTGATTCTGAATTTCCGATATTGGATCACTCAGTATCGCCAGTATCGGAATTTAAATATTGGATATTTCGTTCCGAGATACCGATATTACGAGATTCCGATATTCAAGCCCTAGTAGGTAGAGCCTTGGTGCGCGGTGCGTTTAGTGCGTTAGTGCGTGACAGTATCTGGCAGTCGGGGGTCGTCGGCCGTGCGCTATAATCCGCAAAATACGCATCGTGTGTAGCCAACTTTAGGTTAATTCATTTTCTATCGGCCAGACTAGAAAGCATAATGCGATAAATGCCGTCCCAAAACCCACCACCATGTTTACGCTTAGTCTTGTCACGCCATGACGTGAGACAGAGGGACGGCAAAACCATGTCACGCATTACTGTTAGCAGTGCCATGACGAATATCAACATATCTTATGAGCAATGTTTTAATTTTTATTTGTTGATTCTCATTTTGATTCTGCTCTTTTTTTTTGTTTGTTTTTGATTTGAATTTTTAATGATTGCATGCTGATTTGAAATTTTATTTTAATTCTGACCAACTCATTTAATTTTTAAATTTTAGACTTTATTATTTAATAGGTAATTGAATTTTAATTTGTAATTTAATTCTTAATAATAGATTCATCGTTGTTATTTAAAATTTTGATTAGGTTTTTTTTTTTTTTCTCATTTTTATTTTGACTTATATTTTAATTAATTGAATTTCTATTTTTATATATTTTGGAACGTTGCGTCTCCCTTCTGGAGGAGGGCGTTAATGGCTGCGACACAGTTCCACTAATGCAGTTATTGCCGATCACAATTCAATCTATACTAATATTATAAAGAGGTAAAGTTTGTGAGTTTGTGACGGAAGGGGTAATCTCTGGATCTACTGAACCGATTTTGAAAATTCTTTCACCAGCAGAAAGCTACATTATTCCTGAGTGTCATAGGCTATAATATATTTCCAAAAAAATTAGAGATCCTTATGAAAATTGCAATAATGTAACCCAAGGAAGCAAAATGTTGCCTGTAAAATACATTATTTGGCGTGCGCTGAGGAAACTATTGATGATAGATAAAAATTTGTAGGTAGGTAGGCAGGGTAGCCGGGGTAGGTAGGGTAGGCAGGGTAGCCGGGGTAGGTAGGGTAGGCAGGGTAGCCAGGGTGGCAAGGGTAGCCAGGGTAGGCAGGTTTTGGGCAGGGTAGCCATGGTAGCCAGGGTAGGCAGGTTTTGGGCAGGGTAGCCAGTGTAGTCAGGGTAGGCAGGTTTTGGGCAGGGTAGCCATGGTAGCCAGGGTAGGTAGGTTTTGGGCAGGGTATGCAGGGTATGCAGGGTAGCCAGGGTAGCCATTGTAGCCAGGGTAGGCAGGGTAGGGGCAAGGTAGCCAGAGTAGCTAGGGAACCTAGGGTTGCCAGGGTGGCCAGGGTAGGCAGGTTTTGGGCAGGGTAGCCATGGCAGCCAGGGTAGGCAGGTTTTGGGCAGGGTAGCCAGGGTAGGCAGGGTAGCCAGGGTAGGCAGGGTAGGGGCATGGTAGCCAGGGTAGCCAGAGTAACCAGAGTAGCCAGGGAAGCCAGGGTAGCCAGGGTGGCCAGGGCAGCCAGGGTAGCCATGGTAGCCAGGATAGGCAAGGTAGCCAGGGTAGCCAGAGTAGCCAGGGAAGCCAGGGTAGCCAGTGCAGTCAGGGTAGCCAGAGTGGCCAGAGTAGCCATGGTAGCCAGGGTAGGGGCAAGGTAGCCAGGGTAGTCAGAGAAGCCAGGGAAGCCAGGGAAGCCAGGGTAGCCAGGGTAGCCAGGGTAGCCAGAGTAGCCAGGGTAGCCAGGTTTGGGGCAGGGTAGCCAGGGTAGGCAGGGTAGGTAGGTAGCCAGTTGACGGGAGCGAAGCTCCGAGGGTCAGCTAGTAATTATATATGTTTATTTTTGTTCCAATAAAGATTATTATTATTTCATTTAACCTAAATTAATTTAACTATTTTCTTATTAATTAATTACATTTATAAATATTTTTATAAAACATACAAAAAATAAAAAACATTTAGAAATATAAAATATAGTAGCCCACCGGTATCGGGAACAGGGACCAAGCTACCGGTGGTCAGGGCTCCTGAGAGAGGAACCTCCTAACGATACGCGCCGTGTCCTGGAGTACCGCTTTCTGGACCAAGCCCTTGATCCAGCTGCCCAACGAGAGCCTCCTCAGATATTCGTCGAGGCTCTTGGCTATTATGCAATTGGCCGTAACGACTATCAGCACAATGATCGCTGTATTCACATCCCACATGTCGACAACCTCGCGAGCCAGATCAAGATACTTACTTTTCTTATCTCTCTCAGCCTTCACGAGGTTCTCGTCATGGGGGACCGCTATATCAACAATCAGTGCGTGACGTTCTAGTCGGTCTATCACCACTATGTCAGGCTTATTGGCAACAATAGTCCTGTCAGTGATGATAGACCGATCCCAACACAACGTGACATTGCCATTTTCGAGAACTGGATCGGGCTCATAATTATAGTAAGGCACTTCCGATTCCACAAGATTGTATTTAAGAGCAAGTTGCTGATGGATAATCCTGGCTACAAGGTTGTGTCTATGCAAATAGTATCCGTTAGCTAGACTAGAAAAACCGGAGATAATGTGACGGATGGATGCGCCCGGCCGCCGTCTTTCACAATATATTTCCGGTAAATATTAATTAAACATTACACAGTATTCCGTGAAGGGTAAAGGTGCTAAAGTACACCCAAATTTCGCTAGTTATGTTTAAGTACATGATCCCTCAACTGAGCACAAATCCAGAGTCCAGTCTGCTACTGAGAAATTCTAGATGGAAAATCTCAAAAACACTTTGCCAGACCCGGGAATCGAACCCAGGATCTCATGATCAGCTTTTAGCGCTTTCGACCACTACACCAACGAGGCCAGTCTCTCAAGAGCATGTTCAGGTATGTTTCGGTTTAAATATCTTTATTCTCATTAAAACAATAGTTACATCTTACATGAGAACAATAATAAATTATTAATTAGAAAATCTTATTAAAAACAAGCTATTATCGTGTTCTTCTCAGTAAACCCTTTCAATTGATACCCATATCATGGCAGTGCGCAAAAAATAACTAGTCTGCCATCTTGAGCCGTCCGCCATATTGGATTTAGAATGACGTCACTTAGCTAACCATGCATTGTCATCCAAACTTAACGTGTATGTAAAATTTCATCTTAGTCGGTGGAGGATAACTGCTTTAAAATTCAGTTGCAAGATTTGACCCGAACACACTTATATATATACATACACTGCAAGTTAAATAAAAGGGCTCTGTCGCAAAATTACCACTTCTCAAAATTACTACAGATAGCAAAATGTCCCTTTCTCAGAAAGTCCCTTTCGCAAAATGTCACGAGGAAGGAATTAATGCCTGTTTGAGGAAGGCTTCCTCAAACAGGCATTAATTCCTTTCATCAGTATAAAACTGGTCAAGAGCCAGTAGGTGTACCACACACAGGTGGGTAGGTGCATGCAGATATACTAAAATAAATAATAGAAATCGAAGTTTGTAGATTTACTGTCTCTCAAAACATCAATTTATACAAATAAAAATCGACAAATTAAACTAAACCGAAATAAAAATATAAAAATTAAATTAGGTATTTGATTACGTAATAAAAATATATGTATAAATTATTATGATTGTTTATTTGTGTGAATTGATGTTTTGAGAGACAGTAAATCTGAAAAGCTACGATTTCTATTATTTATTTTAGTATATGTGCATGCACCTACCCATTTTGCTAAATAAACATTACTACAGTACCCCTCTGTGTTGTACACGTGCTGTCTCTTGACCAGTTGTTTTTACTGATGAAAGGAATTAATGGCTGTTTGAGGAAGGGGATATTTTGCGAAAGGGACTTTCTGAGAAAGGGACATTTTCGAAAGGGACAAAACTCACGATTTCAAACCAGTTGAAGTTTTAAAAGTTTTTTTTTATTAATTTGTTGTCTTACCTATTTGGAGCGTCGGCTTCGGACAATATGTCTTCCGTATTATGGTCTGCCAACATGCCCTCTATCGAAATACTAACTTGGAAGCTCTTATCGAATATCTCCTCTGCAAAATAGAAAGCATTCATTAATGATATCCTGACATCGGTGAAGGAAAACATCGCAAGGAAACCTGTAGCCTAATTGCGTGAGTTCGGCAGGGCAAAGGAGTATTCCGCATGAAAGAGTATGATAAATTCTCTTTAAATAATTCGGTTTTGCCAAAAAAAAATGGATTTTTTCGAAAAGAGTATCTTCACCAATGAAAGCGACAAATTTTTGTTTTTTCATGTCCTTTGCCATAGCGAATGCACTTACTCATTGGGGGCTAACGTTTTATTTCTCACTAGTTGGCGCCACTGTTGACTAAGTTCCATAAATATAGCTTTTAAACATTGTTATAACGTGCACGGAAGCAGAGTTTGAATTAAAATTAATTTTTACTGCCGTAAAAGTGCTATTAAATATAAAATCGAGTAAGTCGCAGTTTCGCGCAGCCCCTTTTTTTCGGTAAAAAAATATATAAGGCCTAGGGCTTGCTATGCAGGTGGAAGCGACCCTGGTATATAGCCCTCTATTATATAGTCTGCTACTATACAGTTCTTACCGACATCATTGTTGCTAAGATCTCAGCCAACAGCCACAGTTGCAGCGCGCGCAGTTCTAGAGCCTTGCTGTGCAGGTGGAAGGGGCCCTGGTATTATAGTGCTCTTATAGTCTGGTATATATTCTAGTCAGTTCTTACCGTCATCATTGTTGGTCAGGATCTCTGCCATGAGCCACAGTTGCTGCGCGCGCAGGCCTAGAGCCTTGCTGTGCAGGTGGAAGGGGCCCTGGTATATAGTGCTACCGTTTGTCAGCACAGAGGAGGCTGTGATTGACGTTGTCATCGTTGGTGATGGCCCTAAAATATTAAGGAATATTCTTGAAGGATGGTAGAACTTGACTATAGTTTTAATTATTCATGTATGTGACGATTACTTGCTGAATTTTAGTGTTTATAATGAAGATAGTAAGTGTCGATTTCTGATCATACTAGAAGTTAAGAACGTGTTAAACCCACAAACCTCCACAGAAAAGGGAGGATCCAGACGGGTATTGTGTCTGGTCCGGGCAACTGCCCAACACATACAACAGACCGACGTTAATGTCGGACTGTTGTAAATCGCCCCGAAAACTTTGCTTGCGCGATGCACGATTTTGTGTGACGTCATGTCATTAGTTCGTAAGTGGCGGCATTGGTTCCGCTACACCAATTCAATACATAGTATAAAACAAAGTCGCGTAGTTTTAAGTATTGCGTAGTTTTAAAGATCTAAGCATACATAGGGACATCCCTATGTATGCTTAGATCTTTAAAACTACGCAAAGGATTATGATGCGGTTTTTTTTAATAGATAGATCGATTCAAGAGGAAGGTTTAAATGTTTAATACACGCGGGCGAAACCGCCAGCAGAAGCTAGTTAATACTAAATTTTGTCAGGCTGCAAATTATTAATTCCGAAATCGGGAGCAAGCAAGGAAGCATGGAATAAATTTTATTGAATTCGGTGTATAATGCCGGCTGTTCTCTATCGCGCGAGAGTCCGAGTTTTTAACTAAAATACTTCATGATTGAACTCAGTACTGTACATCATCCTCGCTGGCTCTCGTGCGTGAGTCCGAGTTTTCAAACGAAATATTTCATGATTGAACTCAGTACTGTACATCATCCTCGCGGGCTCTCGTGCGTGAGTCTGAGTTTTAAACAAAATATTTCATTATTGAACTCAGTACTGTAGGCACATCATCCTCGCGGGCTCTCCTGCTTGAGACTGAGTTTTTAAACAAAATATTTTATGATTGAACTCAGTACTGTACACCATCCTCGCGGGCTCTCGTGCATGAGTCCGAGTTTTTAAACAAAATATTTCATGATTGAACTCAGTACTGTACATCATCCTCGCGGGCTCTCGTGCGTGAGTCCGAGTTTTTAAACAAAATATTTCATGATTGAACTCAGTACTGTAAATCATCCTCGCGGGCTCTCGTGCGTGAGTCCGAGTTTTTAAATAAAATACTTTATGATTGAACTCAGTACTGTACATCATCCTCGCGGGCTCTCGTGCGTGAGTCCGAGTTTTTAAACAAAATATTTCATGATTGAACTCAGTACTGTAGGTACATCATCCTCGCGGGCTCTCGTGCGTGAGTCCCAGTTTTTAAACAAAATATTTCATGATTGAACTCAGTACTGTACATTATCCTCGCGGGCTCTCGTGCGTGAGTCCGAGTTTTTAAACAAAATATTTCATGATTGAACTCAGTACTGTAGGTACATCATCCTCGCGGGCTCTCGTGCGTGAGTCCGAGTTTTTAAACAAAATATTTCATGATTGAACTCAGTACTGTAGGTACATCATCCTCGCGGGCTCTCGTGCGTGAGTCCGAGTTTTTAAACAAAATATTTCATGATTGAACTCAGTACTGTAGGTACATCATCCTCGCGGGCTCTCGTGCGTGAGTCCGAGTTTTTAAACAAAATATTTCATGATTGAACTCAGTACTGTAGGTACATCATCCTCGCGGGCTCTCGTGCGTGAGTCCCAGTTTTTAAACAAAATATTTCATGATTGAACTCAGTACTGTACATTATCCTCGCGGGCTCTCGTGCGTGAGTCCGAGTTTTTAAACAAAATATTTCATGATTGAACTCAGTACTGTAGGTACATCATCCTCGCGGGCTCTCGTGCGTGAGTCCCAGTTTTTAAACAAAATATTTCATGATTGAACTCAGTACTGTACATTATCCTCGCGGGCTCTCGTGCGTGAGTCCGAGTTTTTAAACAAAATATTTCATGATTGAACTCAGTACTGTAGGTACATCATCCTCGCGGGCTCTCGTGCGTGAGTCCCAGTTTTTAAACAAAATATTTCATGATTGAACTCAGTACTGTACATTATCCTCGCGGGCTCTCGTGCGTGAGTCCGAGTTTTTAAACAAAATATTTCATGATTGAACTCAGTACTGTAGGTACATCATCCTCGCGGGCTCTCGTGCGTGAGTCCGAGTTTTTAAACAAAATATTTCATGATTGAACTCAGTACTGTAGGTACATCATCCTTGCGGGCTGTCGCGCTAGTGTACAGCCGGCATAACAGTTACGTGCTTAGCGCACGTACCAATGCAATCCCAACAGAATATTTCATCATTATTTAAAATACGCTTTAAATATTAACCTTCTTATATTTTATTGGATACACGAATAAAACATGAATTTAAATTTTTACTATTGCGTTATTGTGATTGCGCGTTTATTATAAGCGGTAAATTCAAATTGCAAGTATTTCACTAACATTTACCGATATTAGGTCAAAAGTAGCATGAATATAATAAAAAATCTTATTGATAAACGCCGATGAAACGATGCATTTCCATAAATTTTAATATAATCATAAAATCTTTTTATTAAGCATAATACTACACTAGCCAAAAAAATAACGCCGCGTAATAGGTGTTTGAATATTTGCGACAAATGTGTTTTATAAGTAGGTACTAGGTAAATAAAATATCTTACCTGCTAGTCCTATAAATACTCCTAAGCCGAAACAAGCGAAAAACGCAATAAATACCATCACAAATTCCCCTTTGTGCATCGAATATATTCTCATCTGAACAGACCTGAAATTATGTAAAAAAAAGAGTATTAAAAATACAACCTAAGTACTAACAAAGTTATTAGTAGATATACATAGGTAAATAAAACATTTAAAACTTATATAGTTCTTGATAAAATATGCAAGGTGATATACAGAATAAAAAACGTGCGAATCTTGTGATTGAGAATCCCATGCTAAAAGATTTCTCTTAGAAACAGGGGTATATTATTATATCTATGTCAATATTTAACTACGCAGTTACAATTTTTTTGTCCAACCGCAAATAATCAAAAACAAAACAATAAAATACCTTTCACAACGATCATGATGATATGCCGGCGCGATATATTTGTTAAATTCGCTGAACAAATCACTGAATTGTGACAATGTGTTACGAATCTTATAGTTCCATCCGCCTGTGGGCAAATGGTAAGAATATCCAACATTCGCTGTATCCATCTTTACCAACTTATATTACACTCACTAACAACAAAAATGTGGTATAAATCAAAAGGTTTTACGAAACAATAAGTTGCGGAATATGAAAATTGTACAGGACTTGTTTGCCCTACATTTGGTTCGAGTTGTTTACAAGCAGATTATTGATTTTCGCGCTGAGGGTCGGTGTTGCCGGCGTTTGCGATAGGGAGGGAAAATGACGTGGCAAGCGAGGCAAGGCATCGATAATGTATCGAGTATACTTAGTATGTATGTTTATTTTATGGTATTAAAACAATATCTGTATATAGGTTGGTAATATCATTTCTATTTGGAGTTCTATCTCCATATATTTAAAGGTACTGATAGTTTGGTTTAGTGTCGCTCTTTAAAATCGATTTATTAAAGTTCTTATATCTATTTATTCTAGACGATTGTTACAAGATATTTTATTTCGATTATTTGGTAAATAATGATAAAGACGCATAGATTGGACATATGTAGCGCCATCTAGTGGTTATATGAATTAATTTCACACCTCTTTTAAAACATGCTCTACATAGCATAGATTCTTGGTTGTGATGACAACTCGTCCGTCACACTAGCTATCTCATCACTATCTCTATAGGTCTCTTTCACTAATACGTCACTTTGTACATGTAGTCAGTTTCTCAACTCGTCTCAAGCCGTACTTTGTCTCTTTCCCAACTCGTCCGACGCATATATTCAATGTACAGTAACGAAAAAAATTATAAAGTTATTGGGTCCCCGATGCAATACGAGGTCAGATCAACTTGATATTAATGCCAGGGTCGGTAGTTCGGTACTCTCAACAACATTGTTCTTGCTCCACATAAACGTTCTGCTAATACCCTTTGGGTATGCAGACGACAGCACTGTAGTTAAGAGATACGTGTCTGACGCACGGGCTAATGGGCCTCAGATCCGGTCTCTCCGGGAGGCTATGGTTGAGCGCTTGAACCTTCCTTGAAGGCAGTCACTGAATTTTCCTAAATATTTTCTTTACATATTTTGTGCTTAATTGTACATAAGCGTCGGACGAGTTGGGAAAGAGACGAAATACGGCTTGAGACGAGTTGGGAAACTGACTACATTAAAAAAAAATATATATATTCTTTCGCGCTTTGTTTTATAGGCTCGCGCTTGACCACTATCTCACCTGATGGTAAGCGATGATGTGGTCGACGGTGAATCACGCTTGCCTAGAAAAAACCCATTCAATCTTGACTTAAAGACACTTAGATTGCAGCTGTCGGGAAACACAGACTCTGGCAGGGAATTCCACTCCTTAGCTGTACGCACAATAAAAGAAATCATTGAAGTAATTTTTACAAAAAATGGCGGAGCGAATCTTCTTATTCACTCGTGAGGTATGTGCGGGAAAAGGATGGGTATAGGGGATAGCGGATGTCAATAAAAATTTTGAATGTTGGCGCAACCAGCCATATACAAGTTATGTTCCCAAAACGTTGTGCGTATGGGTGGGATGTCCACCATGTACCGATATCGCATCGCCGTACGTCTTGTAGTCCGATGATGAAACGGGCTAGGTGGAATTAGCTTATGCAATTCCATCGCACACTCGCCGAAGTGTAACCGATAAAAAACCGACAAGCTGGCAACTCGGCGACGATGTTCAAGGCTCTGGAGCTTTGTATTAACAAGTGCTTCATCGCCGATGAGCCTCTTGGCCCGCTTTTCGATCGACTCCAGTGCATCAAGCTGGTATTTGGCAGATCCGTCCCAGAGATGAGAACAGTACACCATGCATGATCGAACTTGCGCTTGATACAAGTTGAGCAGCAGTTCCGGCGTGAAGTACTTTCTCACCTTTGCTAGGATCCCCAGCTTTTTGGCAGCCAGCTGAGCCTTTGCCAAAATTGAGAGTCGATGTCAAAGTAACGCCAAGAAGCTAAAGATAATCCTTTATTTGCACGGTCATATCTCGGCAAGTTGGAGCCGGGTGAAATTGCCATTGCAAAAAAAACTTTTTAACAAAAAATCAAACCGACTTACAGAACAAAAAAGTACAAAGCAAAAAATAAATTTCTTTTCCGAAGTCGGTGTCTTTTGTGCCAACCCATTCTTTCCCGTTTTTCGACACCGAATTCGGAAAAGAAATTTATTTTTTGCTTTGTAGTTTTTTGTTCTGGAAGTCGGTTTGATTTTTTGTTAAAAAGTTTTTATTTTTCTGTTTTTAGTTTTGGTAGGTACCTCCAATTAACATGATTATCATTTATAGCCAAAGTACATCTCATGGCGATTCCAATAAGCCCAAACACGACTAGGATACATTGTTTTATATTAGAGTTCCAGTGCCTACCTTCCGGCTTCATCATCAGATCAGTTCGATGGTGTCATTTTCACCAGTACCATTTATTTATAAGTATTTGCTTCATTATAGTCGGTTAACTATTCGAGATATCTTATGCCCGTGACATATTTAGCATTTAGGAGATCCAGTGGCCATCTGTGGTCTTCTTCATCAGTTCCACTTCACCAAATGATACTTTCTGAGTGCAGATGGTTGCATTGTTGATGAAAATACCAAAATCACTATATGTTTGCCTATAATATTTGAGGAGTTCCCTCGATTTCTCTAGGATTCCATCATCAGATCCTGACTTGATGATTATGGGACCAACTAGGAAGTATACCCTTTCAAACAAAAGAAGAATTTTTGAAATCGGTCCAGGCGTCTTTGAGTAATCGGGGAACATACATTAAAAAAAAAAGATTCCGACGAATTGAGAACCTCCTCCTTTTTTTGAAGTCGGTTAAAAAGACACGCCTGGGTTTTAGAAGCATTAAACCTGACCAGATTGGCATCGCCTCATTCGGAGACTGCCTGCAAGGAGAGGTTCAAACGCTCCACCATGGCCTCGCGGAGAGACTGGATCTGCGGCCCGGTAGCCCGTGCGTTGGACAAGTATCTCTCAGCAACAGTGCTGTCATCTAGATCGTTATTGTGCAGCAAGAATAATGTTGCTGAGAGTACCGACCATGGCATTGCAAATCGGCACATCTCCTTCTTAGTTTGGCGCCACATAAACTAATTCACTTGGGGTTGGCCCTCCTTATCCTATGTTACTATTCTACTCCACTGTGCAATGTGTATAAATACCAAAATATGAAAATTATAACACGAAGTAAAGCTGTTCTAATCCTCAACTTAATTAATTATGGAGTTACTTAAGTTTAGGACAAATTCAGGGAGTGAACTTGATGAGATGATATCGATGAGATCGAGCAATTATTTCTGGGGGGAGGCACAAGCTCATTCTTTATCAATGGCAGTGCTGCACCATAGAAATCATGTTGAGGTGAGGATCCCTACTGTCATTCGTAGATATTTAAAGACGTTATACGTAGTCTGCCAACTATTCTTGCCACTATACCCATAGTTTAGTTGATATACAGGTAAATAAAAAAAGATAATTCAAAAAACAAAAAACCCGACTGCTTATGAAGCCAGCTAAAAATACCTAAACAAGTAGAAAATCATGCTGCGCGGTCAGTGGATACATAATATGATGGTTTTGGTCAGGCAGCTCGCGAACGCGATTATGTATCCTCCGACTGCATAGCTTTTTTATTTATAACTTTTTAGTTATGTTTTTTTCTCAAATTACTTTTAAACATTATATTTTTGTAATCACCTCTTAAAATCCTTCATTTTGATACCCCACACGATGTGATTGGAGGAAAAATAAACCGGGACGCCCACAATTATGGCGAAAGGATACCATTTTTCTTTTTTTTCAATTTTGCTTTAGCCAGTGACACTCACAAGGTTAAGACGAACCGATTGACGTAAGAATTATCAAAATTGGTCTACGCGTTTGGTCTCTAGAGAGCCACATAGGAAGAAACATACATATACTGATAAACACATTACCCTACTATGTTTTGCGCAGTCGGATAAATACTAGTATTCAACTGCAACCGGTTAGACGATTATACACCATTTGAAATAACATTCGAAATTTCTACAACCCTTTTTACAGTCCGTTCAACCGATTTTGAGTTCTAATCCCGTAAATATAAGGATAGCATAAAAAAAACATAAGCCTGTTACCAAAACTAACTGTTTATTACAGCCGCCATTTGTCATATCACCAACGCAATAGAATTCAAAATCGGTTGAACGGGGTGTAAAAGGGGATTATTTAAATGTCTAATGTTATCTCAAATGGAGTATAGATAGTTGGGCTTGGCAGACGATATCTCATAATAATGAGTTTCACAAGGCGTACGACAGGTTTGTATGGGAATTTCGTACCGCTAATAAAATTTCGTATTTTGGGATATTTTTTGTTTTAATTGGTAGTTAATATGATAGATAATCCCTTTTTAAATTCTTAGATTTTTAGAACTTGGGACGTAAAATTTATAACCAGTTTTATTTTTTAAGGTTATGTACAGTACAGTGTACCAATGTAGATTGTTACATAAAGGTAAATGTTACATATTGTTATATAATGTGTAAAGTAAATTGTTTTTAGTGTTTTACTTACCATTAAGTAGGTAGATTGAGATGAGGATCGTACTTACTCAAGGCTTTAGGCCTATTTCCAGCAGCGCACTGTAACGTGTACGTTACCCCAACAGGAAAGTGACTCCTAGAGTGATACGAGTGGAACGTATAATTAGAGCGTAATCTGCTGTGAATGTGCGCCAAATAAAAAATAAGTGCGTCTCGTCGTTTTTGAAAAAAACGGTTCCTGCTGGGGTAACGTTGTTCCAGCAGGAACATTCTAAACTAATGATCGTAATGAGAAATAAAGTGCATGGGCAGAGAGCTTATAGTTGAGCAAAAATGTGCGCCGAAAATATAATTGGTGCGTCATCAGGTTTTCGAGATATTGTTTTTCCTGCTGGGGTAACGTTTTGCAGAATCGTGTATCTCTAAAACCATTGTACGTGTGCCTGTAGAATAAACATACACGAGTAGCTCTTGATTTGTGCGTATTTGTGCCGAAATTAGATTTAAGAAAATATTTATAATTTTCAAGTAATTGCGCTTTTTTGAAAACGCGAAAAAAAATCGCAGCGCCTAAATGAGAAAACGTATAGGCTCGCTGAAAACTATATTCAGTCCATCTTGACGCTTTTAATAACCATAAAAAGTTTCAAAAGCATACATGCTTGGCGTTATCGAATAATATTGCTAAAAGTCAAAACGAGAGTGTCATAACTTTGACGGCAAAATACAAGAAACCGACTTAACCCAAGATAATATGGTGTAAACCACAAGTGTGTGCGTTTAGTCAAAAATATATAGTGAAAATATTCAGCTTGGAATGTTTCGCATTAAGTAGATTTAAACAAAAAACTAAACATGTAAACAAAGGCTGGTTATCCGACCAATTTCGAATGACTACAAAAAAGCGACGGATTCATACATAACGACGACCTTCTTAATTGGACGTATTAAACCTAAGCTTTTGTCCGTATAGTCGCGTTCAAACCTTTGTTGGTATGACTAATTTCAACAATTTCTAATTTTGGGGGCTTATATAAAATACATTAAATGCACCTTGTGACCGTAACAAATGAAAGAGGTTGTTGATGTAGAAATTATTATGTTTATTTTCTTAATTTGTTTCTTAAAGTAATTATGGCTTCAAATCACAGATCAAATAACAAGTCGGTTTCTTGTATTTTGCCGTCAAAGTTATGACACTCTCGTTTTGACTTTTAGCAATATTATTCGATAACGCAAGCATGTATGCTTTTGAAACTTTTTATGGTTATTACAAGCGTCAAAATGGACTGAATACAGTTTTCAGCGAGCTTATACGTTTTCTCATTTAGGCACTGCGATTTTTTTTCGCGTTTTCAGAAAAGCGCAATTACTTGAAAATTATAAATATTATCTTAAATCTAATTCCGGCACAAATACGCACAAATCAAGAGCTACTCGTGTACATTTATTCTACAGGCGCACGTACAATGGTTTTAGAGATACACGATTCTGCAAAACGTTACCCCAGCAGGAAATGCAATATCTCGAAAACCTGATGACGCACCAATTATATTTTCGGCGCACATTTTTGCTCAACTATAAGCTCTCTGCCCATGCACTTTATTTCTCATTACGATCATTCTTTTAGAATTTTCCTGTTGGAACAACGTTACCCCAGCAGGAACCATTTTTTCCGTTTTTTTCAAAAACGACGAGACGCACTTATTTTTTATTTGGCGCACATTCACAGCTGATTACGCTCTAATTATACGTTCCACTCATATCACTCTAGGAGTCACTTTCCTGTTGGGGTAACGTACACCACTGTAACTGTTTGATAATGATGAGTTTGATTATATTCAATGTTATTTCTATTTTTAAATAATTAATTATCATTTCAATATTTGTGTTATTTTACATAAGGCAACTTCTAAAAACATAACTGCATTTAGTGTACGATCTTATTATGTTTATTTAATTAAAATTTAAAATCTTTTTATTGATATTATTAATTAATCTGAAGTTCTAAAAATAGTAAACTTACATGAAAATAAATGGCTTAGTTGCCTTAATAAGTGATACAAATTCTATAACCGAACAACAAAAAAAGTATGCGGAACAAAATCTGCCGTTCACCTTTTGTTTCTTAATTCATCATTATTATTTTCTGATTAATTTCGTTGCAGGTTCCAAGACAGTTGAATTGTTTCGTCCAGACTAGTCAAGCTTCATTGCCTCAACGCTTTTACGGTTGCCACTTTTGATCTTGACTTTCAGGAGTTGCAGTGGGCATAGATTAGTGGCCTTGTCTTAAACAAAAAACCGGCCAAGTGCGAGTCGGACTCGCGCACGAAGGGTTCCGTACCATTATCACAAAAAACGGCAAAAAAATCACGTTTGTTGTATGGGAGCCCCATTCAAATATTTATTTTATTCTGTTTTGAGTATTTGTTGTTATAGCGGCAACAGAAATACACCATCTGTGAGAAATTTTAGCTTTCTAGCTATCACGGTTCACGAGATACAGCCTGGTGACAGACAGACAGACAGAGGGACCGCGGAGTCTCAGTAATAGGGTCTCGTTTTTACCCTTTGGGTACGGAACCCTAATAAAAAATGGCATACAGACTGTAGATCAATACTTTGTCTGGCTCAAAGCCACCGGTCTGGCCGGTTTACTCGGTATATTTAAATTATGTGATGTAATTAAATACTTGTATAGTAATGAAGTTATTTATTCAACATTAAGCCTTCACATGCAAACACTTATAATAGACACTTATAATAAACAAATAATATTATCTAAATTCGAGTGGTTTCAAATTATAAATAGGAACAATTATATAAATAATAATGTAGGTGCCTACAGTCAGCAAAACAATACATTGAAATCTTCTAGAATTTTTGGTATAAAAGTACACAGCACACATTTAATACATCTATTTCTAAGGAGATTAAAGGTAGGCAGTATAAATATAGAGTAAGTATTAAAAGTATTTTTTTGCCAACTGTACTTAGTAAATACAAACAACAAAGGAATGTAAGACTTTTTTTTTATAGTGGTGTTCTTATAGATAACTTCACATAGAACTAGGGTTGTGCGTTGTTGGTTAATATTATAATTTTTATTTTTTCGACTTTTCATTTCGAGCTCTCGTTTTGATGACTTATTTGTAGAAATAAATGGTACTTTCTACTAGAGAGTAGTACTTCTACTCAAACTTATTTCCCGATCCCTTTTCAATATATGTCTGTGGCAACTCCATTTTATGAAATCATATTTTTTAAACAATCTTACTTACTAAAGTTTTTATGCCGACTCTCAAGACTTCCCACATTTCAATTGATTTTTCTTCTTGACTATTTGATTTTATTCTTAGGTACCCACGAGTACGCACTTATCGACAATCGCCGTGTAGCAAAGTTTAGCCGGCTAGAGCTGTATTCATTCAGTGTTTAGCCTTAATAGGCTAGAAATAGCCTAAGTTAGCTTAGTATGGTATAGCTTGACTAGGCTAAGTTAGCCCTAACAGGCTATAATTTGATCAGGCTAAGTTAGCCTAAATAGACTATAACTTGTATAGGCTAAGTTAGCCTAAATAGACTATAAATATGCTAGGCAAATTTAGCATTAACGAGCTATAATTTGCCCAATCTATATTAGCCTTAATAGGCTGTAACATGACCAGGCTAATTAAGGCTAAAACTTGACCGGGCCAAAATGCCCTTATCCAGCTATAACTTGTCCAGACAAAGCTGAAATCTTGTGCGTATTTCGTATACAGATCCAGTTTCTAGATCATATTTTTTATAGTATGGCCACACATTGGTAACATAAAATATAATTAATTGTACTAATTCTAAAACTTGATACTTAAATACAAAACTAATATTTTGAATATTTTAAAAATAATTTATGAATATTTATTTTTTATTAAAAATTAATTAATAAGTACAATGATTTTGCCGAATAATATTCTTTAATAAAATAATATTTTTGTGACATTATGTATTAAGCTTTGGCTCCACATATGCACCATCTAATTTGGCAAATATTTATAAAATACACACTTTAAAAGCTATAAATGGTAATAAATAATATCTTAAGTATTTAATAGCTCATACAAATACATAAACGAATAGAAATAGAGAGAAGACATTTATTTTTAAAAAGGAGTCTTAAAATATCAATTAAGGAAGTAAATTGCACTAAAAAGTATCGATATTCTTACGGAATATCGAGTTGTAATTTTATCGAACAAACTTAATGTTATTTACATTATTGTTTCGTCAAAATCAAATATCAAACATGCTGTCCAGATTACGGAGAAGTAATAAAATATGAGAGTATGTGAATTTGACTGACGAAGAACCTTTTACAAAAATTTAATCGATATAAGGACTTTATTATGTATGTACTGCAAATAATATAATGATTTGATTTAAGTTGCTATACGTAAAAAAATATGAAGCTGTATGTGACAGGTAAAGAAAATTAAAAAGAAAGACATGATGTATTTCAACAATTCGAGACCGTAGTTTTAGCGATTAGTTTGCATCATAAACAATTTATTAAGGCAGTAAGCAAGCTGTATTTTTACATGATTTTATTTTTTATCTTTAAAATATTAGAACTGAAGTAGTATCAACTAAAAGGTTTCGTTGAAAGTTAGTGCCTCTGTGGCAGCGTTCATATAAGAAAATTTTTCGATTTATAAAATCAATATCGTGTTTAAAATGGTTGATACGGATCACATTCGGAACAAACCGATACACAGCAATTATACTGTCATTGTTCCGTGAATTATGTTTGAAATCCGAGATCGCTCAATCCCTGATGAAACTCCAGTAGACATTTCAAATACCAGCGAAGAGCTTAACACAGACCATCCAAGCGAACAATTAAAAATAAACTTTTATCTCTTTTGTATAAGACAGAATTTGCTAAACCAAAGTAAAATCATTTATGACAAAATTAAATCACCTAAATGAACGCCTCAACTAAAATCTTGGCGCTAAATGATGAAAATTAAAATAGGTATTCATTAATTCACATAATTTTATTGAAAACGAGCATGCACGTAACAATTAAAACTCAGCTTTATCAAAGTACACATAAAGGCGAAATTTGCATTGCAAAAATATTAAGGCTCACTCAAATGGTCTATGCATAGCCCTTCCATATCTATCTACATAGGAACATATCCTCTACACTCAGCTACATCTACCTACAAGTAGGACACAGTATTACTTGGCGGCAGGAGCAGCAGTTGACGTCGCGGTGACATTGGTGGGCGCAGTAGTGACGTCAGAGTGTGACGTGACGTCAGAGTGTGACGTGACTTCAGAGTGTGACGTGACGTCAGAGGTTGACGACACATCGGGGGACGTCGTGTTGTCCGAGTGAACGATTGGTGTGTCTGGTGCGGGCGTTACTTGTGATAGAGGGGATTTACCTGTGAAAAAGAAGATTTTATTTAACTAGCTGTTACCCGCGACTTCGTCTGTGTAGCATTTGTACTTTGAATAGTCTATTTTTTATAACTTCCCATAATATTATAGGTGTGTGGGCTGTCTTACTTGAGAAATTATTAGTTCACCATACAAACGTCTACCCCTCTGTCCACACCCCAAAAGGATGATTTTCGGGATAATAACTAGCCTATATCCTTCCCAGAGTCACAAACTATCTCCATACAAAATTTTTTCGAAATCAGTTCAAAGGTTTAAGCGTGAAAAGGTAACAGACAGACGGAAAGTTAATATGGAAAGGCCTTTGGCAAACATTATATTCGTACTACATGCAATGAGCTAGTATACAGTACTACTATTAAAGTTATGCGCGTTGGAACTCTTCTAAAAATTGTTATGAACCTCGTACGAAACAAAGAGATCCCAGATCCCAATGAAGAGCATACTGCTAAAGTTCAGAAACCTCTGCGGCGATAAGGCCCCTCTTTGAGGAGTGGCTTGAGATGCAACACAGTGTCCTCCGCTTGACGCAGATCCTCACCGTACACGGCTGTTTCGGGAGGATCCTGTTCAGGATAAGGTGGGAGCAAACGCCCGGGTGGCCAATTGTGCGGACCGCCCGAAGGACACGATGGACCGTACGGTGGGGGTCTGCCCCGCTTGGGCAACCGGCGGTGGCGACCTCTCGCGTAATGGTTGCGGTAAGTAATGGTTGGCTCGCCCTCCGATAAGGAGCAGGCCGGAGTCGACGACGCGAAGTGTTCCACGCGCGCCTCAAAGAGATGTCAGCTTAACTGACGGGGCTCGCTAGGGCCGATGCCTGTCTGGGTCGCGGATAAATTTGAAAGAGAGTTACCGCGGCCCTGGCACAAGGAACATGGATGGGTTTTAGTCAGTAAAAGTCTGACACGCCCTCCCGCTTCACCCAGAGCGGGAGAAGTCATTGGATGATTTACCAACCCATATAAAAAAAAGGTACATAAACCTCATCTGTCCAGATAATGGTCATACCCGGCCAAGTTGACAAGTATCGATAACTTGTTATCTTCAGCATCCTCATTATTCAGACGAAGGACTTCTAAGCTTCTTCCATCAAAAACCAACTTTCACCGATTTATCGGTCTATCACTGCACTAGGGCACGGGTACCCAACGTGAGGACAGAAAATGAGGATCAAAAATTGCATTAGATGTCGTAATAGGCTTCGATTTGTTATTGAGTTTTGCGAAATATTAAGGTTGTCTAGAGACGTACTTAAAAAAAAAATATCTTCTTGTTTAATTAACTCTCCTAAGCACAACATTAAGGGCCGATTTCACCATTGAAACTAATCGTGAATATTTCAACTAAACTAAGTTTAAGCAAATACAGCATTCTGATTGGTTGAGACCACTGATAAACTACCAACCATAACGCTGTATTTGCATAAACTGAGTTTAGTTGAACTAATCGTGATTAGTTTCGTTGGAGAAATCGGCCTTAAGGAATATTGGGCTCTTAATTCACATTTCAAAGATTATTTGATGAATCATTTAAAATTGATTTCAATAGATGGCACGGTTATAAATTTCTCAGTAAAACGTGCAAAAAATACTATAAAACACATCGTAGCTGTATTGAAAAAAAAAAACACCAACACCATCTATATCCGAGGAACGGAACCGAACGCGGTCGAAGTTCTTAGAAACATAATCAGTTTAATCCGACGAAAAACACTAGTTACTTCGGCACCATTTCTTTGTATGGAATGAATTATCTGTATGCTAGTATTATATTATCTGTGGCTAGAGTAAGAATAGATTTATCAAATAAAGACGGTGACTCCAGAACGTAGGCCTCTACCAAGCGTTGCCTCAACAACTGTTGCTGTACTAGAACACATACCAGAAACATAATCCTGGAACCACTTGCTGATGCCAGCGGAGTGTTTGCTGACCCAGTCGATCCTGAAGGTGGCCGTGTCCACCAGCTTCTGAAGAGTCTGCGACATCGGCATCAGCTGCTCTTTGTGTTTGAGCGCGAAGCTTTTTAGCTGGAGGAAGAAAAATAAATTATTAATACAAGTATTATTTGAGTTATGCAATCCGTTGATACGCGTTGTCCCCTCCCCGGGCGTCAAATCAATTCATTTATTGGTTTGTAAACAAGGGTATTTACTACATAGATGTTTTATTATAAGAGTTCTCCATGCTTTACCGTCACATGGGTATGCAATAATATTTTTTTTAAAGATATTATTATATTTTAAATAACAATGAGAATAAAAAATACAAATTAATGTCAATCGTTTTAATTGCATTAAAAATGCCACAATAATGTCATCAAGATTACAATAAAAATAAAATAAAAATGTCAAATGGCATAAAAACATGTCAATCGATCAATTATTATTCATTAAGGAAGTCGCCAATTATGTAATAACTTTTTTTTTATTAATATTTCGATTAGTGCCCTTTTAAATTTCAATACAGTCATAGTTTTAATAATATTTAGGTACTTTGTTATAAATACTATACTACTAAAATATTCTTTGTCGACTACCCTATTGATCGCAGATCCTTGAAAGCTTAAGTCTATGGTAAGTTAATCTGCTCTCAGATTTCTATGTTACATATTTGTCGAGATTGGTTGTCAACTAGCTCTTGTCATTAATCTTTTTTACGATTCAAAATGAACTAAAAGGCAACCATTATTGCTATAAAGTGTCAGCTATCCGATTAAATTGGTCCTCTGCTGTACAGAGACTACAGTGCAATGCAATATCAAAGTTAATGAATTATATACCTTAAAACCTTTAGTTTAGATTTAAATTAGCATACTACATACCCTGCTAAGCTCCTCCTCAGTAGAAATAAAGCCGAATGAGCCGCTGAGCACGGCGGGGAAGGTGAAGGCGTCCATCTCGGTGAACTTGTTGTACACCTGGTGGAAGTTCTGGATGAGGAAGTGTTGCGCCAGCCGCGTGCCGATAGGGGCTTCTACGCTCCACGCCGCTACTGCGTACTGCTTTGGGATCTCGGTGAGGGATTTTTCTAGAAGCCTGTGTAAACAAATTGGGTGTTAGTATTTTTTTTATGAGATACTTCCAGATCTAAATTATATCTCGTAAGATTTGGCATTTATTAAGCATAAAAATAGAAAAAGAAATGTATATACTTCGTAAACAAGCATAAAAGAACGTTAAAGATGACAGTGCACTGTCCATAAACACTTTTATTTCTTATTATAATACATTTTTTAAAAGCTCTTAAGTAACGGGATGAATTTCAAAAAAAAAATCCGTTGACCTTGTTTTAAAACTCTTGAGCAAAATTACTAGTTTCTAGGCCGTCCAGTTTAGGCTTCTGTCAGTAAACTTATGAATAAGGAAATAAGTGAATTAATTAATAAGTAAACTAGTGAACTAATGAATCAGTGAACGAATGAATGAGTAAATCAATGAATTAATGAACGATTAAATAAGCGAATTAATAAACGAGTCTATCAGTGAATCAATGAATGAGTACAACAGTAAATTGAGTTTCAACAGTAGATTGAGTTAATGAATGAGTAACTCAATGAATTAATGAATGAGTAAAGCAGTGAATTAACGAATGAGTAAATCAATGAATTAACGAATGAGTAAATCGGTGAATTAATAAACGAGTACATCAGTGAATTAATGAATGAGTAAAGCAGTGAATTAACGAATGAGTAAATCGGTGAATTAACGAATGAGTAAATCGGTGAATTAATAAACGAGTACATCAATGAATTAATGAATGAGTAAAGCAGTGAATTAACGAATGAGTAAATCAGTGAATTAATAAACGAGTACATCAGTGAATTAATGAATGCGGAAATGAGTGAATTAATGAACGAGTACATCAGTGAATTAATGAATGCGGGTTTGAGTGAATTAATGAACGATTACATCAGTGAATTAATAAACGAGTCAATCAGTGAATTAATGAATGAGTACAACAGTAATTTATGAATGAGAAATGAGTGTTTTAATGAATCAGCTAATTCTTGAATTAATTAATCAGTAAACGAATGAATTAATGAATGAGTAACTCAATGAATTGATGAACGAGTACATCAGTGAATTAATGAATGAGAAATGAGTGAATTAATTAATCAGTGAACGAATGAATGAATTAATGAGTAACTCAATGTATTGATTAATGAGTTAATCAGTGAATTAACGAATGAGTAAATCAGTGAATTAATGAACGAGTTCATCAGTGAATTAATCAACGAGTACATCAGTGAATTAATGATTGCGGCAATGAGTGAATTAATAAACGAGTTCATCAATGAATTAATGAACGAGTACATCAGTGAACTAATGATTGCGGCAATGAGTGAATTAATGAATCAGTAAACTAGTGAATAAATGAATCAAACTGTTCATACATAGTACTCACATAGTGATCAGCGATTCCTCTCTGGTGCTGGGCAGGTTGTTGATGATGAGACTCTTCACGTTAGGGTCGGTGGAGTACATGAACACGTTCCACAAGAAGTCAAACTGTTCATACATAGTACTCACATAGTGATCAGCGATTCCTCTCTGGTGCTGGGCAGGTTGTTGATGATGAGACTCTTCACGTTAGGGTCGGTGGAGTACATGAACACGTTCCACAAGAAGTCAAACTGGTCATACATAGTACTCACATAGTGATCAGCGATTCCTCTCTGGTGCTGGGTAGGTTGTTGATGATGAGACTCTTCACGTTAGGGTCGGTGGAGTACATGAACACGTTCCACAAGAAGTCAAACTGTTCATACATAGTACTCACATAGTGATCAGCGATTCCTCTCTGGTGCTGGGCAGGTTGTTGATGATGAGACTCTTCACGTTAGGGTCGGTGGAGTACATGAACACGTTCCACAAGAAGTCAAACTGTTCATACATAGTACTCACATAGTGATCAGCGATTCCTCTCTGGTGCTGGGTAGGTTGTTGATGATGAGACTCTTCACGTTAGGGTCGGTGGAGTACATGAACACGTTCCACAAGAAGTCAAACTGTTCATACATAGTACTCACATAGTGATCAGCGATTCCTCTCTGGTGCTGGGTAGGTTGTTGATGATGAGACTCTTCACGTTAGGGTCGGTGGAGTACATGAACACGTTCCACAAGAAGTCAAACTGTTCATACATAGTACTCACATAGTGATTAGCGATTCCTCTCTGGTGCTGGGTAGGTTTTTGATAATGAGACTCTTCACGTTAGGGTCGGTGGAGTACATGAACACGTTCCACAAGAAGTCAAACTGTTCATACATAGTACTCACATAGTGATCAGCGATTCCTCTCTGGTGCTGGGTAGGTTGTTAATGATGAGACTCTTCACGTTAGGGTCGGTGGAGTACATGAACACGTTCCACAAGAAGTCAAACTGTTCATACATAGTACTCACATAGTGATCAACGATTCCTCTCTGGTGCTGGGCAGGTTGTTGATGATGAGACTCTTCACGTTAGGGTCGGTGGAGTACATGAACACGTTCCACAAGAAGTCAAACTGTTCATACATAGTACTCACATAGTGATTAGCGATTCCTCTCTGGTGCTGGGTAGGTTTTTGATAATGAGACTCTTCACGTTAGGGTCGGTGGAGTACATGAACACGTTCCACAAGAAGTCAAACTGTTCATACATAGTACTCACATAGTGATCAGCGATTCCTCTCTGGTGCTGGGTAGGTTGTTGATGATGAGACTCTTCACGTTAGGGTCGGTGGAGTACATGAACACGTTCCACAAGAAGTCAAACTGTTCATACATAGTACTCA
Source organism: Orthosia cruda (assembly GCA_964057195.1). Classification (NCBI taxonomy): domain Eukaryota; kingdom Metazoa; phylum Arthropoda; class Insecta; order Lepidoptera; family Noctuidae; genus Orthosia; species Orthosia cruda. Next base: position 44,947,109 of record OZ059830.1, on the reverse strand, counting down.
CATAGTGATTAGCGATTCCTCTCTGGTGCTGGGTAGGTTTTTGATAATGAGACTCTTCACGTTAGGGTCGGTGGAGTACATGAACACGTTCCACAAGAAGTCAAACTGTTCATACATAGTACTCACATAGTGATCAGCGATTCCTCTCTGGTGCTGGGTAGGTTGTTGATGATGAGACTCTTCACGTTAGGGTCGGTGGAGTACATGAACACGTTCCACAAGAAGTCAAACTGTTCATACATAGTACTCACATAGTGATCAGCGATTCCTCTCTGGTGCTGGGCAGGTTGTTGATGATGAGACTCTTCACGTTAGGGTCTGTGGAGTTCATGAACACGTTCCACAGGAAGTCAAACTCTGTGCGGCCGCCGTGACGCAGCACCATGTTGTATACTAGGGAGCGGAGGTAGCTGGGAATGCTGGATACAAGAAATAATCAAATTAGGAACAATAGAATAAGTCAGTAATACTGAGTGCAACCAGCAGGCGAATCACCGGATAGAAAGTGGTATATAATATACCAGAGACATTGCGAAATTGGAATGATGATACATTTCAATTAATTTCGGTTCAGGGATATTATTAATATCTACCTGTTGTTACACCCAGGTTATTGCTATTATCGACCTGTTTGTTACTCACGGGTTATTATTAATATCGGCCCGTTTATTACTCTAGGTATATTATTAAAATCAGCCTGTTTGTTACTCTAGGGATATTATTAAAATGAGCTTGTTTGTTACTCCAGGGATATTATTAATGTCGGCCTGTTTATTACTCTAGGGATATTATTAAAATCAGCCTGTTTGTTACTCTAGGGATATTATTAAAATGAGCTTGTTTGTTACTCCAGGGATATTATTAATGTCAGCCTGTTTATTACTCTAGGGATATTATTAAAATCAGCCTGTTTGTTACTCTAGGGATATTATTAAAATGAGCTTGTTTGTTACTCTAGGGATAATATTAAAATCATCCTGTTTATTACTCCAGGGATATTATTAAAATCAGCCTGTTTGTTACTCTAGGGATATAATTAAAATCAGCCTGTTTGTTAAAGTGGTATATAATATACCAGAGACATTGCGAAATTGGAATGATGATACATTTCAATTAATTTCGGTTCAGGGATATTATTAATATCTACCTGTTGTTACACCCAGGTTATTGCTATTATCGACCTGTTTGTTACTCACGGGTTATTATTAATATCGGCCCGTTAATTACTCTAGGGATATTATTAAAATCAGCCTGTTTGTTACTCTAGGGATATTATTAAAATGAGCTTGTTTGTTACTCCAGGGATATTATTAATGTCGGCCTGTTTATTACTGTAGGGATATTATTAAAATCAGCCTGTTTGTTACTCTAGGGATATTATTAAAATGAGCTTGTTTGTTACTCCAGGGATATTATTAATGTCGGCCTGTTTATTACTCTAGGGATATTATTAAAATCAGCCTGTTTGTTACTCTAGGGATATTATTAAAATGAGCTTGTTTGTTACTCTAGGGATATTATTAAAATCAGCCTGTTTATTACTCCAGGGATATTATTAATGTCGGCCTGTTTATTACTCTAGGGATATTATTAAAATCAGCCTGTTTGTTACTCTAGGGATATTATTAAAATCAGCCTGTTTGTTACTCTAGGGATATTATTAAAATCATCCTGTTTGTTACTCTAGGGATATTATTAAAATCAGCCTGTTTATTACTCTAGGGATATTATTAAAATCAGCCTGTTTGTTACTCTAGGGATATTATTAAAATCATCCTGTTTGTTACTCTAGGGATATTATTAATGTCGGCCTGTTTATAAACTCTAGGGTTATTATTAATATAGGCCTGTTTGTTACTCACGGGTTATTATTAATATCGGCCTGTTTGGTCCAGTTGTTGAACTGCTCTCTTGCCCAGTTGAGACAGCGCGGGGACTCCACATAACACTCCCACATCACGAGGTTCTCTATGAGGAAGGCTTCGTTGTCATCCTTAGGCTTTGTGAGGCCGTAGTTGACGCGTTCTAGCTGTTTGGCTAGGATTATCCGCATGTAATCCTGGAAACGAAATATAATGAATAGGGTATTTTACTCTATATGAGAAAAAAACTTTAAAAGTATTATTGAGATAGTTTAGGCAAAAAGCAGTTGGAAATTTTTAGTTCATAAAATAACAAAATATTTTTTAAAGTTCAATTCAAAGATTTCCGTTTTTTTAATCTGTTTTATAATACCATCATGAAATAGTAGCCGCCACGTTAATACGTCATACGGTTATGCAAACTAAAACTGTCAACTGATCGGCGTATTGGCCAATCGGCGCATTTGTTTACCTACTGACTATAGAGCAACATGGCGTCCACTGCGTCCAGCGTTTTCGTCAAACAACGCGCGATATTTGAAAATGTAAAATTTAAATGCATTTTTATGGCATTTATCGATTGAATAAAAATGTTGTGTTTTTTTTGTGGCATATTAACACTATAGAATTTAATTAGGATACTTTTCAAAAATGGGTGTACCCTGTTACGATTTCTTGGATGCATTTCTTTTTTTTCTGTCTCTATGCTCTTATTTTCGGGCGTCTATCGGAGCAGTATAATATCGCTTCAAGTGATGATAGCTTGTAGATGACAGGCTCTACCACTTTTCACCACGGCTGGTTCAATTGGGATTAAAAGTATATCAAAATCATCACATACGTCTATGCTAACAATTTGACTTAAGCAACGCCTCTTTTCATAACAGTAAGGGCGGTTTTCTTATTACAAACAGTACACCCTAGTTTCATATCATTCCATCAACGTTAACCCAAGGACCTAGAGTGATGGGATTTTCTTATATTTTGTCTAGCTCATATTATTGTGTCTGGCTGTGTAATGGCGCGGGATACACCAATCAAACGAACCTGTTCAAGCCTACATTACATAATAATGAGTTTACCAATCAACGGCGTCATAAGGGGCCACGAAACGACACAATAATGTAAACTTGGCTTAAGACAAGTCATCATCATCATCATATCAGCCGAAAGACGTCCACTACTGGACATAGGCCTCCCCCAAGCGTCGCCACATTGATCGGTCCCGTGCGTCTCGCATCCAGCAGATCCCTGCAACCTTCACCAGCAGCCGAATTGCGTAAGTGAATTCGGCAAAGGAAAAAGTTTGGAACCTTCACAAAAACGACTTAGCGTATAGCATATTACACTCTGAAAAGGAAAGGAGATGAATCTTTCCATGATTGTTTTGACGTAGAAATGATTGTAAAGAATAATTGATTTTTCAGTTTTAAGGAACCATTATACATTTTTAATTAAAAGCATTGGAAGACCATTAGTTGTAAGCAAAACAAAATTAAATTATGTCCTAATTATTTGGAAATAAATCATCGGTAGGATGTTCGTACACTTTCCAAATTGGTTTCGCAATACCGAAAAAGTTGAAAGAAATGATTATCACTCTTTGAAGGTTCCAAACTGTTTCCTTTGCTGAATTCACTTACGAAATACGGCTGCAGGTCATCAGTCCACCTGGTGGGAGACCTTCCAACGCAACGTCTTCCAGTTCGCGGTCGCCACTCCAGAACCTTTCTGCCCCATCGGCCATCCGTTCTGCGACAATGTGCCCTGCCCACTGCCACTTAAGTTTGGAAATTCTTCGGGCTAAGTGAGTACATAAAACGACAAAAAATGTTCTAACTGACCTGGAAATACACATATCCCGACGTCGCCCTCAAATTATGTTTCAAGAACGCCATGTTATTCAATAACAAATCCCAGACCATCTTCGAGTCTTCGCCATTGATGACACAGGTGGTCAGACCCAGCGCATAGTTGTAGTTCAGCTGGGAAACCTTGGCGAGATTGAAGGCATCGTCTATGAGCTGTGCTTTTGTTATCGTGGACTTTATGCTGCCTGCCTTTAGGGCTTCGCTGAGCAACTGCCAGTTCTTCTTGTCGTAGTTTACTCGGTAGTAGCCTAAGGAATAAAAATAATTGTTCAAGTGTGATTACAGAAAACACAGAGAAAGCCTTCTTTTCTGTGTTTCATCTCGTTTTGGGTGATCAGCAAAATAAGTTACTTATAAAGGTTTCGCAATAACTCCAACAAGTTATCTGAACGCAATATTTGACTAAACTGGAACCATGTAACATTTAGGTAGGTAGTTGAAATTCTTGAGTGCGTATAAATGTATTGAATCATTTTGTGTTAACTAATTGAACTGTTTTTTGACTAAAAACTAAAATGTGTAATGGACTGCATTACAACAATCAGTCATTTTTTTTAAAGGATATCTAAAGAGTTTGTCCATATCCTATCCATACAAAGAGTTCAAAATTGAATAACTTGATTGATTGATTCGTATTTATCAGACTGTACCTAATAAGCATATTATGTATACTGATGTGTTTGAGCTTAATTCTTAACCCTACCGACAGCATCGACATTGATAGAATCCCTTTCTACAATAGTTAACGCCTTCTATATGTATGGTCTGACCACGTGACTTAACGTTCAAATGTGTCTTTCCCATACATTGATTCCTTTTCTACTAGCGTTATCGATTGTTAGTGGTTCCGATACCGCCCTATTAAAGAAAAGTATTATAGGTATGGGTCCGATATTTTTTAATAAAATACCCGATGTAATAAAAAATGAGACATTTCTAAATTTCAAAGAGAAATTGTCAGATCTATTAATTAATAAATGTTATTACTCAATTAGCGAATATTTTTGACCGATAAGAATTTAAATTGATAACATGACATCTCTGTTTTCCTGACTTGTACTTAATATTTTTTTTTTGTTTGACTGGAACTTGACGAATTTGTAATACCATTTTATTAAAATTGACACTGTGTATTGTATTGACTATTTCAAATTATTTACTGAATTTAATCTTGACATGGTAAATTTGTATTGATTTAATTGAATGTTTTTAATAATTTATATTAAATGGGTCTTTATTATTATAGTAAAAACTGTTTGCATGCTTTAGTTAAGGTAGTTAGTATAAGGATCATTACATTAAAACTTAACATCTGTTACCTGTACCTACATTCTGTGCAAATAAAGATTTATTCTATTCTATTCTACATTGTCAACTTGGCTTCAGGTGCTGATGCGTCCTTTGAGCAAGACTTGGGCTAAGTGGTCCAGGTGTCTAAGGGCGAGCCCACTACGGTGTACCTGATGGGGATTTGCCACAGCCATTTATTAGGCAGTGCAGATCAGATAGTCAGTCGCTCCTTGTAAAAGACTGGTATTCAGCTGCATAGGCTAGAGTGAAAGTCGACACTAAAGTTGGGAAGAGGCTAGGCAGATTTATTGTTTGATTGAATTACCAATAGCAACAACATTGACATACAATTCTTGTGTCGCGTTTATGGGCACATTGACAGTGCTGATGCGTCCTTTGAGCCAGGACTTGGGCTAAGTGGTCCAGGTGTCTAAGGGCGAGTCCACTCTGATGAATTATGTGCAACTGACTTATAAACTTACCGGTAGCATCAACATTGACATTTGATGCTTGTTGCGTTGATGGGCACATTGACAGTGCTGATGCGTCCTTTGAGCCAGGACTTGGGCTTAGTGGTCCAGGTGTCTAAAGGTGAGTACACTATGATGAGTTTTGTGCAACAGACTTATAAACTTACCGATAGCATCAACATTGACATACAATGCTTGCGTCGCGTTGATGGACATATTGACAGTGCTGATGCGTCCCTTGAGCCAGGACTTGGGCTTAGTGGTCCAGGTGTCTAAGGGCGAGTCCACAATGGTATAGCTGATGGGGATGTGCCACAGCTGGTCGATCATCTTCTGGTAGGCGTCGGTTGCGGACGTGAAGAGGCGCTGCGGAAGATAAAATATTGTATGGTTTATGAATAAGGATTTTTTAAGGAATGCGGAACAAGGTGGAGAGTCCCGCAAACCAACGACGGGCGTTGTGTTTGGGGTCTACTTCCTAACTCCGTCTACGCCTACATTTAATAGACGTTATCTACTCGAACTTGACTGATTTGTATTGTATAGATTCAGATTTATTACGAAAAAACCTAATATATTTGTACACCAATTTCATTGGTAGGACATATAGCTTGACTGAAATGTGAACATAAGACCTTTATTGTAATATCTATGTTCACGAATAAAGATTGATTGAATGACAGATTTTTCAAGACTACAACAAAAAAAAAGTTAATCAAAAAATTCAAAAAACCCGACTGTGTAAGAAGCGAACAAAAAGACGTAAACAAGAAGAAAATCATGCTGTGCAGTCGGAGGATACATATTCGCGAGCTGGCTGACCGTAACCAGCAGTCGGGTTTTTTCATTTAACTTTTTAGTATTTTTTTTACATTTAGACATATAAGTGTTATATATTTTTCTCAAACATGCTTGGAAATGTGAACATTATTTTGACAACATTCTTCGAGATAAATCGAAATTGCTGTACTGGCCAAATACATGCGAGCAGCGGCCGGCAAAAGTTGTATGAAAATCCATATCTGTCGTGTCCAGCGGCCAAATAAATTACATAGTAAACTCATATCTGTCGTGTTATTTAAAAATGGAACGATCTTTTACTCCGAAAAATGGCAACCAAGGAGGTAACTTATCAAGGTTTTATTTAAATTTCGAACTGGCTTGCAAATAGAACGCAGTTTATTGAAAATGAAATCAAAAGAACACTAACGCGGGAACAATTATTGTTGTTCGTCATTGATTTTGACAAAATGAGTTCTAGGTACTACTTAGTTTGAATTTCCGCGCATTATTTGAGAATAGCACTATACAAGCCTTGGCCACAACTAGGCATTGATGGACTTACGTATGTGTGCCTCGGCTTCGCCTCGGCCCACATTTACACGTTCGCCCATCAATGCCTCTTTTGCTGGCCGCTGCAGTAATGTACTATTTCAAATCGTCTTTTAAAACCTTTTACTTGGATATCCGACACAATGGGTTTGGAAGAAAATAATAATTTGGGTCCCCACAATATGGCACCCAAAATCCATTTTTCTATTTTCTAATTTTAATGTAGCCAGTGACACTCGCAGGATTAAGACGAATCGATTGACGTCAGAATCATCAAAATCGGCCAACGCGTTTGGCCACATAGTCTATGTATGTATATTGGCAACATACATACATAGACTGATAAACACATTACCCTCCTTTGGCAGTCGCTTAAAAAAGGCTTCGACAGAGTTTCTAAACTCTCGTATTTTCTCTGTTATTCAGAGTTTTTTGATCCTGAAAAGCAGTTCAGCCAACCATAAACGGTAAATAGTAAAATTTTAAAAACCCCGACACATATTGCGAAAACACCCCGATTCAAACAGTAAAAGTACTCCATAACTTTTGAACGGCTGAACCGATTTTATTCAAACATAGCTTTGTCGAGAGTGTTCTTACACTTAATAACCTTTCAAAGAAAAAAAAACTAAATCAAAATTGGTGCCTCCGTTTAGGAGATATGGTGCCACTGACACACAGATACACAGCAAAGCACGTCAAACTTATAAGAACCCTCTTTTTCCGACGGGGGTTAAAAATACTCATGAAAGTAGGTATCAGCTATCAATCTAGTCTCCTAGATATATTTAGAGAGCTAACAAAAGCATAATATCGCGTTTCTAAACACCAAAAAGCTATATGAGGCAACTTTTGAGGTTGATGAAAAATTATTGAAGTTCTCAACTTTTTTATAAGATACTAATAACTAGTCTAGTAAAATGACTCACTTGTTCAAACTCCACATGTCGTTTCTCATAGTTCCTGTTAACATTGACCACGGGGTAGCCCGCCTGCTTGGTCCACGAGTTCATGAAGCCCACCACGTCCAGATCCTTCAGAGCCGGGTCTTCTGGCGTCGCCTTGGCCATCGCGGTCCAGAGGTCGTTTTCTTCAGCGTTTGAGTATTTCCTTGAAATAAATAATGTTAAGATAACTGGTATGATTTAGTAGGGATACCACCAAGATGTATTTTAGGGTAGTATGCAAAGAGTCAAGATATGTCACTAGATATTCTCATTAGACGCCAAGGTAATCTGAAATCGTGGTCCTAAAACGTACGAAGGAGACGGGGATAATAATGGAAGTTCTTGTGTCGTCTTTTTCCAGCGTTTTACGACTGCACTGTGAGGATCGTTGGTGTTCAGTGATACACTTAAGGTTGCCCTAGTCAGTCATTCTTCCATACAAACGTAGTATGCCGATTACTCCACTGTTTTACGGTGTACGCTCAAAATAAAAAAATATATAAATTTGTCTCATCATTAACTAGCCCTGTATGGAAACAAAAAAGTAAAAAAATGGTTAATTTAAAAATCAAAAACCCGACTGCGAACTAAAAAGATGCAAACAAGTAGAAAATCATGCTGTGCAGTCGGAGGATACATATTCGCGAGCTGGCTGACCACCTGAATCCTGATCCTCCGATTGCACAGCATGATTTTCTACTTGTTTGCATCTTTTTAGTTCGCAGTCGGGTTTTTGATTTTTAAATTAACTTTTTTTATTTACAACTTTTTAGATACCTATTTTTTTTTCGAATCGCATTTAAACATATAAGTGGTATATATTGTAATCACCTTTAAAAATCCTTCATTTTGATACCCCACTCGATGGGTTTCGAAGAAAATAAATAATGAGTCGCCCCCAATATGGCGCACAAAAGCCGCCATTTTTGTTTATTTTTAACGTCAAATATCTAAGAACACTTGGGCGGCCAAGCCCTATCTAACGATGTATTAATTATAAAAATCCATTTAGCGGTTTGCAAGATATGAGGTAATAAAGAATATTACATATATACAAACATACATACAAACATACAAGATACGCGCGAAAAACAAAACCCTTTCCTTGCAGCCGGGTAAAAAAAAACGTGTATTTGAAAGTTATGAACGTAGAAATTTCCATATTTCAACACTAATTTCAACGCATCTTTGGGCGGAAATAAATACCATAACAAGTAAAATTTAAAAAACCCCCGACACATTTATCTTGCGAAAACATCACGATGGAAAGGAAGAAAGGAAGAGGAAAATTAAAAACAGTCACCATACAGGGACAGATTAGCAGTTAAAAAATGAAAATAATTTTATTTTAAACAAATACATTCAGAAGTTATTTCATGATACTCATACTCTCAAAGGTCTGTTTATAAAATTTCGCGCGCTCCTTTTCGTTCTAAATCATCATCCATTTATTATTTTTATACCATGAATGTGTATTCGTACGCGCACTAGCTTCTTACTGCTCATTACAGCGTCTATCCCTTTCGCACGTGTTGTCGGAAGAGATAGCAACGAGCTGCCGACTAAGGCAACTTTAATGCAAGGTTTTGAATGCTTCTTAGACACACAATAAAAAAAACATTGAATATACATGGACGATAATTGAGTGTTTTTAAAATTTTTGTATTTTTTTGTCTGCTGTACCAACATGATTGGAGATCCCATAAGACCTAGAGGTTTGGATAGTGAAAAAGGGAGGCTTTTTATTCAGATGTGGGATCAATTTATTAACAACATCAAAATTTTCTATCATAACACTCACCACTGATTCAAATAAACCACCAATCCTTTATGGAACAGGTCCTCAGAGATGGTATGGTTCAGCATCCTGATGAGGTTAGCTCCCTTAGTGTAGGAGATCTCGTCGAACTTCTGCGAGATCTCAGAAGCGTCCTCCACCTTGCGCGACACGGGGGACGTGTTCTTCAGTGCATCGGAACGAAGCAGGTCCATCTTGTCGCGGGAGAAGGATTCGAACATGTTCCATTCGGGTTCCACCTGGAAAATGGATGGAGAATAGAATAGGACACTGATCAACTGACATAGATCTTAAAGAACAATTTATGAGGATGATTCTTAGGAATATTTTATACGAAATGATAAGGTTCTGACAACCGGCAAATGGTGAATTCCTCGTTGAGCCAAAACTTGGTCCACTAGCGCATGTAAGTTTGCCAAACCACTGGTGAGCTATGACGATGTTCTATGTAGACCACATACATAAATTAAATTCCCTTTGTCCCCATTAACGGGTACATGGCCTACGGCGACCAAAGGGCATATACTAATCTAACTACATGACACTACTGTATGTACTTCGCGTGCCAAAAAACGGAGTAAAGTTACGATCAATGATCGTAATCTGAGCTTCCCGTTTAGCATTATCGGCACCGGAAATCCACCGAAATCTAGAGAAATGCCTTTTTATGCCATATTGAGCTGTAAAGAATGTATAGAAAAAGTTGGCCGAGGCATTGGAAATGTTTTCTTTCATTGGTAAGTAAATTTGTTTTTAATTTGTTTGTGAAAAAGTGGCATGCTTGGTTTTCATACAGATGGCGGGACTTGTGACTGTGATGTAGACAGATGATAATAGTACTCACATGGTCCACTCCGACATACTCAATGTAAGTGGCGAATCCCTCGTTGAGCCAGAGGTCGGTCCACCAGCGCATGGTGACGAGGTTGCCGAACCACTGGTGGGCTAGCTCGTGAGCTATGTCGATGGCCACGTTCTGCTTGTCGCGGGGAACGCTTTCGGCTTCGTCGAAGAGTAGGGTTGTTTCTCTGCAAGAAAAATTTAATTGTTTAAAAGATTTTTAGAGAATTGGGCTGTCACCAAAAGGCCAAGGCCACAAAGAGCCAAATCGTAGCTGATTTGAATGATAAAATTGGTCACAAGTTTTTTATAAAGGGTTGCTCAGGATTTTGAAAGCTAATTTAAGAAACAGATAAAAGAGAGAGGAGTTTCATAGCCATTACCCAGAAATGGGTACGTATTAGCTGCAGATGGACAAAATAGTTTTAGATAAGTAAATCTGCTGGTAGCTGTACAGTGACCAAAATTCCAACTACGATCAAGAAGAGAAGACAGAAAGCTACCAGAAACCGAAGATATCTGCTGTAGTCAAAAGTAATCAATGTGTACTGAATTAGAACTATGATTTAATGTAATATATCGTCTCCTAAACCGTGATAACCTTTACGAGTACATTGTCCTAGCATTCTGATAGACAAAGTGGACGTCATTTAAAAAAATTATCTCTATCTGCGTTAAATAATTTTACAACTTCAGCTATCTTTTCCGGTGATAAGAAACTACGTAGTAAAGTATAATTACCCTTTACTAAGTGGTTGTTAACGGCATTAGAATGTGTCAGAACTCCTAGCGGTTAAGATAACGTGAAACCATTACCACTGACATTGTAGAGGTACATGATGTTATTTGGAGATGACATTGTCGAAAACTGTTACGGCCTTTTCTACCTTTTAATGCCCTTCAAGTTAAAGGGCAAAATCTGCAAGTCCGTGATTATACCTGTCGTACTGTATGGACCAGAATGTTGGGCTGTGAAAAAGATGGAGGAAAATAGATTGCATGTAGCAGAGATGAGAATATTCACGACTATAGATAAAGTGAGAAACTATTATATTAGAGGAAGTTTGAAAGTGGCGCCAGAGACAGAAAAGTTTAAAGGAAACCGTTTGTCCTGGTATGGTCATGTGATGAGGAGGAATGAGGAATGTTACTAAAAGAGTTATGAATATAAATGTGGATGGATGGAGAGGGAGGGGACGGCCAAAGAAAAGATGGATGGACTGTGTGAGAAGTGATGTGAAAAAAAGGGAGTGAGTGATAGTCAGTGATAGTGACGGTATGGAAGACAAAAAAGTGTTGCGCAACATGAGATAAGGGCAGGAAGAAAAAGAAGAAGATGGGCTTATTCAGCAGTGCAGTGGTCAGAAGATATTAGTTTCTTGTACGTTCTTCTCCATAGAGATCTACGTACGTTTTGGAAAGTGCAACTAGTTTCTTCTTTTGGACTGGCCGATTCCTTGACAATTTAAAAGTGCTATAAATGTTTTAATTGAAATAAATTATTCGGGTTTGGGTTTTACAAAACTTTGTTTTAATTTTATAATTGGTCCCCCACAAGTGAGCCCTATATTCACAATTTTTCTATTTACGTTACGCGTCTGTTTTTGGGTCACAGAAGTTAATATGGGTCCAAATTTCAATAGAATCGATCCAGCCGATCGGAGCAAGTTGGATGTGACGGACGCACAGACACGATTGATCTTTTTGAACCATATTTATGTGGTATGTTCACTTCAACTAGAGGCAATTTTCGACCACTACAGTGTTCTCGTCTTATGATTGGCTTAGAGCCAAATATTTATCTGCAGACCAATGTCCTTGATCGGTGCTTAACCTCGAATTAAACAACAGGTACTAATCGCTTGTTTGTTTAAAATCATGTGGGTAGTTCATTTGTTTATCCATGTGTTTAGTAGTTGGATGTCTACTAATTTTGTGCTAAGCATCCTAAATAGTGCAACGTGTTGGCTTTCGATTCACTGCCACTCGATCGACATGAAAGAAATATAATGATATCTGGAAAGATATGGGGGATACGCTTTTACTCAGCAGTCGGAAAGAATGTGTGAAGTGTGTCTTAATTGCAGCTCGGTAGGCAGGGGTTGCCAACTTTTATTAGAAGAAATAGAGTATATCTGATTTCAAAGGAGGTAAATAAAGAGTACGGACTACTATATTTTTAGAAAGGTATTTTTTCGTACTTTTTGCAGCACATAACAATTTTTCATGGTTTTTAAATGGATTGTATGACTACAAACATTCTAACTCTAAATGTATATCAATCAATAGCTCATTTTTAAACAATTTCAATGAAGCTCTGGTTCTCCCTTCCCGCCACTTCACATCCATGACAGAAAATACTCTCTCAGTAAATGCTGAAGTGGCGGGCACTAGTATAGTAAACATTTTGTAAAAAAGAGTATTTCAGCATACTCTATTAGTGTTATAGATTATAGAGTACGCCTACATGATATAGAGTACAATACTCTATTCTAGAGTACGGTTGGCAACCCTAGTAGGCACTACCGAACGCCACCTCCAATCTTTACGACCATACATAGAGAAAAATGTATGTATATCGTATAACTTTGACTTATGCCTTCATAGTTCTGTATGGCTACTGCAGCTCGTTAAAAACATTCGCCTATCGCTACGCTCAGTTAAAATTCTACTGCGATTAGATTGATTTTACGCACGCGACTAGAAATGTGTTTGAAATATTATTATTTTACCAGTTTTATATATGGATGGATTCAGAGAGAGGACCAGGCCAAATACAAAAGCTAATAAATTCAATAAACACGATTGCTTAAGCAAACTAAAAGATGTAAACAAGAAGAAAATCATGCTGTGCAGTCGGAGGATACTGACGCTTATATTCGCGAGCTGGCTGACCAAAAACTATAAATATCCGTCGACTGTTATAAGTCGGGTTTTTTGATTTTATCAACCTTTTTTGTTTACAACTTCTTTTGTTATAATTTTTTCGCCGAATGACTATTAAACATTAAGTGGTATATATTTTGTAATCACCTCTAAAAACCCTTCCTTTTAGAAATAGAACCCCCATAATATGGCGACCAAAAGCTGCCATGTTTATTTTGGGCGGTTAAGACCTATCATCTAACGATGTCTTAATAATTATAAAAAATCTTTATTACAGATTATAAAGAATATTACACACATACAAACATAAATACAAGACACGCGCGAAAAACATTACCCTTTCCTTGCAGCCGGGTAAAAATGGATGTATTGTATGAGAAGCGATATGAAAAAAAAGAGGGTCAGTGAGCGTGAAAAAGAAAACGTGTTGCGTCAACCCCAAGTAACATGGGACAAGGGCATACGATGATCAGTTTTAAATAGCAGACGACTTCTAAACGGTGGCTAGAAGAGACTAGATGCTAAAGGCGGAGAACCGGGTGTTGTGGTGCACAGGAGTCGCCTAGGTAGCAGTGGACACCGATAGGCTGATTTGATTGAAATAGTAGACCTATGGGGCTCTACGGCCAACTTAAAACCAACCTTTCTAGTGTGTATATTTCAATGTGCAATACAAATTGCCTTGTGTCAAAAAAAAAACAAGGCGAAGGGTTATACCGGGTCAAATTAAATTGCTGGTGGAACTCCGCGGATGTGTTGGATATCGATATCTAGCCAAATACATCATCGTCATCAGTCTTTTGATGTTCCAACTGCTGGGGCACATATCTACTCTCATAGAGGGAGAGGGCTATAATCCACTACGCGGGTACAGTGCGGATTGGTAGATGTCACATGTCTGTGAATTTTTGGTTCTAAGACACGCCGGTTTCCTCACGATGTTTTCCTTCACCGTTTTGAGAGCAGTGGTGATGAAATAAATTACACAAAGTAAAGCGCCTGCTCGGGTTCAAATCCACGACCTACAACTCGTAAGTCAGTCCGTAACCACTGGGCCACCACTGCTCTTTAACCAAAGTTAAAGTTAAATAATTAATTTCGATTAGTCCATTAAATGGAACATACATATTTAAGTAGATACACTACCAAAAGGCCGCTAACCTCGTATTATACTCGTAGTCAGCTGTATTTTGTCACAAGTTTTATTGTTTTATTGACATTAGAAATACCGATAACGTTTGCGGAGTTTCGTTAGCTAATTTATTTAGACGCTGTAAATGAACGGTTACCAATTTTTTTTTCACATGTAAAATCATTTTCTATTACATTTGTTAGTTTTATATTATAATGTTACTAAATATAGAGGATTACCTATTGGTGTAATTTGTAGACGCTTTCTTAGAATATTTAATTGTATTGCCAACATTGGCAATTGATTCCGGTTCTGTAGACATCATCCTTTTTGTTAAAACAGGATTCGATTACAAACTTGAAAAAGTATTTTTTTTTTTAAACGGTTTTCCGAAATAAAGTTAAAGGAGACAGATTGTTTTGGCGGTTTAGCTACTACAGAAAATTTGCTAAGGCACCTGTTGAACATTTTTAAAGTGATTTCCGTGTAAAATAAATAACAATACTCTGTTCGTTTAATTTCTATTACATTTAGACGCATAAACCACAATTTTATTCATGACGCCACAAAAGTAATTGAACTCTGTGAACCATGTCTCGTCCAAAGCTTGTAAAACAATAGGAATTTATATAATTATGTCATTATTTACGTCATTCCGTTTACCTCATTGTTCGCGTGACATAAGTTTTAGTCACAGGTGTATTCTAAAAATATGAATAGTCATCAGGGTAGACATGAGGATAAATGGGACTAAAAGTGCAACTATTTCATCATCTCCCTACCTTTGTTGCACGTTAATTGTGGTCAGCGCAACACATTTTCTTCTTCCATTTCGTGCTGTCACTCATCACGCTATTATTGACTCCCTATTTTAACACCATTCCTCACACAATCCATCCTTTTATTAGGGTTCCGTACCTCGAAAGGAAAAAACGGAACCCTTATAGGATGACTTTGTTGTTCGTCCGTCCGTCTATCTGTCTATCAAGACCCTTTTTCTCAGGAACGCGAGGTGGTATCAAGCTGAAATTTATATTAAATATTCAGGTCTACTGTCCCTTAAAGCTGTAAAAAAATTAAACTTCTAAGCCAACGCAATCAAAAGATACAGCCGTTTATGCCGCAAATTTTCGACACTCGCAAGGGAATTAAAACCTACAGGGTACTTCCCGTGAACTCAGAATCTTCAAATTTGGTATGAAGCAACGTCATATAGCACAGATAAAGGAAAAATTATGAAACCCGTAAATTTTTAGTTACATCATATAATGCAAATATTTGTAATAATTTTAAACTTACTACCGCCTTCCTCATGAACGCGTAGAGGTAACTAAAGCTGAGGTTTGTACGGAATCCTCGGTGCGCCTGTCCGTCTTGCACTTGGGCGGTTTTACTCTTTAGAATCTCTCTCTCTGCAACTATCTAGACGATGGTATTGTTGTGGTCGAGCAACCCCGAGGCTTATTACGTACTAGCTGTCCCACGCGGCTTCGCTCCCGTCAACTGGCTACCTACCAAGCTAGCCCACCTACTCTAAATACGTTGCATCTCAAAAAGAATAAATTTTCCCCGTTTTTGGAACATTTTTCATTGATGCTCCGCTCCTATTGGTCGTAGCGTGATGTTATATAGCCTATAACCTTCCTCGATAAATGGACTACCCAACACAAAAAGAATTTTTCAATTCCAACCAGTAGTTCCTGAGATTAGCGCGTTCAAACAAACAAACAAACAAACAAACAAACTCTTCAGCTTTATAATATTAGTATAGATGAAACAACAATCAGCAATAATTAATATATGTCATAATCATCGGAATTACGTAACCAATTATTGTTTATCGCTCGCTGTTTGTCAAAAGCAATTATTTCTAAAAAAGTCACCAAAGACACTAAAACTTCTGTACTTAGCAATTATGGAGTGCTTGGCAATCAACAAAAACAACAAGAGAAAAAGTAAACACAATTTGACAGCCAAATTTGCTCGCCATAATCGCGATCACCCTGCGTTCAAATGAACATTTTAGTTAACTGAACGTGAACATTTTAGGAACAATTCCATAGAGGCAGCACCCGCAGCATTGTCGAAAAATTGCTATGGTGTGGCTATAGCTGATACATAATTCAGATTCGCGATTGAAGAGCAATTATTGCGCAAAAATCGCTATCGTTTTGTTATTGCAATATACGTAATAAGCCTGCCGGTCTGTCAATAATACCTACATCATTAATCGATCAATCGCAGCTTTTAACACATTGACTAACTTTCAGGTGGTGAACGTACTCATGAATAAGAACAACTGTACAGAGCAGCTGACTTTTTTGCATATTTTTGAATTGATTCCTTTGTAAAACTTGTTCATATTCATGTCATGAGTACTTGCGCCTGAATTAAAAATCAACCTGTAGTTCAAACCTTAAACTCCGACTACCTACTAACGGAATAATTTTGAGTGATAACTTCACGTCATCAGATCATGGAGGGAACCTATGTAGGTATGCAGTTGTATCATGAGTTGACATCTCGATCTAAGGTAGTTGGTTAAAACTGGGTGAAGCGAGTTCCGATACAAAACATCACGTCAATGAAAATTGCTCGATATCTTGCATCATGTCTGACAAATATGTTGGCCAAAGAACGTGACGGGTTACACGTTAAGGAACGTCCTCACTGAAAGCATTCACGTGTAATGAGCATTCGACGTCGAATATTCGAGTGGTGTGGACGTTGAGCTGAGCATTACAAAGCTTACACACAAGCGCGAACTTCGGCCGGTGTGGACGTCGCAACGATTTTTGCGGAAACGGCTCGCTTTCGAATGTTCACGCAAATAAAACGCTCGAAGACAAGTATTCAGATAATGAAATCAATGAGTATGTATGTTGGAATATTACTGGCCTCTTGTAAAGCAAGGAACAGTTCCTTGATCTTAAGGGTTTGTGATCTTCTTGGTCAACCGTATTAACGAAGGAATGACATTTAACGAGATCGTATTCGAATGCTCCAAGCTCGCAAGGGAATGTTCGACTCGAACGTTCATCATAGTTTTGCGACGCTCCTTTTATCGAAGGGTTCTTCTTGTCAATATTTCATGCACAAAAGAGGAATGACATGGTGAAAATGATCGCATGACGGTTGAAAGGAGAGATTAGAAGGAGAAAACGTGTTGCGCCGACCTTAAGTATAGTTCTCGCTAAACTTCTTGGCCACACTGAAGTTGGCCTTCGAATGCGCAATGTGCTGTTTTTGCATGAGATTTTCTTCTGCGCAACCATTGTAGCCAACTTCAAGGCGGCCAAGGAGTTTGGCGAGAACTATAAAAAGAGCAAGGAGATGATGGTATCATGGACTCGACATCAATTAAAGCATCAGTAATATAAGATCTGAAGTGGAGATTTAAGTTCTTCGAATTCCAGTGATTCATTACAATATCATTAAGTCTTTTATCTACTTCGGTTTCGTTATATTCGAATTACAAAATTGACAGCGGTTTCATTATGATACCCATAACGACATCGGGTTGCATTATGCGAATCGTCATACATTCTAAAACACAAGCAAAGACATTCTGAACATACAGCCAGGCACCTATTATATTACTTCGAAATCGAGGCAATGTAAATGATAATTTTAAAAATGGAATAAGTTTAGAACAAAAGTATCGTATACTATTTGGCTGTTGCGGATACAAGATCTTTGCCTTATACCTAATAAAGACTAAATAAAAAAATAAAAAAAGGTGGACGCGGGAAATATTTTATGAGTAAAATTTATTCCAAATTTTTATTAAAAATGTCTTCAACATCAAGTGATATTGAAAATACTCCACCAGATATAACAAATAGAGCAGTTGCGGCTACAAATAATTTACTATCAGAAAAATCAAGACATGTTTATGAGAAATGAAATACTTAAACAAACTTCCTGAAATACCTACTTATTTGTCTTTATCTGTTTTATTCCTTCCTTCGTAGATAAAATCTTGTATGCAACTGTACGTTATTGGTCTTTTAATAACTCGTGCCCACCTATTTCGGTACGCGCTACGCTTGTACCGAAAAATGGCACTCGTATTAAAAGACCGTCCATAACGTAACAGTTGCATAAATAGCTATTAATGTCCCAACTACCGGACACAAGCCTCCTTTCTGTGAGAGAGGGGATGGGCCTTAATCCACCACGCGGCCCCATTGCGGTTTGGTGACTGCCACATGTCTTCGAATTTTTGGTTCTAGGTTATGCTGGTTGGCTCACAATATTTAAAACAATACCACATGCAACAACAATATCACATGTATTCCACTGATTCGGAACGGAATAAACTCAAAGATAGTTCGCTAACTTAAGGCGCTAGCGAACGCGTTAACATTGGCGCTTTCGCCCCAATGTTAACGCAGTACTGACCGTGCGCCCTCTCGATGCCAATATTGAACCTCCTTTTGAACACTTTTGTTTGCAAAATATTATTCGATTTATATATGCTACGTTAGTTATGAAGAAATAACAGCCATCAATTTATATATATAAAATATTTTTGAAACATCCAAGTCATTTTGGAGGAGTTTCCAAAAGTTGCGAAAAAATATCGTGTTGTTAATTATTTTTTTAAAGCAAAACTATTAGTTACACGAAAAAACCTTGTGTTCCAAATTATGTACATGAATCAATAATAAATATATATTTTTTTCAAACCTTTTAACCTAGCCGTTACTAAGGAGTAGGTATGCTCTAGAAAGTTACCGTTTTACGGCACTAAAGGGTATGTAGGCCCTTAAATCAAATCTACATTATCAAACGGTCAGGAAATAATATAAAGAACTCACCTGAAAGTAACCAGCCCCCAATTCTCCATAGCACCGCTCGAGAAGTCAGGAATAGCGATCAAATCCATCTTATCCAACGCGTACGGCACTCCGAAAACCTCTTCGTAGTACGCCAAAAGTTTCGGCGTTATCGTGGAGGCGTATTTCGCTTTCGCAATCAACTCGGGTCTCGTCCAGATCTTGATAGGTATGGTGACGTTGTCTTTACTTGTGTAGCTGGTCTCTAAGGACTTGAAGTCTGAGAGTACGTAGGCTACTAGGTATGTAGACATGCTGACTGATCTGTCGAAGTGGGTCCATTGCCAGCCGGGTTGATCGGGGCTGTGGGGAGAAGACAATTGTGATATAGTGCTGTGCTTCAATGGTCTACCATAGGATTGAACTTAAGGGTGAATCGAAGAATTATTAAGTAAACTTTTCAGAGATAATAATAAATTAGTTTTTGTTTGTGGTGACTTAAATATAGATCTGTAAGTCAACTCGCCTGAAAAATGTAAGCTCATTTCATTATTTAAATCATTTAACCTAAAATATTTATTTAATGAACCAACAAGAATAACAGCAACTTCAGCTTCTTGCATAGATAATGTATTCACTAATTGTAAAGTAAAAGATTCGTTTTTAATTAGTGGCGTTAAGTCAGACCATACTGGTCAACTAGTATCTTTTGAGTCAGATAAAAAAATTAACCTAGCTAAATCAATTCGATTAAGACCACTTACTAAAAATAAATTAATATCTTTTAATAATAATGTTTTAAGCAACCTTTGTAACGCCAGTTTTGATTCAAACGACCCCAATATAAATTACGGCACGTTGTTTTCAACAGTTTGCCAAGAATTCAATAAAACGTGTCCTGTAAAAACAGTTAAAGTCAACAATTCCAAATCGAAATTTAGTGAATGGGCCACTGTGGGCATAAGAAAAAGCCGAGATATATTATATAATTTATATTACGAAAAATCTTTGACTTCCGATCAAGTTTTTCACACTTATGTTAGAAACTATTCCAAAATATTCAAAAGAGTCTGCGCTCAAGCAAAATCTCAAATAATAATTAACAAAATTGGTGTTTCTAATAATAAAATAAAAACTGTGTGGCAATTAATTAATAAAGAAACTGGAAAGATACAACAACGCGATCAGAATGAGTTGTCTTTGAAAATAACTAATCAAACCATTTCTGATAGGCAAGAAGTCGCTGAGACATTAGACAATTTCTTTACCAACATTCCGTTAGAGGTTACGAAGTCTCTTCCTTCCTCTTCTAAATTAGCTGAAGCTCTTCTTAAAGAAAACTTTACTAAAGACATACCAATCTTTAAATTTAAACCAATATGTATTGATTCAATTAAAAACGCGTTCAAAAGTCTCAATAAAAAAAATACTGAAGACTTGTGGGGGATATCCGTTAGGGTTCTTGGAGATATTATTGACTCAATTGCTCCTGTCCTAACAGGCATATTCAATCAATGTTTGGACAGCGGCACTTTTCCTGACTTAATGAAACACAGTAAAGTAGTACCAATTTTCAAATCAGGCTGTAAGAGTGATCCTTCTAATTATAGACCTATATCCGTGCTTCCAGCATTGAGTAAAATCTTTGAAAAAATCATGCTGGAACAGATGTTGTCTCACTTCAATTCAAATGGGATACTGCATAGTCAACAGTTTGGTTTCACGAAAGGTAGGTCGACAACGGACGCGGGAGTAAAACTCATCAGCCACATCTTGGAGGCTTGGGAGAGGTCCCAGGATGCCATTGGCATTTTCTGTGATCTCTCAAAAGCTTTCGACTGCGTCGACCACAACACACTGATCTGTAAATTACACCACTACGGAATTCGTGGAAAATCTGCTGATCTCGTGCTTTCCTATTTATCAAACAGACAGCAAAAAGTAAATGTTAATGGGGCGACGTCCTCCGGGTCTCTAGTCAAGATGGGCGTGCCCCAAGGTTCAATTCTCGGCCCTTTCCTTTTTCTGGTTTACATAAATGATCTCCCTTTTATGATGGCCAAATTATCGGATATAATTCTATTTGCTGATGATACTTCGCTAATTTTTAAAATAGATAGGCAAGATACGGATGTTTTAAATGTCAACGAAAGTCTAATTGTTCTCTCAAAATGGTTCGCAGCTAACAATCTTTTACTGAATGCGAAAAAAACAAAATGTCTAAAGTTCTCTTTACCAAATGTACCACAACATGACCTAAACTTAAATCTTGACGGCAAAAATCTTGAAGTTATAACGGAAACTGTATTCTTGGGGATTACTATCGATTCAAAATTGCAGTGGGGCGCGCACATTAGAACTCTTTCGGGTAGGTTAAGTTCGGCTGCATATGCAGTAAGGAAAATAAGGCAGCTAACCGATGTAGCTACAGCTAGGTTAGTATACTATGCTTATTTCCACAGTATTATGTCTTATGGCATTCTGCTGTGGGGATCAGCAGCAGACGTTGACTCAATTTTCATCCTACAAAAGAGGGCAATCCGCGCAATCTATAAAATGGGTCCTCGCGAGTCCCTCAGAGAAAAATTTAAAGAGATCGATATACTGACTCTACCTTCACTTTATATTTTGCAATGTATTTTGTATGTCCGTAAAAATCGGGGGCTTTTCAAAACTAGAAGCGACTTCCATAATTTAAATACACGCAGTAAGCACGAAATTGTAATACCCAAATTCAGATTAACGAAAACTAGCAAGTCTTTTCTTATAAACAGTATACGCTTTTATAACAAGTTGCCAAAGTCAGTTATAGAACTGACCGATGGAAGGTTCAAAAACTACATCAAACGTATCCTTGTTAAAAAAGCATATTATAAAATCAAGGACTACGTTGAAGATAAAAACATTTGGCCTTAGCTCCTTCTGCGCATGCAGCTTCCCTGGTAACTTGTAAACGGCACAAATATGTGGATGTCTCTAACTATTCTCAATCTCATTTTTTCTTTCCTTCTTTTAATTAGACTTTTTACAATGGTTTTCAATCATCTTTAAAGCCCTTTGCTAAGAATAGTTACAGCACTGATAACAAAATTTGTGCAACATGTTAAATTTAGTCTTGTTATACTTATTTTTATTATTTTTACCTTTGTATAGATTCTTTTACCGATTGTTTTGTGAATGTGTGAACATTGTAGGCCTTCTAGATGCTAGTTAACATTTGTTAACTTTTTTATATAATCTTTTTCTTTTTTTTTTTTAGTTTCTTACGACTTATTGTCATAATTCGGGCCTACGTTGTCCCATATCTAAGTACTAATGCTGTAACATGGAAATATTGTAAAACCAAACTATTTTTAAAAGAGTAACCATGGAGTTTCTTGCCGGTTCTTCTCCATAGGAAACGACCAACCCGAACCGTGCACATTTTGTCGACGTTTTATAAGTGCCCATGTAGGCCTATGTAAAATAAAAAAAATTGATTTTGATTTTTTTGAATCTGTACAAAAGGTCAAGGTGTCTTAAATTAAATATTGGTTTTTAACGGACTTTCCAAAAAGGTGGCATATGTGTGATGTTTGACTTTAGGTTTGTTTTTGTTTTCCGATTTCTTCGGCAATTATGGACGTTGAAAATTCTTTTTTTTTGTTTGAAAGAGTAGGTATGTTCCCAAATTCATTTAAATTTGGTGAAGATCTGATTAAGACCTTCGGACTTATACAACATAACTCTTCAATAAATGACAGCAAATCTCTCGGGATTGCTGCAATAGAATGTCTGTTTACTGTTTATAACTTTTCATAACATAACATTACGCCATTACGCTCTAAAAGGGTACGCAGATGTGTACAGTTCACCTTGGTACACTCTCATTTCACCGGTTATATTCAAGTTTCATGATATTATGGTAATCTATTCTGGCATTATAGGAACCTTATTATAGAACTTGCCTATTAGCTACCATAACTAGAAAGTGAAAAACAAAAAACCTATTTTACAAAAAAATACAACCGAGTTCCAAATAAAAACACTACAAAAAGAAAAAAACCTTTTTTTCGGAAGTCGGTGTCAATAAACGAAGAAAAGAAAACAGGAACACCGACTGCCGAAGAAAAAGATGTTATTTTTCACTGTGTAGTATTTTTAACAAAGTTTTTTTTTATAAAGAATCTTTGTGCTATCGCACCGTATGCCCGTCTCCGTCAAACCCATAGCCGCACCGTGTTGACAAAAGCGACAGGCATCGGAATAAACTGGAGCTAGGTGAAGCGTGCAGCAAGACCGTACACGATGGAGATGGATAACTTTTTTTTTTTTTTTTTTCGGTTGGAATATCCTCGATGGGTGTACTGGATGGATGGTGGATATCTGCCCCAGCTTTAAGTTTTCTCAAATATAATGGCGTTTATTTTTTTTTATTAGATAACTTCTTTCGCAAGGGTATTAATTTGGAGGCTTCAATTAACTGGTAATAAAGATTTATTCAAAGAATTTTCATCAATTCCGAAATGATCCATATTAATTGAATTCATAAATTGATCCAGGACTAAATCTATTACCTATTTTGATTTTCCCGAAAGAAAACAATGTGTTTTCCTAAAAAAACCTTGGGAAATGAGTTACAAGGTTCGAAATCAGCTAATTAAAAAAACTTGATTAACAGAGCACACATTATGGTTATTTCTGTGTGTAGCGATTAATATAACAATTTGCGTGTCGATGCGTACACAATAGATTTCACAGTTTCTATTCGTCATCTGGTTGTTTCAGGGTTCCTGAAGTAAATGATTTGATAATTTTATTATCTTGAGCTTTTTAGTTTTTTGTTAAATGTCACGCATATTATCCCAAGACCCACATTTTTATTTTACTTTCAAGCCTAGAAATGTTTGCTCTTTACTATTGAGCGTTATCGCAACCGCCAATCCAGATGTTATGTAAGTATTGTGTCACGGTGAATATTTTTGTGTCTGAAGTTGGCTGCAAGATCCTGCGCAGTTACTATTTTTGTGTCAATGTTGAAGTAGAAGATAGCATTGTATAACTGCCTCTTTCACTCACTTACGTTTGTTTCATTGTCCTATCTCGCTTACTCTATGCAGTATATTCGATGAAAAACTGTTTCTTGCGCAATGTTGTTCGCAGAGCCAGCTTCAGATACACAAAGATCTGATGTCACTACAGTAAGATATATTAAACCCAAAGCGTCCAATCACAATGATGATGTCAAGATCAAATTCCTTTAAGCACAGTGACAATGCAAAATTGCGACAATTTTTACCCGACTACGGTAAAGGAAGGGTAATGAGTTTGAAAATCTATGTATGTATGTGGCTATGTAAGGATGTAACACAATAATTTAATTTGCTAAAACAAATAAAATTTAAAATTCTCGACTCTTTTTTATTTCATGCTTTTTAAAGTACATAATTTATCTAGTAGTAGACACGCTTATCACACGATATCTTGCGAAAATAGGTAATTAGGTACCCTGTTTCAAACAGTAAAACGCCCATAACTTTTGAAAGGCTGAATGTTCATAGAAAATTGCTAAGAACACTTAAGGTAAAGTCACATTTCAAAAAAAAAACTCAACCAAAATCCGTTCATCCGTTTAGGAGCTACGATGCCATAGACGTATATACAGATACACAATATGTCAAACTTATAATACTCTTTTTCCGTCGCTGGTTATAAATCTGGTCAACAAGATAAGATTTTGACAAATGAGGGTTCGATTGCTTAGTCTTTATTAAGCTTGAGATTACGAATGTATCAAAGTAAACTTACATAGGTTCCTGGGTCACAATCTTCATATTGGACAAGGCGGTGACAGTCTCCGGGTGGGCGATACTGATTTCGAACTTGGCCTTGAAGGCGGGCTCGTCGAAACAAGGAAACGCGGACCGGGCCGAAGTCGGCTCGAACTGCGTGACCCCTAGGTTTCTGAAAGATAAGGATTATGATGTATTTTTAGCGAGAAAATGTTCCTGAACTTCCTGGATTGATATTTGAGGGGGCTAAGTTAATTTTTTGCTAATCATCATCATTTTAGCCGAAAGACGTCCACTGCTGGACAATGGCATTGCCACATTGACCGATCCCGTGTGACTCGCTTCCAGCCTATTCTCGCAACCTTAACTAGGTCATCGGCCCACCTAGTGAGAGGCCTTTCAACGCATCGTCTTCAGGTTCGTGGTCGCCATTCCAGAACTTTTCGGCTACATCGGCCATCCGTTCTGCGAGCAATGTGCCCTGCTACTTAAGTTTTGCAATTCTTCGGGCTATGTCGGTAACTTTGGTTCTCCTGCGGATATCCTCATTTTTGCTAATATAAAGTTTGAATAGTAATGCAAAATTATGACGTGGAAAAGTGCTGCTTGACTGCTGATTCAAATGTTGCTTATCCTTGTGAGGAGTTCTCGAAATAGGAAAGTATTTAAGTAATGCAAAGACTGTCTATGACTGTCTAGGCAAGTCCAAGATTCAAAAATTCGAAGACATGTGTCATCTAGCAACCTGCCCTAGGCCTTTGTGGAAATTTCAACCAGCATCCTCTCCCAGCTCCTAGCAGAAACATTATAGGCCAATTAAGCTATGCTTATGCTGTTGCAAAGACTTGATGGCCATAGACCGAAGCCTAAAAAGGTTTTTTTTAAACAAAACATGTTTAAAAAAAACCTTTTTAGGCTTCGGTACCCAAAGGGTAAAAACGGGACTCTATTACTAAGACTCCGCGGTCCATCTGTCTGTCTGTCACCAGGCTATATCTCATGAACCGTGATAGCTAGACAGTTGAAATTTTCACAGATGGTGTATTGCTGTTGCCACTATAACAACAAATACAAAAAACATAATACAATAAATATTTAAGTGGGGCTACCATACAACAAACGTGAATCTGTTGCCTTTTTTTGCCATAATGGTACAGAACCCTTCGTGCGCAAGTCCGGCTCGCACTTGGCCAGTTTTGTCTTTTGTTCTTTGAAATAATAAAGAACTCTCTACATTCAGTCTATCTATTTGAAGAACTAAATATTGAAACAATTGAGTAATATTTTATGAATGAAATCTACAATCAACTAAACTTCAGAAAATGATTAAGCCACGACTTATCAGTACACTTTATGAATGATAAAGTACGGTTTACTAAACAATCTCTAATGTTACGTCATATTTAGTTTAGTTTGGCACGGGAGCAAATCTTTGTTTACTATTGGAACCTACATGACTAAGATATTCCATTTGTTTTATTTGCAGGGTTTTATTTATGTTAAAGATTTCTATGATATTAAAACAATTTTTTGAGAGGATGCACGATTTATGGAAAAAATGAACGCTAAAATAAAAGATAAAAATCAACTCATCTTAATATCTTTTTGTTCACATAACTTGACAAAATGTAGGAAATATTTTATTATATAGATTTTTATTTAACTACCTAAATCAATCAAAGTCAAGATTTATGCAAAACCTAGCTCAAATGCCTAGCAAAAATAGAGACGGTGATGAAAATATTGATTTGTTTAAGAGAAAACCCTATGCCATTAACTAGTAGGTAATATGTAGTTATTGTCACTATTCACATTATTATCAACATCAAGGGCTTTTTTTAGGGTTCCGTACCCAAACGGTAATAACGGGACCCTATTACTAAGACTCCGCGGTCCGTCTGTCTGTCTGTCACCAGGCTGTATCTCATGAACCGTGATAGCAAGACAGTTAAAATTTTCACAGATTATGTGTTTCTGTTGCCGCTATAACAACAAATACTAAAATCAGAATAAAATAAATATTTAAGTAGGGCTCCCATACAACAAACGTGGTTTTTTGCCGTTTTTTTGCGATAATGGTACGGAACCCTTCGTGCGCGAATCCGACTCGCACTTTGACACCGGTTTTTAAAATGACACTAATATAGCTGAGTTTTTTATATAATATCTATTTTAATATGAAAAAAAAGAAAAACTTACTTGACTTCATGCTTATCATTAATGTAAGTACTCTTATAAAATCCTGTCATCGAATTGGAAATCTTTCCTTCAAATGACAGCTGCAGTACGTAGTCTACGTTAGCTTTTAATGGAGAAGCCAAAGGCAATATCAGTCTATCCCCAGTTCCTTCCATTATGGACAATATTCTAATTGTCCGTACTGCACTACGGGTTATTTCTGTATCAGCTGGAGGAGGCGCTTCCGTTGTTTCAGTTCTTAAAGTTGTCTGATTGCTAACAACAGTCGTTGTTTCTGATACAATTGCCTCTGTAGCATTTTGGTCAGCAGCTGCCGTAGTTGTAGGAGCAACGGTAGAGGTAGCATTATCAGCTGCTGCTGCTGTTGTTACCGTAGCCTCACTCACGTCTCGTTTGACTTTGGGAGACCGTAACGTCTCCACTTTCTCATATATTTGTTCTGTAAGCTTAGCATTGCTACTAATACTGAGGTTCTTAGAATGTAATACAATTTCTTTAACACTCTTACTGGCCCGTATAGTTATGTATACGTCACCAGAGTATGTAGAGTTTTCTAATTCTGCTTTTAGTTTGAGTCTGTAGAAGCTTGGCACTATGATGGATGGTAGTCTAAGGTCTGGTGATGGTGTATTTGTTTGTCCAAATGGTTCTGTCTCATCCCAAAAGTCTACGGTTTTTTGTGAGAGCTGGAACAAGGAAAGATAAAATTATTTAATAGTTGTAATCACTACTCTTTTATATTGGAGAGAAATATACTGTTGGTAATTAAGTACTAATGTTGTGGAGGAATACTTCGACACCTAGGTGTACCTTTATTTTGTACTGGAAGACGCCTCGCGGTTTCACCCGCGTAGTTCTCGTTCCCGTGGGAATACAGGGATGAAAAGTAGCCTATGTCACCTGGGGATAGTGTAGCTTCCCAACGGTGAAAGAATTTTTGAAATGACCGATTTAGTAGTTTTTAAGATTATTCATTACATACAAAAATACAAATCTTTCCTCTTCATAATATTAGTATAGATATGTAAGTAGTTAGGGTTAGTGTAGTTTTTAATTAATGTATATGGTTTCTTTTTTAAAGAAACTCCACAGTACGAACCATTTATTACTTGTAGGCTCGTAAACACTTGTGGCTAACTGATGAGGAATGAAGAAAATGGTACAAATGAACTGTTGCTTATTTTATGATAGAGGATAATTTATTAATTACTTAGTGATTTAGTAGTTAGACCCCAATGAAAACAATTTCAATCTAATCTAAATAGCCTGCCATTAAGTGCCATTAAGACTATCTTACTGGCACTTAATGGCACTGGCTTATGCCATCTCTATCTCTTTACCACATAAATTATATTTTGCTGCTTGTGCAACTGTAAAAAAAAAAAATTGTATCTTTCTATAAGGCAATTTTAAAGATGTTATTTTAATTATTTTGCACAAGTAAAGTATCTAATTTTAGTTTCAGATAAAATATTTTTTACCCAGCAATTACTCTGTAACATATTATAATATTTAATTATACCTATAGTATTTACAAAAGAGGCTTTAACTAGGTATGTGATTTTAACTTAACTTTTATATTATTCAATGAAACATTAGATATTCTAATTATTTGAAAGATGAAAATCACATTGCAAGTTCAAACATTTTTTTTGTTTACAGAGATAATAATATTCAATTTAAGGTTTTCATGATATTATATTGATATTATTTTTCATGATATTATTATGTGGTACTTAATCAATAATATATATGTGAACTTTTAGTGTTAATATCCGATGTGAAAAGTATTTTTTTTAGAATTGAGCAGCACTTGTAGCTATTTATTAAAAACTTTCATGAAGGACTAAAACATCTAAAATTGTGGGCAATTTCTACACAGAGCTATTCTAATAATAAATAGGTAATTAATTCACACTTACTTTATCATCTCCACTAATAAAAACTCCTTTAAATACACATAAAACTAAAATTGCTTTCAAAAACATTTTGTGCGTTAACTAAAATATCACAGATTATAAAATGCAGTAGTATTTACTGAAAACTTTAAGCTCTTTATCAAAAGATGCCCATTTTTTTACTATTTATGAATTTATCTGGTGGTTTAATTATATATTTAGAATTTTATTTGATAACACCGCACACTTTCAACCACTCAAAGATCGATTGTCATTTTGACGTTTAGATTTTTTCAGAGCTCAGTCAAACGGCATAGATCGCGTTTACACCGGACAAAGTAATTTTGATTATGATTTTTTATACCGCTTCCATCCGCAAAAGGCTGGGAATAGCGTGTAACTGCGGAATTAAATTATGATAAAAAAAACATACAAAAGACGGTAGCTTTTAATTAAAGTTGATAAGAAATATTATTACAAGATAGCAATTGAACTTGAAATCGGACAACGTCTCATGGAGTTAGTAGGAGATTAGATAACAGCGGGCTTGAGCACATTTTTATATAGTGCCTACAAACATAAAAACATGACGTGATTAAGCTCGGACTTACCTTGAAGTAGGTGATAAAGTGCACAATGACGCCCACTATGACTGCGACTACAACTGCAAAAATTATGAACGTGACACAAATGCAGTTGGAGACGAATATGCCCCCTTTTCTTCCATACTGGATATCTTCAGGTGTTTGGGTTTCGTAGGCCAGGAACTGTTGCCGGCTCGTTGACAGCGTCATGTTTTTATATCATTCTGAAACAATTACGCTATTAACGTATCGATAAGCGCACTTCGTTCAGGTTTCTAGGTTAAAGAAACAAGAGTTTAACTGCACTACTTTACCTAGTTAGCGTTAGATAGTGAAATGAGCGATCTCACGAAACTAGCGGTGTTACCTAATGTTTTTGTTCAATCAATACAGTTAAGTAGGAGCCTATTAAGTCTAACGGGCTTTTATTTTAATTAAGCAGACTGCTGTCTGTCGACCTTCACCTACCTTTAGGTGCAAAAACTCTTAATTTATGTTTGTTTTAATTTACATTAGGTAGGTAATAGATAACAATTTTTTAGTCGTCTAGTAGTTGCTAACGACTGTGAAAAAAGCCTTAGCCTTTCCTCAACATTGATTTTTTGAACTTCTTGGTATCTAAGTGGGAGTGGTTTCCTTATCCGTGAATCATCTGTATGAATCGTGATACGTGATTTGCGATTACTTTTAGATTGTATGACAGGTGATGTGTTCTCGGTAGATATATAGTGGGTACCTAATGTGTCGAATTGACTAAGTGTTAGGAAATCATTGTGGGATTACCATGAGAGTAATTGCTTAAAGATACGTAGATACCTACGTTGTGGTTACAGTTAGGCTTATTATAGTTTAACATGTTTCTACGAGTACCTATCTTCTGAGTTTTGAGTATATCAATCAAACAGCTTAGTACCTACCTACGGAAAAGAGGGTAGGGTGCGGAGCATGGGCACAAGTTTAATCATCAAAATGTTTGGTTTTGGGGATATAACGAAGACATAAAACCAAAAGTTATCCCATGAGATCACGATGGTCTCTCACGTGCTAAGCAAAGATCATACATGTCGACAGCTGAATGGACACCGGGAAAAACGATAATCTGTCTCAGATTATCGTTTTTCTCGGTGATGAGGTAAAGAACTGTTTAGCGACATACCTAACGAAGGTCTGAACCCAAAAGTTTTCTACGAGACCACGGTGGTCTACAAGTGCCAAGCCAAGATCTATCCTGTCGACACTAAATGAATGAAGACCTTACTTATACGCATACAAGGTGTCTCAGATTGTATCTTTTTTACCCGGTGATGCGTTAAGCGGACTGTAAGGGTTTTGTGTATCCAATGCATTTCCGCTTGGCCGATTTGCGGAATCACAGAACAGCTGTTTCGCGAAACAATCAACACTGTTGTGTTAAAAACCAATAAGTTTTCTGTTAGTCATGTCTTGTAGGAATCTTAAATCTGCGCAGTGCTTTATGCGAATATCAGTAGCAAACTTACGCACGTGTGCACGTCGGTGCGATAAAGATGAAGGCTACGCGTGAGTTCTTAATTTCTTATACAAAACATGCGTTTTATTTGAATCGATTCATTGATTGGGGTGATGGAACTTCTAACTTACAAAAATGCTTTGCTAGTTACGTTCCCACCACGTTATACTTGATGAATATCTTTACAGACCTCGTGGGTTAGATTCTAATCTACGAGGTTGGTATAAGCATTCACGGAACAGAATAGTCTATAAGCTATTCTGTACCGGGTCCGGGAATGTCGTATCACTAGGCTCTTGAAGTCATGATGACCAAACCCTCTGGGGGGACAAAGAGCGTTGGGTTGAATTCAAGATCAAAGTTGCGGGAAACAATAGGCCCAGGCGCAGATAATATAATACTAGCATAGGTACAGATGATTTAGCCCAAACAAAGAAACCGTGCCGACGAAGTAACTATCGTTTTTCATCTTATTATAATTATACCGATTATTTTTTGTAAATTGATCGCGTTCGGTGCCATTCTACGGCGATAGATAGATCACTATCAATATCCGAGGAACGGAACCGAACGCGATCGATGTACAAAAAAATATCAGTATAATCAGTACAGTATGTCGGCACGGTTTCTTTGTATGGGATGAGACACCACTGGCCCAGGTAAGAATTTTACGGAACAGTAAAGAATGGCAGGAAAGGTAAGGACAGTGGTCTATGGCAAGCCGGAGGTGATTTTGGTCTGAAATGACGATGAACCCTATGATGTACCTCATGTACCCTTTGCTGGGCTTTGCATTGCTGAGGCGTTTTTGGTGCCAACATATTTTTTCCCAGCTAAAACACCAGGCAGGATAGTTCAAGTTATAAAAAAAAATATAAGTAGTACCTATATTATATTTTTGTCACCTCTTAAAACCCTTTATTTTGATATCTCACTCGAGCTATGGCAGTGGTCATCCAAACATCTTTATTGGATTGTATAAGTAGTTAGGTACTTCAACTAGGTAGGTAGCAGGGAATTGCGGTCGTATGCGGCTGCATGAATTCATGCGGGCCAATACCTACCTGGCAAGGGGGTGTGAGGAAATGTGCAAGCACTCCAGCGCCCCGGCTAAAGATAGCTGAAGAACACCGTGTGGTTTAGTCAGAGTCTGACAGACCCCTCTGCTTACCCCGGGGCGGTGAACATTCATGAGGGTTTCCAGATTCCACTCGTTAAAAAAAAAAGGTAGGTAAACCATAGCCCTCTCTAAACTGTTATTATACAGTACTTACCGTTGTCATTACGCCATCGCGCCAAAGAGCAGATAGGTAATTAACAAACGCATTACGTGCGGTGGCGTCAAAGTATACAATTATTTTACACTGTGGTCACACATAGCCACACTCTGTGGTATATTGTTTATGATTCATAGCCATAACCGTTTATAGTTGCGATAAAAATGAATGTAGGACAAAAAAAAACAATAGTTTCTAAATGTATTTTGCTTGGGGTTTCCTTTATTAAATCCGGCTTAATTAGGAATTTGCTTTTAGCAATTTACCTTATGAGGTCTTACGACTCCATATGACGCCGGTATTGAATTCGCATTGGTTTTATGTTGTAATACCTTGTTTGTTTCTCATTTCGAATTGATTTTCTGACATCCTATGCCTTGGTGAACATTAAGGAGTCAGCTACTTGGTAGCGGGGCTGACCTATATTGAAATGACGTTACATAAAATGATTTCTGCAATTTGATGATCATCATACTCTCATACAAAATAATCCAGAATCACTAGTATCTGCCAGAGGCTTCGCCCATGTGGTATTTGGAAATTATCCCAAAAGTACTTCCGTGATAAAAGTAGGTAGTTATCATGACCTTCTCCAAGATGCAATCTATCTCTATACCAAAATTCATCAAAATTGGTTCGGCAATTAAGGCGGACAAATGTAACAAAGAGACAGACAAAATTAAATTCGCATATATTATAAAGTATGGATATATCGATTGACAAAGATTCTTGACTAAAACCAGCCAAAAGAACAAGCAGGCTTTATAAGTCGCTTTTCAACCATCGGACCACATTCATAC
Organism: Orthosia cruda; assembly: GCA_964057195.1. Taxonomy (NCBI): domain Eukaryota; kingdom Metazoa; phylum Arthropoda; class Insecta; order Lepidoptera; family Noctuidae; genus Orthosia; species Orthosia cruda. Next base: position 44,913,882 of record OZ059830.1, on the reverse strand, counting down.
CTTAAAACAGCTAATTCAGAAATGCAACGAATATGGCATTAACTATTACTTAGCGTTTATAGATTACAACAAAGCATGCGACTCCTTAAAACACGGTAAAATATGGGAGGCTCTCACCTTACAAGGAGTCCATAATAAATATTTACGTTTAATTAAAAACATATACGACAATATGACAGAAAAAATACGCACGAAAGGGCAGGTGAACGTTTTCCCATTAGACGTGGAGTTAGACAGGGAGACCCCTTATCACTAAAACTATTTTCTGCAATCCTAGAGCATATATTTCGACAGCTAGAGTGGAGTGGAGTGGAGAAATAATGGAGCACGACTAAACCATATTAGATTCGCAGATGATCTCATACTAATATGCGAAGACCCAGATAAGTTACAGAGTATGATTGAACAAATGGTATACAAAAGCGAAAAGGTGGGCTTATCAATGATTACGAGTAAAACCAATCTGATGACAAACCACACGGCAATGCCAATAAAACCTACTAATGTTACTGAACTGCAATATGTAAATGAGAATACTTATCTTGGTTAAATAATATCTTCGACAGATCTCACAACAAAATAAATTAATAATAGTATTAACATGGGATGGACGAAATACTGGTCTTTAAAATAAGTTATGAAAAACTCAGAAATACAAATAAAATCAAAAAAGAAAGTATTTAATACGTGTATTCTGCCGAGCATCACATATGGGTGTCAAACATGGAGCTGCACAGATAAAGATATAAAAGCATTAGAAACCTGCAAACATAGAATGGAAAGAAAAAACGTAAAATTAAAAGACAAAATAAGATTAACAACAATATGGAAACATACCAAAGTCATAGATGTAAAAGACCAAATTAAACAACTGAAGTGGAAATGGGCAGGCCACAGAAATATAAAATACAGATGGGGCAGGCCATTTAATAAGACCTAAGACAGATAAATAGACTAGGATGTGACAGAATGGTGACCTACATACAAAACAAAAAGAAAAGGCAGACAGTATCGTAGATGGGAAGATGACATCAAAAAGGTGGCAGGGACGACTTGGACTAGAAAAGCAAGAGATCGATGTTCGTGGAGAGCACTTGGGGAGGCCTATGCTGGAAAGAAAGACAAACGAGAAACCAGTGTCGATTACGAAAAAGTATATTTTATAAAATAAAAAAATACACTAGTTACTGTAGTATTATGTAAAAATAAGTTAAAATGTTAACTGTAACATTGTTAATAAAGGTTTTATTATTATTATTTATTATGGATATGAATAACCCACAGTAAGATAATCCAACAGTTTTCCCTCAGTGAGGTAAAAAGTGTTTACCTAGGTTATAATTATTCTACAACTACTATCTGTGTCGTTTACTGACAATAAAGGCGTCCTTGTCAACTTCCACCTTGAAAAAATAGCACATCATTATGTTTTCAACTTTTCTATTTTGTTATTGAAACTGACGAAGATGCGGGCGGCTCGAATGACATTTGTTTCTGAGTATGATTGGCACCTTTTCACAAAATCGACGAGTATCCGATTTCCGAACGAAGCCGTTTTCACCACACGTTTTGCGGTAGGAGTTGCCTGGTCGAAACGTTCGGTTCCGTCCAGATTAGTTCGTCAAGCACTGGCCACCATACTTGATTACATCATGCGCTAGTTAAAAGTGACTTTTGTCTGATGGTCTGGTACTTATAACAATTTTATTAATAACATTCGGAGTTGAAGAAAAGGTGTGAGGGACTTCCTTCCTGCCTAGAACTAACTTATTCATTCTTGTCTTAAAGAGCTATCAGGCTTCCCGTATAGTAAATATTGCCAATAACATTGAATATGCGTCGAGGTTACAAACCATAGCTCTTATCACCACGTGTTGTAATACGATAGGTCATTTATTCACAAAATAAATAATTAAATACAAAATCACATCTGTCGTTCTAAAGTTACAAGATAACTTCTACGGTCATTCAGTACAAAGATCTATATATAATAACCTTCACCACTTCTTTCAGTTGATAATTTGTAAAAACTTGAACAATTTTTTAAGATTGACGGCCAACAGACATCTGTATGTATGTCTGATCGTTACTCATAAACGGCTGCGTCCTTGTTGTCGCGATTTTTGTGACGTTCCAATGTCATTTTGGCAGTTTTTTGTGAGAACTTCCTCCTTTTGTTTTACTTTTTCTGTTTGTTATTTTTTAAAGAAAAGAGACAACGTCGCGTCTCAGCTAATTCTTATTTTAAAAACAGACTGGCCATCGCTACCGGTTTTAGCATAAATATAAAACGTTTTAAAACAAAAACTAAGAATTCAAGAACTTTGAACTTAGACGGTTAAGTCCGAAGGCCAAAATAAAAACCGTTTAACTTTTTCTATGGCTTAATATGACTCATGAATATTTTTTCGAATCATCTGATCTTGAGATAATATCTGCGCTCGGGGCATATTGAGTATGGGTTTCCCAGCAGATTCTGAAGATTAATGACGACATTATACGAGAATACCTGTGCTTAAATTATATCCTAATAACTAAATTGTTAGTGTTCCGTATCTTTAAAAAAATAAAAAACTTTTTGCAAAAAAATACCACCGACTTCGACTTCAAAAAATAAAGTTATTTTTCACTTTGTAGTGTTGTATTTGGAAGACGGTGGTATTTTTTTGCAAAAAGTTTTTTATTTTTCACTTTTTAGTTATACCTACCTAATAGGCAAGTTAGTAAGGTAACTATAACGCCAAAATAGATTTCATGAAACTTGAAAATAACCGGTGAAATGAGTGATATGCGTACTCCTTAAGAGCGTACTGGCGTGATGTTATGTTATAAAATGGTATAAACAATAAACAGACATGCGATTGCAGCAATTCCGAGAGATTTGCCGTTATTTATTGAAGAGTTCTGTTGTATATCTCCGAAGTTCTTAATCAGATCTTCACCAAATTAAAATGGGACTAATTTCGAAACATACTTTTTCAAACAAAAAAAGAATTTTCAAAATCGGTCCACAATTGACGGAGATATCGGTGAAAATACAAAAAAAAAAAAAAACAAACATAATGTCGAACATAGAAAATTAAACATTGTGAAATTCCCTGTTCTTAGCCTGTACTATGCTAGTATCACAGTCTAAAAATCATACAGTCGTCCAACGAAGACGTCTAGACAGGGCAATCGTGCGGGGTGTGAGGGGCGAGACGCGGGTAAGCCGATCCCGAACTGCGAACAAAACGATGTTAGTAGTTCGGGATATGTTATTCAGGGTTAACGCGTGTTTATTTTTATTTGTTTACTAGCTGTCCCACGCGGCTTCGCTCCCGTCAACTGGCTACCTACCTACCCATCAACCCTACCTACTCTACATACATGATTGTTGTGTAATTAAACCGTTTACGCAGCGCACGCAACGGAAGCTCTCAAAAAGGAATAATTTTGCCCGTTTTTGCAACATTTTTCATTTATGCTCTGCTCCTGTTGGTCGTAGCGTGATGTTATATAGCCTATAACCTTCCTCAATAAATGGACTATCCAACACAAAAAGAATTTTTCAATTCCAACCAGTAGTTTCTGAGATTAGCGCGTTCAAACAAACAAACAAACAAACAAACAAACTCTTCAGCTTTATAATATTAGTATAGAGCCTATAACCTTCCTCAATAAATGGACTATCCAACACAAAAAGAATTTTTCAATTCCAACCAGTAGTTTCTGAGATTAGCGCGTTCAAACAAACAAACAAACAAACAAACAAACTCTTCAGCTTTATAATATTAGTATAGATTTAAAATGGTGCATACGACGTGTGCTGTGACTGATTGCAAGTCTTCATCTCACATAAATAAAGATCTGCGGTTTCATCAGCTTCCACGCACAGAAGAAAGGTAAATGAATCTGTTTTGTTATTGTAGAGTGCATAAATTATTTTATTTGTAATGTCGTGCCACGTTGATAACGCTAATAAAATGGTCGACCGGCGCACGGTAAAAAAAATGTAAAGGTTATCGCACAGGGCATCCATCTGTTTGGAAATCCTACTTATATTATAATTGTGAAAGTGTTTGCAAGTTTGTATGTTCCGTGTCAAGATGGTGGACTTTTTTATTATTTACTAAGGGTGAATTTCGAGATGGTGGACGTAATTTTTTATAATTTGATATGGGTGTCAATTTTGAGTTTAATTGGGGTGCTTGTTACGAAAAAGCCATCCTTTTTGGAATCCAAGATGGCGGACGAATTAATTTTTATATAATTTGATTTGGGTGTCAATTTTGAGTATAATTGGGGTGCTTGATACGAAAAAGCCATCCTTTTTGGAGTCCAAGATGGCGGACGACGTATTTTTTTATAATTTGATATGGGTGTCAATTTTGAGTATAATTGGGGTGTTTGTTACGAAAAAGCCATCCTTTTTGGAATCCAAGATGGCGGACGACGTAATTTTTTTATAATTTGATATGGGTGTCCATTTTGAGTATAATTGGGGTGCTTGTTACGAAAAAGCCATCCTTTTTGAAATCTAAGATTTGTGACAACCCTGGCCGATGCGTTACTACATACAATGTCGGCATTTTGCACAAGATCAAAGGCGTCGTCTTACTGTATGATTTTTATACTGTGCTAGTATTATATTATCTGTGCCTGTACCCTTCATTTTATATTTTTTCAGTTCCTTTTTTGAAAGGGATAGATATCTGCGAAGAGCTGGGTATGTACCAATACCTAATTTCTATCTCTAGCATATTATTCTTTTGCCTGACATAACGTAAATTGAAACTTTTTGTGCAGATTAAATGGTGCAAGGACATCTATACCAATATTATAAAGAGGAAAGATTTTTTTGTTTGTTTGTACCGAATAGGCTCCAAAACTACAGGACCGATTTCAAAAATTCTTTCACCGTTGGGAAGCTACTTTATCCCTGTATTCCCACGGGAAAGGGAACTACGCGGGTGAAACCGCGAGGCGTCCTCTAGTTGTCTATAAAATGGATAACATAGGGTTATTTATAAGAATGCTTGTATTCCCAATGGACAACGCAAGTGACGTCCGACCGGGAAGCTGCAAGGAACAGTGTCGTCATGGTCAAGATCGGAAGGCAGCTGAAGATAACAGTGCTCAAGAATGATGCGAGATCCCTCAGACATTATGGACATGTCAAATAAAGAATGAAGATAAATCATGTCTATGTCACGGGTACCCAACGCGAATAAAGAAAATTTGGTTCAAATAAATTGTACTAGATGGCGTGATAAGCTTCGATTTGTTATTGACTTTTGTGAAATATTAAGATTACTATAGACGTTAAAAAAAAATTGTTTAATTAACTCTCTTAAGCACAAAATTAAGGAATATTGGACTTTTAATTCACATTTCACAAATTATTTGTATGGTTCATTTAAAATTGATTCTAATAGATTGCGCGGTTTTAAATTTCTGAGGCATCTACTCGTTTTTTTTTTAAATTTGTTTTGTTACACATTTTGGTACAATTAAACTGTAAAAACGTGCAACATGCGTACAATTAAACAAAAAAATACTATAAAACAAATCGTCGCTGTATTTAAAAAAAAAAGTATTCACGAACCGAGTAAACCCCTTTTTATTGCATTTCGCTGCTAACACCATCTATAACCGGGGAACGGAAACGAACGCGATCGAAGTTCTTAGAAAAATAATCAGTTTAATAAGACGAAAAACGTTAGTTACGTCGACACAGTTTTTTTATATGTATATAATACTATACTAGCATACAGATACCTCATGGTATCTGTATGCTAGTATAGTATTATATTATCTGTGATGTCGATAAGGAGCGGAATCAATACCTAAGTAATATTATAAATGCGGAAATATCTCTGTCTGTTTGTTACTTTTTACCCAACTGCCGAAGGAGGGTAATGTGTTTATCAGTCTATGTACGTATGTATGTATGTTTGTTCCAATGTGGCTTTCCAGAGACCAAACGGGTTGGCCGAATTTGATGATTCTTACGTCAATCGATTCGTCTTAACCCTGCGAGTGTCACTGGCTACATTAAAATTAGAAGATAGAAAAATGGCGGATTTTGGGCGCCATATTGTGGGAGACAATTTTTTTTTTTCGTCCCAACACATCGTGTGCGGTATCAAAGTAACGGATTTTAAGAGGCGATTTCAAAAATATACGAGTATAACACTTATATGTTTAAATGTACCTAATTTTGAAAAAAAATACTAAATAGTTATATAAATAAAAAAAGTTAATTCAAAAAATCAAAAATTCCGACTGCTTAAAAAGCGAACTAAAAAGACGCAAACAAAAAGAAAATCATGCTGTGCAGTCGGAGGATACTTCTGGTTTTGGTCAGCCAGCTCGCGAATATGTACCTATCATCCGACTGCACAGCATGATTTTCTTCTTGTTTACGTCTTTTTAGTTCGCTTTCTAAGCAGTCGGGATTTTTGATTTTTGAATTAACTTTGTTGTCTTTGGATTTGGATGAAGCTTGGCACAAGATTAGGTAGACTATGTCCAGGATTAGGTCAAAGTATTTTTTTATATCGCAAATAATCGTTTTCGCGAAGTCACTGGCAGAAGCTAATACAGAATGCAGATGAATGACGACGAAGAAGAACGGAATAATTAATTAAGCCAGCCAGACAATGCTAATAACGTCCTTGTGATACCCAGAAACGGAAACAACAACACGCGTGCAGTGCACCTCGTTAATTTCAAAGAAATGCACAATTAACAACGATTTGTGTTGGCATTGTCCACTAGCACCATTGCAATCCATTCCACTCGGTTTACTTTGACGATTCGTGCAGCTACAACGAGGCACGAGATTTTGTGCGAAATATAAGACGCAATTTTTATTACCATCCAGGAAATAAAATCAGCTGTACCTTTTCGTTCGGTCTTGAAAAAATGAACAGCTGATTTTTTTTAGTTTTTTTTAAGAGTTGTTTTTTTATATCGTGGTAGCAAACATTTTCGATTGAACACTTTGTCTATCTGTGGATGGTACCTATTAAAAAATTGAGTAGGCAGGCAGATTACTAGTATTAGGTGATTACTTATCTCGCATTTTACGATATAAACTTGGGTTTTGGCCAACTTATACCATAAATAGATATGCAGAGAATGCGTAGGGTTTGGTGCAGACTGCTGACTTGCAGATTTGCTGATTTTATCATTCTCTAGTTCGTATCCCGATTAATTTGGGGTCGCCGCAAAATTTCTTATTTTCTCTATTAGTCGCTATGTCAGATAGTCGCTCCTTTTCTATATCATCTTGCGCACAGTTCATCCATCGTTTCTTTGGTATTCCCTAATCTTATTAGCTATCCAAATCTACACTCAAAACTTTCGTCACGAGATTTTCCTAATTTCTTCTCATACATGCCATACCATGTCATCCGATTTCCACATAACTTCACAGACATCGGTGACACTTTCAGATTTCTTCTTTTTGGTGTTTATTCTTTACTATTCATTTACAGATTTTTTTTATTCCAATTTGTCATTGTATTGGTATTCTTCTACCATAGCGTGCGTGTCCCTAAGTACTATGTCTACTGTTATAATCACGTTGCATGTCGAATTGGCACTCGGTGATACTTATTGGATTGGTTCCATTCTATGGTCAGTTACCAATGCTGCTGAGTCAAATAAACAAGTCAGTTGAATTGCTTCAACGATTGGAAATCAGTCAGAATCTTAGAAGGTCAAGAAAGTTAACTAATGATTGCAAATGTTTTACTTTACTTAAGAAACTAACATCGGGTTTTTATTTTGCTAGGAAAACGTAATTGACTGCCTCGTTAAAACTTAGCTGGACATTGCAGGTGCGATTGCTGAGTGGGAACCTGAGTTCGATACTGGGGTCGGGAGTGCTGTCATTGAGTTTTTTACTAAGGAATTTCTCAGTAGGAACCCGGAGCAAAAAATAAATAATAGCCCGGAGTCTAGATTTGGCCGGTAATGGTAAGACTCCCTTTATTGGCGTTATGCGGGTGTACTATAATTATTTAGGTAATTCTGCTGACGACTTCCGAACGATACCGCCGCGATATTAAGTTATTTATAAAACACTAGAGGACGCCTTGCGGTTTCACCCGCGTAGTTCCCGTTCCCGTGGGAATACAGGGATAAAAAGTAGCCTATGTCACCCGGGGATAGAGTAGCTTCTCAACGGTGAAAGAATTTTTGAAATCGGTCCTGTAGTTTTGGAGACTATTCGGTACAAACAAACAAACAAGAAATTCTTTTCTCTTTATAATATTGGTATAGATAGCTATTTTAAACATAGTTTTCCAACTACGTTTTACCAGACCATAAATATTATAATCTTAAACATAACACGAAACGAGAGCTATTATGTTTTATTGAAAACCTTTACGAAGTATTGACTTTTATGATTGATATTGAACACAACATTTTTATATTTTGTTTTTAATATTTGTAGTTTCAGTTATCATCGTCTTCAGTGGTTTTTGTATGTTTGAGCTTTGTTATCCGGAAAAGAATTTGAATGGTTGTGATTATTGAGACAGATGTGTCTATTTTGTTAATCTTTGGACATAAAGTATTAGATATGAAGGTAGGTGCTTCCTTGTGATTAGTTTTACATGAGATAGTAGCATGGCTAAATCCCCTTATAAAGACCTGATTTTGCAGGGATTCGCATAGCTAAAAACAGAGAAGGATATTTGTAGTATAGATATCTTTAAAGTGGAAAAGACACCGTAAAAAATAACGCTAACATTTTTGTTGGTTCTTGCGTTAACTAAGGCATTTAATATCAAGCGAGATTGACAAGATACAATGTCATAGTTTTTTACAAGGAAGGTGTGGTTGTCGGTGCGATAATTTATCGGAAACTTGCCCTTCAATTAAAAACTACATCGAATCCAAAGATTTCAACCATCACAATATAATTCGCAGAACAGCCATCGATCGATACCGGGGGCTGTGTCCAATGGGCCGCTGTGTCCAATATGCATACGGGCACTCCGATAACACAGTACTGTGACGAGGCAGTTATGAGAAATTATTAGGTAGGTATTATGATTCATTCTAATTACCTATAGGCATATATTTTGTGAGCTGACTTTGGGAGAAAGTTCATGATTTGTAAGGTTTTAATTCATCAGAAGTAAGTAAGGATTTGAATGTGCTATCAAAGTTCTTCGCTGTCCAATGTGACGCTGTGTCCAATGTGCATGCGCATACGGGCACTCCGATAACATAGTACTGTTGCGAGGTGGTTATGAGAAATTAGATATTACGATTAAATGCAATGTAATTTTGTGAGCTGACTTTGGGAGAAAGTTTGACATTTGTAATTCTTTTAAGGAATTGAAAGAAACAGGCATTTGGATGTAAGAATGATAGAAATATATTAATTCCAGATTACGAAATGAATGAATTACAATGTCTATCGTAGACATCAAAGAAAGAAAGAAAAAATATTTATTTGTGACCCGCACAGGAGACACGAGAAATATGCATAAATTTAAACAATAATAAAAAATTAAAATAAAAACCCCATGCGAGACCAAAAAGGCTCCTATCTCAGCATGTGCAGCGATATCCAAAAAAGAAAATAACGCCGCGCTGATATTCTGATAGGACCCACTGTTGATGCCACAGACACACTTACGGAAACGGAAAATACTACATCATTGCAAATGCGAAAATTTCTAGTAAAAGAACAGACAATGGAACAGTGTACAACGATGATATGATATACTTATGGTGATAGGTATAAATGACTAATATAGAAGTGTGGAACAAGAAAATATATTGCGTCAACTCTCAATAAAATTAGGAATGACGGTGGTGAGAGTCTTATATAATAGTTGCAATTATTGAAGCTAATATGGTTGCTAACGAGGATAAAGGCGCTAAAGTAACGAATATTTGTGTTATATACCTATGTATGTAATTATTTTTATGGTTCTTTGCTAACCTTACACAGCCAGCACTTTTTGGACGTGTAAGTTCTGCATACCTCCCAAAACGTTATTTAATAGACTTTTTACATTTATACCAAGCCCCAAGGCCCAATAGTATAAAACAATGTAGCCCTAACACTAAATTGATTGAGAACCCGCATCGGAATTGACCAATTTGGTAATCAAGAGGAAGGAATAGGTGTGGGAGAGTTAACTTGGTATTCTTTCTTAGAACTCAAGCGAGAACTGATGGGAATACATAAACTAAAAGTAGTTCTTTCGAAGTTCTGAAAAAATCTACGATCGTCAAAGTCCTCATGACAGTTCTCTTTGCAGCCAAATCACTGACGAGGTTTCTTCTACTTATTACAGTGATCAATAATATGACCTTCAAAAATAGACATATGGGTTGCTAAAGGAGTTTGCTGTACCACTTCTTCTCAGCTAAAACAGTTATTCTTTTTTATTTTATTTGATATTGCGTTTTGTCAATTTTTTTTTTATTATTTTAGTATTTCTGTTTTTTTTTGTGATTGTAATTAGCCTCTGCCGTTCTATTTCAATAAATAAAACAGTAAGAAGTTATGACGGGTGGATGTTTTGGGAGACCGCAATGGGAGACCGTCTTTTTATTAAGTGTGTCATTAAATGTTGATGTATTTGTAGCATAGATGGGAAATTTGTCGAAAATTTCGCGATCTCTTGATCGATTTTGTTTTTTTTTTTAGTAACTGTGTCTATTATACTTTATAATATACTTTTCTCAAACATGCATGGAAATATTGTCATTATTTAAAAAAAAAGAATTCGCGAGGTACCTACCAAATTTACGGACAAAGAAAGTCAAATCCATTGCTGGAGAGTTTTTTGAATTTGGAACATAACAACGCTTCAGCAATGTTATTGTAACTTTTAATATTAATTAAATTAAATGTATAATATAAAAAAAGTATGTTTTATTTTCCTGCATTCTTTTGAGAAAAGCACGATATATGCCTCGGCGAAAATGGCAATTGCCTGTCTCGTATTAGTGAAGTCAAACTCATACTAGACCTGCAATTGCCTATTTCCCGTCCTTTGCAATAATATACTATTGAATTTTGATGTTTTTGTAGCATAGATGGGAATTTCGTCAAAATTTTCCCCATCTATTGATCGATTTTAATTCTTTTATTAATTTTTGTTTATATTATTTTCCTTGCTTCTCTCGTGTCTTCTGTGCGGCTCACTAATAACACGATTTTCTCTCTGTGTTATCGCACATTTACCTACTTGGTCGTCATGATTTTAAATCTTTCCTGCAGTTGCCCGGAAAAACAGTCGGTTAAATAGTTAATCATTATCACTTAAACCATTGCTCACATAGCACGATCCAAGATTACAGTGTTGCTCACTAGTGATATCACCTACTTGACTACAATAATTCATAATTTCCCTTATTCAGCTGTTGGCGGGATGCAGGATGCACTAGTACATACGCGGCTGTTTTTCTTCTTTATGTTTCTCTGGCCTTCAATAAGTGTTCGTCCTGAAATTAGTTGATAAATCGTCCTTAGGTCTTCTTCTGTGACGTCACCCGTCTTCTAACTCACATTGTGTGATATACTTTATTGCTCATATTTTTACGCGCTTTTTCCTCTAATCCTCTTTCGGAAATGCTTTTCTCAGAAGTAAGTTATAATTAATTTCCCTTAATCAGCTGTTGACGGAACGTAGCATTCCAGTTATACCTACGCAGGAGTTTTTCTTCTTTATGTATCCCTGGTCTACGACTTGTTAAATTTAGCTGATTATCTTCACTTTACGCATTCGATGTCAGGGAAGGCGATAGTCGAAATGTCAAAATTTAAAGGATTGATTACGTGATTTTTCGATATTGCTTGTCAATTTCATACAATTTTGTTTGGCTTATTACCATCACTTTCATCATCGGAATCGTCGCCGAAAGATACTACATGCTTCACTTTTAGTATCGCAAATTCTTTGGGATAATCTTACTGATATTATAAGGGTGTTACAATGTCAGAGGACATATTTGGGCAAGACCTGTCGAGATTTATTCAAAGGGCTCAAATAATTATTGAGAGAGGCCTGGAGCCAGGGTTGATATGAATTAAATCACTTGATTTAAATCAGTGATTGAAATCGCGATTAAAACTCAAGTGACTTTTTTATAATCAATGATAAAATCAATGATTTAAATCAATACTTATGAAAGCCTTGCATTTTTTGCAAGAATATCATGGAGAGACTGGAATCAGTTTAATGAGAAGCATTATTAGTTTGAATACAAAAAGTTAAGCCTTTCACGGGAGTATTATTTGATAAACAAATCATACAGACACCTACCCCTACTGATTGGTGGCTAGCAATACATAATATGACAAAATGTATAACCGAAGAAGAATTGGATATAATCAAGCAACTGCTATGTACAGTTGCTTCTTCCGCTGGGGTCGAAAGCATATTTTCGACATTCAATTTGGTACAGAGCAAAATAAGAAATAGATTAGGCAACGAGAAGTAAGCTAAATCACGCTTCCTTTTGAAAAAAAACTAATTATTATTTGCCTTGTTCATTAAAATGAGATTGTGTTACTTAAAAAGTGATTTGGTTTTAGAAAAACGTTTTGATTTTTGATACATTTTTAATATTTTTTGTTACATATGCCAAATACATGTGGGAATGAAAAAAAAAAAAAATATTAAAATAAAATACTTTTTGTTAATTTTATTAATAATTGTTATTAAAACAAATATGTTGTGTTTTTTTTAATTAATAACTCGCTTCAAAATTAAAAAAAGATAAGAATGTAAAAAAAAAATCCGATTAAATCAAATTAATCCGATTTTTTAGTTTTTTTTTAATATAAATTTTTATGTTTTTTATCAACCCTGCCTGGAGCTTATAGACTTTGGCATGTTTAATTTAATTTATTGATGTATATTATATGTAATTTTGGTGCTAGGTTATTTTTGTATTATGTAATTTTGTGTGTTTGAATTGTGACTTGTAGCATCATATTGGACCAAACTGTTAAGATGTTATAATTGGTGATAATAAATAAATGGGAAAGTTTGGATGGATGTGTGTTGATGTACGTTTGTTACTCAGTCCCCCCAGAACGCCTGAACAGATCTGGTTGAAATTTGGCACAGATAAAGATTATAATCTGGAATAGGACATAATCGGTTTGTAATGGATAAACTCAAAAACGACTTAACCGATTTTGAAAATTCTTACACCAATAGAAAGCTACATTATGCCTGAGTGACATAGGCTATTTTGATCCCGAAAACGGGTCATGTGGTGTGGGCCACGGGGGAACTTATAAAGATACGACACTATAGAAGTGGTTAACCTATATGCCTATAGTAACATTTATCTAATGATATACCGTGCCAGTTTCAGGACATTTTCCTTATGTTAAGTGTTGTTGCCCTCTATCCTTACAGTTTACGTCATCTTTTATTGACCGCGAAGACTTTACCAAAATAACGTTAAATCCATGGCAACTGATTTATTACGTGATTATTATTGCTACTTTTAACAGCAGGGGTCCAGCCAACGTGGCGCTAACAAACTTTCGGGTAGGTTGGTACTGTAAGGCCCACGTGCGCGGAAAACTTATCACTGAGCTAGTTGCCATCAAACGGTTAAATTGTCAATATTGTAAGGCCCACTTGCAAGAAAATCTTAACTCAGAGTTAGTAGCTAACATGAGATCAAATTGTCAATAGTGTAAGGCCCACTTGCACGAAAATCTTAACTCAGAGTTAGTAGTTAACATGAGATCAAATTGAAAATATTGTAAGGCCCACTTATATCGATATCGTCTTGCCTAGTTACTGGTTGTGGTCTGATAGGCAGGGTCCATGTAAAAAACTGGTACTCAGCAGCATCTGGTTAGATTGGAAGTTGACTTAGTTTGGAATAGGCTAGACAGACTGACTTTGTTTTCTACTGTGACCTGCTGAAGGGAGGACTACAGAAAGCGGTTTGGCAGAAAAATGTCCTGGCTGGTTTCGTACACTCATTCGAATTTAGAATCAATACAAATAATAGAACATGTTGATTGTTTAGCTCGGATGGCACCGATCAGTTTCACAGATTACTGATATGTAGATCAGTTTTGATTTAGTCGTGCGAGTGTTGAGAAGTAATTTGACTAAATAAGTATTCTAAAAATCCACCGGGTGTTTTTGTTATTGAAGACACATCGAACCGATTGTGGGTGGTTTCTCAAGACGTGTTTTGTAATTGATAATTTGGAGTTATGTATGATCATGGAAAACTACAGTTTGACAGATTTTCAGGGTTCGACAAAAATATCTTCAAATTCTTAATTCAGATATCGAACACGCTTTCCACGATGTTTGGGTATTTAGTTGATTCCACAATGTCAGAAAAAGCGGTCGTTGATGTTACAATTTGTATCAAAATATTACACATTCTAACACAAGATACAACATCAAGTTACACACACGCAACATCAAGTTTCGCACTGTAATGCTCGGTTCTCTTCCCTCACCAATGTTTTGTTCGAATCTGTAAAATTACAGATTGCGAAAAATGGTAAATTATGTTTCGTTTACCGGTTTGTTTAGCAAATATAGTGATGATTGCATGGCGCTACGAATAGATTAATTGAACAGCTAATTGGAACAGATGGCTGCTAAATATGTGGGGAGGTATGGCAGAATATCCACAAGATGTAGGTATGAAATTATTTTCGTTACCAAAAAAATTTTTTATGCTTTCGGACAGTTTGTTGAATTGTTTGTTTTCACAACATTCACGTTTTGGGATTTGTTGAATATCTACTGAAATGCATGTTGAAAAGTCTGATTGTTTTACAAAATGTAATATTTTTTACTAATGAGATTGAGATTTCAGTGGGCTAGGTATGGACATAGAAGACATCTGACTATAAATAAATTGGTATAGAGGCATCAATAGGATAATGACAAGAAAACATTGGTAGGTTAAGTCCAAAGATAGTGTACCCCATGATAGGAAAATACAGTTAACAGGTAATTCAACATCCCACGAGGTAAACGAACATACCTAGCAATTTAAAAATAAAAAATAAGTAGGTAGTTTTATTTGCAATATTAATAATTCTATTGAACAAAACCAAAAGTATTATGATCTACACTACATTCGAACGGTATCCTAAGAAAAAAAAACGGTACCCACCTTAACCTATTGTTGATAATTTGTTCATTAATTTTTTATAAAATTTTACACGACGCATTCACCTTCATGATAACACTCATTTTTGCGACATTCAACCGGTATTTTAAAAATTCAATAATTACATAATTGACTAACATTACAATAGCAGTAATTAAAGCTGATTTAAACAGTCAAATTGCCAAGTCAATGACATAATAAAATTATTCATTTATTCCATAAATATTTAACAGTCACAACTTGTATAACCGTTGTTAAGTTGTCAATTGTTTCGCGATTGAACAGTAACTGATTCATTAAATACGAATACAAGGAGGATAGTGCTGCTAATATTCACATAATACACGCTTATAATGATGTAAACAATAATATTCCATAATAAAATGCATTTAGTAAAATAACTATGGTTAGGTACAGAAACAAAAAAAAATATAAAGAATCTTATTGAAATAAAACCTACCGTCACAGTCCAGTCCAAAAGCGAATATCCAAAAAAAAAACACTGTCACTTTCAAATCCAATATAAAAAGTAATAAACACAAAAAATCTCGTTGAGTTGAAATTAAAAACAAAACATAATACGAAATTCAAATAAACCGAACAGCTACGAGCGAGCACGACTCCAATCTATGGCGATATGAACCATTCTACGTGAGCGTAATTTACGTATTCAGAGACCATCATAAGGTGATACCTCGCACACCTGTGTTTATAACTGCAGCTGTATCAATATAAACTTGTAGGCATTAAATCACGGGTTCTTTTTAGCTGGCCAATGACTGCCGAGAAATAGCTACTGTTTGACCTTGTAACGTAGTTTGGTCTGCCGAAGACGTAACAAAATCTACTTACCATAATCTAAATCAGTTAGGAGTTCTTGTGATTTCAACGAAGGAATTAATTTTTTATTTTGTTTTGACTATTTCTTGGGGCAGTAAACAGGTATTTTGTGGTGGGGAATACCAAAACAAAGATAATAATTTATTGAGTCTGTATCGGATATGAAACCTCAATCTTATTTCTTTTTATTCTGTTTCCTTATTGTTCTAAGAAAGTGTAACGATGACGAATACTTTTCGGCTAAAACCAATTAGTGACGTCGACGCTCGCAACAGGTTTTTTCATTCTTAACATTTTGAGAGAGTAAATTCTTCGCGGCCAGCATTTATTCTGTATGATTCATATTTGCGGTTTTCTGTGTTGTTGTCTTTGCCCTAGTTGGTCTTTCTCTTGTAAGAAGTTGCACCACAGATTAAGAAATACTCCAAATCATGCTCTGCTTCATCTTCTAACAACTCTGTAATGCAGTTTATTATTAAACCTTTTTTTTCTATTAACGTTAAATATATATTTGATAAATACATAGTTTATTGTAGAACTTAGCTTCTTCAAGCGGCCTAGCCCGCGTTAAAATTATCCCAGGATCAAAAGTGTCCTATATCGTAATCCAGGACAAGGTATATCCGTGTTCCAACTTTCATCAAAGCCGTTCAAAAGGTCAGTTTCTTTTGCATTTATAATATTAGTATGGCTGTGGGTTTACAAATGTTTTCTAATAAGTACAAGTCCATGGTGACATTCCAGTTCATGCATACTTGCCCATAAATGTCCTAAGCAACATATATATGGAGCATAATTAATTATTACCTCTGTGGTTTAATCAGGATCACCGACTCAAGGTACAGAACCTACTTTCTGATTATCCGTTTCCTCATAATGTTTATCTCAACTAATCTTTATGCGTACTAACAACTGCACGCCCATGGTAACACTTTAAACATTGCCTGTGCTCTTTCTGCTTAGCTATAAGGCCGGTTTTCGTAGATCAAGTGAGTGCGATTGAAGGTACCGTACGTATGCGTGTACGTGGGTCCTAATGTATGGAACCTACGCTTTGTCCATATAGATACTAATTTGTCTAGCTGCATAGGTGGCTCATCAGCGTAGGCTGTAAATAATTTGAGTCCTAATTGGAGGAAGTAGTCAATGAAAGATAATATCAGGGTTCCGACTTAAAAAGAAATCGTTAAAAAGTATTTATGATCACTTTTTGTCCGTCCTTGATACGGGACTTTTTTTCAGGGTTTGAAAAGGGGCAGCGGTACCTATTTATGGCTAGGCTTATAAGACATAACATCTTCTAGCTATAATTGGGCTCTTCGAAAAACTTTCCTCCGGCGTGGGGTCTCATCCCATACAAAGAAACTGTCCCGACGTACTGTACTGATTAATCTGATTATATGATTTATCTATCGATATCGATTGATTATTAGATGGTGATCTATCTATCGCCGTGGAACGGAACCGAACACGATCGATTACCATAAAATAATCGGTATAATCAGATGGAAAACGCTAGTTACGTGGCACGGTTTCTTTGTATGGGTTGAGGCAATGCTACCTCCGGTATTGACAGACAGCAAGCCAAAAGACACACTAAAAACCTGATAAGGACCAACAAGGTTACTAACCTAACCTAAACATTTTATTTTGTATACCTAATTGGATATAGGAGGTTTGTAAAATTAATTTTGTAATTAATTATATAAAAATAATTTTTCAAACCTCCTAATTCAATTTGGTTCTTTTCCCTGCTCCAGCAAGATTTCACGAATCCATAGCTAATTAAAAAAGGAAAGGGTTCGGTAAAAAAGTTTTTCCAATTAGTATTTCATCCTAATAAAATGAATAATGTATTAGTGAATAATCAACAAAACTTTTAAACAAGATATTTATTTACATTTTAAAATCTTTCCTTAAACTTCTGCGATAGATTTCCATGTATCGATTGTTGTGTTTGGCATCCATAGCCAAAATAAAAAGAAACCACTGCGTAGGTTTGAACAAAAATAGATCGCGCGCGCATCCTCGATCATCGATCTGCGTCCCGTAAGTATATATATATATATTGTTATGAAACACTTCATAGAATTATGAAATCTGAAAAATAATAACATGCATCAAAGTTGTAGTTTTTGCGTTAGTCATTCAGCCACTACACCTGTACGCCAGAATCTAGAAACAAGCAAAAAGTTAAAAACTTTAACCCGACAACGGATTTTTTGTCCTATGATACCCGGGCCATAATAACGAATCGATTGACACCTTATTCATCAAAATCATATTAATAGTTTAGGCGCTACGGACGAACATACGTTAATACAAACATACATACACTGCTAAAATCATAACCCTTCGTTCTTCAACGTAGTCGGGTAAAAAAGTCGACATCACCATCCTTTCAGTCGAAAGTCGACCATGGCTGGACATAAGCCTCTCCCAAGTATCGCTATTTCATCGAGTCCTGTGCGTCTCATATCTAGCGGACTCCCACAACCTTCACCAGGTTATTGGGCCTTCCAATGCCTAAATTTCGAAACGTTCTGGAATAGCGTCCGCGTACTGGAAGTCGTGGTCGCTCACAATGGGCCTCATCAGAAAGCTTGCAGTCACTGAAAGGGCAATGGAGTGGGCTATGCTCGGAGTTTCCTTGCGTGTTCGAATCAGTAATTTAGAGATCCGCAAGAGAACCAGGGTTACCGACATAGTCCGAAGAATTGCCAAACTTAAGTAGCAGTGGGCAGGAGCCAGTGCATATAGCTGAAGCTCGCAGAACGGAGGCCGATGGGGCAGAAAATTTCTGGAGTGGCGACCACGAACCGGAAAACGTAGCGTTGGAAGGCCTGCCACTAGGTGGACCGATGACTTGGTGAAGGTTGCGGGGATCCGCTGGATGCGGGACGCACGGGACCGATAAATGTGGCGACGCTTGGGAGAGGCCTATGTCCAGGAGTAGACGTCTTTCGGTTGACATGACGATGATGATGATGATGACTGGAAGTTCCAGCGTTGGCAGGAAAAGAGTAAAGTTCCGCCAAAGTAATGTTCAGAGTATGGTGCATCAATACACAGCGTAGGACTTACATGTGTATATAATGAATTGATCAACAACCCCCAGATTGTGCTGACGATGAATAAAGTCACGTAATGCAACAAGTCTGATTAATTACACAGTCTCCTTATTACAGACCTATTGCCTCAAGGCAAAGGTGATGCTTCTCAGAGCCTACTTAAACCTAATGACAATGTATCAAGTAAACAAGTCATAATTTAATCTTCCACAAGGAAAGATGCTGCTTCCTCAAAGGTGATCGTTAGTATGAAATTTCAGCCGTTATCAGTACTTAGTGGCTAATGTGATAAAAATTGCGCGGCTGCCCTTGGTAGTAAATTATGTTGGTAAGACTCATGTTCTGTTCAGCTGGTATTTAATTTGTTTTTGACACCACCTGCTCGACAATGACAAATTATAAATATATGTAAGTCATTTAAGACCTGGGTTCTAGCAGGGCATTAAAATTGAACCTACTGCATTCCATTATGAACCGCTGGTCATTAATATCATCTGAATTTGGAACAAAAAGTAGAAGTCGCATACGATAATTTACGATAGGTAGTAGGTACATACTAATTCCATGCATTCACCAGATCTGCACTAAAAATAAATTGTTCGAAAATCCAACTGGCCACCACGAGTAGAATATAAAGTATAAAAGAAATATAGAACACAAATTCAAAGACCTTATACTTCTTACTACAAGACTGTGCAACAAATTTTTTTGTTTAGCTAAAATGAAATCTATCATCTAGGTTAGCTATTTCCTTATAAGCGGTAGCTAATCAAAAGCGGTCCTGGCGAGAGGGTTTCCGCTGGTAGTGTGTCCTTGTCTGACCTCTTGCTAGCTCAACTAATCATTGGGTTTGGTAGAAATGGTAGAAAATTTAATATGTATCTTTTTATGTTGTACCAAAACGAACAATTCATAGACTTTGACACGTATTTCAATATTTCTAGAAAAGTTTATAAATATTTCTACAGTTCCTATATTTAATCAATTCATTGTATTAAAAAAAAAAAACAATTAATACTTAGTAAGAGCAGTACTTTTAAATGTTTGGGCCTGGTAATACTAAATGTAGGATGGTGGTTTGCGGATTTTTTGGCGGACTTTGTTCGAGTGAAATTCAGCGGCTGTTAATATTATTTGCAAATTGATTCCTAGTGGAATACAATTGGTGTAGTTTTATATCTCAACTGTCTACGCAACTGGACAATATGTCAAATCATATACCTAGATCCTTTGAGTTATATTTAGCTGCCGGTATTTCAAAGCACCATCAGAAGATTGCAGGGTCATCTAACGCCTCTCCTTCATGAGTTTGAGAGTAGGATCAGAGAGTGTTTTGTTCCAATCTATATGATGGTCTTGAAGAATGAAACTTGAAGAGACTTGGGATTTGAGGAATATTGAGACCTGCCCCTCTCTTCGAACTTTAATAACCCTTTAAAGATAACCCTTTAATACTCCTTCGTTAACTGCTCAATTCCTCTTCGAGTTCGGTGATATTTTCGTCGGTCCGGAGTGTGCGCATGTAATACTTTGCCAGGTCCAGTCGTCGGTATTTGTTGGGGTAGCCGGATCTCGTCCGGTATTCTTAGCACCCCTTACCATACCGTAACCTCGACCGTTACCGTAGTCGAGGGTACAGGCTGCCAGGCAATAGGGGCTATGTTATATTTGTGTTATTCATGGGGAGTGCTTTGCAGGCGGGTTGGCGATCGCAGTATGGTTGTTACAAATGCACAGAGAACGCTGTTGCCCATTCTCTGGTTTTTCCCTTAGTCGCCTCTTACGACACCCATGGGCAAACATGACACCATACGGTTAGTGATGTAGATACCAAAAAATAAAAACACTTTTTTTTTATTAACTATAAATTAGGTAGGTTTAGGTAGCGCAGTTAGGTAGCATCAACATAACGGAATACTTAAACTATCGTTTTTACAATCAATTTGTCCCGTGTTCTGTTTGGTCATGGTCACCTCATAAGAAAGAGACACACTACCAAAGGGAGCCCTCTCGCTCGGACCGGTTTTTGCGCCATAGTGCACAGTCTAGTAGTAAGAAATACGTATAAGGTCTTTGCACAAATTAAAGAGCGGCGCGAATACTGAAAATTGCTTTGCTTTGATGTACAACAAATTACTTAACTACATATAGTAAAAATGTTCAGAGGCCCTAGCACGAGTTTCTGCGTAATTGGATCGACTACATCCATTAACGTATCGCCTCCGACAATTTTTGTATGCAAAATTTTATCGGGAAATTTTCGCAAGATATCGTTTCATAATGCTCATCAGAGGGAATAATAAACAACCAGAACATATACCATCAGTGTATCTCAACGGGGTATCTTTGAGTCGGGTCTCTCAGTTTAGGTATCTAGGGCATATTGTGACCGAAACCCTTTATGATGACGCAAACATTGAGAAAGAGCGGAGGGCATTGTCGGTGCACGCTAACATGTTGGTACATAGGTTTGCGAGGTATACAGCACAGGTAAAAATGACTTTGTTCAGAACCTATTGCCAAAGTTTTTACACCAGCGCCCTATGGACCAGCTACACGCAGCGGGTCTACAATGCCCTCAGAGTTCAATATAACAACGCCTTTAGGGTTTTGGTGCGACTAACTCGATTTTGCAGTGCCTCGGGCATGTTTGCCGACGCGAGGGTGGATGACTTTTACGCTATTGTGCGCAAAAAGTTAGCCTGACTAATTCGCGGAATCCTAAGGATGATTGCAGACAGACCAAACTCGGCAGCTGTGGGAAGGCTTAACAGGCTGCATGTCACTTGATATTTATGTTTTCATTTAATCATTTATTTTAATATTATTTTCATTTAGGGTCATTTTAAATTATTTATCTCGATTTCATTTTAATTTATTTTCAATCATTTATTTCAATACAATTTTTATTAACATTCAATCATTTGTAGTACCTACCTACGTGTACCCTCATGAATAACATAGTTTTAAGATAATGTAATACTAACAAAATAATTCGGACATTTAAATAGTCTGAATTAAACGATTTTTTATTTTTATTTTAATTACGTGTTCGATAGATTGTTGATCGAAGCGTGTCTACTACTTGATAACTAATGTAGTTTAAAAAGTTTGAACCTAAAGTATGACTTTCGTTAGCTCCCATCATACCTGCCTAGTGCAATGACTTGTTGGTTGAACTGACGTCCTTGCACTTCACCAGACAAAATTGTAACCATTGTACCCACGCCAATATGTAGTAGAATTTGCGAATGCATTTTCATTGAGCTGTCAAATGTTCCAATACGGGATGAACATTGAAACATAATTAGTCACAGATGATTTAGTATGCTTTGTCCAAAGCCAACGTAACAATAACAAAGCTATATGAATATATTAACTGGTTTCCTTGGGGATGACCCTGCCTTGGTCCCGTTTGCTAAAGGAGATCGACGATGAATTTTAATTATGTAGGAACTGATACTTGTATGCCCCTTTTGTTACTTAAGCGACTGCTGTCCATCAGGTCTTGGCATGGGTTCGTTTGTCAGGTGGGCAAAATGTACCTTCTTAATAGCAGCGAGATGAATACCTGCAGTTTAATTGAGCAAGTTTTTTTTTTAACATAAACGTGAAAAACGCAAGGCAAAGGGTTTGACCGCCATCAATCGACCAATCACATGCGATATGAAAGACGCGATGTGGATTTCCGTCTATGTGATTGGTCGATTGATGGCGGTTAAACCCTTTGCCTTGCCGAATTCACTTGCGCAATTAGGCTGCTGGTCTATGGTTCATGACAACAGGCTCCGCTCCTCTCATATTACTTTTTTTATTATTTGTGATGGGTTTGCTCTTGACTCTAGTCTAGGTCTTAGGTGACAGAGACAGAGTTGACGATGGAGTGAGCTTACCCAGAAGAAGCCTGTTCACTCTAACTTTGAAGAAATTCGGGTTGAATGCGTTCGGAAACACACAGAAGCAGGTAGTGAGTTCCATTCATTCGCTGTGTGCATTATGAAGGATGTTTGGAAGCGCTTGGTGCGAATTGGTGGAATGGCAACTAGGTGAGGATGGTAACTTGCAGTGCGTCTAGATGTCTGATGGTATAAGGGGGTTGGTTTGATGAGGTCGTGGAGTTCTTGAGCACACTCACCGAAGTACAATCTGTAGAAGACCGACAAGCAGGCAACCGGCGATGAGCCAAGCTGTGAAGCTTGGCATTCACCAGTTAAACGTCGCCGATGAGCCTCTTGGCTCTGCGTTCCACCAAGTCAAGCGCGGCTAGTTGATACTTAGCTGAGCCATACCGCTGCAATACTCCATGCAGGATCGGACTTGCGCTTTGTATAGGGTCAAAAACTGTCCAGGCGTAAAGTATCGCTTCACAGTACTTATGATGCCCAGTTTTTTGGCCGCAATTTGGGCTTTGTACTAAATGGAGGCGCCGAAGTTGAGACTGCATGTCAATTCCATGCCTAGGAGCTCGAGCCGATCAGTCACAGGAACAGACGCACCCCGAAAAGTAGGCGTTTGATCGAAAATACTCCTTTTAGCGGTAAAAAGACACGCCTGTGTTTTGGTGGCTTTAAAGGAGACCAGATTGTCATCACCCCACTGGGAGACAAGGCTTAAGGTCAAATCTAACGGAAAACTGTTCCGGTACGGGTTCAACCACTCCTTATGATGGGCGTTAAAGTCCCCCAGAAAATTAAGCTTTGCTGTTGGGTACCGTTGCTGGGCCATGTCAGCCGACTCCACGAGGCAATTAAAGAGCGCTGTCGTCTCCTGGTCACCGGCGTGCGATCGGTAGACGCCGATGTAGAGAGACTTCTCCACGCCCGTGTCCACAAGTAGCCATATGGCAGAAAAACCCGATTTCACAAAGCAACGGCGACGATGACAACGAATGTCATGGCGGACATACACACAGACCCCATCTTGCTTCCTGAACTTGTGTTCCCGGGTAGTTGAGGTACGCCACGTCCGACGGGGTTGTTATCTTCGTCCCCGTTAGGAAAAACAGGTGCGGCTTCTCGGTCTCAAGGTGGTGGTGGACCGGATCGAGATTAGAGTGCAATCCCCTGATGTTAGTGAGGTGCACTTTTAGTGGTAGGAAGTGCAGCCGTTGTTTCACCATATTCTTCTTTGCTTTGTTCATGATTTTTTTTAGAGTTTGCTGGTGAAGAAGTTAAACTGTCGAGGCGCTGCTCAGTGAACCAAGTGGAACACTGGAGCTAACCCAACCTATGGGGAACTCATTTGGAGACTGCGGGGAAGCCCGAACCCCCGCGGATATGGCCACCGGGTCCTCCCATCCAGTCGCCAGCTGGCACGGTGGAGTATACCGGGATTAATCGTGAGTTAGCGGGGCAGCCTTTGACACGTGGCTGGCGTGCTACTTGGGCCCCCTACTGACTAAGGTCGGCCAACGACTGGCGCCGTGTTTTGGATCCCGCTACCCTCCAAAATGAGTTACCCGGCAAGTTTTGCCCAGAGACCAAGACTGGTTCTGAACAGTGCAACTGATATCCTCCTTCTCCCCCAAAGGCACTGGCAGTCGCACACACCGACGAAACACAGCAAGCAGCTTGGCGCCGGACTCCTGTGAGATGGTGGTCGCGAACCCGGCGGCCCCTTGCGGAGCCTACCACCGCTTAAGTGGGATCGTTCAGCCGTACCACAGGCAAGCCTGTGGTGCCGTTGCCCGGGATGGACCGCTAGGAGGTAGATCCCATACCCACCCCAATAAACATGGCAAGATGTGGACGTATTGACAAGCGCTTGCTGGCTCCGCAGGCTTACTGCGTCACCTTTTTTTTTGTTTGCATATCCTTCAATGAATTCGCCCGCTCTGGGTGAAGCGGCAGGGCGTGTCAAACTTTAACTGACTAAAACCCACCCGTGTTCCTTCAGTTGCTTGTACCAGGGCCGCGGTAACTCTCTTAAAATTTATCCGCGATCCAGACAGGCGATGGCCCTAGCGGGCCTCGTCACTTTTGCTGACATCTCTTTGAGGCGCACGTGGAACACTACGCGCCGTAAACTCGGGCCTGGTCCTTATCGGACGGCGAGATACCCATTTCTTGTCGTTCGCAAGCCACAGCAAGTTACGGTGGCCAGGAATTGCCTTGTGACTCCTAACGTCCGGGACGTCTCCTGCGGAGGCTAGGGGCGTAAGGGCGTCTCCTTTGCGTCTCCCTCATGCGTTCCGCCTCCTCCTTTGTGACCATTACTGCTTTGCAGAAGAAGGAGACTGCTTCCCAAGGCCTGTCGCTCCGTACCATGGCCTGGACCAGGGCTGGACGCGAGAGGTCACCATCGCCGATCGCCTCCACGAGGACACGGTGGTGCTGCGCCCAAGCAGGGCAGACCTCTGGCATATGCTCCACCGTGTCCGCCGGGCGGTCCACATATTGGTGACATCCGGGCATTTCCTCCCGCCATAACCTGAACAGGAACCTCCCGAAACAGCCGTGTTCGGTGCGGGAGACTTATTGCGTATCTGGCAAGAGCAAACATTTTTTTTTTTTGACATTTTCGATACGCATACAATGATTAATGAGGAAAACCTATGTATATCACACTTACATAAATACCAGACAATGCAATAACAATAACTATGTACTATTGTATAGGTCAAGTTCAATGACAATAGTTCACACGTCTCAAATAGGTAGGTAAATATATATTAACTGTAGATTTGTGAAATTATGTGTAGGTACGGTCTGCTTATAAAGTGGGACAGAGTGTTGGCAATATTTTTATGCTTGTCCGTGGAGAAGTTCACGTAGGCTTTTTTCCGAACGGATGGTAGAATTATTTTAAAAGATCCAGCCCCAGCTGTTCCCCCAGCGACGCCCTGAGCCGAGGTTCGACCCCACAGGGGTAGCCCTCAGCGTGGTCGCTCAGGTTCAGCTTTTTGTGCCTGGCTGTAATTTAGTTTCCACAGGATCGCCAGGTTAAGCAGTAGCTAATCACTTGGAATGACCTGCGAGATGCCCCTCAAATAATAAAAAAAAAAATGTGCAAATGGAATCTCTGATCAGCCCGGAATCCGAATGTGTGCGCAGTTGCTGGTACAATGTTCACCCACTATTAAATGGGAGTCATAATTTCATTTATTTCGGAAAATCATAAATTGTACAGAAATATAGCAAAAAAAAACAATACATAAAACAACTGACATTAAAACATCCCAATCGATAAAGAAGAATTTAGAAAAAAAACTATAAAAAAGATTCAATGATGATAAAAAAAAAACAAATACACCGCAGCACAGCTCAAAGAGAATGCAGACCTGAGTATATCATATTAATTTCAACTTGATACCTACAGGCATTCCAGAGAAAAGATCTTGACACAAGGACAGACAGGCAGACAGACAAACAACGATGTGATCCTATATGGCTTCCTTTTTTTTCCTTTTGAGGAACGGAACACTAAATAAAAATAGAAGGTAAATGAAAAAAAAAACATGGGGGCTTAAACGTAATCATGCTCATGCACCTCAGCCCAACCCTTCGGGAATTATAGGCTTGATGTTAAATTATTTTCACACCACCTGTTCGTGGTGTATATGTGGTAAAGTTGTATGAAACTCCCAAGGGAGTAAAATGATTTGAATTTGGAACACTCTCGATGTAGTCACCAACACACAGATACACACGTCAAACTTATATCACCCCTCTCTTTCCATCGGGTTAAAAAGTCTCAAGTCTTCTTCTCAATCTAAGTTTTATAAATTAGATTAAGGCAAAGACTTGAGACTTTTTGACCTTGACATAAACATACAGATGTTCACATTCATTCTATGGGTAGAATATAATATACCTAATGGTAGGAAGGAGAAGGAGAGGGCTATGCTCGGAGTTTCCTTGCGTGACCGAATCAGAAATGAAGGCTTCCGCAAGAGAACCAAGGTTACCGATATAGCCCGAAGAATTTCCAAATTTAAGTGGCAGTGGGCAGGGCACATTGCTCGTAGAACAGATATCCGTTGGGGCCGAAACGTACTAGAGTGGCGACCGCGTACCGGAAGACGCAGCGTTGGAAGGCCTCCCTATAGGTGGAGCGACGACCTATTCAAGGCTGCGGGCGTCCGGTGGATGCAAAACGCACAGGACCGATCAGTGTGGCGACGCTTGGGGGAGGCCTATGTCCAGCAGTGGACGTCTTTCGGCTAAAATGATAAATGATTTTATTTCTGTAAGTTGGTATATACAAACACTTTTACATGTTGAACATATTTTTTAAAACTAGATGAGGTCGGCGTTTCCTATCTGACTACTCTGAGAAGAAAGGCCGAAACAAACTCAGAGGTCACAGTCTCTTTTAAAGTCCAGACAAAATATTGGTTAGATCATGTGAAGAACATGTAGACTGATGTCTGAAATGGTCTTTTGAGGAAAGAACCAGCCAGATTGAGTGGACCTGTCCAGTCAGTGCACGTATTTGTCAATAACCGAGCAGCTCAACTCAGAGTTTAAGGAGCTCAACGATTCGACGAACAATACCAAAGAAAGGACATTCGGGTAGGCCGCATAAACTACTCAAACTGCCAGACCATGATTAAAAACTAAGATAAATTTTAATAAAAATAAAAATGAATGATCCACATAGTCTTCACACTCACAATAATTAATATAAAATAATATAATACTTTAAAAAGTAAATATTCTTGTCATTGCAAGAAAACCAAAAAAACAACAACAAAATTCACGGTGCAAAATATAATAAAAAAAACAAAATTAATTGGAGCAGCTCAATCCCAAGCCTTTTTGTCTTCAAGGTAATCTTTAGTTGTATAAAACGCTTTCTGGCACAACTTACGTTTAATAAAAGATTTGAATTTATTAAGACTTAGATGTTGTACGTGGCTTGGAAGCTTATTATAAAAGCGTACACATTGACATCTAAACGAGCCACCTATTTTCTTGAGCCTTGTTGTAGGTACTACAAATTTGTGTTTATTCCTAGTATTTATGTTATGGATATCACTGTATTTTTTAAACAATTTTATATTTTTATAGGCATATAAAAGATTTTCATAAATATACTGGGAAGGCACAGTCATTACATTAATCTCCTTAAATTTCTCTCTGAGAGAGTGTCTTGGGCTTAATTTATAAATTGACCGAACAGCTCTTTTCTGCAAAACAAAGATAGTCTGGATGTCGGCGGCATTTCCCCACAACAGAATACCGTACGACATTACACTATGAAAATAGCTAAAGTATACTAAACGGGCTGTCTCTATGTCAGTTAAATTACGAATTTTTCTAACAGCATATGCTGCGGAGCTTAGCTTCTTTGACAATTTATCTATATGTGGGCCCCACTGAAGCTTAGCATCCAAAGTTAAGCCTAAGAATACTGTGCTATTTTCAGGATTCAATTCTTCGCCCTTTATCAACACATCGGTTTTCACCTGCCTAACGTGAGGTAGGGTAAACTTAATGCATTTGGTTTTTTTTTCATTAAGAAGTAAATTATTAACATTGAACCAGTGAACTACTTTTGAGATCGCGCTATTTACATCGTCAGTAACCAGCTGCTGACGTTTAAGTTTAAACAAAAGTGAAGTATCATCCGCAAACAACACTATATCATGGTTATCCTTTATGAGGTAAGGCAAGTCATTAATATAAATAAGAAACAAGAAAGGACCAAGAATCGAGCCCTGTGGGACTCCTTTTTCCATTAACGTCAACGGTCTGAATCCTATTACTCAAATATGAAGTAAGAAGATCCAGAGCGCTGTTCCGGATCCCGTAGTGGCGGAGTTTCCTGATTAGCGTTTCATGAAAAACACAATCAAATGCTTTGGACAAATCACAAAAGATTCCCAAGGCATCGCACTTATCTTCCCATGCATTATAAATATGTCCTAAAAGTTCAACACCGGCATCAGTATTTGAACGACCCCTTGTAAAACCGAACTGTTTGGTATGTAATAATTTATGTTTATTAAAAAATCTTTGCAATTGCTCTAAAATTAATTTCTCAAATATTTTGCTAAACGTAGGTAGTACTGAAATAGGTCTATAATTTGTAGGGTCTGATGTACTACCTGATTTAAACAAAGGTATTATTTTACTATTTTTCATAAGGTCGGGAAACTCCCCACAGTCGATACAATTATTAAAGATAATAGCTAAACTAGGTGCGACAATGTCAATAATAGACTTAGCAACTTCTACAGAATGACCCCACAGATCTGCAGTCTTTTTAACATTTAAAGTGTGAAAGGTTTTAATTATGTCTTTACAAGTAATATGTTCAAAAAGAAATTCCGAATCGCAAACGTTAACATTTTCTTTTAGCAAAGACTCAGCAACAGAAGGTGATGAGTTTAAGGATTTAGTCATTGAAACGGGAATATCTGAAAAGAAATTTTCAAAGGCCACTGCGAATTGTGAGTCTGATTTTATGATGTTGCCATTAATAGACAGGCCGTAGTCAATATTTCGGTTACCAGATCTTCCCGTTTCACTATTAATAATATTCCAAGTCGTTTTAATAACATTACTACTGTTTTTTATCTTTGAGCTCAAATAACGCGACTTGGCCAAACAACAAACTTTTTTAAATAATTTTGAATAATTTCTAACATATAAATTAAATTCAGCAGTGTTTACATAAGTCCTTTCACTGTACAGCTCATAAAGCCGTGTTCTACTCTTATGAATACCAATGGTAGCCCAATCACTGAATGATGCGTTACTATTAACGGAGATAGTCTTGGGAATAAAGGTCGAATTAAATTGTTTACAGTATATACTAAAAAAATCATCATATAGATGATGATGAATGGTAGGAAGTAGGATGACGTGCAAACAAACTTTAATCTTTGAGGGACAGACTAATTTCTGTCCGACCGTACAATGAATCTGTTCCGAGCGTTGACTTGTTTCGTTGAGATTTTAATTAGAAAATTACTTTGATAGTCGACTCGTATGTCACGAATGCGACAGTTGTCACTCTAGCAATCTAAAGTGGACTTTATTGTACCTAGTAATTTAATTGTTACGACTTTGCTTATGAATAGGCCAGCGCGTATTTACTTTTTAACCAACTTCATAAAAAGATGAGGTCATATATTTTTTATAGGCTCGCGTTCGGGTATGATCTTGAAGCGATGATGCGTACGCGGTCGACGACGATGGTGTACGGTTGCCCAGTCCGCCGCAAAGAAACTTGAAAGATCCTGGGTACATAAACTGTCTGGGTATATATTGTTGATTGTACACAAAATATACAGATACAAATACAGTAGGAGATGTTATGTGAAAGGCGAGCATAACCCATGATAGGGATGTTGACAAAAAATATCTGTTTAGTCCGTCAGTTAGATATCCTAAAAATAGTGGACATGTATTTTCTTTTGCCACGTAAACAAAAAAATACGACGATACATCGTTGATATATCGTGTGACGTCACGGTGTGCTACACTTTATACTCTCGGCTATCTCACTGACGGACTTAATAGACATATATTTTTCTACCCAGAAAACATCCCTATTGGGTTCTCTTATAGTGCTAACACACGACCGGATTTGGTCCGGCCGGACTAACTCCGCCCACAAATCCTTTCTCGCTTACACACGCTTGTGTGGAGCGAGACGGACTCAATTAATAATAATAATGTCCCGTGGACCACTCTACACACGCTCGGATATGGTCCGGGCCGGACTAACTCCGCCCACAAATCCGTGGTCCGGCCGGACCAAATCCGAACGTGTGTAAGCACTATTACAGCAAACGTCAGTACCTTAGAGAGATTTTTGATTAAATGAGGACAGCAATTCTCAAGTGCACAATAAAAAAGATAACATAGGACATAATAAATATTTTGGCGAGGACACTTGAATGATACTATAACACTTGTGACCTGGTTTTTCTGGTAATCGCACTGATTGAAGTGCCTTGTAGTGCTAGATTCAATTATTTATTTATTTCAACCTTATCACATACATCATTACAGGATTTCACCCAATGCGATAAGTGCGCTTATCCTAATTTACTTCACATATAAATAAGTAGGTAGGTATATCTAATTGTAATCCTAATCCAAAATTAATTATATAACGTTATCTACTACTTTTCTCTTCTTCTCCCTTTTTCTTCTTTAACGGTGTACAATAAAGTATATTCTATTCTGAACTAATTATATCTTAATATTTGTAACTAATTTTAAACAATTCACTCGTTGTGAATACACCCAGATGACAGCAAATTAGGTCTGTCTCAATAGCCAAACTGAGCCAAATAATCTTTTAATGTGAATGATAAAATAAAAACAATCGGATATTATCAAAGATTCTGTTTCGTAAATAAGGACAATTTAAAATGAGACATTATTTCCAATTTAAGTGAGCAGAATGTATAGAGCATTAAAGTATTCAACGAAATACCCTCCGTATTTCGGGCATTTTTTAACTCAATATTGTCCCGAAATTGCCCATAAATGTTGGACTGTGCATTATAAATCAAAGGTAATGAAACCACAAACCGTTTCCATTAAATTATTATTAGCCACACGTAAAGTCATTGATATTCATTAAAACCGCATGAAATTACATTGCAATCATCGCTTCACAGACTATTTATGAATAATAATTATTATTTACTGTAAAAATAATAATTTATTTTTACGATACCTACGCTCACCTCCGCAGGTTCAGCCCAAACTAATTTAATTAAAAATAAATTATGACAACCAAATTGGTGAAACCTATTCGATGCTAGAATATGGAATGACCCATTACTTATTAAAAATAACTTAACGCTAATATACAATTTTGCTGCGCTTGTAGCTGGATTGACGTCATCGGTGCAGTTTCTATGCGCTCACCTCCACAGATTTTCTTGCTGCCTGCTGCAGCCTCAGCCGCTACGATTCGCACGGGTGCCTATCCTTTGGTACGTAAAAGCGAAGGGGTTGCACTTCCCGCAGCGTCGGAGACGATGCAGAAGCAACTTTAAAGTTCAATAAAATTATGCAAAACAATACCGATATGATCATTCTGTAACTGGTTTAGAAAATGTATTAAGTATTAAATGATATTTGGTAAAAACGAGATTTTTCCAAAATAATCTAAATATTAAATAAAAAATGATTAAATATCATCCGAAACATTTGTAAAGAGAAGCATTTGCCAAATAAATGTTTGTAAAGCGAGTGTTTATAAAATAAAGCATTTACGGAATAATTTGTTTGTGAAATAAATAGAATATATACGAAACGTTGGTTGTAAACTAGAAAAATGTCAATGGTGTTTTGGTAAAACATGAACCTTTAAATATACCGGGATGTTTAAATTATGATCAACTCAAAACAAATCTCTGTAATCCTCTCGAAATACCAAACACTCATTTGTGCATCTTCAAAACATTTTCAGATTTTAAAACATTGACCGAATTACGTAAACTGCAGACGGTGAATCGAAAAAAAGCCAAAGTGATTTTAAACTAATTTAATTAAAAATAAATTATTACAATCAAATTGGTGAAACCTATTCGATGCTAGAATATGGAATGAGCATTTTCTTATTAAAAATAACTTAACGCTAATATACAATTTTACTGCGTCGCGTCGGTGGCTCGTAGCTGGATTGACGTCCTCAGTGCAGTTTCTTGACGTAAACACGAATGAATTGCCAGGTTAGCGCTTTCCGTATCTTCCACCGATCCGTACTTAACACCTCCACCAACATAACAGCAACTATTTGATCATATTGAGAGAAAATGTTGCTGGGACTTCATCTCGTTTCCTGTTTCCAGAGAAGGTTACATCTTCATATGTATGTATCTTAAAGTCTGCTCTATCTAAGGTGCCAGCATTTGTATCCGCCGCTTATAACCAAGACGATAAGTTTGGTTGTGGTAAAATGGTATGGTTGTATGAAATAGGACAACCGGCACAGTCTTTTCGATCTGGATAGGGCTTTCCATCGATACTTTGTTCTGGATGTGAAGTTATTCTAAGGTGATGTGAGTAGAATCAGCTGTTTGGTCGTCATGAAGGATCTTTAATAAGTTTGGTGGATGTCCTTCTATCTCGTTGCTGTTGTTGATGATTGTGGATATTGGTGTTTGCAAATTGTAGTTCATGGGTATAGTGACGCTACTCGACAGGTACTCAGTTTGTAGAATATTGTTGTAATGTTAATCACCCAGTTTTTCTACTGCTCGCTTGGATAGTGAAATCTTGGTGCACTGGTGTCCGGATCTGATGACTTGTCTTCTTTTCACAGAGATGAATGCTACTGTACCCACTTCGGGCATTCAACCTCTATGTACACGAATTTGCTACTTTATAGGGAGAGGAAGAAATAAGGTCCAGTTGCTTCTTATTGGGTACTAGCTGTGCCCGCGGCTTCGCTCCCATTAACTGCCTATCCTACCCTACTTGCCTACCTACCTGTACCTACCCTACTTACTTTGACCTACCTACCTAAATCGAGCGTTCACTGCACAGAACACTATTTACTCTTGGGAGAAGAATATCTACGTCATACAAAAAAGTAAGGACAGATTATCTGCGTACCGTCTAGTAGCACTCCAGAACACCACACCGAAAAGAAAAAGTTTTTTTTTTTTTTCTTTAAATGTCTTCCGACTTTCGTTATGGACACCGAATTCCAAAAAGAAAGTTATTTTTCACTTTGTAGTTTTTTAATTTGGAAGTCGGCAGTATTTTTTTTTAAAGGTATTTTTTATTTTTCACTTTATTGTTGTACCTAATAAGCAAATTCTTTAGTAAGGTATCTATAATGCCAGAATTGATTACCCAAATATCATGAAACTTGAACATAACCGGTGAAATGAGGGTGTACCAAGGTGAACTGTACACATCTTTTTACCCCTTTAGAGCGTACTGGCGTGATGTTATGTTATGAAATGGTATAAACAATAAACAGACACGCGATTGCAGCAATCCCGAGAGATTTATTGAAAAGTTCTATTGTATATCTCCGAAGTTCTTCATCAGATCTTCACCAAATTAAAATGGGACCAATTTGGGAACACATTATTTCAAACTCGGCAAATCGGTCCCTAATTGATGGAGATTTAATTATTTTTTATTTATTTATTTCATAACAATTGCTTGCTGTACTAACAGTTTGCACCAAAGCGTACAGCAAGCCAAAAACATAAACACTTATAAACTAAAGAACTTTACACAAACATTTAACACAGCTTTATCCTTATACATAAATATATCGACGCCAGGTTCCTGAGCAATAAGGGCGTTCAGCAGATTGAGTGCCTGGGTTGTAGGTGCATATCGCGCTGTCAGGGTACGCGAGGGAGGAGCCGCGAACAGGCATCGCGGGGCACAGGCGCGCGACACCCATACTCGGTCTGGAGCATACAGAGAACAGCGAGCCAACGTGGACGAGTCGTCGATCTTATTGAGATGTCGGTGAACATAAACAAAAAAAAAATAATGTCAACAATAGCGGCAGCGAAATTACGAACCACATTGCACGCACGTCAACGTCATTATTGACATTAGTAGTATGATTAGAGACCTAAAATCTTATAAAAACTATCTTTTTTAGTTTCGTGCAGTCCAGAATTATTATTTTTACTCTAGCGACACTTGAAATAGCCCTTGAAGGTATATCATGATTCCACATAGAGAGTTGACCTCTGATTCGCTGCGTCTTGGCATGGGGGCGCGGCGGGTGGGTTTTAGGGACCTACCAATTTTTTTTCTATGGTCATACTACCACGGAAAATCTTAACACCACCATTCAGAGAATGACGCGAAATGCACAACGCCATCTATCGAATATGGAGTTCAACAGTCCGAGTATCTGAATTGCCTATGTTGCGATATTTCACTTCTTGAACACTTTAAATTCATCTAACTTATGATAGTGTGAACCGATTGCGATGAAACAATAACTAAGTAATACTTCAAGTTACGCACAATTTTTATGTATAAAAGTTATCTACATTGGTTTCGTATATTTTACGTGATGCGTGCACAAATAAACAAACAAAAATGTAAAAAAAAACATTTTGCAAAAAAATACCACCGCCTTACAAATAAAAACTACAAAGTGAAAAATAACTTTATTTTTGGAAGTCGGTGTCCATAACGCAAAACACGTGTACCTACGAAAGACACCGACTTCCAAAAATAAAGTTATTTTTCACTTTGTAGTTTTTATTTGTAAGGCGGTGGTATTTTTTTGCAAAAAGTTTATTAATTTTTCACTTTTAACTAACTAATAGGAAAGTTTTTAGTAAGGTAACTATAATGCCAGAATATATTACCCGAATATCATTAAACTTGAACATAACCGGTGAATTGAGAGATCTGCGTACCACTTAAGAGCGTACTGGCGTGATGTTGTGCTATGAAATGGTATAAACAATAAACAGACATGCGATTGCAGCAATCCCGAGTGATTTGCCGTTATTTATTGAAGAGTTATGCTGCATATCTTCGAAGTTCTTCATCAGATCAACACCAATTTAAAATGGGACCAATTTCGGAACATACACGTTCAAACAAAACAAGAATTTTCAGAAACGGTCCTCAATTGACGGAGATATCGGTGAAAAAAATAAAATAAAAAAACCTACTCCAAGTCGAACAAAGAACCTCCTCCTTTTTGGTAAGTCGGTTAAAAATGATGGAAATGGGTTCTGTTTATATAGAAGGTTTATATAGAACTTGAGGTGCGTTCTGAGCAGTTTAAGCCTTGGGGACATCGTTACAATGCTGCAGGTATATTATATTTAGTTGCTCCTGTACGTACTATAGAGCTTTCTCTGTAGTTTCCGTTTCGCCTCAATAGTCGTTAGTAAGGTCTCATGTAATATCACATAAGTAATTATAGAATTAAACAACATTTGTCATTTATCGTAAAATTACTACGGGTACTTCTTATCTTCGTTGCCAACGAGAGGTCGTTGTATAAAGCTGTCTCGTCACTCTGGTCTGAAAAGTTGTTAATAAGAGCTGATATTAGCCTGCCCAAGTTTCAGGTATTCCGGGCCCTACATGGGTTCGATGTAGACCAAGCAGCGTCCGTAGCCTGGCTGCGTTGCGGTGACCTCTTTGGGGAAACCGAAGGTTTTATCTGTGCAATTATGGACGAAGTTATCATGACGAATCGAATAACTATCGAAGATTTATTGTGAAGGATGGCACCTCCCATATTATTATTTTACTCTTTGGATGGCACGTTTGACATCTGTCGGGCATGTCACCGCCCGGGTGAATCGATCCGCCACATTATATCTGGTTGTTCTCGTCTAGCTAACGAAGAGTACTTGCATTGGCACAACCTTGTAGCCAGGATCATCCACCAGGAACTTGCTCTGAAATACACTCTTGTGGCATCGGAGGTACCGTACTACAGGTATGTGCCCGACCAAGTTCTCGAAAATGGCAATATCACATTGTACTGGGATCGGTCCATCATCACTGATAGAACTATTGTAGCCAATAAGCCTGATATTGTGGTGGTGGACCGAATCGAGAGGTGTGCAATGATTGTTGACATTACCGTCCCGCATGACGGGAACCTCGTGAAAGCCGAGAAAGGTAAGCAAATCAAGTATCTTGACTTGGCTTGCGAGGTTGTCAACATGTGGGATGTGGACAGAGCGATCATTGTACCAATAGTCGTGTCAGCCAATGGCTTAATAGCCACGAGCCTAGACCAACACCTTAGGAGGCTCTCGTTAGGCGGCTGGGTCAAGGGCCTGATCCAGAAAGCAGTACTGCTGGACACGGCTCGCATTGTTAGGAGGTTCCTCTCTCTGGAGCCCTGACCGCCGGTAGCTTGGACCCTGTTCCCGATACCGGTGGGCCTCTATTTTTTTATTTTTAAATGTTTTTCTTTTTTGTATGTGTTTTGTAAAATATTTAAAAATGTAATCAATAAAAAAAAAGTTAAATAAATGACAATGACAATAAATTATTCAATTATATGCCGATACTTATGTTGTCATATACATCCTTTCGCACATGAAGGCACACCTTCATGTGCGAGGGGATGTCCAAAGTTCGCAGAATATTTTTCTTAAAATAGGTATGGTTTCTGCCAGCAGCTTCGCCCGCGTGCATAGTATTTTATCATCACAAGGGAACATTATACCGGGATAGAAAGTAGCCTATGTGCTATTCCAGACTATAATCTATCTTTGTGCCAATTTCAACCAGATCCAGCCGTTCTGGCGTGATTGAGTTACAAACTGTACCGGACGGACGGGAAAGCTTGAGCTCTGTATACAGGAGGGTGTAAATCTCCTGCCCCAGCGTGTTGACGCCCTGTACCTATAGTTCAGTGTCAAGAATCTTGGAGCGTTGATTGATGGCTGCTATATGTTGAGCAGTGAAGGCTTCTTACGTTGGAAATAAAAGACTTGATTATTTATGACTATTTGAAGCGGTTCTGGAGGTCCTCAATGTACGGAAGTAGGTGTGAGTAAACTATTTCCATGTCGATAGCAAATTGGCTACAATTAGGTCGACGCTATTTATCCCCGAAACTTTACCCCTCGAAATCACTTGCAAATTAGTTTTTATTTTTAGGTATTTTTCATTATGACTATAAGCTTTGTTTCTGAAGGAATTATGACATTTTATATATGGGCGTGTGTGCCTCGTCACAAATCCTCTATTCAGTGAACCCACAACCAGGTCCGTGACTATATCCCCTGAAGATCTTCTCCAGGAAGAATGAAGGATGAAGGGAAATTTTGATGATTTTTCAACTTAGAAGCTATTTTCTTCTAAAACTATACAATTAAAAACTAGGCTATTACATGAGCCTTGTTTTAAACTTGCCTTCTATAAGGCTATAGGTACATCTATAAGGCTTTAGGTACTTAGGGCACCTGAAAGCGGCTAATTTTGCAAGATTGCGCGATCCCACCATCTTATAAGTTGGTTTCTACTCAAACCATTCAGCCCATGTTCATCATCCATGGATGGTTCAGGGTACGTGCCAACAGGCTCCCGATAGGTAATGCTTTAGAAAGCATATCTTTAATCTTTTAGGCACCAAGTTTCCCTGAAAGCGGTAAATCCGCTAACACGTATATAGAATTAATAACATACATTGTTCACTTATCGAATAAATACATGACTGAGGTTAGTACCATGTATTTCTTTTTTCTTTTTTTATCTAATATAGGCTCGCGCTTGACCACTATCTCACCTGATAGTAAGTGATGATGTGGTCGACGGTGGAGCACGCTTGCCTAGAAGTAACCTATTCACTCTTGACTTAAAGACCCCTAGATTGTAGCTATCGGGAAACACAGACTCCGGCATGGAATTCCACTCCTTAGCTGTACGCATAATAAAAGTATTCTCAAAACGTTTAGTGCGTATGGGTGGGATGTCCACCATGTACCGATGAAGCATCGCCGTACGTCTGGTAGTCCGATGATGGAACGGGCTGGGTGGAATTAAATCATGCAATTCCATCGCACACTCCCGAAATGTAACCGATAAAAAACCGACAAGCTGGCAACTCGCCGACGATGTTCAAGGCTCTGGAGCTTTGACTTAACCAGTGCCTCATCGCAGATGAGCCTCTTGGCCCGCTTTTCGATCGACTCTAGTGCATCAAGCTGGTATTTGGCAGATCCGTCCCAGAGATGAGAACAGTACTCCATGCATGATCGAACTTGCGCTTGATACAAGCTGAGCAGCTGTTCTGGCGTGAAATACCTTCTCACCTTTGCAAGGATCCCCAGCTTTTTGGCAGCCAGCTGAGCCTTTGACTCAATGTATGGGCCAAAATTGAGAGTCGATGTTAACGTAACGCCAAGAAGCTCAAGATGGTCAGCTATTGGCACGGTCACATCTCGGAAAGTTGGAGCCGGGTGAAATTGACTCTTTTTTTGCGGAAAAAAGACACGCCTGGGTTTTAGCAGCATTAAACCTGACCAGATTGGCATCGCCCCATTCGGAGACTGCCTGCAAGAACAGGTTTAAGCGCTCCACCATGGCCTCCCGGAGAGACTGGATCTGAGGCCCGGTAGCACGAGCGTTGGACAAGTATCTCTCAGTAACAGTGCTGTCGTCTGCATACCCAAAGGTGCCGGGTTTTTCTTCTTAGTCGTTGTCTTCATTTCTGAAGGTCGTGCCCGTCTTGAAAAGCCTTGACGGAGTCAACGACGAGCTGCTTCCAAGCCATCCTGTCTTCGGCTCTTCTCATAGCATTAGCCACAGTGAGTCCCGTAAGGGCCCTGATCTGGTCAGACCAGCGAGTAGGTGAACGTCCGCGTGGTCTTTTTCCATCCACCTTTCCCACTACAACCAGTTTTTCCAGGTTGTCTGGCTGTCTCCGGGCGATGTGACCAAAGTAACTTAGGACTCGTTGGTAGCAGATCGTGGAGAGTCTGGTTTTGATGTTCAACTGGTCGAGAATGGACTTATTCGTGCGCTTGGCTGTCCATGGTATGCGCAACATTCTTCTCCAGCACCACATCTCAAAAGCCTCTATCTTTTTTCGATCCACCGTGCGAATTGCCCAAGATTCCGAGCCGTAAAGAAATATCGAGAATACCAGAGTTCTCACGAGTCTCTTCTTTGTGTTGTTGGAGACATTTCTATTCTGCCATATCCTCGACATCTTGCTCATAGCAGCCTTGGCCATCTGCGTACGCCTCCGAATCTCCCCGTCGCAGCCTCCCCGATCACTGATCATGGAGCCCAGGTACACAAATTCTCTCACAAACTCCAGATCCGCAAGTTCTCCCGTGCGTGCGATTAGTCCAGCTCGGTCGATGATCATCACTTTGGTTTTCGATTTGTTAATCGACAATCCTACCATCTCGCTTTCACGCTCCACTCTAGCAAATAGTTCCGCGAGTTCGCGCTCTGAGGATGCAAACAAAGTGGTATCATCTGCGTACCGGAGATTGCTGATTTTGTTGCCACCTACTGCGAAGCCTCCCTCCCACTCTTCTAAGGCTCTCCTCATTATGTATTCGCCATATATGTTAAAAAGAAGAGGGGACAGAATACATCCTTGCAGTACTCCTTTTTCTGGCTTGAAAAGTCCCGACACCACATTATTGACTCTAACCATCGACTCTCCATCTTCGTACAGGTTTGCAATCAGTGCTGTCAAGTGCGAGGGTACTCCCATTTCCTTGAGTATACTCCACAGGCAGTCCCACCTCACACAATCAAACGCCTTGGAGTAGTCTATAAAGCACAAGAGCATTGGAACATTAAACTCGCGGCTCTTCTCTATCATTTGCCTCATATTCACAATTTGCTCTCTTGTGCCTCGACCCTTTACAAAACCAGCCTGCTCACTTGGTATTTGTCGCTGTAGGTAAGATTGGAGCCGTCCGTTAATTATGTAGAGCATTATCTTGCTAGCGTGGGATATGAGTGCGACCGTCCGGTAGTGCCCGCAATTCCTTGTTGACCCTTTCTTGTGCAATGGTATCAAGAGAGACTCCTTCCAGTTCTTAGGCCATTTACCCGTTCTCCATAGCTGGTTACATAAATCCCGTAAAAGCCTTACACCTTTGTCTCCAAGACTTTTCAGCTCTTCGGCGAAGATGCTGTCTCCTCCAGCTGATTTATTAGGCTTCAGCTTTTTCAGCGCACTTTCCACTTCGGATTCCAGGATCTCTGGCTCTAGGAAAAGGTTTTCCATCTGGGTTACCGGCTCATCAGATCTCCTCGTGTCCTTATATAGGCTCTCGCAGTACAAACGCCATCTCTCCGTGACCTGGTCTATTTCCGTCAGTAAGGTCCCCTGTTCATTTTCAATAGCCCAGGTCTTAGGCCTGAACTCCCGGGTAACACTCTTCAATTTTTCCCGGGTAACACTCTCTTGTATGCAGAGACTTCGCGTGTTCCTCAATGTCCTGACATACTGAGTTAAGATATTGGTTGTAATCTCTGCGGCATAAACGCTGAACCCTTGCTGATAGGAGCTGATATTGAGCTCGGTCAGTGTCGTCTCTGGCTGTCAGCAGGTGTTTCCTCTCCTTGATCGCCGTCCATGTGTCGTCAGTAATCCACGTCTTCTTTGGACGATCAGTGTCCTGACTTTTGACTTCTGACCGAGATTGGAGTATCATCTGTTTTACTCTAGTCCAGTTTGTGTCTATGTCAGCACTGGGGTCCACTTCAAACTTTGCGGCTTTACTGCTGAAATTTGCTTTAAAAGCGGAGAGTGTCGCCTGGGAGGGTCGATTTTGCTGCTTGACTGAGGTTCTCGGACACTTCTTTAGTTTGATGGTCGCTTCTGCCACCAAAAGCTTGTGATCACTTCCGCAGTCGGCACTAGGGTATGTCTTGGTGTTGGTTATGCAGGATCTCCATCGCTTTGCGACTGCAATATAGTCGATCTGATTTCTGAAGCGATCTCCTGGCATCACCCAAGTATAGAGACGTCTTGGATGGTTCTGGAAACAGGTTTTCATGATAGTGAGAGAGTTCTCCGCGCAAAATTGTAGCCACTTCTCACCTCTATCATTCCTATCCCCAAGACCATACTTGCCTACTACTTCTCTTAGATGGTCCTCCCGATTTGTTGAACCGATCTTTGCGTTCAGGTCTCCCATCAAAAGAGTGATGTCTCTTCTAGGGCAGCTTTTAATAGTGTCCTCTAGCTGTCTATAAAAACCCTCAACCTCTGCTTCAGATGACTGAGAAGTCGGTGCATACACTACGACCAGGTTCATGCGACATGGTTTTGTGTTAATTCGCATAGTCATTATCCGGTCACTTACTGGATTGTATCCGAGGACAGACTTGTTGATAAGTGGAGACACACTGACGCCCACTCCATTTTCACTTGCGCTCTCTGGTCCGGAAAAGTAAATGGTATGTCCAGAAGCGGTGGCATAGAAACCTGAGCCTCTCACGTGGGTTTCTGTAATCCCTAAGATATCCAGGTGGTAACACTTTTGCTCATTGCCTATGATCTCCACTTTTCCGGGTTGAAGCATGCCCCGGACATTCCATGTCCCAATCCTGATATTCTGCCGCAGTTGTGGGCGGTTAGTTCGGGAAGATGCGTTGATGTCACCAGTAGCATCCTGTTCGCACCGAGCCTGATGAGTCACTACAGTGGAACCATTAGCATACTTCACACCATGCGACCTGGAATCGACATGGCGCCGGGTGGTAGCCGGGTCGCATGCCATCGCTCTCTCTTTATTAGACATTTTCATACAGGTTTCTTGGGAAGATAATGCAGTGGTTTCCCATTGCCTTCTGCATCAGTCGTTTTTTGGGGCTATTTGGGCCTAAAGGCTGCTGACACCTCTTCTGCCTGATTACCCAAGCAGGTGAGTGGTTATACCGCCACAGCTCGGTCGCCATTGCCTCGTTTGTTATCTAGCAGGGAGCACCACGACAGCTGGATGGCTATCGTCCCTGGTTGCTTGTATGTACAAACTGCCAGAGCGTGCAGGTGAGGTTGACTGGGGCTGACTAGATGTTATTGTCATTCTCGCGTATCTCCCCTATCGCCGGGTTTTAGCAGATCGTTAATGTGCATCAAGAATTTCAAATTTCGGCACCGTTACAAGCGCCATGATCACAAGAACATGATATCGAGCTCTCAACCAAAATCAAAATATACATGGTAAATATCCCGAAACAAATATTAAATCTAATGATTGTGACCATGTCAGCTTAAAAACGTGTATAGAAACCTGTGTACTGGTTCGTACCAACACATTATCTCTACTAATTGGTCTTTATATACTAGAACTACATGACTTTGATCTAAATACAAGGCCTAGGTACAAGTCTAGGTTACCTAGAAGCGCTAAAATGAAACAACATGATTACTGACCACTTTTTTAATGAAAGTGTGCCTGTATTTACCGTTCCAGGGTGAGATTCTATTAGCCCTTGCTATGTACCGTTATTATGTACTGTTTATCAGTCATAGTCATAGGGTAAATAAGTTAGAACACCTAGTTTGAATAGATGTTGAATGCCCATGTCACACCCACTCCTATTAGTGTCGGAGACTCTACACTCGAAGTTGTGGATGACTATGTCTACCTGGGACAAACGATCCAGTTGGGTAGGGCCAACTTCGAGAAAGAGGTCAACCGTCGAATCCGACTCGGCTGGGCAGCGTTCGGGAAGTTGCGCGGTATCTTCACGTCCAACTTACCACAGTGTCTCAAGACGAAAGTCTATGACCAGTGTGTGTTGCCAGTTATGACCTATGGCTCTGAGACGTGGTCGCTCACAATGGGCCTCATCAGAAAGCTTACAGTCACCCAAAGGGCAATGGAGAGGGCTATGCTCGGAGTTTCCTTACGTGATCGAATCAGAAATGTAGAGATCCGCAAGAGAACCAGGGTTACCGACATAGCCCGAAGAATTGCAAAACTTAAGTGGCAGTGGGCAGGGCACATTGCTCCCAGAACGGATGGCCGATGGGGCAGAAAGGTTCTGGAGTGGCGACCGCGAACCGGAAGACGTTGCGTTGGAAGGCCTCCCACCAGGTGGACCGATGACCTGGTGAAGGTTGCAGGGATCCGCTGGATGCGGGACGCACGGGACCGGTCAATGTGGCGACGCTTGGGGGAGGCCTATGTCCAGCAGTGGACGTCTTGCGGCTGATATGATGATGATGATGATGACCTAGTTTGTGTTTTCTAACAAACTAAATGGGCGAATAAAAATTCAAGACTGGCGCTTCAGTGGATCGCACAGCCCACTACTTGAGACCTTGTTATTTCAGGGGTCTCGAAGAAAAATAAATAATTTTTATTTACTTAACCTATTAAATATCTTGTGCTAGTTTATAAGCTATGTGACGCTTCGTCGCGAACACAAATATACATCCAAATTTTCACATTTATAATATTAAGTAGGATTCCGCGAACTTTTGGACTTCCTTATGTAGACGTCTCAGGTAGACCGTAGTACGTATGGCTTATATCGTACACGCATGGAAAGAAACTTCAGGCGGTGGTTGGACAATTTTCAAATTACTTTTTCAAGCATTCATTAAACTGCAGTACCTACTAACTAATAATTTCTCAGGCTTCAGTTAATACCACATTATTAGTTGACAATGGTGCTCGAGTTTTGTCCTTGCCATCAGTACATACATACTAAACATACCTATATACCCA
Source organism: Orthosia cruda (assembly GCA_964057195.1). Taxonomy (NCBI): domain Eukaryota; kingdom Metazoa; phylum Arthropoda; class Insecta; order Lepidoptera; family Noctuidae; genus Orthosia; species Orthosia cruda. The sequence goes on along the minus strand of OZ059830.1, from coordinate 44,869,734 downwards.
GTCAGTTAATGATGATTTATCATCATAACGTCGCATCATCAGAATCGTTACGCCAGTCTCCTGCATTTTGATTGAAGCTCGTGATTGTGAATCATCAGCTATCCTTTGACTTTTGCCACTATTCCAGTTTGGGTCCCAAAATTGGGTCAGCACAATATTTGTTCATCTTCCATACTTCTCAACCAGTCGTCATCTCAGCAGTCATCCCTTTTTCACCGACTGCCGAATGAGGTTATGTGTTTATCAGTCTATCTATGAATGTTCCTATCTGGCGTGCCAGAGACCAAACGCGTGGACACATTTTGATGTTTCTTACATCAATCGATTACTGTTCAACACAGCGACCTCCAGACGCCATATTGTAAAAAAAATAGGCGAATTATATCAAGTGGGGTATCGTTGAATAGGTATTTAAATAATCTTTAGGTTCCCTTGAACATTTTTCATTTAAAATAACGGTTTAGGATATATAACGTCTTAAAGTTGGTTAACAACCATTCTCGCTAATTCCCTCATATCTTTCAAACCACTAGACGGATTTATATGATTATGAAATTGTTAGATATGTCTGAACGCCAAGATGTTCGTAGATAAGTGACGTAAAAAAACAAAAATGGCGAATTTTGTGCCCATATTGTGGGGTCCCAATATTTTTTTCTTTCATAGCTATCGAGCGGGGTATCAAGTTAAAGGTAAAGGTAATTTTAAAAATATATACCGCTTATATGTTTGAATTTAATTAGAATAAAATTATAACTAAAATGTTGTAAATAATAAAAGTAAATTGAAAAATCTAAAAACCCGACTGCTTAAGAAGCGAACTAAAAATATGGAAACAAGAAGAAAATTATGCTATGCAGTCGGAGGATAGGATAAGGTTTTGGTCAGCCAGCTCGCAAATATGTATCCGTCATAGAAATATAAATGTTTATTATATCTATGGTATCCGTATATGTTCTACCTACATTACATGATTTTCTTCTTGTTTACATATTTTTAGTTCGCTTCTTAATCAGTCGGTTTTTTTTTTAATTTTATTGATTTTATATACGTAGTCTGTGTGGCAGTGGTGGCCCAGTGGCCGCGACTTACAAGTTGTAGGTCGTGGGGTCGATCCCAGGCAGGCGCTTTACTTTGTGTAAATTATTTCATCAACACGGCTCTCAAAACGGTGAAGGAAAACATCGTGAGGAAAATATCCTAGAATCAAAAATTCGAAGACATGTGATATCCAACAACCCGCACTGGGCCCGCGTGTTGGAATAAGGCCCATTACCTATCTCACAGAGAGGTTGCCTGTATCCCAGCAGTGGACGCATTATAAGGCTGATGATGATGATGAGATCTCTCTATACGCTACATTAAAGTCTCTGTCAGTTTGTTCGTATATTGAACCTTGAAGAAAGACATCGGCTTTTTGTTTTGCCAGGAGTATGTCCCCCATGGGATAATTGCCGACTTGCATGCGGGCACAGCCGCTGCCAGAAGCTAGACTACTATATAACATACTTGCCGCACCAAATTAGCACAAAACAAGATGTCCTTCCCGCATTCTTCTTCCCCATAACTCAACCTCACGAATTATGCGTGATAGGAGCATTGAAAACAAATTGTCGGTACAATATGACGCGTAAATAACATTAGCAATAGAGTGTAAGAGGTTCACAACAGTTGAATCGTCAGTGCAAATGAGCTATATCCTGCGGGCAATTGAGGGGGACCAACGCTTGGGACACTCCAGTGGTAATCTGCACACGTTGAACTGAACACGTAAGTAAAACCTCTTTGGTTTAATCCTTTTTATTCTAAACTTTTTTTCCTAATTCAAATAATTTTGGGGGGCTTTCTGGCCCGTGTTTTTTGGAAGGTCCTGACATTTCTGACAGTCTTGTCATTTTTATTTTGCTTTGTTTTGGTGTGTCCTTCGAAGTAGGTTACTATTGTAGACCGGTAACCTCCTTAGTAGTTTGTATTGTTATGTCCTCTGCGCGTTTGCCTACACGTGAAGGGATGTCTTTTGTTGAAGTTTGCTTTGTGTTGTGAATGTTATCTTGAGCAATAGCGTTGAACTATGCAGTTTGGACATCGTGGAAGCTTTTGCGATAGAGGTAGCCTATTTCAGCACGTGTTGATCAAGACTGTTCCACGCAAAATATTTGGGTTGTTATGGTTTGAAATCCAATCAATTCCTGTGTTTCACAGTCCACTGCTGGATATAGACTTCTCCCAATGAGATGCTCGGTTCTCCAGCATTTATCTGCTTTGTGATGTAACTAATCGTAGTAGATTTCAGTGTAATTTGCTTGGGCAATTTAGCATCTTGACTAGTAGTAGTGATTTGACTAGCCAATTTCGTCAATAAGCGTGAGAGTATTTCAGGTAGGAGGTATATACGTATATACCAACGATGAAGAATGACTTGCCAGCAAAGATCTTGCCGCCTTACCAGCAAATATCTTAGATTTTGTTGGCTCATCGAAAGCACCTTAGTCCTAGAAAAACTTTTTTTTACAAAAAAATAAAACCGACTTCCAAATAAAAACACTACAAAGTGAAAAATCAACTAAGTGAAAACTTCAATTTCGGAAGTAGGTATTTCTTTTTTTTCTTTGGTTTTCGAAACCGACTTCCGAAATTGAAGGAATTTTTCACTTTGTAGTGTTTTTATTTGGAAGTTGGTTGTATTTTTTTGTAAAAAACTTTATTTTTCACTTTTTAGTTGTGGTACTTACCTACATAATGAGCAAGTTCAATAGTAAGGTAATGCTCAAAGTTATGCCTGAATAGATTACCCGAATAACATACAACTTGAACATAACCCATGAAGTGAGAGTATACCAGGGTGAACTGTACATACCTGCGTACCTCTTAAGAGATACTGGCATGATTTTATGTTACGAAATGCCGTAAACAATACACAGACATGCGATAGCAGCAATCCCGATAGATTAGCCGTTGTTTATTGAAGAGTTCTGGTGTATATCTCCGAAGTTCTTGATCAGATCTTGCAAGGGCCTCCACGGACACTCTTTTCCATTAATACATTTTTATTTTTAGGTATTTGATTAGGTAAATCATTTTTAATGGAAAATTACATATAACTATGGGAGGACGACGTAAAAAAACGTGCAAGTAAAGGCATCTGGAGTAATAAAACAAACAAACCTAAAATACAATAAGTAATTAAAAACAGGACAAGGTAGTAACGTTATGACCAATCCCAACTGTAGTGCTATTCTCTAAGGAGCCTTGAGCGCAGCGCTGCGCCATTGACGAAACTACTAGTTTTTTAATAGTTTCATTAGATGCCCGTTCACGAACATGACGCATGGATTGGCACCACTCAGCTCAACCATTAAGAAGGGAATCGAATGATCCAACACATGTCACCATCATCACATGACACATTTGAGAGAGCATGACGTACTCTTTAACTGTCAGGGCACATTCAACTGTAACTGGGAATTTTGGTACCTTGGGCTTTAGACGAAGATATATTCTATCTCCATTAATAAAGACGTTGCGTTGGAAGGCCTCCCACCAGGTGAACCGATGACCTGTTGAAGGTTGCGGGGATCCGCTGGATACGGGACGCACGGGACCGGTCAATGTGGCGACGCTTGGGGGAGGCCTATGTCCAGCAGTGGACGTCTTTCGGCTGATATGATGATGTCAATTCTATACATTTTTAACTTTTTGGCAATCGTAATAATTGGCATTTCACTTTTTCAAGGGTCTCTAGTCTACTTGTAGACTGATTAGAAGGCTTGTTTTTGTTCTCAATAAACTACAAATACTTCTAGACTAGGCTGGTTAAAAACATCATCTGTTTTTGTTGCGTGTTCCAGTGTCCCTTCATTTTGTTTTTTTTTTTTTTTTTTCAGATATAAGTAAAAACCTTTTCTAATCTCTTGATTTTTTTCTAGAAAAAAAGAAAAAAAGAAGAAGCAAAGACAGCGATGTTCGGCCCCGTCCTTCTACTAGCGTGCCTGTGCCTCAGAGTCGCGAACTCTCTGCCGCCGGATAAGGTACGTGACGACACATCCTGATTGCTTCTTTGTCAAGTGATATTGACTCGGATTACATTTACAGTACATACTATAAACGATATAGTATAGAAGTCATAGGACAGATAAAATCGAGTGTAAATGATGAATTTTGAGAAGAATTTTATCTAGGAATTGGTGACGGGCGGGCGTTTTATGGGAATGTCTTTATGTAGAACTATGGCGTTCGAAAAGTACTGGCTCTCAGCCTAATTTTATTTAGTTTTAAATTCAATACCATCACGCCTATACCATTCCAGGACGGATAGGCATAATGTTCCCAATCTTTTGTAATTCAATAAACCATAAATTCACTGCGCAAAGGCGTGTTGCGCCAACGATGCGGCGACCGTTTTTCATAGATTTTTTTCTACAGGCATTTATATTCGTAGTTAGAATCTATAAACGGTCTCTCGTTGTCATTGTCTCGTCGTACTTGTCTGGAGGAGCCTGATAGCCTGTACCTATGCCCTGACGGGAAAGAAACAGTGAAGATTCATCTCATGTAAAATGTAAACCTGTAAATCTAGTATACAGGCTGATATAAATTATGTGTACACTGTACTGTTAAGAATTCATATCTACTTCTTTTCTGATTTTGCTGTGATTTTAAAATGCCGCAAAGTTGACTAAATCTATGCGTGGTTCTTAAAAGTGTGTTTATTATTGTCACGCGTCAGTGATAACGGACAATAGTCGTTTTTTATACCTACAATGTAGGTAAAACAAACTTTATTAGACAAGTCATTGTAAGTACTTTTTACGGTCTCAGTAGATTTTTCTATTAATAGGCTTCTCGCGAACTGCGCAAAGGACCTACCTACGGACGGTGTACAAAAAAACTTGTTCCATTTTCAATCTGTGTGTGTGTTTCAAAAAACTTTGAAGAATTGGTTCTGTTTTCAATGCAGATATTTCCCAAGTGTGTCTTGGATTCTTCCTAGCTACCAAAATGCGTAATATCACAGAACCAAACAACTGCATGAACTGTTTACTGTTTTTGCCGTCACTGGGTAGGCATTTCATTGTGTCATTGGTCAAATTCTGAGCAAATATTGACCACAGTGTTATAAAATTCTGGCAACGTTGCGTCGTTTAAATTTTTCCAAGAACTGCTAAGCCACCATAAAATTATATGAGGTAACACACAGTTGGCTTACGTCTTAGATCTAATAACGAAAGACGTATATGAGTTTATTACTTTCTGGATTAAAGTTTAGGCAAAATACAAACCACGCCCTTCTGTCAAGACACTTCATAAAACCATTGTCTGTTATGCAGTTAAAAGTGGCACTAAAACCTAATTAGATACCTGTGTTAAAGATACTAACAATAGCGCCAAAACAATCAGTAAAGCAGATAACAATATTTTTATTGGTATTTGGGTAGTTAAAAATATGAGCTGGCAAACACATGTTGAAAATACGTGCAAAATGCTTAGCCAGTATTCCTATATATACTCTCCATAACCTAAGAGAAGAGTCAAATCGTGCAACATTATTAATGGCGTATCATAGGTATGTTGTATCTACTTTACGCTACGGATTTTGGGGGAACTCGCCACACACATAAATGGTATTCAAAGCCCAGAAACAATGCATAAGGGCAATGTTTGGCATACAACGCACAATAAGCTGTAAGCCACATTTATAAGAGTGCCAATTATTAACATTCCCGTGTTTTTATTATATATATGAAATGGCATTCTTTGTCAAAGCGAATCTACATCTTTATATCCATCCAAGAAGCATACGACACAATAATAATATATGCGTAAGAAGTAATAAAAAAAGCAGTATTTAGTAAAAATTTATCACCCAAAATATACAATAAGTTGCCAAAAAGTATCTTGTTTTATCCGATTCGGCAATATGTGACAGACGAGCGGGTTTGTATGAATTCCTAGTAACAAAATGTTATTAATGATTATTTAAATGAAAAACATATTTTTTTTGACTTCTGTATAATAATTTGTAATTTTTTTAATTTGTTTTTATATTTTATTTAACATTTCTATTTTCTAATGCAACTCCATTTAAAATTTATTATGTTTAATATTCAATGTTGCCTTAGTAGATAATATATAATGTGCACCCCTCATTAGGTCATACAATGCACCTTTTATACCTGTAATACCTTTTTACCCGACTGCCGAAGGAGGGTAATGTGTGTATTAGTCTATGTATGTATGTATGTTTGTTTCTATATGTGGCGTTCTAGAGGCCAAATGCGTTGGCCGATTTTGGTGAATAGTACGTCAATCGATTCGTCTTAACCTTGCGAGTGGCTCAATGGCTACATTAAAATTAGAAAATAGAAAAATGGCGGATTTTGGGCATCATATTGTGGAGGCCTACTTTTTTTCATCCAGGCCCATCGTGTGAGTATAAAAACAAAGGGTTTTAAGAGGTGATTTAAAAATACATATGTATGCATGTATATAACACTTATAAGTTTAAATGTACCTAATTCGAAAAAAAAAGGTATACGAAAAAGTTTTAAATAAAAAAAAGTTAATACAAAAAAACAAAAAACCCGACTGCTTAAAAAGCGAAGTCGGCGGATACATCTGATTTTGGTCACCCAGCTCGCGAATATGTACTTCCGACTTTTAAAGTGTACTTTGAAATTCCTAGAAGCCCGAAGAAATGCCTTTTATTTACTCCGCTCTCCCAATAGTCATCATCCCACCTTCCCACTTCATGCTTTCAGCATTTTCGATCCAGGGCTAATGCATTCCACTAGTGGTTACTGATAGAATACATTACCGTGCAGGTAGGTAATGTATTCTATCTTCATACCAACGGTCGGAACGCAAGTCATAGGTACCTACGCGCCTGGAGTTCGGTTTACTCTCAGTTTATTGGTGTCGCAAATGCGCCAGTGTTGTTCTTACTTGGACACTGAATGGAGCGCTCCGAACTAGTAGGTACAATCGTTCAAAGACGAACGAACGGTGTGATGATTTTGTAAGCACTAAGCGTGCGAGATGCGAATATTTGATGAGACTTAATATGGCTAAGAGAAATTATAATCTATATTGTGCTGTTTTTGGTTTCTTGTATTCTTCAATGAAAACTATTAACCAAAAAAATATCATTGACCCATTCGCCATTGAATGACATTGAAAACCTGTGTCTCATTGAAAATCAAAACAAGAAACTCAATTAGGTAGATGAAATTAAAATACTGTCTTGTGTGTTTACGTATCAAAAACAGAGACACAATACTGTATAGATATATTTACCGTGCTGTCTACGTCCTCTAACTGCAAAAACAGAGAAAGGAATGCAAAATTAATGTAGTTCCACAATCAAAGCGAATTCGTTCCACTATGACGTCATGGCTGACGTGAGTAAACATTGACCATCGCTCATTAATTTAGGCTGATTAGCGCCTGTTAGTGCTGCAGCAAACATGTGCATAACTGGCCGCTAACCGTAGAGCGATGAGCTGGCAATATTTGTTGATTTTAAAATGAGAATGACGTCTAAACGGACTGACGTAATTTATAAAAAAAAATATATTTTACATAAGACCATTTTCTTAATAATATGATCTAAGATAATTTTGAGTGATATTCATATAACATAGTGTAATTAATTTGTAAGAGACATAACTATGTCTGACACGGACAAAAAAACGACAGTCGCACCAAAACCGTCGGGCGTATTTTAATGAAATTGTCACCATCTCAAAGACAATTTAATTATCTACATTTTGATCTGAGGCTTTTTTTATGTCATAGAATAATAAGGAAAGTACAAACAACTACAGAATTTTGGGTCGCGCGGGTTTGAAACGAGTGCGCGTTTTGTTCCCTCAAGGTCGCTGGTGACTATTGTGGTCTTAAAGCTAACGCAGATAGGTAGCAAGATAGAAAGAAAACTCTTTGTAGTCAATCTGCTTAGTCTTTGCCCACCTATGTTGAGGTTGGCTTTCAGGCCAACTGGATCCAGCAGAGTACCAGTATTTTACATGGAGCGACTACCTATCTGACCTCCACAACCCAGTAACTGGGTAATACGATACCCCTTTATTATTATTATTTTTCAGGGTGATCATACAATTCTTAACTGACCAATATCCACCCCTGTCCCAGACAGGCCCTAGCGAACCCCATCAGTTTCTGCTGACATCTCTTTAAGGGCTCGCGTGGAACATTAAGCGCCGTTGACTCGGGCCTGGTCCTTATCGGATGGCGAGCCATTACTCGCCATCTGCAAGCCCGCGCCTACGGTGACCGGGAATCACCTTGCGACTTCCGACGCCCAGAGCGTCTCCTGCGGTGGCTAGGTGCGTGAGGGCGTCACATCCTTCGCGAGTATTACTGCTACGCAGAAGGAGAAAACTGTTTCCCATGCCCTCTCGCTCCGCACCATGGCCTGGACCAGGGCCGGATTCAAGAGGTTGCTAATACGATACTTTTAGGCAAGACTTCGTGTCTGACTTCTGAATACCTGTAAAGATTGTCAATAAGCTACAAATGACTGACGGCAAATGACCGGCCGAGGCAAGGAGAAATCTCGTTATGAGAATGACCTCGGCAATAGTTACTTGAAGATCGACCCATGCCGTTGCTTTATATGTTGGAACGTGCTCCTCTTTGAATAATAACTTCAGCCTCAATCAGAAGAAAACTCTGTTTTCAATCATTATACCTACCTTAGTTTCGGCAGTCAGTGACAATTAGAAATCAAACAAAATTAAAGACACTAGCACTTTCTAAGAACCCTCCTTCAGCCACTATCTTTTGGGGCCGTACTATAACGTGTTAATGCCAGCATGATCCTGCTGTGCAAACGGGTTAGTGAAACCATGTTAGTTTTGATACATTAGAGTAAGTCTCCTGATCAACAAAATGAACCAGTAGTTAGCTACAGTATTGATATTTCCAAGTATTTTATTCAAACTAGGTAGCAGATAAACCAGTACCTATCATGATATTACCAGCTGGCTTTGGCAATCAATTTATGATCTTGCAATTGAAAAATTCCAAAGTAAACAATACCACAGAAAAATGTTTAGCAAATCTAAACATCCTTTACGAAACTGAAGAGTCACCTTCCAGTTTCTAAATATCGTCAATCAACAAATACTGGTAGACATTGGCGTCTATCCAGACTTAAATAAAAATAGGAAATCCCAGACCTGCCACACGATTTTAGTGTTTAGTTTCTAAACTATTTGATGGCTTTTTGTTTATATTACCTTGAACTAAAGATAGTCTATTATATTCAAATTATACTGCACTACATTTTACAGATAATATGCGTTCCGCAAGCTGGCTTTGATGCAATGTAAACAGTCGTTAAAAAGAAGGTTGCATTTGATTGTATGATGATGCGATCATAATCAGCTCTATAATGTTCACAGGCCTCCTCTATTTGGAAGAGGGTCTGAGCCGCATTCCATCACGTGGGCCTAATGCCGGTTATCGATTGTCATATGTCATCGAATATTTGGATCTAGGACATACCAGTTTCCTCTAGATGTTTTTCTTCATCGTTCTTAACAATCATAACTTATGTTTTCAGACTCACACGTCAGTCACGTCACTCAGTTAGTTAGTCAATCATTATGTCAGTTTGTGTAGGTTTTTTAGGGTTCTAAATGTAATTATAATGTTAATGAATATTTAAATGTCATATTTTTAATTTAACTAATTGCAATCTACTACATAAATACATAATCAAATAAAAACCCTCTACCTCTCTTCTACTTTTGCAGTACCCGACAGGGTCCACAATGGTCTAATTTTGTAACCTACCATCTTTGTTCACACATGTGGAAGCAATAAATGTATTAAGTATCTTGTTGACCCACAGCTATACAAATTGTCAAAAAATATTTTTAAGGGGGCACGAAGGAAAAATTGACATTTTCCATTGAGTGGGGTATCGTTGTTTAGAGCTCGTTGAGTACATATATACTGTGTTTTTTGTTTTTGAAAAAAATATGGTAAAGAAAGGAATGAGAAGCTACCAAAGACAGCTTTTTTTTTACAAAATTTTGTTCCGAAGAATTTTCTAACTTCTAACGTAAGTCATCCAATGACTTCTCCCGCTCTGGATGAAGCGGCAGGGCGTGTCAGACTTTTACTGAATAAAACCCACCCGTGTTCCTTCAGTTGCTAGTGCTAGGGCCGCGGTAACTCTCTTTCATATTTATCTGTGACCCAGACAGTCATCGTCCCTAGTAGACCCCGTCAGGTTTTGCTGAGATGTCTTTGAGGTGCGCGTGGAACACTACGCGCCGTCAACTTGGGCCTGGTCTTTATCGGACGGCGAGCTACCCATTATTCACCGTCCGCAAGCCCACCCCTACGGTGGCCAGGAATCGGCCTGCAACGCCGGAAGCCTAGAGCGTCTCCTGCGGTGGCTAGGGGCGTGAGAGCGTCTCCGTTGCGTCTCCCTCAGAAGTTCCGCCTCCTCCTTCATGAGTATTACTGCTCACAGAAGGAGGTGATAGCTTCCCATCCGTTTCGCTCCGTACCATGGCCTGGACCGGGGTCGGACGCGAAATGTCGTCACCGCCCAAGGGAGGCAGACCTCCACCATATGCTCCACCGTGTCCTCCGGGCGATCAACACAATGGTGGCATCCGGGCGTTTCTGCCTGCCTTATCCTGAACAATAATTCTAACGATACTAATTTGGTGTTTTCGAGAAAATGCGAATTGTATCTCGCACCTTCATCAAATAGCAGGACTAGTTAAGGCGTATATATTCCCTAATGTTAACGTAGTATACTAGCCGTCCGCCCGCTCGGAGCTAGAATATTAATGTTGATCCTCCTTTTGCCCGGTTTCTTTACAAAATATTCTTTGATTTAAATATGCTATTTCAATTATGAAGAAATTCTAGCCATCAATTTTCTGTGTAAAATAATTTTTAAACACCCAAGTTTGAGTTTATGAATTGACGGCTTTTATTATTAGTTATTAATAAAACATATATATACAATTGAATATTCTAAAAAAATAAAATACCTATATACAAATACAAAGGGGAGACGGAAAAAAGCTCATTGTGCATCAAAAAATTCGTCCACATCGATGTCAATGGGAAACGTGCCCAGAACGCTGGCAGCATTGCCACGTTGAATGGCAATGCTGATTCTCTGGCCGAAGAAAAGGCCAGCCCTCTGGTCACGTGAAGAGTAGACGAGCTTTGTGCTAATTTCTCTAAAAACTCGATGCGCACTCGGACCCCATGGACCTAATGTTTCAACCCCAAACGGCTCAAACATATAACTTCCAATAAGGTTGTTATATTTGCGCCGTTTGAGGTTTTCTGCACCAGCAGCAGCCGCCCCAGCATAGCCTGCCGTGTTTAGAAGATGGGATGGTGCAAGGGTGTCGACACATGTTGCATCCCACACCAAAGGTCTACCCACCTTCCAAGGCATAATGGTCATCCCGTCTGGTCTCTTCCCATCGTCGCGTGCCAAGCCATTGGGTTCTAAAACTGCTGGCACCCCGGCGGTGACAAGAGCACGACGTATGATGTTATTAATGCTGGCGTGCCGTGCTATCCGGCCAGCGCTCCTACTGCAGGATAGGCCATGGTGACCGAGGCGGTCGACTGCTTCACCACATTGACAACGATGTGGAGATCCGCTAGGAGCACCCAAACGCAGACATGTAGCGATCCGGAAGGTGTTGTCACTCAACATAGTACCTATGTTGAGTGACGGTAATGCCTGTAGCCAGAGGCCCGACTCCCACTCTCCCACAGCCAGCAGGCGGGCACGCTCAGCAGTATTGGTAGACGTATTTATAAGTTTATTCCATACCAACCTGCAGAGCGGCTCATCCCACTGTCTCTGGGAAGATGGGTTCTCGGGCAACGCCGTATTCGGGCAAGCCATTTTCCAGGCGCACACTGCGTCGGTCAAGCACGGCACTTCACAGTTAACCAGTGAAGGGGATAAAAAATTTTTGGTTAACTTTTCAGTGCTGTGGACCGAAGACAGGAACGCCGGTAGGCTTATACTAGTAATTTTGCGGATGCCGAGCCCGCCGAAACGAATGGGTAGTGTAGCTTGCATCCAGGCTCGATCATCCAAGGCCACATTTAAGATGGATGTCAGAGTGCATTGAGTAATTTCGTCATTTTTTTCCAAGAGATGTGGCTGCTTCCATAAAGGGGAAGAGCGGAGAAAATACATAAAATTTGGTCCAAAACAGCAATACCAAATAAGAGTAAAAGCCGAATGAAGGTTAATTTTGGAGAGTCTATCCGAAATATCATTAAAATGGTTAATTTTGCCATCAATGAATGAAGAAAAACTGTCTTCCAAAATTGGGGAACCTAGGAGGTGTAGTGAACTTTTATCTAAAATTTTGATCTCTGGGGCTATTGCATAGAATTTTTGTAGGGTCGATTGTCTGTCGGTATTGTCACTAAGAAAAATTTCACATTTGGAGTGGTTGAGGTCTAGGCCGATGGATTTAAACTGCTCTTTCAGTAATTTTAAATCTGCTAAAACGGTGTCTACGTCACCTCCTAGTGTTCCATCATCCAAATACCATAAGTTAAATTTGGAATTTAGTTTCTGAATAATGGGATGAATAGCCAGACTGAAAATGACTGGCCCGAGAGGGTCACCTTGTTGGCAACCAACTGAAGATTGCAAAACATTTTCTTTGTACAACAATTTTGATGGGTGCCTATAGCATTGCCACAAAAAGCCGAAAATTTCTGGAAGCTCCTTTTTTGCTTCAGCCAACAAAGTGTCCCTGTTGACGGAATTGAAGGCGTTTTTAACGTCAACCTTGAGGACGACCTCACTCTGGCTAGAATTTAAGAATGTAGAAAGGGCATGTACGGCAGCCTCACAGCCCCCTCTAGAGCCAAAGCCAAGCTGTAGGGGCTGGAATTTGTTTGTAAGCCTTTGGCCGTAAAGCTTACAACAAATTTTGGCTGCCATACGCCTGTAGGTGCACCCGACAGCAATAGGACGAATGCCGCCGTCCCTCTTGCGCAGGGCACATAAATTGGCCCCTTACAAGACATCGACGACGGCATCGTTCACGCCGCCGGAGAGCATTAAGTTGACTAGTGCCGCAAGCTCCTTCAAAAGCGACTCACCAGCTGCCCCGGCGCCTGAACTTAAAAGATCCTTTAAGTGTTGCGGAGTCAAGCCGTCGAGACTGCCGGCGGAACCGCTTCGGAAGGAGCTCACGGCAGCAATCAATTGTGTGGCTGAAATATTCAAAGGAGTTGAATCAGGATGAGGGGTTTCGGGAGGGTCGGGAAAGGTAAGGTCATCCGCAGGCGCCGGATGCTTACTCTCCAAGGCAGATATTGTTTCTGGAGAGTAGGGCGCCACCACATCACTGCTGAATAGAAGCCTCGCTGCACCCCTAATGTCACCTTCACCTAGTTTGGACTCCACGTGAAAACATATGTCTTTCTGTGAAAGGTTATTGAATGGTTGTAAATTTTTATCCAAAATTTTGGTCGAATTGTTGCAGTTTTCTTTAATTTGATTTGTAAGTGTTTTTTTCAGAGCCAAATCTTTTTTAACGTTTAGAATCCTATAGGGGAAGGAGAGCAATTGCTCCCAGGCACTATTTGAGTTCTCTTGGATCGCAAGACGGATGCATTGCGCCAGACTCAACGCAACGGACCGTCTCGCACCCCGAGGAACACCCAAGTAGTTTCGGAGGTGTATCCAAAAGTAGCGAAAAAATATCGTGTTATTAATTATTTTTTTAAAGCAAAACTATTAGTTACACGAAAAGAAACATGTTTCACAAATAATGTACATGAATCAGTAATCAATATATTTATTTTTCAAAACTTTTAACCCATCCGATATAGCATAGTAAGTATAGAAGTAGTAGGCAAAAGTACATACGAGTATACAGGTATTTACCAGTAGCTGATAGTGAATTAAGGCGACGTAACCAAGTACTGAGTATGCTCTTATATCCTCAAAATGTTTTATTTACCTTGTTGTATAATTAATAATAATGATGAAGTATTTAGTACACATTAGGTTTGCGGTGCAATAAATTACACAGCCTTATGAAATCATGACGTCATACAAATTCACAAAAGTCCATATTTGATATATTGGAAATACCTTGTTTGTTCCAATTCAGCGTTAAATTGATAACAAGACATACGTTTTGGTATTCCACGCGTTAGGTGTGTAGTCTGGTTGTGGATACATTTGAAAGAGAGTTACTGCAGCCCTGGCTCAAGCAACTGAAGGAACACGGGTGAGAGACTAAACAAGAGCCTCCAGCCAGGCAACCACAAATCATTAAACGACAGCGCTTTATATCGCTAAAATATAACTCGACCAAGTGAAATATCTCGTTAGTTTCGAATCACACGTATGTTACTTTGAGTTGATTGAATTTGGGATTATTTTTTGTTGATTGAATTGTCGTTACGTAACTTAGTAGAAGTTCTTTATTTACAAAATTTATAGATTCTAGTGACGTAGACTTTAGAAGTTTTTTTAATGTCTAAATTTGTTTAAAGACAGACACCCAAAACGCATGCTCGTCACCATTTCATACATAATGTATAAGTTGGGAAGAAGAAGTGGCACAACAAAAGCCCAGCAACATTTGTCGTAGACCTTTAGATTCAAACTCTGGATAAGCTTCAGCTAGCGATGTTGTTGGCGAACCTTGAATGTTTCTTACTTACCCGAACAGCCTTGCAACTGCCATAAACATTTTTAACAGATAAAAAACAGTTCTACTAACACCAGTTTACGAACAATAACATAACTGTCGAAAAAAAAACTAAAAACCAACCTTTCAACCCACAGGGACTCCAACCGATCCACATAATCAAAGCCCGCAGCATAGACCTCAACAATGCCCATGGTCTTTCCATGGAGACCAGACTGGAGAAGACAGTAGAACCTACAGCCTACAAGCTGGATCTAGAACCTTACCTCGAAGACGGACTCTTCAAAGGCCATGTGGCGATCAATATCACCTGGCTTCAAGATAGCAATGAGATCTCTGTGCATTCCGCACACGAAATTGAGATCTTGGAGTCTGAAGTTAGAGCTCATTTTCCTGGAGACTCGTGAGTTAATGATGTTATGTTTTTTGTTGCACTGTTGTTCTTTGGGATAAAAAAGTTGAAACCATAAATGGATCTTTATAGATGCTTGCAAAGTTTTTCAAAGTTGGTATTGATAAAAAAAAAAAAGATTACTATTTTAGTCTATATTAGTATCAATAGACATTATCTAATCATCATAAGGAAAAACCCATTAGAAACCAATTTCTGACCACAAAAAAATAATACAATGCTATTCCTTTTTAGTAAGGAGTCCCGAAGAATCACCATCAACAGAATATCAACGGATCCAAAGAAGCCTATTGTCACCCTGTCTCTAGAAAGGACAGTTACTAAGGGATCCACTGGGGTCTTGAAGTTCAGCTTCAAGGGAAACCTGGAGACAACGTCCACTGAGGCGTTCTTCAAAACTAGCTATATGACGGAGCAGGAGGTGGAAAGGCAAGTTATTAATTGAAAATGTTGTAAAATGGAAATTACACGAAAACGTTAGAAAATATCTTGGATTTGAAAGAAAGAAAAAGTGTTTATAATGTGATATTTCTTGGTTCCATGAAACCTTAATTTCATAGATCAGCGAATGTATTACCAAAACTTTGTTTGCAGCAAATATAAGAAAGAACCGCTTTGGTTGAATGCTTGTGTAAAATTACAGGCCATGCTAGTAGGAGCGCAGGTGTACGCAGTGCTGAAAACACAGTATAAACTCATCTTCTTGAAACTTCTTACTATTTACGTTAGACAAGCTCAAAATGTTACTACCAAATACAGTCGACTGCATATCAGTGTTGAAAGAAACAGTATGAACTCATATTTTTGAAACTTCTTACTATTTACGCTAGACAAGCTCAAAATGTTGCTACCAATACACGGTCGACTGCATATCAGTGTTGAAAAAAACAGTATGAACTCATCTTTTTGAAACTTCTTACTATTTACGCTAGACAAGCTCAAAATGTTACTACCAATATACGGTCGACAGTATCACAGTGGTGAAAAAACAGTATAAGCTCATCTTCTTGAAACTTCTTACTATTTACGCTAGACAAGCTCAAAATGTTACTACCAATATATGGTCTACTTCATATAATTATGCTTTTTCACCACTGCGTAACCTGTGCTTCTACTAGCATTGCCTGTAATTTTACACAAGCATCTAACCAAAGCGGTTCTTTCTTACATTTGCTGCAAATTTTTGGGAAAACATTCTCTGATCTATGAAATCTGGACATCGAACAAAATTTTGTAAAATTTGGATAGAAACTGATTTTTTGAATTTCCTATTCAGTTCTTTAACAATTAACTATAAAATTCCTCTTTATTTGTGTAGGATCGTAGCAGCTACCCAGCTCCGACCAAACAACGCTCGTCGCATGTTCCCGTGTTTCGACGAGCCTGGCTACAAGACTCCGTTCGAGCTTAGCGTGGTCCGACCGAGAGACATGGTCGCGCTCAGCAATGTGCCTGTTGCCAGGACTGAAAACATGTAAGTATATTCTTCACTAAGACTGTGATGGTAATCTATAAGAAGATGGTCTGCCAAATCTGGATCTCAACGTTGATATTTTATAAGGCGTCATTATAATCCAAAGGTTCTCTAAACTCAAAATTAATTACTGGATCCTAAAAGAAGTTAAATGACCACACCTTTAGCCAAGTTTACAATCTACAATCGATAACGCTTGTAGAAAACGAATCGATGTATGGGAATGACACATCTGAACGTTAAGTCACGTGGTCAGACCATACAAATAGAAGGCGTTAACGATTGTAGAAAGAGTGAAAACCTTGCCCCACACTAGGAATTCCTTCCTGTATCGTGGGTGCGTTTACAAATATATAAACTCACATACACAACACCCAGAGCCGGAACAACTATCTGTAGGTCATATAAATATTTTTTCCGTGCGGGAATCGAAACCGCGACACGCAGCGCAGCAGTCAATCGCTCAACCACTGCGCCAACCGTGCGCCCAAACGATACAAAACGTTTGTAACTTGGCTAGGAGGGCAGCAGATAATACGCGCGCTATGGTTAAGCATCTCTATGCTGTCATGACATTGTTAGAAAACCTACGATTTTAAAGTACCTTTGTCTACTATAAAAAATAATTCACAATAACGCAGTAAGATTAGCAACGCGTTGCTAAATATGTTTTAATTAATTTTGCTGGATCCAATTTTGTCAGCCTTGTAGTGGCTTGAAGATGTCTCTCTAAAGTCTAAAGCTTATCGTTTTCACAGTCCCGACGAACCGGACGCAGTATGCGACCACTTCGAGAGAACGCCACCGATGTCCACGTTCACGCTCGGCCTGGTCATAGCACACCTGAAGCAGCTGGGTAACTCAACGCAAGTCAAGGATGACTCTGGCAATGATATTGGTAAGCAGTTTTCTTACTTTGAAAATCGAATCACAGTAAACTGCAGTAAGCGCTATGTTGTGACAATGCCTGATTACTGAAATTTTACGTGGAATCTGAGATATGCGTGTTTTTTAATAAATTGAACTCACATACTGCCACTTTCAGATAACTTCAGATTGTATTCCAAACTTAATTTACAGTTATTTACACTTAGCTGATAATTGCCAGGACTTTCACGCAAAACACCTTGTGGTTTCTAAAAACCTAATACTTCACTCATTTTTACCTGCACCCTAGATCAACGCTCAACGACGAGCAACGCTTACTCTTCCGATGCTGCAATAAATGTGCCCAAACGGTACGATTAAATGTACCACGACATGCACTCTATAACAATACATGACTATATTTCCGTAGGAATACTACCATACGAAATACAAACTTCTCACAAATTCAAATTCTTCTTCGTAGAAATTCGCGTGTGGGGTCGTCCAGAATACTTGGAAGCCCTTGAAGGCATCGATGAGAAGGTGGTGCGAGTGTTCACGGAGTTAGCTGCGTTCTGGAGAGTGCCCTTACCACTGAAGAGGTTGGACATCGTGGCACTACCCAACTATCAGGGAGTCAAGCCTGCTGATAACTGGGGGCTGATTGTGTTCAGGTAAGACTGATAAACTATATGTACCTAGTTTCTATCTTGAGCTTCAAAATATTTAGGATTGATCACGTTTCACTGGGGTAACGTTTTGACTTTTCGGCAATTGTTAACTCAGATAGATAGAATCTATCTACTAACTCTAACTAATTCTAAACTACATTCTATAAACGAAAGCGTTGTGACAATGCTTGCGAAAATAAAAAAAAAATTATGGGAATGTTCAGCGCCGTCGAAATATGACGTGACCAATCCTGATACAATGACACTGCCTCGGGCATCTGGTACATTTGGCACGGACGGCTTATCGTTCAACAAGTTTGTACAAATGGAACTGAACATTTAAACGGAGTTTTCTATCAGCGGGCATCATATTAATGCTGTTCAAACTCGCGTAAAGTACAGTACGTATGAGTTAAGTGTACGCAAAATGCTTGTGTTTTTTATCGTAAAGTGCCATATTAATTCAATGCCATCGCATGGCAAGCCTTCACCTCAATGTTCTAACAAATGCTTATCATAGCTAGAGCTAACAAGCTCGAGAAAACACAAAGCAACCAGTTTGAGCAAATCGATAATAATGCAAATTTTACTACATCGCCATCGTACCAAAATGATATTCGCCTTCAGGTAAGAAATATGCAATAGTGAATATGCATGTATTTTTTATTTGATAGATAAACAAAAAATAACAATTACGTGACAATATGTGATATCCAACCCTAGGCCCGCGTGGTGGATTAAAGCCCATTCCCTCTCTCACCTACGTCCCAGCAGTGGGAACTGGGAACGTTAAAAGGCTGACAATGATGATGAAGTTTGAAATTAAAAATAGAAATCCAATATAGACTATATATTGACGTTAGACTGTATAGTCTAACGTCAAAGTTTAGAACGCCCATGAACTTGCTATTGAAAATGGCGTTTTCGCGTGCGGGATATATTTGTTTAACTTTGATTCTGTTTTCACCATTAGCATTCTATTTTAATATATTTATCGATAAACTGGTTAAATAACAAATATATTTTCATATATATGCACCTTTTTGTATAGCTTGTAGATAAAGCATTTCTTAGCACTTGTTTTATAGCAAAAGAAAGGATCAGCAAGCTGTTTCAATCCCGCTCATTTTCAGGGAGAGTGACCTAAGCAGCCGGGGCTACATCCAGCTCGCTCAGGAGTTGTCGTACCAGTGGCTGGGGGCACTGACCACGCCTGCTTGGTGGACCGATGCTCATCTTAACAAGGCTCTTGTGGGTTATATCGCTGCAGCTACTGCTTTCAAGGTAAACAGTGCTATCCTTTATTTCATTAATAGATATAGGTAATTCAATATTCTAAAGCATAAGACTAATAAAAAACCGGCCAAGTGCGTGTCGCACTTCGCACATTTAGGGTTCCGTACAGACACACAGACAGAGTTGGTTTTAATATAAAAAAAAATCAAAGAAAAATCGTATTTATCAGTATATTGGTATTTGTTAGTAAAATATACGTAATAAAAAACATTATCACTTTTGAAGTTTGAAGTCAAAGGAAAGTTAAAAAGTTCATCGGAATAAAATTTTGTAAACAAAGCTGACTTTGGTGGCTTCTCATTCCTTTGCTTTACAGTATTAAAAAAAAATACAGCATTTATCTACTCAACGTGTTCCAAACAATGATACTACACTGGATGGGGTAGTTCAAACATTTTAAAAACCTTTAAAATATTGTTTGACAATTTGTATGAAATTTGTGTAAAAAATATGCTCCAACCGTTTGGCTGCGAAACCTGAGTGACAAACGTCAGACAGACAGACAGATGGACAGAGAGACGGACACGTGATTGACATAATAGGGCTCCGTTCGGATCCTTCGGGTACGGAACCCTAAAAACATACCTATCAACAAAGGTCGAAAAACTTTATTTAATTTATTTCTTGTGTGGCTGACAGATAACAGTAGTGTTGATCATGATAAGCCATTTATAAGCATCCACAATTTAAAAACGTTTTTGTAAGATGTTTGAAGTGCAATCACAGAGCAGTAGCATTAGTGCAGCAAGCTTATTTATTCTTGTAATGGCAACGTCATCCTGACTAATGGCACAAAAATAATGCTAATTTCTAATGTGACTTTAGTTCCAATTAAAGTCACCTGACCACAACATAAGCTTGACGCACTTTACTTAGTGGTTATGACACAATGATAGATACCCAACTGCTGATGAAACATTTGAAGTTCTGAATAAATTGTAGGAAGAGATTGTACTGAATATAAACCATCATCATAATTTCAGCTGAAAGACGTCCACTTCTGGAATTAAGCCTCCTCTAAGTGGCCCAGTGGTAACGGCCTCGACTTCCGTGTCGTAGGTCAGGCAGACGCTTTACTTTTTGTAAATTATTTCATTACCACTGCTCTAAAACTGTAAAGGGAAACATCGTGGGAACCAAAAATTAGAAGACATGTGACATGCACCAACCCGCACTGGTCCTGCGTGGTGGATTAAGGCCCATTCCCTCGCTCACAGAGAGGAGGCCTGTGTCCCAGCAGTGGGAACATTGAAAGGCTGATGATGAAGTGTCACCATAACGATCGGTCCTTTGGGTATCGTATCCAGCAGATTTCTGCAAGCTTAACCACTAAATGGAGCGACGAACTGGTCAAGGCTGCGGGAGTCCGGTGGATGCGAAACGAACAGGACCGATCAGTGTGGCGACGCTTGGGCAAAGCGTATGTCCAGCAGTGGACGTCTTTCGGCTGGAATAATCATGATGATGATGAACCACTTCAGCCTGAATATCAATATACCAACATAATAGTGAACTAATTTTAATTAACAATCAAATCCGAAACACCCCATCAAAGATTTATCTAACCATTCTAATAGTACATTACTGCAGCGGCCAGCAAAAGAGGCATTGATGGACAAACGTGTAAACGTGGGCCGAGGCGAAGCCGAGGCACACATACGTAAGTCCATCAATGCCTAGTTGTGGCCAAGGCTTGTATAGTGCTTTTCTCAAATAATGCGCGGAAATTAAAACTAAGTAGTACCTAGAACTCATTTTGTCAAATACAATCATTACTTTTCAAAATCAATGACGAACAACGAACAACAATAATGATTCCCGCGTTAGGCTTAGCACGCACTGCGACTTTTATTCGCGTTATTTTTATTCGCTCATTCTGCGGCCTATGGAATTGTATGAAGCCGCACGCGTTTGGCTAAAAAGATCACGCTGGCATAATACTACAAAAATTCGCGTAAATAAATATCGCAGTGCGTGCTAAGCCTAAGACTTAAGTGTTCATTTGTTTTTTTTCAGTAAACAGCTTTCTATTTGCAAGCAAGTTCGAAATTTAAATAAAACCTTTGATAAGTTACCTCCTTAGTTGCCATGATTCGGAGTAAAATATCGTTCCATTTTTAAATTACACGACAGATATGAGTTTACTATGGAATTTATTTGGCCGCTACACACGACAGATATGGATTTTCATACAAATTTTGCCGGCCGCTGCGCGCATGTATTTGGCCAGTACAGCAATTGCGATTTATCTCGAAGAAGGTTGTCAAAATAATGCTCATTATTTCCAAGCATGTTTGAGAAATAAATATTTTTACCAAACAGATCAATAACGGCTCCGAAATGGAAGGCAAGTGGCCTCTCACTGTTCTCTACTCCCTGTACTACGAGTTCAGCAAGCGCTACCCTCACTCCCGCATCACCGGCATGAAGCAGGAGACGGCTTGCACCAAGATCGAGCTGCTCTTCCGTATGTTCAACTATACGCTGGGAGAGGAGACCTTCAAGAAGGGGCTCAGGATCTTCTTAGAATCGCGGTATGTATTTAACATCATTATGCACTCCGACATCGAGTGTAAGAGCTAGACCTCCACCAAGCATTGCCACAATGTTTGGTCTAGCGCTTCTCTCATCCAGCGGATTCCCGCTACCTTCATCAGGTCATAGGGCTCGGTAGGTAGTTATTGATGCTATCCTCAGTGTCAAATCACCGGCATGAAGCAGGAGACGGCTTGCACTAAAATCAAGCTGCTGTTCCACATGTTTAACTATACGCTGGAAGAGGAGACCTTCAAGAAGAGGACCTTCTAGGCGTCACGGGAAATACTGCCATGTATTAATAATTTTATCGTCAATAAGCCTTCCACCGATGGACTTAGACCTCTCACAATCATCGCCACAAACACCACTCCTGTTTTTTTGTAATTTACATTATGGTCTGGTCATCGGTTCATCTAGTAGACAATAAAACTCAATAAATTACCACATTTTGAATAATGGTAATGAATTTTACCCTTAAGGGCAGCGAAGATTTCTGAAATTGTCTACTTATCCAACGTTGCTCCTATAACTCTGTATGTAGTCTATGATGTGTGTATGTCTGAAGGCTTACTATAAATTTAATAATCACTATCTTTTCCTATAGAAAATTCAAGACGTTCTCGGGTGACGACATCTGGAATGCTCTGAACACGGCTGCTCAACAAGACTCCAAGATTCCTGACTGGGTTGACATTAAGACCGTGGCTAAGAGCTGGATAGACAAGGACAGGCTACCTCTAGTCAATGTGTTGAGGCACTATGGCAATAATACAGCTGTTGTTAACCAGGTGAGAATGATCTTAGGTTTTATTGCTTTTGTGACGAGTGAAGGCCAATTTTAAAAGTCAAATGATACTCATGAATTCTTAGGACTTTCATCTAATAAATATTGTCTCCAAATGAGACCATCTAAGTCCATTATAAAACTCAAACACATAATGTGGAACTAACTGAAACGGCTATCTTGAAATACTACAAAGTTTGAGAGTTCACGACAAGTTAGTTTTCTCTTGGCTTCAGTAATCCTTACATTGTACGCTAGATGGCGTTACATGTATCGTTTCAAGAGTTTTGGGTTAGGTTTAAAAAGCATAGAAATGAGATTTAGATTTTTAACCGACTTCCCAAAAAGGAGGAGGTTCTATGTTCGACTTCAAGTTTGTTTTTTTTTTTTTTTTTTTTGTATATGTTCACCGATAACTCCGTCAATTGTGGACCGATTTTGAAAATTCTTTTTTTGTCTGAAAAAATATGTTCCGAAATTGGTCCCATTTTAATTTGGTGAAAATCTGATGAAGAACTTCGGAGATATACAACAGAACTCTTCAATAAATAACGGAAAATCTCTCGGGATTGCTGCAATCGCATGTCTGTTTGTTGTTTATAACATTTCATAACATAACATCACGCCAGTTCGCTCTTAAGGGATAAGCAGATCTCTCATTTCACCGGTTATGTTCAAGTTTCATGAAATCTGTTCTGGCGAAATAGTTCCCTTACTAACTTGCCTAAAAGGTACGTACAACTAAAAAGTGAAAAATAAAAAAACTTTTTGCAAAAAAATACCACCGACTTCCAAATACAAAACTACAAAGTGAAAAATAACTTAATTTTTTGAAGTCGGTGTCCATAACGCAAAAAAATGGTACCTGCGAAAGACACCGACTTCAAAAAATTAAGTTATTTTTCACTTTGTAGTTTTGTATTTGGAAGTCGGTGGTATTTTTTTGCAAAAAGTTTTTTTATGTTTTATTCAGAACATAGTCTTTGTTCCCAATGCTAATGAGACTCAGGGCTTATCAAACGATTTCCTTACTATATTTTCAAGCGGTTTTATATATTTTAGTTACTTACTAATATTCAACAGAAAGTTTACCTCCGTGAAAGACCTCACGACGTCCCTGAAGCCGACACGATGTCGTGGTGGTTACCCGTGGTGGTCACCAGGGAATGCAACCTGAAAGCCGGGAAGACTGTCCCACCAGCCTGGATGAAGGAGAAGTCAGCTTTGGTGATCAGCGATGTGCCTGATAAGGATAAGTTCTTGATTATCAACCCTGAGGAGATTGGTGAGTGGAAGTTTTAAAATAAAGTTATAAGGAACTTTTTTATTTCATTATTATACTTCATTATACTAGGTGTTACGCAAAATGTACACAATATATCAAAATCCTAACAGTTTAAGAAAACAGTTATCGAAAATAAATATAAATTTTAATCTCTATTTAACCCTTTTAGGAGATAAACTTTTAAAGATCCTGTCTTTCTTCAAATCATCGGTCTATTATGAAATCCCTGTGATTAAAAATCATGCATCTGAACGCAGCGGTTTAAGAACAAAAAAAATCAAGATTTCGATTAAATAGAAGATTGCAATAAACAGAACTTTAATACTTCGGGGAGTGTGTATCTATAATTATACCTAACAGCCTTTTATCAAAATGGCTGCAAAATAAAAAAACATGAAAAAGAAAAAGCTAAACTTTTTGTCCAATGTTCACCAGAGACCACCCAATCCTTATGGATCACCAATTTCATACCTACTATAAGAAATACAATGACAAACATTCTCCATGTAATAATGAAACAGAAATTGTTGACGACAGAAACTCCAATCCAAAAACCACAGAGTACCAAGATAACTCGGTGGCCACTATAGACGGAATTGTCAAAACATTCGATACAACCCAAGCGTGTAAGTGAGTGTCACCGTTAACTCACAGAAACTGACGTCCAGTGACAATTCTGACTATGGCTATGGCACCCGAAACTTGTGCACAGCGCAAATGAATTCGCCGTTAGAGGCGCTGGTATGGCGTGAGGTCTCGGATATGTCAAATGCATAGATATTTGGCTGTTAGCGCAAGTTTATTTACATTTTTTATTGTTGTGAATATTTTCCATTTTCCAATATTAATATAGGTATAGGTATAGGCTTTACCAACCACTGCTTTTCGGAAAATGTTATTCTCCTTTTTTCCGTTAAAAAGGGGTTGCGCTAAACTGCAGCATACTCGATTTTATATTTAATCGCTCTTTTATGGCATTAAACAGGATTTTAATTCAACTTTACTTCCGTGCGCGTAATAACAACGTTAAACAGCTATATTAAAGAACCTTACTCGCCAGTCGTACCAACTGCTGAGCACTAAAGCGGAAGCCTTCATTTCACGGCAACGAATAAAATCAATCAATCTACCTAATCAAGTAAACGGTTAGTCGACTCTTCATGTGACCAGAGGGCTGGGCTTTTCTTCGGACAGAGAATCAGCATTGCTATCCAACGTGGCAATGCTCCCAGCGTTCTGGGCACGTTTCCCGTTGACATCAATGTGGAGGAATTTTTTGACGCCCAATGAGCCCTCCCCTTTCTTCTCGCGTTTGAATATAATTTGTATATATGTATTTGTTATGTTTTAGATAATAATTTTATTTTTGTTGCAATCTCCTTTAATATTTATTTATTTATTATATTATTTATTGTACACCACACAAATTTATATACAGGACAAAAAATCATAAAAGCAAGTGTACAATGGGCGGTCTTATCGCACAGGGCAATCTCTTACAGACAATCTTTGGATGAACTGAACGAGAGGAGAGGAATTTAGGGTTGTCAGTGTACAACATATCTTAAATAATAATACTTAGACATAATAACATAAAATACATACATATAATAATACATAATATACTAATAAATATCTGCCTAGAATTTTTCAAATTTGTTGGGGTCGGCCTCCAGTCCAACCGAATGCAGCGGAGTACCAGTATTTTACGTGGAGCGATTGCGATAAAGAGTGCAGTGAATGATATTTTGGGAGAGACGAAAGAGATGGGTTAGTGAGAATGGTTAGTATGGTTGAAGTGAGAATAGCAGTAAATTGAATCAATAAAGGTAAGGCAGTTGGTCCGGACGGAATACCAGTTGAAGTTATTGCGCGAAGATGGATTGACCTTATCTTTAGTCTTCAATACGTTGCTGCGGGAAGAAGCCATACCTGATGAATGGTGCAATAGTTCGCTGGTGCCCATCTTTAAAAACAAAGGTGATGTGCTGGAGTGCAACAACTATAGAGGAATAAAGCTAATGTCACAAAGTATGAAAACATGGGAGAAAGTTATTGAAAGGCGGCTGAGACAAGAGAGTAAGATACTCGTATCACAGACCCAATTCGATTTTATGCCTGGTCGGGCACAACGGATGCCATTTTCACAATCCGCCAGTTAAGCGACAAATACAGAGGTGCACATAAAAACTTGCAAACGGTGTTCATTGACCTTGAAAAAGCATACGACCGGGTTCTTCGTGAGGTTTTGTGGTGTGCCCTTAAGAAGAGAGGAATGTCGGCAAATATGTAAAGTTGATCCGAGCAATGTACAGTCGATTTCAGTACCTAAGTTAGATCTACGGTGGGCAATACTGGCAGCTTCAGTGTGGCAGTCAGTTTGTACCAAGGGTCCGCCCTCAGTGCCTACCAGCTCTTCCTTATGATAATGGACGCTCTGACTTCGGACTTAAAGGAAGAGGCACCCCGGTGTATGCTGTGTGCCGATGACATTGTGCTGGTTGCCGAGAGTGGCCTGGAGGCCCAGACTGGAGAGTGTTGACCTGAAATTGAGCAGAAGTAATAATGAATACTAGTTTTGCGATTTTAGCGGTCTTTCCAGTTCCGTGCCCATAGCTCTCTGCTGGAACGCCCATACCGATCTGCTCCGGCTTCCGGTCCCTAGGTTCACTTGTCGAAGGGGATGGCGAGGTAGACCGAGACGTAACGCACCAGATCAACTCAGGATGAATGAAATGTTGACAGGTCACTGGAACAACTTGCAACCCACGGATGCCCCCCTCAAGTTATAGAATAAAATCTACAAGTCCGTGATTAGACCTGTCATACTGTATGGATTAACATGTTGGGCTGTGAAAAAGATGGATGAAAAGAGATTGCATATAGCAGAGATGAGAATATTGAGATGAATGTGTGGCGTGACGAGATTGGATAAAGAGAGAAGTGATTATATTAGAGGACGTTTGAAAATGACGCTAGTGACTGAGAAGTTGAAAGGAAACCGTTTGTCATATTGTGATAAGGAGGTATGAAACGAATGTTACTAAAAGAGTGTAAAGTTATTAATATGAATGTTGATGGATGAAGAGGGAGAGGAAGGCCAAAGAAAAGATGGATGGACTTTGTAAGGAGTGATATGAAAGAAAAGGGAGTCAGTGATAGTGTGACAGGGGACAGGACTTTATGAAAGAAGAAAACGTGTTGCGCCGACCCAAGTAACATTTGATAAGGGCAGGAAGATGATGATGTCTGCCCATGCGACCTCCACAACCCTGTAACCAGTAACCGTAACGGCTGTCAAAGATCTTCTGATGGCAGTCGGGACCAACGGCTTAATGTGCTTACCGAGACACGAAGAAATGTCGGTTTGTAATGGTTGGTTTTCCATCCACAGACCGACCTCGGCAAGCGTTGCTTAATCTTGAAGGTCGACCCATGCAGCTGATATAACTTAGCCAATAGCTCCTCTAGCCTTTGCCAGCACGGTGTTCCTGTGCTCTGTTCCTCAAACTTACTTTAATATATTTCTCTCAGTTTCTTTGTCCAAAAACGGAACAGAAAATGGCCTTAATATTAGCATATCTTTGTATTGTAATCTTGACTTTTGATAGGATCTCGAGTTAATTGCACCTCTGGCTCAATGAAGACGGTCTAATGCGCTTTGAGTATTGTAGACGATAATGTTTCGGCTGGAAGGTTCTATTATGAGATTTATTGTGTTTGAGATATTGAATTTTATTTTAAGTGTAAAAAAGAAAATATGTCTATTATTATTTACCATTTAAGTACAAAATAGAAACGCGCCGCCGCTAACATAATTTGTGATTTATACATGGCTTTCTGTTTCACATTTTTTTATGATTATAGATAAATATAATGGAAGATAGAAACAATAATCGTACAGCATCTGCCTTTTAAGTAAAAATGAACTTATTAAGAGGTTGACGAGGTTGGTGAAGGAAAACATCGTGAGAAAACCGGCCTGTCCTTGAACCAAAAATTCGAAGACATGTGATATCTACCAAGCCGCGCTGGGCCCGCGTGGTGGATTACAGCCCATTCCCTCTCACAGAGAGGAGGCCTGTGTCCCAGCAGTGGGAACATTAAAAGGCTGATGATGAAGATGTTGATGTATTGTTGAGATTGAGGTGTATGTTGATTGTATATGACCTAGGTTAAGTGTCTCTTTGTTTTTAGTAAGCTCTCTGATGAGTGATGACTACCAAAGAGATGATCAAACCGGTCATAATACGCGTTGGGCACATAAAAACTTAACTACACAAACATATGAGACATTTTACATATTTTTTACCAGGGAACTTCAGAATAACATAGTATAACTCTTTATTTTCATGCTTGGGGACTAATAAATTTATCTCATTTTTGTTGTTTTACACTTTTAACGGGTCCCTTGTGATATTTTAACAAGAATTAATGTTAACAGTTTCAATATTTTTAAATAAAAGCTTGTCTCAATAATAAAAAGTTACGTTAAAAGGTATTTATTTTGCATAAAGTTGTGTAGAAGATAAGCTGGTGTCTCATCCCTTATTATCTGGTCACGGCCTACTATGACCATCGCAGCAGTACTGGAGTCATTTCCATTCTATAGAATAGACAAAGCTGAAATATCTCATATGTGTGAAATTACAACAGCGCCTATTCTTTTGAGACCAGAAAGCAACAACACTGCTTAGCAGTAAAAATACGCTGCATATCAGAGAAATATAAAATTATTGATTAATATTTAATCGAATACGTTTTGATTTAAAAGAGGCCAAACCTAGCCAGTGAAAGACCCAAAAAAATAGCGTCAAAACAAAAGAACCATAATAATTCCATTTTCAAATTTTGTTTTAGCGCCATACCCAGTCAACTACGATCAAGACAACTGGAACCTCCTTTCAAACTTCCTACAAAGCGACAAGAGGACAATGATACCCGAACTGACCAGGGCGAAGCTACTCCATGATGCATGGAACTTGGCCTATGCAGGCGAGCTGTCCTTCGTCACTGCCTTCAATATGACGCTGTTCTTGAAGAATGAGAGGCACCATCTAGTTTGGGATCCTGTGTTCACGATGATTGACCATCTTGGTAGACATATCTGTCAATGTATCCATGGAAAGTTCCAGGTAATACAGAATGTTTCACTGTTTGCTTTATTTCTTACTAGAGTTTACTGTGAGAGAGATCTTGGGTTCGGGCCCCGAGTCGGACAGGGTTTACGAGCTAAGAAATTCTCAGAAGCCGCCAGATTCTGAATTGGTACCCGGTTAACATTTTCCTAAATGTGCTGCCTTATTTTCATGGCAAATTGAAAATCTCTTAAACCGAATTCATCAATAATTTGTAGCTTATGAACATCAACAGTATGTCTGTAACACTTAAAATATTTTTAGGCCTACGTCCGAATACTCCTCAGTCCCCTATACGAGGAGTTAGCTAAAGATGAGAAGGAGGACGAGGAACCTTGGCGCAAGCACCTGAGGTCGTTGACCAAGACCTTCCTCTGCCAAGCCGGGTACAAGCCCTGCATCAGGGATGCACAGGACCAGTTCAGCAAGTGGATGCAGGCTAAAAACCCAGATGAAGGCAATCCGTAAGTGTTTTATAATTAGATTTGTAGATATTTTTTTTGGGTGTTTTGTTCGTTTGGAGCAATTGATTGTGTGAGGTTTGATAAGAATGATGTGGTGATTGTTGGTGATGATAGAAAATGGAGAATTGAAGAAGAATATGTCGACCCCTAGTCATTAGGACAAGGGTAGAAAGATTTTGATCATAATATCACCAGCGTTTTTAACGCCTGACGGCAAAAGAGGGGAGTTATAAGTTTGACGTGTGTAGGTTATCTTTATATTTGTTTATCTGTGTGACTGTCTGCGGCATCATAGCTCTGAACGGATGAGTCAATTTTGAAATAGTTTGTTTTGTTTGAAAGGTGATCTTTGTTCTAAACATTTGCTCCAGTACTCTAGAATTCAATATCTAGATATTTAGTCCCTTAGAGTATTTCCAGTTTGTGTCACAAACTGCAGTTGCATACATTAGTTGACATTCAGACACGGATATAGCTGTGTCTCATTTGCCAAGTTTCCTGAAATAACGAAGATTTTGTTCTGAATTTAAAGCAGCACAACAAAATGGAGAAGTCAAGACAAAAAATCGTGGGGTACTAAAAATATGCGAACAATGTTAGGAAAAATAAATTGGCGAAGTTTTTGCAAGAAGCGTGTCAAAATAGGCGCCTCGAGACGCGGCATCTAATTGAGTTGCTTATAAAAAATTACGAACATATTTATTTTAATAATCTGTGCCTGTACTCTGTTGAGATATTTTCTTTCTTTCGTATTTTGGGTTTGACTTTGAATTCGTTTTGTAGGATTATATCAAGAACTAGCTGTACCCGCGGCTTCGCTCCCGTCAACTGTCTACCCTACCCTACTTACCTATCTACCTACGCCTTACCTAATCTAACTTCATTTTTTTGGTAGCGTTGCGAAACCTTCAAAAGGCGCCTGGACTTTTCGGGAAAAGCCCAGGGAGTGTGGGATTTTACCTCACTAAAACTACACCGGTGATCACCATCACATGGGGGCACATGGAGGAGGCCCCGTTACCGCTTAAAATACGAAACCGGAACCCCCTCTGTGCAACGCCTGATAGGGCACATCCCAGGGGAGACTGAAAAAGCATCTCCCTGACCCTCGCTGTGCACGGCACGTGATCACTGTGCCACCGTCTTTCCTGGAGTCACTTGATGGGTGGACTCACGATCACGCTCGGCGGCTTCCTTCTGGACCATCACGGTCTAACAGAAGGAGGCTATTTCCCTTTTTTGTCTTTGCCAGTATGCCCCTCACAACTGCTGGCAAAGACAGGTCTCACCGGATCTTGGCGACCAAGACCTGCCGCTCAGAGACCCATGCACTCCTAGAGCGTGTGCTGTGCAGAGTCAAGGTCGCTTCCGCAGTGGTGGCAATTTGCCTTGGTCTCTCGCCTATTCAGGTACTCAACGAAGCAACCGTGCCCGGTCAGTACCTGAGTGAGCCTGAAGGAAATGCGCTCCTCCTTACCTACCTGCACAGAATATTATTTATTCTAGTAAGTAGAATATTGACCTCATAAAAAAAGTAAAATTAGTTTTGCTGCGCGCCATCCAGAACACCATACCGAAACGAAAACATAAAAGAAAACCTATCCATACTTGGGACTCGAACCCTTGGGCTTAGTAGACCACCGCGTTTATCATTAGGCTATCCAGACGGGCAGTAGCTGCGGCAAAATTACGTACCACATTGCACACACGACAACGTCATCATTGACATTAGTAGTATGATTTTGATGAGACATAAAACCTTATAAACCGATTTTATTTCTAGTGCATTAGGTTCCGAATTATTAATTTTACTCTAGCCACACCTGAAATAGCCCATGAGGATATCTAGTTGATTCGATGTATAGAGTTGACGTCCGCTGCGTACCTGCCTACCCTACTTGACTTGCTGCCTACCCTACCTAACTACCAATTTTTTTTTCAGTGTTGTTTTTCCGCGGACAGAAAATGACGTCAAATGCACAACAGGAAGAAGTAAAATATTACAACACACGAATACAAATTGCGTGTGTTGTGATATTATTACTTCTTGAACACTTTAAATTTATCTAACGATTGATAGAGTGAACCGATTGCGATGAAACAAAAACTAAGTAATACTCCAAGTTACGCATAATTTTTATTTATAAAAGTTATCTACATTGGTTTCGTACATTTTAAGTGATGCGTGTACAATAAACAGACAAACAGACAAAAAATTCAAAAATGCTGGCAATGGGTTCTGTTGGTTATCCTTTAACACCCTGGCTATTTTTTTTAAATTTTCTATGTACGAAAAACCACTTTTCTGCAGATTTATTATATGTAATAGCTGTGCCCGCTGCTTCGCTCCCGTTAAATGCCTGTCCTACCCTACTTACCTACCTACCTGTACCTACCCCACTTAACTAGACCTACCTACCTTACTTACCTTTCTACCTACCTAGATCGAGCATTCGCTGCACAGAATACTATTTACTCTAGGGAGAAGAATGTCGACTTCATACAAAAAAACAGAGAGAAGGACAGATTTGCTGCGCGCCATCTATAGTAGCACTCCAAAATACCACACCGAAACTTCGGTGTCCATAACGAAAAAAATTGGTACCAAACAAAGACACCGACTTCCAAAAAGAAAGTAATTTTTCACTTTGTAGTGTTTTTATTTAGAAGTAAGTTTTTTTTTTATACAAACATTTAAACTACTACTGGATAAATTGGCAGCGATTGGCATACCAATCGCTGCCAATTTATCCAGTAGTAGTTTGTGACTGACGGTATCGAACGCCTTTTTAAGTCAATGAATACACCGAGGACTATTTGCTTTTGATCTATGTTAGTCTTAATTTTAATAATTAGGTCAGTTGCAGCTGAAAGTTTATTAGACTTTTGCCTAAATCCATATTGTCGATCAAATAAAAAGTTTTGGGAACCAAGATATTGTGACAGTCTGTTATGAAGTAACTTTTCAAATATTTTAGAGACCACAGGAAGCACAGAGATGGGCCTGTAGTTGCCCGGATCACTTTTAGATCCAGATTTATGAATAGGAGTAACTTTTGCTATTTTGAGCATGTTTGAGAACCATCCTTTGCAAAAGCATTCGTTCATACACTTTGTTAAAGTAGGCAAGATTATAAACTTACAAGATTTATTATTATTCCATTTATTCATTTTATATACATATTTTTACATTTTTAAATATTATTCTATAAAAAAATAAAATAAAAAAACATTTAAAAATACAAAAATGGTAGCCCACCGGTATCGGGAACAGGGTCCAAGCTACCGGTGGTCAGGGCTCCTGAGAGAGGAACCTCCTAACGATACGCGCCGTGTCCAGGAGAACCGCTTTCTGGATCAAGCCCTTGATCCAGCTGCCCAACGAGAGCCTCCTCAGATGTTCGTCGAGGCTCTTGGCTATTATGCCATTGGCCGTATCGGCACAATGATCGCTGTATTCACGTCCCACATGTCGACAACCTCGCGAGCCAGATCAAGATACTTGCTTTTCTTATCTCTCTCAGCCTTCACGAGGTTCTCGTCATGGGGGACCGCTATATCAACAATCATTGCGCGACGCTCTAGTCGGTCTATCACCACTATGTCAGGCTTATTGGCAACAATAGTCCTGTCAGTGATGATAGACCGATCCCAATACAACGTGACATTGCCATTTTCGAGAACTGGGTCGGGCACATACTTATAGTAAGGCACTTCCGATTCCACAAGATTGTATTTAAGAGCAAGTTGCTGATGGATAATCCTGGCTACAAGGTTGTGTCTATGCAAATAGTCTCCGTTAGCTAGACTAGAACAACCGGAGATAATGTGACGGATGGATTCCCCCGGTCGGTGACATGCCCGACAGATGTCAACCGTACCGTCTTTCACAATGTATTTCCGGTAGTTGTTTGTCATCATAATTTCGTCCATTATCGCAAAGACAAAACCTTCGGTTTCACCGAAAAGGTCACCAAATCGCAGCCAGGCCACGGACGCTAAAAGATCTACATCGGGGCCATGTAGGACCCGGTAGAAGCGTCCGTGAAGCTCCTTGCTCTGCCATACCTCCCTGCGGTCATTAGTATCTAATACTATAGGTTTGCGCCAGTTCTCGTTAGCCAAGGAGAGCGGGGTAAGGCCCTTGTCCACTGCTACCACATCTCGATGCATACCCACGTCAGCGGCCTGGAAGTATTCCCTAAGACTGCATACCTCGCGGTTGTGTAGGGTCTTAGCATTTAAAAAGCCACGACCCCCACACTTCCGAGGGATATACAGTCTCATAACCGATGAACGTGGGTGATGCATACGATTTGCCCTCCTATCCAGGGCGTCAAGTTCTGTCTGAGTCCATTTGAGTATGCCGAAAGAGTACATCAAGACCGGCATGACCCAGCCGTTGAAGGCGCGCACCTTGTTCCCGCCTGATAAAAGACTAATTAATACTTTTCTCAGGCGGCCAAAGAAGCGTTCCTTCAACGACTGTTTCACGTCAGTTACATTGATGCCTAGTGCTTCCGACATACCCAAATACTTGTAAGTTTCGGTTGAGGAGAGGGATCTAAGGGGTATGGAATCCGAGAGTTGTATTCCCACGGATTCCATAATCTCCCCTCGCTTTACATGCATGACTGCACATTTGTCCACACCAAAGTCCATCCTGATGGCGTCACTGAAGGTTTTTGTTACCTTCTGTAGCTTCATCAGTTGCAATTTGTTGGGGGCAAAGAGCTTCAGATCATCCATGTAAAGGAGGTGTGATATGACCTGACTACCTCTCCTCAACCGATAGCCCAGACCTGAACCCTCCAGCAGAGTACTGAGAGGGTTCAGGGCTAAACAAAACCACAGAGGACTCAGACTGTCGCCCTGAAATATTCCGCGCTCGATCCTTATAGGTTCACTGTTTTCCTGAACCTGTCGACATCCTGGATAGTGAAGAACCGTACTCCATTGCTCCATACATGACGTCAGGAAGGTGCGCAGAGTTGTATCAATTTTATACAACTCCAGCACCCTCATGAGCCATGTATGTGGCACTGAGTCATAGGCCTTCTTGTAATCTATCCAACATGTCGCCAGATCCTTGCGGGTACGGCGAACCTGTTGGCTAATGGCAATGTCTATAAGGAGCAGCTCCTTAGTACCGCGGGACCCGTTCCTACATCCATTCTGACCAAAATGGATGTAAGAACCTTATAGACCGTTGGTAAACATGTAATTGGTCTATAATTTTTGGGTTCCGCGGTGCTACCAGACTTGTGGAGCAGGTGGGTTATTCCTGTTGTAAGGAACTTGGGTAGCGAACCAGACTCTAAGGCTGCCTGGTACTGAGATGCCAAACGAGCGTGCTACCTTTGTAGCCACTTGATCCAAAAGTTGTGCAGTCCGTCCGGTCCTGGAGATTTCCAGTTTATTATTATTATTATATACTTTATTGTACACCACAAAAATACAAACATACAGAACAATAATTTTTAAAAACAAAGTGTACAATGGGCGGTCTTATCGCACAGGGCAATATCTTACAGACAACCTTTAATTTAATGACCTTTACACTTATACCATCAATTCTGGCACTTGTATTTGATTTTAGACTGTCAATTATTTTGGCTACCTCTTCTTCGGTGGTGGGTCTTATTTGTGTGAGTTCATGGGTGTGAGTGGTACTTAGACGAGTAGTGGTGTGACCATAGTGATAGGTAGCGGGTATTTGGCTTGCGAGAAGAATGCCTATATTAGAAAAGTAATTATTAAACGCCTCACATATATCAGTTACATCCGTAATAACTCCCGTAGGAAACTCTCATTTTGAAGGAGCACAGGTTTCTTTAGTTTTATTATTAGAAAGATTATTAATTAATTGCCACATTTTCAAAGGCTTACCTTCACATTCTTTAAATACTTTATGATAGTAAGTAGCTTTGGTTCCTTGAATCAGCTCAACAACACGTCGCCTCTCTCTTTTGTACTCTTCTTCTATTTTCTGATCACTAGGGTTAATTTTATGCTGTTTGCATAATTGTTGTTTATTGTTTGTTTTGTTATTTTGTTCTCATTAATTGCTGATTGCATCGCTACATGAAAATGATTGTAGTCCTGTCCAATAGCCTTGAAATCCAGGTTTTCTAAAGTTTTATATAGTTTGGTATATTCTAGAGTTTGGTACTGCTTCTTCTTTACAGCTTGGGGTTTATATTGTTTCACTTCCAAAAATATCTGCTTATGATCAGATAAGGCGGATTCAATGACTGCAACGTGGAAACTGTTTTCTTTTAAACTAGTTATAACATGGTCTAGTATAGTTTTTGTTGTTGATGTTTCACGTGTACAGTGCAACGAGTTTATTTTATTCAGTATCCTGCATCCATTTTCTTGAAGTGTTTTGATAATATTTCGTTCTTTAGTGAGAAGATTATAATTAAAGTCCCCAAAAAGTATTATTCTCTTACGTTTATGCAGTTCTTCTGTAAGTGTATCGAGAAATTTTGTTGTATTTGTTCTCTCTGGCTTATAAATAGCTCCAATATCTAATGAAAACCTTTTCAGATGTATCCATATAAAATGGTTGTCGTTCTCGCATTTGCTGCTGAGAAATTCATGTTTAAGATTTTTATGAACGAAGATGGAAGCTCCACCTCCTCTACTGTGAGTTCTGAAGTTGTAGTGGTGAACATAGTTTGGCAATACAAGGCTTTCCGCCTCGGCTTCGGATTTGATCCAGGTCTCTACGAGAATAACCACATGGATAGTTTTCATAGATGCCAATATACAGGTAAGTTCATCTAATTTTCCAGGCTTTACTAGGCTTCGGATATTCGCATACAAAAATCTAAGTGATGTTCGGCCTTCGCCCAAATCCGAGTATTTAACAGTAATTTCATATGTTATTTTATCTCGTTTGTTGTTTTGGTTAAGTTCAATTAATTTGCGAAGTTTTTTGGTTGTTGTTGCACTATTTTAGGGGTTTTGTTACTATATTTGATAACAAGATTTTGCTCACCATTTTGTGTACGGCGTTGCAGCTCGTCCACTAATTTATTTATGTATTTTTGTTGATATGGGGTCTGGTCATGATAAATTTTAAGAGGTTCCTTGATAGTTGTTTTATTTCGAAGGATTGTTCTTGCAGATTCTTGGGATTTTAGGTATTTTAGGATTTTAGGTAGGATTTTATTATGGGACGTATTTTGCCAGGTTTAAAGAGACTTACACGGTGGATCTTGATAGGGTCAGGGCATTCAGGAAACGCTATCTTAATAATATTATTAACCTGTCTGCTATCTGATGCTATGCGATCTTCCTTATTAATGCCTTTAGCTTCCGGTATACCCATTATGATTATATTTTTGCTCCTTGCTTCTCTCTCATGTAGCTCAGAAACAACATCTTCACAAGATAGTGTATTAGATGCCTGTTGTACCATAGGAGTTAATTTCATATTTTGGACTTCTGTCTCAAGGTTATCGACCTTAGCTGTTGCGCCAACGGTGTCATGTTTCAGATCAACTATATCAGACTTTATTTTAGTTTGTTCGGAGAGGATATCATTTGTAGTACTTTGTAACTTTTTTATTTCGTCCCTTATGGCTGATACATCATTCGATATTCTGTTCATCATTACTGCTTGCTTTGTCTACCGTCCATTCGGAAATGTACCTTGTTATGGAGACACTTACTCTTTAAAAAAAATTCTCGCGCTTGACCACTATCTCACCTGATGGTAAGCGATGATGTGGTCGACGTTGAAACACGCTTGCCTAGAACTTCACTCTTGACTTAAAGACCCCCAGATTGTAGCTGTCGGGAAACACAGACTCCGGCAGGGAATTCCACTCCTTAGCTGTACGCATAATAAAAGTGTTCTCAAAACATTTTGTTCGTATGGGTGGAATGTCCACCATGTATCGATGGCGCATCGTCGTACGTCTGGTAGTCCGATGATGAAACAGGCTCGGTGGAATTAGATCGTGCAATTCCATCGCACACTCCCCGAAATGTAACCGATAAAAAACTGACAGGCAACTCGGCGACGATGTTCAAGACTCTGAAGCTTTGACTTGACCAGCGCCTCGTCGCCAATGAGCCTCTTGGCCCGCTTTTCGATCGACTCTAGTGCATCAACCTGGTATTTGGCAGTTCCATCCCAGAGATAAGAACAGAACTCCATGCATGATCGAACTTGCGCTTGATAAAAATTGAGGAGCTGTTTCGGCGTGAAGTACCTTCTCATCTTCGCAAGGATCCCCAGCTTTTTGGCTGCCAGCTGAGCTTTTGCCTCAATGTATGGGCCAAAATTGAGAGTCAATGTCAACGTAACGCCAAGAAGCTCAAGATGGTCCGTTATTGGCACGGTCACATCTCGGAAAGTAGGAGCCGGTTGAAATTGGCTCTTTTTTGCGGAAAAAGACACGCCTGGGTTTTAGCAGCGTTAAACCTGACCAGATTGGCATCGCCCCATTCGGAGACTGCCTGCAAGGACAGGTTCAAACGCTCCACCATGGCCTCACGGAGAGACCGGATCTGCGGCCCGGTAGCCCGTGCGTTGGACAAGTATCTCTCAGCAACAGTGCTGTCGTCTGCATACCCAAAGGTGCCGGGTTTTAGCAGATCGTTAATGTGCAGCAAGAATAATGTTGCTGAGAGTACCGACCCCTGAGGGACCCCGGCATTAATATCCAATTGGTCCGATGAGCAGCCATCGATAACCACTCGAATGGACCGATCTCTCAGGAAGTCCGCAATCCAGTCACATAGACCACCGGGCAGATCGAACGAAGGAAGCTTACCAATAAGGCTTTCATGCCAGACCCTATCAAAAGCCTTCGAGATGTCGAGGGAAACAGCAAGTTCCCCGTGGCTCTCGATGGCCTCACTCCATATGTGAATGGCATACGCTAGAAGATCCCCAGTAGACCGATTTCGGCGGAAACCGTATTGGCGGTCACTCAGGATCTCGTTAGTTTCTAGGTATGCCAGGAGCTTCGTGTTAAGTACACGCTCCATACTCATACAGAGTATGGACGTTACAGAGATGGGTCTGTAGTTGGCCGGGTCAGCTCGACTACCCTTCTTGGGCACGGGTTGTACGTTAGCTAGCTTCCAAGCATTCGGCACTTTTCCAGTCTCGTACGAAAGGCGGAATAGACGTGTCAAGATCGGAGACAGTTCAGGCGCATAGGTTCTGAGAACTATCGCTGGTATTCCGTCAGGGCCGCTAGCCTTGTTCACGTCGAGGTTGCGCAGTACCCTACGGACGTCCTTTTGATGGATGCGAATGTCCGACATACTCGTCTCGCATCCATCAGTATAAGGAGGGGGCTGCGCGTCACCAGGATTCAGACGTGAAGATTCCGCAAAAAGAGAGGCAAATAAATTTTCTTTTTCCTCAGCGGAGTGGGCCAGCGACCCGTCGGGTTTCAGCAGTGGTGTGTGGCGGTATTTTATTGTAACATTTTATACAGTACCCCATAAAAGATCACGCTACTTTAGCCAGCCTGAAACCTCGTTGAATTAATTGGTCCCTATTTCTAGTAACATAACTATATCTATCGCTGTTTTTACAAAAAAGATGTAAATTCATTCGAACGTACATGATGTAAATATTGACAAGGTACCGTCATGATGTTAATGTCCTTAAACAGTTCCCTTAGAGAATCGCGCCGGCGAAGATTGTATATCGCTGTGATGGCTCGTTTTTGCATAACAAAAATTGATTGAATGTCTGCAGCCCTTTCCCATAGTAATATGTCGTAAGACATTATACTATGAAAGTAACTAAAATAGACTAGCCTCGCGGTATCTACATCAGTAAATTGACGAATTTTTCTAACAGCATAAACTGCCGAACTTAACCGCCCCGCAAGTGATATTAAATGAGGACCCCATTGTAACCTTGAGTCTAGCGTGATCCCCAGGAAAACCTTTTTGTCGACGAATTCTAGCTTCTCGTAGTTTAATATAATGTTACAATCATAACTTTTGACTTTCGGCAAGGCAAATTTTACACACTTAGTTTTTTTAGCATTCAAAACTAAATTATTAGCAGTGAACGAATTTAGAACTTGCCGCAATGCATTATTTACGTCGGCAACGTTACTCGTACGTCTATTTATCTTAAAAATCAAAGAAGTGTCATCAGCAAATAACACCATGTTTAGTTTGTTTTTCAATAGATGGGGTAAATCGTTAATGTGTACTAAAAATAAGAAAGGACCCAAAATTGAGCCCTGGGGTACCCCCGTTTTCACGTTCAACCCCGACGAATTGACACCGTTTATTTGAACTAATTGCTGTCTATCATTCAAATAGGATTTTACTAAACTTAATGCTGATTGGCCTAGCCCGTAATGCTCAAGTTTCAAAAGCAATGTTTCACGATCAACGCAATCAAACGCCTTCGACAGGTCGCAGAAGATACCTATGGCATCTTGTCCCTCCTCCCACGCATCAAAGATGTGTTTTATTAAGGTGACACCAGCGTCGGTTGTACAACGTCCTTTGGTGAAACCATACTGTTTCTCGTGTAGGATGTTTTTCTTATTAAAATAAATGAGCATTTGATTTAGCATTATCTTTTCAAATACCTTGCTGAAAACCGGCAACATGGATACTGGTCTATAATTATTTGTGTCTTTACTGTCCCCGGATTTAAAAAATTTAGTATAACCTTACTATGTTTCACTAGATCCGGAAAGACTCCTTGATCTATACACAAATTAAAAATTAAAGCTAAGTACGGCGCTATAGTCTGAATAATGGAGGTACAAACTTTGATAGACATTCCCCATAGATCTTCGGTTAGTTTTATCTTTATTTGCTTTTATTACTGTTATTGGGTTTATATGTGAAAAGTTAAATTCAGTCGGGCAGGCTGAAACGTTAGCGTGTAATAAACCATATGCGAGCGACGGTGAAAAATTTAAGGTTTCAGTAGTTTTAATTGGGATGCTGGTAAAGAAATTTACAAATTCTTGAGCAACTTCTTTGTTATCTCTAATAAGTCCATGTGTAGTCTCAAGCGTGTAATCAGTATTATTTCTTTTGTTCCTGTTTGTTTCATTATTAATAATTTTCAAACCGTCTTAATTTTATTTTCTGCGAATTTAACCTTATTGCTAATGTATAAAGCCTTAGCTAGTTTACATGTATTTAAAAAAAATCTTGAGTAAGTAGCAACATACTTATTAAAAGTTTCAGTGTTAATATAAGGATTAAGGCCATACAGCTCGTAAAGTCTTTCCCTACTTTTCCTGATTCCTTTAGTCGCCCAGTCACTGAATAAAAACTTAGGGCATATAGTTTTAGTTTTCTTCTTAAAAGTGTTACAGAATTCTGTTTGAACAACTGAGAAAACTTTTTTGTATAAAATATTACCATCGTTCACTGTGAGGTCTTGATAACTTAACCTACCAATTAAAGTGCTGTTAAATTTATTTAATTTACCGGATGTTATTGGTCTGGATTGAATCAGCACTTGTTGTATTGATAGATAGATAGATAGATAGATAAATCATTTATTTAGTGCACACAAAAGACACAGCACAACACACAAAATCTTAATTAAATTATTACAATTTTTATGTATGTTTAAAAACAAGGTGCCAACATAAAAAGAAAAAGGAAACCATACGTACGAAATAAAAGTCAAAGTGACACCAGTAACATTAGTTTTGACAATCAAAGATTACTATTATTATATACTGGTTGACAATCAAAACACAGTGCGGTGTGCGCCTCAAGGTTGCACCAAATGGGAGTCCAGCTCAGCACGTGTCAGGCAAATATACCTGACGCTGATATTCTGCTGGATCCCTGCAGTGACATATGGTCGCCAAGCAGACGTGATATTATGCTGGACTCAAATGTTACTAGTAGCCCACTATGATCAGAAGGCAGACTATTCATAATGGCTTTGTTTAAGTAGTCTAGAACCATAAACAGACATGCGATTGCAGCGATCCCGAGAGATTTGCCGTCATTTATTGAAGAGTTCTATTGTATATCTCCGAAGATCTACATCAGATCTTCGCCAAAACAAATTGGGACCAATTTAGGAAAAAACACTACCAAACAAATAAAAAATCAAATTCGGTCCACTATTGACGGAGATATCGGTAAAAATAAAATAAAAACGCAATGTCGAACATAGAACCTTCTTCCATTTTGGAAAATCGGTTAAAAAATACGTATCCATAGCTGGGACTCGAACTCGCAACCTTAAGGTTACACTAGTCGATCATTCTTTCATGCAAACGTAGTCTGGCGATTACTCCACTGTTTGACGATGTACGTTCAAAATAAAAAACCGGCCAAGTGCGAGTGTAACTCGCGCACGAAGGGTTCTTTACCATTATCGCAAAAAACGGCGTTTTTTGTATGGTAGCCCCACCTAAATATTTATTTTATATTATGGTGTATTTGTTGTTATAGCGGCAACAGAAATACATAATCTTTGAAAATTTCAACTGTCTAGCTATCACGGTTCATGAGATACAGCCTGGTGACAGACAGACAGACGGACCGCGGAGTCTTAGTAATAGGGTCCCGTTTTTACCCTTTGGGTACGGAATCTTAAAAATGATATCAATTTGTCTCATCATTATCTAGCCCTGTATTGATGTAAGTTATGTTGTTCAACACTAATTTTAACGCATCTTTGGGCGGAAATAAATACCATAAGAAGAAGGAAAATTGCAAAACGGCCTCCATATAGGGATAGATTATTAATTCAACAATGCAAATAATTTTATTGTGAAAATATAGATTTAGTCGTTTTTTCATGATATCCTCCCAAAGGTATGTTTATAAAATTTCGCGCGCTCGTTTTCGTCCTAACTCATCATTCATTTCGAAACAATTTTGCAAAAGTGCTAATTCGTACGCGAAATAGCTTCTTACTGCTCATCACAGCATCTATATCTTTCGCACGTGTTGTCGGATAAGATAGCATGCATTTTAACCTGAAACAACACCAGCTAACTTTGCGAGCAACATGTCATTATCGACTAAGTCGAATGCTTTTCGAAAATCGAATTAAGCAGCATCAGCGTACCCCCCACTATCCAATAATTAATTTGGAGTTGGTTCATCATCATCATCATCATTTCAGCCGAAAGACGTCCACTGCTGGACATAGGCCTCCCCCAGGCGTCGCCACATTGACCGATCCCGTGCGTCTCGCATCCAGCGAGCATGGAGTTGGTTGGTCGGCGCAAACATTTCTTGTTCTATACTTCTCTGCTAATCGTCATCTCACTAATATTCCTCTTGCTAGAAATAATAATATATAGACTAAAAATAGTAGAACGAAAATCAAATGAATCTTTCCATCCACTGTACATTTTGTGGGTTACAAATATTTAACTTAATTAACTTCGCCATGTGACCCTCAGAATATTTGAAATGGATCCCTTCCTATCCACATCCGCTAAAAGGGAGATGAAAACCGAAATAGATTTCTTTTTGGATTCCATGACGCGTATGATTTTGTTTATTATGTTCTAAAAGCCTCCGGCTTTCCACATTATTCATTGAACTTTTTATTAAGAGAGACAAATAATAAAATTGTTTGCAGTGACCTAAATAATTAATTGCTTTGCAATCGTTCCTGCCTCCTCGTTGGTTGGTGGTCGGTAGCGCCTCTGCTGAGCTTGAGTTCTCGGATCGAGAAAAAGTTTTAATGGATTTATTCTTCAGTAATTTCTCAGCTGCATTTTACCTGTCAAGAATGACTTATGGCTGCCAAACCTGGAGCCTAACTAAGCAAACAAGATGTAAGTTTGAAACATGCCAGCATAGTATGGAACGAAGCGTACTGAACATCAAAATAAAGAATAAAATAAAACTATATAACTTAAGGATAAAAATTAGAATAACTGATGTCATGTACTGTATTAAAAATCTAAGATGGAGCTGGGCAGGACATAATATGAATATTAGCAAAAAGGCCAAATGGTGTAGGGACGTAACAACGTGGTGCCCAAGACAACTTAAAAGGAAGTTAAACCCACGTAATCAGCTTACACGCTAAACAGT
The DNA here is from genome assembly GCA_964057195.1 of Orthosia cruda. Taxonomy (NCBI): domain Eukaryota; kingdom Metazoa; phylum Arthropoda; class Insecta; order Lepidoptera; family Noctuidae; genus Orthosia; species Orthosia cruda. Next base: position 44,826,060 of record OZ059830.1, on the reverse strand, counting down.
GAACTTAACAAAACATATTAACATCGTCATGTTCGGACCTGCGTGTTCAGTGAGGCAGAAAATGGCGTCTACTTCCATTGTACTGTCTGATTGTTCGCTGACTATATTTTATGAACGCTTGATATAATAGTTTAGACGGTTTTGCTAACAAATTAATACATATAATAAATCTGTTAAAAAGTTGTATTTGTATATCGAAAATATTTGGACATACCGTGTGTCCTAAATTGCACTTTATTTCCATGCATTTTGTATGAAATTTGAATGGAATAGGAAGCCGCCCGATGCCATTTCTATGTGGTCTGCGCCAAACAAGACCAGCCCAAACCAACTTGAAGTATTATTTAGTTTTTGGGTTCATCGCAATCGGTTCACGCTATCAAAAAATATATGCATTTAAAATGTTCAAGAAGTAAAATATTACAAAACACGCAATTCAGATACTTGGACAGTTGAACTCCATATTCGATAGATGGCTTTGTGCATTTGACGTCATTTTCTCAATGGTGGTGATAATATTCTCCGTGGAAGAATGATCATAGAAAAATATTGGTAGGCAGGATAGCCAGGGTAGGGTAGACAGTACAAAATATGTGTAGATTTCCTACCTATTAAGTGTCAATTTTGCTGTAACGTCCGTTGCTATTAAGCTAATTATGTTTCTTTAGATAAGTTATGGTTGCTATTCAGAAGATACGATAGAGGCATAGATTTAAATAGTTTGCTACTATATAACCCAATGGATGAATGATAATAATTGTAAGCTAATCATTAACTAATTAATAAATCAATTTTTGATGTCAGTCGAATGATTTTGTTTCTGAATCAGTCATATTAGGGTTGATGACAGGGTACGCAACAGCAAATTCTATTTAGTCCGTCAGATAGATTTCCAAAAAATATTGAACACGTATTTTTTGCTTACTCAAATCAATAAAAAATCACCAAGATAAAGCGCATCAAAGTTCAGGAGTGGGGGCTTGTGACGTCACTTCTATGTAAAAAGTGTACCAAGGCATTCGATATTTTAATGCACTGTATCGTCTTAATTTTTTGTTAACTTGACAAAAGAAAAAATACGTGTCCAATATGTTTTGGAAATCTATCTGATGGACTAAAAATATTTTTTTAGTCATCATCCCTATTATACACTATGCACCAGCCATGTTGTATTTTCATCACCCTTGGTAGAGAATGCCTAAGACATTAAGTCCGCCCTTGTATCTTTGTGCATGAAGTTTTAAATGAATAAATAACACCAGTTGTTTGGTGCGAAAACAACCCATGGCGTGACAAGCCAATCTCAGCACTATCAGCTTCCCATTCTCCATATTTAAGCTACCAAGTCATATCAAAATAATAAAATGAACTCTTTCCTTCCAGCCTATCAAACCATTACATCTGCCCCGTCTTCAAATGGGGAACAATGAAGGAATGGGAGTTCGGACTGCAGAGGGTTATTAACTTCCCTCCTTCAAGAAAGCAGAGTGAAAGGACGTACCTTCTGAAGACCTTGGCTGGATGCCCAGAGGCTGAGGAGAAGATCAACAGGCTCCTGAATATTACACTTCTGCAGGGCCATGCGAATTTCACGGAGACAGATGCTTTTCTAATATTCAGTATGCTGACTGGTTCTGCAACTGGGTATACTACTCTGTTCAACTTCCTTTGCAACAACTGGGATGTGTTAAGAGAAAAGTAAGTGTTATGTGTCTTTGTTTTAGAAGTAGGTATTTGTATTAAAAAGATACCTATCGCGTTGAATTTATTCACCACGCCTTTTAAATGTCTGATGTCTGATATAAGAACAGCCTAAACCCCGATAAATTAAGATTTTTTTGAGTTAGAATCTACTTTGACTTAGACATGACATGTATTTAACTCCAAATTCTCTACTCAGAAACTGGTCCATTCAGTGGAAGTGTTTATGAGAATAGTTGAATCATAACTTTGATAAAGCAAAAATTAACTGTGAAGACTCTTTGCAAATAATTGCAGTTTCAATAAAGGCCAACCAAATACCAACACGTCATCGTCTTGTTGAAAGCAATGATGGACATAACAATTCAGCAGGCAGACGTTAAAGATCATAATTTATTGTTTGAGAACATTTCAAGATCATGAGGCTGTCTACTACGACTGTCTGTTGTGTGCTTGTGTCATTGAACTGTCCAATATTGAGTTTGTGACGCAGACACGCTGCTTTGTAAAAAGTCAGTCACACTTTTATGTAAGAAATTGACAGCAACATCAGCACTTCTTTGAAACGGGTTAGAGATATAAAAACCTGCAAAGTACGAGTCTGACTCGCGGACAGAGGGTTCCGTATCAACAGTTACATTCACAAAAATAAATAGGTAACATTAAAAGCACCGAACATTGCTCTAACGAAGGGACTAAATTAACTTTGCCGTTCGATAACTGTTGTACCCATACATATAAATACAAAATGCTTACATTTCCAAGCACATTTTATAAGTAAGTCGACTTTTATTCATAACCCTGTAAAGCCTACTTAGCTGTGATAGTTTTCATTTTATTTTCGTTATATACTACTGCCGTGAATTTTTCACATACCCAAAAGCAACGATTTAGCTGGTAGGAATGGAGGGGGGACTCTTGACTCTAACAAAAATTAGCCATTTAAAGCCAAATTTTAAGCAAACGGATCCCTGAACTGAAAAATGGTTTTCACAGACCCGTAATATTTTTGAATGGCCTATCTAACAATACCCTAAAACAAATCTTCCTACTTTACGTGTACCGTAATTTTTTATGGTTCTATTATACGACTTTTTTGGCGTGATTAATATGTATATCCAAGCCAAATTAAAGCTTTCTACTATTAAAAGTCTCTGAGCTAAGCTGCGGATGGACAGACGGACAGGCAGATAGACATGGCGGCATGGGTTCCTTGTTGACTACGGAACTAAAAATGGCCAGACAGTCTCTTAATTTTAGTGTTCAAAAATATTGCTGTTCTTTTTATTTAAGTACAATATAGAATTTATTCATCATTATTATTTGCCTATTGTAGTCAGCTTCTAGACAAAGGACTCCCCCAATGCATTATATTTACCAAGATATCTACCACTCTTACAAAAGCGGGTGTATAAGATCATTAGGCCCGAACTCCACCAAAGCTGAGATGTGCGGCAAGTCCGGCTGAGCGGAGACGAGATGTATGAATAACGAAATTCTATTGGTTGTTTAAAAAACATCTCCTCTCTGCTCGTCTCGTCTCTGCTTTGGTGGAGTCCGGGCCTTATTGATCACATTTTTAACCCCGACGGAAGAAGAGGGGTGTTATAAGTTTGACGTGTGTTGCTGTATATCTGTGTCTGTGTGTCTGTCTGTGGCATCATAACGCCTTAACGGATGAACCGATTTTGATTTAGTTTATTTTGTTTGAAAGGTGATTGTGTCGAGAGTTTTCTTAGCTATGTTTGAATAAGATCGGTTGAGCCGTTCAAAGGTTAAGGGCGTTTTACTGTTTGAATCGCGATGTTTTCGCAAGATAAATGTGTCGGGGGGTTTTTTAAATTTTGAAATTTTACTTGTTGTTAGTAAAGTATGTGGAATATTTTTCAATCTATGTACTTAGTCATCGCGTCGCTACCGCCTATCACCTAAAACAACTGCCTCCCATAATCGCATTTGCATCACTCAAAGGGTTTAGCAGCGGAGTGCACAGGTAGAGAGAGCTTGCCAGCTTAATGGCTATGCACCACAGCCGCCAATTTTCCTCATTTGTGTCTACCGCCTAACCATGTCTGAATAATTTAGCAGGGCAGCGAGAGCCAAAACAAAGTTAACTTGTGTGGAAGTTTCCCGAGCTTGTTTTGTTGGTACGGGCTATAGAAGTTTAGCGTTAAAATTGTTGGTACAACTTCTGTCTGCCTTGATTAAACCTACTGAAACAATAGAAAAACCAGTATGATTAGCGTGGATAGACGTTTCGGGCTACAGGTTAAAAAAGCGCAACGTGTGGCATTATGTAAATCCAGAGCACCTTAGGCAATTAGCTCCGTTAACATCTTGCTAATTAGAAAGTATTTCTATACGCAACATTGTCTGTTCTCATACAGTACCAATACGGGAAAACAAGAACTCAATAGGGTAGTTGACAGAAAATATATATTTAGCCCGTCAGTAAGATAACCTAAAAATATTGGACACGTATTTTTTCTTTTTCAAAAAAAATTACGACGATACTGAGGGATCTCTGGACCCTGGGAACCCCGGGAAGTCGGCTGCAGTAAAACCACTTCAATCGCGTAACAGATTTATTGAGAGACTGGCTCACCCATGCAAGGTTGTACATACCCACTTATTGCCTAGAATATATAATATAGAAATACCTACATCACACCTCCACACTTAAACTTCTAGTATATAACTAATACAGGAAGATATAAAACTAAACGTTACATTAACTTACACACTAACTTAACCTAATTATAACTAAACTTTTACCTTATGTACTATCATAATAATAACAATATATTCTTACATCTAATCGAACTCAAATCCATATCTAACTGGTTTCTTGCGCATACGGATGGGACGGTTCACGGGATCCGGGACGGTCGCGGCCGTCGGCGATAATTTACTGCCGACTGGTGGTGACGATGGTGCCCTACGGGTTGGTGAGGTCTTCGTGACTGCTGTATCCACCGCGTCACTCACTACTGGGCCGTCGCCCCCGGCTTCGCCCCTACTCGTCCCCTCCCGAACCCTTGGCTCCGATATACTTGGAGACAGCTGTTGCTGTTGCGGTTCAACGACATCCTCACTGACCTGTCCCTTGGACATTACGTCTGGGTACATTATACTTGAACGTCGAGTTCTATGCCTAATTTGATCGCTATGCCGTGTGAGAAGTCGACCATCATCGCTGTTTACTACATACCTACGTGAACCTTGTTGGTTTACTACTGTTCCTTTTAACCACTTGTCTTTGCTACCGTAGTTCCTGGCCCATATCGTATCACCAACGGTGTGTTGCAATGGTTCAGTGCCCGCACTCGTCGACTGCTGACACTGCACCCCTTCCACGCGGTCCTGACGCGCGCGGTCTGCGCGCAAAAGATCTAACCGAGAACGCAACGGCCTACGTTGTAACAGCATGGCGGGACTTTCCCCTGTAGTGCTTTGAATACTATTTCTATACGCTAGTAGGTATGTCTGTAAGGCTGTGTCGATGTCTACTGCCTCTCGGACTGCCTTTTTTATTGTTCGCTTACATAATTTGACGGCATTTTCTGCTGCCCCGTTTGAAGCTGGATGATATACTGGGGAATACGACTGCTTTATACCGTTAAATTATAAGAATTCTCCTAACTCCGTACTAGTAAATGGTGGGCCCTGGTCGGATACAACTTCCAAAGGCAAACCGAATCGCGCAAATAATGACCTCATAACCTTAATGACAGCCGAAGCATTTGTTTTATTCATTTCGAAAATTTCAATCCACTTTGTACTGGAATCTATGATTACGAAAAACGTTTTTCCCTGGTATGGGCCTAAAAAGTCTACATGTAATCTACTCCACGGCTGGGCTAAATACGGCCAACTACGTGGTGCAGCCTGCGGCGGCGCAGCTGCTTCCATCGCACATGTTTCGCAAGAGAGGCATGTCGATTCGATGTCTGCGTCTATATTAGGCCACCACACAAAACTTCGAGCCATCGACTTGGTCTTAACTATGCCCATGTGGCTAACATGGAGCTCTTTTAGTATTGTGTTCCGAAGAGTTGGTGGTACAACAATTCTATAGCCCCACATAATACAACCCCGTTCCACATATAATTCGTGTCGCCTATTATAGTACGGTTTCATCAATTCGTCTGTGCAATGCGACGGCCACCCTGACTGTACGCTCACCATCACTCTACTAAGCACCTGATCCCGCGCTGTTGCTAGACGTACATCATCATTCGTCACCGGCAAAAAACTTTCTGCAAAATTTAAATAGGTATATTCACGCCCGATTTTATTCTTAACTGTTGGTTGAGGCAGTCGCGATAATGCGTCGGCACAGTTTTTAGCAGACGCAACATATTCTATATCATACGAATAGCCTGTTAGTATTATTGCCCACCTTTGCAACCTGGATGCTGCCATAACCGGAATACCTACTTTATTTCCAAAAATGTATGTTAGGGGTTTGTGGTCTGTTCTTAAAGTAAACTTCCTACCATACAAGTACTGATGGAATTTTTTAACACCGTATATAATCGCTAATGCCTCCCTGTCAATTTGTGCATACGATCTCTCCGCGGAGTTAAGTGTGCGTGACGCGTATGCAATTGGGCGTTCGCCCTCCGGCGTGATGTGCGAGATGACGGCGCCTATTCCCGTGGCGCTAGCGTCTGTCGTCAGCACAAGCGGTAGCTCCAGGGTGTAATGCACAAGCACTTCACTCGTGCTCAGTGCCCGCTTAACCCGAGCAAAGGCTACCTCACAAGCATCGCTCCATACGTACTTCACCCCGGCAAGCAACAAATTATACAATGGTGTAAGGATCGAACTTACATTTTTTATAAATTTACCATAATACATGACCATACCTATGAATGCTTTCAACTCCGTTACGTTCCTCGGTATCGGAGTTTTAACAATTGCTTCCACTTTATCTTTGCACGTGTGAACACCTTCCCTACTTATTACATACCCTAAATATTCGAGCGATTCCACAAAGAAAGAACATTTTTCTTTTTTTACTTTTAAGCCACTCGACTTCAGACGTTCAAAAACTTTATGTAGGCTACTTAAGTGTTGGGGTGTGTCCTTTCCCGTTATAATAATATCATCTAAAAAAACTCCTACGTGCGGTATATCTGCAAACAATTGTTCTAAACGTCGTTGAAATATTCCTGGGCTCGACGACAACCCATACACCAATCGTTTATACATGAAAAGCCCTTTATGTGTGTTTATTACCGCATATCTCCTAGTATCATCCAGTTCAAACTGTGCGTACGCCTGTGACAAATCGATTTTACTAAATCTTTCGCCCCCGTGCAACCGAGACAAAAGATCTTCTACCTTAGGTAATGGATAACGGTCGACTTCTAACACTTTATTCAAGGTTAGTTTAAAATCGGCGCAGACTCTAATGGTACCATCTTTCTTGACGACCGGCACGATTGGTGTTGCCCAGTCTGAGTGGTGGACGGGAGTGAGGATGTCGTCGCTCACCAGCTGTTCCAGTGCGCGCTCAACCGGCTCCCGCAGCGCGTACGCCAACGGGCGCGCGCGCAGGAAAATCGGTCGCGCGTCCTCGCGCACGCGGATGCTCACTTGTCCTCCCGTGAACCGCCCCAGGCCATCCGCAAACACCTCACAGTATCTGGAACTGAATTCCGAGAAATTAAAATCCAAATTCCGATTATTATTGACTTTATTATAATGCATAGTCGACACCGATATATTTAGCTCCGCTAACCATTGTCTACCTATTAAAACGGTTTTTCCATTGTCAATAACATATAAATCCAATATCTTTTCCGTATCATTATATTTAACAACGGGTTTAATAACACCTACAGGCCTAACTAGTTCACCCGTGTAATATCTTAAAACCAACTTAGTGGGTTTAATACTTAAACTGGAAAACTTTTCCTGATATAATTGGTAATTAATGCACGAGATTGCACTCCCCGTGTCACATTCCATTCTTAAGTCACAACCGTGCACACTTACATAAATCATAATAGGTTCACACTCTCCAAGTGATAAGCGATTAATAGGTACCATTACCTCGTCACTGTCGCTCTCCGTCGAGTAAGCGCCACACCTGTCGCCGCTGCCCTGCCCGTCTTCTTTTATGTTATTTAAGGAATTATTCTTGGTCAACCTCGGACACATCCTCTTCAAATGTCCCTCCTGGGTGCAAATTCTACACACATACAGTTTGAATTTACACGTATTCGAATTGTGTTTGCCTCCACAGACTTTGCATTCCTCATTTTTAGTGCCCGCTCGAAGTAAGTTGTAACCCGCTCCGCTTGTGGTACTTGGACCGCCGCCGCCGGATTGTCGTGAGTCACGCGTCGAGCGAGTGTTTCGCCTCGCGGCCGGCTGATAGCCGCCGCCGCCTCCCCACGCCCCGCGCCTTCCTCCGCCGCCCTCATGCCCGATCTTATGAACGGGTATGGACTCCGCATCCGCTGCACTGCCGCCGGTCTTTCTTCTCGTACCGTCTTCCACTATTGCCGCGTTTGTCTCAGCCGCCTCCATCGATAAGGCCAGCTTACACGCCCGGTCGATACTGATACTGTCGTCTTCAGTAAACAACTTCTGCCGAATGTCATCGTTTACTAAGCCGCACACAAATTGATCTCTCATATTTTCTTTTAAACTGTCCGCCGTAAAACAACAATCTTTACTCAGTCTTTTAAGCTCCGAGAAGTACGTCGCGATATTTTCACCAGGTTTTTGAATCCGTTGCCGAAATTTGAACCTCTCAGCGAGCATACACGGTTTGGGGTTTAAGTGTCCTTTCATTACCGCTATTAACTCCGAATAAGTCTTTGTGGATGGTTTAACGGGTGTGCATAAATTAACCATTAACTCATATGCACTATTACCAATGACAGTAATTAAAGTTGCGACTTTTAATTCACTTTTTACACTGTTGGCAATAAAGTATTGATCTAATCGATCCACATACGTGTCCCAATTGTCTTTCGTTAGGTCAAACGCACCGATCTTTCCAACCGCCATCTTAAGTCCGTTATTCAACTTCACACCGCCCAGATCGTACACGAAAAAAAAAATATTTCCACAGCACCTTTAGAGTTTTCTGGTCGCAACATAAAATTTACACGCGTGAAATCACTTAATCGTCGCCACTGAGGGATCTCTGGACCCTGGGAACCCCGGGAAGTCGGCTGCAGTAAAACCACGTCAATCGCGTAACAGATTTATTGAGAGACTGGCTCACCCATGCAAGGTTGTACATACCCACTTATTGCCTAGAATATATAATATAGAAATACCTACATCACAGATACATTGCGTTGAAAAATCGTGTGATGTCACGGTGTGCTACACTTTATACTGACAAAGTGACGTCACAGCCCCGACTCCTGAAATTTGATGCGCTTAATCTTTGCCAATTTTTATTTATTTAATAAAGCAAATTAAAAAAATCAAAAAACCCGACTGCTTCAAAAGGAACTAAAAAGACGTAAACAAGAAAAAAATCATGCTGTGCAGTCGGAGGATACATATTCGCGAGCTGGCTGACCAAAACTGCACGACTGAATTAACTTTTTTTATTTACAACTTTTTAGTTACTTTTTAATTAGGTACATTTAAACATAGAAGTGTTGTATATTTTTGAAATCACCTCTTAAAACCCTTTATTTTGATACCCAACCCGATGGGTTTGGAAGAAAAAAAAAATCCCTCACAAAATGACGCCCAAAATCCGCCATTTTTTTCTTTTTCAATTTTTATGTTGCCAGTGACACTCGCAGGGTTAAGACGAATCGATTGACGTAAGAATCATCAAAATCGGCCAACGCGTTTGGTCTCTAGAACGCCACATAGGAACAAACATACATACATACATACATAGACTGATAAACACATTACCCTCCTTCGGCATCATTTTTCTACCCAGAAAACATGCCTTTTATATCGATTGCAAAATCATGCATTAGAGAAATTATAAGCATTGACATTTATATGTGTTCTACAGGTACATAAGCAGGACAAACCTCTGGGACAACCTCATCACTTCAGCCACATCCCAGTTCAAGACAGAAGAAGGTCTAGAACTGGTAAAACAATTATACGTCGGGCACCAAGGACAGTTTGGATCCGCTGAGCACCTCATAGAGAAGTCCATGAGGAACATCAGGGTTGAAGCCGAATGGTCAGCACAGAACCTGCCAGTAATTGAAGCATGGCTGGACAATTTCCTAGCCAGTAGTGATGTGAAAGATGACAAGTTTATCAACATGTGATTTTATTTTGTTGTATCTAGGGTCGATTTTTTAATAGTCTGTCAAGTTTTATCGCACGAATATATGAAACATGATTATTTGGCATACGAAACTCAACACACAATGTACTATATGGAGGTGTGACATACCTGCTGACCTAATAAAGGTTGTCGATTCCCGGGTTCGATTCCTGGGTCAGGCAAAGTTTTCTGGCTTTTCCCATCTAAAATTTTTCAATAGCAGCCTGGAGTTTAGATTTGTAACTCTGCCTTACCCTTAGAGAAATTATCATTCATCATTTCAGCCGAAAGAAGTCCACTGCTGGACATAGGCCACCCCGAGGCGTCGCCACATTGACCGATCCCGTGCGTCTCGCATCCAGCGCCTTCCCGCAACCTTAACCAGGTCATCAGTCCACCTAGTGGGAGGCCTTCCAACGTATCGTCTTCCGGTTCGCGGTCGCCATTCCAGAACTTTTCGGCCCCATCTGCCATCCGTTCTGCGAGCAATGTGCCCTGCCCACTGCCACTTAAGTTTGGCAATTCTTCCGGCTATGTCGGTAACTTTGGTTCTCCTGCGTATATCATCATTTCTAACGTGATTACGCAAGGAAATTCCGAGCATAGCCCTCTCCATTGCCCTTTGGTTGACTTTAAACTTTCTGATAAGGCCCATTGTGAGCGACCACGTCTCGGTCCCATCGGTGATCACTGGCAACACACACTGGTCATAGACTTTTGTCTTGAGACACTGCGGTAAATTGGACGAGAAGATACCACGCAACTTCCCGAACGCCGCCCAGCCGAGTCGGATTCGTAGGTTCTTCGAGAAATACAGGCGTGATATTAAGTTGTGTATGTTGTCAATCTACCAGTTTTATTGCTCTGTTAAAAATTATCATACTATTAAAAAATGGGCCTTTATTTAAGTGATATAAGTATTTTATTTATGTAGAAAGGCGACGGGATCGTTTTTTAACTGGGATGGTGGTCCCAGTTGTCTGATTGCTTTATTATTTAATTAAATAGGTTTAATGAGAGATTGGCGTTTTATTTGATATTTTCGCTATCAGTCCAAATGGATTAGGGGTATTTAAAACCTCAGCCCTCTTATGACATGCCAATGACGTCATACTTCCGTTTAGGAATAGAGACGCAGATATACAGAACGAATAGTACTAGCAAAGAATACTAACTATTAAGTAATAGCCCCTTATTATTTACAACGGTGATGGCTTTGACAGTCGAAGGTTCAACATCTCTAGAAGATATGCAAGTACTTCTGCTTAGATTGCAAGCCAACCCAGTTCGCATAGGCAAAAGAGAGTTATTTGGTGTTCTGGATCATCATCATTTCGACCGAAAGACGTCCACTGCTGAACATAGGCGGGAGGCCAAGTGTTGCCGAATCAACCGGTCTCGTGCGACAGGCGGAAGCCCGCAAACTTAACCATATTCCAAACCAAAATCGCCTAACTAGGTCAAAGAAAAAGCACTTTATTCAGGGTTGCATAGAGAGAACTTGGTCATCGAACTGAAAGTACGTAACTTAGTTTTTCAACTGCACAAGGTTCTTTTACATTTTTGGTACAACCTTCAGTAGTCAGTCGAAGTGGGCAATCCCTAAAGTTCATTGCAAATGGATGATTCAAAATTGCATTTTGATTTTTCTTTGAACTAAAGATATAACTTTGTATATCTTCTGAAATTCAGAATGGTCACATGTAGGTATGTGGACTTAGAACAACTCTATAATTCATATTTTAAGGCGTTTGGTAAAGTGATGAAAAAATCCCATAAATATTGGGAAAAGGATTTGCATGGCATGATTTAACGACAAAATCAAAGGAAGAACAAAAATCCCGAGAATACCGCACAATATTTTGAACAGTAACAATCTTAAATCTTTTTTCGCAAGTTCGGTCATGCATGGCGTACTGCTCTCACCTCTGGGACGGATCTGCCAAATACCAGCTTGATGCACTTGAGTCGATTAACAGAAGGGCCAAGAGGCTTATTGGCAACAATGCACTGGTCGCATCAAAGCTCCAGAGCCTCGTACATGGACGCCGAGACACCAGCCTGTCGGTTTTTATCAGTTACATTTCGGGAGTTGCTGCACAATTTGATGCCATCTAGCCCCTTCCATCATCGCACTGCAAGACGTACAGCAATGCGACATCTGTACATGGTGGACATCCCACCTGTAGGTATGCAACAATGCGTTTTGATAATACTTTCATTGTGCGCACAGCTAAGTAGTGAAGATCTTTGTTTTGTAATAGCTACACTACAACCTTGGGGTCTTTAAATCAAGAGTGAATAGGTTACTTCTAGTCAAGTGTGCTTCACCGTAGACCACATCATCGCATACCTCCATACCATCCGTTTCGATAGTGGTCAAACGTTACCGTTAATAAAAAAAAAAATGAAAACGGATCTAAAATGCGTAAAGGCACCTTAACCAGGATATTTAAAAAAAAAACAGATGATAACGTCTTTCATCCTCAACTTGAATACCTAGTTAGCACGAAAAATTTCGTATTACTTTACGTTTGAACTGGGGTTATAATAATTTCATTATATCCGTTCAAGTGAGCACTGTGAATAAAGAGGTCGGAGTCGTTTTCAAAGACAATTTAAAGAGAGCAGGTGGTGGGTTTGGGTAGAAAGCGGATCCGCCTGTCTATCGGGTTGTTTTCAGTTATATTATTATCTGTTGGAGTAATTGGTTTCGTCAGATTCGTTCGGCCATTCTGGCGTGATTGAGTAATAAACATAAATCCACACATTAGCATTTATAATATTAGTAAGACGTAAGATTAGGCCGAGAATCGGCACTTTTCAGACCTCAAAAATGTCAACATTTCCTATTGTTTTAGTTCGGAAGAATAAGGGGAAAAAAAAACTCCCGAATATAAGGTATAATATATGCCGCTCAAATACAACACCAATGTACCTCTACTTAGATAAATACTTATTTTATAAAACATTTGTATTTCTTATTGAAACGCTAACAAGAAATACTACTAACACCATCTAGGTGCGTGACGGCAAATCATTCATTCTTCATTTTCACTGCACGAATGGTTCTGAGTGTTTTGTATTGGACATACATGGATAGTTCAATACTTGTATTTCGACACAAAATAGGATTTTCACAATAATTGAGTGAAGCGAACTACGTTGTGCAGAAAATCTTATAGAGATTAAGAAAAAAGAAAGTAAACTGCCGGCTACTTTTTTTGGAGCCTCATATGAACACTAGGCGCCAAAAATAATAATATATACAGATGAAACTCCTGAAATACATACTTCTGAAATACTTACTGGTGTTGATCCCCATGATATCACCTAAACGAATAAGTTGGTACATATATTTTTGGGGTCAACTTATCGACTGGGGATGACGCATCTTCAAATATAGTTTGTAACAATACCTACTCATCAATAAGTATAAAAACCCACAGTATAATTTTTAAACATTACGCAAATCAATGAACTCTACACCAATGACCTTCCAGCGATAAAGATTTTATTGGCTCCAAACATTATAAGAACCGATTCCTAGTATTAAAATATCACGGGTTTGAAAGATAACCTTTTATGACAGTAAAGATGAGGTCACACTGTTTGCTGAGCTAAGTTAGCTGAGTTTAAGGAACTCTGCGAATTATTTTCTTAGTGAGCCTAGATAATGATAATGTCTGCTACCTTGACTTGCAGACATTATCATTGGTTGCCAAATTCCCTTTAAATAATTAGGTATTGCCAAAAATTATTGGACTCCTACGAAAAGAGTATGAAAGCGTCCAAAAATTTTAATTATTTAAAGGGATTTGTTATACTCTTTCATGGAGTCATACCCTTTGCCCTACCGAATTCACTTACGCAATTAGGCTACTGACCATAGTCATTCAACCCTAATGAGTTGCAGCCTTTCTGTTTGTGTCTAATCTACGCGCATATACCAACCATACATGACTATGTATATTTATGTACTTGTCGCATCAAGGCTGGCCGATAGATGTAAACCATCGGGAAGTTAGGATGTATTCCTTTAGGTTAAGACATCGTGTGTGGGCAGGTCGGTGGGTATAATCGTGAAAATGAAATCACACAAATTATTCGATACAGGGTTTATTCAAATATTCACAACTTATTTAGTAACTAAGTTGTGATTATATTGTTACAATCTTGTTTACTAATATTACGGATCGACAGTGATTCTACAACGTCTTGGCTTTAAGGAGGTCAGCACTCAACTGCTATATTCTGCTGTCCCCACCACGCAAGTGTTTGTTCTTGATTTGCCGCCAGGGGCGTGCTTGTGATTTGTTTTGACGTTCGTACCATTGACTAAACCCGACATACTTCAAATTTTTCTTTAACGCACGACAGGGCCTAGTAAAACTGAAATTATATCACCAACTAGCTGCCACCAGCGGCTCCGCCCGCGTGGTATTAGTACTTCACCCAATATCTTTATAAATTATTGCCTGTGTTATTCTGATGCGTATGCTATATTTTTGTAAAGTTTCTGTAAACTTTGAACAGTTCAACTACTGAACGCAGTAAAGTAGCAGTAGTTTTTGAGTAAAAGAGTAATAAACATCCATCCATCCTCACAAACGTTCACGTTTATAATATTAGTATGATAATGATAGCTGTCAAAGCGTGAAGGTGTGGTATATGTAGGTATGTCAATGAAATGTCAATCTTGTAACTTTCGGGCTTTGGAGTAGACAATCGTTATTGCTGCTAGAAGATGAGCAGCCGAATTGCGTAAGTGAATTCGGCAAAGGAAACAGTTTGGAACCTTCTCAAAAACGTCTTTACGTATTGGATATTACACTCTGAAAAGAAAAGGAGATGAAACTTTCCATGACCAATATTTTGACGTAGAATTGATTGTAAGGAATAAAAGTTTTTATTCACGTCAGTATAAAAGTAATAAATAAACTCGCGCTAAAATCAAAAAAAAACGGTGACGTTTGAAATTTTGAAGACCTCTCTACGCCGGCGGGCGCCCCTAGAGCCAAATTCAAACGCGATATCATTACGAGAATATAATTCGCGGATTGTGTGGTCAATAGTTCGTTTCTACCGTGGATATCGCTGAACACCTTCTGTTTTTGGGATGAATCTAGCTATTTTTCTATTTTTGTATTGGCTTGTGTATCTATTGAGTTGTAAGTACTCTCCGCTATACATAGGCCAAGCTAAGTTAGCTTAGCGGACAGTGTAGCCACCGCTGAAGCCCTGTCACACACATTTACACGCTCGGGTGCGACCGACCTTTAGGGAGCGAGGTTAGGACATTTTAGTTAATGAGAACTTTGAAGGGTGAAATTTTGGATTAACGTGAAATATGATCAATTTGGTCCTGCAGTGAGATAATAACAGCTTTGTAGAAGTTAATGAAATCTAGTTTCTGATCAGTAAATATGATATCAAATTGTGTTAGCTATCACACATTGTGAGCAATATTGATTAAACAGTTGGCAAATACATAGGTAAATGAGATTTGCAGGCTGACTAAGCATTTATTTAATATTCTGCTACAACAGCTTAAATTACCTTTAGTCAGACTACTCATTCTAAAAGTTGGTGACTATTGAAATGAAGGCAAATAAAGGTATGTGGAGGAAGAAAACATAATGTGCCGATCATACAAATAAGAGGTGAGAACAATACATTCAGAATGTGGTCTTCATTCCAGGTTGCCTGGAAGAGAACGCGGCAAGCGATAAGGCTGTATATTTTTTAGTTTTAAGTTTCTTTTGTTCCTGTATTTTCTGGTGTACAATAAAGTAATAAATAAATGTCCGTGTTGTATGCATTTGATTGTAGTAAATTGTAATGAGCTTCAGGCCGTAAAATACACTTATTTTTTTTTAATAAATTTCTTTTTTATAACGCAGAAATGTGCAGGGGTTCTTTTTAGGCAATAATAAAATTAAAACTATTTGGCTTAGAGCTGTGATGTTTTTGACAGTGTGTAGACCAACTTAAAAACTAATTAAATTCCTATAAAAGACAAAACAAAATCAAATAAAAAATTGCAGAATTTTACTAATTGCAATAAAAATTTGTGAAATTACGTTTAAAATTTGTCTTTTATGACTCAAAAATATCTTAACTTTTGAGTGTTACATTATTTTTTTTTAGATTTTCTATGCTATGGCCCTAAAAATAACACTACATGTACGCCTCTTTCCCTCAGCTTCGCACCTTAAAATTATCGCAGAATTAATGTGACAAATTGTCAAGCACGCGTTAACTTCTGTGATTGGCTGTTGAAAATTCATTCAACCAATCACAGCAGATCAACGCGTGCTTGACAATTTGTCACATTAATTCTGCGATAATTTTAAGGTGGGAAACTGAGGGTTTGATACTTAGGGCCATAGTTATGTTTTTGTATGGACTATGTGGATAATATCGTAATAATTAAGGCACTAAAATTGCTCTACCAGATAGATTCATCAGTGTGGTGATTTCACCCCTTAATGTGTGGTACTTTTACCGCACAAAATTTAAAATTAGCTGTATTTTACTACCTCAAAGTTGTATTATTACATGCCCGGACATATTATATGCTCCTAGAGTGGTGTTCTATTGACGTTTACACATTGGAAAGCATTCTTGTCGACTATTAATCACAAAACATATTTAGTATATCACTAAAAGTATAAGGTAGAGATTCGGAGACAGCTAAAGTACTCATGAACTACAAACTTATACTGCACAAGTACAGCCTTCCTCTTTCCTCCTTAATGGAAAGCTAACATTATAAGGAACGAAACTAAATTCACTTTGATACGAATATCATTATGTGCACTCGTCTTAAGTTTAATCACACGGAACATGTTCATTCAATTTTTAAACCTTTTTTGTCGCAATAAGGTATAAATTCGTTTAAAGGGGTGGAGGAGAAGGAGTAGCACATAGATATGAGATTTCGGTATACAGTTATTAAAGTTTCGGTAGTCGTTCTGCATGTTTGACGATGTGTGGGGTCCACTGCATGCAAACACGACCATTTCCTCAGAACTATGATATTACTTACTGATGAGTTAATCTCGATTCTAGGGGATTATGAATAGTGTCTGATGAGATTGCTTCGTTGTTCTATAGTGGCTGTGTAAGCGTTGATTTTGGGTATGATGCCCGGGTCGTTATTTCGCGAAGATTTAAGATTGCCCTAGTCGACGGCACGAACTATTTTGTGCGCGGCGTTAAAATGCATGCTACTCGTATCTCATCCGACAACACGTGCGAAAGAGATAGATGATGTGATGAGCAGTGAGAAGCTAGTTTGCGTACGAATACACACTTTTGCGACTTTGTAGCGAAATGGATGATGATTTAGGACGAAAAAGAGTTTTGCAACTTTCATTCTTCTTATGGTATTTATTTGCGCCCAAAGATGCGTTAAAATGAGTGTTGAAATATGGAACTTTCGACACTCATAACTTTCAAATTATAGTTTTTTACTTTTTTGTTTCCATACAGGGCTAGATAATGATGAAACAAATTATTATCATTTTTATTTTGAACGTACACCGTCAAACAGTGGAGTAATCGCCAGACTACGTTTGTATGGAAGATCGACTAGGGCGACCTTAATGGTGTATCTCGATTTTCGCAGCCATGTCTGGATTTCTGCTTAGTCTATGGCAATAGGCTGAACCTTTTATTACGTTACTGAAACATATCTGGCGAAATGTGTGCATAGGTAGGCCTAAATATTTTGTGGCCTGTAGTTTGAAGTCAACAGCCTTATTAGACCTATTTCTGTTGCCAACAAAAATAGGTCTAATAAGTCTCGATTAAATTAACAAAATATGATTAATCCATACTAATATTATTAATTTGAAAGTAACTCTGTCTGTCTGTTGCCTTTTCACACCTAAACCAGCGAACGGAATTATATGAAATGTGGCAAGGTGATAAATGGCATCCTGAGGAAGGACATAGGCTCCACTTAGTAAGAAAAAAAATGTAGGTAGCTTATGGTAGGGAAGGTAGGGTAGAGTAGGTGGGGTAGGAAAGGGTACGTAGTGTAGGCATGTGGGTAGGTTAGGGTAGGGTAGGGTAGGTAGGAATGTTGGGTAGGTTAGTAGATAGGTATGACAGGTAGGTATGATCGGCAGGTAGGTAGTGTAGAGAGGTAAGTAGGTAGGGTAGGGTAGTTAGGCGGGTAGTATAGGATAGGGTAAGGTAGGTAGGTAGCCAGTTGATGGGAGTGAAGCCGCGTGGGACAGCTAGTCTTCTATAACTTCTAAGCTGGATTAAAACTGCCGTTTGCCGTCAACTACTAGTCGATTATGTTTGAATCAAAGTCGATACGGTCGCTTGTTCGAGCGATATCTCGAAGCTTTATAAAATATCGATAACTCATTGCTCGATGCATGATTGAGCGGTAGGAATCGTCGATGGATGTCGATAACAATTGAGGATTGTCTCTACGTACTTTGTTTAAGCTGAAACTGTTTTATTACAATGAATAATTTATTTGAATGAATAAAATTCATTGTTATTCTACCATGTTACGTGGTTTTCCTTATTGATAGCTAAGAGTTTATTCAGTTTCTTAGTAATATTATTATGTGTAATAATGTACTCATTACTTACGGATTCTCAGAGTTATCACGGTGACATTAACGGGCGAGACATACGGTATTATAAGATAACCAGCAGGGACCGTAGTGCGAGTTAAAAATATACTGAATGTGTGAATATACTAAGGGCCGGTTGAAGACCTTGGTAAGTGCGTAACACACTCTGTTGCTTACCCTGGCAGCGTCACCCATCCAAAAACAATTGAACCAAAAAAAATGGTCACCCATCCCAAGACTGACCGTAGTAAGTGTTGCTTACCCTGGCGGAGTCCCCAGCCACTTCAAGTTAAACACAAATGTATCTAGAAACTGACCTCGGTAAGTACTAAGTACAGGGTACAGTCAACA
This sequence comes from Orthosia cruda, assembly GCA_964057195.1. NCBI lineage: Eukaryota > Metazoa > Arthropoda > Insecta > Lepidoptera > Noctuidae > Orthosia > Orthosia cruda. Next base: position 44,807,127 of record OZ059830.1, on the reverse strand, counting down.
TTAATGCGCGTGAGAAAGGTTCGATTCCCAGGTCAGTAACAGTTTGCTTTTTTTTTTATTTACTTAAATACAAAATAACTATTTTTGACAATTGTGTCAAGTTTTTATAATCTAATTAATTTAAAAAGTTTGTAATATTCTAATTTTTTTAAATTAAATAATTGATCTAAATTAACATATTTTTTATAACTCAACCCATACCACAGTTTTCGCCGACCACTATTTTCTTTTTATCGTAATATAAGCCTTTAAAATCATAATATTAATTTTAATCTGCGAATAATCGACCAATTTCCAACAATTATAAATTAGGCTCGTTGACAAGAGATTAACATTGGAATTGGTTCTCAGAAACCCAAAACTGCTGTAACATGTGGTTAATTTGAGATTATTCTCAAATGTGACAAATTGTCAACCGCTTGTCAAACTTGCTGCCAGTTTCCCAGGTCTCAATTATCGGGCTGTTAACGTAATCGACGATTAATCACCTGTTAATTCTACTTTCAGTTTCTCAACACCCAAATGTGACAAGCGTTTAACAATTAAGAAAGTAGAATTAACCGGCGATTATTCGTCATATACGTTAACAGCCCATTAATTGAGAGCTGTGAAACCGAGTATAAGTAACTATTTATCCGGTTTGAGTAAGTTCCTCTTTTTACGAGGTTTTTGTGAGCTTCGGTAAAAATATTATTACATACTTTAATTGTATTTGACGTTAGGGATTTAGGGCCGGTTTCTGAAGTAGACGTCACATCACAAATTAGCTGACAATTTGTCACAAATTAACCAGCCGTCAGTTGTTAGTGAGTTTCTCAACACTTCATCATCGAGAAATTACGTAATCGCTTGTTACAATAAATAATCGGCATTAATTTATTTCGGTTGGCTACCCTAGCTGGTATTCATTCGCTTCATTCGCTACTATAACGTAAACAGTAACTTTAAATACCATTTTATCTTGAGCGGCAGGGTTGGTTTAGCCGCCGAGTTAAGCAAACCTTACCAAGGACGATTTTTGGATGGGTAACCACTTTTTTTGGTTTTCTTGTTTTTGGATAGGTGACCGAACACAGGTTAAGCAACACTTAGCAAGGTTAGTCTTTGGATGGGTGACCACTTTTTTTTTTGGTTCCTTTGTTCTGGATGGCTGACCCCGCCAGGTTAAGCAAAACTTACCAAGGTCAGTCTTGGGATGGGTGACCAATTTTTTTTGGTTCGCTTGTTTTTGGATGGGTGACCCTGCCAGGGTAAGCAACACTTACCAAGGTCAGTGTTTGGATGGGTGACCACTTTTTTTGGGTTCACTTGTTTTTGGATGGGTTGAGTTATAAAAAATATGTTAATTTAGAGCAATTATTTAATTACAAATATTAAATAAAAATAGGATATTAAAAACTTTTTAAATTAATTACAGTATAAAACTTGACACAATTATCAAAAATAGTTATTTTGTATTTAAGTAAATAAAAATAATAAAAAAACAAACTGTTACTGACCTGGGTATCGAATCTTTTTTTGGATCGCTTTTTTATGGATAGGTGACCCCGCCAGGTTAAGCAACAGTAACCAAGGTCGGTCTTTGGATGGGTGACCATCACCACAAAAATTTTGATTACCCATCCTAAAGTATGTCCGTAAAAATCGGGGGCTTTTCAAAACTAGAAGCGACTTCCATAATTTAAATACACGCAGTAAGCACGAAATTGTAATACCCAAATTCAGATTAACGAAAACTAGCAAGTCTTTTCTTATAAACAGTATACGCTTTTATAACAAGTTGCGAAAGTCAGTTATAGAACTGACCGATGGAAGGTTCAAAAACTACATCAAACGTATCCTTATTAAAAAAGCATATTATAAAATCAAGGACTACGTTGAAGATAAAAACATTTGGCCTTAGCTCCTTCTGCGCATGCAGCTTCCCTGGTAACTTGTAAACGGCACAAATATGTGGATGTCTCTAACTATTCTCAATCTCATTTTTCTTTCCTTCTTTTAATTAGACTTTTACAATGGTTTTCAAACATCTTTATAGCCCTTTGCTAAGAATAGTTACAGCACTGATAACAAAATTTGTGCCACATGTTAAATTTAGTCATGTAATACTATTTTTATTTACCTTTGTATAGATTCTTTTACCGATTGTTTTGTGAATGTGTGAACATTGTAGGCCTTCTAGATGCTAGTTAACATTTGTTAACTTTTTTATAAAATATATAATCCTTTTATTTTATTTTTTTAGTTTCTTACGACTTATTGTCATAAGTCGGGCCTACGTTGTCCCCCCATGTCTAAGTACTAATGCTGTAACATGGAAATATTGTAAAACCAAACCATTTTTAAAAGAGTAACCATGGAGTTTCTTGCCGGTTCTTCTCCATAGGAAACGACCAACCCGAACCGTGCACCTTTTGTCGACGTTTTATAAGTGCCCATGTAGGCCTATGTGAAATAAAAAATATTGATTTTGATTTTGAAAGTCACCCCGCTAGATTAAACAACATCAACCAAGGTCACCCATCCAAAAACAAGTGAACCCAAAAAAAGTGGTCACCCATCCAAACACTGACCTTGGTAAGTGTTGCTTACCCTGGCAGGGTCACCCATCCAAAAACAAGCGAACCAAAAAAATTTGGTCACCCATCCCAAGACTGACCTTGGTAAGTGTTGCTTACCCTGGCGCGGTCACCACCCCAGCCGCTTCAAGTTAAACACAAACCTATACAGAAACTGAACTTGTAAATACTAAGTACAGGATACAGTCAACACTGACCATCGAACCTTCCTCACGCGCATTGGTGTGAGGTAGGTTCGATACCCAGGTCAGTAACAGTTTGTTTTTTTTTTATTTTTATTTACTTAAATACAAAATAACTATTTTTGATAATTGTGTCAAGTTTTTATACTGTAATTAATTTAAAAAGTTTTTAATTTCCTATTTTTATTTAATATTTGTAATTAAATAATTGCTCTAAATTAACATATTTTTTATAACTCAACCCATACCATAGTTTTCGCCGACCCCTATTATCTTTTTATCGTAATATAAGCCGTTAAAATCATAATATTAATTTTAATCTGCGAATAATCGACCAATTTCCAACAATTATAAATTAGGCTCGTTGACAAGAGATTAACATTGGAATTGGTTCTCAGAAACCCAAAACTGCTGTAACATGTGGTTAATTCAAGATTTTTCTCAAATGTGACAAATTGTTAAACGCTTGTCACATTTGGCACAAAACTGAAAGTAGAATTAACAGGCGATTAATCGACGATTACGTTAACAGCCCGATAATTGAGACCTGGGAAACTGGCAGTTAGAGATTTTTGGTCTCGCACGGGGTTTTATTTTTATTGTTTAATTCTTGGTTTTTGCTTGATCCTCGTGTCTCCTGTGCGGATCACAAATAAATATAACTTTTCTTTCTTTCTATTTTAGCATAATTTTCTTTTGAAAATAGCAGAACAACGAACAACCGACGAGGCGACATCGCTGTTCAGCGCGAGAGCTCGGGTGTATTCGTGTATTCAACGAATTAGTCCAAGAGCGAGCGAAGCAAGGTCGGGAACTTAGGGCACCTCGACACGGATAGGTTAGATTCGAAGGGGATGAATGAAAACTATGAATGAAAAAAAATCAAGTATTATTTTTCAAGTCTCTGTTTTGAACATTTGTATTGGCCTACTGTTGGTCTACTTAGTATTTCAGTAAGGCATATTTAGTATTTCTGACACCTTTAATTTGAATTTATTATCGCTCGTTTAAATTTTATCCGTTTTTTAACATAGGTACTCCACCGCGTAAGCCTAAAAGTTCTCCTAAGTTAATTTTTAGGTAAACAAAAAACCAGGTTTCCGCTTACTGTCACCAAACGGTTTACTGTTATACTGTTTCAATACTAATTGGACGTTTACGGAAGAATTCGCAATAAGCCAACAGGTGTATATAACAAAGTTATAATTTAGGGGCAAACGCATTATTTTCATTGAAGTTGATTAGGAATTGATGTAGCTCAGCATTAGATAAATATATTAGCTATTTCTGCACCATGATTGGTAATTGAGTGCATTCCTTGAAATGCTTATGTGCAAACTTTGAACTTTGATAACTTGGGTTCTTAATATACAAATCAATGCTTATTTTACCAAATCATGTAACCAGTTTACCGTTGGTCTAGCAAATAATCGCGCAAATGGCGAAGCGAATTGTTAAACGTAGTCTTCAAAATTATCCATGAAATTACAAACAATTATTACGAAGATGAGTGAACAGTTTAAAATAACCCATTCTATTGTTACAAAATACATAATATTTAGAATTAACTCTGCATTCATATTCAGTTGTTCATCCGTATCGTCCGTGTATCACTTTATTATTTGTGTCACTTGCTCACGATTATCACAGCGAGTGATATTTACAAAACGTTTGTGACTAGTGCGTGTGTACATAATGTCTTATTGTGTGTTTTTAATTGGTGAGTTTATTTATTACTTTTTAATTGCATTAACACGTTCGTTGCTGTAATTCCTGAAACAAAGAGCCATTATGTCTCGCGCGCGGCGAGTTCTTGTCAACGAATGTGTTAAACGTAGTTATTATTTTATTTTACTGTTCTGACCAACTCCAAGGCAAAGGCCAGCCTTCCTTTTCATTAGTCACACTAATATTATAAATGCGAAAGTCTGTGAGTGTGTTTGTATGTTAGTTACTTCTTCACGCTCCGGCTGAATGGATCTGGATGAAATTTGGCACAGAGATAGATTATAGTCTGGAATAGCAAATAGGCTACTTTTCATCCCGAAGTAATGTTCCTTTGTTGGCTTGGGATGATATAAAACACTTCGCGCAGGCGAAACCGCTGGCAGAAGCTAGTACCTAATAGAAGTAGTTTTTTGTTTCTTAAAAAAATATTCAATTAAAAAGTAGACTTTGCATGTACCCGTAGTTGTAATATACACGTATAGAAAATTATAATATAAAATATATAATATTTTTTGCACTTTTCGAAAATTGTGTTGTGTTGGCATAGCATGTCTTATTCTTCCATACATCTCAATCATAGTAAATTTACTGTGTCTCAATTGGCATCTCTTATCATCTTTCACACAATCTATAGAAAACAAATGATTACTGAAGTTCGAATAATGTGATGTGTTTTTGTTTTTTACCCGACTGCGTATCGTAAAGGAGGGTAATGTGTTTAACAGCCTATGTATGTTTGTATGTATATATGTTTGTTGCTATGCGGATTTCTAGAGACCAAACGCGTAGGTCGATTTTGATGGTTCTTGATTCGTCTTAACTTTGCGACTGTCATTGGTTACATTAAAATATAAAAAAGAAAAATGGTGGATTTTGGGCGCCATATTGTTGGGGGCCCAATTTTTATTTTTTCCGAACCTATCTTTCGGGGTATCCAACTAAAGGGTTTTAAGATGTGATTTCAAAAATGTATAACACTCATATGTAAAACAAATTCGAAAAAAAGTGTAACTACAAAGCTATAAATAAAAAAGTTGATTAAAATATAAATAAAAACCGACTGCTTTAGAAGCGATCTAAAAAGACGTAAACAATAAGAATATCATGCTGTGCATTTTAAAGGATATATCTGGTTTTGGTCAGCCAGCTCGCGAATGTATCCTCCGACTATACAGCATGATTTTCTTCTAGTTTAAGTCTTTTTAGATCACTTCTTAAGCAGTCGGATTTTTTGATTATTAACTAACATTTTTATTGGTTTCCTTGTGTAGTGTATCAATTAAGTGGATAAGCAGAATAGGCAGTAATATTATTCAGTGTGCAGATAACATAGTAAAACAACAGCAAATAATTAATATTTTGTGATGAAGATTAATTGTTTATTTTGTGAAGACACGTTGGTTCGTCGGCGGTGGGTGTTTGACGACAGGCAAAAAAAAACTATTCTTTTTATTGATTGTCTGTTAGATACTTGGCAACTTACTCAAGATCACAGTACCAAACAAATACTTGTTAAACTTCAAAGTAACAAAAACAGATCGCAGTCTCACAACTTTCTATTTAGATTACAAAGTACTCACAGATAAAACGTCTACTTACAATGAACAATCGTAATTCAATGTTTTGTTCAACTTAGAATGATTGTTGACTGAACAATAATGTTCGACTTCGAAATCTTCGGCTTCGGGTAAATTAGGCCGAAGCCGAAAGTTAAACAAGCGCCGAAATTAAACGAACTGTAAGGAATGGGTGAGAGTGCGATGGAAGAGGTCACGGTCGCTATCGTCAGAAAATAACCAATTTCATAGGTACTATCCATACTTCCTACGGGTACGGGTACCTTCCTTCATACGGTACGGGTGGCTCAGTGGTAACGGTTATGATTTACAAGTTTTAGGTTGTGGGTTCGAACCCAAGCAGGCGCTTTACTTTATGTAAATTATTTCATCACCGCTGCTCTCAAAACGGTGAAGGAAAACATCGTGAGGAAACTGGCATGTCCTAGAACCAAAAATTCGAAGCAACCAAAAACCAAACGAATAACTACCTTATTGGAAGTTATATCTTTGAGCCGTTTGGGGTTGAAACATTAGGTCCATGGAGTCCGAGTGCGCATCGAGTTTTTCGAGAAATTAGCACAAAGCTCGTCGACTTTTCACGTGACCAGAGGGCTGGCCTTTTCTTTGGTCAGAGAATCAGTATTGCCATTTAACGTGGCATTGCTTCCAGCGTTCTGAGCACTTTTCCCATTGACATCGATGTGGACGAATTTTTTGATGCACAATGAGCTCTTTTCCGTCTCCCCTTTATATTTGTTTATAGGTTTTGTTTTTGAATATTCAATTGTATATATGTTTCAATAAATACCTACAAACAAAAAAAAAAGAATTTTGGTATAGAGATAGATTGGATTGGATTAGGTATATAACTACGGGTGCAACTCTGCCTAACTCCGCGGAGAACACAGGCGTGATGTTATGTATTGGCGAAAGATATAGCATACTATATTATCTAGGAAGTACGTTCCCTTGGGATAATTTTAGAATTACACGCGGGTGAAGCCGGTTAAGTAAAAAAAAACTTTTTAACAAAAACATTAAACCGACTTCCGAAAAGAAAGAGCTATTTTTCGCTTTGAAGTGTTGTGTTTTTGAAGTCGGTTTAATTTTTATGTTTAACGTTATTTATATTTCTCTTTTTAGTTTTGGTACCTTATATTACCATAAAATAAGTATATTAAAAATTACTCGTCAGATCTTGATCTTTAAATGGGACCACATTACACACAGCACCAGCTTACAAATAAAAAAAGAATCATCAAAATCGGTTCACCTAGTAAAAAGTTCTGAGGTAAAACACATAAAAAAAACTGACCAAGTGCAAGTCAGACTCGCGCACTGAGGGTTCCGAGCAACCAGCTACATTCATCAAAATAATTAAATAGCATACTGAAGTTCATAAACTATGAGAACACCGAACTATAAGACATTGCTTCTTGCCAAATTTCATGCTTCTAGGTCAACAGCAAGTACCCTGTAGATTCTGATTCCCGTGCGAGTGTAAAATATGCATCAATCTCTTGACTGCATTGATCTAGAAGTTTGATTTTTTCATGGCTGCAAAAAGTCGCAAACTTGATTATATATACGATATTAATTTCAACTCGATACATCCACGCGCTCCCAAAATAAAGGGTCTTGATCTTGAAGACGGACAGACAAACAGACAGACAACAAAGTGATATTGTAAGGGTTTAGTTTTTTTTCCTTTTGAGGTACGGATCCCTAAAAATACAGTCAAATTGAGAACCTCCTTATTTTTGAAGACGGTTAAAAAATAACCAAACCTTTATTGAATTTCTTACGGTTATTAAGCTATTGGTTTTAGGGAGTCTAAGTGCGGAAAAGGGAGTCCCATTACTACTACTAATAATAACTAGCGGTTCAGAGCTATCGGCTTCGGTTTTGGTCGAAAATTGTGGCTGTAATCGATCAATTGGGTTCGGCTTCGGCAACAACTCAACCTTCGGTGGGTCACTACTGAACATTCTAGAATTTCAATGAGCTTCATAAGCGAAGCCATTAATATTAATAGGAGGCCTTGGCACCTCTCTCGAATATTTTACTTCAACTGAAATCAAAAGTTATGAAATTCGGATCATTGAGATCTTTATAAATTGTTTATTGAGTACGCTTCGCTTTGCTAACGATTATGGAAATGAAGTAGCTGGATTTGGGAAAGGAGGAGTACCTTTTAATCGTCGAATAGATTGTTTCTGTTTATTTATCTGAAACGTACCTTTGAAAAGGTTTTGTAGCTTGTTTTTAGGGTTCCGTATCTCGAAAGGTAAAACAGAACCCTTATAGGATCACTTTGTTGTCCGTCCGTCCGTCTGTCTGCCTGTTAAGACCCTTTTTCTCAGGAATGCGTGGCGGTATCAAGCTAAAATTAATACCGAATACTCAGGTCTATTGTTCCTTAAAGCTGTGAAACTTCTGAGCTAACGCAATCAAAAGATACAGCCGTTAATACCGACAATTTCCGCAAATTTTCGACACTCGCAAGGGAATCAAAACCTCCAGGGTAATTCCCGTGAACTCAGAATCTTGAAATTTGGTGCGAAGCAACGTCTTATAGCAAATATAAAGGAATAATTGCGAAAACCGTAAATTTTAAACGTACTACCCCTTTCCTCATGAACGCGTAGAGTTATTAAATTGAAATTCATATCAAATACTCAGGTCTATAATACCTTTAAGCTGAGGTTTGTAGGGAACCCTCGGTGCGCGAGTCCGTATCGCACTTGGCCGGTTTTTTTTTATTAGGTGTTGATAGGTCGCTTGATCACTATATCACAGGATGGTGAGCGATAATGTGGTCGACGGTGAAGCACGCTTGCCTAAAGTCTCTTGACTTAAAGACCCCCCGGTTGTAGCAGTTGTAATAAATGTTTGTTACTTTACTTTCTTTTCTGGATCATTAACATTGTCAATTCTGAATATATTCATTAATATACTACATTTTATACGAACCCGTTCACATACGGGCCAGTGACGGAGCTTCAATGCCTGGGCCCGGCCATGTCACGTCCCGAGCACGGCCTTTTATCTAACCTATCTAATTATAATAATAAATAATACCTTTAAATGAGTAATTCTTGTATACAGGGTGTTTGGAAGGGAGCTGTACATACGCCTAGGGTAGAAACTAGGGATAGTCTGCTACCTACCCCCGCCCATTATATTGACCTTGGCCTCAAGGTTTTTTTTTAATTTATTATTATTTTTTATTTGACTTTTTTATGATTTTTTGACTAAAACTACCTGTAGCTCAAAATCTATCCATGGGACCGGTCGGCTAATGGTCTTGTTTTAATCGTTAGAGTCTTAGGGTCCTGCAAAAAATTATTTTACACCAGAAAATTGTGGAGAAGAAAAGTTATGGGGCCTGAAGTACCGTAGTAAGGTAAAGAAATAATTTTAAGGGCAACTTTCTATGGGGTTTAAAAAAAAACTAACAGGGTTGGAGTTCTTCTGATTTTTTTAAAACATCCTCAGTCCATGCCCTTTCTAACGATATGCTAAAAGTGTAATTATCACTTTTAGTTTTAAAGTTATTAATTAATTTCCGCAACTAGGGCACTTTTACCACCACGAGTCGACATTTGTAAGACAAATGTAATTTCCAGAATTTAAACCAGTTTGGCCTACAGTTGGCAAATTTGTTGTCTCACTCTTACACGAGAGCAACATGTAAGAGACAAAACATGTCATGTCATGTCTCTTTCGCTCTTGGGTCGACGGGGCCGGGCAGGTAACTCGTTGGGGTCTTTGTTAGTCAGTCGAGATTTACCCATCTTAGCTAACTTACGTACTTGCCGTTACGTACTTACCGTGGAGATGAGGAAGAGGTGCCGAGCATGTTTACAGGTCAATGGTCATCAATTTGAACAAAATTTGTAATTAATTAAAATTAGTAATTAATTAAAATTTGTAATTTAATGACATTAGTCATTACCAAATTTTTTGTTTCATTTGCCATCCTTTTACGATCGAACACATTTAATTTTCATTAGTTGAAATTTTTGCTTGAAGTGCCCTAGTTGCGGAAATTAATTAATAACTTTAAAACTAAAAGTGATAATTACACTTTTAGCATATCGTTAGAAAGGGCATGGACTGAGGATGTTTTAAAAAAAACAGAAGAACTCCAACCCTGTTAGTTTTTTTTTAAACCCCATAGAAAGTTGCCCTTAAAATTATTTCTTTACCTTACTACGGTACTTCAGGCCCCATAACTTTTCTTCTCCACAATTTTCTGGTGTAAAATAATTTTTTGCAGGACCCTAAGACTCTAACGATTAAAACAAGACCATTAGCCGACCGGTCCCATGGATAGATTTTGAGCTACAGGTAGTTTTAGTCAAAAAATCATAAAAAAGTCAAATAAAAAATAATAATAAATTAAAAAAAAACCTTGAGGCCAAGGTCAATATAATGGGCGGGGGTAGGTAGCAGACTATCCCTAGTTTCTACCCTAGGCGTATGTACAGCTCCCTTCCAAACACCCTGTATATAATCTGTATCTCGGAAACGGCACCAACGATTTTCATGAAATTTAGTATACAGGGCCGATCAAGCTAGGTTTCATTTTTAGAAAACGTCGTTTTCTCTACTTTCACCCGAGCAGAGCTCGGTCTCCCAGGTACTTTCATTAAAAAGGCAAACTTCTTTAATGGCATACGACTTGAACGTTTCCTATATGCCATTTTAAGAAATTGCCTACACATTCACATTGCATAGTTTTGTACCATATTCCTTTTTCACTAGATCTGGAGTCAAAATATGCATTCCACTTCTGTTGCCATATTTTATGAGTAAAATGTTGGTGTTATGAATACTTTGCTTCCGTCTGTATAAGATCTACTAGCCAAAAAGCCAGCCTCCTCGTTTCATCTCAAACCAAAATGTGAAGGGATCCATACATTTTATTAAGGCTAACATACATGCTTGCTGCTTGTTACTTGGTTGCTGTTCCTCTACTACTAGAGGCGGAGCGAGCTATGCGTTCTAAAGTATTTTGCTGTCTGAAAAAATAACCACATTTTTAGATTATAAATTACTTTTTAAAAAGAATATAGCTTCTGAGATTGCATGTGGCTCGGTGCACATATTGATAAACAATTTTCTGCTATGATTCTTAATTAATTCTTTTGATTCGTTTTACGTTCATGCATACAGCTGGGCTTTCTAGAGAACATTACCAAATACGGTCTGTGCATGTCTTTCTAGGGCGTCGCCTAACGGCTAGATTTTCCTCTCACGTCTGTCTCGAAAACACTCTTTTTTTTCTTACGTTATAATTATACAATTCCACCTCTGAACAAATACTCCCTTGCCACTTTACAGTGTTGCATACATTGCAGTGTAGTGTTATTCTAAAATAGGAATATATTGCAGCCAATACATTTAGAATACTTACTCTGTTGCAACGATTTACGGCAATCCGCAGAAAGATTGCTTGACATTGCAGCGGTTCAAACCGAATAAATAACAAAATACATAGAATAATTATCAACTTAGTATTATTAAAGAAGATTATGATGTACTTACAAAGGTAGTACTTACACTGACAGTATTATACCTTTCGAGTTTAATTTTCAACTCAGTATCAATAAAGAATATTATGATGTACTTACAAAAGTAGGTACTACTGACAGTGTATCCCTTCACAGTAATTTTTTTCTCTTTCTATTTTCCAGCATTATCCCTGGTGGGATTCTCCTCCTGCCTCACCATCACGGGTTCCTGTCCTCCGACCCTACCAGTGGATGTGTGCACGGCATCGTGTGGACCTGAGTCTCCTTGCACCAATGTAACGCAGTTGTGCTGTCCCACAGCGTGTGGAGGCGCCATGTGCGTCGATCCTATGTCACAGAGGCACTTTGTAGACTTGGGTAATTGTGATATATTACCTACTAACTCCTGCCATCGGCATCGCCCGCGTAAAAATTATTCAAAGGGAACATACTCCCGGAGTAAAAAGTATCCTATGTACTCGTACTTACCCAGGACTTGATCTACCAGTGTGTCTAAGTTTCATCCAAATCCATTCAGCCGTTACGGCGTGAACAGGTAACAGACACACAAAGTTATTATCGCATTTATAATATTAGTATGAATTATCTATAGTGTTCATTTAATGTTCAGTGGTTACTGATGCCTCAGGATTTTTGCCATACCGAAAACATTGCCATTTCAGAGGCAAGCCCAAGGTGTTGTTATCTCATGAAATAGTTTTACTGACTATTATCCAATATAATACTCAACCACAAGAAAAGTGAGACATATTTGTAATCGGTACCCTCAATATTTGCACCATTTAAACCTCCACATGGCAATGAGGCAAGACACTCAACGTTTACACATATTTCGTTGAAGTTCCGGTCGTAGTGCGAGACGTATTTTGAGCACGATGTTATGAATGTCGCTCAGGCAGCATAAACACTACTATAATAGTTCTTGCCAATGCTTCTGAGAACGTACTCCTGGGAAAAAGATAAAAAATTACTATTTCGTTCTTCAAGGTGCCTCCAACCTTCGCTATAACAAAATTCATCAAGATTGTTTCAAAGGTTTAGGTGTGATACTGATAACATAAAAAATATTTATAATACTAGTATGGATTTTTAAACAACTAACTTATCCCCTTGAATTTTAACATTCCAGTGAAACCAGGCCTCTGCCCAGAGTTCCCGCGCGGCCCCTGGGTATGCACACACATGTGCACCAGCGACTCCGACTGTCCTCGAGCGCTGAAGTGCTGCCCCAACCGATGTGGAGCGCAGGCCTGCCAGAAACCAGACCAAGAACAACCGGCTACAGAGAATACTGTTTAGTAGTAAAGATGTTTCAATAGTACAGATGTTTTCTTTTTTGCATTTAACTATATACAAGAAGATCTCTTTTATGCATGGCTTTTAAACCGACTTCAAAAAAAGGAGGAGGTTCTCAATTCGTCGGAATCTTTTTTTTTTTTATGTTTGTTCCCCGATTACTCAAAGACGCCTGGACCGATTTCAAAAAATCTTCTTTTGTTTTGAAGGGTATACTACCTAGTTGGTCCCATAGTCATCAGGTCAGGATCTGATGATGGGATCCTAGAGCAATCGAGGGAACTCCTCAAATATTATAGGCAAACATATAGTGATTTTGGTATTTTCATCAACAATGCAATCACTTGCACTCAGAAAGTATAATTTGGTGAAGTGGAACTGATGAAGAAGACCACAGATGGCCACTTGAACTCCTAAATGCTAAGTATGTCACGGGTATAAAATATCTCGAATAGTTAACCGACTACGATGAAGCAAATACTTATAAATGAATGGGACTGATGAAAATGGTATCATTGTTCGAACTGTTCTGGTGATAAAGCCGGAAGGTAGGCACCGGAACTCTGAAAAAAAAACAATGTATCCTAGTCGTGCTTGGGCTTATTGGAATCGTCATGAGATGTACTTTGGCCACAAATGATTATCATGTTAATTGGAGACACCTACCAAAACTAAAAAGAGAAAAATAAAAACTTTTTAACAAAAAATCAAACCGACTTTCAGAACAAAAAACTACAAAGCAAAAAATAACTTTCTTTTCCGAAGTCGGTGTCGAAAAACTGAAAAAAATGTATACAAAAGACACCTAAAGACACCAAGACCCAATAAATAATTTAGGTTGATCGCAAAGGTATTTTATTGTATGTAGGAGATAAGTCATAAAAAACTATTTGGGGGTATGCGGAACAGGGTGTAAAGTCCCACAAACCTCCATAGAAAAGGGAGGATCCTCCGACCAGACGGGTGTTGTATCTGGTCCGGGCAACTGCCCAACGGTTATTGTCGAACTGTTGTATGTGTTCAAATCGCTGGTTCAAGAAGCTGGTGTTGATGACCAGGCATGCGCGGTCGCTGCATGCTGGTGGTCAGGATACCACCTTAGATGCCGTGGGTACTGGCTGGCTGTGTGACTCGCTGCTCGAAAGCTTGAGGAAGTGATGATGACGTCACGATGAAGTAGATCTGCACGAAGGCTGCGCCGATGTTCATGTTCGAGGGTCACCAGTTTAGGGGTATGCGGAACAGGGTGTAAAGTTCCACAAACCTCCATAGAAAAGGGAGGATACTCCGACCAGACGGGTGTTGTGTCTGGTCCGGGCAACTGCCCAACGGTTATTGTCGAACTTTTGTATGTGTTCAAATCGCGCCGAAAACTTTGCTTGCGCGATGCAGGATTTGTGTGTTTTGTAGATTATGTCATTAGTTCGTAAGTGCCGCTACACCTAGATACCTATTTCACCATATCCAGGTAGCTTATTTATCAGCCTAAGAACCTGAAGACCCTAAGTTTGCACTCACATGTACACCACTCTGACTCCGACTGTCCTGAAGTGCTGCCCCAAGCGGTGTTAAGCGTAGATCTGTCAGAAACCTGACCAGGATCATTAACTAATTACAAAGAATACTATTTTCAACACACTTGCTCATAAAGTGGCTCTAATTTCACCGCAATAAGGCACATAATGACACCTGTTATCAAACTGTGACTTTTTCATTACTATTATTCACAAGTGAGTTATAGAGTTTTTTTTAAATTTATTGATTGAGTTGCTTTTTTCTTAAAAAAGTTTCAATACAAAAAAGGTCGTGCTCAATAGTACAAATGCAACACATTTCATGCAACTTCGTATTTAAATAGATAATTTCAACTTGTACGTGTTTAATAAATAAAACTTTCACTCAAATATAAATTTTGTTTATGTCTGTAATAAAGAAAACTTGAAATTCCCCATTTTGTACGTGGCTAACCTCGATGAAAACATCGAAGGTGGCTAAAACGCAATCCGCAAAAAGCCATAAAAAAAACATTATTTTTATTGTTAGATGCGCGCGCATAGGAAAACTGATAAATTTTGCCCGCCATTGCCAAAAAAAAATTTACTACTTGTTTTCACTATTGGAAATGAATTTTAAGTATTATTTTCTTCACAAGTGTGTTGAAAAACGTCGTATGATACACGTGTGTTTTGATGATTACCGTCCTCAGCACTCTTAAGACCCTCACCTAACGGCTCGGGTCTCAATGGCGCCTCAGCGGTAATCACCAACATTACACACTTGTACCATAATGTACTATTAGACGTAAAGATGGGTAAACATATCATAATATTGTTTTTTTTTTAATCTGGGCTACTTTTCATAATACCAATAATATCATTAATAAGTGAAGAAATTGGGATCCGTGACATCACTAGGTGAATCAACAAAATTTGTGACCACTGCAAAGTCAGTTCATACTTTCGTTGCGTTTATGAAGAAGTTACCATCATAGACATTATGCAAGTAAACTTGAGGCCCTAATAAAGTAACATACTAGCATAGACAATCAAAACATGCAAATCATAGACACCCGATGGGTGCCTATCCTTTGTTATGTAAGAACGAAGGGGTTGTACGTCCAACAGCGCCGGCGACGGAGCAGATCCAACTTTAGTGTTTTGAGGTTAGGTTAAAATAGTTTTTAATTCGACCTCCTCATAATAAACATAATATTATACTTCTCTTTGACAAGCAATTGCGTTTATTAATCTTGCTATTCAGTTTTACAAGGCATTTTTATTTCGGAATTCTAATTAATCGGTATTTTAATAATCGGAGTTCGTGTTTTTGGTGTTTCGAATTATTATTAAGTCGGACTTTTTGTTATTCTATTTATTGAAACTCGGTATTTTGAGAATAGTAATAATAAACGTTAGGAATATTGAAATTTTGGAACTATAAAAATAGGATGAATGATAAATTAGAGTTATATTAGAAATTTTCAAAAGTTTTTCGTATGTATGTAGTGTACCCCGAAAAATCATATCATATCATCATGTGATCAATCCCTTAAATATAGCCTTATCAATAATATTGACATTTCGACAATCGCCTTCGCTGACATCGAATGCCGTTTGTCTAGAGCCTAATGTCAATAAATAAAATCTTTTTCACAGAAAAATACTACCGACTTCCAATTAAAAAAACTACAAACTGAAAAATAACTTTCTTTTTGGAAGTCGGTGTCTTTATTAGGTACAATTTTTTTCTTTATGGACACAGATTTCCAAAAAGAAAGTTATTATTCACTTTATAATTTTTATATTCGGATGTCGGTAGTTTTTTTTTTTTTACTTTTCGCTTTTAATTGTCCCTACCTATTATGCAAGTTGTTTAGTAATTTACCCATAATGCTAGAATAGATTACCCGAATTTCATGAAACTTGAACATAACCGTCGAAATGAATGTGTACCAAGGTGAACTGTACACATGTGCGTACCCCTTAAGAGCGTACTGTGTGATGTTATGTTATGAAATGGTATAAACAATAAACAGACATGCGATTGCAGCAATCCCGAGAGATTAGTCCTTATTTATTGAAGATTTCTGTTGTACATCACCGAAGTTCGTCATCAGATCTGAACCAAATTAAAATGGGACCAATTTCGGAACATATTCTTTTAAACAAACAAGAATTTTCAAAATCAATCCACAATTGACGGAGAAATCGGTGAACAAACATAAAGTCAAACATAGAACCTCCTCCTTTTTGGAAAGTCGGTTAAAAAGTGTAATTTGATGTCAGGGTTGGATCGTGAAATTACGTGCAATTTCGATAGCGCTTGCAAATCCCTTATACCTTGAACCTCTGGATGCAAGACTGTTGAATCTCCAGATAATTTGGTTAACTAATTGATTAGTTACCCGGAATCGGTCCTTAATATCCGTGTTCGGAACAATTTGGGTCAAGTTCAGTTAATACAAGATTGTTACTAATATTCTTGATAAGCTCTTCAACTAAGAGCTTATGCCAGTAGTTAACCGTCAGAGTTTAACCGTGTTTCTATTAGTTAAGTTATGATGTTGAAGTGTTAATAAGGGTTGAGGTATTGAAAGTGTAATATTTCGAGAATTGGTTGATCAAAATGACTTGAAGAGTATTTTCTGTGTACTCATCTTCGAAGCCATTGTAAAATAATGCCGAAGAAAATGGAATTATTTGTTTGTTCTGGTTATCGACGCCTCTAACATTCTATTTTATTTTAAAACTCTGTATGCTAAATTAAAATATTTCAATTAAATTATCTAATGTCTGTAACGAAAGTTAGCGCAAAATTTATGACATGAATTGTCAAGCCTAGTTTACCAGAGTTGTAACAAAGTCAAAAGTCAAAGTCAGAATTCTTTATTTCAAATAGGCCATAACATTAAACGTAAAAAATATAAATTTAAAAGTGATACAAATTGATTGGAAAAGTAGCTTGTTATGGACAAAAACGGACAAGAAAAGCCAAATAAAAAAATAAAAAAAACATTGTATTGTGGTCAGTCGCATCAATAATTTGTGACGTGTCGACAACATTCTTTTCTATAAAATGAGTACTTAGATTACCTTTACTCACACAAATCATTACTAAAGTACATTCACAAAACTAAATCAGCAAAAACTCATTACTATTACAAAGAGGGTAAAGGATTTTGTAGCACTCGTAGCACCCTGCTACGCCACCCGCGTAGCAACAGCTACAGCCTACGACCGCGTAGCTAATCTACCCCATTATTCCTTGTACTCCACATTTTCAATTTCGCCCTAATGCGGTCTTTTAAAACATGAAAATTATTTTTCCGACATTTGTAAATGCCAATGTTTTACTTGAATTTATGGCAGTTTTATTTAGTTACATTTGTTGTTTAAAAAAAAAGAAGGTTTTTCAATGTGGTTAATATTCTATTAAGGCATCATGTAAGGGACTTCCTTGTAGATGGTAGAATACCAACTACGAAAATTATGTATGTATGACACAAGTTTATATGATATATATGGCTATATATGACATTATGACGTGTAGAAAGATTTTTACAAGCGTTTTATTAACTTGCAATCTATGTATGTATGTGTGTTCGAGTCAAACCTTGCAACTGAATTTTAAAGCAGTTATTCTCAACGGATTAAGATGAAATTTTTCATACACGTTTGGTTTGGATGACAATGTACGGTAAGCTAAAGAGATTGTTTTTTTTTTATTTTATTTTAAATTAATATTTTTAGTGGATTACTGCAGTTTATATATTTTAATGAAAACGTTTTGGGTGCTTCGTGGGGGTGATTAAAACTCACGTACACAAGACACCTAGATCCGACACAACTATCTGTAGGCCATACAAATATTTGTTCCGTGCTAGAATCGAAATCGCGACAAGCGATGCAGCAGCCGGTTGCTCAACCACTACGCCAACTGTGTCGTCAAAATATAGCCACCGCTTTATACAAACTACTCATGTTTTGCAACCAATTGTGAAAAAAGCATCATTATTACTACAAGTAAGTAGTAGTCATGCTAGGTAAAACTGCAGGCTCGGCTGGGCATAAAGTGATAATAAAATACAATACCATGAATTGTTAAACAAATATTTTCACTGTAATTATTTAAGTACTTATTGGATGAGTGTTTCAGTGATGATAAGTGTTTCAGTGAAAATCAGAATGAAATTTTATATTTCCAGTACACTTCATCATTTCAGCCGAAGGACGTCTACTGCTACGGAAACATAGGCCTTTCCCATGCGTCACCACATTGGCCGGTCCCATGCGTCTCGCATCCAGCAGATTTCCGCAACCTTCATCAGGTCATCGGCCCACCTACAGAGAGGCCTTCGAATGCAGCGGCTTCCGGTTCGCGGTCGCCACTCCAGAACTTTTCAGCCCCAACGATCAATGTGGCCTGCCCACTTAACCAAATTATTTATAAAACCGTTGTTTGTCATACCATACACCTGCATTTTTGAGGACCTTAAAAACGCCACTGATGACCTACATTTTCATCTGGGCCACTAAAACGCACGGACTCGAGAGTTGCCAGTCACTAAATTAATAAGACCTCCCGACCCCGAGGCGCTATTGAACACGGTGCTTGAGACTATTTAATTAAGTCTGAAGTGACAGTTTTATATCATGGCAGCGTAAGGAGGAAGTGTGTAGGTAAACTGGTAATTACGTTTTATGTGGAGTCATGATGTATCATCCCCATAATGACGCTTACGCTGAGGTTTTTTGTTTTGCGTATGGTAAAGTTTGGACACTATTTTATTTAGTGTGCAGTGACCAGATTGTTTATACAGTGGCCAACCTGGGTAATCGGTCAAAAGATTTTCAGATTGTTTATTGCAATTTGTGTCCAAGGGCAGATGATTTGCCGGAGTGACGAATTGCGGAGGGGTGGGGTGGTTACTAAAAATTTACTGTCAAACTATATTAGTAAAACATTTAGAAAACAGTTCACGAAATGTTTACACATAGATCTCAGGATCTTGTAGTAGTGTTGTCGCGAACTGTTGAGCTGGACATGTGTCCAGCTGAGCACTTTATTATCTGAATTCACTGATTCGAAGACACTTTTTTTACAGCTGCAGTAAAAAAAGTGTTTGCGTTATTCGTAAATGCCGGGAGTGATAGACCCTGAAGAAATTAATAAAATATTGATCCATGGACATAATACTAAGTAATTCATATAGCATAATGGCATATATCACAAACAACTTTATTAACGCCGGATCAAAGATACCACGTAAAGAAATAATCATATTTCTCCCGTAATGTTGGTATACAAGGCCACATTCGGTGTCAACTGATTGAATTATGTGTGAGGCGTATTCCATTAAGAAGGTAACGCGTGCCGAATTCTCACTGCCTGGCTGTGAGGTTATTACTTATTGAAAAAGAACTGCGTAATACGTTATGTGTTGTTATGCATACTCGTATATTGCGATACGGATATGTTATATGAAACTAAACTGAATAGTTAACAATATATCTCGTGCTAGTTTTTACTTGAGATTTCTTATAATACATATATGTTTTACCTATACTGTCAAAAGAGCGAAGAAGCAATACACAAGCAGCAATTACAAAGCAAGTGCGGAGAAATTGAGAGAAGGAGCAGTGGAGCCACCGACTTAGGTCGTGGCCTCAAACCCAGGCAGGCGCTGCTCTAAAAACGGTGAAGGAAAACATCGTGAGGAAACCGGCATGTCCTAGAACCAAAAATTCGAAGACACGTGACATCCACCAACCCGCACTGGGTCCGCGTGGTGGATTATGGTTCATTCCCTCTCTAACAGAGAAGAGATCTGTGTTTCAGCAGTGGGAATGTTAGGAGGCTGATGATGTTACCAGAATTAGCTTTTACCAGTGCGTGAAAGTCGAAAATTATTCCAAGGGATATATTCCTGGGTTGAAATTATTCCAGGACATTGTCTACCGGTGTGACAAAGAACAATGATGAAATCATAGCTTACTTAAATTTAATCGTCTGAAAGTGAGTTGTATTCGAAAGAAATACGGATGAACGAATAAAAAAAAAAATTATAAATGAATGTTATTTGATTTTCTTTAACCTTCATTAGCTTAGTTGCCAGACAGGTAAATTAAACTCTCGAAGAGAGGGTAGATACAAAAATTTATTTTATAAAAAAAAACTATATAATATTAAAATAGAAACCCAGCAATAGATGGGATGGGTTCTTGATATCGAGCGCGTGTTAAGTTCTAGACCGCCGGAAGAAAACCACTATCCAGTAGTTCCAGGACTTAGGTGACTGGTGGCAGCCAGGTAGGTAGGTCGATCTTCGTTTCGGAGGTAGCACGCAGGGTTGTCCAGCCACAGCCCTTGTAGCTGCACGGAAGGATGTCCGGTATAGAAGGACCCCAATCTGGGGATACACTGATTTTAATAGTTCACGGTAACGTCTACGTAATACAACAAGTTGTGGAAATAAGTTGTTCGAGGTGACGATACGTATGTGGCAGAGGTACAAATATTATTGAACAGACACCGTCACTCTCCTGCTGCGTAGTGCCAAGTGACCGCCGGTCAAGACTGTCCCGCGAATCGCAGGAAGTCCGCGAGCGTTAGTTATACCGTATTGAGAGGGAAGTCGACTACCAACATTCAATGAACCAGTTCCGTACGCGGAGTTTGCGCATTATTTAATTGTTCATTTCAGTATTGCCAGTTAAAAACATCAGCTGCAAGCGTAAATAGGTATTTCTTATTACTAATTTTGCTACTCGGATTCCGATGTGTTAGCAACCGAGTACAACGTTAGATAGTGTTGCCATTTTATACATATTCTGCCAAGTGGCAAGTAGTAACTGTAGTAAATATATCATTATTGTATTTGTTATTATAATTAAACGGAGTAAATGAACGAACAATAGAATTTATGTCTAAGTAGGTGTTCCTTGCAGGTAGGTTAGAACACTGTAGTGAAGTAGAAATAAATAAATTACTTTCAATTAATGATAGGCCAAAAGAACAGTGTCCAAGTCTAAAAAAATATAGCTTGGTTGTCGACGAGGACCTTTTGATACACGTCGAAGACGCTTAGTATAAATTAATATACTCTTTCCAAAGAGTATATTTTACATTTCATGCTGAAATAACTTGGTAAGGGCAATACTAATGCGGTATTGCCCTTTTATTGCCACGAAATTGAATAATATGACCAATTACTCATCATCAGATATTTTTCATTTAAATACTTAGGCATTTAATCTCAGCTAAAACATTAAGGCGTGAATGAAAAGGTAACCAACAGACAGGAAGACAGGCAGACAAAGTTATTTTCGTAATTGTGGTAAGTATATTAGGTATGAATAAATACAAAGGTGTCTGATGTTCACTAACAGGCAAATTCATTCATTTGATAAATAGGAATATGGTTCTCACATACTTACAAATATTGCAAACATAGGTAAATTACCTAATTCAACAACAGCGGAACATCCATAAACGCATCATGGTTTCTGTGAAACGCACTTGGATAGCTCATAAGCTTTCGTAATAGTCAAAAGACGTAGCCTTTTGATATGGGTTTTCCCCATAGAATTCCATAACGAAGACAGGAATAGATAGGACGGATTTATTAAGTACATCCCTGGGGTTTAACTAGCCTTTATTTGTTGAAATATATCATACCTTCCGCCCACCTTTATCGGTTCCGAATTGAATCAGCTCTCACTGATTCAGAAATACTATTTTATTAAAATTTAATGCTATTGCTAATAATATTACAAACGTAAACTCGTGCCTTTATTCCTTTGTGGAAGGTTGAAAATATAGAACGGCTCTTGCTACGATCCTAACATAGCTACTCCCATTATTTCGTTTTCGTTCATACACGTGTTCCAATTTTGTAATGATTTAATTATAAATATTTTTTTATTTAATTGTTTATCTTTCAATATGAATGTCATCATCATCATATCAGCCGAAAGACGTCCACTGCTGGATATAAGTCTCCCCCAAGCGTCGCCACATTGACCGGTCCCGTGCGTCATGCAACCAGCCGATCCCCGCAATCTTCATCAGATCATCGGTCCAAATGGTGGGTGGCCTTCCAACGCAACGTCTTCTGGTTCGCGGTCGCCACTCCAGAATCTTTCTGCCCCATCGGCCATACGATCTGCGAGCAATGTGCCCTGCCTACTGCCACTTAAGTTTGACAATTCTTCGGGCTATGTCGGTAAGCCTGGTTCTCTGGCGGGTCTCTACATTTCTGATTCAATCACCCAAGGAAACTCCGAGCATAGCCCTCTCCATTGCCTTTGAGTGACTGTAAGCTTTCTGATAAGGCCCATTGTAAGCGACCACGTCTCACTCAATAGGAATGTGCACACAGAATTAAAAACCGGATTACCTATTTGATAGTTATTATTGTAAAATATTCCGTTGCTGTGTCTAAAAAACTAAATATTACCTACCTAGTAACTTTGCTTGGATTATAACTATGCTTGGAATATAGTAGTGTAGTATTGCAGTAGTGTACAATAGTGTGCAATATTGTTCTTTAGCGTTAGTGATTTAATTATTTTGATTGTTGTGCCTGCTGCTAGTGATCGCTAAGATCTCTTTAAAATTATTATACTTCTAGCCGTGAGAACCTGCGATTGGCTTAATGTAACGCACTTAACTTGTTTTATTCATTTTATGTATAGCTGTTAGTATTCCATCTTATAAATAAAAACAAATAGAAATTAAAAAGTCTTAGAAGATTATTAGCAGACTGAGATTACCTCAAGAGAATGGGCAGCACTATCAAAAATTTGTTATAGGCGAGTGCAGTTTAATACGTCTAAGTGTATAACCATAAGTTTTTCGCGCGCTCACACGCCTATTACACATAGTAACACGGTGGACGGGGTACCGATGGCTAGGGTTACCGACTTGAGGGACCTGGGTGTCTTTCGTGATCATGTAGTAAGTAGTTTAAGGTTTGCAAAAAAGCATAATAATATAGAATCCTAGGATTTGTCCTGAGAATGGTTAAAGGCTTCAAAAATATGAAAGCTACAACGGCATTGTATAATGCTTTAGTAAGGAGTCAATTAGAATGTAATGCAGTTATCTGGGCTCTGCATGAAACTAAATATAGTCTCATGTTGGAGCGCGTACAAAATAAATTATAAATATATCCGTTGATGTTTCCACCGCTATTTGTCTTAGGTATGGTCGGATATAATGAATTGAGGGTCAGGAGGCAACTCACACTTGTTACTTATATCTTTAGAATAATTAGAGGGAAGATACACAATGCGGATATATTGCGAAGGGTGGAACTAGTCGTGCCAGACGGGTATGTGGGTCGTCGTCATCAGCCACGTTTGCTGGCGGTACAGCACGCGTGAACTAACTTGATGCGTGAGGCGCCGCTGACGAGCGCGCTCCTTACCTACTCTCAACTTGATTGCTGATGACGTCGACATATTCTGTTGCGCGTTGGATGAATTTGAAAGAATAGCTACCTATAGAATTTGTTATGGTACAAGCGGAGTGAATAAATAAATACATAACATTATGAGATTGACCTAATAACTCTCAGAAACAATACAATTTGCGTGTTTTAACACTAATATATTTATTTATTGGCTTCTCTACAATTGTTACACTGTTTATCCTAATAATACAAGCATAGTGTACAATAAGATGCCCAGTTTGATGCGTGGTATTGTGCCGGTGTATTTGACTTCCGGATGACTTATTGTTGGTAGGACTGCCACAAGATAACTAGACCGATAACTTGGTTCGTTTCACGGGAGTTCTCTGGATATGACCTGCCGATGTGGCAACGCTTGAGGAGGCCTATATCAAGCAGTGGACGCCTTTCGGCTGAAATTATGAAATACCTATAGTCACTGACCTCTATTATACAAGTACGCTACTATATGAAATGACAGTTAATTTTTTGCCGATTCAAAGCGCCCCGCTCGAGGTTCTCAGGAACTAAAATTGACACATTTAGAGATAGGTTAATACTGATATTTCTCAAAATTTGGTAATACTAATATATTCGCCTGGAAATATTATAATATTGTAACTAATATATCAGTATTAGTGATATTTATAAATTACACAAAATAGTAGGCTTGGCAAGGCGTATCACTCATCTACTGTATTGACTTCTCGTAGTATGTTGCAACTAAATATCTCATATTGGTATTGGTGATAAATGTTATATGAATGCCTAATAATCAGTAATAATATGTTCAAAAGCAATGTGTAATACTAAATTCTGGAATCATCATCATGATCATACACAGCCCGACTTCGCCCACTGCTGAGCACAGGCCTCTCTCTTGTACCAATTACCACATTCCTGAGCCTGGCATTAATTCTGGAATAATATCATGATAATTATAATTTTATTAACAAATGTTTTGAAGTCAAACAATTTATTATCTGCATCTGAAACAGAGTTGAAAACTGATATAAGTCTTCACCTTGCTGGAATGCGATGACACTCCTCTTTGCACCTTCACACTACAGAGACAGGATCTTAGCGATGAGAAATACTTCAGTTGTAAATGATTATCCATCTCATTTATTATTATTGTATAAATGATGTTCACTTCACGAATCCGATGGGAGCCAACCGAGTGAATTCGAAAGCTTGTAAGTATTAACTAACCAGTGTACTTGAGCGAGGAGATACTTGCTCAAATATACTAGTTTTAAGGATAAGTTGTTAGCCTATCCCCGTATTTAAATCTCACTGATCTGACAGTAATGCGCTATAACTTTACTAGCACGCTATTTACTAGTTTATAGCTTGCGGGCGGGTGACATTGAATCCATATTTATATTGCAAATAAAAAAACTTTTTACAAAAAAATACTACTGACTTCCAAATACAAAACTACAAAGTGAAAAATAACTTAATTTTTTGAAGTCGGTGTCTTTCGTAGGTACATTTTTTTGCGTTATGGACACCAACTTCAAAAAATTAAGTTATTTTTCACTTTGTAGTTTTGTATCTGGAAGTCGGTAGTATTTTTTTGTAAAAAGTTTTTTTATTTTTCACTTTTTAGTTGTACGTACCTTATAGGAGAGTTAGTAAGGGAACTATTTCGCCAGAATAGATTTCATGAAACTTGAACATAACCGGTGAAATGATAGATCTGCTTACCCCTTAAGAGCGAACTGGCGTGATGTTATTTTATTAAATGTTATAAACAACAAACAGACATGCGAATGCAGCAATCCCGAGAGATTTGCCGTTATTTATTGAAGAGTTCTGTTGTAAATCTCCGAAGTTCTTCATCAGATCTTCACCAAATTAAAATGGGACCAATTTCGGAACATACTTTTTTAAACAAAAAAAGAATTTTCAAAATCGGTTCACAATTGACGGAGTTATCGGTGAACATAGACAAAAAAAAAAAAAACAAACTTGAAGTCGAACATAGAACCTCCTCCTTTTTGGGAAGTCGGTTAAAGAGAGGTGTCAGAGCCATATACCAGTTAAGTCAGCGAGAATCTCTTAGGGAACTATTTAAAAAGATTAATATTATGACATTTTCTTGCCAAATTATTTATAAAAAAATATGATATATGTAAGGAAAAATAGGAGCAGTGGTGGCCCAGTGGTATCGGCCGCGACTTACAAGTTGTAGGTCGTGGGTTCGAACCCAGGCAGGTGCCTTACTTTGTGTAAATTATTTCACGGTGAAGGAAAACATCGTGAGGAAACCGGCATGTCCTAGAACCAAAAATTCGAAGACATGTGACATCCACCAACCCGCACTGGGCCCGCGTGGTGGATTATGGCCCACCCCCTCTCACAGAGAGGAGGCCTGTGTCCCAGCAGTGGGAACATTAATAGGCTGATGATGTGATGTGATGTGAAGGAAAAATATACATCTCTTTAGTAAAGTCAGTGATAGACACAATACAATTGTGTATACGAGAAATAAAATAAGTTAGACCAACCATCTTATAGACTAGCTAAAATACATAACAAAATACCTTGTGATATATTAAAACTAAATGAAAGTAAATTTAAAACTTTCGTTAAAAGCACACTTTGTAAACAACCATATTACAAATTAGATGATTATATTCAAGATAAGAATGCTTGGAAACATGCTGGTCCTGCTCCATAGGGCAATCTTTAGTGTAGACAAAATCAAATTTGTTAATTTATATTCATAGTTATTATATTCTTTTTTTTTTAAGAAATTGACTCCCACACTGTTCCGTTGTTGTTGAATTAGGTATTTTACGTATGTTTGCAATATTTGTAAGTATGTGAGAAACATGTTCCTATTTATAAAATTAATGTATTTATCTGTTAATGCTTTTAATAATTTATACCTGTACGTAGTATAGTGTGTAGTGCTTTTCTGGGTGCATGGTCACATATATGAATTTATTAATGTATATACTTATGTAAATATTGTAAGACACATATTTTTTTTAAAGAGTAAGAATGGAGTTTCTTGTGCATTCTTCTCCATAACAAGCTACTTTTCCGAATGCACGGTAGAATCAACTTTGATTACTTGTAAATTTTAATTTTAATTTGTGTACGACGTTCAAAAGTGCCGCTTTTTGGCCTAGTTGAATAAATATATTTGACTTTGACTTGCAATCGACTGAAAATATTTTTCAGTTAACCTTTACAGCAATTATTCTATTACTTAAAAATGAATCATAATAAAAATAACTGGGAGATTTTTTTCTCTTACGTATTAAATTACTCTCACGATCGATAAAGTCCATAATAGTACATTATGGTACAAGTGTGTAATGTTGGTGATTACCGCTGAGGCACCATTGAGACCCGAGCCGTTAGGTGAGGCTCTTAATAGAGCCGAGGACGGTAATCATCAATACACACGTGTATCATACGACGTTTTTCAAAACACTTGTGAAGAAAATAATACAAAAAATCATTTTCAACGAGTTGTGAAAAAGTTTTCGCAATGGCGGGAAAATTATCAGCTTTCCTATGCGCGCGCTTCTAACAATGGGGATCAGCCATAGACTAAAAAAATGAGGTTTCTTTTTTTTTGGCTTTCCGCGGATAGCGTTTTAGCCACGTTCAAAATGGCGAAATTGAAGTTTTCTTTATTACAGAGAAAAACAAAAGTTATATTTGAGTGAAAGTTTTATTTATTAATCACATACAAGTTCAAAATTATCTATTTAAATATGAAGCTGCATGAAATGAGAAAGCAATAGGTAGGTGCATTAATATATTTGTACTATTAAGCACGATCTTTTATGTATCGAATTTTTTTTAAGAACATATCATCTCAACCAATAAATAAAAAAAAAAAACTATAACTCACTTGTGAATAATAGCAATGAAAAAGTCACAGTTTGATTACAGGTATCATTATGTGCCTAATTGCGGTGAAATTAGAGCCACTTTATGAGCAAGTGTGTTGAAAAAGTATTTTTTTACCGAAGGCTGTGTCTCATCTCTAATATTAGTTCCATGGAGTCTCACGTTAAGTAACGTTGCTATCAGCGCCAAAATGGCGAAAATCAAATGTCTTCATTTTGTCATCGATAATATGAAGTCCAGCGTAGTTGTATGATAGAGGTCAGTGCCTATAGTACATTACTGCAGCGGCCACCAAAGGAGGCATTGATGGACGTAAATCCATCAGCTAAACTATGACAGATATGGATTTTCATACAACTTTTGCCGGCCGCTGCTCGCATGTATTTGGCCAATGCAGCATGTCACAGTACACATTGCATGTCAAAATAATGCTCAAATTGCCAAGCAGTCTCAGAAAACTGTCTTTATAAAATCTTCTCGATGCCCAAATATTACTCCGCTACTACTATTCTTCCGCTTTCGGAACACCGAACACAAATTCAAAAGTCGGTGCAAATAAGACCAAGTACCAATATATCATGCAGTCTCAATTACCTCCAACAGTATCGGTGTTGCCGCAAGAAAAATTAATGTATTGTAAAGATGGATTTATTGTTCGGACATGATAAATGGACGGTAGTAGATATAGTTAGTGATATAGTGGGGGATACCCATGGGATACCTGTTGAGAAAATAATAGGAGGTATTTAGAGAATATTTATTGACTTTGCTACTGCCATTTGTTGTGAAGAGGCATCTTTATATTGCAAACAAACGGATTTGATGATTAATATGACCGGGACTGCATAGTAAGAAAAATATACGCATCTAGAAAAATATTGGTATTTAGGTTAACTATTGTACTGTGTAAAAATGAAGTTTTTTTTTTAACCTCAGTATTCTGTTAGATTGGGAAAGCCAAGACAAATGATGATAAGCTAGTCTGCAAATTGGGTTCACTGTTAAGATACTCTTGCTACTAATTGATGCAGTTTTAACGTGTAAGTATCTTAAGACGAAATACGTACTTAACTCTAACAAAAAAAAAAACACGTACAAACGATTAAGGAAAGTAAAAATCTTTGTTGTCAACTCTGGAGACATATATAAACAGCAGTGGTGGCCTATTGGTAAAGAGCAGTGGTGGCCCAGTGGTAACAGCCCCGACTTACTTTTCGTGGGTCTTGGGTCCAAACCAAGGTAGGCGCTTTACTTTGTGTAAATTATTTACTCACCACTGCTTTAAAACGGTGAAGGAAAACATCGTGAGGAAACCGACATGTCCTATTAGAACCAAAAAATCGAAGACATATGATATCTACCAACCCGCACAATGCCCGAGTGGTGGATTAAGGCCCCTACCCCTATCTCACAGAAAGGAGGCCAGTGGGAACATTAAAGGCGGATGATGATGCTGAAGACTTAAAAAAAATGTTAAAACTTGTACCTAAAACAAGCAAAAAACCTGAGGTTTCGTATTAATTTAAAGAAGTAAGGACTCTCTTGAATCTTGAATCGATCGGCTTTCTATAAAACAAACTAAATCATCTGAAGTAGAAGTCTCAGCATTCCAAATCAATTCTTAATTGGTCGTTCGCTGTTCACTAGACATAGCATAGGAAAATCAGTTCGACAAGATTTTATTTCTTCTTTTATATTTCTATGGACTTCCGTGCCATCGGAATGTTTATTTCATATCCTCTGCAATATTGGCTTTCGATTGATGCAAAATGTAATAAAATTTCAGATTGATTACACAAACACGGTGGATTATGCAAACAATCTTTTTTTATTGTTCCTTACCTCGAAAGGAAAAAACGGAACCCTTATAGGATCACTTTGTTGTCCGTCCGTCTGTCCATCCGTCTGTCTGTCTGTCTGTCACGACCCTTTTTCTCAGGAACGCGTAAAGGTATCAAGCTGAAATTTATATCAAATACTCAGGTCCAATGTCCCTTAAAGCTGTGAAATCAAACTTCTAAGCCAACGCAATCAAAAGATACAGCCGTTTATGTCGCAAATTTCCGCAAATTTTCGACACTCGCAAGGGAATCAAAACCTACAGGGTACTTCCCGTGAGCTCAGAATCTTGAAATTTGGTACGAAGCAACGTCTTGTAGCACAAATAAAGGAATAATTGCGAAAACCGTAAATTTTTAGTTACATCATATAATAAAAATATTTTTAATAATTTTTAACTTACTACCCCTTTCCTCATGAACGCGTAGAGGTATTAAATTGAAATTCATATTAAAATTTCAGGTCTAATGTCCCTTAAAGCTGTGAAATCAAACTTCTAAGCCAACGCAATCAAAAGATACAGCCGTTTATGTCGCACATTTCCGCAAATTTTCGACACTCGCAAGGGAATCAAATCCTACAGGGTACTTCCCGTGAGCTCAGAATCTTGAAATTTGGTACGAAGCAACGTCTTGTAGCACAGATAAAGGAATAATTGCGAATATATTATAATACCTTTAAGCTGAGGTTGGTACGGAACCCTCGGTGCGCGAGTCCGACTCGCACTTGGCCTTTTGGTTTTTTCTATTGAGTTTAGCAGATATTTTCACATACACTTTTTTTTATTATCACATATTTAATTTAACAGGTATTCTCAGTGGGAAATAAATGAAAATGTTTCCCCGTAGTGGGAACCTTAATTTCCCAGTAAAGGCTGTTTTTTATGTAGCATAACCTAGCTTTAATTTCCCAGTAGCATAACATAATATAGCATAACCTAGCTAAAATGCTAATAATATTTATTGCACAAAAACATAATTGAATAAAATACTTATGTATTTTTTACTTTTAAAAGCAGGGTGCCAATGCGGAGCCGAGTCGCGAACTACGGTCCACCTCCTGTCCTGTCCCATGTGGTTGTAAATCCTGTAGCCAAAGTGACCTACACGCTGCCATCGACGATATCGTGGAAGTAGTAAAGATCTGGGTTGAACAAATCTAAAATAATGTCATGCCGGCGACACGAAGAAGATGAAGATTAAACAAAAAAACTAAACTAAACCCACTAATAAAAACATAAAAAGGATAGAAATTCTTGTCTAACTGAATTTGAAATCATTTTTTTACTCTGTGTCCTAAATGCCGTTAATTAATTTTAGATCTACCGTTGAAGAGTCGAGGATGTAGGTCATTCTAGATTCTGATTAGTTGGACAAAAATAATAACCACAGCCGTGAAGCGGCTCACTTGTGGTTTGTGGGCAAATAGAGCAGGAATTGATTGGTTCCTGGATTGGGTTTATAAGTGCTTTCTTTGTTTGAAAGGGGAAGGGGTCGAACTCGTATATTCTAAAGTGTTTTCTTCACTGTACTCAACCTCGACTCGAGCGTTTTTTATTATTTAGTAGTACATTCTATGTTCTATGTTATGGGGTTTGATTTCCGCACTTAGTCCTTCAGGTGGACCATTGTGCGTGGGCCATGGCGGCCGTTGGGTGGATTATTCCAACCGTATTACCAATTAGTAGTACATTATTGCAAAGGCCGGTAAGTAGGCAATTGCAGGTCGAGTATGAGATTCACTAATACGAGACGTGCTTTTCTCAAAATAATGCAGAGAAATAAAACATAATTTTTATCATCATCATCATTTCAGCCGAAAGACGTCCACTGCTGGACATAGGCCTCCCCCAGGCGTCGCCACATTGACCGATCCCGTGCGTCTCGCATCCAGCGCCTTCCCGCAACCTTAACCAGGTCATCAGTCCACCTAGTGGGAGGCCTTCCAGCGTATTGTCTTCCTGTTCGCGGTCGCCATTCCAGAACTTTTCGGCCCCATCGGCCATCCGTTCTGCGAGCAATGTGCCCTGCCCACTGCCACTTAAGTTTGGCAATTCTTCGGGCTATGTCGGTAACTTTGGTTCTCCTGCGGATATCATCATTTCTGACGTGATCACGCAAGGAAATTCCGAGCATAGCCCTCTCCATTGCCCTTTGGGTGACTTTGAGCTTTCTGATAAGGCCCATTGTGAGCGACCACGTCTCGGTTCCATAGGTGATCACTGGCAACACACACTGGTCATAGACTTTTGTCTTGAGACACTGCGGTAAATTGGACGAGAAGACACCACGCAACTTCCCGAACGCCGCCCAGCCGAGTCGGATTCGACGGTTGATCTCTTTCTCGAAATTGGACCTACCCAACTGGACCGTTTGTCCCAGGTAGACATAATGGTCTACAACTTCGAGTGTAGAGTCTCCGACCTTGATAGGAGTGGGTGTTACATGGGCATTCACCATGATCTTGGTTTTGTCCATGTTCATTTTAAGACCCACTCTTTCGGAAGCTCTACTGAGGTCATCGAGCATTTTACTGAGGCTCTCCATGGTCTCAGCCATGACCACTATGTCGTCGGCAAACCGAAGGTGAGTAATGTACTCGCCATTAACGTTGATGCCCAGCCCCCTCCAGTCCAGAACCTTGAAGACATCCTCCAGCGCAGCAGTGAACAGTTTCGGAGAAATGACGTCTCCCTGTCTCACGCCGCGCTGGAGAAGGATTGGTTTCGAGGTCTGATCCTGAAGACGGACTGACAAGGTGGCGTTTTTGTACAAACACTTCAACACCTCAATGTACCGGTAGTCGATCTGGCACCGTTGGAGAGACTGCAGTACAGCCCAAGTCTCGATCGAATCGAAGGCTTTCTCGTAGTCCACAAACGCTAACCATAGAGGCAGGTTATACTCTTCGGTCTTCTGTATAACCTGCCGCAGCGTATGTATGTGGTCTACGGTGCTAAAGCCTTTTCGGAATCCGGCTTGTTCGGGGGGCTGGAAATCGTCAAACCTGCGCGCGAGACGATTCGTGATGACTCTTGAAAACAACTTGTAGACATGGCTAAGAAGTGAGATGGGCCTATAGTTCTTCAGCCGGGCATTGTCGCCCTTCTTGAAGAAGAGTACCACCACACCCCTGCACCATGCCTGTGGCGTTTTGCCCTCGAGTATGACGGAATCAAACAGCTTCTGAAGGGCCCTAAGGACCGGTTTGCCACCCGCCTTCAGGAGTTCGGCCGTAATTCCGTCATCACCTGGCGCCTTGTTGTTTTTGAGCTGTTTCAGAGCCATCCTAATCTCGTACAGGCTGACGTCCGGGATATCTTCGGTATAGTGCCGGGTCAATCTAGCTCTTGGGTCGTTTGCTAGACTCGCAACGGGCTTGCTGATCGATGTGTACAACTGCCCATAGAATGTCTCGATCTCCCTTAGAAGCTCCGGTTTGGCGGATACGATCCTGCCATCGTCGGTCTTCAGTTTCGTGAGTTGGCTCTGCCCAATAGCCAGATCCCTTGCAAACACCTTGGAGCCTTTATTTCGCTCGATCGCGTCTTTAATACGCTCAGTATTGAATCGGCGGAGGTCTCTTTTCAAGGATTTAGAGATCTGTCTATTGAGCTGCCGGTATTTGCACGCCTCATCTGAAGACTGCAGGATCATCTCACGCCTCTCCTTCATAAGCTTGAGGGTATGATCAGAGAGCTTTTTGTTCCTATCTGTACGACGGGTCTTGAAAAACTTAGACCCAACCGTATGGACAGCTTCCACGAACCCGTTGCTGTATTCATCCACGGAGCTCCCTAGGCATTCGAAACGATTCTGGAGTTCGAGCTGAAAGCTCTCGGGGTTTTGGACCTGGATCTGCGCCGGCCGGAGCGTGGACTTCATCAGTCGAGACCTTTCAAGCTTAATATTAATGTTCAATGTGCCTCTTACCATGCGGTGATCGCTCCCGGTTTTTACCGAATTGATCACAGAGACATCATTGAACATTTGCTTCTTGGTTGACATGATGAAGTCGATCTCATTTTTTGTTGCACCATCGGGGCTCTGCCAGGTCCACTTCCTGTGTTCACGCTTTTTGAAGAAGGAGTTCATCATATAGAGGCCCTCCTTCTCCATAAAACTGGCCAGTAGGTGACCCCGGTGGTTCCGTTGTCCAACTCCAAATTGCCCCACTTGCAGCTCATCCTCGTCTCGTTTGCCCAGTTTCGCGTTGAAGTCCCCCATGACAACGGTGAAGTGAGTTTTGAAACCATGCATGGCTCTGGAGATATCCTCATACATGGTCTCTACCTCATCGTCGGGGTGTGCCGAGGTTGGGGCGTAGACCTGTATGACCTTCAGCGAATATCTTGAGGATATTCTGAGTATAAGGTACGCCACCCTGGTCGACACACTCTCGATCTTCACCACGTTGTTCACAAGGGACTTGTGGACGATAAACCCGACACCACCCTGGGACTGCCGGTCACCCTCTCGGAAATAGAGCAGGTTACCGGATTTGAGGATTATCGAGTCCTCCCCCTCTCTTCGGACCTAGATAACCCTATAATACTCCATCGCAACCTGCTCAACTCTTCCTCGAGTTCGGTGACCTTCTCTAATTTTTATAAATAACTACTTTTTATATTATACATTTAATTTATTAAAAGTTACAACAACATTGCTGGTGCGTTGTAATGTTTCAAATTAAAAAAAAACGCTCTTGAAATGGATTTGATCAACATTGCTGGAGCGTTGTAATGTTCCAAATTCAAAAAACGCTACTGCAAAATTTGATTTTCTTTGTCCGTAAAGTCGTGTGTTCTTTTTCGAAAATTATGACAATATTTTCATGCATGATTGAGAAAATTACTACTATTAAAAAAAATTTCACTGACATTTTGCTCGAAGAAAACTCAGTTGATGATGTTCATATTTTTCGACTTATAATTTTCTAAATGAACGAGTTGTGGTCGAATGGAGGAAGAAAAGAGGAATACAGAGGTAAGAATTTCGTGGTTGAGGGACGAATATATATTGAGCTAGTCTGGTCTATACCACGGGGTCACAGCGGAAGCGAACGCGAACGATGTACAAAAAATAATCGGTTTAATCAGACGAAAAACGTTTGTTACGTCGTCGGCACGGTTTCTTTGTATGAGATGAGGCATCTGTAAACTAGTATTATCTGTGTCTATACATACACATACTATATAATTATACTACAAATAAATATAAGTGTATGTATGTAATATCAAAATAACAAAGTTTTATTGAATGCATGTGAAAGTATATACGGTCTGTCTGTCTGTTTGTTCCGAGTAATTTGAGTTAATAATTAATTTATTTTACTTTGAGTTAATTTTTATTGATTTCAATCTGTTTTTGATTTGATTTTTATTGATTTTAATTTAATGTTTTATTTGATTTAATTTTATTTGGATTGAGTTTTTATTTTGACTCTATTATGATAAAATGTTTGTTTTAATCTGATTTACTTTTGATAGATTTGTAATTTGATTTGTTTTAATTGATTTTATTTTTTATTTGATTTTATGTTTACTTAATTTTATTTAATCCTATTTAATTTTACTTTCATTTTGAATAATTTAATTTGATTTTATTTTATTTGTGATTCGATTTAATTTTTATAATATTTTTTGTTGTTTTTTTTATAATTGGTTTGATTTTACTTTTTTTATACAATTCCTAAATTTTAAGTGTTTTTACTATTAAGTGAATATATGCATGTAAGATTCACATCTAGTGGATGTCAATCAGATTTTTTCTGTTGACCTTTTTATTTTTTGCTCGTGTGATTGTACATCAGTTTTGTGAATTACAATAAAAAGAAATTAAAAAAAAATCTTTGACTTTCACTGGTAGTAGATAGCTGATGTTACAAAGATTAATATAGGCGCACGTATTATCCCGAAAGAATTCACAGTTCCTGTGAGAAAATGAAAAACTAAATAAAAAGTTACGAGCTTGACGTGGACGAAGACACGGGAAACAGCTAGGTTATTATTATTGTTATTAAATACGGCGAGTGAGA
Source organism: Orthosia cruda (assembly GCA_964057195.1). NCBI lineage: Eukaryota > Metazoa > Arthropoda > Insecta > Lepidoptera > Noctuidae > Orthosia > Orthosia cruda. Next base: position 44,771,538 of record OZ059830.1, on the reverse strand, counting down.
GTGAGGATTCACGTAAAAGATGTATATGTTTTGATGAAGTGGGACATTTACGTGCTTTTAAACACACTCAATAAAACGTTAGACAAAAAACATTCCTAGATACATAAACGCGCATTTTATTCCTATTTCAACAGTACACTACTCCCACTAAAACGCTACAACAATTGCATCACTCAACGTTGCAAAAAAAAAAATGAGCGTTCGTAAAGTCGCATTGTCAGAAACTCCGTAGCAAGCACAATGCGACACTATTGTCGCGATTATTGTCGACCGGCCGACTGTACTTGAATGGGCCGCTTTATAGCTGGGGTTTTTAATGAAAAATAAGATACGTATTTGCTGAAATGTTTCGCTGTTTTCGTTTTTGAAGCAATTTGATATAAAGGTGGACGGGAGAATAGCTAGAATAGGGAAGAATAATACTTAGTTTGTCTTTTTCTGTTTTTGTTCTCTTCTGGGGTTATGATGGAAACGTACAAACAGGGAATTTGGCAGAGGCTTTAAAATCGATAACGATTGTCGAAAAGTCTAACAAATGTAACTATGTATAACTCCGTGAGCATAGAGCACTGGTGGCCCAGCGGTAACGGCCGCGACTTACAAGTTGTAGATCGTGGATTCGCACCCAGGCAGGCGGTTTACTTTGTGTAAATTATTGCACCACCACTGCTCTAAAAACGCGAGTACTCTGGAGGCGTGACCTACCGAAGATGGTCCCAGACGCCTCGTAAGGGGTTGCCTGGTATAGTGTGCCATCTTATATAACGTAAAGTTGGTGAAGGTGGCCACTATAGAAATCTCGGTAGTTTAAAGGGACATGCTGTAATAACGGTGAAGGAAAACATTGAGAGGAAACCAGCCTGTCCTAGAACCAAAAATTCGAAGACATGTGATATCCACCAAGCTGCACTGGGTCCGCATGATGGATCACAGAGAGGGAATGGGCTCTCGATGATAGACTGTATTTGTATTTTTTCTAGATCCTCAGGAAAAGAGTGTTAACAGTTTTTTTGTTGTATTTTGTAGCTATGTTCTTCTGTTTCGACTTCTATTCCGAGCGAGGAATTGAACCGTTTGCAGAGTTTTAAACCTTGTTTCACTTGCCGTATTTTTACTTTTCTTATCCATTTAAACGGTTTTACCGGTAAATACTTTAAGGCCCGTTCCTGGTGACGCGACGCAATTACGTTGATAGGCAATATCGCGTCCTTGCATTAATCCTTTTCGTTTCGTTCCAGTTGAACATCAAAAAAATATCCTCGCCATCAAATCCAAAGCGGTGGGATGTGATAATATCACTCGTGAAATGATAATAACTATTCTGGATCACCTTCTTCCACCTTGTTTTCCGAAGTATTCTCCTCACTGTGGCGTAAAGCTAAAGTTCGTCCACAACCCAAAGTTTCCAATCCCACTCTTCCAACCCACTTTCGACCAATTTCTATTTTTCCCTTCCTATCGAAAGCGCTTGAGGTCTGTGTACACAAACAATGTTCAAACTTTGTGCAGTGCAATTCACTTATTAGACCTCTACAATCTGGGTTCAGGCCCGGGCATAGCACAGTGTCTGCCCTCCTTAAAGTGACTCGCGATATAAGGGCAGAATTGGAAGACACCAAAGTCACTGTCCTTGTGTTGGTCGATTTCTCGAACGCCTTCAATACTGTCAGTCACGACATCCTGTTAGCCATTCTGTCCTATTTGATGGTTTCTCCCGAGGCACTGGAATGGTTCACCTCCTACCTTCAGGAACGTCAGCAGTCGGTTCACGTTGGGGATTCTTCTTCTCGCTGGTGTGATTCTGAAACTGGCGTTTTCCGAAGCGGCATTATCTCTCCTCTTCACTTTTCTATTTTTACTAACCTCATTACTGTCGAAGTTCAGTGTGCGTATCATCTGTATGCAGATGACCTGCAGTTGTACTGGCAAGATATACCTGACGTTGTTACCAAACTAAACAGAGACTGACGGCTATTGAAACCTGGTCAGATAGATTTGGTGTTGCAGTAAACCCCAATAAGTGTCCGGCGATTATCATTGGGAGTTCTCGAAGCATCGCTAAAGTGAATAGTGCAACTTTGGCACCTATTTTGTTCGACAGTACGATTGTTCCATTCAGCAATGATATAAAGGACCTAGGATTGCACATTGATAATACCTTTAACTGGCGTACTCAAGTCGCTAGTGTGAATCAGAGTGTCACTGGAACGTTGAGGCTTTATGTCGCTTGAAAAATCTATTAACAGCGAACACGAAGGCAATGCTTGTTCAGACCCTTATTTTTCCTATCTTAGATTATGGTGACGTGTGCTACTATGACCTAAATGCAGATCTCCTCAACAAATTTGACCGTCTTCTAAATTACTGCATTCGATTCGTTTTCAATTTGCGTAAATTATGATCATGTCTCTGTGCATCGATCGCTTCTAAAGTGGTTGCCCATACGCCAACGCAGAGAGCAAAGGGCACTAACTACCTTGTTCTCATTTCTCGCCTCTTCCAAATCTCCTAGTTATCTGGCCCCTAACTTTAATACATTTGCGCCAACCACAATAAAAATCTACGGTCATCACAGAACCGCCTCCTTCAATGTCCCACTCACCGCACTGACTTCATTCATTGTTCTTTCTTTGTTCAGTCTATTTTTCTGTGGAATGCGCTCCCAACCAACCGATTACCGATATTCGTAAGAAGATGGCAGTAGAATCTTCACAGCGCTAATGATTTTCCATAATTATCAATAACTACTAATTGCTTATGTATATTTTTGTATTTAGTTTATTCTTTGAGTATACATTGTATTTTAAGTTTAGGAAAATGTATTTAAATAAACGCGAATTGCTTGACTCAAACTATTGCACCTACCACTATTTGTCTCTGAATCACCCAAAGGTCGACTGGTAGAAAATGCCCAAGGCATTAAGTCTGCCTCTGTACGTTTGTTTGCATAAAGTATTAAATAAATAAATATCGCGCACGTATTTTCTAAGAATAAAATTATTCATTAAAAAAAAATCTTCTTTGCAAATCCTTTCATTGGATACCCATATCATGGGCACGAAAAATAACTAGTCCGCCATCTTTGGCCGTTCGCCATATTGGATTTAGAATGACATCACTTAGCTAACCATGTATTGTCATCAAAACTAAACGTGTATGCAAAATTTCATCTTAAACGGTGAAGGATAACTGCTTTAAAATGCAGTCGCAAGATATATACATTGAAAGTTACATAAAAGTTTGAAAAAATACAAGTGCGCATCGGTCTTATTGCATCGCGTTGCGTCCATGTGAACATACTTGCAGTTTTACTTAGTAAAAATCGCATATTGGTGTGATATAAATCAAATTGCACCGCGCCATCAAGAAAGGCATTTATTCCACACAGAAAGGAAACAAAATGTGTTCGTAAAAAAGGCCTTAAAGTAAATGAAAGGCATCATTTATTAAAGCACTCCCACACGAAACGATTTCCAAAGACCTTTGGAATAAAATTAAAAAGCTTTTTTCATTATCTTGAAAATCGATGTTCATCAATCTGGATTATTAGACGGATTGAGTTGTTCAGATTGACTCATATGTTAAACGAATTCGGTTGAATAGTCCCCACATTAATATGGATCCGGGTTTTAGTTGTTGTTGTAATTTATTGTGTGTCGTCAGGGTTTCAATTTGATGTGATATTAATATTTGTACATCGATATGTTCCAAACTGCTGAAAAGAGTTTCATGTGAATTTAGCTTAAAATATTGTATTTAATTGAAAGAGTGTTGCAAAAAACGACAGCTGTACTGAAACTATAATGACTTACAAGATTATCTGAGGTCCTTAATACATCGCGGAATCAGGAAGGTCCCTTAAACTGATTGTAGTATGTTATTCCGACACACGAAATCCTGAAGAATTCGAAAAACTTATAACTTTCGAAAACGGACTACGGAATGAAGCCAATCCCCTAAAGGTTCAATAGATCAATAAATATATAAATAAATGATTGTGGCTCTTCTGAAGCATCGTACAACTAAATATGAGTCAGTATATAGTAGCAATACAATTAAAGACCCTGTAAAGAAGTCCTGTAATCACATTTTTTATTTTTAGCTTGCATTTTTTGTATGTATGTATGTAAGTATGTTCGGGTCAAATATGCAACTGAATTTTAAAGCAGTTATCCTCCACCGATTAAGATGAAATTTTGCATATACGTTTAGTTTGGATGGCAAAAGATGGCGGACTAGTTATTTTTTGTGCACTGCCATGATATGGGTATCAAATGAAAGGGTTTGCTGAGAAGAATACGAAAAAAGCTTGTTTAAAAAAAAAGATTTTTAATGAATAATTTTATTTTTTGATACTACTTATAAAACACAAAAAGTGTAAATATATCCTATAGTTGAACTGTATCCTACAATCACAATGTTTAGCAACGGATTAGCAAGTTTTAAATTCAAATTCTTCATAAAACTATTGAAATAAAGATCTGCTTATCAGTTGTCAGATTGCTTCGAGATTTTCTAATAAATAAACTGCACCAACGAACTACTCGATCTGAATAAACAAACCCAACCTATCGCATTTTATGTATCTTCAGCTACTTTTTTACTCGGTACAAATTCTAAAAAGTCCACCCCGCTTACTTCCGCCTCACAGCGCCGGGAGATGACATTTTTTATTGAGCACGGAAGCTGTTCAGGGACTTGCGGTCTTGGGACAATTTTTTTTAAATTTTTCTGCGCTTACTACCTGAAGTTGCTGTTTATCCCGTTATCAAGTTTTGCTAGGTAGACTATTTGATTATGGGTAGTATAAAATATAGTTACAATCAGTATTTTTATTTTATTCGATGTTTACATTGCTCTAGTGTCCCTAACTGACATTAAACTGAACTGTTGTATCTATCTTTCGTCATTGTGGCTCTGACACACCGGTCGATTGTAGCAGCTCTAGGTATCGAATGCAAAATCTCTCAAGAGTTTTAATCGTCATTTGTTGCAGGCAACTGTCTGTCAACTGTATTTATGCTGTATGGTTGGTTTTTATCGAATTACTCATAAAAGTGATTTTTACACATTTCACACACAGAGTTCTTATAATCACAACCACGCTATGTTACTGTAAAAAGTGTGTGTGTGTATCCTGGAAAAACTTATTGTATGCTTTCTTTTTCCGACCAGAATACCCGTAAATTCCGTATTCCTTTCCTCCGTGTTCAGGAAAGACGGAAGGTTATAGAGGGTTATTATAGGGATGGGATGTCAACAGAGAATACCTATCAATGTTCTTGACATTGATTGATGGTGATGAAAAAAGTTACCTTGTTATTACGGGTATGGGATAGGATAAATAATATAAAGCGAAAAGCCACTACTTTATTATCTGGAGCTGGACTGGTTTCTGAATTGAGAATTTGGAGCTAGGAACGTGTCAAATCCAAAGTTTGACGAATGCTCAACATTAAATTATCAATTCAGAAATAGGGTGATGACCAAAAACCAAATTGATGCTACCTTTTTGCTTGCAATGTCATCTAGACTATCCAATTGAATAGTACAACCGTTTAGCTTGGTGCGTACGACACAGGACGGTACTGCTTATAAAGCGAGCACTAAACAATGTCAGGGGCTTTTGTAAAGCTTAATCGATGTAGATGGGTTACTATCAACGAGTCTCATAAGCTACTTTATAACCCGGCAAGGTAAAGGGTTCCTGTATGACAGCTCACAGGAGCAAAGCCGCGGGAAAAGTTACAATTATAGAATTGTCTACAAGCAACAGCTGCCATTTGCACAAGATCTTACAGCATAGGTAAAACATAAAATTTACTGGCTTTAGAGCTACCTAAAAATCCCTGCAGAAAAGGCTACGGAAGCGATGCCACATTGAATAATTTAATAGAACTTTCATCTACAACTGATTAATTCATTTATTTATTCACAAACAATTAACATTGTGTCGAATATTGGTGACATAATAACAAGAATTGCATAATAATAATGTTGCATTACATAATGATAATTGCAGTAAAATTATCACTTAAAGATTTAAATTAAATTATTGTAGCAAATTGTATATTGATTTATAAACATATAAACTGATGCAATGTCATATTAATCTAACAAATATAAGTTGCAAACCATTATAATCAATGATAATTCAAATACTTCAGAAAAAAATATAATGTCAAATTAATCAAATATGTCACAAACAATTAGCGTATCAGTTTAATACAATATTTCACATGCAAATATAAAGTCAAATTAATAAATTTTGTCAAAAAACAATTACTAGAATATCGATTCATTCCAATATATCTCACAAGCAATTATAATGTCAAATCAATCAATATGTCATGAACTTTTAGTATGTCAAAATAATCAATTAGTATGCCAAATTAATCAATATGTCACAAACATTATTAGAATGTCAAATTAATCCAGTGTATGTCCCATGCACTGTAAAGTCAAATTATTCAAAAAATACGTCACGAACAAATTAGAATGTCAAATTAATCCAATATTTATGTCACATAACTAGATATATAGGTATATCTACTATCTATTATGAGAGCAGTGGTGGCCCAGTGGTAACGGCTCCGACTTACGTATCGTAGGTCGTGAGTTCGAATCCAGGCAGGCGCTTTACATTGTTTATATAATTACAGCACCATTGCTCTTAAACCGCTGAAGGAAAACATCGTGAGGAAACCGGCAAGTCCTAGAACCAAAAAGTCAAAGATATGTGACATCCACCAACCTGCACTGGGCCTGCGTGGTGGATTAAGGCCCATTATCTCTCTCACAGAGAGGATGCCTGTGTCCCAGCAGTGGGAACATTATAAGGCTAATGATGATGAACTTATCTACTAGCACATGACAAACTAATACAGCTTTCAAAACTCCCTTAAAAGCTTCCCTGCCTGCAAAACTCCAGTAATTGAATAGTTAAACCGTTTAGCACGGCGCGTACGACACAGGACGGCACAGGATGACACTGCAAAGCAAAGCGCTAATCAATGTCAGGGTGCCGTATAGATTAATCGATGTAGATTGGTCACCTACACTAACGGCGTACACTGCTTTTTTCATGTGTGGGGTAAGTTAAGAGCGGGGGCCGAGGGTGTAAGATATCCACCTAACGGGCCCAAAAACGCCGGCTGTCGCTGAAAACCAGTATTGTGGTCTTGTATCCCCTACGAGTAACAGCATTATGTTGAGTGATGACTGTTTTGCGATGCTATGTCATGCATATTTCCCTATAGGTGTTATTTATTTTGAATGTGCCATAGTGCGGCGAAAAAAAAGGCACCCTTTTTCTTCGTTTGTTATATATATGGGCCTTACTCATTAATGGTAAAAGCTGCAGCAAGGTTAGACGCTTAAGCTGACTACTCAGGCTAGTCAGGGTGCAATTAGCTTTTGTGTGCTTAAGTAGGAGATGTACTTCCAATATTTTTCATTTTGTTGAAAAATAACGGATTGCCGTTTCTGTTGATATCCGTTTTTTCAGTCTATTAAACTCAAAATATTCTAATGCGTGGCGATATTTAGTTATTTATTTTATGCAGTTTCTAACTGAAAGCTTAGAAACTAAAATGATATTAGAATGAAGTGTTAACTGCGACTTGGAAAATTTTGTGATAGAGCTGTTATTTTGGTTGCGGTCATTCGATTTAAGATAAGATTAATATATAAAATAAAGATTACTGTTAACTCGATAAGTAAAATGACATTAATAATTAATTGACGCACAATATAATATGGACATTTTAAGTATTAATTTTATTAAATATAATCTATGAATATGAAATAAACTAATTGTAATAAATACAATAAATTATCGAATAAATTAATAAGTTAAAATAATACATAATTTAACATACACACAGAAAGCCACACACATATTTAACCACATAAAAGCAAATAGATGGCAAATAGATAATTGAAATGTTAATTAATAAGGAAAATTATTAATCGCTATTCCTCTCTCCATGACACTGACTGTAATAATAATTATTTCTGTAACTTAGGTATATTTACCACCTGTATATACATTATGGATGCAATAAATTATATTATAAATTTGATGTTTAGTATAAAACACTGCCTGTACTAAATGGTAACACGAGAATCACATGAGTAAATTAAACAAAATGAAATTACTCAAAAACGTACGCTAGGAGCTAGCGACTACGCTAGCCGCTCCTGGTGTTGTTATTTATAGGTTGTTGTGATAAATCTATATCTATACTTATAATATTAAAAAGATGAAAGATTTGTATTTTTGTATGTAACGAATAAACTTAAAAACTACTGGACCGATTTAAAAATTCTTTCACCTTGGGAAGCTACACTATCCCCGGGTGACATAGGCTACTTTTTATCCTTGTATTCCCACTGGAACGGGAACTACGCGGGTGAAACCGCGAGGCGTCTGCTACTAATAACATAAATTTGCAAGAAGAAAATGGTTTTTGGACTTTAAAGCGATTACGAGAAATTGCCCGGAGAAGACAACGCACCTCGAAGAGTGAAAGGCTAAGGGGGAGATATTACTCAGCAATGGGTTAATATAGTATTTTACTTCAAGTGAAAACTATAAAATGTTTTTTTTGAAAAGTCACACCGTTTGAATTTTACATGATTTATCACTAAATACTAGAATACAATTTCAGAACACTATAAGTTCACCTCTTATGCTAAAACTCGTTTCAATTACGACCAAACACAGAAAATAACATTATATTATTTACATTGCCAATGTTGCCGTTCCTAAAGTGCTTACTGTTTAAAAAGATCGACGGCAAAATAAATTGCCAGAACGATACTGCAGGAAAAACAATGCAGCGAGTATTTATTTAAAGTGATTGCTACTTTTTCTTGCTAGGCATTTTAATTTTCTTAAGTTGCATTTTGTAAACTAAATCTTGATAAATATAAGTTTTTAAGCTAACATGGTCACAATCATTAGAATTAATATTTGTTTCGGGATATTTACCATGTATATTTTGTTTTTGGTTGAGAGCTCGATATTTCGGCACCGTTACAAGCGCCATGATCACGAGAACTAAAGTCTTTGCGGGTGGGTGTTGTTTACGAGCTGAAATATCTGTCTACCCTCTTCCTCACTCGTTTTTCACGCACGATGTCGCTACCACTAGAACTCGTCTCACTAGTTACTCGACAAAAAAATCAATAGGGACGACGGGTTTCAATTGTCGAGAGCCTGGAATCCAGTGGTTCAACTATGTAAAGATCAAAAAACTACTGATCAATTGTCAAAAGTGGATACAGTGAGCATCGTTTGTCGTGAACAATATCGTGTAACTAGTGAGACGAGTTCTGGTGGTAGCGACATCGTGCGTGAAAAACGAGTGAGGAAGAGGGTAGACAGATATGTCAGCTCGTAAACAACACCCACCCGCAAAGACTTTAGTTCTCGTGATCATGGCGCTTGTAACGGTGCCGAAATATCGAGCTCTCAACCAAAAACAAAATATACATGGTAAATATCCCGAAACAAATATTAATTCTAATAAATCTTGATGAGACACGAATTGCATTCTGCACGGGGATTTAAGTATTTGCAACATAAAAAAGACGCGAAGGTTTTGTGGATATAAAACATTTAGGGAATGCTCAACTAATTGAAGTTATTCGAAAAAACTTTTTACAAGAAAATGCAACTATTTTTATCCGACTGCCGAAGGAGGGTAATGTGTTTATCAGTCAATGTATGTATGTATGTTTGTTCCTATGTGGAGTTCCGGAAACCAAACACGTTGGCCGATTTTGATAATTCGTACGTCAATCGATTCGTCTTAATCTTTCGATTGTCACTGGCTACATTAAAATTGGAGAATAGAAAATGGTGACTTTTGGGCGCCATATTGTGGTTTTTCTTCCAATCCCATCATGTGGGGTATCAAAATAAATCGTTTTAAGAGGCAATTTCAAAAATATATAACACTTATATGTTTACGTGCCGGGGATTACAGTATAGTACAGGGGTCACCAAATGGCGGACCGCGCTCCAGATCCGGACCGCCGATCTATTTGTGTGCACCTTAGGTAAACAGTCCAATATAATTTACTTTTTCAATAGTTCTCGCCAAACTTCTTGGCCGCCCTGAAGTTGGCAACAATGGCTGCGCAGTCAAAATCACACACAGTCGCGTTTTTTGATTTTATAAATTAATTTTTACTTTTTAGTTGTGGTACTTCACAACTAAAATAAAACTAAATAGTGAGCAAGTTCTTAAATAAGGTACCTAAAGGATAAACATAATATCCATAATGAATTAAAGGAACACAGAGTTATTTGCGGTCGTAGTACAAAGCCGCCTATTTTTAGATACTTTGCTTTGGAATTTGTAGTGTTTTTATCCCGGACAACGCTAGTCTGAGATAAAAAGTAGTGTAACGGATGTGACGTCAGCCTACGTGCAACCGACCAATACCCGCCGAGCCCGCCGAAGCTAAGCCGCCATATTGAAGCCGGGGAGGCTCCAGTCAAGCCATGTCAAGCAGTGGGATGTGTTAATATAAGCGATTGCCTGTCAATTATTTGTACCTTAAGATTTTGAATACAAGATCTGAACAAAGGTCCGCCCTGTTTTTATTTATCCGTTTCACTCAGAAGTGGTATACACAAAAAGTAAGATTCGCCTTAATAATAAATCCACGCCACAACCGCAAGATCACCCTAAATCTGAAGAAAAACGATCAAGTTTGTGTTATTCAAGGACTGAACGACACCACGAGCTTCAAGGCGTCTGCTACACTCTGCCATCGACCCAACTGCACGCCGGGCAAGACTACATCAAACTCTTCATGTGCTGCGTGTGACTGCAAGGAGAGTCCCCAACAAGGTCCGAGAGCTGCCAGAAGCCACAGCAAGTCTGCTAGGAGCCAAAGCCAGTTTGCCAGGTGCGTTGTATTTCTCATTTCCATATTCGCAATATCAATAACTCTAATTCTAGCCAGGCCATAGCCACTTGTTTTACTCGTCGCCATATTCTCAATAATAAGGATAAAACTAATTCGCATAACCATCATCCGTGTATGACTATGTTTTTACGTAAACGAAACAAAAGGTATAAGGATAATAACAGATGGCGTTCTGTAGTTTGTCTACCCTCGTGGTAAAAAGGCGTGCCTTCATATGTGCTTATAATTAACTCTTATCCTAGCCGGGCCATAGCCATTTAGTCTAGCAGTGGGAATAAATTGATAAACCAAATAAAAACATGGTTTTGCTTCGGGTACACATCATCATTAGATAATGTACTAATTACGCAGATCAAAATTAAGCTTACCACTGATCAACCCGTATATAGACATTAGACATCCTTAGACTACAATCTGAATCCAGTTACGCTTATCCTGTGATCTAAGACAAAAACTAACATCGATAGTAAGCTCTGACACAAAATAGAACGCCGCCTCTTACAACATTTGTGGCTGTGTTGATTACCGCGCTCTAAATGTCACTGTAAAATGAAAGATTTCCGTTACCTTATATAGATGATCAAGTTTCTGAGTTGGCTGCCAAAGATTACTTTAACTGTTACATATCAGTATAGTCCAAAGTAAGCAATTAATTCAGATGACACTCATAAAACAGATTTTAGAACTAGCAAAGGTATAAGTATACCGGCGGGCTTATTACGTAAGGAACAGCAAGTAGCGATAATTGCACAATTATTGCACGATCAATTTAGTGACCTGGCTACTGAGGCCTTTAAGTCAAGTCTTTTTTTGACAGTCACTTTTAACAGAATCTATTTTATCTGTCCGATGATTTATAAATGTATCGTTTGATGAATTAACCAAAGACCTTATACTTCTTACTCCCGTTGGTAGTGTGTCTCTTTGTAATGAGGTGACCATGACCAAACAGAACACGGGACAAATTGATTGTAAAACCGATAGTGTAAGTATCCTGATAAATTTATGCAACCTAACTATGCTACCTAAACCTAACTAATTTAAGGTAAATAAAAAAAAAATGTGTGTATATTTTTGGAATCTACATCACTTACCGTATGGTGTCGGGCGTAAAGAATTTCAACATCCCATGTTTTACCGTGAGTTTCATAAGAGGTGACTAAGGGACAAACCAGATAATGGGCAGCAGCGTTCTCTGTAAATTTGTAACAACCATACTGCGATCGCTAACCCACCTGCAAAGCACTCCCCATGAATAGCACAAATAAAACATAGCCCCTAGTGCCCGGCAGCCTGCCTACCCTTGACTACGGTAGCGGTCTAGGTAACGGTATAGCAAGGGCTGCTAAGAATCCCGGACGAGATCCGGCTACCCCAACAAATACCGACGACAGGACCTGGCAACGTACAAAACGCGCATACTCCGGACTCAGGACCGACGAAAAGATCACCGAACTCGATGAGGAATTAAGCGGTTTACGATGGAGTATTATAGGGTTATCTGAAGTTTGAAGAGAGGGGGAGGATACGATAATCCTTAAATCCCAAGTCTCCTCAAGTCTCGTTCTTCAAGAGTCATCGTATAGATAGGAACAAAAAGCTCTCTGATCCTACTCACAAGCTCATGAAGGAGAGGCGTGAGATAATCCTGCAGTCTTCAGACGATGCTTTAAAAATACCGGCAGCAAAATATACCCCAAGGAATCTCAAGGATTTCACATTGTTATTGTCCAGTTGCGTAGACAGTTGAGAAACAAAACTACAACAATTTTGTTCCACTAGGAATCAATTTGCAAATAATTTTAACAGTCGTTATATTTCACTCAAACAAAACCCGCCAAAAACTCCGCAAACCACCATCTTACATTTAGTATTACCAGGCCCAAACATTTAAAAGTACTACTCTTACTCAGTAGGTATTAATAAATTATTTTTAAAATACAACGAATGAATTATAGGAACTGTAGAAATATTAAAATAATACGTTTCAAAGTCTATGAATCATTCGTTTTGGTATAACATAAAAAATAAAATATAAAATGTTCTACCATTTCTACCAAACCCAATGATTAGTTGAGCTGGCAAGATGTCAGACAAGGACACACTACCAGCGGAAACCCTCTCGCCAGGACCGCTTTTGGTTACCAGCGGAAACCCTCTCGCCAGGACCGCTTTTGGTTAGCTACTGCTTATAAGGAAATAGCTAACCTAGGTGTATCAAAATAGATTTCATTTTAGCTAAACGAAAATTTTCAACACCGTCTAGTAGTAAGAAATACGTATAAGGTCTTTGGAATTAACCAGCTTACGAAAGAGCAACACTTCGTGGAGGCTGTTTTATACAATAGTCAATTTGATTACTATTTAGCTCCAATATTCCGATAAATTAATATTCGAAGATCTGTAAAAGTAAATATATCAGTAAATATTGGATATTTTAATTTTATTTGCATAATATAATAATTAACATGAAAAATTAGATGACTAAAATGCCAATGTGTAAAATCGATTACCATTTCTTCGTAATAGTCGATTGTTATAAGAATTTGAATCTATAACGCATTAATACATCCCTAAATCTCGTATTAGAGCTATGAAACGTAAAATAGATTTTTCCAATATACTTTAGACATTGGCAGAATAGTTGACATCGGTGTTTGCCATATAAAAAAAATATAATAGGAGATACTTATTGCGGACTTATCACATTCTAATGTGTTTGTAAGTATTTAGTAGTAAACATATAAGCTTCGTTAAGGTAGCCAACACTACAATAAAAAAGAACCTCCAATTTACCGAGATCACGTCTGTTTCAATGATTCAACAAATGGTCCAGTTGCGTAGACATTAGAGACACAAAACAACACCAATTTCAACAATATTCCCTATGAATTTGTTATTTCAATATTTACTTTTATATTATTATTCTAATTTGCGGATAATTAAAGTAGCCACAACATAACACACGAAAAAAGTCGCCAAAAATCACAAACTTCTGTACCTGCTCAGGTATCAGCGAGCGATTGGCAATCGACCAACAACAAGGGAAAAAGTAATCGCAATTTGACAGCCACATTTGTTCGCCGATGGCTGTCGCTCTGCTGTCAAAAACCATAAGTAATACGAAATGATCGCGATCACCTTGCGATATACAGGGTGTCCCAGAAATCGACGTCAAGCCGTAAATGGGTGATAGACCAAGTTATAACAGTTCTCAGAAAAATACGAAAAAAAATCTATCGCATGTTTTTAAAAAATTATGTTCACTTTAAAAATTTACTAAAAAAATCAATCCCTGTAATGGTTCTTTAACTCCAATTGCTACAAATCCCATAATTTATCAATTTTTTTATTATTATGTTATCTTGAATAATGCTTGTGTAGATTTTTGCCTAAAATTTAAAGCCAACTCCTCCTACTTAGAAGAAAATTAAACTTTTTCAAAACCAAATTATTCAAATTTACTGTTTCGCCCAACTTTAACTGACTGTACTGAAAAAAAAATGTACTACACTAGTTTGGCAAGTAACATGAAAAATTGGCGCATTTATAAGAAATCGAAATTTTACGTAATTAACGTAATTTTTTTTAATTAATTAATTTTACGAAATTTTAAGTAACGTACTGATTTGTAATTGTGTGTGCGTCTGCGCTTACAAAACAGAACAATAACTACTGCTGTCTCATTCGCACTCATTGGTAAATTGTATCTCCGTTTCATGATAAAGGTTGTGTCACTGATAAAGGTGGCGTCACTCTCTGTCTCGCTCACACTTCGTAAAATGACTCTCTCCGTCTCTATCGAATTAGAAACGGAGTTTAGCAAAGCTTTAGGTAAGCTAAAGTCATTTTAAGGAAGTATGGACATTTTGGGTAAAAACCGATACTATTTACAAAAAACAATTTGACCAATTATTGAAAACGTAATCTAGCAAGTGTTACACTATTTTTGAATCCTTATTAAATGCGCCAATTTTTCATGTTACTTGCCAAACTAGCGTAGTACATTTTTTTTTCAGTACAGTCAGTTAAAGTTGGGCGAAACAGTAAATTTGAATAATTTGGTTTTGAAAAAGTTTAATTTTCTTCTAAGTAGGAGGAGTTGGCTTTAAATTTTAGGCAAAAATCTACACAAGCATTATTCAAGATTACATAATAATAAAAAAAATTGATAAATTATGGGATTTGTAGCAATTGGAGTTAAAGAACCATTACAGGGATTGATTTTTTTAGTAAATTTTTAAAGTGAACATAATTTTTTAAAAACATGAGATAGATTTTTTTTCGTATTTTTCTGAGAACTGTTATAACTTGGTCTATCACCCATTTACGGCTTGACGTCGATTTCTGGGACACCCTGTATACAAATTTCAGTTAGCAGATTTTTATTGTTAGCAGTGCTGTCATAGAATTATTAAGTTGTGGCTATCGCTCATACATAATGCGGATACGCTATTGAAGAGCAATAATTTTTCAAAAATAAGCTTGTCAATTTTTTGACGTACAGCGATAATCGCGCGATGATTGCACAATCTCTGCAAATTATTGCTGATTGCTGTATCATACGTAATAAGCCTGCGGGGTTTCTAGAGACCTTCAGTATGAGATTTATTAATATAGTAGCATAATCTGTCGGTAGATCTGTCGATACCCAAAACTAAGTAGGTATTGGCATTTTTAGAAGATTTACTTCTACCCTCAACTGATTTAAATTTCGGTGTTATAATTTTATGAAATGTCTTACAATAAATGGACTTATACCGAAAGTTAAATATGAATACTCGTAAATAAACTGGTTTTGAAAAATCAAATCGCTTAAATGGTCAGGTCAAATTGCCACGAGTGGCATACAGCCGTGTTGGCAGTTTCAAGTTTAATTTGCCTAGTAATGTGTGTCATGTGGGTACGTCCATTTATCGGATTGTGCAGTTGTTTTAAGAAGTTTATTTCAAATTTCGCGTTGATTGAAAAATTAATCCATTAACGGGTACACACCCGTTAATGGATTAATTTTTAACAATTGCAAAATATTTCGTGTTCTATGCCTGTGTTCGTTTTGTATGACCTCGCGCTATCTACAGAAGTAATATACGGTTGCGTGTAAGTTAGGTGTCACCTGTATTTTGATGCAAAAACAAACTGCAAGTAAAATCCATTGCGATCAGTCGTGTTACAAGTGAGGACAGCATGGGCCATTATTATGAGCTACAAACTCTCGCTGTTGGACTCGTTACGTAAATTTTGCGTATGTTATAGGTAAATATGTCATGTAAAGGTTGTTACCGATTGTGCAGCGGTCCAAGGTACTGTCGGGCTTCGCAGGATAGTGGTTTTTGATAAAATATTATAACATTAGTGTTGAGTATAGGCCGGGCCATCGTATAAACGTGTAGGTGCGCTTGGCAGAAATCCAGTCAATACAATGAATAAAAAAAATCGTCTCTTAGTCGCTAATTGAAGTTCTATACGTTACAATGCCAGAACGACAAGCTTAGTTCACTTATTTACCTGCTAAAAACCAACACCGCCTATCCGGACAGAATAAGCAATTACTTGATTGTTGACGAGAGGCTTTATAGAAAAACCGGCCAAGTACGAGTCGGACTCGCGCACGAAGGGTTCCGTACCATTATCGCAAAAACGGCAAAAAAATCCGCTTCTTCCTCGTAGTCAAACTTTTTAGTCCAACTGGTTTGACCACGAGGAACTTCATTGACATTGCACTTTTTCAGCACGCTGTATGCATGCAATTTTTGTATGTACAGCCATAGATAGATAAGAATAAATTAATGTCAAACGTCAAGTGCGGCGAAGTTCACAAAAAAATTATACTCGTATATGAATTATTTAAATTAAAATAATCAGAACAAAAAACAGATTTAAAACGTGAAGCGTAAACGTGATACTTCTCGAAGGCCGGCAACAAAAAATATTATTATAATGATTTTTATTTTTTTATTTTTATAAATATTATTATAACGGTTATTAAAATTAAAAATCAATAAAAATAAATTCAAATATGTAAACTAAAACTCTTGTTTTCGATCTATTAATAATTACTGGACCGATTTCGTTAATCTTTTGCATATCGTCAAAACAGCGATAACAAGTATGTGGTTTCAATTATTGCATATGCGAGCAATGCTATTTTATCTATTCTTTCTGAGGTTTAATTTTTCCTGTTAAAATATCATTTCACAAATTCTCAATCTAAAAAGACAAAAAAAATAATAATAAGATCAATGACGGAAATGGAATTGTCGGACCATGTTCAGCACTCGCTTTCTTTCCCGAAAACAGGATAGAGAAAGGTTGGGAATTTATACAATCTGATAGTTTTGACAAAAATTAAGACTGCATGGCTAAAGAATGAATCACTTAGAAAGCAGTGGTCCGTATACGACAAAGTCATCGCACTAAAAATGTCGTAGAGAGCTGGAATGCACAACTTAATAAAACGATGAGGATACATCATCCAATAATTATATATAGATGAAGATGCTCGCTTGCTCAAAACATTATTAGAAAATGAAACAAATTTTCGTGAAGGACCATCTTCTCGTCAGAGTTTTTTTGATTAAACAGAGATAGGATTCATTTTTATATTACAACTTCGAACCCATCATATTATATCGAAAACTTCAGTGTTTGACTGTACACATTTATAACTTGACGTTGACACAGGGAGAATCTTTCGAGTAGTTTGACCAAGAGGAAATTTGATTCCTCGTGGTCAAACCAGTTGGACTAAAAAGTTTGACTACGAGGAAGAAGCGAAAAAATCACGTTTTTTGTATGGGAGCCCCCCTTAAATAATATTTTATCCTGTTGTTAGTATTTTTTGTTATAGCGGCAACATACATACATCAACTGTGAACATTTCAACTGTCTAGCTATCACGGTTCATGAGATACAGTCTGGTGACAGACAGACAGACAGACAGACAGACAGACGGACCGCGGAGTCTCAGTAATAGGGTCCCGTTTTTACCCTTTGGGTACGGAACCCTAAATACAATAAACGGGAGTAGACTGGTAGGAGCTTCGTTTGGGTAGATATAAAAGATAGTGTAAATGCATCAGGATGACCACCACCATGATATTAATAAGATAGTATATTGTTTACCAACAAGTAAAATTTAAAAATTTAAAAAACCCCCGACACATTTATCTTGCGAAAACATCCCGATTCAAACAGTAAAACGCCCATAACTTTTGAACGGCTGAACCGTTTTTTTTAAACATAGCTAAGAACACTCTCGACACAATCACCTTTCCAACAAAAAAAACTAAATCAAAATCGGTTCATCCGTTGAGGCGCTATGATGCCACAGACAGACACACAGATACACAGATACACAGATACACAGATACACAGACACACAGATACACAGATACACAGCAACACACCTCAAACTTATAACACCCCTCTTTTTCCGTCGGGGGTTAAAAATGACGCAATTTATTAGAAAATACATGACCGCACGTGTTCATTGTGCATATGGCAAGGGCAGTTAGTGTATGAAAGAACAAATTTTACATCTAAATTCCTAAGCCGTCTGAACCAATGCTTACGATTCATGTAAACCATTTAGGTCCGTTTTGTTGGGCAAAAAAAGGGATATGTGTATGGGGGTGTATAATAATAAAAATAATAAATAAATCTTTTATTTTGGACCAAACATTTGTACATACATCATAAACCTGCCAAACTGCGTGACAGTTTGTCGGCAGGATTAGCGCTCTTTTTAAGAACATTTGGTATCAATTATAAACATCTAAGTAGGTAGATACAACTATTATTAGACTCTATTAATGTTATCATTAGTCGGCACACACACAGGCGACGGCTCGCGCCGCGCATGCTGTATCAGAATACAATGCAACAAGATGGTCAATGAAATTGCCGCAACACGCGACAACAATTAACAACTCGATATTATCAACTACTGCCGCACATCGCGGCAACGTCACTAAGCAGTTCAGTTTTTAATTTAATTTTTAGTGTTCGCTCACTAATTCAACTGTTATCTTTTCTCAGCCAGTCGATATTATTAAAAATTTTAGGGGTCAAATAATTATTGGTTCTTTTGCCATAGTAATTTTTAACTGGTGCTCTAACGAATTTACGTTCTCTTACGCTCTTAGTATTGTAAGCGTTTTGCACTTGTACTTTAAATTGGTCGTTAAAGAACTGCTCCAGAACCATCAAATACTTGACCTTCTCATGTACGGGAAGCACCTTGCATACAACAAAAAGTCTATCATAATTTTCTTTACATTCAAGCTTCAGTTTTGGGTTAACCAGGTATTTCATAAACCGAACTTGGAGTGATCTTATACTGTTCAGGAAGATTACTGACATACTCCAGCCGCTGACAGACAGTCGACATTTCCGAAGTGCATGCAGTCGTACGTGTGGCCCACGATACCTATATCCCTACTATCGACCTTTTTTGCCACCAGGTTGTGCGGCGAGTGCACATGCATCACTTTTGTCTTGCTTAGGTTTAGTATGATACCGTTATCGTGCGCCCACCGGGTAATATTGTCGAAGTCTGCTTGCAACACATCCCTGACCTCCTGTATAGATTTAGAGGAGTACATAAGACACATGTCATCCGCATACATATAAACCCGACACTTCCCAACTACATTACTAAACGCTATTGACATGCATGATATAGCCAACCGGTCCATATACGGAACCAGTCGGAACGCCAAGGTTAACCGCAGCTTCTTTACCAGCCACGCCAGAAATGCAGGTCTGCAAGGTTTTGCCACTCAAGTAATTCCGGAACCACCTGTTCGCGGGCCCTCTGATCCCACACTCATCCATGGCCTGCAACAACACCTCGTGGTCCAAAGTGTCAAACGCCTTTTTATAATCAATAAACAGCGCCAACACCTGATGACCTTGGTCTAGACTACGATTCATATCTTCCGAAAACTGTGAGAGAGCTGATGTTGTGCTACGACCGCGCCTAAAACCGTGTTGTGCATCTGATAGTATACGATTCTGCTCTAAGAAATCGCCAACCTGCCCGACTACTATTTTCTCCACTATTTTATTAATTACAGATAAGATAGCGATGGGCCTATAGTTAGTGTAATCTGAGTGCGCTCCCTGTTTATAGATAGGCCTAATTAAGTCTAATCTATAAACAGTAATAAAACAGTAATAGTAATCTATAAAAGTATATAATAAATAATATGTGTACAGTTGGCTCGTGTCTAAATAATAACAGCCGCACGGGTCGATCTTTAAGGTTAACAATGCTTGACAAGGTCGGTCCGTGGATGGGTGACCATTTCAACATACCGAGATTCCTCCGTGCCTCGGAAAGCACAATTGTTCCCGGCTGTCATTTGAAGATCTTTGACAGTCGTTACGGGTAGTCGTAACCTTGAGATCTGACACCAGTCTTGTCAAGGGGTATATCCTGTTTTCCAGTTACTGGGTTGAGGAGGTCAGATAGGCAGTCGCTTTATTTAAAACACTGGTACTCAGCTGAATCTGGTAGGACTGGAAGCCGACCCCAACATAATTGGGAAAAGGCTAGGCAGATTGATTGTGTACAATTGGTAATGATTGTAGTGACGCATGAGTTTTCCAAATTTGTTATTGCCGAGTCAACACTTCCGTACTATCAATTCTATCGTGACGATTCGGACACTAAACAATATATTTTGCCTTTTTGGTTCTCCCAATCATGGTGAGGTACCGTATTAAGACCATCACGAGCAAACATTTTAAAAGGTTTGGTACTTAAATGATATTGCTTGTCCACGTGCTACTGGTTAGTTTAAACGTAAAAATCAATCCACTCATAATGTTTTGCGGGCTATAATTACTATAGTAAAACCTTAACAAATAAATAAATAACTGGTGAATCAATAGCACTACTAATGACACCAACATCTTTGAAGCGTTAAGATTTAATATTCGCTCGTACTGGTAGGTCATGTGACTTTACGATTTTCAGTAAAGTATTTCAAGTAACGCCTAGGGACGCGTAGTGACGCCTAGTGACGCCTAGTGACGCCTAGTTGAGCCTATTGACGCCTAGTAACGCCATGCAACGCCATGCAACGCCATGCAACGCCATGCAACGCCATGCAACGCCACGCAACGCCATGCAACGCCAAGCAACGCCATGCAACGCCATGCAAGGCTATGCAATGCAATGCAACGCCATGCAACGCCATGCAACGCCATGCAACGCCATGCAACGCCATGCAACGCCATGCAACGCCATGCAACGCCATGCAACGCCTTGCAACGCCATGCAACGCCATGCAACGCCATGCAACGCCATGCAACGCCATGCAACGCCATGCAACGCCATGCAACGCCATGCATCGTCATGCAACGCCATGCAACGCCATGCAACGCCATGCAACGCCATGCAACGCCATGCAACGCCATGCAACGCCATGTAACGCCATGCAACGCAATGCAACGCCATGCAACGCCATGCAACGCCATGCAACGCCATGCAACGCCATGCAAAGCCATGCAACGCCATGCAACGCCATGCAACGTCATGCAACGCCATGCAACGTCATGCAACGCCATGCAACGCCATGCAACGCCATGCAACGCCATGCAACGCCATGCAACGCCATGCAACGTCAAGTAACGCCTTATAACGCCATGCAACGCCATGCAACGCCATGCAACGCCATGCAACGCCATGCAACGCCGTGCAACGTCAAGTAACGCCTTACAACGCCAAGTAACGTCAACTAATGCCAAAGCCAGATCTTTATTTCAATTAGGCCATTATGCAGCACTTTGAATGTCAAATATTGAATGTAAATAGAAAGCTTTAGAAACCGCAAGAGTGATCATGTGTACAAAAGAGTTGTTGTTATGACTACTATTAGTGCAGCCAAAGTCAATACAAACTCGATGACTTTTGTTCAGGTCATAATATAGTAACCAAAGTCAATGTCAAAGCCATTGCCATAACGTATTTATCATAGCCATAACTTATTTACATTGAATGCGGTACAATGCAAGAATCTGTCAAGTTCATATTGAAAATGCATTATGGCAAAAAGTGTAAGTCTAAGTGTCTAAGTGTGGCAAATTATATTTACTGGATTATAGACATAAAAGGTTTACGTTGTTACAAAAGCTCACGGGTGCTCAGTCGGTAAATGCGCTAAGGCCATATAGAAGTAAAGCACCTATATCCGACAGTAACAATAGTACTGACACTGAATAACATATTGATTTATTTGAAAGCTAATGAATGTGTTTTCGCGGGAGCAATGATTCCAGGATGGCCGTATGTAACGGATGTGACGTCAGCCTACGTGCAACCGACCAATGCCCGCCGAGCCCGCCGAAGCTAAGCCGCCATATTGAAGCCTCCCCTCCAGTCAAGCCACGTCAAACAGCGGGATGTGTAAGGGACATATGTATATGACTTGTATACATCTGTCCCTTACGCACACTCAAAATAATCTTACTCTAGGAGCTTATGGTCACCCCCCTGTAATATATTTTTACTATCTGGTTAGAATTGCCAGACATAACCTTACTCAGTAACATCCGGTAGAACAGAGAGTCGACCCCGACGTAGTTGGGAAAAGATGAGACATATCTTACAAATAAAAAATATCTTTCTTCTGGCCAAGAAAGGAGATAAATATTTAAATTACGGTAAATAAAATAAAAATAAGAAAAGATGCCGAATTGAGAACCGCCTCCTTTTTTTGAAGTCTAAAGTCAAAGTCTAAAGAGTGGGTGCTTCATGTTATTATTTTAATATTTTATTTAAAGGTGTTGGTAAACGTAGAGTCATTTTGAAAATATCTTAAAAAGCAGCCCAAGGTTTTTTATAAAAAATAAACATTGTTTTTCACGTTCACAGTTTGCGTTACATAGATACATACTTACTAAGTTAATAAAAAAAATATTTTAAAAGGGGCACCTGTTGAAAAAATAAATAAAAATAATACCAAGTTGCAGTAAGCCTGCATGATATTCAATGTACATTTCATCGGCATGAAAAGTCTGTAATTATAATTTCTCCAATTTTCAACATTCAGTCGTTAGAATCAAAACGCACACTGTGTATAAATTCAGCGTATTCAATTTCCTTTCATGTCAAAAGGTGTTTAAGGAAATAAATATTGCGGCTAGAATGAAGGAAATGGGCCAATTTCCACAGCTATTATAGTATATTGTTACGTGTCACGTGGTTATTCGTGACCGACCAGTTATTGGCTCGTAATGCGAATGTGAAAGGTTTAAGTTATAAGTAAGCGGAAAGGGGAAAATGCTCAAGTGAAAAGAGGGAGCGCAAAATATATTTTTTTAATTTTAACTTCATGACAATGGTAATGCCGCCTCCACACGCTTAGCGAACAATGGCGAACAGCAACAACAAACAACAGACACGAACGTGTGGATGGGTGTTTGATTGTGTTCGCCTGTTTTTGTTTGTGTTCGCCTGTGTTCGGCATTGGTGTCGGTTTTTATGCACAAATCAAAGGGTGTTCCACAAATGTGTTTGCGATGTATCCATACGCTTGTTCAGTTTAGTAGTACGCGCGAGCTTGCGGGTGGTTAATAGTGGTGGTAAAAGGAGAATACCCATTTTGTATGGAGAAATGTACTGACCGAAACATTTTATTGCCCTGATAAAAACACTTTTATTTGATTATGTTACCTTAATTAATTACACGTACCAACTTTAGTCAATTTTCATTGCGGGAATTTTGAGATATTGAACGAAATATATTCCTTTTTAGGTTACAGTAGATGGACACATGGATCACAGCAATATGGACTCTATGCCAACATATTTAAGATTTGTATTCGTTAGACATTTGTTCAAGTGCTTCGAACTTATTTTATTATCAAGAAACTTCGACAAAATGTTATGTCTGCGCATATATGGCGCCAACATCAAAGAACAATTGAGACACCAACTTCGAACAGTAGCCATGTCGGAAATCACAAATATAAAGTCCAGTCTTATTAAGCACTATTTTCACAAACACACGGCGGTGTTGTAGTGATAAGTATTCAGTAACGGCGGAACGTAAAAGTCAACTTGACGCAACAAACCACAAACAAAACAAATGAAAAGACGACTACTGTCACTGTCAAATGAAATGATTGACAATTATAGGCATGTTACCAAATCGGTAATATAATCGGTTTCTAAAAACATGATTCATTTTTTTTTCTTGGTTTGCATTAAACTAGTAAACCACATCAATTTCAGAATAACTTTGTTTTTTACATTAAAGAGGTGAATCCGGATGGATTGATTACTGTGTTTTAGGTAGATTATAAAAAAAAAAACGATTCTTCGATCTTCTTCTTTAATCCATGTCAAATCATGTCAACATGCCTCAACCCTAACATAAATGGCGGAATATGTTTGAGCTGTGAAACGGAAGTATCTTTTTAAAAAGAAGTTAAAATACTTAAAATATTTTTGTTTTATTTACTGTACAGAAATGATTGTGACACAATAAACTTTTTTTAAGTACTGTCCATGGGCATTCTCCTTTAAGAATCGTGACATTTTGTGTCCTAAGCTAAATTGTAAGGAAAAATCAGGAGTTTAACCAGAAAGTAATCGCTGCCACAACAAGCTCGTCGTCCGCCATGTTTGCCAATCCGGAATAGACAAACAGCAAGCGTGTGGAGGCGGC
The DNA here is from genome assembly GCA_964057195.1 of Orthosia cruda. Classification (NCBI taxonomy): domain Eukaryota; kingdom Metazoa; phylum Arthropoda; class Insecta; order Lepidoptera; family Noctuidae; genus Orthosia; species Orthosia cruda. Next base: position 44,746,909 of record OZ059830.1, on the reverse strand, counting down.
ATTATACATAGGCGGACTTAATGCAGCAAGGCATTCTCTACCATTCAACCTTTGGGTTAAAAAGGACACAAAAGTGGTAGGTGTACAAAATAAAAAATATAAACAATAATTAAAGTCGGATATTAATAAACTACCTAACTAATAAAATACATAAATAATTTCTCAAACAATAAACTAATTAATTTTATAATATATACCAAATTTTAAATGGGACTGAAATTTAAATATAATAACTATGACGAAGACCGAGCTATGTATGAGAGGACAAATAATAGTGCCGGATTCTACGCTTAAATGACAATTTACTCTCAGCTTTTTTGATGTTAAGGGAAGCACGTTCGAGAGAAATTTTTGAGTAGCGTTTGTGAATGAAGGTTGTTGGTACCTCATTTTTATAATTTTCAACACCAACTTCAGAAACGAAAGTTGTTTTTGCACTTTTTAGTGTTTTTTGCTTTGGTAGTCGGTTTTTTGTTGTGTCCTTTTTATGTTGTTTAATCTATATTTTATCTTTATAAATCGATACTGTTTCATTTACCGGATCGACCCTCCACGGGATTTTACGAGCAAAATTTAATGGCGTATTTTAAATTGTTCGTCGTTGAATATCATTGAAAAAATTCATGAATGTTTTATCGTGAAGAATTAAGAATCTGCTACTGATTAGCTGATTTAAGCAAATCATGAGGTTATTTTTTTCTTATAAATAAGGTTGTTAGAGTAATGGCATTGTCTATGCAGTTGCACTATGAAATATTTGAACGAAATGTTTCGAAGCTACATTCTTACAATTTCAAATCACAGCAAGCAGTTTGATAATTATTGAAATTAAGATACTAGTGTACATTACTGAAAATTAAATTCCCGAATAAAAGATCAATTGGTAGGCACTCGCTATCTAGGCGAACCTCAACTTGTTTCGGGTGGGTTTCAACTCCTATAACTTGCTAGCCGGAGACTGGCTATTTCGATATCAATTTAAACTGCTTTATTTATGTCTGGGCTAGGAGAAGTTATTATTTTTAATATTTGAGGTTTGATTCTGTTTAAGAAGGTTCCGCACCTGAAGGATGAAAACGGTATTCATTTTCGGTTTTTTCCGCACGACATAGGGCTTACACTCTTTAGAACTCTAATACGCAGACAGTTGATCTATTTAAAAAAGTTTTGAGGTGACACACATTAAAAAAATACAGTGGAATTGAAAAACTTCTCCTTATTGAAGCCGGTTAAAATACGTGTTTTAACGCAGCTTTCATAGCTAATGACAATAATAAAAATATAAAACAATCTCGCATTTACGAAACCTCATAAAAAAAATTGTTTTGTGGAATCTTCACTACGTGAGTCCGACTCGCAATCCGTCAGTTCGTTTCGTGTTCGAAACTGAAAACAAAAACAATGTTTTCAAAATCAAAATCAAAATGTGTTTATTCAATTAGGCTATTAAGCAACACTTTTGAACGACAAAAAAATAAATTTAAAGGTAATAATAATTGATTCTACCGTCCATTCGGAAATGTAGCTTGTTATGGAGAAGAACGGACAAGAAACTCAACACTTACTCTTTTGAAAAATATGTTTTACAAGTATTTGGTTACATGAATTTTTCATACGATGTTAAAAGACGTGCATGGAAAAGCGTCTAGAGCAAAACAAACAATAAAAAAATACGATAAATAGGTAATCAAAAACAGGCTGAGGCAGCTAAGTTATGATCAATCCCAACTGATGGCGCCCGTTCACGAACATGACACATGGATTGGCACCACTCAGCGCAACCATTTTATTTTTAAAATCGACTGATACAATGGGTATCGTCCACAAGTAAATTCTACTTATATAAACTTACGTTTACCCGTGGGAGTAGGCAGAAACTACAGAAAGCGACCTGCTATGATAGATACCAATTTTTCTTGCTTCGTAACAAGTTCTATTCAAAGACAAAGATATTTTATTTCAACTAGGCCACTAAGCGGCACTTTTGAACGTTAATACATTAAAATTTAAAAGGAATAAAAATTGATTCTACCGTGCATTCGGAAAGTAGCTTGTTATGGAGAAGAACGCACAAGAAACTCCATACGTACTCATTAAATAAAAAATTTTTTTTTCAATATTTAGGTACATAAGTACAAACATTAATAAATTCATATGTGTGAGGACAATGCACCCAGAATCACTACATACTATACTACGTACAGGTACAAAGTATTAAAAGTACTCACACATGTACCGTGAAGTTATATAATAGGCACTAGAAAAACATAAGCATCCGAAGCAGTTAAGTTAAGACCAATCCCAACTGACGGCGCCCGTTCACGAACATTACGAATGAATCGGCACCACCCAGCTTAATCATCATGAAGGGAACCGAATGATCCAACACACGCGCCACCATCAGAGAGACATTTGAGAGAGCATGACACACTCAACTGCCAGGGCACACATAAATCAAAGAACGACACAAAGGTACAGCAAATGGTAGATCTACAGTTGAATACATAGTACTCAAACACGTTAGTTAATCAATACTAAAATAAATTGAGTCTATATAATACAAATATATTCATACAGTCTTCAGCAGGTCCAACAATACTTCAAAACAATAATGTTCTGCATATCACTTGTTTTTGCGCCCTAGTGTTTTGTGGAACAAGACTAGCATTGAGCCAAGCATTTTTATCAGTGATGTAATCCCCCAACTTATAATATGCCTGCCTGCATAGTGTGCGTTTTATACAAGTTTTAAATTTCGTCTCATTCAGTTCTAGAATGTGGGGAGGAATTTTATTGTAACATTTTGTACAGTACCCCATGAAAGATGAGGCTACTTTAGCCAGTCTGAAACCTGGTTGAAGATAAGGGGTCTCACACGCGGATTATCAGGTACAGCTGTGCGCTTTTCTGAAATATTAGGGGCCAATATATTAGCGCATATCACGCGCGTAAATTAGCTTTTCTAGAAACGTGGACTAAGAATTTACGATGCAGATTGCTTTGCTAAAGTGACAGTAAGTAGCGGCGGTGACCACATACACAGGTACAGTAGTTATTAACTAAACTTGTAAAACTAACTGTGTAACTTATAAAAATTAACGAAAATATAAACAAATGCATAATGAGGAAGTAATTACAACGACTTTAATACAAGACTCAACGATGCTTTCAACTACCATAAATTATCCATGGTCAGAATCACGGGTGTATGACTTCCAAATAGATCAAAAATATACTATATAAATGTACTTTAAATATACGTTTTTGTACTAAAATAAATATAAATGTACGTATGGCGGAGATACCCCTGAGTAGCTGATTATAAAATGATAATCACGTCTAAACGGCTGGTCATATTTTTTTTGAAAATATATGTTACGAATCTTGAGTTTTATTCGTATAACATGTTGTAATTAATTTGTAAAGCTATGTCTAAAACGGACAAAAACACGACAATCGCACCAAAACCACTGAGCGTATTTTAATGAAATTGACACCATCTCAAAGACAATTTAATTATCTAGATTTTAATCTAAGGCTTTTTTTTTGAGTCATAAAATAATAAGGAAAGTACAAAAAACTACTAAATTATGGATCGCGTGGGTGTCAAACGAGTGCGCGTTTTGTTCCCTCAAGGTCGTTGGTGTTAGTCTGATGTCAGGTTGGCAGGTGAATATTAATTAAATTAACATTTTTTCAAATTTGACATTAGGAATGAAAAAATGTACGTCAATTGTACATATAGGAATACTATTTAAAACTTTTAAATGTTATAGAAACTCTGATATTGTAAACGCAAGTGAACCGACACCCTGTCAGAATGGTGGGTTGATTCTAAACCAATCAAACTATTCTGATCAACCAAATAACTAATAAATGTTGAATCTTATGTTCTTGCCAGACTGTAAAAAAAACTCGATTTAATAATTCATAGCATGATTTAATCAATTTTATAACATTTGACCATAAAGTTTCTGGACTTGGCTTCAAATCATCATAGCACATCTATATACCATCACCCCTATATGAATGCACTATATAGTGCCCAATTGTATCATAATTAGAAATGAAGCTTAAAGGTATATTAATAATAATAGTAAGTCTGTGCAATTATGGACGAAGTTATCATGACGAATAACTAGTGGAGATTTATTGTGAAGGACGGCACGGTTGACATCTGTCGGGCATGTCACCGTCCAGGTGAACCATACGCCACATTATCTCTGGTTGTTCTCGTCTAGCTAACGATGAGTACTTGCATAGGCACAACCTTGTAGACAGTATTATCCATCAACAACTTGCTCTGAAATACACTCTTGTGGCATCCGTGGTGCCGTACTACAGGAATGTGCCCGATCCAGTTCTCGAGAATGGCGGTCCATCATCACTGACAGGACTTTTATGGCTAATAAGTCTGATATAGTTGTGGTGGACCGAATCGAGAGGCGTGCAATGATTGTTGACATTACCGTCCCGCATGACGGGAACCTCGTGAAAGCCGAGAAAGATAAGCAAATCAAGTATCTTGACTTGGCTCGCGAGGTTGTCGACATGTGGGATGTGGACTCAGAGATCATTGTACCGATAGTTGTATCAGCCAATGGCTTAATAGCTACGAGCCTCGACCAACACCTTAGGAGGCTCTCGTTAGGCGGCTGGATCAAGGGCTTGATTCAGAAAGCAGTACTTCTGGACACGGCTCGTATTGTTCGGAGGTTCCTCTCTCTGGAGCCCTGACCGCCGGTAGCTTGGACCCTGTTCCCAATACCGGTGGGCCCCTATTTTTTATATTTTTTAATGTTTTTTTTTAATTTATTTTATAAAATATTTAAAAATGTAGATAAATAAGAAATAAAATGAATAAAGGACATGGTAAAATTTATTTATTTATTTTAAGGAAAGCTTACAGACTAATAAAAACATTTAAAAAAAATCGTAGGTAAGGAAAATGGCTAATTACAAGCTTCCACATGTATACATCGCATTACAAATAATAGCGATACACAGAATAAAATAATAACAATGGGTAGACAATGATTAAAAAGAAAGAATTGAATAAATGGATGCATGCAACATATAAATACCTAATACAAATAACATATGAACTATACATTAAATAAACAAACGCTTTTTGACGTGTCGTTGTGACTTTGACATCTAATTTGTTAATCTTTATACATTAAATTAATAAAAACTATTTTGCACTCACTCCCGACTGCCGCTAAAATATTCTTATCCAAGCATTTTTCTAATTTTGTGTGTGCCGGTGCAGAAGAGATCGACTTCCAAATGTGTTGGCAACTTATTGAAAGCTGCAACGCTACGTATACAAAAGGCGTTACGCCTGTAGTTTGTCGATGCGCACGGTGCCTGCAGCAGAGGCCGTGTTCGTAGGCTACCTTGGTTAGTACGAAGAAGTATTTTGCTGAGTAGTTTGGGACAATCCACCGAGCCGTTTGCTATGTTTGCCAAAAAACATATGTCATTAATGTTACGTCTTACGTGCAACGGTAAAAAATGGTATCGCTTACAACGGTGTTCGTAGTCGACTGAGAATTGCTTTGCCCTAAAGTCCAAGAATCTCAAGAATTTTCTCTGAACGGCTTCAATACGAGATTTGTAGATCTCGTATTGAGGGTTCCAAACTTGAGAAACGTACTCAAGGTGACTGCGCACGAGGGAACAGTAGAGGACTTTTACTGGTTTTAGAGACCGAAAGCTTGAACAAGCTCTAATAATGAAACCCAGAGCTTTGAGGGCTTTTTTGACAATGGTTTCTATGTGTTCATCAAAAAGTAATTTTCCATCATGGATTACACCGAGATCTCTGATGTTACTTGCCTTACTTACGTACGTACCGTCTAGTGTATATCCCGAACCAATGTTAGTTTTCAGACGAGTAAACACTACATTAAAACATTTAGATACGTTCAGTTGTAATTTATTGGTTTTGCAGTATGATACGAAAATATACGTACCTATAGCAAAATATGTGAATTTAAAAAGCAGTTTTTTATGTCTGAGATAAATATAGTGAACAATAACGGTCCCAAGATCGAGCCTTGGGGCACTCCTGATGGGACGGTTTTCCATCCGGACATGTATCCACGTAAGACTACGGCCTGCGTTCGATTATCTATATATGACTTAAACCATCGAAATAGATCACCGTGTATTCCTGCAGATGATAACTTCCGAAGAAGCACGCGTTGATCTATTCGGTCGAAACACTTGCTGTAGTCCGTGTAAATAACATCGACCTGACATAGTTCTTCCATCCCACTGGTTATTAGTTCGTTGGACAGCACTAGGTTCGAGGCAGTTGATCGTTTTCTGAGAAACCCATGTTGTTCGTCGCCAAAGTGACGCTGCAAAGCTGTATAGACTTGCGTATGTACCACTCGTTCCAAAACTTTAGAAAATAGACATAGCTTAGATATTGGGCGGTAATTATCTATTTGCGATTTATCCCCCTTTTTAAAGGTAGGTGTGATGAATGCCGATTTCCACATGCAACGACCGTTCAAACAACAAACAGATGGGCGCCACAAGACTCTTTGCACAATTAATTATGAAAATAGGGGGTATCAAGTCAGGCCCTCCAGATTTTGTGGGGTCCAGGCCTTTAAGTAACCTGAGCTCCATGTCAGGACACACGCTGACGGTACTCAGGTTCACTGAACTATAAGAATAAGTAGCTCTGTTAGTATCTAGGTCACCAGGGTCTGGATCTGAGTCAGGCTCCTGGAAAGTGGATTGAAAGTAAGAGGAAAACAGCTCAGCGATACCCTCGCCGGTGTCTGCGGACTGGTCCATGTAATGCAGTACGTTAGGTAAAGTGTTACCACTACTTTTGTTTTTAATATAAGACCAGAAACACTTAGGGTTTTATATACTGGCAACACTGAAATGTCAACATCTCTCGGTAGAGAGTACTTATATTCCTTGGTCAACATGTTTGCGTTTTTCCTTTACAATATAATTAATTTTTTTTCAAATCTACAATCACCAAATCCGGACAAAGTACCCAACAGAAGAAACCAATAAAAAAATAAAACCAATTCACCTAAAATATCCACTCAGAAAACAAATTCAATTCATAAAAAATACAAGAAACCAGTTGACGTCTGTCAGTGACGGCGTCAAATACAGTGAAAATGTTTAAGGAAAACATTGAGGTAATAATGTACTACGCACATATACGTACATATATGTACGTAGTACATATTATCTCAATGAAGGAAAAAGCATAATGTTCACGAGAGCAGCAGCTAGTCGCGCACGACTTCCACCCTTGGACTCGTCGCTCAGCTCCGCCCCACCGCCGCCTGACCTCGGATCACCTGTGTCATCGGTGGCTGAAGCCGCGTCGAGCTAGAGCGACGAGTATTTTTCCCCGCCGACGTCGCCAACACCTGTACGTCGGCAGGAGAGAGGCCGGCCGCCGAGTAGTTTGGGACCTAGGGGCCAACCGGCTACGAGCCGGGTTCCCGCTGCCGGTGGTTGTGTGCAGCGCATGAGATGGACTCAAAATATGAGTGTGTAGAGATGAGAACGTCATGCGCGCATATTACGGGTCTACAGAGGGGGGAACTAACCTCACTGCGTACCGTGCTAGGATGCTGTCTCTGTTTCAGGACCTAGAACCAACCGTAAACGTCTCGGCCCAACGATTGTCGGATCAGGTGCGGGTCATACAGCGTAATCACAGGTTGGACGACGCCGCATTTCATAGGCTGCGCTCAAAAGTGCTGAACAACCAAATCGTCTCAACCCCGACACAGACCGCGACACCGCTAGCCACTATTGTGATCCCACCGCGGTCCAATCATGTTAACGATAAGGCAGAAGATAGGGTTGTTACGGTAAGTAGCCAGTGCAACGAAAGATTGAGGAGCGCACTGGAGGATGCGCTTCGCGAGTAAAGGTCAACACCGATTGAACTTAGACCCCGATTACCACGCTCGCCTATGCACAAGAATAGAGCGCTGGTGTGTGCTTTGGACTCGCTGCTTAAGAACATCTTTGAAAGCAGCGAGAACCTCGTTGATACGCACTCAATACTGTATTGCGAGGCTGTTGCGGCATGTCGTTTGGCCAATGTTAAGTTCGCAAACGAGACCATTCGACCAAAGCCTGCCGTGCCTGCCTGGCAATGCAGGATCGAACGGCGTATCGATGGGGCCGGAGTACTCATCGGCAAACTATGCTGTTTCAGGAAGGGGAATACATGACCACGCGTGATGCGCTTCATGAGGCGGGCATTTTCGGGGACTAGAATCAGTCCTCGAGAATACATGTCCCGTAACACGGAGCGCATCGACTTCCTGAAGCAGAAAGTTCGTGCATGGGCCAGCCGTATTCGGCGGTATAAGCGGCGGGTTGACCGGTTCTCGCAGAATCGCATGTTCCAGAGTGATGAGAGGTGGGTATACAGAACTTGGGAGTGACCTGAACACAGTGTGACTGACGTGTGCCGCCCGGATGATGTCGCCATGAGTACATTCTGGCGAAGCATCTGGGCGGTGCCCGTTTGTCACACTGAGGGTGGCTGGATACATGATGTCGAGAGCGTGTGTGAAGCTATACCAGAAATGGAAAAAATAATCATCAGTCCACCTGATGTAGCCAAAGCAGTTCGTCCACTACCGAACTGGAAGTCTCAGGGACCGGACGGACTGCATAACTCACATCACACGCGTTTCTGGCATCTCAATTCCAGTCATGTTTAGAGTCTGGGACGCTTCCGCAGTTTTTTTTAATAACAAGCGTTACCCACCTGCTTCATAAGACAGTTAGTCCAGCGGAACATAAGAATTATAGACCAATTACGTGCCTATCGACGGTTTATAAACTTCTTACATCCATCCTGAGAGCAAAAATTGATAAACACAGTGAAGGTAACTCAATAATGTCTACTTCTCAGAATGATGTAGGAATGGGTCCCGCAGCACTAAGGAGCTACTCCTAATTGACATGGCCATAAGCCAGCAGGTTCGTCGATCCCGCAAGGATCTGTCGAAATGCTGGATAGACTACAAGAAGGCCTACGACTCTGTGCCACATATATGGCTCATGAGGGTGCTGGAGTTGTACAAATAGATGCAACTCTATGCAAGGTGCATAGAGTTGCTTGAGTCATGTATGGGGCAATGGAAGACAGTCCTTCGATATCCAGGATGTCGACCGATTCAGGGAGATGATGAGCCTGTATGGATTAAGCGGGGGCTATTTCAGGGCGACAGTTTAAGTCCACTTTGGTTCTGCTTAGCCCTGAATCCTCTAAATACACTGCTGGAGGATTCAGGACTAGGCTATCAGTTGAGAAGAGGTGGTCAGGTCATATCTCACCTCCTTTACTTGGATGATCTGAAACTCTTTACCCCCAACAAATTCCACATGACGGACCTACTGAAGATAACTGAAACCTTCAGTAACTCCATCAGGATGGAATTTGGTGTGGACAAATGTGCAGTCAACAAGGGGAGATTATGGAATCCGAGGGAATTCAACTCTCTGATTCCATACACCTTAGACACCTCTCTTCGACTGAAACTTACAAGTATTTGGGTATGTCGGAAGCGTTGGGCATCAACAGTACTGACATGAAGCAACTGCTGAAGGAGCATTTCGTTGGCCGCCTGAAATAGTACATTACTGCAGCGGCCAGCAAAAGAGGCGTTGATGGACGAACGTGTAAATGTACATCAATGCCTAGTTGTGGCCAAGGCTTGTATAGTACTTTTCTCTAATAATGCGCGGCAATTAAAACTAAGTAGTACCTAGAACTCATTTTGTCAAATACAATTACTTTTCGAAATCAATGACGAACAACGAACAACAATAATCATTCCCGCGTTAGGCTTAGCACGCACTGTGATTTTGATTCGCGCGTTTTTTTCCCGCCCATTCTGCGGCCTATGGAATTTTAAGAAGCTGTACGCATTGCGGTAAAAAAAAACAAGCGGGAATGATACTACATAAATCCGCGCAAATAAAAATCGCTGTGCGTGCTAAACCTTACAGTGTTCATTTGTTTTCTTTTTCAATAAACAGCTTTCTATTTGCAAGCCAGTTCGAAATTTAAATAAAATCTTTGATAAGTTACCTCCTTGGTTGCCATGTTTCGGAGTAAAAGATCGTTCCATTTTTAAATAACACGACAGATATGAGTTTACTATGTAATTTATTTGGCCGCTACACACTCAATCTATATAATATTAGTATATGGCTACACACGACAAATATGGATTTTCATACAACTTTTGCCGGCCGCTGCTCGCATGTATTTGGCAATGCAATTTCGATTTATCTCGAAGAAGGTTGTCAAAATAATGCTCAAATGTCCAAGCATGTTTGAGAAAAAGGTATTAAATAACCTTTTGTCAGGTGGAAATAAGGTGCGCGCCTTTAACAGTTGGGTCATGCCGGTTTTGATGTACTCTTTCGGCATACCCAAATGGACTCAAACCGAGCTCGACGCCCTCGACAGGAGGGTCCGGACACTGCTGACCGCAAACCGGATGCATCACCCACGATCATTGGTGATGAGACTGCACATCCCGCGGAAGTGTGGGGGTCGAGGCTTTTTAAACGCCAAGACTCTTCACAACTGCGAGGTGTGCAGCCTCAGATAATACTTTTTAAAAGCTGAAGTGGGTATGCACCGGGATGTGGTCGCAGTGGACAAGGAACTCACCCCGTTGTCCATGGCTAAAGAGAACTGGCGCAAGCCTGTAATACTAACGACTGATAAACGCAAAGAGGTATGGCAAGGCAAGGAGCTACACGGGCGCTTCTACCGGACTCTCCATGGGCCCGATGTAGATTTCCCAGCGTCCGTATCCTGGCTACGTTTCGGCGACCTTTTCGGGGAAACTGAAGGTTTTATCTGTGCAATTATGAACGAATTAAGTTATCCTGACGAATAACTACCGGAGACATATAATGAAGGACGGGACGGTTGACATATGTCGGGCATGCCACCGTCCGGGTGAATCCATCCGACATATTATCTCTGGTTGTTCTCGTCTGGCTAACGGCGAGTACTTACACAGGCATAACCAAGTGGCCAGGATTATTCACCAGCAACTTGCTTTGAAGTACAATCTAATGGAATCGGAGGTACCGTATTACAAGTATGTGCCCGACCCAGTTCTCGAACATGTTGTACTGGGATCGGTCTATCATCACAGATAGGACTATCGTTGCCAATAAGCCGGATATAATGGTGATAGAACGTTTAGCGCGCCGCACAATGATAATCGATGTCACCATCCCGCATGACGAGAACCTCGTGAAAGCTGAGAAAGAGAAACAAATCAAGTATCTCGACTTAGCACACAAGGTTGTCGACATGTGGAATGTGGACTCTGAGATCATAGTGCCGATTGTCGTTACAGCAAACGGCCTGATGGCCAAGAGCCTCGACGACCATCTGTCGAGGCTGTCATTGGGCGGTTGGATCAAGGGTCTGATACAGAAGGCAGTACTCCTCGATACGGCTCGCATTGTGAGGAGGTTCCTGTCTCTGGAGCCCTAACCACCGGTAGCTTGGACCCTGTTCCCGATACCGGTTGGCCTCTATTTTTTTATATTCTAAATGTTTTTAAGTTTTCTTTTTTTAGGGTTCCGTACCCAAAGGGTAAAAACGGGACCCTATTACTAAGACTCTGCGGTCCGTCTGTCTGTCTGTCACCAGGCTGTATCTCAAGAACCGTGATAGCTAGAGAGTTGAAATTTTCACAGATGATGTATTTCTGTTGCCGCTATTACAAAAAATAGTATAAAATAATTATTGCAGGGGGGCTCCCATACAAAAAACGTGATTTGTATGCCATTTTTTGCTATAATGGTACGGAACCCTTCGTGCGCGAGTCCGATTGGCACTTGTTTAATATTTAAAAATGTACTAAATAAGAACAATAAATAAAGGAAAAATAATAGTAATAAGTATTAATACCGTTCCGATTAGTCGATGAACACATAAATGTATTTGCTGTTACTCTACCAATTTTGGTAAATGATTACCTACAATAAGTGATTGATTTTCCTCCTTCGAAGTGAATTAGGTGCAGTTTTGGTAATGTTTTAAGTATGATTTATTTTAAAATATTTTTATTCATTGGTTAGTCGTCACGGTGGCTGTCACGATGCCGGGAGGAGGCGGTGCTCCTGCTGCTGTAAGTACTCTTTGTAATTTTTACCTTTTTTTTGATAAGGGCTTCCCAACTTTTGTCTATGGCTTTATATTCCAATTGTGAAGGAAAATTAAAGAAATAACGGAGAGATATATTTCCATTGCATCAAATTTAATGCCAAAGCTGTAAAGTTATAAACATTCTAAATACAAAATCATCTTTCCAAAATGTACACTGTAGTAGCCATTTTGAAGGAAATCTATGTTATGGGGTTTGGTTTCCGCACTTAGCCCTTCAGGTGGACCATTGTGCGTGGAAAGTTTTGAAGGCAATATATGTGTCTTGGTCCTATCGTAGTACCTAGGCTAGGGAACGATAACAATACTTTTTGTTTCATAAATACTAAAAAGCCTAAGCTTGAAAGTTATATTAATCTGTGTAGCCTTTTTGAACCTACATTTTTGATTGTATAGCTATATGAAGCCTAATTAATTAATCTTTAAAGTCAAGAGTGAATAGGATTCTTTAATAATGCAAGCGATGATATGGTCGCTACATTGTCGACCATATCATCGCTTGCCATCAGGTGAGATAGTGGTCAAGCGCGAACCTATCAATAATAAAAAAAAATAAAGCATGGCTTAAATTCGTTTTATTTATTTAAGGATCACCAACGAGTGTTACAAAACCATACAATTTACACAAAATGCAAAAATTGGTACACATCATCATTATCCTGTAATGCACACTCAATTATAGGCAACCACATCTTTTAGAATTACTCATAGAGCCAACCGCATATTTAATTCTGATTTTCTTTTGTAATCTGTGTCTTTTTGTTTTGTAACTTAAATCAATATAAAAAAGTAAATTTGACCATTATTTACAGGAGAAGCAGAGAACCAAAGTTGTGATAGCCCTATATCCATTCAAAGCCATTGAAAGCAGAGATCTCTCTCTGGAAAAGGTGAGCTTAGTACATATATTACAGCACCTACACAATTAACTTTTTATAAATGATGTTTTACCATTAAGGCAACACAGCTACTTGTCTTATTGAAAGAGTATATTAAGTGTCAAAAGATAGGCAGTTTCAAATTAATCATCATGTTTCCACTAAATGGAAATAAACTGTAGTTAATGGTCATTATTAATCAAAAACAAAGTACCTACATTCAGTTTTCGGTAAATTCCGGGGGTGTTGAAACAAAAAAACACCAAGAGGGCAATTATCCATTCACCTTATTACACTTCAACTTTTTTTGGTTTGTCTCTATGGCCATATATTAGAATTATGCCTTATGCCTGCGTGCCCGCCTGCTGGCTGTGGGCGAGTGGGAGTCGGGCCTCTGGCTTCAGAGACTACCGTCACCTAACATAGGTACTGTGCTAGGTGACACAACCTTCCGACTCGCTACATGCCTGCGTTTGGCACTCCTTGTGGGGCTCCACATTGCTGTCAATGCGGTGAAGCAGTCGACTGCCTTGGAAATCATGGCCTTTCTTGTAGTAAGAGTGCAGATCGGATTGCGCGGCACGCTAGCATTAATGATCTCAACCGTCGTGCTCTTGCCACCGCCGGGGTGCCAGCTGTCTTAGAATCCAATGGCCTGGCACGCGCCGATGGGAAGAGACCAGATGGTATGACCATAATGCCATGGAAGTTGGGTAGGTCTTTGGTGTGGGATGCAACCTGCGTCGACACCCTTGCACCACCCCATCTTCCTAGCACGGTGGGCTGCGCTTGGGCGGTGGCTGCAGGTGCTGAAAACCTCAAAAGGCGCAAATACAACAACTTAATTGGTGTTTGAGCCGTTTGGGGTTGAAACACTAGGGCCATGGGGTCCGAGTGCACACCTATTATTTCGGGATATCTCCAAGCGGTTGGTCGACTCTTCACGAGACCAGAGGGCTGGCCTTTTTTTGGCCAAAGAATCAGCATTGCCATCCAACGTGGCAATGCTGCCAGCCTTCTGGGCACTTTTTCTGTTGACAGCGATGTGGACGAATTTTTTGACGCCCCGTAATTTTACAAAATAATAAAAAAAAAGTATGGGCATCACAAGAACAGCAATGGACGGGATGCGGAAGATATGGAAGAATAGAAATATAACTAAAGCCACGAAGACCAGGCTCGTGAGGACGCTTATATTCCCCATATTTCTTTACGCGGCTGAAACGTGGACTCTGCGAGAAGTGGAGAGACAGAAGGTGGACGCTTTGGAAATGTGGTGCTGGAGAAGAATGCTTGGAGTCTCGTGGACCGAGTTTCGCACAAACGTCTCGATACTTCAGGAACTCGGCATCAGGCAGCGTCTATTTTCTGTGGTACAATCTCGCATCCTAACATTCTTTGGACATGTTTCCCGGCGTGACAACCAGTCCATAGAACGCCTTGTCATTCAAGGAAAAGTGGAAGGCACTAGACCGCGCGGAAGGTCACCCACACGATGGACTGACCAGATCAGGTCCGCGGTTGGAGGCTCGCTGAATGAGTGCAGCAGGATGACGTCTAGCAGGCAGCAATGGCGAAACGTCGTGAAGCGGATCACATCTGACCCCTCCAATAATACTACGAGCTCATAGCGATCACGACCGCTCTGTCAAGAGCGTACCGGATAAGAAGAAGAGAATTTTACATATTTTGATTCTTATTTAAGTTTTAATATTAGTTTGTAAATAATAATGTACATATGTAAACATGCCTTATGGCTATATATTAAGAAAATCTATTTTTGTAAAATCGCATCCAGTTACGAAGTAGACGAAAAATCTTAATATCAAAAAAAAAATATAAATATGTTCATTGGTAGGTACGAGTATATATATTATATGCACTTCGGTGTTAGAGGCACACAAATTCCAAGAGGCACAGTCTCTTTTGTGAATTCCCTAATGAAGCAAATAATACGAGATAACGAGATTATTTCATAGGGAACTACGCAGTCGCAAAATGTTAACTCAATTAATCAATCTTCTATATATTGTTAATAAAACATAAAGTATTTATGTATATTATGTTCCTTATAGACTCCGAAACGGCTGGACCGATTTCAAAAATTCTTTCACCGTTGAGAAGCTAAATTATCCCCGGGTGACAAGGCTACACTTGGGACTAGAGATGCCGATGCATTCCACCAGATTTTACGACAAATCCTTTACGGTTCAAGCGGTGCGATTGTGGAATGCTTTGCCTGTGTCAATAAGGCGAGCTCAATCTCTGCCCATTTTTAAAACTATGGTAAAGAATCACTATCTCTCTCTTTAGTAGTTGTTTTCTTGATTTCTATGTTTTTGTTCCATACTTATAACTGTATATATTTTTATATATATGTATTTATTTTATATGTAAATAGTACACCAATAGACTACCTACAGTACTTTCTTTCCTTTCTTTTTTAAAATCCATCCAAAGGTTGTCTTGAAAAGATCGCTTTTAGCGATAAGGCCGCCCATTGTGTCACCCATGTTTTTTTTTTTTTTTTTTCTTTATCTATGCTTTCTGTAACATATTTGGTGTACATAATAAAGAGTATTCTATTCTATTCTATTCTATTCTATTCTACCTTTTCTCCCTGTATTCCCACGGGAACGTGAACTACGCGGGTGAAACCACGAGGCGTCCGCTAATTATTTATAAATTTAATGTGTGTATATGATTCAATTTACTTGAAATAAGTAATTTTGTGACTGACAAAGAATTCATTACGTTATAGGGCGCCGAATATGAAGTTATAAACGACTCTCACGATCACTGGTGGAAAGTGAGGGATAAGAATGGGTATGTCAACCGTTATTTACTATTTATATACCAGGAGTTACCAATTACTTTCATTTGGGGTCCGCTTTACTTAATAATATGACTGTTGCGGTCCGTAAGTTTTAGAGCCACCTAGGTATCCGAGGTCTTGACATCGTCACGTGTATTTACTTAGTTAAAATTGAAATAATCATATTTTTTTTTATATTTTTATTTATTTATTTCTTACCACAAATTTACAGACAAAATATTAAGGAGTCTACAGATATATTTCACCAGAAGGTGTTTATGGTGTGCAATAATGTATATTTTATTCTGAATTAAAAAAATATAGATACAATATCAATGATGATTCTAATGAGATGAATCGTCCGTTATCGAATAGACGGCAGTGAATATAAAACGAACGTACTCAAGTATAACTCTCGCCAAACTTCTGGGCCGCCCTGAAGTTGGCTTTCCACATGCACGAGGCATGAAACGGTGCTGTTTTTGTATGTGATTTTGACTGTGCAGCCATTGTTGCCAACTTCAGGGCGGCCAAGAAGTTTGGCGAGAACTATAACAAAAGCAAATTATATTGGACTGTTTACTTAAGGTGCAAGGATCGGCTGACTAATCGTGTCGCGTCCACGTTCTGTTCGCTCTATAGTGTGGTAGGTTACGTAAGGGGGTAAGTTCACGCAATATGCGCGAACTTACCCCCACTATGCCAAAACCTTGCCAGGTTACATGCCGGGCATTATACTTCAGAATGCGTTGACACCTATACTTTCCTCTATTTTCAGGTTGGTTGGCTACATTCCTAGTAATTATGTTAAAGAAAAGCAAACAATAGAATTGCAGAAATATGAGTGAGTACCAATTTATAATTTATGTTATTTGAGATAGCAACCACTAACGCATTTTACTGGTAATTCGTTGATACATCATCAGTCAATCCATGTGGAATTCACATAGGGAAACAAAACAGCAGGAAAACGGCACAATACTTCAATATGAGGATATTTCTGATGAATATCTTTTAACAATGACTGGGCTTTATTTAAGTGACATTGAAATCATTTAAATTTTGAATCGATTCATAAATTATTCGAGTTAAGTCTTCTTTACATATTGCATATAAGCATGTCCTGTATGCCCCCGTCTTATAGCGAGAGGTATTTCATTAGCCGAGACCAATCCAGCTTCGAAGTATAAATCTTTAATCATAAGCTCACTTCCAGTGTACGAAACTGATAGTTGCTTCTCGAAAATAATAAAAATCGTAACGGTCACTTGATTTAGGAATAGGTCATCATGATCATGAAAGTTTGAATTGAATATATTACTACTGCCTACCTTAAAGAACTAGCATTTCTTGCTATTACCAACTTAGTCCTAAATCTTGAAATAAAATTCTTTTGTAACATAATTTCACTCTTCTGCTCGTTGTTCTGACAGTTAGATCATGTTTATTTATTTATATATGCTTTATTGTATGTACACCAAATATATTACGAATATATTACTACTGCCTACCTTAAAGAACTAGCATTTCTTGCTATTACCAACTTAGTCCTAAATCTTGAAATAAAATTCTTTTGTAACATAATTTCACTCTTCTGCTCGTTGTTCTGACAGTTAGATCATGTTTATTTATTTATATATGCTTTATTGTATGTACACCAAATTAAATCAAAGAAAAGGAAACTTAAAACTAAAATACAAACAAAGGGCGGCCTTATCGCAACCTGGAATGGACAGTGATAGCCTGGACATGAAATGGGGTTGACATTGGTGTAACACATAACATTACGAATATTTACTTTAAATTTACAATCAGATCATCATAGATTCACAAATACATACATATGTTATATAATAGATACATAAATATATACATACTCCAATATGTATAGGCAATGAAAGTAAATGTTGTAATGTTCTTTTACGAGTCTTTTAAATACAGGCAACGACTGGGCGCGTTTTATTGGGTCGGGCAATGCATTCCACAGACGAGCAGCTTGGACGGTAAAAGATTTATCCAAGTAAGCAGTGGAATGCATTGGCATTTTAAGTCGCAAGTTATCCGATGACCTAAGTGATTTCGTGTGGGAATCGCAGATAAACTGAAAACGATCCTTGAGGTAAAAATGAGTGGAAGGAGTAAAGAGCACATTATACAGAAGAGAAAGTATATGAGCATTCCGGCGAAGGCGAATTGGCAACCACTTGAGCTTCAAACGGAAATCGGAAACATGGTCATATTTGCGCAAACCGAATATGAACCTTATGCAAACATTTTGAAGCCGCTCAAGTTTATCGAGTTGTTCTTGAGTAAGGTCAAGATAGCTGGCATCAGCGTAATCCAGGATGGGAAGAAGAAGTGATTGTGCAAGCGCAATCTTGGAGGCAGTCGGAAGGAAATTCCGCAGTCTCCTCAAAGTTGCAGCAGACGCAAATAACTTGCGGCTTACTTCCTGCAATTGGGCAGTCCAAGATAAGTTCTTGTCGACGAATATTCCCAAGTTCTTAACTTTTTCACTGAAGGGAATAACTGAATTGTCAAAAAGAACTTGGAGAAGTCCAGTCGATCCTTGAAACCATTCTTGAACTGCCCACTACTATAACCTGCGTCTTGATAGGGTTGACCATAAGCCCGTACCGCTTGCTCCATTCGCAAATGGTCCAGATTGATGGCAACTACAGCCTCAGACAGATTTCCGAGAGGAGCTCGCGAATAAATTTGTAGATCGTCAGCATAAAGATGGTAGGATGAAATGAGTTCATTGGAGATTGAGTTTATAAAAACTGCGAAAAGTAAAGGAGATAAAACGCCACCCTGTGGTACCCCGGCAGAAGTATTACACCAGGAAGATAAGTTCTCTCCGATGCATATACGTTGCCGGCGGCCGAACAGGTAACTTTGAAACCAGTCAACCACCGATGGAGATACATTAAGAGAGCGTAGAATGCCAAGCAGAACATCGAAGTCAACTGCATTAAAAGCATTACTGAAATCTAGCAATGCTAATACCGTCAGATTACTACTTTCCATGGCTGATCTGATATCTTCCGTGATATTGAGTAGAGCAGTGGAGGTGCTGTGACCAGAACGGAAGCCGGACTGGAAGGGGTTGAGGAGATTATTTTTGGATAGGAAAGTGCTAATTTGATTATGAATTAATCGTTCTAGGACTTTGGACAGGAATGGTAAGACGGATATGGGACGGTATTCAGAAAAGGATGTAGGATTGGTCTTTTTGGGTAAAGGAATAATTTGCGCATCTTTCCATGAGCTTGGGAAGACTCCGCAAGACGCAGAAAAGTTAAGAATGTGGCAAATGACAGGAAGGATAACATCTAGCACCGGGAGTAACATTTTGCGACTGATACAGTCACATCCTACTGCATTGGAATAATTGATAGTATGCTCTTCCTAACATCACATGCAGAGAATTGACTAAAAACAAATGAAGAATAACTGGGAGTCGTAAGAGATGAAAGATAATTCAATGAACTTAGTTTTATTGTCCGATCCAAATTGGACGAAGCTGTAAAATGATTATTCAATGCATCTATGTCTAAATCTTTAGGGATTGACTCTTGCCGGGTTTTACCGACCCCCAGTGATCCTAGAAAATTCCAAACTTTGGATGTGTCTCCGTTTTGGACAGAGTTATGAATGTGTTGGCGATTAGCATTCCTACACACATTATTGCAGAGTTTGCGGATTGAGGCATATTTGTCCCTATTCGCATCAGTAGGCCGACGCTTAAATTTGGACTTTGCCGCAACCTTTTTGTTCATTAACTTTTTGATCTCATCTGTCAGCCACGGCGCCGGCAAATGTTTAACTTTAACTGCTCGTACAGGTGCGTGAACATCATAAAGATCGACAAGTTTAGCAGTAAAGATTTTCACTTGTTCATCGACCGACGTAGAGGCATACAGAGGAGCCCAATCAATATTGCTGGCATCCTCGTAAAGACTGTCAGCATTCATACCACCAAAATTGCGTTGCATGAGAATTTTGGCTTTAGCTTTAGGTGGACAAATTTTATAAGAAAGAAAAATCAGGTCATGATAAGAAAAGGCGTCGGCTGAGCATTGGCCATGCTTAGCGACGCGATCAGGACACAAAAATCAAGTCAAGAAGCGAAGGGGTGCAATTTGGAAAATGGTGAGTAGCACTTAGTGGCATAATGGAAAGATTACTAGAAGCTGCAATATTATTCAGAGAAGAAGAGCGATGATCTTTTTTCAGGAGACAGTTGTTAAAATCACCCATGATTATGCTATGACTGTAAGAAGGTATTAGAATTTCTAAAAGTTTTTCAAAAGATGAAAAGAAATTGATGCGTAAGGAGGGACATACCCCTATTAGTCGACTGAGATTTTCTATAGTGGCCACCTTCACCAACATTACGTTATATAAGGCGGCACACTATACCAGGCAACCCCTTACGAGGTGTCTGGGACCATCTTCGGTAGGTCACGCCTCCGAGAGCACTCGCCCCTGGTACTCAAGAGAAAATGTGAGTCGCATCGTGATTACTCACTACCATTTGTCCAGAATGGTACCGGAGCAATAAAGCCGCTCACCACACGCACCCCAGCACGCCAGCACTAGTGCAAGCACCGGCACCAGCGCAGTTGGTGCTAGCGGATTCAATCCCCGTTAAGGACGCCAGAGAAGCTGGCTCCCATTTCTCCAGAATGGTCCCGGAGCTGTAAGCACGCTCACCTCTCGAATACAAATCATCGCATCTACCCAATGCCTACAGCTGGGTTGCCGGAAAACTAATCCAACGGGTAGTCCTCTTCTTTCTATCCAGGAAAGTGCCGGAGATGCAGCTCGCTCACAGGAGCTCACTTGCTTGAGGGTTACTCACG
Source organism: Orthosia cruda (assembly GCA_964057195.1). Taxonomy (NCBI): domain Eukaryota; kingdom Metazoa; phylum Arthropoda; class Insecta; order Lepidoptera; family Noctuidae; genus Orthosia; species Orthosia cruda. The sequence continues at coordinate 44,726,131 of OZ059830.1, read as the reverse complement.
AACCCCGCGTCTGACCACCAGGTGGTCCTTTGCCTTGGGCCGGTAACTTCAGACACTTGTTGCGCGCGAGGAATGACGCTCGACCCACACATAGCCGAGCAGACAACATGCCACTCCTCTGCAACCAACACATAGACCACCGCGAGTCCAACCTCAATGTCAGGTCCCACCTTTGAGCTAGCAATGGTGGAGGGCCTACCTGACCCCGCGTACCCTGATCCAAACAGCCGGACCCGTAGTTCCAGCTGCGAAAGCCCCATCTGTTCGGGTCGTACAGATAGGGAAGTAATATACACCAAGAAGTAGTTTTGAGTAATGAAGTTCGACTTCAAGAAACAGGTGTTCACCAGCATTTGATGGCGGTGGGCTGATACATGGACTACAGAAAAAGGAATGTGCGCTCAGAGATTATGGCAACACCACCACCACCACCAACCGTCCTGTCCTTTCTAATCAGCACAAAGCCAGGAAGAGAGTAGCTGGTTGAAGGAAGACAAGGTTTAAGCCATGACTCGGATACAAGAATAGCGTGAATGTTTTTACAGTCAAAACTTACCAGCATATCGTGGAAATGGGCCGGAATACTCTGGGCATTGATATGAATAACGTTAAAAAGCCAAGGGTCATCAGAAAACTGCGCCCCAAGACTGTCTCACAGAACACTAATACTCCAAGAGGACTGTCTGCAAGAGAAGGAATTGACACAAAACTGTCATCGTTACTTGTTAAAGAGAAAAAACTATTACTATCACTGCTCAGATCGAAATTCATAAATATTTACCAAATAAAATAAATAAATATTTATATTATAAATATATTTATATAAAAACCTATCTTATAACAATTAACAACATGTTGAAAGTGCTCTCCATAAATAAGATGTTTTTAGTGTAAATACTCAATATAATTACGTAAACTTTGTGCAAGTGGACTAACTAAGTGACTGGCGAGGTGTGGAAATATTGGTTGCAACGTTTGTACAGTGATTCGCGGGATAAATCGTCCGAAAAAATTTAATCAGTGAATAGATTTTACCTAAAATTGTTCGATTACCCTCAACTATCCGAATACTAAGCAAAAACGCCTGAAGCAGTAGTATGGGCAAATTTTAATAGCTTGTATTGCTTTGAAATCCTGGCAGGCGTTATAACACATTCATCGCTGCAACTTATTGCCAGATTTTTTTTTGAAAAGAAGCTCAGTTCCACAACTAACCAACTCCTACCTATTTATTTGCTGGACAATTCAATTATGGAAAATAGTATGGATAAATCTCTATCTGAAACGGATGTCACCCTAGTGGGGAAAGGTTTCTCTACACCGCCAAACTACGTCTCTTCTCATCGTGCAGGAAAGAGGTGCAGAGCGGATATGGAAGACTCAATCAGTCAACAGTTAAATGATTTTAAAGAGGAAATGAGGAAAATGATGTCGTTTTTCTCAGAAAAGCAAGGAAATGAGATACAAAATATTAAGTCTACCCTAAAAGAAATACTACAATCTAATAATAATATACAAAGCTCGATTGCCTACCTTACTGCACAAAATGAGGATCTCACTAAGAAAATCAACAAATTGGAAAACAAGGCCATAGAAGACAAGAAGCTCATCACTACGTTGGAGAACAAAATTGAGGATTTGCAAATGGGAGGACGGAAAACGAATTTTGTTGTTAAAAATGTACCAACAAAAAGTCATGAAACCAAAGAGGATCTCCTAGAAATGATAATCTGCCTTTCCCGAAACTTAAGTTGCAATATAAACAAATATGACATAAAGGACATCTACAGAGTGCGTGGGAAAAACCCTGAACAACAAAATAGCTCTATTGTTGTGGAAACAGCCTCTACTATATTGAGATCCGAGATTCTGAGGATGGGTAAGGCTTATAACATAAAAAACCAAACTTAATTGTCCTGTAAACCCCTTGAATTCAAAACCCAAGAGGATACTCTAATCTTTCTGTCGGAGCATTTAACTCCTGAAGGATCTCGACTATATTTTCTTGCCCGTGACCTGATTAAATCAGGGGCCTACAAGTTCTGTTGGACTGCATATGGTGTATATAAAAAAGGATGAACATGCGAAATCTATAGTAATTTCTTCTGAAGAACAGATACATCAACTCTTAGTGAAAACATGACTAACTACATGTTGTATTTCGTGTTCACCCGGTTTACTAAATTTGATGTCAATAATTTTGTTAGTTCTTACGTCAAACTTGTTATTTTATGTATTTTCTGTAAGATGTCTCAAATGTCTAATGTTTACTTATATCACTATAAGCCAGAACTCAATTTACGCTGTTACTTACACCAACACTCTCATGCATCCTCACCTATACAACTCACACAGTCGCTCCTATATAAATATTACATACCATAACTACTCACTCACAAACATTAATCTAAAACTTACCAATATGTGCTTAAGCGTCAAGGTTTGTCACCTATTGCTGCAACCTACAATCAAAATACGTATCTCGAAAAAACATCTATTCTACTTGCTAAGATTCTAAATGGATGACGCGCTAACAACTGTAACCGATATAGATAATATTGAAATTGCCCGCACAGTCGAATGCGAGATTTCAGAGCTTGGCAGACACATTCAAATTAAGAAAAATGATCTAACCATTATTTCACAAAATATATGGAGCATTTATCGTAATTTTGATTATATTCAACTTTATACTCAACTTATCAACTATTCCTGAAACAGATATTTTCGTTTTGACAGAATGTAGATTAAGTGCTCACAAACCCATTCCGCAACTGAACAGTTACGAGTCTTTCTTTACTAAACGGCAGCTAAACCAAAATGATGGATTAGTGTTGTATGTAAAACAATCCTTTAAACCTAAAGTTAAGGAAATTTTATTATCACAGGCGTCCTGTCTTCAACTGATAACTTCATAGTGTCCCTTAGTACTCACCTAGATAAATTAAAGTCAAACAAGAGCATAATCCTAGCGGGAGATTTAAATATAAATATTAAACCTAAAGAAATGGAATCTTCACATGACCATAAAAACAGTGTTGTGACCAAAAAAATGTTGTCATTGCATGGCGTTCTACCTGGACATACGCTACCAACTAGAAAAAATAACTGCAAAGGATCATTTCATGATAAAAATAAATAAAAAAAAGATATCGGCATTTATTGCAATACTGCATACCTCTGTTACTGACCACTTTACTACATTCTTATCCCTGTCTAAAGTAAAAAACACAAATATACCAAAAAAAACTACTACTGTTATCGACTTTGAAGCAGCTCTGAAAGACATACAGGAAAAAAATCTAGCTGAACTATTATTTTGTAACTATCCTAATCTCCTGATTAACCTTCTCTTAAATAAACTCACTGAAACCTTAAAAAACTGTACTACAACTCGCAAATTATCTAATAGTAAACAGATTATTAAACCGTGGATTACCAATGGCATACTGCGCTGCATAAAAAATCGTAATACATTACAAAAACGTCATAAATCCGACCCACATAATGATATGAAACAGATAACATATACTAGATATAGGCATTATTGTAATAATTTAATAAAAAAACTAAAACGAAAATATGAAAGGGAACTTTTAGCAAACTCTGTTACAAATAATAAGGTACTGTGGAAAAATATAAAAAATATCACTTATTCTAACAAATCAATAAATAACAACCTTCAACTATTAAATATCAAGTCATCTCCTCTTGAATCGGTAAACTAAACACATCAACACGGTCTAGGGAATTTTTTAAAAAAGCGAATTACTATCAATGTGTTAATTATTTATAAGACATGTATACATTTAAAAGATACGTTATTTAATATTCTACCATTTTTTAATAATGGTTAAGGTACTTCGATTAAAATTTCAGGATTTTATGGAAAAAAAGAAGCATAGACGGAAACCGTATATGAATTAACTTTTAATTTATGAGTAAAAACTGAAAAAAATAGAACAATCATTTAATTTGTGTTTATAAACTTGAAGTTAGTAGTCTGAGAAAGCGCCCATGATGTTCATAACACATCGGCAACGATTCGGCATGCTCAGAACAAGGTTGTCAATGTCTTGCTGCGGAATATTGTCCCATGTCCTTCAGAGGTGCGCAAAAAGTTGATCTTCTGTAGCCAGATTTTCAGGAACTTCCTTCAGATCTCTTCTTTGCAGCATATCCCACGCATGCTCAATGGGATTTAGATCTGGCGATTGAGCAGGCCAGTCTAAGGCCCTAACATTGTGTGTATGTAACCAAGCTGCTACCGTTCTCGCCGTGTGTGCCCGGGCATTGTCGTGCATGAGCAGGAAATCTTGCCACATTTGTGTTCTGTGGGGCAAGATTACGGGCCCCAGCACCTGTTGGACGTATCGTTCTGCCGTCATATTGCCCCGCACCCAAACGAGATCCGTCCGTCCTCCAAGACGAATTCCTGCCCAAACCATAATTGTTCCTCCTTGGTATGGGTGAACTTCCTGAGGGTTCTGAAGACGGCTCTATCGTTCAGGAACTCGCCAAACACGCGTCCTTCGTGAATCTGGATGGAAGCCGAACCTGGATTCATCCGTGAACAGCACATTGGACCATTGCTCACGGCCCCAGTCCACGTGGTTCCGAACCCATTCTAATCGTCGTCCACGATTGCCTCTCCGTTAAGGTGGGACCCGGAGTGGTCTACGAGAGCGTAGATTGCTTTCATGTAGTCGCCTTCTTACAGTTTGGTCACTCACAAGCACTTGGTGTTCCACTCGCAGCCTTTGGACCAATTGAGTCACCGTTGCATTTGGTTGAGCTCGCGCAGTAATTTGCAAAAATCGGTCTTGTCTGGGGGTAGTGATGCGACTTGGCCCCCGGTGCCTCGCCGCTACTTCACCTGTGGCACGATAGCGTGTCCACAATCTTGAAATTACATTTTGGTGGGTCCCTATGGCCTCAGCAACATTACGCTGAACAGACCCAGCTTCCAGCATTCCCACAGCTCGTAACATCTCCGCCCTCGTCAAATGTTGGCGTTGCATGGCTACAATACCTCAATTTTAACTTTATCTTTCGTTTAAAAATGAAAAAATAAAACTGTAACTAAAGGTAATTCGTATTGTTTTCTAAATTTCGCACAAATGAAAATTCCTTCTCCTACACATCAAAACATTTTTATGCCACCGAAACAAAAGGATTTTCAAAAATTTGAATTTGGAATTAGTCTGAGATAAATTACAAACAAATCGGTGTATAAAAGATTCCAATGGGGCCAGTACTTTTCGAGTTATTTAATTGAGTATGAAATATCCCTAGACCGTGTTGAGGTGTGTATATAAACGAACATTTCTGTAACGTTGGCAAACAGTTGGCTCAGAAAATTAACCCTAATAATAACCCTATAATTGATCATAACAAATTAAACACACAGTGTAGCACCTTTGTCCTCCTGGATACAGACCCCAACGAAATCGATCGAATACTGGTGGGCCTAAAATCTGATAGTGCCCGCGGATGTGACAATGTTCCAACTAAACTTCTAAAACACGTACGTCAGGAAGTTGTTCCCATAATATCTCATCTTGCAAACCTCTGCTTCCAAACCGGTACCTTCCCGAATTTACTAAAACAATCAATTATAACTCCTGTTTATAAGGGGGCGACAGGGACGATGTGAACAACTATAGGCCTATATCTGTTTTGTCATCCATTTCAAAAATTCTAGAAAAATTAATTAACAATAGACTAATCAATTACCTTACAAAATTTAATTTACTTTCCCACTCCCAGTTTGGGTTTAGACAAGATTTATCCACCGAGGATGCTGTCACTGCACTGAGTTCTCTAGTAACTGAACAACTTGACGCTGGCTATAAATGCCTGACTGTGTTCCTGGACCTAAAAAAGGCTTTTGACACCGTCTCTGTCCCTGTCCTTGTCAATAAACTCGAAAAAGCTGGCATAAGAGATATCCCACTGCAGTTACTCGAAGACTATCTCACATCTAGGAAGCAGAGAGTCAAGGTGGGAGAACTGATCAGTGGAGATGCTGAGGTCACTTACGGCGTTCCCCAGGGTAGCGTACTTGGTCCCACGTTATTTCTCGTATATCTAAATGATCTTTGCAACATGCACATTAACAACGCAAAAGTTTTCTCCTACGTAGATGACACTGCTATCGTTTTCTCTGGGAACTCCTGGCAAGACGTTAAACTCAAAGCTGAGATGGGAGTGGCAAAAGTAGCCAACTGGCTAAATAATAACCTACTTACTTTAAATACAACCAAAACTAACTACATATGTTTCAGCATTAAAAATAGTGGTCAACCAAATGAGGATCTCCATCTCAAAATACACACTTGTGGAGATGCAAATACCAGTGACTGTAGTTGTTCATGCATTAAAAAAGTAACACAGACAAAATATCTTGGCGTGATTGTTGACCAACGGCTATCCTGGCATTCACATCTTGAACAAGTCACAAATAGGGTTAGGAGATTGAGTTGGATTTTTAAGACACTTCGGCATATTGTACCAAAAAAAATGACCAGTAATCGAGACCGCCCCAGAAATGTTCTAAATGAGATCTACTTGGCTCTGGTTCAGTCGGTTTTGCTATACTGTATTCCTATTTGGGGAGGAGCAGTGAAAACCAACTTTATAGTTGTAGAGCGAGCCCAACGAGCACTGATAAAGATCATGTATTTTAAAAACAAAAGATATCCCACTGAGATCTTATACAAAATTAGTGACCTTCTTTCCGTAAGAAAACTTTATATTATACAAACAGTCTTAAAAAAGCACAAAACCCTGCCGTTTGACCCAGTTTTATCTCAGAAAAGAAGGGCTGACATTGTTGCACAAATCCCACAGACCAATACGATATTTGCCACCAGGCAATTTAATAAACGATCTGCTGAACTATATAATAAAATAAACAAAAAAATATGCTTATACAAAAAAAATATTTTCGAATGTAAGAAAATATTAACCAATTGGATTAAGACACTTACGATGACACGGAGGCACTTCTAGAGCACATACATGAGCAAATGCACTATCACATACACATTTACACACACTCTTACAGACACATCCTCACTACATTCTCACACTCACCCTCACACACACTAACACCCCCACAGTTTGACTACGCACAGATTTCCACACTCGAGAAATACTCTCAACATCATCTTTAGTAATTATTTGTTATTTTAACTAACTACTTGTACTAATAGTGTTATTAATTATTGCTATATTATGGAGGAGCGGAGTCTCCTAACACAGGCATTATTTGCTTAAAAGGAGGCTCCAAATACTAAACCCTTATGTAAACTGAAGCATCAATAAACTTTATTTATTATTATTTATTATTAATTTACCAAAACGTGTAAGAATTTCCAGGATAAATCGGCACACTTCTCGAAGGCTAACGTATGTGGTATATTTTCTGCATTCATTACGCTCTTCTATGTTCTATGTTAAGTGGTTTTGTTTGCCGCACTTACGTCTTCAGGTGGACCATCATTAGATCACTACGCTCTTTTTCAGATGGTACGTTGGCGAGATGTCGCGGCAGCGTGCGGAAACTCTTCTCAACCAGACGGATAAAGCGGGATGCTTCGTGGTACGCAACTCCTCAACTAAGGGCATGTACACGCTCTCCTTATATACCAAAGTGTAAGTGCCCTTTAAGATTACTCGGATATACATCCGCTTAAAAATAGTATATCAATTGCTTATTGTATGTATCGACTAAACGGCGTAGCGGTGAACGCACGCCACTTTTAGTACCTTCACAAAAACGACAGTATTTTATTCAGTCAGTTGAAATTGCATTTTTTTTTAAATGAGTATGAGTACTTGATTTCGAAAGCAGTTAGAGTCTGGCAAACGAAAGTAGACACTCGAATTATTTATATGGCAATGCTATACTAATGTCAACCCCAATTTTCCGTATGACGCTACTAATTTGATACTTTGCTTTAATTCGTAATCACTCTTTTTGTAAAAACTTTTCTCTATTTTTATTTACATTAATTTTACAATAAGTGATACAGCTTCATAATAATGCAATATTATATAATAATAATGGTTATTTATCATACCATAATAAATGTTGCATTTTAATTTTAACGCATTTTTTTTCTTTCACATAAAATCTGGAGGATTTAGCAGAGGTTGATAAGATAGTGAAAGCTATTGAAAAGCTTACGGATTTAGAATAGAAAGATAAGATAAGAACCCAGAACCAGTACTTGGATGAAATAGCTAGCAGAGGAGTGGAAGAAAACGACTGATCATGTCATACATGTTAAAAATAAATATAAAGAAGGGACATAATTACAGAAAATAATTTAAAAAGTTTAATTATTAACTTAGAAAACATTGATTCCTGTGACTCATACGAATCTTTTCACATACAAGTCTTAGATTCAGATTTTGATTGATAGTAAATAAACCAAAATTATTATAGAATACTAAGAGATAACTGTTACTTTTTTTATTCAGATTGATATATCTGAAGTATTACCTACCTAAAGTACCTATTGTATTTTTATTCAGACGAAGTAATATAAAGAATACTAAAGTATCAAATTGGGTTATTCCAGGTATTTCATACTAGTTTTTGGGGTTGCTATGCTGATATTTTTAAATTTGCCGCGCATTTTCAGTCTCTACTTTCGTTTGCCAGACTCTAGTACTTATCTCCTTGGCAGGATGTCAAGATTGCTTTAACTTGAGCGGTTCCGATTTCTTTTGGACAAACTTTTAGACTAGCTAAATTATGACCAGCAAGACACACTCTTCTTCTCGAGCTATATAGCTACTACTCCACCAAGGAAAATAGACGTTTGATAGTCTCGTCATGACGCCTGTTTCGGGTACAGATGGCAAAAAATATTTGTTTAACTGACACGAATTTAGCATCTCACTAACATGCCATAACAAAATTGCAGTTACCGCCCCCAAACGAAGCACTACCACATAAAGATGAACAGCCGCAGTGAGTATTACATTTCGGAGCAGCATTGTCGCGCGAGCATACCCGAGCTGATCAACTACCACAAGTACAACAGCGACGGGCTGTGCTCGCGACTGAAGACCACGCCGTGCGACCGGCCATCCTCTCCCACAGCGGAGCTGTCGCATGGTCTGTACGGTTAGTCGCACACATCGTCATTATCATTTCTCTAACGATAATTAATGTCCGGCTAAGAACGTCTGTTCGGCTAAGACCGAAGGTTAGACTAAGGCTGGTGGGGCCGTCCACCCGAGGCAGAGCTTCGAGGTGTGGAGTTAGCTGACTGCCTTGCGCCCCTACCGACCTACCGAGTGGCAGGCCTTCTGTTTTTATTCTTTATTTATTTTATTCTTTCACAATCTTATTTATTTTATTTTATTAAATATTTTCACTCAATGTGAAATATAAGGTCGTTGGTTGCAGTTGGCTGGCCAGATTTATATATGGAATATTTATTAAATATTTTCACATTGAGGGTGGAAGAATAAACTCGGAAACTCCTGAAACTCGGTATGGGCGCAGGGCAGCCAGCCAACTCCACACCTCGAAGCCCTGCCTCGGGCGGTCGGCCTCAGCCTTAGCTGAACCTTTGGTCTTAGCCGAACAGTCGGTCTTAGCCGGACAGTCGGCTCCAGACAAACACCTCCTGAAGGTACAGAACAAAAAATATCTTAGAAAGGAAACTTAGATCGAACACATGACGTTTTAGGGTTATTAATGCTGGAATTTACTTTCTATCTTTTCTGAAAGGACAGGGGTCAAAACACTCTTACTCTCCTAAAAAAAAAGTCCCTAAAATGTATTTCTAAAGAAAGTTAAATATCCACGACAAGTTACTTGAGATTATATCCAATAGATTCAACCAAATGTTTAGGTGTCCAAATTGTAAACACTTTATCATTGAGAGAGTGTGATTGCACTTTTGACCCTTGACAAATAATAGATTGCGGACGATCGCCTTCATTTCATTACATGAAAAAAAGTTTAAGGTATCATGAATCGATCGCAATTTAGTCGCATCCTTGTCGATGCGCTTGTTCGCCGAATTAACGCTTGTAGTTTGATCTGTAGGGGAACAACAATATTGTAACTACACAAAATGCCAAACAACTTTTTGCTTAAGTTAGTTTAGAAAACAAAAGCTGCTATTGTGACTTAACTAAGATATTGAGATATATTCTCTCGAAGTCTTTGTTGTAGGTAATAATGAGTACTTTAATCATGTATTACTTAATTTTTATGTATCATCAATATTTTAAAGCAATCCAATTATGAATTTTACGGATTTTATGTTGAATCCTACGGATATGTGACGCAAAATTACCATAATTTTCAATCACCTCCATAGGTATTTAAACTTAGTTAACCGATACAGTACCTACTACAACCGTTTTACAAATGAACGCACTGGCAGTCATAAAATATTTAGGCCCACTGTAGTCGTGCCCCAAACGCCATGATAACATTTCTGGGTTTTTAATTTTAGTGGGCTTTTAACACTGACCTCTATCATACTAGTACGCTGGACTTCATATTATCGGTGACAAAATTAAGACATTTGATTTTCGCCATTTTGGCGCTGATAGCAACGTGACTTAACGTGAGAGTACATGGAACTAATATTAGAGATGGGACACAGCTTTCGTTAAAAAAATACTTTTATGGGCTTTATCGATCGTGAGAATAATTAAATACGTAAGAGAAAAAAACATCCCAGTTATTTTTATTATGATTCATTTTTAAGTAATAGAATAATTGCTGTAAAGGTTAACTGAAAAATATTTTATTCAGATTGTAAGCTATAAACTAGTGGTGCTAGTAAAGTTATAGCGCATTACTGTCAGATCAGTGAGATTTAAATATGGGAATAGGCTAACAACTTATATTCCTCTTCGCCCAAACCTGCACTGAGAACAGACGTGTGTCTCGCTGCCGCTAAACATAAATTATTCACCTCATACGATACTAGTCCATATTCCAAACAAATTGTTGTGTACAAATTGTTTATTATTGCCGACACTAATTACCGGGTCACCGGCGCTGCGGAGGTGCCCCTTTCCCACCCGCGCGTCGCGAGGAAAAGAAACAGTCGTCATAATTGCCATCCTGCTCCCACGCCGACTTCGCACAGCTACGCGCGCCTTACTATCTACACACTGCACACTGCTGCGTGTCGAAAGAGAAATTGTAGCATCTTGCTACGATTAATAACTGGTTTCCGCTACGAAGCTGCTACGCGAACAATCTACTCTGTCAACAGCTCAAGTTTACTACGCCGTGACGCCCCGAGTGAATATTGTTATTTATACACCAAGAACAGATAAGCAATATCACCAGCTGCACCGATGGATAAATCTGTCTCAGAATCGGAGATTAGCCAGTTGGGAATTGATGATAATAAAACGCCGCCTAACTATGTGTTTCGTAGGGCTAAGAGAAGTCGGGAAGATATCTCAATAGGACAACAATTAGCTGAATTTAAAAAAGAGATAAAAGAAATGATGGATCTTTTCTTGGCTAGACAATCAAATGAAACAGCAGTTCTCGACTACATTAAAAGAAATACAACAATCCAACATTAACATAGAAAACACGATTACAAACCTAAGAGTCAAACCACACGGGCGGTGCGGCGCCGCACCGCAAGCCATTTCGCCGCGCTGGCGACCACACGGGCAGAGCGGCGTCGCAACGTTCTACGGAGCCGCGGCGGCGCCGCAGCGGCGGCAAAATGAGGGATTATCTGCGCAAACAAACAACTGCGAGTGGCGCCGCTCCGGCTCCGCTCTGCTTACACCCCTCCCCGCCTCGTCTCGATTACGATGCGCGCGCGGCGCGGAGCCGGAGCACACCGCATGGCGCGGCGCCGGAGCACACCGCACGGCGCCATGTGGCTACAATGCATTTTTGTATGTAGAAAACCGCAGCGGCGTCACTCAGGCGCCGCGCCGCAGCCGCGCCGCCCGTGTGGTTACACTCTTATGTCACAGAATCAAGATCTTGAAAAAAAAATATCACAATTACAAAATCAGTCGAAAGAAGACAAAAAGTACATCGCACTCTTGGAGAATAAATTTGAGGAAATAGAAACAGGAAGTCGTAAGGCCAATTTCGTTGTGATAAATGTGCCAAAAATCACCAATGAGTCTAAGCAAGATATTATAGATATGGTCATGACCCTTTCCCAGAATATAAATTGCACCATGGCCAAGTACGACATTAAGTATGTCTACAGAGTGCGTGGAAAAAACAATGAAAGCCAAAAGATGCCCATTGTTGTTGAAACCGGATCCACTCTGCTAAAAATGAAATTATGAAACTGGGTAAGATTTTCAACAGAAAAAACAATTCCAAGCTATGCTGCAAGCATCTTGGCTTTAAAACGCAAGAAGATACGCCCATATTTTTGTCTGAGCATTTGACTCCTAAGGGATCTCGCCTGCATTTCCTTGCCCGTGACCTAATAAAGTCGGGTGCATATAAATACTGCTGGACTGCTTATGGAAGGGTCTATATAAAGAAGGAGGACCTAGCACCAACCATTACTATTAGAAGCGAAGAACAAATACATCAACTTTTAGTGAAAATATGACGTTTCACCTTTCACTCTTTTTGCCCACAAAGTATGTGTAAAACCGCGATGATATTATTCCTATCGATATCCATAGTGTTTAAAGTGATATACCTACTGACTATTATACGATGTAGTGCGATGCCGTGCAATTATAATACCATGGATTTAGTAATAAGGTACCCTCTTATGCTTTTTGTAAACTTAAATACTTTCACATACCCTCTTACACACAATATCCACACTGACCGTTTAACACAGTCCAATGTTGTTCTGAATTTACATACACTCAGCCTCTACAATCCATATTTGCCGACAATGAATAAAAACCTATATAATAATATACATTCTTCATACACATCTCACACCTTCACTATTACTCAAATACGCAACAATAAGCATACACACACCTCTCAAAAGACATACACAGTTCACATAAAAACAATACTTTACATATGCAATTCATACTTCTATAACACCCACATAACACAAATAATCATAAATAAACATATTAAAAAACTAACTTATACGTTATCATGCATACTGTTACAGAAAATAAAACCGTCTCGTTGTTCTCTTGTATACTTCAACCTCGTTAGATTTTGCAGAGTAGTCTATGAATATCTTGCAGTGATTATCATTCTATTAGGTGACATTACTTATGAGTGACACATTACAAACAGTCCATGAGATAGCGAACTTGAAATTGCGAACACAATTGAATGCGATTGTTCGAACCTTACTGAACATATTTATGTAAAGAAAAATGATTTGACTATTTTCTCACAGAATATAAGGAGTATATACTGCAATTTTGATGCTTTTGTTGTTATGTTGTCCACTTTTAAGTTCGAAACCGATGTAATAATACTAACGGAATGCAGACTAAATACAAATAAACCTTTACCTCAACTTAATAATTATCACTCCTATGCAACAACACGGCAGATGAACCAAAATGATGGGGTTGTAATTTATATAAAAAACACTCTAGAATCACAAGTTCAAGAAATAAAACTTCATGAGGCGTCTTGTCTCCAACTTGACTTACTAAATAATATTGTCTTGTGTATTTATTGATCTCCGTCAAACACAAACCATGATGTTTTTTTGGATTCGCTTAGTTTACACTTGAATTCACTACCCTCACATAAAAATATAGTAATAGCGGGGGACATAAATATTAATATTAGGCCCAAAGTTGTAGAAGTGCCTCATGAACGAAAAAACCGAAATAATTATCTTAACATGTTGTCGGCCTATGGCATATTACCTGGTCATACCCTACCCACCAGATATCTAAACTGCCTGGACCATTTCATGTTACGAATTCATAAAAAGAAGACATCTGCTTCAATTGCTATCTTACAAACTACAATTACTGACCACTACACTACGTTTTTATCACTTTCTAAAAAAAAAAAAAACTAAACGGTTACAAATAAAACTTCTACCAATATAAATTTTGAACAAGCACTGAAATACCTACAGGGAAATAATCTTGCCCAGTTGTTATTTTGTAATGATCCTAATCTACTAACTGACCTACTCATACAGAAACTGACTGACATGATTAATAATAATACTACAACAACAACTATCCCAAATAGTAAACGAATAATAAAACCTTGGATCACCCCGGGAATACTACGCTGTATTAAAAATCGCAATAAAATGCAAAAAAACTCTCGGTCCGAACCTTATAATGCAATTTTGAAAATCACATACTGTCGATACAGAAATTATTGTAATAATCTTATCAAAAAAAAATTAAAGAAAATATGAAAGAGAATTACTCACTAAATCAGTTACAAACACTAAATTACTATGGAAAAACATAAAAGCAATCACCTACTCAAATAAAGTAAACAGCCAAAGCACTGCATTATTAAGTATTAGATCGTCTCCAACTGAATCAGTTAACTTCGTAAACAATTACTTTGTGAATATTGGAAAAGAATTAGCCCAGCAAATTCAACCCAGGACCAATAAAATTCCTTCTGCTCAACCTAACATTTTTTCTGCGCAAACTAATTCCTTTGTGCTCTTGGACTCGGACCCAATTGAAGTTGAGGGAATCCTGATGAGCCTGAAATCGTCCAGTGCTCCAGGATGGGATAGTATCTCTACTAGTTTCCTAAAGTATGTTTACGAAGAAGTAGTTCCCATCATTTCCCACCTGGCCAACCTTTGTTTCAAAAATGGTACTTTCCCAGCCCCTTTGAAAAAATCCATTATTACACCGGTACACAAGGGAGGGAACAGAGATGATGTCAACAATTATAGACCTATCTCGGTCCTGCCAGCCCTGTCTAAGATTATTGAAAAATTAATTAATATTAGACTCATAAAGTACTTAAACAAATTTAAATTAATATCACCTACACAATTTGGTTTTAGACGGGGAGTATCTACCGAGGATGCCGTTACTGCCCTCAGCTCACTAGTTACCGACGATCTCGATACAGGAAGGAAATGCCTAACGGTATTTCTAGATCTAAAAAAGGCTTTTGACACCGTTTCTGTTCCAACCCTTGTGAACAAGTTGGAAAGAGTGGGAATAAGAGGAGCCCCTCTAAATCTTTTCAAGGATTACCTATCAAATAGAAAGCAGAGGGTTAAGATAGGAACCTATATTAGTGATGACGCAGAGGTGTTATTCGGCGTACCGCAAGGAAGCGTGTTAGGCCCTACATTATTTCTAACGTACATTAACGATCTCTGCAACTTAAAAGTCGATAACGCAAAAATATTTTCATACGCTGATGAT
The DNA here is from genome assembly GCA_964057195.1 of Orthosia cruda. Classification (NCBI taxonomy): domain Eukaryota; kingdom Metazoa; phylum Arthropoda; class Insecta; order Lepidoptera; family Noctuidae; genus Orthosia; species Orthosia cruda. The sequence goes on along the minus strand of OZ059830.1, from coordinate 44,710,786 downwards.
ACGGCTGTTGTCTTTTCCGGGAACAACTGGTCCGATGTTAGGCTCAAGGCGGAGATGGGCATGGGCCAAATAACAAACTGGCTCAACGACAACATACTCACACTAAACACATTAAAAACGAACTACATTTGTTTTACTATCTCGAATCGTTCACAACCTAATGAAACCTTTAGCATCAAAGTACACTCATGTGATAATTTTTCCAATAATAATTGTAAGTGTCCTGCAATTAATAAAGTCTCAAAAACTAAGTATTTGGGCGTCATGATTGACCAAAAATTATCATGGTATGCTCACCTAGACCATGTTACAGGAAGAGTTAGGAAACTAGGATGGATATTTAAAACATTACGGCATGTCATCCCCACAAATATAAATAAAAAAAGTAGACTTTCATAGAAATATCCTTAATGAAGTTTATGTGGCACTTGTGCAATCTGTTATAGTCTACTGTATTCCCATATGGGGCGGTGCGGCAAAAACAAGATTTATAGATGTAGAACGAGCACAACGAGCACTAATAAAAATAATGTACTTTAAAAAGATCAGATACCCTACTGACAGTCTATATCAGATTAGTGGCCTGCTTTCTGTTAGAAAGCTGTTCATCATATATACAATCTTAAAAAAACATAAGACACTTCCTTATAATGCAAATATAATATCAAAAAGACGGAAAGACATGATCGCAAAAATCCCACAAACTAAAACAAAATTCGCTTCTGTACAATGCAACAAACGTTCTGCTCAGCTTTATAATAGGGTAAACAAGGAGGTATACATATACACTAAACAACTACATGAATGTAAAAAAATGCTAACAAATTGGATAAAACCATTTACTTATGAAGATACTGAGGCGCTCTTGCAACATATGGTTTAACTCACCCGTTTTTCTCTACACACATACTTATCCACACACACATCCACACACACACACACACAAAACACACTCAAACCATCCCCATACACGAATACACAATCACGTGAATAATGATACTATTTTCTGTTCTGTTTTGTAAAGTTATCTTGCTATGGAAGAGCGGAGTCTCTTAATACAGGCATTATTTGCCTAAAAAGAGGCTCCAATCATAACTTGTTGTTTTGATTTGGTTAAGAAATAAACAATTTTGAATTTGATTTTTTTTTTTGAACTTATCCTTAAAACTAGTATATTTGAGCAAGTATCTCCTCGCTCAAGTACACTAGTTAGATTAATACTTACAATCGTTCAGATTCACTCGGTTGGCGCTCATCGGATTCGTGAAGGGAACATCATTTACACTATAATAATAATAAATGAGATGGATAATCATTTACAACGGTCGTATTTCTCGCTCTCATCGCTGAGATCCTGTCTCTGTAGTGTTAAAGTGCAAATAATAGTGACATCGCATTCCAGCAAGGTGAAGACTTATATCAGTTTTCAACTCTGTTTCAGATGCAGATAATAAATTGTTTGTCTTCAAAACATTTGTTAATAAAATTATAATTGTCATGATATTATTCCAGAATTAATTCCAGACTCAGGAACATTGAGTTAAATGTACTACGAGAAAGAAGAATAGAAGCTATTTCAAACAAAAGATTGCACGTAATTCGGTGACAGCGAGGCAAGCAGGGGGGAGCGGAGGGGGTTATGTTCTCACAGATAGACAATCAATGCGCGCAGATGAACTTTTTCTTACTCTTTGAAATTGACACAAACATGGCCGCCCTCCCGCCTCCGCGGTGACGCAACGTCACGAGATACAATAAATTGATAAAATATAATTAAATTAAGCGTGTTTTCAACTTACTGTTGAAAACTCATTCCTTGACTTTTATTTATATTTCTCGAGTTGTTTGAACAGTATCTCAATACACACTAGGGCATTTTATAAGAAACAAAACTTAGTACTCAAACGTGTCACGTTGCAGCGAGCGCTTGCCACAGACTAAGTAAGTTGGGGTACGCGCGCTCTAACGCGTGTTACAAATAATTGAGTTGAGGAGTCTCCTCTAGTACGTAGTATATTTAACTCAATGCTCAGAAACAGAATTCTCAGCGTAAATTTAACACCTATTAGTAATGTGGATCAACAACATCCTCCTTTGGATATTGTTATTTCATTTGATGGGGAAGCTAGGCTCCCTTACAAAACTGCAAAAGTGACTCCCAATTTTCATGGGGCGGATTATCAACCAATCCGTAATTTCCTAAAAAAAATAGACTGGAACTCGTTATTCAGTGATCAATGTGATGTGGATGGAATGGTAAAGGTATTCTACGACACAATACAACAATTCATACCGTCACGTAAACCTAAAAGCCGTAAATTTCCGCCATGGTTTAGTCGTTTAGGAACTGAATGCAAAAAAGTGCTACCACGTGAAATTCTCAAGAAAAAATAACCCATTGCGCAGTATTACTATATTTCTGGTGACAATATTAAGGAAGTAGAAACCATAAAGGACCTTGGTGTTATTTTTGATAAGAAGTTAACTTTTACGCCAATATCATTAAACGAGTTTCGAAAATGATAGGGTTTGTCCTAAGGAATTGTAAGTCCTTTCGTCATAATAGGAAAAAGATAATGCTTTATAATAGTCTTATTCGTAGCATTCTGGAATATGGCTATGGTTTGGCGTCCACACTACGCCTCACATTCGCTGCCTCTCGAACGTGTCCAGAAACGGTTCGCTTGACATGTTGCATTTTCTAGCGGTATCGCCAAAAAAATACGTTCTTATAACAAAAGGTTACAGCATTTTAACATGAGATCACTGGAAAGGCGTAGGCAACTGATTGACGCGATGTTTGCCTATAAAATTATAAAGAACAAAATAGACAGTCCTTGTGTGCTTACGCTTTTCAATTTTTGGGCTCCTGCTAGGAACCCGCGAACCCGCGTAGTGCCATTACACATCTTTGTCCGCCGTCGAGGAGAACCGTTTTGGGAGCTGATTCGCCCTATGCAAGAATGTGTAAGGAAGTAAATGGCTATAGTGATGTTGTCGATCTTCAGTTTGACTCTTTGGCTAAACTAAAATCCATCATCATGAGTTTATCAAGTAGCCCTTAAACTTGTTATTGTAATGTTTACAACATTTGTCAAATAAGATCTTCACAAGTTCATTGTTGTGTCAATTTTATCAATCTTATCAAATTTTAACAAATTTTAACCAATTTTTTGTCAATGTTTTTTTAATTTTATTTATAATGTTAATTTAGCAATTTTATATGTTTTATTAACTTAATCAATTTCAATCAATTTTATTAATTGAATCAATTGTATAATTTAACCAATTTTAACTTTATTTAACCAATTATTATTTTTTACTAATTTTATTAATTGCATAATTTTACCAATTTTATTAATGTTATCGATTTTATGTACCTACTCACTCACTTGTATTAATAATTAGCGCTTATTACTATGTAAGTAAGCTTGAGATGCTTAAAATTGTGAATGTGGTGTTTGCCTCTAAGTAATTGTTGTACTGTAAGATTAGTTTAAGCATGTATTTTTTGTTATAATTACGTGTAAACAATTGTTGGTTAGGTTAGTCAAATAAATAAAAAAAAATATGGAATCAAGAAAACGAAGTTTAGCGAAACTAATAGAATAATCTCACGCCCTAAGGAAAATATAAGACACTATAGCAACGATCGTAATTGTCTGACGTCACACGACCTTTAGTTTTGGTACCATATTTTACCATGAAAATACGCATAATTATTTATTTAGACTTCATGCACAAAAGATACAAAGGCGGAATGCCTTAGGCATTCTCTACCAGTCAACCAAGGGTGGTGAAGAGATAACATGGCAGGTGCATTGTTTAATAATAAAATAATAGTAATAATAATAATATAATAGGATAATTTAAAAACTACAGGTCAGATCTTGATCAAATGAGAAGCTGGAACCACATGAGAAGAACCAGCTTTCAAATAAAAAAGAACCATCGAAATCGATTCATAATTACAGGTCTAGCGCCTAACTGTGTCAGTTGCTGAGGTATGGGAGCGGTACGGGAGGGGTGACAAGTGACGTCACATGACGTGTCCTAACTGTCTCGCTATACACGTGATACATTTTAATGCAGATATCTCTTACGATATGCTTATGATATTTACGAGCGTGTACCTATTAATATTTCGGCGTGTGACAATAAAATCACTTTCGTTATCTGATTCCCCACTTCGTAAATTTATAATAAATTGATCCATGATCTCGTCACTAAGATTGTCATCTTTATAGTACCTTGCTCCACTGCCTTGTGTGATTGACACATTTTTGCCATTTCCCCACAGAATACTTAGAAAATAGCTCTGCAAGAGCTCGTTCTTCTAGTTAAATTTGAATTTATATATTGTCGTGCCAGCTCACCCTTGATATCTCCCCATCCCAATTCAATAGGGTCTAAATCCGGATGATAGGGTAGCAAATAAATTACTGTATGACCCTTTTCTTTCAATATGGCATCAATTATGAATTGTTTTTCTGGTTTAATTCGTATTATTAACTCTAGCAAATCCCTCTTTTTCGTCGCTTCAGTGTATTCAATATTACACCGCTTTAACCAATCCTGCATTTCCTTTTTCAAGGATAACATCGTAGGTGATTTATCCAACTCGTTGCAATGGTATTTCGCGTTATCTATAACTACAGAATTAGGAGGAAGGCCAGGCAAAAGATTATCGCGAACCCATTTTTCGAAATTGTTGGAATTAATATTTCCATGATTGTCTTCTGTATTTGTAATTGGTTTGAAAATGATTAAAGCGTCATCGAAAGATCCTGAACTTCCACCAGCATGCACGATGACCAATCTTTTTCCTTTACCAATAGAAGACAATGCACCTCTTTCAGTATCTGATTGCCAACACGTTGACACATTATGGGATTCATTCACGGAAGTTTCATATTGAAAAAATATTGGTCTATCTTGTGATCTATATTTTCTTATTGCCGTAATGTATTTGCCTCTCCATTGCTGAATTGAATGGCGTTGTATCAACATTTTCCTCTTTGATTGGCATTTTCTGTATCGGAATCCTAATTAACGTAATAAAAGTCTCAAGTATGTATCTATAACCACATTTAATAACTCCATCTTCCGCTAAAACTTTTCTTAATTTATTGATCGTGGGAATTTCTTTTCTTACTGTGTAGAATTCTGTAATATTTCTTCTAATAACACTTTTACCAAAATCTTCTTTTTCTTGAATACTAAATTCATGCGATATTTATATAATTGTGTTGTTGTTGTGCGACATTTTATGGGTAAATTTTGGAAAATTTACCCATAAAATGTTAAATTTAGATTAAAATGGATTTATGTAATTTACCTCTATATTACATTAATCCTGAATTAGGATTTTGTCATATCTGATCGGGGACGACTGGATTACTTATTGCGACTGAAATATCTAATTGGTCATCGTGGCGTTTTTCCTTAGACCTACATATTTTTTTATTGAATGCAGTTCTGTGTAAATAGCTTAAGAGGGGTATTATTCATTAGGGGTCAGGGTCAGTCAAAATTATTATTTAACACGACTACCTGAAAAAGGTATCTAATCATCCCCAAGTACTAAGACTCTGCACCCGAAAAATACCACTTTTCTTACAACATTCGCAGTATTACAACAGACTGGTAAAAAAGACCGAAATTCCATTTCCAGACAAATGGGCGATCGATCCATCGGAGCTGGTGTTACTGGAAGTGATGGGCACGGGTCAGTTTGGAGTCGTGCTGCGAGGGAAGTGGCGTGGCCGCATCGACACCGCCGTCAAGATGATGAAGGAGGGCACTACGTCTGAAGATGACTTTATTAATGAAGCCAAGGTTATGACGTGAGTATAGACATTATAACGACATCTTTGATATAAAGAGGCTTGCTGCCCGGCCTGTGTGGTCTTCTAGACCAGCATAGCTATTCACTACCGCTCGATTCAATCCCGAATCAAAAGATAGAGGTTTTGTAAGGTTGGTATTAAGGAGAATAATTTTTAAGGTAAGGTTTTTTTTTTATTATTATTAATGAGTGAAATACTCATACTGCGACACATGTGACACAGTGAGAATGCTGCACTTAGCAGCATTCTCACTAAACGAACCTAAAAAACCACAACCATTTGTTTCGGGATGGAAACGAATCTAATTGAATTGTGAATAGCTAGCGTCTTCGATGCTTCTGGTATTGTTGGTTATAGATGGGGAGGAGGGGTTATAACATTGAATAACATGAAAAATATTATGTTAGGCATTTACAGTTTCAACTGCAAACCAATCCGTTGGTGACGTTACTTACTTGAATATAATGTAAGTAGCGTGACTCATCACTTTATTCCTTGTTTAAAGTTCATAAACTATACAAGTACTGAACATAGCTCTAACGAAAAGATAAACTGGATTGACGGAAAAACTTAACATTTACAATAGAATAGAATAGAATAGGTCTTTATTTGCTTAGAATGTAGGTACATTAAAAATAAGTTGTTACATTATAAAATAGGATCCATGTACATTCTGCCTTAATATAGCATGCAAATGTGATACAAAATAAAGGCTATTAAATACATTACAAAAAATTATCATTTAAGAAATCCTGCACTGAATAATAACATTTATCTATAAGTAATTCTGTGAAGCGTTTTTTAAACTTTTGCAACGGTAAGTTTTTTAGTTGATCAGGTATTTTATTAAAGATTACAGGAGCCATACAGATAACATTTCTTTTTAGTAAATTGCCGTTCATTGCCGTTGAAAAAATTGTTGTCCCCATGCATCGATATAAGTCACTCTCTCTCGGTTAGTCCATGCAAAGGTTGTCTGTAAGAGATTGTCCTGTTCGATAAGTTTTGGGGGCCGAGTCACCCACGTCCGTAGGAAAGTACCCCATGCGATACCCTACACGTGGTCCCCGGGTGGTGCCAATCAGGTGACAATAACTGGTGGTAGGCTTCGGCCGAAGCCTTGTGACCACCCACCGGGCAAAGACGTACCGCCAAGCGGCCTAGCTGTGTTACGGTGTGATGCCCGGTGTAGCCACTTCAGGAGATGGGTCGAGATGGAGGTTCCATTGCAGACAGACCAGCCTGGCACGTGCTGTTATGGGCGTATCGGGTGACTGGTCGCGGAGGGTAGCGGGATCCGAGGCACGGTGCACCGCTGGCCGACCGCAGGTAGTTGGGGGCCCAAGTAGTGTGCCAGCCCCACACGAAAGGCTGCCCCGCCAACTGACGAAAAATCCCGGAATGCACCATCGTGCTGGTTGGCGACCAAAAGGGAGGGCCCGATGGTCATTCCCGGGGGGGCCCGGGCGTCCCCGCAGTCTCCAGACTAGTCCCCCAATGATGGCGTCCATTCAGTGCGTGTCTGAAGGTAAGCAGCGTGGAGCCACATCTCACTTCCCTCTCCTAACCTTTCTTCACTCACTCAAATAATGAAAAAGAGAAAAATGTTCAAAGTTGAACAGCGGCTGCACCCCCTCCCACTCAAAGTGCACCTCACTAACATCAGAGGTCTGCACTCAAATCTCATAGCAGTCCATCATCACCTAGAGACTGATAAGCCGGCTCTCTTTTTCTTTCGGAGACGCAGATCAGATGTCCGTCAGATGTATCGTACCTAACATACCCAGGGTATACCCTGGAGCACAATTTTAAGCAACGCGCGGGTGTATGCATGTACGCCCGAGACGACATCTGTTATCGGCGTCTCCGAAACCTTGAGGAGTCTAGGTTCTCTGTGCTGTGGGCTTTGGTGGACATGGGCCTTGATAAAATTGTTTACGCCTGTGTCTACCGCTCGCACAGTGGGGATCAGGAGACAACCAGGCTCACTGAATACCTTAGTGAGGCGGCTGATACGGCACAGCAGCGGTACCCTTCTGCCCAATTGGTATTACTGGGGGACTTCAATGCCCACCACCAGGAGTGGCTTTTCCGTACCAGCGCACTGATCATGCTGGGCGGGAGACGAAAAAGCTTGCGCTTGCGTTAAATCTCGCCCAGCTGGTCCAGGGGGCAACGAGGGTGCCGGATGTTGATTCGCACACAGCCAATTGCTTGGACCTTCTGCTGACTACAGATCCAGACCGCTACTCGGTGTCGGTATCTTCACCTTTGGGTAGTTCCGACCATTGTCTGGTGAAGTCTGTATCCGTCCACTCCCCACCCGATCCCAGCCCAAGAGGCGCTCGGCGGGTTTGGCGGTACAAGTCAGCAGATTGGGATGGGATGCGTTCTTTTTTCGCATCGTATCCTTGGCAGCCTACTTGCTTCTCTTTGGTTGATCCTTCGTCGTGTGCGGACGCCGTGTCGGATGTGTTGCGTCAGGGAATGGAGTATTTCATTCCGTTCTCTGACGTTGCAACGTCTAGCGTTGACCGGCCATGGTTTGGCGCCGAGTGCAAGCGCGCCAACACGCTCAAACATAAGGCGTACCTGGCATGGATCGACGCTCGGAAGCGCAAAGCGGGCGACGTGGGTCAGCACAAGAGAGCCTACAATAGGGCTGCCAAGTCCTGCAAGAAGGTGATGCGAAGATCTCGGTTTGACCACATAAGCCGTATTGGGACCAAACTTGCTTCCTACCCAGCGGGTAGTAAAGCGTTTTGGCCCCTGGCGAAGTCGGTTGAATCGAACTTCTGCCGTCCCTCACTACCACCACTGCTGAAGCTCGACGGGTCACTGGCCCACTCTGCTGAGGAGAAAGCAAACTTGTTTGCCTCTCTTTTTGCGGAATCTTCGCGTCTGGATTCTGGTGACGCGTGGCCCACTCCTTCTCCTGATTGTTGCGAGACGAGTATGTCGGACATTCGCATACATCAAAAGGACGTTCGTAGGGTGCTGCGCAATCTTGACGTGAACAAAGCTAGAGACACGGGGAAGCGCTTGCCGTCTCCCTCAACATCTCGAAGGCTTTTGACAGGGTCTGGCATGAAAGCCTTATTGGTAAGCTTCCTTCATTCGATTTGCCCAGTGGTCTGTGCGATTGGATTGCAGACTTCCTGACGGGCCGGTCCATTCAAGTGGTTATTGATGGCCACTCGTCTGAACTACTGGATATTAATTCCGGGGTCCCACAGGGGTCGGTACTCTCAGCGACGTTGTTCTTGCTGCACATAAATGATCTGCTAAAACCTGGCACCTTTGGGTATGCAGACGACAGCACTGTAGCTGAGAGATACGTGTCCGACGCGCGCGCTACTGGACCTCAGATCCAGTCTCTCCGGGAGGCCATGGTTGGGCGCTTGAATCTGTCCTTGGAGGCAGTCTCCGAATGGGGCGATGCCAATGTGGTCAAGTTCAATGCCGCTAAGACCCAGGCGTGTCTTTTTTCCGCTAAAAGGAGCCAATTCCACCCGGCTCCTTCTTTCAGAGGTGTGACCGTGCCGATAACTGACCATCTTGAAATTCTTGGCATCACGTTGACATCGACGCTCAATTTTGGTCCATTCATTGAGGCAAAAGATCAGCTGGCTGCCAAAAAATTGGGGATCCTCGCGAAGGTGAGACGGTACTTCACGCCAGAACAGCTGCTCAACTTATATCAAGCGCAAGTTCGATCATGCATGGAATACTGCTCTCATCTCTGGGACGGATCTGCCAAGTACCAGCTGGATGCACTTGATGCGATCGAAAGACGGGCTAAGAGGCTCATCGACAATGAAGTATTGGCCGAATCTAGGCTCCTGAACCTCGAAAATCGGCGCCGAGTTGCCAGTCTGTCGGTTTTTTATCGGTTGCATTTCGGGGAGTGTGCGTTGGAATTGCATGAACTAATTCCTCCTAGCCCGTTCCATCATCGGACTACAAGACGTACGGCGTTGCGTCATCGGTACATGGTGGACATCCCACCCATACGCACCAAACGTTTTGGGAATTCTTTTATTATGCGTACAGCAAAGGAGTGGAATTCCCTGCCGGAGTCTGTATTTCCTGATAGCTACAGGACAATCTGGGAGTCTTTAAGTCAAGAGTGAATAGGTTTCTTCTAGGTAAGCGTGCTTCATCGTCGACCACATCATCGCTTACCATCAGGTGAGATAGTGGTCAAACGCAAGCCTAAATAATAAAAAAAAAAAAAATAAGTTCGACCATTGTACACTTGCTTTGTCCTGTTCGTATTTTGTGGTATACAATAAAATATATAATAAATAAATATGCCGCGATTTCATCATCATCATCAGCCTTTTAATGTTCCAACTGCTCGAACACAGGCCTCCTCTCAGTTTACCAACATCAACATTAAATAAGTTTAAAAGTAATATAATTGTTTTGTCTTAAGTTTTATTTGTGATGTAACTAAAAATTTACTTGTGCTATAAGACGTTGCTTCTTGTAAAAATTTTGATTTACTTGAGAGTGTCAAAATCATCATCATCATTTCAGCCGAAAGACGTCCACTGCTGGACATAGACCTACCCCAAGCGTCGCCACACTGATCGGTACTGTGCGTTTTGCATCCACCGGACGCCCGCAGCCTTGACTAGGTCGTCGCTCCACCTAGAGGGAGGTCTTCCAACGATGCATCTTCCGGTACGCGGTCGCCATTCCAGAACTTTTCGGCTCCAACGGCCATCTGTTCTGCGAGCAATGTGCCCTGCCCACTGCCACCTAAGTTTGGCAATTCTTCGGGCTATATCGGTAACCTTGGTTTTCTTGCGGATTACTTCATTTCTGATTCGATCACGCAAGGAAACTCCGAGCATAGCCCTCTCCATTGCCCTTTGGGTGACTTTAAGCTTTCTGATGAGGCCCATTGTGAGCGACCACGTCTCTGTCCCGTAAGTAATCACTGGCAACACACACTGGTCATAGACTTTCGTCTTGAGACACTGGTAAGTTGGACGCGAAGATACCGCGCAACTTCCCGAACGCTCGGATTCGACGGTTGACCTCTTTCTCGAAGTTTGACCTACCTAACAGGACCGTTGGTCCCAGGTAGACATACTCGTCTACAACTTCGAGTGTGGAGTCTCCGACTTTGATAGGAGTGGGTGCAACATGGGCATTTAACATCATCTTGGTTTTGTGCATGTTCATTTTTAGACCCACTCTTTCGGAATCTCTACTGAGGTCATCGAGCATTGTACTGAGGTCCTCCATAGCCTCAGCCATGGCCACTATATCGTCGGCAAACCGAAGGTAAGTGATGTACTCGCCATTGACGTTGATGCCCAGCCCTCTCCAGTCTAGAACCTTGAAGACATCCCAGAGAACAGTTTCGGAGATATGACGTCTCCCTGTCTTACACCTCGCTGCAGAAGGATAGGTTCCGACGTCTGATCCTGAAGTCGGACTGACATGGTGACGTTTTTGTATAAATACTTCAGCACCTCAATGTAGTCGATTTGGCACCGTTGGAAAGACTGCAGTACAGCCCAAGTCTCGATCGAATCGAAGGCTTTCTCGTAGTCCACAAACGCTAAACAAAGAGGTTGGTTATACTCTTCGGTCTTCTGTATAACTTGCCGTAGAGTAAAAAATGTGGTCTACGGTGCTAAAGCCTTTTCGGAAACCGGCTTGTTCGTGAGCTGGCTCTGCCCAATAGCCAGATCTTTTGCAAACACCTTGGAGCCCTTATTCCGCTCAATCGCGTCTTTAATATGCTCAGTATTAAAGCGGTGGAGGTCGCTTTTCAAGGACTTCGAGATCTGTCTATTGAGCCGCCGATAGTTCCACGTATCGTCTGAAGACTGCAGGATCATTTCACGCCTCTCCTTCATGAGCTTGAGAGTTGGATCGGATAGTTTCTTGTTCTTATTTGCGCGACGGGTCTTTAAAAACTTAGACCGTATGGACAGTTTCCACCTAGGCACTCGAAACGATTCTGGAGTTCGAGCTGAAAACTTTCGGGGTTTTGAATCTGAATCTGTGCTGGACGGAGCGTAGACTTCATTAGTCGAGATCTTTCGAGCTTAATATTTAAGTTCAATGTGCCTCTTACCATACGGTTATCACATCCGGTTTTAACTGCGTTGATCACAGAGACATCAATGAACACTTGCTTCTTCGTTGACATGATGAAGTCTATCCCATTTTTCTTTGAACCATCGGGGCTCTGCCAGGTCCATTTCCTGTGCTCACGCTTTCTGAAGAAGGAGTTCATCGTATAGAGGCCCTCCTTCTCCATAAAACTGGCCAGTAGGTGTCCCCGGTGGTTCCGTCGTCCAAATCCAAATTGCCCCCACTCGCAGCTCATTATAGTCTCGTTTACCCAGTTTCACGTTGAAATCCCCCATGACCACGGTGAACTGAGTTTTATGACTATGCATGGCTCTGGAAATGTCCTCATACATAGTCTCTACTTCGTCGTCGGGGCTTGCCGAGGTCGGGGTGTAGACCTGTATGACATTCAGCGAATACCTTGAGGATATTCTGAGTATAAGGTACGCCACCCTGGTCGACACACTCTCGATCCTCACTACGTTGGCCACAAGGGACCTGTGGATGATAATCCCGACACCACGCTGGGACTTACGGTTGCCCTCTCGGAAGTAGAGCAGGTTGCCGGAATTAAGGATTATCGAGTCCTCCTCCTCTCTTCGGACTTCAGATAACCCTACGATACTCCATCGTAACCGCTCAACTCTTCCTCGAATTCGGCTATCTTCTAATCGGTCCGGAGTGTTCGCGTATTGTATGTTGCCAGGTACAGTCGTCGGTTTTTATTGGGGTAGCCGGGTCCACTCCAGGGATTCTTCGCACCCATTGCCACGCCAACGCCTCGACCGCTACCGTAGTCGAGGGTAGACGAAATGCCAGGCACTAGGGGCCATTTCGTGGTTGCGCTGTTCATTGGTTTGGGGGTGTTTGCCATAATCGCCACGCTTGGCAGGCGGGTTGGCGATCGCAGTTTGTTATAAAGTGCACAGAGAACGCTGCTGCCCATTCTCTGGTGTGTCCCTTCTGGTGTGTCTTACGACACCCACGGGCAGATATGGGATGGTGAGATTCTTAACGTCCGACACCATACGGAACAACGGAGTGTGAAAATAAGCATATATAAATATGCGACTGTTACACAGCTAGAAGTGATTGCAAACTTGAGCATTTGATATTAATTTCAACTTAACACCACCACGCGTTTTTTTCTATTTAGTATAGGAACTCAAAAACATGTTGATACACCATTAAATTGTCACAAATCTCCGTGTGGAACAGAGAAGATCAACCTCTGAATGAATTAAATTTTAGCTTGAATTAATTAATCCATACAGAGGCTGTTTGACAGCCATTAATTGAATCAATAAACTGCTCTTAGCACGTCAACTAGAAACTAGCTTCTGCCAGCGGTTGTAACTATATACCGGGATGAAAAACACTAGCCTATGTGCTATTCCAGACTACAATCTATCTCTGTGCCAAACTTAAGCCAGATCCGTTCAACCGTTCTGATTGTGTAACAAACACACATATCCACACATCCAAACTTTTGCATTTATAATATTAGCAAGATAATATAATATAGTTGGAAGTAGGTGCCAAATGTTGATTCGCACACGGCCAATTGCTTGGACCTTCTGCTGACAACAGATCCAGACCGATACTCTGTATCGATAGCTTCACCTTTATGTAGTTCCGACCATTGTCTGGTGAAGTCTGTTTCCGTCTACTCCCCGCCCAATCCCAGCCCAAGAGGCACCCGGCGGGTTTGGCGGTACAGGTCAGCAGATTGGGATGGCATGCGATCTTTCTTCGCTAGCTATCCTTGGCAGCCTACTTGCTTTTCTTCGGCTGAACCTTCGTCGTGTGCGGACGCCGTGACGGGTGTGTTGCGTCAGGGAATGGAGTACTACATTCCGTTCTCTGATGAAACGATATCCAGCGTTGACTGGCCATGGTTTGGCGCCGAATGTCATCGCATCGACTCACTTAAACATGAGGCGTACCTGGCATGGGTCGACGCTCGATCGCGCAAAGCGAGTGACGTGGGTCTGAAGAAGATAGCCTACAACAGGGCTGCCAAGTTCTGCTATAAGGTGTTGCGAAGGGCTCGTTTCGACCACATTGGGCGAATAGGAGCCAAACTTGCTTCTTACCCAGCAAGTAGTAAAGCGTTTTAGTCCGTGGCTAAGTCGGTCGAGTCGAACTTCTGCCGTCCCTCACTACCACCACTCTGAATCCTGATGATTCGCGGCCCCCTCCTTCTCCTGAAGGATGCGAGACGAGTATGTCGGATATTCGCATCCATCAAAAGGACGTCCGTAGGGTGCTGGGCAACCTCGACGTGAACAAGGCTAGCGGCCCTGACGGCATCTCAGCTATAGTTCTTAGAACCTGTGCGCTTGAACTGTCTCCAATCTTGACACGCCTATTCCGCCTTTCATATGAGACTGGAAAAATGCCAAATGCTTGGAAGTAAGCCAACGTACAGCCCGTGCCCAAGAAGGGCAATCGAGCTGACCCGGCCAACTAAAGACCCATCTCTGTAACGTCCATACTCTGTAAGAGTATGGAGCGTGTACTTAACACTAAGCTCCTAGCATACCTAGAAACCAACGATATCCTTAGGGACCGCCAGTACGGCTTCCGCCGAAATCGGTCTACCGGGGATCTTCTAGCGTATGCCATTCACATATGGAGTGAGGCCATCGAGAGGCACGGGGAAGCGCTTGCCGTCTCCCTCGACATCTCGAAGGCTTTCGATAGGGTCTGGCACGAAAGCCTTATCGGTAAGCTTCCTTCATTCGGTCTGCCCGGTGGTCTGTGTGATTGGATTACAGACTTCCTGAGAGATCGGTCCATTCAAGTGGTTATCGATGGCTGCTCGTCGGACCAATTGGATATTAATGCTGGGGTCCCTCAGCTGTCAGTACTCTCAGCAACATTATTCTTGTTGCACATTAACGATCTGCTAAAACCTTTAACCTTTAAGTTAACCTTTGGGTATGCGGACGACAGCACTACTAAATTCAAGCAGTACTTATTACTCAAGCAAAAGGAATCTGGAAGATGAGCTTACCTGGGCTATGCACTCAGTTAGTATTAATGCCCTTAATTCATTTTCTTTATTTTGTACTTTCTTGCGTTTCAAACATTCACACCACTCTGTTTTATCTAATACTAGCAAAACACTATTCTTTATATACTTTTCGCCTAGTTTATTTACACTTATTAATTTACACTATTTCATAACATATTTCTTTTGAGTTTGACAGCCGACCATATTTTTTTTCCGTATTTTATATATTACTCTTCGGTCCGCGCGCTTTGTCGTTTGTCTATGGTTTCGACTAATGATTATTGAGCATCGCGGCCGTCTGTCATTATAGGTCTACCTCAAAGACCTTATACTTCGTAGTAAGAAATACATATAAGGTCTTTGGTCTACCTACATTTAATGTTTTATTTATATATTTGTATTATACTTACACATAATTATACATACTTTGACCCACCTTCTGTGTTTATTTTATTTTGTTTGTTATTTATATATTCTATTTTTTTTTATTATAAATTTATTATCCGTTTCCGTAATTGTTTCCGTGGCATCAACAGTGAGCAGTATCAGAATACCAGCGCAGCGTTATTTCTTTTTTGGATATCGCTGCACATGCTGAGATAGGAGCCTTTTTGGTCTCGCACGGGGTTTTAAAATTTTATAATTGTTTAATTTTATGCTTATTTCTCGTGATTCCTGTGCGGGTCATAAATATTTTTTTTTCTTTTCACTGTTGCTGAGAGATACTTGTCCAACGCACGTGCTACCGGGCCGCAGATCCGGTCTCTCCGTGTGGCCATGGTTTCAGCCGGCTCCAACTTTCCGTGATGTAACCGTGCCATTAACGGACCATCTTGAGCTTATTGGTGTTACGTTGACATCGACTCTCAATTTTGGGCCATACATTGAGGCAAAGGCTCAGCTGGCTGCCAAAACGTTGGGGATCCTTGCGAAGGTGAGAAGGTACTTCACGCCGGAACAGCTGCTCAACTTGTATCAAGCGCACGTTCGATCGTGCATGCTCCAGCTTGATGCACTAGAGTCGATTGAAAAGCGGGCCAAGAAACTCACCGCCGATGAGAAACTGGTAAAGTCAAAGCTCCAGAGTCTTGAACATCGTCGCTGAGTTGCAGGCTTGTCGGTTGTTTATCGGTTACATTTCAGGGAGTGTGCGATGGAATTGCATGATTTAATGCCGCCCAGCCCGTTCCATCATCGGACTACCAGACATACGGCGATGCATCATCGGTACATGGCGGACATCCGACCCACACGCACAAATCGTTTTAGGGACACTTTTATTATGCGTACAGCTAAGGAGTGGAAGTCCCTGCCGGAGTCGGTGTTTCCCGATAGCTACAATTTTATTTTATTTTATTTGGGAAAACAAACAATCGTACATTGTAAATTATAACTAGATACACAGTATGCTATGAGTAAATGTACAATCCACTACGTTTCCACATGTTACCAACTTATTTTAGATACAGTTATGGTTAAATTAAAATAAACAATATAAAACAACAATACCATGTTTTCGCTATCTTAGAATCTTATAGTTAATACATACTTTATATACTAGGCTATCGTATGAAATCGACATCATAATCTTGACAGAGTGCTGGCTAAATACTGACAAACTGATACCGACTATGGAAAAGTACGTGACATACTCAAGCAAAAAATGTCTTAATCAAAACGACGGTATTGTAATATTCGTTAAAAGCAACCTCCAATGTACGGTTGAAGAGCCGGACCCCGTAGGGGCTAATTTTCTTCTGTTAAAAATCGATTCCGATATTTGTATTTTAGCTTCCTATAGATCACCATCAATATATTGTATTGATAGCATCCTTAACTCCCTGGAAAACATCTTAAGTAAGTCTAAAGCGATCGCGAAAAATGGCGCCGGGGGACTTGTCGGCGAGGCCTCTGGGGCCCCCCGGGTTGGACGGCTGAGGGGATGCTGGTAGGAGATATCAATATAGACATAAAAACTAATAATACAGATAGTCATAGTTCGTCCTATCTAAATCTAACTGCAGAGATGGGCCTCCTGCCGGGACATGCCTTTCCTGCTAGACTACATAACTGCCTCGATCACATAATGATTAGAACCACTAGTGACCACGCCTCCGTAATGTTATGTCTAGGTAGCGCTCTCCCTAAATACAAGAATCATAAAACAATTACAAAAGTAAACTACGAGAGCGCTGTTGAACAATTAAAAACTATAGATTTTACTTTTATTACACAAAATTGTGATGCAAACGAAGCCGCTACAAGGTTTGTCGAATGTCTTATTTCCACGGTATCCCAACACTCAACAGTAGTGAAAGTTCCCAACCGTAAAGTAGTCCTTAAGCCTTGGATCACTCCTGGCCTCTTACGGTGTATTCGACATAGGAATAACCTCCACCGAACATTCCTAGCAGACCCATATAACGGAATTGTCAAGTTATCATACAAAAGATATCGTAATAATCTATCTGTAATCTATTACTCAGGAACCTAAGAAACGCCCACGAAAGCTCCGTTTTAAAATCTGCAAAGGACATTAAAGAAACATGGAATATTATAAAATCTATTACCAATCAAACCGGGAAACAAAAATCAGCTGACAAACTTTATCTTGCCACTGAAATTGCGGACGCGCCTAATGCCATTGACCAAATAAACCACTTTTTTCGAACATCGGTAAGATATTGGCAGACAATATTATAAAAAATAAAAATCTTCACTGGCCCCTTACGTCATTGAAACACCTCCTGCGCGAGATTCTATGGTCCTACTTCCTCCGGACGAGGCTGAAGTAGAGGCAGTCATTAACAACCTGAAAAATGATTGTGCCACAGGTTGGGCTCTATTCCGGCTAAACTCCTCAAGATGGGTACAGAAGTACTTGTTCCACCTATTACAAAACTTATTTAAGCCTGCTTTGAACAAGGAGTTTTTCCTCGTATCTTTAAGAAATCCCTAATCACAACTGTTCACAAGAGAGGAAACCAGGACGATGTAAAAATTATAGAACTTTTCAGTTCAGTCAGCAATGTCAAAAATATTAGAAAAATTGTTGAACCGTAGACTCATGAAATACCTAGAGCACTACAAAATAATATCGCACGTGCAATTTGGCTTTAGGCCCGGAAAAAGCACCGCAGATGCAGTTAATCAACTCGGTGATTACGTGACTGAGAAACTCCACGCAAAGCAGAAATATCTAGGTGTTTTTCTGGACCTGGCCAAGGCGTTTGACACCGTCTGTATTCCAACCCTTGTGAACAAGTTAGAGAATGCTGGAATCCGGGGAAAGGCTCTGGACCGGACACAAAAAGTAAAGATTGGTGAGGTCATTAGCAACGAAGCCAGGGTTGATTACGGTGTGCCTCAAGGTAGCTGCCTATCTCACAGTCTTTTCCTACTCTATGTGAATGATCTATGCTAGCTGTCTCTCAGTAATGGTAAAATCTTTAGCTATGCAGATGACACGGTACTAATATTCCAAGGTGAACATTGGGACGCGGCACGGGCAGCTGCTGAGACAAGCTTACGTAAAATAATTCACTGGCTGGAAGCGAACTTACTATCCCTTAACATCTCGAAAACCTCATGTTTGCAATTTACTTTCGCGAAACCAAACCTACAGTAATAAGTCTCAAAGCACATTCCTGTGACGTCGCCAATAGTAGTTTTTCATGCTCATGTCTTCCAATCACACAACAAAAAACAATGAAGTACCTGGGAGTGATTCTGGATGCGGGACTTTCCTGGCGTCCCCACATTGAACAGATCTCTGCGCGTGTTAGGAAACTTATATGGGCGTTTAAGAAACTACGACAAGTGGCCGAGTTTAAGCTTCTCCGTGCAGTTTATCTGGCTCTAGCACAGTCCATCGTGGGTTACTGTATTACTGCTTGGGGAGGTGCTTGTAAAACCTTTATGATACGCCTCGAGAGAGCCCAACGATCTCTGTTAAAAGTCATGACCTTCAAGCCGTTCCGGTACCCCACAAGAACCCTTTATGAAAGTTGCCAAGTACTTACAGTGAAACAACTATAGCGGCTCAATCTCATATTGAAACAGCATGAGAAGACCCCGGTAAATCACGCAAACAAACATAAGAGAACTATTTGTAATGTATGTAGCACATTCAAATGTAAGACCGCATCCGCTCGAGGGCAACATCTATATCTATCGACTTATTTATATAATAAATTAAACACCGTCCTAAACTAAATTCATGGCTTCAAACACTTGATTACCAACAGACGGAAAACTTAATCAAAGAACAATACTCGAGATGATTAATAGTTAGGTCGGGAAACCAAGTCTTATTATATAACCCAAGTCCAGCCACAAACCATGATCACTGATCACTCACACCACACACCAAGCACACACAAAGACACCACACACATAGACACAACACACTCACACTTTCACACCTATGCATAAACACGCACACACACCACATAAGAGCACGCATGTATTATTTTAATGGTTATTATTATATTTTTTTTCTATTGATAACTCTTTTTCTGTGTCAATAAAAAATATTTTATATTTTTTTTATTTTTTGTTATACTAAAATATTACATAATAATTAAAATACTTTGAATTGTTAATGTCTTTTTTTTTTAATTTATGTTTAGATAGCGCAAATACATCGATATCGTAAAATTATTATTGTAAGCTTGAACCAATCTCCGGAGCGTCAATCTCTCTCCTGCATTTGTATGACAGGGAGTCGTAGCAAACAGTGGATAAGAGCGTGCCTATCGTCTCATTACTGTTCTAGGTACAATATAGCAAATTTTACTTATCAATTCAGAGCAATCAAACGTATTATGTACATGGATCATCATTCCTTGGAGTAACAAGCGTCCAGAGTCTAAACTTATTCAAAGCGTTTTTATAAGATAAACGTTCGATGCGACATTTGTACTGCATTGTACTGAGGAACTTACGCTGAACTCGTTCTATTGCAGCCTCAAATTTAATATAATAGGGATCCCAGATCATACAAGCATAATCAACCTGTGGGCGAACTAAAGAATGAAATAAATACAGATATGTGGTTGGTCGTTTAAAATTTGACGTGGTTCTCATAACAAGATTATACATTAAAAATGCTTTAGAAGTGATTTTATCTATATGTAGATTTAAATGAAGTTTGCAATCAAGAATAACGCCCAAGTTACAGATATAGGTTTCTTTAAAAAGAGTCTTATTACAGAGTGAATAATCGTAGGTTATTACATTTTTATTTTTAGTGTAATTCATATATTTACACTTGGGGATGCTTAGTTTTAATTTATTTTTATCACAATAATCAGATAATCTATTCAAGTCTTCCTGCAAAAGGCTGCTCTCAACAGTGTTCTTTATTGTTCTGAATACCTTAAGGTCATCAGCGTACAACATGAAATTACTATTTTGAAAGCAGTTACAAATATCTTTTACATATAATATAATAAACATCAATGGGCCCAGAATAGATCCCTGGGGAACGCCTGAAGTCGTCAGAAATTTGTCTGATTTGTATCCATTGCTCAAAACAGTTAGATTACGATTTCTGATATATGAACAGAACCAACGCAGTAAGTTACCTCTAATGCCGTTAAAGGCTATTTTATTGATTAATATTGAATGGTCCACCCTATCAAAAGCTTTCTTTAAGTCTGTATAAACACCGTCAGTCCAATATCCTGCGTCCATCTTATTGAATAAATGATCTGTAAAGATCATTAAGTTAGTCACTGTAGACTTATTTTTAACGAAACCGTGCTGCTCAGGTATTATATTGTGTTGCAAAAATGGATAAATGGCCTGATGGACGAGTTTTCAAATAGTTTTGCAAGAGTACAAAGTATCGATATAATTGGTCTAAGATTTTCTATATTTTGTCTAGATCCACTTTTATGCACTGGTATTATATTTGCTTTCTTCCACGTAGACGGAAATATACCACTTTGAATACACTTATTAAATGACATGGAAAGAGGCATACAATTTGAAGACAGCTTAAAAAAAATTAAGCTGTCCTCATTAGAAAATATGGTGGTATGCCGTCGGGTCCCGGTCCCTTGTTTATATCTAACGATTTTAGTTGTCTGCCAGCTTCATGGACAATAAAATTCAAAGTAAGAGAGAGCTGTTATTGTCATTACTCAAATCAGAAGCCGAGTACCATCCAGGAGAGAGACTAGAGGAGACTACCATTTAGGGGTCTTTAAGTCAAGAGTGAATGGGTTTTTTCTAGGCAAGCGTGCTTCACCGTCGACCACATCATCGCTTACCATCAGGTGAGATAGTGGTCAAGCGCAAGCATATAGATAATAAAAAAAATAAAGGGATGTTACTGACTAGTCCAAAACTGGCCCTCAAAATATCCTATTTCAGGAAACTCCAGCATCAGAACCTGGTGCAGCTGTACGGCGTGTATTCGAAGCACCGGCAGATTTACATCGTGATGGAATTCATGCGACACGGCTCTCTGTTCAACTACCTGCGACGAACCTCCCCAGCCCAGCTCGGACCCGCCGTACTACTCGATATGTGCATTCAAGTAAGATTCTCATCTAGTATTTTACTTGAACAATGCCTGCAGCATATACTTCAGTCTTTGAATTCATTGACAACCTTTCAAGAGGTGACTGCACTCAAGAATAATTATAATGAATACATAAGTATACTTACTATGAGAGCAACTCTGAAATATCCAAAAAGAGGTAATCTCTGAAGCAAGAAATTAGTCACAAATTCATTGAATTTACTGAATTAATCATTTTTATTTCAGGTTTGCAAAGGAATGGCATATTTAGAAAGACACAATTATATTCATCGTGATTTAGCCGCAAGAAATTGTCTAGTCGGAGATGTAAATGTAGTAAAGGTACGTTTGAGGTTCTTTGTTTATAAATGGGGTGAATTTTTCGAGTGGACGTGGAACGCCTAATCCGGAACTATTCGGAATAACGAAAACACTCAAGGGGGTCTCGCGCGCGATTTTGTCGAAACTGGAACTGCATCATTAGATTTTTGAAAATCAATATTTTGAAAAGTTACGATCCTTCGCCAAACTTACGATAGAGCAAATATTTTTTACGGATTACTTCTTGACGTAAAACTTCTTAGGCAATGAGTCAATAAATTGAACTATAGTTGCGTTTTGTAGTTTTAGGTCAGGATTATGATGTTTATGTTCTTGAAAATGAAAATTATGAATTGCAGGTGGCAGACTTCGGTCTGACGCGGTACGCGTTGGACGACCAGTACACAAGTTCTGGTGGCACTAAGTTTCCCATCAAATGGGCGCCACCCGAAGTGCTCAAATATAGGAGCTTCTCATCCAAATCAGACGTCTGGGCTTTCGGTCAGTTGCCAACTTGATTACAACTACAAGTTTTCTCGACTGTCTTTTACTTCTAGTACTATTCCGTTCTTCAAAAGTTTTAATTAAATCTGAATTTAAGGCGGCGAGGCTGTCTAAAAACGGAATAAAACATATCTCGTAAAATATACTTATATGTTTCGAGATATGTTAAAACGACGGATCTACCGGTTATCCATTTAGCAACGTGCTATCTGTGTATCTCATTTAATCCGAATAACTTGTTAATTATCACAGGTGTGTTAATGTGGGAGGTATTTACTTATGGTAAATTACCGTACGGCGGGATGGAGAACTTCGAAGTAGCGGATATGGTTCAGCGGGGTGTGTTGCTCGAGAAACCCAAGGGCTGTCTCAACGAAATATACAACGTGAGTATTATACTGGCATTCATCATTATCACTTTTTGGAATCTCGCACACCGCCATAGTTTTGTAGAAGAATAAACCATTACATTCATCGAGGTCGGTATTTTCATTATTTCGCCCACAATCACTATTCACTAATTTATTGATCGGCGTACCGGCGACTTTTGTTTATTTAAAAAAAAAAAAAAAAAAAGTCGTCACACATCATCTCATATCAAATGATGATGATCCGATACCATGTGATGACGGTGCGGGTTCTGACGAGATCACTAAGATGTGGTGTCGTGGCAGGTGATGCGGCTTTGCTGGCGACGCTCGCCTGTGGAGCGGCCGTCGTTCCACGTGCTAAAGGAGGAGTTGGTCATCATCGCGCACTCCGTGCTGGCTGATTGCCCCGCCACGCTCAATTCGCGCCGCGCCCGTCTGACTTGGTTTGACTGACTCACGCTTCACGCTTCACCTACATGCGTACTACCACGAGCGTACGGAGCACACACCACGAGTGTTTTACAGAGCGGAGGTCCACCGAGTAGCTTTCGCCGCAGACTTGTGATGATGGAAACCCGGGGATAATGAATAAAACCGCCCGTATTGAGTGTGGTAAAATCACTGATTTATTTTACTTAGCCAGTGGACTAAATCATCACGCGTATACAAACGCTGATGTTGCTTAATGTTACGAAATGTGCGGGTTCAACGTACATACTGCCAACTCTGAAGGAGAAGACGAGGGATTATGTTAAACCTAGTGTGACTAAATACGATAAAAATTATGACTTAGGATAAATGGTGGATGTCGTGGACGTTTAGTTGTGTAGAAGATTGTTCTCTTATATTGGTTATTTGGTCTCTCAGCTTATTCCACATATGGGTGTGGTTTTCCGGTACGTCGAAATAAACACAACCTTGCCCGGTTGTGTTTATTAGAGAGTTCAGGGTGGAAACCTCTAGGACTTTAGGTGGGTGTACAAATCATGCTCTCGAAAAGCAAAAGAGCAGAATATTCCCAGCCCTGGAGTCTCCAATGTGACATTGAGAAAAAAAAAAGTAAAGCAGAATCGGGCAGATGACTGCATCTGACTGATGGCAGATGATGGCGGGACAAAACGTATCGGAAGAGACTACTCCTTGGTCCACCCCAAAGAGCACAATTTCTGAAGGTTATGACTCACATATACTAACACTGGTACATATGTACGAAGAATCAACTGCTATATCCGATAAAACACTGGCAAGGAGTATGGACTATACAATAACTGATCCTATGCAACACCATGAGCTCAAGGAATCAATTGAACACCTCCAGATGAAATTTGCTTAGAACTACAAATAATACAACAGATACAAGAAAACGTCTAAGCGGGCATATCTTAAGCACACAAAAAAATATCACTGACCTGGAGGCCCAGTTGAAACAAGCTGGAAACGATACACTACACCTCAAAGATCAAATTTTAAAAGCACAGAATCTTTTAGAATTAAAAGAGAAGGGTAAAAAAATCAACGATAAGAAAACTACCGATGGACTAAAAGAAGAACACACTAACAAGATATTCATCTTTGGCATACAACAATATGTCGGGCTTTCTTCTGCATTGATGAAGTCAAGAGCGGCTACACCGTATACAAAATAGACTGTAACGGCGGAAACAAAAGCACACGCGCTTACTAGTGACATCATTAAGAATTGTCAAAATATTGCAACATCAGGTGGCGACAAACTTATCATTTGGGTGAAAATTACTATAATACAAAAATTTTGTCTGCGCATTTACGCCAACTCCTCAATGTATTCAGTAATAATTATATAATTGTTTTGAGCCCATTCAAGTATATGTATATAAATAAATATAAATGATTTCAAACAAACTATACGTAATATTTGCAGTGAATAAAAATGTTGTACATATATTGATTCTGAATACAATTAAATTGTAAGATGCATGTTAATCTATAAACTACGCTATTGAATGTTACGATTACGAAAAAAGTATTTAAATGTTAAAGAACTCAAGAAAATATAACTTTGTAATCAAATTAACTGTAAAAAACCTGATAAAAATCCTGATATTGAAAGTTCTACTCATACAAAAAAGATACGATAAGGTATTCCATACTATTTTAAAGTTATAGAATATAAACCGCTTTTTCGTGAACAACAACAGTGTAGCAACTAAACCTCGATCTTTTAAAATACTACACTAAAATATCGCTAATATTCTATCAAAAAAGGAAATTTTGGAACTAACTTTGCTGGAATTGCGAGACATAAATAAAGAACTAGACATATGTCAATCACTGGCCAGGACAGGCTCGTCACAGTATAGAAACGGCACTCGTAGTTCAGTTATTATTTTAATAACAACTTGACAGAGCGTTCGTCTCTCAGTTTTGTAGCGTCAATAGTGGCGGTAGCCGCCAATCCTTCCTACTGCCTAACACATCCGCTTTTTATGTAATACCAATAAATTAGTACTAACGTTATAATGAAATTGAATTACATAATAAAATAACACAAATAATCACATAATAATATATTTCAATAATTGTCAGTAATATATTGGTGATTATTGTTGAGTGCAATGGATCGTTTTATAACTACACTAGAGGACGCCTCGCGGTTTCACCCGCGTAGTTCCCGTTCCCGTGGGAATACAGGGATAAAAAGTAGCCTATGACACCCGGGGATAGAGTAGCTTTAATACGGTAAAAGAATTTTTGAAATCGATCCAGTAGTTTTGGAGCCTATTCGGTACAAACAAACAAAAAAATCTTTCCTCTTTATAATATTGGTATAGATAAGTACGTTGGCAAAGTTCCATCGCTATATTTGCAACCGGATTTGGTCAACCGGATTGAACCGGCTTTGAGTTTTCCTTGCTATTGAAATGTAGAAATTATTTTAATTTCATTACCACATTTCGGAACACGGTTTAGTTTATTTAAATGGGTGAAGTAATGATTTCATAGATCTAAGCAGCACATCCCTCAGCTTATCGCCGACGCAGATCGCTCATAGATAGGCAGATAATTATAAAAATAAACATTCAATTAATTTCTATTAAATTTCACATATATTACTATTACTACAAATCACCCTTACAATAACTATGCCTCGTTTGATACAGCATGTATTGAATAACTAATAACAGATATATCAGCCGTTCTTAGATGTTATTTTTAATAACTAATAACATTATTATGTGCCGTTGTTAGATGTTTTACTTTTACGATTTACGGCTTTTGAAATATATTTCAGTACACTATTGTGTATTCACATTAACACGGTCTAGGGATATTTCATACTCAATTAAATAACTCGAAAAGTACTGGCCGCATTGGAATCTTTTATACACCGATTTTTTTGTAATTTATCTCAGACTAATTCCAAATTCAAATTTTTGAAAATTCTTTTGTTTCGGTGGCATAAAATGTCTTGATGTGTAGGAGAGGGAATTTTCATTTGTGCGAAATTTAGAAAACAATACGAATTACAGTTAGTTACAGTTTTTTTTCATTTTTAAACGAAAGATAAAATTAAAATTGAGGTATTGTAGCCATGCAACGCCAACATTTGACGAGGGCGGAGATGTTACGAGCTGTGGGAATGCTGGAAGCTGGGTCTGTTCAGCGTAAAGTTGCTGAGGCCATAGGGACCCACCAAAATGTAATTTCAAGATTGTGCACACGCTATCGTGCCACAGGTGAAGTAGCGGAGAGGCACCGGGGGCCAAGTCGCATCACTACCCCCAGACAAGACCGATTTTTGCAAATTACTGCGCGAGCTCAACCAAATGCAACGGCGACTCAATTGGTCCAAAGGCTGCGAGTGGAACACCAAGTGCTTGTGAGTGACCAAACTGTAAGAAGGCGACTGCATGAAAGCAATCTACGCTCTCGTAGACCACTCCGGGTCCCACCTTTACGGAGAGGCAATCGTGGACGACTATTAGAATGGGTTCGGAACCACGTGGACTGGGGCCGTGAGCAATGGTCCAATGTGCTGTTCAAGGCTGAATCCAGGTTCGACTTCCATCCAGATTCACGAAGGACGCGTGTTTGGCGAGTTCCTGGACGATGGAGCCGTCTTCAGAACCCTCAGGAAGTTCACCCATACCAAGGAGGAACAATTATAGTTTGGGCAGGAATTCGTCTTGGAGGACGGACGGATTTCGTTTGGGTGCGGGGCAATAAGAAGGCAGAACGATACGTCCAACAGGTGCTGGGGCCCGTAATCTTGCCCCACAGAACACAAATGGGGCAAGATTTCCTGCTCATGCACGACAATGCCCGGGCACACACGGCGAGAACGGTAGCAGCTTGGTTACATACACACAATGTTAGGGCCTTAGACTGGGCTGCTCAATCGCCAAATCTAAATCCCATTGAGCATGCGTGGGATATGCTGCAAAGAAGAGCTCTGAAGGAAGTTCCTGAAAATCTACAGAAGATCAACTTTTTGCGCACCTCAGAAGAACATGGGACAATATTCCGCAGCAAGACATTGACAACCTTGTTCTGAGCATGCCGAATCGTTGCCGATGTGTTATGAAACATCATGGGCGCTTTCTCAGACTACTAACTTCAAGTTTATAAACACAAATTAAATGATTTTTCTATTTTTTTCAGTTTTTACTCATAAATTAAAAGTTAATTCATATAGGGTTTCCGTCTATGCTTCATTTTTTTTCCATAAAATCCTGAAATTTTAATCGAAGTACCTTAACCATTATTAAAAAATGGTAGAATATTAAATAACGTATCTTTTAAATATATACATGTCATATAAATAATTAACACATTGATAGTAATTCGCTTTTTTAAAAATATCCCTAGACCGTGTTGATGTGTTTATTTAGAAAGAATCATGCGTAATCATTAACTTTACTAATTATTTGATACATAAAAATAGCTAACAAGCGGATGTAGTCCTAAGAGGTTGTATTAAGAATAAATACATTGAATCAAGTAAGTAACTGAATAATTGTGAAGATATTAGTCTACTAACTACATACTATGTTATAGGATTAAATCAAGCTGGTATATCCTAGACCGGAAGTTGGTAACACTCGGCGATCAGTTTGCGCCTGTTCTGTCGCTGGTATTCGGTATCTGGAATAAAAATAGTGTGGGCAGTACATTTATTCATGAAATTAACAGATGTAGTAGAAGTGGAGTATTAATATTTGATAAATTGTTTTGTTTAATAAATTGCAATTTTGCACATGGCTTTTATGTTACAGTTACGTGTTGAGGAATAACATTTAATTTAATATTTCACACAGATATAATTGTTGTTGATTCACACAGCTTTATTTTCCTAACTCACACAGCTTCAATTTTGTCTAATTCAAACAGATTAATTTTTTCCTTACTCACACAGCTTTGATTTTATCTAACTCACACAGCTTTCATTTTACCTAACTCACACAGCTTCGGTTTTTCTAACTCATACAGCATTGTTTTTCTTTCTAACTCAAACAGCTTTATTTTTAACTCACACAGCTTGTATTTTCCTAACTCACACAGCTTTGATTTTACCTAACTCACACAGCTTGGGTTTTCCTAACTCACCCAGCATTGTTTTTCTCTAACTCAGACAGCTTTACTTTTAACTCACACAGCTTGTATTTTTCCTAACTCACACAGCTTTGATAATACCTAACTCACACAGCTGTAACGTCTCCTAACTCACACAGCTTTAATTACTGTTAAATCACAAAGCTGTAATTACTATTAAGTTACAGCTTTAATTACAGGTAACCCACACAGAGTTAATTACTTCTTACTCACACAGCTTTAATTATTGTTAAATCAGATTTACTGCGTTCACGGCTTAAATTACTGAAAAGAACTATGCAGCTGTGATTTGTGATAAAGTGCCAATATATATATAACAATAAAAAATCTGTTTATGAAATCAAACAATTATTTTATATTGTTAAACTGCTTAGTACATATTTAATTAATCATATACTAATTTATGAGTGTGTTCGTAAACAATTTTAAAATAATAGGTAAGTATGACTTAATTAGCTTTCTAACAAGTCTATCAGATAATCCCAATCAACTTCACGATCACTACCACTACTTTCATCAGAGAAAGAGGCATTACAAGGTCGGAGTGCTTCACCGCGTACAACTGCAATAAATTTTCTGTATCCTTTCATACACTAAAAACTACTTATTGTATAATGATCTAATGAGTGATCAGCTTTGCATATTTTATAGGGCCCTGAGTACAAGCCGCTATGTTTCATAGTTATATTCGCACTTTCCCTAGTAATTCCTCTTTTCCATAATACCAATTGTCCTACAGAGTACTTAATGCATTGTTTATGATATCGGTCGAATCTGACTTTTATGAGGGTCATACTTTTATCTATTTGGAATTTAGCCGCACCTCGCCGTTCTTCAAGTGCCTGCGCTTGACCTTCAAAATGATTTGGTTCCCCAGTTGGAAAAACCGGTAACCGCGAATAAGAATGACCAAATAATAGTTTAAAGTATTATTTATGCCCCAAACTATATCACTCAAGTGATCGTCCCAAGTGCACTCGCCATCAGACATAGTGTTTAGCCCGTTAATTAAAGTTCGGTTTACACGTTCTACTTATCTATTTGATCTAGGGCTCGCAAGAGCATTCAGAACATGTTTGAATTGCATTACCTCAGCAAATTATTTGAAATATCTTCTTGTAAATGCTTTACCCTTATCTGTAATGATCCTGCTTGGATTTCCAAATTGAGAAATAATATCTTTCAAATCCTTTATAGTTTTGATGGAACCACAGCTTTTACAAGCTTTTGAAAACACAATCTTTGTAAAAGAGTCTATAACAACGAGTACATACGAGTTTCCTTTACGAATCTTAACAAACGGACCTAAATTGTCAGCATGCAGTTTATGCATAGGAACAGCCGCCTTTTGATTGGGTGTAGCTCACCTTGCAATTTACCATGATCTCCTTTTCCGTAAGCGCATCGAAGACATGGTTTCATATATTTACGAATAAATCTAGTCATGCCCTCAAGCCAAAATTGTGCTTTGATTGTCTTTTCACACTTTTTAAAGCCAACGTGTCCTATTTGATCATGGTATTTTTGTAATAAACCCCATTTTACTAATTTAGGTATAACAAAACGATGTCCGTTAAGTGTCTGTCTATAGAGAAGGTCGTTTATTATTATGTATTTTTTTATAATATCACTATTGTCAGTACCATTACGTAACTGGGTAAGGATCGACTGAATGTTTTCGTCCTGTAACTATAACGTTAACATCCAGTAGGAATCGTCAATAAATAAAACAGAATTCCATACTGGATACATACCTACTCAAAGCATCTTCGTGTCTCATACTCAATTTGCAGATCGTAATCTTAGATTGAAAGCCACCACCGAGCGATTCGAGGAATAAGGTCTTTTTTTAACTAAGGTGGTTCGTAACGCAGCACAGCCTGTCACTATAGTCACGGGAATACCTACGAGATAAATTCGAAACCTTTTTAGTGATTCTACGACTGCTAATTTTTCCAGCTCATAGCTATGATAAAACTGTTCTTCTTTACTAGTGACCCTACTTAAATACGCAATCAGTTTTAAGCCATCATTTTGGTATTGCAAGAGTACCCCACCTAGTCCTAGCTTACTGGCATCAGTATGGAGCTCAGTACGTGCCTTTCCTGTCGAAAATGCCTGAAACAGGTCTTTCAATAAGACGTTGTTTGAGAGTCTGAAAAGCAGTTTCTCGGTCAGAACCCCAAGTCCATTCTACATTCTTTTTGTTAACTGTTTTAGGGGTCTATTTCTGCAAATCCACGGATAAATTTCCTAAAATATGAATTGAGACCAATAAATTGACGGATTTCATGTACATTACGGAGTTTTTTGTTTTCAGCTACGCAACGGATTTTGGCTTGACCCGGTTGTATTGTACCTGCGGTGATCTCGTGTCCCAAATAATTCACGCTTTTCTTTAAAAATGAACATTTTCTTAAATTCAGTTTTAAATTAGCTTTTGACAAAAGTTGTAGGACGTTGCCCAACAATTTGAGTCCGTCATCTACCAATATGTTTGGAAGCATAATGTCATCAAGATACTTAGCTATTTCATTACCCAGGATACTCAAGACTAATTTGATAAGACGTGAGAACACCGCGGGCGCATTTTCAAGACATTTTCAAAAACTCGTATTGGCCTGATGGTGTTACAAACGCGGTTTTATAAACGGAGCTATCAGCTATTTTAACTTGGTAATAGACTTGTGCAAGATCTAATGTAATAAACAAAGATTTACCAGATAAACGAGTTACCTGGTCATCTATATGAGGCAATGGATAACGATCCTTGATTGTGCGTGCATTGAGTGCTCTGTAATCTACGCATAATCTATAATCACCGCCTTTTTTCTTTACAAGAACTACTGGACTTGCATAATCAGACATTGATTCACTCACAATATCTAATCAATAAGGTCTTGAACTTTTCCGTGGACAATCTCATTTTCTTTGGAAGAAAGTCGATATGGTTTGCAGTAAACAGGTTGCTCGGTTGTTGTCTGAATATGCATCTCCAGCACGTCGGTAAATCCTAATTCTTTAGTATCTTCTGCAAACAGGTTTCTGAATTAATTTAATAACTGTAGCAATCAATCAATCACTTGCAATCATTAGTTTCTAAATTACCTACATCTAAATCTGATAACAGCAATTCTTTGCCAATAGATTGATCAATTGACATTATATTCGTATGCAAGTTACTATTACTATCGGTAAATAGTTACGCGCGCGCTATGAGTCTATTCAGCTGCCACTCTATAGGATCATCCCCGATGTTAATTACTTTTAGAAAGCAATCCGTCGACCTTATCAGTCCTCCTATAATAACGTAAGACATACTTCCTAACTCGAAATACGCAGAACGCACATGAAAAGTATGTTTAAAATTAACATTAACATCAACTTGTACTAAAGTAGAACTTCGTTTTGGTATTACACTATAATATTTTAAATAGACAGGGAATTTCGAAACGCAATCTGTTTCGTTCAGTTGCATGTGATTCACTATTAAAATAAAAAGTTGCACACGAAATTAACAGAGTTTTCGGAATTTACTGTACTTATGTTTTTTTTCTGATTTATCATTGATTTACCTATTATTAAGTATATATCAGATAGATCAGTGCTAGCCAGTTTAACCTGAGATGTGCCCAATGAATTGGAGTATGTACCACCAAAACCTTTCATTACAACTCCAGAGGGCACGACTTTTAACTTTAAGCTATTAGCTTGTGACACTGTCAGAATATTTAGTTTTCTTTTGAATCAGTAGCAATATTACTACCTCTCTTCTAAGTTGAAGTCGGCCGCCTGGAGTTGTTTGCTACCATGTGCTTGTAGTTTTCAAGAGAGTATAAATATCCATAATACAGCTGCTGTGGTGTTTCGCATTGATAAGCTTTTGCATTGGCTCTTATTTCCGCTGGTAGACCTTTGATGATGCAAGATATCGCAGACTCATCGTTAATATTGCATTTCTTGAGAAGAGACATTTTGTCGTGGAAATATTTTATCATTGTTTCCGAGTCAGTCTTTCTCCTTACGAGCATATCCTCTAAAAAGTCAAAATAATCGGTAGAACGTGGAAAGGCGGTTTCTAATGAGTCTTGGCATCCTTCCATGTGAAGTTGTAGTTTTCCAAATCGTCATACCAATCTCGAGCGGACCCTCGAAGACGAATTTGCATGATGAACTGGCGATCCTTGTTGTTCCAACCATAGACGTTAACTAATTGGTCGATCTTTGCAGCCATCCCTTTACGTTGCTTGATTTTTCATCACGCTGGAACTTTGGAATGACTTCAGCATCGGTTTGGGTAATACAGTGCCTTTTGCGTTGAAGGTATCTTCGATTAGTTTTACCGAAATCGGATGAAGAAAAGAAATCTGCATTTTCATCATCTTCAGAAGACGCTATTTGGTAATTTCTTCGTTTTTTGGCGCCAAGGCCACCAATATATGGGCCAAATGTCATTATCCCACTTCCGAATGTCAATCAGTGGTCAGTACAGGCTTTACACAGTATAGAAACGGCACTCGTAGTTTAGAAACGTTTATTCAGTTTTTGTAGCGTCAATAATGGTGGTCGCCGCCAATCCTTCCTACTGCCTAACACATCCGCTTTTTATGTTATTCCAATAACTTAATACTAACGTTATAAAAAAATAACCAATAATATATTTCAATTATTGTCAGTAATATTTAGAAAGAATCATGCGTAATCATTAACTTTACTAATTATTTGATACATAAAAATAGCTAACAAGCGGATTTAGTCCTAAGAGGTTTTATCAAGAATGAATACATTGAATCAAGAAAGTAACTTAATAATTGTGAAGATATTAGTCTAATTAAAAATATGGATAAACTACATAATATGTTGTAGGATTAAATCGAGCTGGTATATCCGGGACCGGACGTTGGTAACACATATTATGTTTGTCTGAAACCTTTATGCGTGCCGGAAATGAGAAATGGTTAAAATTAAATAACTACGCCGCAGCAGCTGCAATTAGTAGAGACACACAGAGAGGTCACAGACACACAGGTCCCCCCTGTTTACTCGCTAAACAGGGTATTATTTATAAGGAGCTTTCCCACATTAAAAAGTACTCAACCCAAAAATCATTTGAAGCCTGTGGCGTTGAAGTTCCATTGCACAAATTACAGGGAACATGAGTTCTAAACTAACGTTAGAGAAATTTGATGGTGAGGGGGAACCTTCATCAGTAGGCCCGAGATGGGAATCAGAAAATGGAATAGAAGAGGAAGGGTAAAAGGAAACACTAAATTAAACCAGTAAATGATTTTTAAATATTATTATGCTGTCATTTTGTTATGCCAGAAATTAATTATTAATAAAAATAAGAATATGCTAAATGTATTATTAATAATTCTGGTTACATCCAACTGTTTAAAACAAGGAAGGGAATGTAGTGTATGTAGATATCAATAAATCGCGCTAAAAGCCGATGACAGTAGTGTATCATTGCCTCGTGCGTATACGTCGCTCGGTGGTAAATACATGTCCGAGTGGTGGGGCGACCAGTCATTATCGAACTGTCGGCCTGTGCGGTGGTGCGTTGGCGAGTCAACTATTAATATTGATAAATGCGTATATTTTACAGCCACCATCAGGAATTTATATTTGATAACACACAAAACGAGATATTTGATTTTTGAGTCACACTCGAAAATTGCAGTCACACTCCACCAAAACAGCAAAAGCATTTTTTTTGTAGGCAGCAGAATTTCAACTTTTCGCGGTTAGTAGGAATAATCTATTCTAATTTCTATACAACATATTAAATCAGCTGTGTATAATTTAACTTCTTCTACAAAAACTAGCCATTTTAGTTTTGGGAGAGTATGACTGCACTTTTAACCCTTGACTGTACTCTAAATAGATAAATAGGAAAAAAGTCGGGGAATTCCATATAAATACTAACAAATTAATTTGAAGAAGTGTTCAGGCGTACAAAAATCATTGACATAATATGTACTACGTACGACATTATTACTGGTTACGCTTCCTAATTTATAGTTCATATTTTATTACATCACCATAGGGCGATTGAGAGGCATTGGTTTAATAGTTCCAATTTATTAAATAAGTGTCACATATCGTTGTTTTGGGGATATCCCGCGCGGTAGCGCGACAGTCATTACGTCGCCGCCACGCTACGATGGCCGGCCCCGTGCGGTCGATCAGTCTCTTGCAACCATGGGTTGAGTGCGCGCACGTCCAACACGAATCCTCTCGCCCAAACCTCTTAATTGAACCTACATGGAAAGTGTTATCTGTATTACCTAGACCTACTGTGTAACCTTCTAGAGGTTATACGCACCTCAATGACAAAAATTAACATTAAAAAGTTTTTGACTAGGATAACCTTATTTTTAGGGCAGCCATGACAGTTGTTTTTGACATGAGGTTTGACGACATTGGCAGTTTTAGAAGGTACATCCAGAGAGTTTGTATATTACCTAGCTTAGAGGTAACATATTTACTACGAAAAAGAAACTTTCAATTATTTCGTTCTTGCTTATACAAAACTCTATGAAAGAAAAAGAGACAAACATAGACAAACGCCACCATCCTGAACGTCAAAGAGTTAATTTTCAGTCACTGTTGTAACCCATCGGTTAGCAGCCGTAATTAAAGTTTTTCGCTGTTTTCACGCCTTTGTTACGTGTAGATCTGACAGAATTTTATTGCTTAATTATCTGCATGAACCATGTCGTGTGTGGCTATCGGTTGCAAGAGAAGAATGAGGGTATTGACAGAAAATAATCAAAGGATATCTTTCGACAGGTGAGTTATCAACTAGCATACTAAAATCATTGACCATGGAATACATTTCATAGGCTGTCCCGAATAAAGAAATCTTAGTTCTAAATACGTCAAGGACGTGTAGTATCATATTAACCATTCTATTTAGTGAAATAATAAACTTTTATGTGTTCGCTGATAGGGCTATGACAGTTTACGTACTTACGTTCTGATGTTAGAGATGTGACAACAGTCACAAGAAAGATTTATCGATACTATATTTTTATTTTACTTACTAATTTATTTCATAAAGTTTATTTGCTTTTTGTTATTATTTATCTAATATTGATTGTGCACAGGTTTTCTAAGAGTACTTATTTAAGAAATAAGTGGATCAAGAATATAAAACGAGCTAACTGGACACCTTCACCACGTTCTCGCTTGTGTTCACTGCATTTTAATGAATCATGCTATCGCTATCCCTTGACCCATCATGGATACAGGTTGATGAATCATGTTTATTTTCACATTTTCCTTTTAAAAATTAAATTAAAGGAAAAGGACTCATTTCATCCAAACGCCTTCTTTTCGGGGTGCATCTGTTCCTGTGACTGATCGTCTCGAGCTCCTTGGCATGGAGTTGACATCCAGTCTCAATTTCGGCGCCTCCATCGAGTACAAAGCCCAAATTGCGGCAAAGAACCTTGGCGTCCTAAACAGAGTGAAGCGATACTTTATGCCTGGACAGCTATTAACTCTTTGCAAGGCGCAAGTCCGATCCTGCATGGAGTATTGCAGCCACCTCTGGGATGGCTCAGCTAAATATCAGCTTGCCGCGCTTGACTCGGTGGAACGCAGAGTAAAGAGACTAATTGGCGACGTCAAACTGGTAGATGCAAAGCTTCACAGCTTGGCTCATCGCCGCAAGGTTGCCTGCTTGTCGGTCTTCTACAGACTGTATTTTGGCGAGTGTGCTCATGAACTCCACGACCTCATCCCACCGGCCCCCTTCT
This sequence comes from Orthosia cruda, assembly GCA_964057195.1. Classification (NCBI taxonomy): domain Eukaryota; kingdom Metazoa; phylum Arthropoda; class Insecta; order Lepidoptera; family Noctuidae; genus Orthosia; species Orthosia cruda. Next base: position 44,674,733 of record OZ059830.1, on the reverse strand, counting down.
ACCATCGGACATCTAGACGCACTGCAAGTTACCATCCTCACATAGTTGCCATTCCACCAATTCGCAGCGCTTAGGCTTCCAAACATCCTTCATAATGCGCACGGCAAAAGAGTGGAACTCACTGCCTGCGTCTGTGTTTCCGAACGCATACAACCCGAATCTCTTCAAAGTTAGAGTGAACAGGCATCTTCTAGGTAAGCTCATTCCATCGTCGACTTTGACTCTGTCACCTCTGACCTAGACTAGAGTCAAGAGCAAACCCATCATAAATAAAATAAAAATATTAAAAAAAAAAAAAAAATTAAACCTATTTGTTATTATTTATTTTATTACGTTAATTACGTTAGCTGCAATCGGAGGATTTAAAAAAAACCAAAAATGAATTTACTTAATTTATTTTAAAATAAAAGAATTACATTAATTATCGCTAAAATTAGCCTAAGTGCCTATTCGAAGTATGAATATGGAATGGAATTTTACAGAGTTACAATAATTGGCTAAACTAGGTCCGTGCGTCACAAAGTGCTATCTCAGCTCGGCGTTTCCGTCGTTCGTTAAATTTGCATCGTATGATTCTATACTAAAAGTGTTGAGTGCTGAGTTGGCGATTCCCCTTATGCAGCTGCGTGTAACATCTCCACCCGCAGATCAGCAACTATTTGAGAACTTCGAGAGAAAATGTTGCTGGAACTTGTCTTCTGGGCGCGCGATCCTCCTCTTTTTTGTCAGGTTCCTCGTAAGTATGTCCCTTGCTGTGGGGCTTTTCGGAGCGTTTGCAAAACCATTGGTTGCGATAGCCCAGTATGGCTGTGATAAGTGCACCTGCACCTAATAATGCGATGTAGAAGGGTATGGTCGTATGGTATATGACATCTGATTGCAGCTGGTTGAGTTGTATCGGCTGGCTCGTCATGACTTGGTTCTGTATGCTGTGTAGTCCACCTAAGTTGATTGAATTAAGATGAACTTGGTTTAATGCAGCACCCGATGTCTCCGTGTCGTAGGGAATGTTCATTAGTTTCAAAGGTTGCCCTTGTATTACGTCGTTGTCGTTGATTATAGTTAATTCCTTTGTGCGGAGATAACAGTTGATAGGTATGGTAGCGAGGTAGCTTCCCTGTAGCAAATTGAAGTCTTCTCTCCCACAGACTGATTGCACTTTCGTTGGATTTGGAAACGATAGGACGTAATGCTGGTCATCTAATTTTTCCATCGCTTCTTTTTCCAGAAATACTGTACTGAATTGGCAGGAACTCTTCAGGGCTTGATTCGTGATAAGTTCCTGTATGCAGTCCGTTTTTGTTCGTATTTGATGGGTTATTTCCTTTTCACAGAGATACCAGTTACTAAACTTCGAGCATTCTGCTTCTATGTACACGAAAGAGTCGCCATTAGTTGCTATAAAGGGATAGGTAGGGATAAGGGCTTGACGGTTTTTGTTGGGTACTATAGATAACTTATATAAATCATAGACGATTTTGGAAATTATAGGAAATCTGAAAATTATAACTATCTGGTTTTCATTGAAATATGATCCAGGTTGGATAATGTCGTAATATTCTCTGAGCTCCAGGTTCAATATCTCGTCCTTACTGTATATTTTTTCTAACCTATTTACCATAGATCTAAGTGTATCTACATCTATCATAGAATGAACAGTACTTGATGCGTGTATAAACGCTAACATATTTTCTATTCTAACTAATTCTAATCTTAAGTCTTCTACATTTTCACTTATTATAGATATGAGCTGACCAAACTTTGCATAGGCTATTAAGTTACCTGTTGTATAAGTTTGATTTAACAATAACTCTAAGGTGCTATTGATTTTACTTTGATTTTCAACTAATTGTATTAGAACGCTGTTATGCTTAGACATCCATTCTTTGCTGAGACTAATGTGATTGTTAAATTCACTGACTAACTTATTGTTATTGACCTGTAGAATTTTGATGGCATTTTCGTATTTTAAGGCATCTGTGTAATCTAGATTTCCAGTTATGCTCTTAATTACTGAACCAAGACTGTCTACTAGACCTCTCTTTACACGACCAGGCTCTAAGGATTTTAACTGATTAGATACTTTGCCAATTTTGTTAGTAAGATAACTAATTTGGAATTCAAATAGCATATAAGTGTCATTACTAAGCCGACTTTTGTATTCTGATATCTGGTATTGTAGTGTTGTTATTTGATTTTCAATGTTCCTTAGATTCACGTACTGAAGAAATGTATGATGATGAGTGGTCATTCTCGTTGATCCAAGTTTATACGGTAGTAAGCCAGGTCCATTGGCCAAGCTTTCAAGTTTTATCTCTGATGACCGGGTCTCGCGAAGTACCAGCAATAGTAGAATCCTGCAACAAGTTAGGTACCTTAGGGCCTCTTTTTAATCTGTTTTTGGCTACGGGCCCACGTTTCTTGGACGTATAAACGTGTATGGGTAAATCGGCCAGAATGGTATCTTGAGTATACCGCGGTGCAGTTTTCTGACGGCTTGCAGAAGGGTTCTTAATGAATACCTGTTGTTGAGGAACGTATTCTATTTCGGATTCGCGGTCCTTGTTTCTATTTTCTATCAACGCAGTACGATTTGATAAGGAAGTTTCGTTAATAATTTTATAGACTTCCTTCATTTGCGCCCTATGATTATGAACGTACTGTTGTAATGATTGTTGGGTAAAATCTATGTCTAGAATATCGCGTGGATCAAAGTGTCCAGTTAGTAAATCGAATGGTCTGCATCTAGTGAAGCTATGTATTGAAGAATTATAACCAATTATAGCATAAGGCATAAGATTTACGATAGGCTCCTCTTTGTGTTTTAACTTTAATATTCTTATATGTTCAAGGAGAGTTGAATGGAAGCGTTCAATGTTACCGTTATCGTTAGGCGAATGCGGTAAAACTCTATGGTGGTTTATCTTGTGAAGGCGTGTGAATTCTAGGAACAGTTGATTAGTGAATTCCGTTCCGTTGTCAGTCACTAACGTTAAGGGAACCCCATGGTGGGTACAATATTGTAATAATGATTGAAGTACACTAATGCCCGTGCCATCTCGGAGATGGTATGCTTGTCCGTATTTGGTAAAAACATCTATAAATGTAACATACTTTTCATTGTGAACCGTGAATAAATCCATATGGACAATTTCGAATGGTTTTGTTGCCGGGGGTACAATATTAAACTGTGGTCTAATAGGTCTCCGGTCATATTTAGCTTGGCCGCAAATAATGCATTCGTTGATGAATTTGGTTATTTGGTCTTTCATTTTGGGCCAGTAATATTTTTTTGAGAGGGCTAAATAACATTCGGTTATTCCTCGGTGATTAGTTTTGCCGTCATGGTAGTGTTGAATTATCTCTTGCTGACGAAGATAATCTTTGACGTTTTCTAATTATATCTTAGCTAGTACTAAGTTCATAGACGAGCTCTTAAATTTGTCCTGTATGACTGGTATGATGGAATACATGGCAAGAGGTGGATTTATTAATATACCGGTCTTTACTTTCGGATTTACATACTCTTTGATGGCATTGACTACATCTTGTTCTAGCATAGATGATGATATCTGGACTGCTATGCGCGTGTGAGTTTCGAATGGCTTGGTAACTACTGGTTTGCGTTTGACATCTTCTACTATCGTAAAGCATAGTTGTCTATGAAATCTGTTAAGGGGTTCATCTGTGATTGGGACTTCTAGTATGGGATTTTCGTGACTGGTGTGTACGGTGGCAGTGGATGAGTTCGTAGGCATCGGGTTTTCTGATGGGTTAGGAATCAAAGAACATAATTCATCTATTAAAGTGTTAGTATCTTCGTTGTGAATCTCCACTCGAGATAAGGCATCGGCATTCGTATTAGATTTACCTTTCTTATAGATAACGGTGAAATCGTATTCACTAAGTTTCAGCCTCCATCTAGTCAATCGCGAATTAGGTTCTTTAAGGTTCATCATCCACTGTAGAGGTTTATGGTCTGTCAGTACTTTAAATTTACGACCAAACAAGTACGGTCTAAAATACTTGGTGGCCCAAACTATGGCGAGGAGTTCTTTTTCTATGGTACTGTAGTTAAGCTCACTTTCATTCAGGGTTCGGGATGCAAAACACACGGGTTTGTCGGAACCTACGGGTCCTTGAGATAGAATGGCACCAATGGCAACGTTTGAAGCATCTGTCGTCAGTATGAATTCCTTATCGAAATCGGGATACTGTAGTATAGGGTCATTTGTTAAGAGAGTCTTGCACTTTTCAAAGCTGCTTATGTACTCGGAATTTAATACAACTTTTCTACCTTTTTTTAAACACGCTGTGAGAGGTTTCGTAATTTTTGCAAAGTCCGGGATAAATTTGCGATAATAACCGACAAGGCCTAAAAATTGCTTAATTTCTTTTGGGGTCTTTGGAATGGGGTATTTTTCTATGGCATGAATTTTATCCGGATTAGGTTTTATTCCTTCGCTACTTATTATGTGTCCGAGATAACCAGTTTCATGCTTTAAGAATTCGGATTTATCCATTTGGATCTTAAAGTTCGATTCCCGAAGCCTATTGAAAACTTTTTCGAGATTGGTCATATGCTCTTGTAGTGACGTGGAAAAAACGATGATGTCATCAAGATACACCAGGCATGTGTCATTCTGAAGACCTCTGAGGACATTGTCCATAACCCTCTGAAATGTGGATGGTGAGTTCTTAAGTCCCATGGGCATTCGAAGAAACTCGAAATGTCCATGTTCGACATTAAAAGCTGTTTTCTGAATATCCTGGGGGTCCATTTCGACTTGGTAGAAGCCACTAGCCAGATCAAGAGTGGTGAAGTATTGGCACCTACCTAGTTTGTCAAGAACATCGCTAATGTTCGGGATAGGGTATTTGTCGTTAATAGTTTTTTCATTGAGCTTCCTAAAGTCAACTACTAAACGCCATTTTTGCTTGCCCGAGGCGTCCATTTTCTTGGGGACCACCCAAATGGGCGAACTCCATGCTGAATCTGAAGGTTTTATTATTCCCTGATCTAACATTTTTGAAATCTGTTCCCTAACCTCCTGACGATGAATGAATGGGTATCTATAACTTTTTGTGTAAACCGGGACCTCATCTGTAGTCTTAATACGGTGTTTTATTCGATTGGTAAATGTTAACGCTTCGCCTTCTATGTAAAACACGTCAGCATATTTTGAGCAAAGAGTTATAAGGTTGAGTTTCTCTTCCTCGTTTAAATGATCTGTTCGTAATCGCGTTGTCACTTCTTGAACTCGCGTGGTGCAATGTTCGGTGCGCGTGCACTCGATATTAAATAAACTTGCGTGCACTGGTCGGTCAAGTGATATTATAATATCATTCGGGCTCGTATTTTCTATCTCTAAGTAGCCTCGATTATTGTCGACAATAGTAAGACACTCGCGTACTATACAGTTGCATATAGTCTGTTCACTAACTAATGCTGCACCGTTTGGAGTGTCGATCGGTATTCTCACTAATTTCGAAGAATGAGCAGGTATTATGTCTTCATACAAGTTAACATTGCAGGAATTATACATACGGATAGGATTTGATGATGTGCGCGTTATTAACCTCTGATCTTTTAAATCTATCTTGGACTCCCATTTAGTTAGCAAATCTAAACCAATTAAACCGTCAAAATATTCATGGAAACGATATACAAATAACTTGATAAACTCTGGATCGTTAAATTCCGCGAAGCAAGGTAAACTTATAGAATAATTATTTCTACTAACCGCGTGTACATTGGTAACTTCAAACGGGTCGTAATTTAAGGGAAAATTTGGAAAATATTTTTCTACAGCTTCTGGACTTATAAAGGACTGGTTTGCACCGGTGTCAATTAGTAACTTTAAAGGTGGTTCTGATATTAGTATGTACGGCAACTGACGTTGAGTTTGGAGATTTAATTCTATTTTGGCTTTTTTGATTTCTGTGCCTCCTGAAAATCCTGACTTATCTGACATGGACCTGCCTGAGGTTCAGTTAAGCCTGTAATATTTTCTTGAACATTTACATCGTTCAAAGTGGGATCATGGTTGCACTCTAATGTAGCGAACGGGCTATAATCATAATAAGTGTCATCGTAATTAAAACAGTCCGGCTCGTAATAGAACTCCGTCGGGTAATATGAGTCGTCGTATGACGTGCACTCATTCATGTTCATTTCACGATTTTTAAAATAATTGGTTGGTGGCGGATTACCTGAATGCTGCCAGTTATGGCCAGATAGCATGGGTCTAGGTGTAAAATGCTGTACACCACTCATAGGTTTAGGACCTTGATTTTGATTTTGGGCCGGAGTGTTTCTGGGTGGCAAACGGAACATGTTACTTTGAGCGTTATATGTTTGAGGCAGCGCACGGAATATTTGCTGTGTTCGATTAGGCATGCGATGTTGGGGCTGCTGATTAATAAAGTTGGGGTTGAACCTAAATGGTTGTGGTGGTAGTTGGTGGGGTCTAGTTCCTATGGGATTGGGCCAGTTGGGAATTGGTACTGCAAAATGGTTATTACGTAGAAGAACTGGGTTGGTATTTGCGTGGGGTGTTACAGGGTGTGAATTCTTTTGTGTAGTGGGTTTTGAAAATTCACTACGTTCCTGTAAATACATAACATTAAGTTCTTCCTGTACATATTCAAGGGCCTTTTCGATAGTATCGGGACGCATGCATCTTATGCGGGATCCTAATGGTTCCTTTAAACCTTTTACAAAAGCCTGCATAGTAACCTTTTTATACAGTGTACGTTTCGCTTCCACTGTGGTAGTAATTGACTCGTGTAATGTTACATACGTCATCATTGTACTGAACAAAGTTTGGCATTCCTCGTAGAATTCCTGAGGCGTTTTATTTCCCTGCGTAGCTAAAGAAAGGTCTCTATACAAAGCGGTTTCATCCCGTTGATCTGAAAAGTTATTAACTAAGGCTGTTCTAATCCCTAGCCAACTATCAGGTATGCCGTTGGAATTGATGGTACAAGCGGCAGAGCCTGTTATTTTATTTAAGATGCCATTTAATAGGCATAAGTTGTTTAACTCGCTACCTGGGGTATTGCTAACATACTTAGCTACTATTTGATCGCATATTCTGACAAACCTAGTCAATACATTTGGGTTCCCATCGAACTCCGGGACCATACGAAGGGTCTTGAAAATTGCATCCGGATCATGGGCCATATTTAAGCTATTTATACTACTATTTTCACTATCACTATTTAAATCTCTACTGTTATCTATAGCACTCCAGCGAGCCGTACGAGATTCGGGCTCCTGGGAACTGGAACTTCTCGGGTGAAAAATCTTGGAAGTTGGGTGGTACTAGGACTAAGAAGGAAGCAACACAGGAACAATTCAAGTGTACTCACAAATTTTTCATCTCTGGTTCTCTCGTGAATCGAAGTCTGGATTCTCCTTCCGGAACTGCAGCTGGACCGTAGATTCGGATATTCGGCACCGGGGCTCGACAGCCACCCAGGCGATTCGCGTACGCGGATTTCGATATTAGAGATCCCTAAAGCTTGCGAACCGGCCCGCGAATATCCTACCGACTGCGCCAATTACGTTAGCTGCAATCGGAGGATTTAAAAAAAACCAAAAATGAATTTACTTAATTTATTTTAAAATAAAAGAATTACATTAATTATCGCTAAAATTAGCCTAAGTGCCTATTCGAAGTATGAATATGGAATGGAATTTTACAGAGTTACAATAATTGGCTAAACTAGGTCCGTGCGTCACAAAGTGCTATCTCAGCTCGGCGTTTCCGTCGTTCGTTAAATTTGCATCGTATGATTCTATACTAAAAGTGTTGAGTGCTGAGTTGGCGATTCCCCTTATGCAGCTGCGTGTAACACGTTTATAAACATACCAGTCTTTAATAGTATAGTATGATACAAGTGAGCTAAGTTGGGGTTGCATAGAGGTTGTGGGTTGCATCCCCAGCCGTAAGCGAGGGCGTAATTCAGCCGAGCGTGTAATGAGTATACAAGTGAGCTAAGTTGGGGTTGCATCGAGGTTGTGGGTTGCATCTTCAGCCGTAGGCGAGGCCGTAATTCAGCCGAGCGTGTAATGAGTAGAGCTCACGAGTTTCATACGACGTTTTTTAAAACATTTGCGAGAAAAAAATAAACATGTATTGCTTATATCGTTTAATTATTAAAACAATTGGCGAACGTATAATTTTCAAATTTATAGAGATATTGGATTGATTTGGATAGCAATTTCACAGTTTGTGTTACATTGGTGCTTGCCACTTCTTTAGTAGATAGTTTCGTTTTCTTAGTATGTAAATGTCGGCGACAAAGGCAAATCATAGAACAGTATGCATTCATTTTCTTCGTATGCAAATGTCGGCGACAAAGGCAAATCATAGAACAGTAGGGACCAAATAACTCATGCTACGATATGTACATGGTTGTGGTTCGGGGCAAAACTTTTTTGCCTTTGGCTCCAAATTATTGGCTTGCGTTATTTTGTCACAAATTTTTGCCTTTTTGTGAAAAAAGTCTGGTTTCGGGTTACTACATTCTTCACTGTAATATTATAAAGCTCTTGTCGTCTACACGCACCAAGAACACCGAATATTAAGACAACCTGCAACGAAATCAACTAATTAGTTTTAAGAAGTTATGCTAAGGTTACGGCATCATTAAGATACGTTTAGATTAAGAATATACAAAGTATCTTTGTTGCTAGGTACTGACTAGCCGGTGCCTCTTTAAAAAACTGTTCAACGTCGGCTGGTGACAAAACATTAGATTTCCAACCAATATATCCATCCAAGCCGTCACTTCTTAAATGCCATCAGGTTACAGTACGTTTTGATATCAACACCATGTTTGAGCACCACCAGGAGAAGATGCACCACAGGGAGCTGGGCTTTTATGTATAGTCGAGTTCAGAGAAATACGCCAGAATACATTTTCTGAAAATGACTGGCTATTATTCTTGCTCTTCTATAGTAGGAAACTATCGTAGGCAGCTAAGCACTTTTCTCTAGATTTTGCGGGGATTAGGCTATCGTTTGCATTTAGTGCTTCATTTAGTATTTCTGGCGGGGTTATTAACTCTATTAATTGTTCATCTTATCAAGAAAACTTATCATATCTAAAATAATTTACCACACAGCGACAAATTATGGGTAATCGCGCGCAGTCCTTTTTTTTCACGCGCCAAATGCAAGGTGAGTGAACATACAGCCTACTTCAAAATTATAATGTTATGTGATAAAATGCAAATATAACAAATTATGAATAATTTGATAATAATAAATGTTTGTTTGACTTAATTAAGGATGTACACATTTATTTATTCCAAAAATGTATATGGATTTTCAGCGGCATAAAACCTGTTTGTTGTTACTAAGAAAAAAAAATACCCGGTTAAATTGAAAATGCTCTGTTTACTCGTATTTATCTTGCAGAAAGGTACTAATTTAACTTTGTAGGGATAATTCTATTAGGCACACACTAGTCTGTGTAATGTTATTACGCACGTGTGTGTTATAGTTCGGTTTATGGCCCTAAAAGCGATGTAATAAGACTTACTTTACGAGCATGTGTGTTGAATCTTTATTTTCAGTCTTGCACAAGGCACTATATATCAGTATATTGATCAGTACCTGTTTGTACAGTCGTACGATTGTACCAAAAACTGACACTTTAATCTCATGATGTGCCTAGTTTTTGCGCAAGCATGAATAAACATTATTATACAACGCGTAAAGTTACGCAAGAGTAACTACTTACTCTTACAATGACTGATAAGTTCACTCTTTGTACGAGTACATACTCACTCTTTAAATAATTTTAAAGAATCCCTGAAAACAAGTAGAATACATAGCCACAGTCAGGGACGATTCTTATAGACATTTGACCAAATTTGTAGATCGCTCCAAAACTAAACTCGATAATATCGATATGACAGTGGCAAGATCTAGTACTGATATATGTCAGATAAGTATCTACAGCATCCTCGGTCACACTGGCACAAAAGATGGCGTAGACAAACGTATATCTATCTCATTTTGCTTATGATGTTATCTGTTAGTGCGAAAGTGAATACCGATGTTGAAATTGCGTCTTAAATACGTTTCCTCTATACTATACAAACTCTCTGGTAAACTGTCATAGCTCTATCAGCGATCACATAAAAGTTTATTATTTCACTACATAGAATGATTAATATGATACTACACGTCCTTGACGTATTTAGAACTAAGATTTCTTTGTTCGGGATAGCCTATGAAATGTATTCCATGGTCAATAATTTCAGTATGCTAGTCGATAACTCACCTGTGGAAAGATATCCTTTGATTATTTTCTGTTAATACGCTTATTCTTCTCTTGCAACCGATAGCCACACACGACATGGTTCATGCAGATAATTAAACATTAAAATTCTGTCAGATCTACACGTAACAAAGGCGTAAAAACAGCGAACAACTTTTAATTATAGCTGCTAACCGATGGGTTACAACAGTGACTGAAAAGTTATCTCTTTGACGTTCAGGATGGCAGCGTTTGTCTATGTTTGTCTCTTTTTCTTTCATAGAGTTTTTCTATAAGCAAGAACGAAATAATTGATAGTTTCTTTTTTGTAGTAAATACATTACCTCTAGGCTAGGTAATATACAAACTCTCTGGGTACATCTTTGAGTCTTTCCACAGTCTTTCTTTGCTTTGACTTTGAATTGTATATGTTTCGGAGTTTTTAGTGATTGTTTTAGTTTTGCAACCCAGTTTACTACTACGAACATTGATTGAGTGCTTCTGTGTTGCAATTGAATTTGTCAAAATGACATTTGTCGCATGCTGCTGATCATAGAGAAACTTATATATACGGACGATCTGATTCACCACGTTTAATTTTATGTTGTCTTGCTCTACTTGACAAAGTTAATTTGAGTGTACATTGAAACGAAGTGAAATTAAAGAAAATTAACAATGAAAAACGGTTACTATATTATATAGCGGTTTTTACATATAGTGTAAATAGTGCTGGCCCAGTCTATATACATTTCTAGAATATCTCCTTTATCGAAATTTGTCGCCAAATATCAGAATTAGTCGGTCACTAGTTCAAAACGGCCCCGAGTGCCCGGCAGCCCGTTTACCCTCGGCATCGGTAGCGGTCGAGGCGATGGCAAGGCAAGGGGTGCGAACAATCCCCGGAGTGGACCCGGCTATCCCAATAAACACCGACTACTGGACCTGGGAACATATAACACGCGAACACTCCGGACCGACGAGAAGATAGCCGAACTCGAGGAAGAATTGAGCACGTTACGAATCGATGGAGTATTATAGGGTTATCTGAAGTCCGAAGAGAAGGGGAGGACTCGATAATCCTCAAATCCGGTAACCTGCTCTATTGCCGAGAGGGTGACCGGCTGTCCCAGGACCACCCTGGGTTTATCGTCCACAAGTCCCTTGTGAACAACGTGGTGAAGATCGAGAGTGTGTTGACCAGGGTGGCATACCTTATACTCAGAATATTCGCTGAAGTTCATATAGGTCTACGCCCCGACCTCGGCACACCCCGACGACGAGTTAGAGACCATGTATGAGAATATCTCAGAGAGTTTTGAAACCATGCATGGCTCTAGAGCCATGCATGGTTTCAAAACTCACTTCGCCGTTGTCATGGGGGACTTCAACGCGAAACTGGGCAAACAAGACGAGGATGAGCTGCAAGTGGGGCAATTTGGACTTGGACGTCGGAGCCACTCGGGTAACCTACTGACCAGTTTTATGGAGAAAGAGCGCCTCTACATGATGAACTCCTTCTTCAGAAAGCGTGAGCACAGGAAGTGGACCTGGCAAAGCCCCGATGGTGCAACTAAAACGAGATCGACTTCATCATGTCAACCAAGAAGCAAATGTTCAATGATGTCTCTGTAACCAATTCGGTGAAAACCGGGAGCGATCACCGCATGGTAAGAGGCACATTGAACATTAATGAACATTAATGTTAAGCTTGAAAGGTCTCGACTGATGAAGTCCACGCTACGAATGGATTCAGGTCCAAAACCCCGAGACCTTTCAGCTCGAACTCCAGAATCGTTTCGAGTGCTTAGGGAGCTCCGTGGATGAATACAGCGATGGGTTCGTGGAAGCTGTCCATACGGTCGGGTCTTAGTTTTTCAAGACCCGCCGTACAGATAGTAACAAGAAGCTCTTTGATCCTACTCTCAAGCTCATGAAGGAGAGGCGTGAGATGATCCTGTCGTCTTCAGACGATGCGTTGAAATACCGGCAGCTAAATAGACGGATCTCAAAGTCCTTGAAAAGCTATCTCCGCCGCTTTAATACCGAAAGTATAGACGCGATTGAGCGGAATAAGGGCTCCAAGGTCTTTGCAAGAGATTTGTCTATCGGGCAGAGCCAGCTCACAAAGCTGAAAACCAGTGATGGCAGGATCGTATCCGCCAAACCGGAGCTTATAAGGGAGATCGAGAGATTCTATGGGCAGTTGTACACGTCAACCAGTAAACCCGTCGCGAATCTAGCAAATGATCCTCGAGCTAGATTGACCCGATACTATACTGAAGACATTCCGGTCGTCAGCCTGTTTGAGATTAGGATGGCTCTGAAACAGCTTAAGATCAACAAGGCACTGGGTGATGACGGAATTACGACCGAACTCCTGTAGGCGGATGGAAAACCAATACTAATGGCCCTTCTGAAGCTGGTTGATTCCGACGTGCTCGAGGGGTACACGCTACAGCAGGGGTGCGCAGGGGTGTGGTGGTACTCTTCTTCAAGAAGGGTGACATGCCTTATTGAAGAACTATAGGCCCATCTCACTTCTTAGCCATGTCTACAAGTTGTTTTCAAGAGTCATCACGAATCGCCTCACGCGCAGATTTGTCGGTTTCCAGCCCCCCGAATATGCCGGATTCCGTTAAGGCTTCAGGACCGTAGACCACATACATACGCTGTGGCAGGTTATACAGAAAACCGAAGAGTACAACCTGCTTCTCTGTTTAGCGTTTGTGGACTACGAGAAAGCTTTCGATTCGATTGAGGCTTGGGCTGTACTGCAGTCTCTCCAACGGTGCCAAATTGACTACCGGTACATCGAAGTGTTGAAGTGTTTATACAAAAACGCTACCATTTAATTTCGACTACAGGATCAGACCTCGGAACCCATCCTTTTGCAGCGAGGTTTGAGACAGGGAGACGTCTTTCTCCGAAACTGTTCACCGCTGCACTGGAGGATGTCTTCAAGGTTCTGGATTGGAGAGGGCTAGGCATCAACGTCAATGGCGAGTATATCACTCACCTTCGGTTTGCCGACGATATAGTGGTCATGGCTGAGACCATGGAGGACCTCAGTACAATGCTCGACGACCTCAGTAGAGCTTCCGAAAGAGTGGGTCTTAGGATGAGCATGGACAAAACAAAGGTGATGTTGAATGCCCATATTATGCCCATGTTACACCCACTCCTATCAAGGTTGGAGACTCTACACTCGAAGTTGTGGGCGACTATGTCTACCTGGGACAAACGATCCAGTTGGGTAGGGTCAACTTCGAGAAAGAGGTCAACCATCGAATCCGACTCGGCTGGGCAGCGTTCGGGAAGTTGCGCGGTATCTTCTCGTCCAACTTACCACAGTGCCTCAAGACGAAAGTCTATGACCAGTGTTTGTTGCCAGACATATGGGACCGAGACGTGGTCGCTCACAATGGGCCTCATCAGAAAGCTTACAGTCTTAGAGAGGGCTATGCTAAGAGTTTACTTGCGTGATCGAATCAGAAATATAGAGATCCGTAAGAGAACCAGCGTTACCGAGATAGCCCGAAGAATTGCCAAACTTAAGTGGCAGTGGGCAGGGCACATTGCTCGCAGAACGGATGGCCGATGGGGTAAAAAGGTTCTGGAGTGGCGACCGCGAACCGGAAGACGTTGCGTTGGAAGGCCTCCCACCAGGTGGACCGATGACCTGGTGAAGGTTGCGGGTATCCGCTGGTTGTGCGATGCACGGGAAAGGTCAATGTGGCGACGCTTGGGGGAGGCTTATGTCTAGCAGTGGACGTCTTTCGGCTGATATGATGATGGTTCAAAAATTATAAGGGTTTATAGGTGACCGATCTGGGGAGAATTACCCCAGCCTGGCCACATTTATATCTCAAAAAACCGGCCAAGTGCGAGTCGGACCCGCGCACGGAGGGTTCCGTACTATTACCGCAAAAAAAACGGCAAATATCGCGTTTGTTGTATGGGAGCCCCACATAAATATTTATTTTATTCTGTTTTTAGTATTTGTTGTTATAGCAGCAACAGAAATACATCACCTGTGAAATTTGATTTGTCTAGCAATCACGGTTCATTAGGTACAGCCTGGTGAAAGATAGATAGATAGACAGACAGAGTAGAGTCTTAGTAATAGTGTCCCGTTTTACCCTTTGGGTACGGATCCCTAAAAACTAGGGCATCTAGCGAAGATCTGTTTTCTCCCAAATTTAATCGCTGATTAGTCGCAATTTTTTTTAGAATATGTAACATTTTTGCCATCCTTCAATGTTGTTTTGAGTTTTAGGAAAACCCAGTGTATTATTTTGAAACACACACCACAGTGAAGGTGGAAACATAAGGGTGATGAGCGTGCTATAAGTAATTTATTATTGCCTGTCTCAGTAGAATGAATATTTCCCCAAACATAATATTTTCCAAACCTGTCGGTGATATCATTTGATTTGTCGGGTAACACAATCTTCTCTGAATTTCAGCATCATTCATCGTATCTCTTCTTGGGGTAAATTATCAAGTGCGATAATGTGTATTAACTTGACAGCAAACTCAGAATCGATTAAATCAAGTTTTATACTATTAATGACCGCCATCTCGAAATCTGTCATTATTACTCGTAGGTTTTAATTCGATATCTTATGCCTTTAGCGCTTGAAAAATACAAGTGACAATTTAGCGTCTTATTTGTTAGAAACGCATATACTAAAGGTACGAAATAACAACCTATACCAGCGTTCACCAAACCATGTATAATTTATATTTGTTTGAAAAGTATAGAATATGTTTCGAATGTACCATGCATCACCCAAAAGTAATATACTATTTGCGAAAATGATTTGCGAAATCTTAAAATATAAGGTACTAGCGGACGCCACGTGGTTTCACCCGCGTAGTTCCCGTCCCCGTGGGAATACAGGGATAAAAAGTAGCCTATGTCACCCGGGGGTAGTGTAGCATTCCAACGGTGAAAGAATTTTTGAAATCGGTCCAGTAGTTTTAAGTTTATTCATTACATACAAAAATACAAATCTTTCCTCTTTATAATATTAGTATACATTAACCATATTTCGGTAGCAACCCATTTTCCAATCCCATTTTGGACTTTTTGACTATTGCTACCCTGATAAAAAGTAATTTTGTAACCCTTTAACCTTATAGCTGTACTAGTGGCTTCGCCCGTGTTATTAAATTAAATAAGATTATCTCGAGGGCACATATTCTCGGTCTAAAAAGTATCCTATGAGCTATTCCTGATTATAATCTATTTGCCAAATTTCATCCAGATTCGTTCGTCGTTCTGGCGTGATTGAGTAACTAACATACACACATCCAAAATTTTGGATTTATAGGTAACTAGCTTCTGCCAGCTTTACGTTACCAGCAAAAGTGTTTTCTTATCCCAAGGGAACATTATGCTGTGATGAAAAGTATCCTATGTACATATACAGACATATACATACACGCATCCATCCAAACTTTCGCATTTATAATATTAGTAAAATAGTAGGATATAAATAATAAGATAATATGTCTTAGTCTTAACTGCAATAATAACATTGCTAACATGTTTGGACAATAATATTACGTGCGGTTTACAAAACTGCTTCTTTTTCTTTTCACTCGCCATCGAAATATGCATTTATCGCTGTATATTTTTTCACTTACATTGACGAACTGGCCATCAATCGCACGAAAGGTTGCTACTTTACATGAGTGTAATAAATTAAAAGCTTAACCCATTGCAGTTTGTAGCATCATTAAGATAATCGCTTAAATTTGGGGGCATTATTAACTTCGTTACAATTCGATGTGCTGTAATCACAGTTTTAACTACAGCAGATTGTAGGATAAATTAATTTCCCTTTAAGGCGCTCCGCAGACTTAGCAACTTTGATCTCCGAGCTACGGCAACTAAAAACCTTACGAAGAAAAGAATGAAAATACTAAAATAAATAAATGTGTAATTTGAAGAAACTGCACAGGTAACCGAACCCGCATCTAACCACAGTGGATTCTTAATTCAAATCCGTTCATTTTTAATTTAGAATCTGCTAATCAGTTACTAAACAGGTCAATATTTTTAACCCACTGCCGGAGGAAGGTAATGTGTTTATCAGTTTATGTATGTATGTATGTTTGTTCCTATGTGGCGTTCCAGAGACCAAACGCGTTGGCAGACTTTAATGATTCTTAGGTTAATCGATTCATCTTAACCTTGCAAGTGTCACTGGCTACATTAAGATTGGAAAATAGAAAAATGGTGGCCTTTGGGAGCCATATTGTGGGGGCCATATTTTTCCAAACCCATAGAGGAAAATAAAGTGTTTTACGAGGTGATTTCAAAAAAATACAACACTTATATGTTTAAATGTACCTAATTCGAAAAAAAAGTAACTAAAAAGTTATAAATAAAAAAAGTTAATACAAAAAACAAAACCCGACTGCTTACGAAGCGAATTAAAAAGACGTAAACAAGAAGAAAATCATGCTGTGCAGTTGGAGGATACATCTGGTTTTGGTCAGTCAGTTCTTTAGTTCGATTCTTAAGCAGTCGGGTTTTTTAATTTTTTTGATTAACTTTTTTATCATGTATATACTCCTGACTTAAAGACTCCTAGGTTGTAGCTATCGGGAAATACAGACTCCGGCAGGGAATTCCACTCGTTAGCTGTACGCACAATGAAATTATTTCCAAAACTTTTAGTGCATATGGGTGGGATGTCCACCATGTACCGATGGTACATCGCTGTACGTCTTGCCACCTGTTCTTTTTGTAGCTGCAACTGGAGTCTATTAACGAAAACGAAAAGTTGGTGTTTGCGTCAACTAAAATTTTCGAATGTGGAGCGCCTTAAGCAATCAAAAGAGTTGTTAATTTTGTTCATAATAATTATTACCAATACCCACCATAATAACCAGCAATCCATAATGGGTTGCCAACATTTAAAACCACTGAACTGATGGTTCCATATTTGTACTTAATACACGAACAGCATCGCAATCATGAAAACTGAAGTTAATTGCTTCAGTTTTCATGATTTCAATTTAATTGATCCGTTCCGTTTTCATTACTATTCCCGGTTGAGAACATTTTTGACTAGAAAGTGTCGACACGCTGGATAGAGGACACGGGTCATAAATTCTATGGGAGATGGGAATGCTCCAGTTGTGTCGTTTGTGGATGTGTGTTAAATTTTGTGGAGAACAATAGTTTTTGATTTGAGAAAGAGCTGCTTAAATAATTAAATGCAAAAATCTTTTTAAAGCAATTTTATAATGGGCCAAGAGGTACGAAATTTAATATCGCTTGTCAATACAATATTCAATGAGACCAAACACGATGGTGCTACCTTATCTAGTTGAGGTGTTTCTATGGCTACCTTCTGGCTCCATCATAATACCAGCTCCATAGTACCATATTATTTCAATGTTTCCAAACTTACATAAGTACATCAAGTTTCAGCTTAATTGGATGCCAGGAAGTGCTTCAAAAATTGATTACTAGTTGCAGCACACACGGAAGCAAGGTAATAAAATATAGAGCTTATAAAAAGTGGTCATAAGATTTTATTTTTAAGGACATTAACATCATGACGCTACCTTGTCAATATATTAATGAAAACATCATGTACGTTAGAAAGAATTTACATCTTTTTAGTAAAAACTTCGACAGACATAATTATTTTACTAGAAATAGGGACCAATTAATTCAACCAAGTTTCATTTGGCTAAAGTAGCATCATCTCTTATCGGGCACTGTATAAAATGTAACAATAAAATACCTCCCCACATTCTAAAACTGAATGAGACAAGATTTAAAACTTGTATAAAACGCACACTATGCAGGCAGGCATATTATAAGTTGGGGGATTACATCGCTAATCGCTATTGTAAAAGCTCAATATCTTTTAGTATTATATAACTGCACAGCACATGTGTGAGTACTATGTTCCGACTGTAAATCTACCATTGTACTGATGTGTCGTTCGACTTGTGTGTGCCCTGGCAGTTGAGTGTGTCATTCTCTCTCAAATGTTCTGATGGTGGCACATGTGTTGGATCATTCGGTTCCCTTCATGATGGTTGAGCTGAGTGGTACCAATCCATGCGTCATGTTCGTGAACGGGCGCCATCACTTGGGATTGGTCATAATTTAACTGCTTCGGCTTGCTCTTAATTACGTACTTATTCTAATTACGTACCTACTGACGCTTGCGAATGTGCAACTAGATTCATATTTTTTAAAAGGTTTATTTGAAATAAACTAATTGATTTTTGACTTTTTTTACTTAAATATAGAACCCATAAAGCAAACCGAATGTATTATTATGCGATGGACACAGCATGCAATAGAAGAAAACTAAAATGGAATTACAATAATAGTGCAGATATAACGCTTAGATATTATCTACGAGTAGTCAGTATAAGATGTAACTGACGGGCACCTATTTTGTCCCACTGCTGGGCAAAGTTATAGTTGTGTAGGTTCTATAGATACAGGCAAACAGACCATCATGATTTTGAAGTCATATCTATTAGTGTATCTGGCGAACAATGACGATGGGAGCCGATCATAAATAAAAAATTACAGATTTACAGATAACATGATTGATGATGAGTAATGCCGACGAAGTATATAGGATATTTTATGACATAGTTTATAGGATTTTGGATGATAGCACTCCAAGAAAGAGCTCCAAGCGTGATTGCTTTCGTTATCACTACCCTGAATGGTTCACTGCTGACATAATTGGTTATATTAAACAGAAGGCTTTTTGGCACAAATCTTTTAAGAAGACTCGTTCGGTCAGCGATTATGTTAACTTTTCTCACTACCGTGCTATTGCCAAAGATAAAATCAGTACCGCATACCATGATTATCAGAGCCGTACTGAACAACAATTTGTTAAGGAACCTAGGTCTTTTTGGGGTTTTGTTGGTAGCAAGCGTTCGAAACGTAGTAAACTGAAGATAGCTAGGAATGGAGAGCCGTTACCAGAGCATGAGTGTGCCCAGGCGTTCGCTGATTACTTCCACTCGGTCTATGGGACGCAGGCGCCGCGATTAGATGCGGCTGCCGCTGGACAGGTGGCGCTCGAGCGCGGCGCCCGGGTTCACGTGGGACAGCTGTCCCTCGGAGAGGTGGATACCGCGCTCGCGCGCCTTAAGCCCAAGCGTTCGGTTGGGTCGAACGGGGTGCCACCCGTCATTTTTAGGGATAGCAGGGCAGTACTGGCCCAGCCGCACATGTATTTATTTAATATATAGTTGACTAGGGTTACTCCGGTACCGAAGGGCACTCCAAGCTCGGATGTCAGCGGATATAGACCTGTAGCTGTACTTGCAGTGTTTGCTAAAGTCTTCGAGTCCGCGTTGTGCTCTTGCATCCACTCGCAAGTAGCATCACAGCTCAACGACGCGCAGCATGGTTTCCGTGCGGGCCGCAGCACGAATTCTAACTTAATGTGTTTTTTAAACCAGGCCGCCACAGTGCTGGACTCGGAGTCAGGTGGACAACTGTACGTCGCTTACTTCGACTTCAGGAAGGCATTTGATAGTGTGGACAATGACATCCTTTTGAATAAATTTGCTAGGGTTGGTTTTACCCCAGCCCTCCTAGAGTTCTTTGCTTGCTACTTGGATAACCGTTAGCAAATTTTGGAATACGCAGGTTACACCTCGGACTCGTATTTCACCCTGACGGGGGTTAGACAAATTTAGGACCCTTAGAATTTATTTTAATGATTAACGATCTTCCAGAAGTCATTAAAGACGCTGTTTGTTTGTTATTTGCTGACAATCTCAAGTTATTCATGCGGATCACAGACGAGTCACACTGCGGCATGCTCCAGCGAGACATCGATCGGGTGGTAGCATGGAGTGAAGAGAACAAACTAATCTTCAATGTGACGAAGTGTAACATAATGTCCTTCACGCGGGCCGTGGTACCCCGACGTCACGATTATTGCATGGGGGGTCACGTCATACCGCGGGTGCGGTTAGTGCGAGATCTTGGTGCTACCTTTTCCGAGGATCTGTCGTTTCGTACTCATGTGGTGCAGGTATGTAGAAAAGCCTTCAAAAATCTTGGGTTTGTTATGCGTGAAACCCGTGACTTCACTAATATGGCAGCAGTGAAATCGCTTTATAATGCGTTAGTACGAAGCAACTTGGAAACTAGTGCTATCATCTGGAATCCTTATGAAACGAAGTATTCTACGATGGTGGAAAAAATGCAAAACAAATTTACCCAGTACCTATACATGTGGCAATTTGGTATTTACCCTTTTTACCCGCTTATGTATCCAACCCTCTTTGGTTGGGTACTATAAGTTGGAGGTAAGGCGCAACCTCGCCCTTCGTAAAATATGTCTTCATGGTTTTTCGTGGTATGCTAAATAATCCACAAATATTAGAATCGTTGGGATTGCTCGTTCCAAACAGGAGGCTACGGTTAGGACCGAGGGAAGGGCTGTTTAAAGTCCCGTCAACACGCACTAACGTGTTAAAGTTTGCACCAGTGACTCGAGCAGTTAGGATACTGAATAGCGTCTCTCTGCGTTTGGACATTTGGACATATTTTCTTGCTCTTTGGCGGAATTCCAGAGGGTGACACTTAGTGTGTTGTCCACTGTGTAACATGTGCCTCTACCCAGACCCGTTACTCGGACTGGCAAACTGGCAATGTATGACTACATTTGTTAGCTTGGGTCTTACCTGTAAAAATAAATGTATGTGTTAATAATAAATAAATAAATGATTAATAATAATTAGATTTAAAATTTCAATAACTGCAAATAAAAAATTACAACTGGTTGGTAGAAGATACTAAGACAGGCGTTGGAGTAAAAAGAACTGTACGCAATTAGTGAACCCTCTTCTTAAACTAGGGTTACTTGCATCATAAGATAATAAAAAATATTTTTGCAAAAAATACTACCGACTTCCAAATAAGAACACTACAAAGTGAAAAATTATTTTATTTTTCGAAGTCGAGTCTTTGGCAGTCGTGTTTTTTGATTTTGGACACCGACTTCCAAAAATAAAATTATTTTTCACTTTGTAGTGTTTTTATTTGGCAGTCGGTAATATTTTATTATATTTTTTTTCTGATGTTATGTTATGAAATGGTATAAACAATAAACAGACATGCGATTGCAGCAATCCGAGAGATTTGCCATTTTTTTTTATGAATATCGTTGCCCCGCTCTAGGAATTTCTTCCTGTATCGTGGATGCGTTTACAAACAATCCGCGTGCGCATTTTGCGTTGAAAAGCACCAACGCGTGTTTGTGTGTCTGAACCAAAATGGTATTGGTAGGCCTGATGATGCCGGGCGCTCCCACATAGGCGGGGTCCGCATCCCCACCAACACCACGTGGATCCTCGATGGGGTTCACCACGCACGGGCGGGAGCACCCCTCCACCCCCTCCTCAATTGGAGAAGAAGTATTTGGGAATGGAGAGGCAGGCAGCACCGCGGCGATTCTCACCACCGCTACATGAGCGACCGCGATTAGAGCGCCGCCCGCCCAATTTGGACGTGTACGTAGTTACCAGAGCCCATTGTCTGGGCGAGTCGGTAGACACCCTGGCACGCCGGTGGACCCCTACCCATACTCCAACCGGTCAGCGTCCGCTTTTTCGGACGACTAGCAACCCCAGGGGGGTTATCAACAATAGGTAGTCGCGTCCCTCTCCTCCACTACAGCCGCCCAGCCAGAGACAGTCCTTCTGCCAACTGTCTCTGTAAGGATCTGGGGCCCGAAGGGAAAATCTTTGTTAGTTCGTGCTCTTTTGGATTCGGGTTCTCAAGGCTGTCTTGCATTCTTTTGTTTAATGGAGACTGGGCCTCCTAAGTAGACCCCACCCTTCTGCTATATATGGTACAGGTGGTATTGAAGCGGGTAATCAACGGGGCGAAGTTGAAATTTGTGTTTCGCCTGTTCATTGTGGGTCAAAAATGTTGGCCAACGTCATTGTTTTGAATGATAACCATTAGCCCTGCATTGGTGAAATTAATGTCGGACCTAACTCCTGCCGACCCGAAGTGGTTTGTACCCGGACCCGTAGACTTGCTTTTAGGTGCGGATGTTTTGGGTTTGATTTTGTCCGGGACCAAGCGGGTTCTGCAGATGAATAGGTTAGTAGCAATACTAAGAGCTTTTTGGTTTTAGCTTTATGGGTCCCATGTTGAAGGGCGCCGCCCCACGGATTGAGGGCCTAGGATTGAATGTGGGGATCTCTCTTTCCGACGCCGTTTATCGCTTCTGGGCAGGCGAAGAGCTTCCACTTGCTTCAAGAGTCGATCCAACTAAACAAGAGTGCGAATTGATTTACCAGAATAATACTGGTCGCCTCACGGATGGTCGTTTTGTCACTCGATTACCGTTTCAGGATGCGAGCCCCCCTCTTGGTCATTCCTATACCTTAGCGGAAAAAGGTTATTGTCCATGGAGCGTCGAATGCGGAGGGATTCGGATTTATGTAGGAAATATGTTGAATTCATGCGGGATTTGGGACACATATCTCCTTCTTATATTGATAGCCGTTCAATCGAGCATTACTTTTTGCCGCACCATGCGGTTTTGAAAACTCCGGGAGGTAAAATCCGTGTGGTATTTGATGGCTCGGCCACTACGTCAAATGGAGTTTCTTTGAACCAGTGTTTGGGCTCGGGTCCCAAATTGCATAGGGACATTTTGGATATCGTCACCAATTTCCGCCGACACCAGATTGTTTTTGTGGCTGACATCCGTATGATGTTCAGACAATCTCTTGTTCATCCGGACGACCGGCGCTTTCAAATGAACCTTTGGCGTGAGCGACCTTGCGATCCAATTTGTGTATGAGTTGAATACTACTACGTATGGACTCAGGTCTAGTCCCTATATTGCAATCAGCACTTTGTTGGAATTGACCAGCCGTGAACAGTTGAAGTATACACGTGACATTTTAAAAGACTCCGTCCACGTCGATGATGTGTGCACCGGGGCCTCTACAGTGGAAGAGGCCTTAGTTTTGCGGGATGAGTTGATTGAGATCCTGAAATCAGGAAGCTACAAATTGCGTAAACTGTTGTCGAATCGTCCTGATTTGTTGAGTGATCTACCAGTAGAAAATCAGAAGGATCCTCTCCTTTTTGAAGATGTGGATAACCCTAATTTGATTGCCGTCCTTGGTATACAGTACCAGCCCGTCCAGGATATCTTCACCTATCGAGTTAAATTGGATATTCCCCAGACCTGGACGAAACGCTTGGTTTTGTCAACTGTTGCCCGGACATTGGATCCCAATGGATGGATCACTCCTGTCATATTCTTGGCTACGTGGTTTTTGCAGAAACTTTAGTGAGCCAATATTACTTGTTACGAGGCTCTACCGGAAGATTTGATAAGGGATTCGTTTGCGATTGTATCCTCACTTACGGATGTAAACCGGATTTCCTTGCCCAGACTCCTTTTACCAGCTGGTAAGTGTCAAGTGAGTCTGCACGGGTTTTGTGACGCGTCCAAGTGAGGGTATGTGGCCGTGGTATTTTTGCGGAATGTAAGTGATGGCTAAGAGTAAGGTGGCGCCTATTAGATCAAGGTTTACCATTCCTAAATTGGAATTTTCTGGAGCAGCTCTTCTTACTAGGTTCCTGCATGTTTATAGTACTCTGGGTCGAACGGTTGATATCTCAGATGTTTTTACTTGGACTGATAGTGAGATAGTTCTTTGTTGGCTTCACACTTCAGCTCATACTTTGGAGGTTTTTGTGGCAAATAGAGTCTCACAGATTCAGAACTCTGCGACTTAACTGATCTGGAGACATGTCCCAGGAGAATTGAACCCCGCAGACTGCGCGTCGTTTGTTTGCGAGGCTCTTGTCCTTGTCAACCATTCTCTTTGGTGGGGACTAGACTGGTTGACGCATCGCGAGTCATCCTGGCCCCAGAATAGGTTCTCCTCTCCAGAGGTTTTGCCAGATTTGCGTATTGGAATTGTGGAAACGCCACCTGCATACATCCCGCGTTTGATACGTAAAGGATGGAACCCAAATAAAATTTTTTATCCTCAGTTTTGTCGCCTTATGAACGTCAAGAGGCACTGATGTTGTTGGTTCGTGCTGTACATGCCGAGCTCTTTGACCAGAAATTTGAAGCCCTGAAGAGATGCTCAGCTTTGAGAGGCTCAATCGCTCGTCTTAATAAAAATTCTTAGACCAATCTGGTTTGTTCCGAGTCGGAGGACAACTTCGGCATTCGAATTTGCCTTATGGTGCTCGCCATTCTTCGTTGCTCCCTAAAGGAGGAGCGTTGGTGAAATTGTTGGAGTCCGATCGACACATTAATAATGCACAAGCAGGTTGCAACGCCCTCGTAGCCATTTTGCAGCGTCAATTTTGGATTTTGTCGGCCAGACAGAATCGCCCGAGCATTTGTTTGTGTATATATTTCGCACACAGCGGAGTATTTTTGTCGGGGACGTGTCTAGATGCCTACCGGAATCCCGAAGCAGACCACGTCAGTTGTCCCCTATTATATATATATTTTCCCCCTATAACCTCCGACCGGACACGGGATTGAACGAGATCAGGATCAGTAGACCACCACGGGGACAAATGTAAGTTATAGCGGTAAGGTACACACCTTACCGCTTTAACTTAAATTTGCTTTTAGACTTGTAGGACTAGCATTTTCCACCTATACGGGAATCAGTATCCCAAAAAACAAACCCTTAGTTAGCGCTGCCGCGTATCGCGGTTTCGCGGGTATAGACCTTGTAGGATCCAGGAGTCGCAATATTGCTCATGGGCCCCAGTATTATCTCTTGGCTTGTAATCCGCAGGCCTGTATTCAACAGAGATCTATTAGGTCGGAGATATTAAGATCAGGTTTTGCAATGAGCAATTAACTTCATCTTTTATCAACTTCTTGAGACTCGTATTTATCATGAAAATTTGAAATTAGCTAATCTTATTACAACCCGCCGTCTGTTTAGTCATCTGGTGGTAATCCACCATCCTGATTGCCTATTAATTGGTATATGATGTTACTTATTCACAGCTGAATGGACTTGCCCTTGTCATAGACAGACACGTAGCTATAACAACTACCTAACTCAGAATTAGGTATCTACGTACAAATACTGCTTGGGTGACTTAGACATGTGGTACATGTTTGTGAACCTAAGAGATTTTTAACATACATTACTTGGAATTTATACAAGTCTATTTAAGTGCTTACGATTTAACAAACCTGTGAAATTACAGAAATTATTGTTTAGTTTTTCTACTTTAAGTACAACCAAGTTCAAATTCAAATCAAGTCCAAACAAGTGTGTAGTTATGTCAATAAAAATAAATCAAGCGAATAAAAAAAATATGAAACATGTCAAGCAGGCAAGTCACTATTTTATTAATTTCACTTACCTTTCTCATAAAAAAAATACAAACACGCTTAGATGATAAAACCTTTTATTACCTGTTAATCGCCCAATTATAACCTAATGTGTTTTAAATAATCCCCTAAACCACCACAAATTACTTCTAGTTTATTCGTTAAATCAGCAACATTGTGTCCGACCTTGCTTTCGGTAACATTAGTAGTAATTCGGTAATTTGAGGCACACAATCATTATGATTAGCGAACACTGGTTTTAATGTCGATAAAGGTCAAATTTGTTCGACTTTGTAGCCGGGGTTGGAATAACGGTGCTTTTAGAAACCGGTTCTTTTGTTTTACAGCGGTACTTGAGGAGAAAATTTATCCGTTATTATGCTTCTTTCATTAGTAATGACGACCTCTTCAACAATATTTTTTTGAGCCTAAAGACGTCCAGCTGCTGGACATAGGCCTCTCCTAAGTGTCACCACACTGATCGGTCCCGTGCGTCTCGCATCCATCGGATTGACGTAGCCTTAACCAGGGTCATCGGTACACCCAGGGTGAAACTCATGTCCTGCCCACTGCCACTTATTTTGGTATTTATTTGGGCTTGCATTCTAATCGTCTCAATATGTGAGTAGGTGTTACTTAAATTCATTCCGGACCCAAAACACCCATGGATGTCCTCAAATCCATACAACCGTGTATCAGTGGTATCACGGGTTCTATTTCCTAGTTCCCATGAATCGGATAGTGATGTCACGGGCACCCAACGCAAAGAAAGAAAATTTGGTTCAAATAAATTGCACTTTATGGCGTGATAAGCTTTGATTGGTTATTGAGGTTTGTGAAATATTAAGATTTTCTAAAGACGATCCTAAAAAATGTATGTTGTTGTTTTATTAAGTCTCCTAAGCACAAAATTAAGGAATATTGGACTCTTAATTCACATCTCAAAGATTATTTGAATATATTATTTAAAATTGATTTAGATGGCGCGGTTTTAAATTTCTGAGGTATCCACTCGGTTTTTTTAATTTGTTTTGTAACGCATTTTGGTACAATGAAACTGTAAAAACGTGCAAAAATACTGTAAAACAAATCGTCACTGTATTTAAAAAAAAGGACTCACTAACCGAGTGAACCCTTTTACTTGCAAGTCGCTGCTAATGTTGCATCATATAGATGGTGTTAGCAGCGTGGAACGGAAACGAACGCGATCGATGTTCTAAGAAAAAATATCAGTTTAATCAGACGACAAACGCTAGTTACGTCGACATGGTTTCTTGGTATGAAATGAGGTATCTTTATGCTAGTATTATAGTATCTGTGGTGATGGACAACAGTGACAAATTAATTTCAATATTTTGTTATTGTTTGTCGTGGAAATGCGAGCGACTTTTTTCTTTTTTTTTATACTATATAGGCCGTCTTATAATGAGCCTCAGAAGATTAAATTCACCCAAAGGGCCGGCTAAACCGGTGTTTTCATGGTTGCTAAGTAGGTCTAAAGAATGCGCAAGACAAAAATAAAATATTGTTGATTCACCGAATTTAATTTTTTCACTTTAGACCAACATTTTCATAACTTTCATCACAGTTACAAGCTGATTCTTTTATGCAAAAAACTTTTAACAAAAACAACGAAACTGACTTCCAAAGCAAAACACAACAAAGCGAAAAATAAAGTAATTTTTCGGAATTTAATGTCGATAAAGCAACAAAACAATGCGTACTGCGTCGGGGGCTGAGTCACCCGCGTCCGTAGGAGAGTTACCCGTATTGTTGTTACCCTACACGTGGTCCCCGGGTGGTGCTAATCAGGTGACACTAACTGGTGGTAGGCTTCGGCCGAAGGCTTGTGACCACCCACCGGGCAAAGACGTACCGCCAAGCGGCCTAGCCGTGTTCCGGTACGATGCTCGATGTAGCCACTAGAGGAGTTGGGTCGAGATAGTTGTTCCACTGCATGCTGACCAGTCTGACTCGCGCTGTTTTGGGCGTATTGGGAGACTAGTAGCGAGGGTAGCGGGATCCGAGGCACGGTGCGCCGCTGGCCGACCGCAGATGCTGACCAGTCTGACTCGCGCTGTTTTGGGCGTTCCGGTACGATGCTCGATGTAGCCACTAGAGGAGTTGGGTCGAGATAGTTGTTCCACTGCATGCTGACCAGTCTGACTCGCGCTGTTTTGGGCGTATTGGGAGACTAGTAGCGGAGGGTAGCGGGATCCGAGGCACGGTGCGCCGCTGGCCGACCGCAGGTAGTTGGGGGCCCAAGTAGTGTGCCAGCCACACACGAAAGGCTGCCACGCCAACTGTCGAAAAATCTCGGAATGCACCATCGTGCTGGTTGGCGACCAGATGGGAGGGCCCGATGGACATCTCCGGGGGGGCTCGGGCGTCCCCGCAGTCTCCGGGATAGTGCCCCAATGATGGCGTCCTTTCAGTGCGTGTCTGTAGGTTAGTAGCATGGAACCTCATCTCACTTCCTTCTCCTCTCCTTTCACTCTAACAAAAATGGCAAGAAATAAAAAGAACACTGGAGTTAAACAGCGGCTGCACCCCCTCCCCCACAAAGTGCACCTCACTAATATTAGAGGTCTGTACTCCAATCTCACCTCAGTACACCATCACCTGGAGACTGAAAAGCCAGCACTGTTTTTCCTTATGGAGACGCAGATAGGAAGTCCGTCAGACGTGTCGTACTTATCCTACCCAGGGTTTACCCTGGAGCACAATTTCAAACCAGGCGCGGGTGTATGCATATATATCCGAGACGACACTTGCTATCGGCGTCTCTGTAATCTTGAACACTCTAGGTTCTCAGTGCTGTGGGCTCTGGTTGAAACAGGGCTGGATAAGGTTATCTATGCCTGTATCTACCGCTCGCACAGCGGAGATCAGGAGACAACCAGGCTCTCAGAGTACCTCAGTGAGGCGGCTGAAACGGCACAGCAACGGTACCCTTCCGCCCAACTAGTGCTACTGGGGGACTTTAATACCCACCACCAGGAGTGGCACTTCCCATACCAGTGCACTGATCATGCTGGACGAGAGACGCGCAAGCTTGCGCTAGCGCTAAATCTCACCCAGCTGGTCCAGGGAGCAACGAGGGTGCCAGATGTTGATTCGCACACAGCCAATTGCTTGGACCTTCTGCTGACAACAGATCCAGACCGATACTCAGTAGTTCCGACCACTGTCTGATGAAGTCTGTGTCCGTTTACTCCCCGCCCGATCCCAGCCCAAGAGGCACCCGGCGGGTATGGTGGTACAAGTCAGCAGATTGGGATGGGATGCGATCTTTCTACGCATGCTATCCTTGGGAACCCACTTGCTTCTCTTCGGACGATCCATCGTCATGCGCTGATGCTGTGACAGAAGTGTTGCGTCGGGGGATGGAGTACTATATTCCATTCTCAGACGTAGCAATGTCTAACGTCGACCGACCGTGGTTTGGAGCCGAGTGTAACCACGCCGACCCGGTTAAACATAAGGCCTACCAGGCATGGGTCGACGCTCGAACGCGCAAGGCAAATGACAGGAGTCAGAAGAAGAGAGCCTTCAACACAGCTGCCAAGTCCTGCTAAAAGGTGATGCGAAACACGGTTTGACCACATTAGTATAATCGGGCACAAACTTGCTTCATACCCAGCGGGTAGCAAAGCGTTTTGGTCCCTGGCTAAGTCGGTCGAATCAAACTTTTGTCGCCCTTCACTACCACCACTGCTGAAACACTGGCCCACTCCGCTGAGGAGAAGGCAAACTTGTTTGCCTCCCTTTTTGCGGAATCTTCGCATCTGAATTCTGATGGCGCGCAGCCTCCTCCTTGTCCTGATGGATGTGTGACGAGTATGTCGGACATTCGCATCCATCAAAAGGACGTCCGTAGAGCGCTGCGTAGCCTTGATGTGAACAAAGCGAAAGGCCCCGACGGGATACCAGCAATTGTCCTTAAAACCTGTGCACCTGAATTGTCTCCGATCTTGACACGCCTATATCGCCTTTCGATAGAGACTGGAAAAGTGCCGAAGGCTTGGAAGCAAGCCAACGTGCAGCCCGTGCCCAAGAAGGGCAGTCAAGCTGACCCGGCCAACTACAGACCCATATCTGTAACGTCCATCCTCTGTAAGAGTATGGAACGTGTGCTCAACGGTAAGCTCCTGGCATACCCAGAAGCGAACGACATCCTCAGTGACCGCCAATACGGCTTCCGCCGAAATCGCTCCACTGGGGATCTTTTAGCGTATGCCATTCACATCTGGCGTTGAAGCCGGTGAAAAACTGCTGTCACGTATATGCGAACAACGCCAGGAAAAATGGATGGACACGGTAACTAACATTGACTTGACGCACAATAGCAAAAAAGCGTGGACCACTATCCGGAGACTCACCAGTGAGTCCCCACCTCCTCATACACCCAGTGCAGTAACGGCTAACCAGGTTGCCCACAAACTCCTGCTTAACGGCAAACCACCGCAACGTCTAGGCAGAACTCCTAAAATTGGCAACCTGGCATCTTCCAGTGAATCAGTGTGTGACCCATTCCAACTAGCAGACATCGTCCTAGCCATCCAAAGACTGAGCTCTGGTAAGGCCTCCGGTGTGGACGATGTTTCAGTTGAGCAAATAAAGCACCTCGGCCCTGTATCGGTGTCATGGTTGCTAAAACTCTTCAACCACTGTCTGGAGTCTGCGAATATACCTCGTCTCTGGAGGAGATCTAAAGTCATTGCAATCCCCAAACCTGGTAAACCACACGACGATCCCAAAAACTTCCGCCCTATATCGCTCCTCTGCCACACCTTCAAACTTTTCGAAAGACTACTGTTGGCCCGTCTCTCAAACCTTGTCGACCCGAAACTTATACCGGAGCAATCAGGATTTAGACCTGGGAAGTCTTGCTGCGGGCAGGTCCTTAACCTCACGCAACATATTGAGGATGGGTTCGAAACCAGGAAAGTGACGGGTGCAGTATTTGTGGATTTGTCGGCGGCCTACGACACCGTTAACATTAGGCGCTTGTTATGGAAGGTTACCAACCTAACAGAGGATCCAAAGTTTGTTCGAATTCTTAGAGAGCTCCTCAGTAAACGACGATTTCAAGTGAACCTTCTCGATGATAGGAGTAGGTGGCGGACCCAGAAGAATGGATTGCCCCAAGGCAGTGTACTGGCTCCATTGCTGTTTAACATATACACCAATGACCAACCGGTGAGTCCTAACACGACCCGCTTTCTGTATGCAGACGACCTGGCGTTAACTTGCCAAGCCACTGATTTTGAGGAGATTGAAACCACCCTTTCCATCGCACTTTCAGACCTCAGCCACTATTATGCAGAAAATGCATTGAAACCAAATCCCTCAAAAACGCAGTCGTGCGCCTTCCACCTCCGTAACAGACAAGCGGGTCGAACACTCAACATCTCATGGCAGGGGCTACTAATCACCCATAGTCCCCATCCAAAATACCTCGGCGTCACTTTGGATAGGTCCCTCAACTACAGGAGAAATTGCGAAATTGTTAAGAGAAAGGTGCATGCCAGGAACAGCCTGCTACGTCGCCTTACATCCACTAGATGGGGAGCATCTCCCCAAGTCTTGCGAGCAACTGGAATGGCGCTCTGTTTCTCCGCTGGTGAATATGCCTGTCCAGTATGGAGCCGCTCCGCCCACTCCAGTCTAGTGGATACTGCACTAAACGAGACATGCCGAATATCCACTGGTTGCCTTAAACCGACTCCGGTACGATTGCTGTATCCACTTATTGGCATCGCGCCCCCGGAAGTGCGTAGGACTATGGGAAGCCGTATAGAAAAGGCAAAGCAGGAAAGTGACTCGCGCCACCCAATGCACAAATACACCTCGGTGCCCCAGAGGCTTAAAAGCCGAAAAAGTTTTCTTGGTTGCGTAAGTCCCTCTACCGGAAACGTCTCCTCGGAAAGATGCGATCTTTGGCGAGAGAAATTGAAACTCCCTGATGATTTCCTAGAGCCTTTCGCCTGGGCACGCATTGCCTTGGCAGACCTGGAAAACTCTGAACAGACTCCGCACTCAGGTCGGCCGCAGCAAAGACAATCTCCATAGATGGAGGTTCTTGGATGGTTCCGATCTTCGGTGCTTGTGCGGTGTCTCCCCACAGACCATGGCCCACCTTTCGTCTTGTGCCGCATGTCCTGTTGTCTGTTCACGTGAGGACCTTATGACTGCGTCGGCGGAGGGCGTTGCCGTGGCTGAATTCTGGGCCAGGCAAGGCATTTAACTAAAAAGAGTCTGTTTGTCATCGACACGCTAAGAAGATTCACATCTGGAGTGAGGGCATCGAGAGACACGGGGAAGCGCTAGCCGTCTCCCTTGACATCTCGAAAGCTTTTGACAGGGTCTGGCATGAAAGCCTCATAGGTAAGCTTCCTTCCTTCGGTCTGCCTAGTGGTTTGTGTGATTGGATTGCGGACTTCCTGAGGGATCCATCCATCCGAGTGGTTGTCGACGGCTGCTCGTCCGGTCAGTTAGATATCAACGCCGGAGTCCCTCAGGGGTCAGTTATTTCAGAACATTATTCTTGCTGCACATTAATGATCTGATAAAACCCGGAACCTTTGGGTACGCAGACGACAGCACTGTTGCTGAGAGATACGTTTCCGGCACACGGGCTACTGGGCCTCAGATTCACGCGAGCTTATAGATTATTTAAAAAAAAAAACTAAATACGATATGTCAATCAAAAATGTGCCTCAACAAATGTTGGAGTCGGCTTCCAGTATAACCGGATCCAGTATTTTACATGGAACGACTGCCTATTTGATCCCTAACTGAGTAACGTTGATAAAATACAAAATAAAATTGGTCCCTCGTATCGTAACCGAATCACCGCCATATATACCCATAGGTTTTACTCGACTGCCGAAGGAGGGTAATGAGTTTATTAGTCTATGTATGTTTGTTCCTATGTGGCGTTCCAGAGACCAAACGCATTGGCAAATTTTGATGATTGGTACGTCAATCGATTCGTCTTAACCTTGCGAGTGTCACTGGCTACATTTCAATTGTAAAATAGAGAAATGGCAGCCGCCATTTCTCTTTCTTTCTATTTTGGGCGTCATATTGTGGGGGCCCAATATTTTTAAAACATAGTATATATATATGGTAGGTATTAAAATAAAGGGTTTTAAGAGGTGATTTCAAAAATATATATTACTTAAATGTACCTATACCGAAAAAAATACTAAAAAAATATAAATAAAAAAAGGAAATTCAACATCTGGTTTTGGTCAGCCAGCTCGCGAATATGTATCCTCCGACTGCACAGCATGATTTTTTTCTTGTTTACGTCATTTTAGTTCGCTTTTTAAGCAGTCGGATTTTTTGTTTTTCTTAATGAACTTTTTATTGTTTGAATTTTATTCTTGGTTGAATGAGTGCCCATGGAAATCGAGGGCACTCCACAAATATTATAGGCAGACATAAAGCGATTTTGCTATATTCAACTGGAACTCTTCAATAAGTCAGTCATGGGTATAAGATATCTCGAATAGTTAAGCGACTATGATGAAGTAAATACTTATAAATCAATGGTACTGATGAAAATTGTACCATCTAACTCAGCTATACTCTAAGTGTGTTCCGCGGAACCCTAGGGTTCCGCGATACTTTTGTAGGGGTTCCACAAGAATTTAGAAAAAATAAAAAACACCTCTCTCTGGTCGAACGTTTTGGCTCCGCGGCCGCGCGTAGTTATATTTATTTATTTATTTGTATTTGTATAAACATGTGTTACAATAGCTGGTACAATATCTCATAAGTTTGGTAACAACAAGTGTTTGCGCCGCAAACCAGTTCCGGGCGCGGGGGTGCCACCACACCGAGAGGGGATCGCCGTCGTCACAGCAGACCGGCGCGCGCCGGCGCGCGCGCCGGTAATCGGCCACCGACCGCCAGTGTGAACGACCAATATTATCAAGAACCTAAAACCTTGTAAACTGTACCTAAACTTACTAAATATAAAAGTACCTAACCAATTTTCTGTGTTTGGACTTCGCCCGAACATAAGTGGCGACCGTGACAGGACTTCGAGGGCTTGCAGAGCATCAGAGGTCAACACCAAAAGGGAGTAAGCCCGTTCCTTTATTCCTTCCAATATTTCCATATACCTACTTACTATTTTCCAACTTCTATTTGCTGTGCTAAGTGAATGCTAACCGATCAAAGTGTCAGAAGGTATCTAGCTTGTCGCGTATCTTCCTATTGTTCCTTATGTAAACGGTAATTCACGCTTAATAGACAGCTATCGTAATAGTTTCCAGTAGAAATTATTAACTATCAATACAGGCCGGTCGATTCACGTTCGCACTCCATTTTCCATTAATTTTGCAGCCATCTGCGAAAAACATTTTTGTTGAAAGTACCTACTTAATTACGTAACTTTAGAACTTTTCAACGCCTATTATTTAGCTGAACCTAGTTTGCATCTAGCTTTATCTATCTTTCTATATACTGTTTTCCTACTATCTCTGTCGCTATACATTTATTATCAAAAATTGTGTGGATAATTAACCCAATTTGTAAAATTAGTTTTTTTTTGGAAAATTCCTTTGTTAAATTTAAATAAATTCACCTACCCCGTTAAAAATATAAAAAATTGTAAATAACCAAATTATTTCTCATGCAATTTTAGAAAATTCTACGAACTTCTATCGACCCTGCCGGCCCTGTGACCCTACGTCCGTGCTCGGGCGGGTGGTGCCCGGTGCCCGCGCCGTGTCGGCGCCGCCTCCGCGCTCTCGCGCGTGAGTCCCTCAAGCGCAGGCGGTGTGTTGGCGCGCTCGGCGCCTCGGCCTGCACTCAACCACCGCGCGGCGCCGTTTTCTCGTGCGCTGCTCCCGGTTGACGGGCTCGGCAGCAGCTGTGTGGTTTGAACTACTGTCGGTTGGATTGTTTGTTAATTTATTTGTGTTTATTATTTATTTTGCCCCACTCATTTACTAAAATGGCTGAAAGGGAATCGACCACGAAAGGTAAAAGTCCGCTTCCACTATTAAAAATAGATTCGACCGGTAAACCCGATGTAAAAGATTATTTAAAATCGCTAATTAAAA
This sequence comes from Orthosia cruda, assembly GCA_964057195.1. NCBI lineage: Eukaryota > Metazoa > Arthropoda > Insecta > Lepidoptera > Noctuidae > Orthosia > Orthosia cruda. The sequence continues at coordinate 44,640,001 of OZ059830.1, read as the reverse complement.
AACGTGCGGGTTTTCGAAGTCGGCTAACAGTTTTAAAAAATTTTATGGAAAAATATAAAATTTCTGATACTACCAGGGTATCGAACTTGGAGATGAAAGAAATTTCTTTAAGACTAAATCAATTAAAAGAATTAATGTCTAACTTTGATCGCGTACAAGCAGACATTGAAGAATACTCTGATAATTTGGATGAACAGATTTCAGAACGGGATATTACTGAAACTGAGTTTTTTACACAAATAGCTTTTGCTCAAGAGTTGGTCGATTTACTTTCAACCAAAAATAAAGAAAGTCACGCCTCTAGTGGAGCAACCTCGGGCTGTTGTCATGGTCATAATAATGATTCAATACGACTTCCAATTATTAATCTACCCACTTTTGATGGTAGTTATGCAAAATGGCTTGAATTTAGGGAGACGTATAAAACCCTTATCCATGACAACGAATCGATTGCGCCCATCAATAAATTTCACTATTTACGAAATTCTTTACAATCGGGTGCCAGTGTCGTAATTAGATCGTTGGAATTTGTCGCGAGGAATTATGAGCTTGCTTGGGATACATTGTGCAATCGATACAACAATAAAAACATTCTGATCAATAATCACTTGAACGCATTGGTTAACTGTAATACTATACAAAAAGAATCTTTCAAGGCTTTGCGGTATTTAATTGATCAGGTGTCTAAAAACATAAATGCTTTAAATACGTTGGACGTTTCTACCGAGAATTGGGACCCGCTGGTGATATTCTTGGTCTCAGCAAAGCTAGATCCTAGGACTAGCAACAAGTGGGAAGAATACAAAGGCAGATTGTCTAACCTACCCACTTTAGATGATTTTAGAGGATTCATAGAAAATAGGGCTAATGTTTTAGAAACTGCTAGCTGTCGCAATTTAGAAAACAAGTCTACCCAAGGTAATAATAATAACAAAGAAAGCAGGACCTCTAAATCTTTTGCTACCTTCACTAATGATAAGGACTCGCAGCATTACAGAACCTGTCCCATTTGTGATCAGCCTCATCTCGTGCACCAATGCAACAAGTTTAAAGCGTTGAGTGTTGAGGATAGATTAGGCGAGGCTTCAAAACACAAGTTGTGTACAAATTGTTTGCGAACCGGACATTTCAACGCCCAGTGTAGTTTAAAGGGGTCTTGTCGTTCCTGTAAAAAAAAACATAACACATTATTACACAAAGGAGACACAAATAAAGTACTTACCGAGTATTGCGAGTCTTCTAGTCTACCTGTTAGCTTAGCTGCGGTCTCCTCAGGAGAAGTCCTCCTGTGTACGGCAAAGGTGGAAGTTATTAATAAACAAAATAAAACTACTTACCTTGCTCGCGCGTTGCTAGATACTGGCAGCCAGTCGTCATTCATCACGAGGAACCTAAAAGAGAAGTTAGGCCTTTCAACTGAAAGTATAGATATATTAAACGTATCAGGCATCAACGGAGTGGCTTGTCCTATAACAGAGCGGTGTCAGGTGAACATCAAATCACGCACTAGCTCATTCTCAAAAAATATCAATTGTTTTGTTATTCCGAAGGTGACTGGCAACTTACCTAATGTTGTAATTGATGTTAAGAAATTGGGCCTACCCGATAATGTAACTTTAGCTGATCCAACGTTTTACAAACCTTCAGAGATAGATATTTTGCTTGGCGCTGATCATTTTTTCGACATTGTTTCGTCTAACAAAATTGCACTAGGTTCAAATAACCCTATCTTGCTAGAAAGCGTATTTGGATGGCTAGTAGCTGGTCCAACAGGTCATAGCACACACAACATACAATGCAATTTTGTGCAAACCCAATCGTCACTTCAAGACATCCATAATTCTATACAAAAATTTTGGGAGGTAGAGGAGCTACCCTCAGAAAATAGTATTTCTTCGATAGATGAACAATTTTGTGAATCGCATTTTGTAACCAATACCCATCGCTTACCTGATGGTCGATTTTCAGTCATGCTGCCACTTAAAGAGTCTGCTGAGGAAACTCTAGGCAGTTCATTTCCAATGGCTATGAAACGGTTTTTATCGCTAGAAAAGAAATTAGATAAAAATCCTACTTTAAAACAACAATATTCAGAATTTTTGAGGGAATATGAAGACTTAGGTCACTTAAGAGAAATTTACAGACCACCATTTGGCTGTTATTTACCCCATCACGGCGTAGTTCGAGAAAATCATGAAACTACTAAATTGAGAGTGGTTTTCGATGCGTCCGCTAAAACTAGCACATTAAAATCATTAAATGACATTCAAGCTGTAGGCCCAGTAATACAAAGTGATTTGTTTTCTATTCTTATTCGCTTTCGTGTTTACCCGTTTGTGCTGATTGGAGATATTGAGAAAATGTATCGGCAGATCATTTTAAACGAATCGCAGCGCCATCTACAACTTATATTGTGGCGAGAACATGCTCATGAACCTATAAAAATAAAACAATTAAATACAGTCACTTATGGCATGGCATCTGCCCCGTTTTTAAGTACTAGGTGTCTTATCCAGCTGGCACTTGAATGTCAAGATCCAATTGTGGCCAATACTATCAGATCTCATTTTTATATTGACGATCTAAACACCGGTAGTTTCACTGAGCAAGAATTAAAACATATTTACACAAATGTAACCAAAGTCTTAGCCTCAGCAGGATTTCCGTTGAGAAAGTTCAAGACGAACTGCCCCCAAATATTTGATGCTTCAAATAGCCCCTTTGATTCTAAAATTAACCAAGCGCCACTTGAGTTTAGTACTGAAACTAATGTGTTAGGTTTGAAATGGGCACCTAAAGAAGACAGTCTTGAATTCCCTAGCATCATTGAGGTTAATCCAAACGTCACCAAAAGGATAATCATTTCTACTACATGCAAACTGTTCGATCCTTTAGGTTTGGTGTCGTGCTGTATCATCCTAGCAAAAATCCTCATGCAAAGCTTATGGAATGCAAAATTGGACTGGGATGATCCAGTTCCACAACCGTATGTAAAGCAATGGTTCAATTTTATAAACAATTTGCACCATATCTCACAATTATCCTTACCTCGTCATGTGTTAAGTGACTGCTCCGCGAAGCCCGTTGACTTACATATATTTGTCGACGCGTCTCAAAGCGCTTATGCTGCTTGTTGTTACGTTCGATCTCCCAATGCAGATAACAGCATTAATGTTACGTTGCTTTGTGCCAAAACGAGAGTAGCACCCATTAAAAGCCTGACCATTCCGCGCTTAGAGCTGTGTGCGGCGTTGCTTGGTAGTCAGCTATGCTCAAAGGTTTTAGAATCAATACCGCGCAGTGTTAGAGATACGTTCTTATGGACCGATTCGACAGTAGTACTATGTTGGCTAAAATCAAAATGCAAAACACTACCAATCTTTGTCCGGAATAGAGTAAATAAAATTAATGTGCTTACTAAGGGTTTTCAATGGAAGCATATTCCTACCAATTTAAATCCAGCCGATTTAGGGTCAAGGGGAGTTGAGCCACAACTTCTTCGTTCATGCTTGTTGTGGTGGGAGGGTCCTTCCTTCTTAAAGAAAGGTACTTTGGATTGGCCTACCCAACCTCATCTCAGCCCTCAGGACTTACCGGAAGCTGAAATAAAAGTTTATTTGACGGTTGATGAAACCTCTATTAAACAGACTGTAGTCGCTTTCGAAAATCACTCTAATTATCTGAAATTAAAAAGAACATATGCATATGTTCTACGTTTTATCAATAATATCACACCACACACAGACAAGCATAGCGGTCCCTTAACAACAGACGAACTAGAATCCTCACTGAGGCTATTACTTAAGTTCAGTCAGTTAGCATCTTTCCCAGCTGACATAGCCAATCTCAAACAAGTTAAACCACTTCACAACAAAAGCCGACTGTTATCTTTAAATCCGTTTGTTGATGACAACGGTCTAGTTAGGGTAGGGGGTAGGTTGGAACAATCTGCTTTCGACTACAATAAGAAACACCCTATCATACTTGATGCGAAGCATCATCTTACTAAGATAATGCTACAATATGAACATAACAAACTATTGCATGCGGGTCCCCAGCTCCTCCTTTCCACTTTTCGTGAGAGTTTCTGGCCTTTAGGAGGCAGAAACTTGGTTCGTGCTATCAGTAAACAGTGTACTATCTGTACTCGTATGAGAAGCAAAACAATACAGCCTATAATGGGTAATTTACCGGATGTTAGAGTTACTGAGAATTTTCCCTTCAATGTTTGCGGGATCGATTTTGCGGGTCCTTTTATGATCTGTTCCAAAAAGGGCAAAGGAAACCGTGTCACAAAGGCCTATTTATGCATTTTTGTTTGTCTAGCCGTCAAAGCCTTGCATCTTGAGGTAGTCAGTGACCTTTCAACCGCGGCATTCATTATGTGTCTACGCAGGTTCATCTCACGTCGAGGCAAGCCTAACATTATCTATTGCGACAATGGCAAAAATTTTGTGGGTGCAAACAATGAGTTGAGCAAAATGTTACGATCCAGTCGTCAGTCAGTGTCAGACTTCGCAGCGAATGAAGGCATACAATTCATTTTTAATCCGGCCTATTCGCCCCACTTCGGAGGTATTTGGGAGAGCGGAGTCCGTTCCTCAAAGAACCTTTTAAAACGCGCAGCTGGCAATGCCTATCTGACCTTTGAGGAGTTGGCTACACTTTTCTCACAAATAGAAGCCATACTCAATTCTCGTCCACTTATCCCACTTTCATCCCATCCTATGGACTTAAATCCTCTCACTCCGGGGCACTTCCTGATTGGTCGACCATTGATATCGCTTCCATCACCGCCTATTAATACCAAGAATCCACACAGGTACCAACGCATCGAACAAATCAGGCAGCAATTCTGGGAGCGATGGCGCCGAGAGTACATGGCCGAGCTCCAACAGCGAGGCAAATGGAAGCAGAACTGCCCGCCCCTGCAAGTAGGCGACCTGGTCGTCGTAAAAGAGGACAACCTCATGCCGCTACAATGGAGAATGGGGCGAGTTTCCAAACTGTATCCAGGACAAGACGGCATTGCCAGAGTGGCGGACGTCTATGTCTCCAAGGGAACCATCAGACGAGCGGTAAACAAGCTTTGTCTTCTGCCAATGTCAACCAACCAGCCTATGACAACTACTGCAAAATAAATTACCTACTGAAGAAGAAGAGGGATTCAGGAGATTCCTTCAACGCCCTGGAGGATGTTTGCGCCGCAAACCAGTTCCGGGCGCGGGGGTGCCACCACACCGAGAGGGGATCGCCGTCGTCACAGCAGACCGGCGCGCGCCGGCGCGCGCGCCGGTAATCGGCCACCGACCGCCAGTGTGAACGACCAATATTATCAAGAACCTAAAACCTTGTAAACTGTACCTAAACTTACTAAATATAAAAGTACCTAACCAATTTTCTGTGTTTGGACTTCGCCCGAACAACAAGTATACTTGTGAGCGCACAATCCCTTTGGTAAAAGCCGCCTCTGAATTAGACGCTATAGTTGTCAACAAGCGACTTTCGACTCTAATTTCAAAATATAAAGTCGAGATTGTTTACGACGCAATTTTAATATTTCTTTTTTTATTTTTGCTTTTTGTTTATCAAAGCGGCGCCGACTCGAGTATTTTCGAGATCGAGTCTAGGACTAAGTATAAAAGCGGCGATCGCGCTCGTCAGTCAGTTGACAATCAGCGTTCGGAGCGATAAGTTCCTAACTACCTACTTTCAAGCTCGCTAGCGAGAAACTAGTGTTCATTGTTCTACTGCCTGCTGTATTCTGTTGTCTCAGTTGTATACATTTCTTCATTGTACTAAACTTAGTCTCTAATACGCAGTAACGATTGTGCATTATTTAGACCCCACCATTCTGACGTGTAACATTATAAATAAAGAAGAATGGAACGTTGGCTTAAAGGTGTAAAACGTGTTGCAACAACATCTTCTAATGACGCTGAATGTTTAAAAGCAGTACGCGCGGAGAATATAGCAATCACCGATCCAGACAATGATGCCAGGACGTCAAGATCGGCTTCAAAGACGAAAAAAAGGAAGTATGATGAATCAGTATCAGTAGTAGTGAATATATCAGTTTCGGATTTGTTGATTCCAACGGCTCACCTCTCTGCATGCTATGTAGTAAACTGCTTCCTAATAGTTCCATGGTACCTGCCAAATTGCGCCGACATTTAGAAACTGTACACCCCGAGTTTAAAGACAAGAATAAAGAATTTTTTGTTCGTAAAAAAGATCAGTTATTGGAAAGTCAAAAAAATATGATGCATGTAACACAAACTATCAACGAAAAGGCCACAGAGGCATCATATTTAGTTAGCTATCGCATTGCACAAACATGTGAAGCGCACACTATCGCTGAGAATTTAATAAAGCCAATACGTATTAGACATGACAAAATGTATGCTCGATGAAAAATCTGCAAAGCATCTTTCTACTGTGCCGCTATCAAACGATACTGTTTCACGGCGAATCCATGATCTGGCAAGCTACGTCAAACAAGAACCAGTTACACGTCTACAAAAAACACGATTCGCCTTGCAAATGGACGAGTCGACTGATGTCGCTGGTTTGGCTATCTTGCTGGTTATCGTGAGATATCCATATGAAAGTTCTTTTTAAGAAGACATGCTTATGTGTTCACCGCTGCTCACAAACACTACCGGGGATTTTTTTTTAATAAAATAAATATATTTTATAAAGAAAATAATCTCAGTTGGAACAATTGCATTGACATTTGTACAGATCGGGCCAAGGCGATGACAGGTAAAACAGCAGGAACAGTGTCACGAATAAAAAATAAAGCGCCTAATTGTAGTTCCAGCCCAGTTCCAGAATACAATTTCTGCATAGACAAGCACTTGCGATGAAGCAAATGCCGTCAAATCTAAAATTAGTTATGGATGAAGTGGTAAAAATAATTAATTTTATCAAATCACGACCACTACAATCCTGATTGTTCTCATTATTGTGTGAAGATTATGGCAGCAAACATAAAACACTGCTGCTCCGTACAGAAGTGCGATGGCTGTCTCGGAGTAAAACTTTAACAAGGCTATTTGAACTTAGAGCCGAGTTACAAATGTTTCTTTCAGCAGATACTTCTTTTAATTTGAAGGACCGTTTGTATGATAAAACTTGGTTGTTCCGATTGTCTTTTATGGCGGATATCATTCAAAAACTGAACGAATTGAATTTATCATTGCAAGGTAAACAGACAACAGTGTTTCAGGCCTATAACAAAATAACTACCTTTAAAAGAAAATAAAATTTTTGGATTATTTGCGTCGGTAAGAAAGAAATAGAAAGCTTTACGTCACTCAGTGAGGTTGTTAGCGATAACGACTCAGAAATGTTTCAAGAATTGGTCCAATATCTCAGTTCGATGCGCGCATCTTTTGAAAAGTATTTTCCCGAAGAACAGAATACAAAAATGAAACTGAATTCATGGATTCATAATCCTTTTTTACCCAACTTGCAAAAGCCTGAAAAAAAAAAAATGCTTGGCAAAATGGCTCTGAATATTCTTCTCCCGTTCCCAACAACATATTTGTGCGAAACAGGATTCTCAACCTATGCAGCGAAGAAAACAAAATATTGCAATAGACTGGACGCCGAACCTGATATGAGACTTCAACTGTCTTCTATCAAACCTGATATCAACCAATTCATGAAAAATAAAAAAAACCGTTTCATATATCCCATTAGTTAGATTTTTCCTTTTTTAATATCTTCTATTATTGTACGTACCATGTGGTAAAGTAAGCAATAATTAGTAACTGTTACATTGTACTTTCATTATAATTATTAATAAAGAATACACTTTTAAAAACTATTGTTTTATTGTAGGGTTCCATCAAGCATTTTGCTTCCCAAAAGGGTTCCGTCACCAAAAAAGTTTGAGAACCACTGATCTAACTGATCTGATGAAGCCGGAAGGTAGGCACTGGAACTCCGTAATAAAACATTGTGTCGTGTTTGGGCTTATTAGAATTGAAATGAGATGTATTCTGGCAATAAATGATTTTCATTGTAATATGAGGTACCAACATTAAAAAGAGTAAAATAAAAAAAATAAACCGAATTCTAAAGCAAAACAGTAAAAGGATTTTCGTTTTACACCTTAAAACGCATTTAAATGAAATACCGGTTCAGCATTACTCTAAAAAATATCAGATTCGGCAAAATACCATACTAGTCACAGCCGGTAGAGAGGGATGGCGTCGTATCGTGAAGCGTATCATGACGGCCCAGTGTCTCACTGCAACATGCTGGCCACAACCAATTTGCCAAGAGTGTACCGACGAAGAAGAATAAAACACCAGTGTTCATTTTCCTAAATGAATACCGGTATGTATCGCTATACTACAAGCATTTCAGTACGCAAGCCCACCTTTGTTCGCAATCGTTATGTAAATGAGGTTGGAACGATGTAAACACTTCGTAATTCGTATCAAGTGCCGCATAATTGAAGGAAGTGTGCCCGGGTCTTAGTTTTAAGTGTGCCGCAATGGTTTTTAACAAAAGCAAAAGGTTGCTCTTTCTACATTGTTATTTATTTATTTAACCATTAATGCACACACACATAAATAATGGGACAAGAAGAAGATGGAACAGAGAATAGGTACAAAGGTACGCTTATTTCAAAGAAATCTCTTCCAGCATACCTGCAAGAGGAGAGTTGAAAAAAAAATGTAGATGCCGTGTCTAGACGGAAAATAAAAAGAAAACATATCAAACAATTCACTATAAAATGGAATAAATTACACCTAATTAATATATGCTCTCATGTACATGCATACTGTGATCTGCGTGTGTGCGGACTGTGGCTCTGATCACCAGCTTTTAGTCACCGCAATTCGACTTCGGCTGAGAAAACTCCTTAAGCAAGAACGCACACTGATCACGCGCCATGTTGACCTACAAGCCTTCAGAAAAGCGATTGATCATAAAGTGCCTGAATGTTCTCTAAGTAACGCTACTGACCCAAAGGGCACCGGAAGCCTTTGCAAAAAAATATTGTGGAAACTGTGAAAGAAAATATGCTACCTAAACCTACCATGAAGACTTTTATATCTTCGGGAACAGCTGACCTAATTATTCGTAGACGTGAATTAATGGGAAAGGGTCTGACCTTACAGGAAAACAGAAGGTTATATAATCAACTCAGTACAGAGGTCCAGAGAAGTTGCCGCAAAGATTATGACCAGTACATCAATAACATCTGTTGCTGATGTTAGAGATATTTTCCGCAGGGTCAAGGAGTTGTCAAAATCTCGTAGTACGAGAACCTGCACGATCGCAGATGAAGCAGGTAACGTACTCACTGCAAAAGATCAGGTTCTGAAACGCTGGAAACAGTGTTGTGCAAACACTTTATGACACTGGTCAACCTGTCACAAACAGCGCGCAAACAGACTTATCACTACAAAAACCCAAAATTCTGCAGTCAGAGGTCTAACATGCCATTGAATGTCTCAAGGTTAGAAAATCTCCAGGTGTCGTGTGTAGACACCTTTATGATAAGTGACTTAGTATAAATCATGTAGCTTGTCTTTCAATAAACAGTATTTACTCAACATTCGCCTGAGTATCATTTACATCCGTATCCAACATCACAATGGAATTCCAGCCGAATTATTCAAAACTCTAGATTCCAAAGTTGTGAAGCAGATTCTAAGCATCTGCAACACCATCTGGAAGACCAGGAGATGGCCTGAAGAGTGGACAGAGTCCGTGTTCATTCCGTTTTATAAAAAAGGCTCTATCAAAGACTGCAGCAACTACAGGACACTAGCAGTTATCCCACATGTTAGCAAGATACTCCTGTACGTCATCAACAACAGGCTAAAACACTTTCTCGGCCCACAAATTCCAGAAGAACAGGCCGGGCTTGTTAAAGGCAAAGGCACGCGGAAACAAATCCTGAACGTTCGCCAAATTATTGAATAAAGTAGTAAAATAGACACCGACTGTTCAAATGTGTTCTGCATTAAGAAAGGCGTTAGACAGGGATGCATCCTCTCACCTGTGCTCTTCAATGTATATGGAGAGTATATAATCCGGAAAACTCTTGTGGGCTGAGAAAAGGGGTTTGGTTTTGGTGGAAAGCGCATCACCAATCTGCGATATGCAGAGGACACCGTTCTCCTTGCTACAACTTTTGACGACATGAAGGAGATACTGCACAGACTGGAGGTGGAGAGCGACAAATTAGGACTTGCAATAAATGGGCAGAAAACCAAGCTTATGGTGATAGATCGTGCCGTAAAGCTAGCGGGCGCCAATAGTATCCAGAGTTTCGATACCGTGGACAGTTTTATTTATCTGGGCTCTAGTATTAATAATAAGGGCAGCTGCGTTCCGGAAATAAAGCGACGGATAGCCATGGCTAAAGATGCTATGACGCGTCTCCAGAACATCTGGAAAAAACGCATCGTAATTTTCAAAACCAAAGCCCGTTTGGTCAGAGCACTGGTTTTCCCGATTTTTCTCTATGGAGTTGAGACGTGGACAATCCGAGCAAGAGAAAGACAGAGGATAGCTGCATTCGAAATGTGGTGCTAGAGGCGGATGCTCCGAATCCCATGGACAGCCAAAAGCACAAATGTGTCTGTTCTTTCACAACTCAATATCAAGACCCAATTGTCTACGGCTTGCTTATAGCGTATTTAGAAGTCAAAATACGTTGTAAGCAAACCGTAGACAATCGGGTAAAGTAAGTACTTTGGCAATATAATGCGAAGAGGAGATAGCTGCCTTGAAAAGCTAGTCATTGTTGGCAATACCGAAGGAAAGAGAGCAGAAGGCCGGCCGCCAACACGATAATCTGACGAAGTGAAGGAAGCTACGTCCTCAAGCAAATTCCAGCAGGTTGTGATGGCAACTTTGGACCGGAGTCGATGGAGGCAGATTGTCCGATTTAAGGGGTCCAGTGAACACGATCCTCCTCCCCCGGTGGGTTCCCGCATTTTCGAGGCGGGGGGGCTTAGTAACCGTGGCTAGGTCACCCACGGTGAAGCGAAGAGGAACTCGAGGAGGGGCCGCTCGTCAGGGCTTTTGGCAATAAGCCGACGACGTAGCGGCCAACATGTAGGTTGCGGTGCTGCCTGGGCGACATCGCAACTGAGGCGGGCCGCGATGTCGTATGGGGCCTCCCAAACCCATACGATGTCGCGGCTGAGGGTTGGAGGCCGCGGCGGGAGAGGAGTGCCGGTATTGCGGTGCGCCGCTCTCCCTTCCTTCCGCGGCCTGGACGGGGTCGCCACCGTCTGATGGCGGACGCGGTGGGGCCGCAGGGGAAGAGGAGTGTCGGTATAGCGATGGCCGCTCTCCCTATCCTCTGCGGCCGAAAAATGGTAGGTGGCGGGGCCATTGACCTCGACCCGTCACAAGGGGACCACGGGTGCCATACACGGGGTCGTCTGGCACCCATGTGCTGGTTTGGTCCCTGGGGTGGTCACGGCGCACAGCGTGTTCTGGTGCGCCGGGTGATGGGGGGTACTCCCCCGAGGAGGGTCCGGTGACGGACAGCCGCGGCGGGTTCGCGGTGAGTGCTAACGCGTGCCCGTGTTCCCGCCATAAGCGGCACAGGAGGACACCGTGGAGTTTTAGTGGGTTAGACTCCCACATAACTGCGCTATCTCCCCGTGGTAGCGCAGTATGCATGAGCATTTCTCCACGCTAAAAAGAAAAAAAAAATGAAAAAAAAAAGTGGGATCGACTGAACTGACTATAATAAATACTAAATAATATCATAAATAAATACATGATTATTTGCAACTATGACGGAATGGAAAGATTCTTTCACTCTTTTTTTAAAAAACAGCAAGAGTTTTGCAGTCCCTAATGTCTGACGGTAAAGAGTATATTGTTTCAAAATCGTAGTCCTTGATTTTATAATATGCTTTTTTAACAAGGATACGTTTGATGTAGTTTTTGAACCTTCCATCGGTCAGTTCTATAACTGACTTTGGCAACTTGTTATAAAAGCGTATACTGTTTATAAGAAAAGACTTGCTAGTTTTCGTTAATCTGAATTTGGGTATTACAATTTCGTGCTTACTGCGTGTATTTAAATTATGGAAGTCGCTTCTAGTTTTGAAAAGCCCCCGATTTTTACGGACATACAAAATACATTCCAAAATATAAAGTGAAGGTAGAGTCAGTATATCGATCTCTTTAAATTTTTCTCTGAGGGACTCGCGAGGACCCATTTTATAGATTGCGCAGATTGCCCTCTTTTGTAGGATGAAAATTGAGTCAACGTCTGATGCTGATCCCCACAGCAGAATGCCATAAGACATAATACTGTGGATATAAGCATAGTACACTAACCTAGCTGTAGCTACATCGGTTAGCTGCCTTATTTTCCTTACTGCATATGCAGCCGAACTTAACCTACCCGAAAGAGTTCTAATGTGCGCGCCCCACTGCAATTTTGAATCGATAGTAGTCCCTAAGAATACAGTTTCTTAGTATGAAAAAGGTAATTCTTCAATGTGTCTCTGAATCGAGTGACAATGTGATTTATTTTGGACGATGCACGATTTCACTATAACATTAGAACCTTACAGAATGTTATTTATAGTTGTATATTCTTGCATGTATTGCAACGAGTGTGACTATTTTTACAAGGTTTTATGTAACTTGCAATGTATGTATTTATGTGTGTTCGGGTCAAATCTTGCAACTGAATTTTAAAACAGTTATCCTCCACCGATTAAGATGAAATTTTACATACACGTCTAGTTTGGATGACAATGCGTGGTTAGTGATGTCATTCTAAATCCAATATGGTGGACGGCCCAAGATGGCGGACTTGTTGTTTTTTGTGCACTGCCATGATATGGGTATCAAATGAAAGAGTTTTCTAAAAAGAATAGAAAAAAAGCTTGTTTAAAAGAAGATTTTTAATGAATAATTGTTTAGCTGTATATAGCCTTCTCACACGCAGAAAACTTATAGATTTCCGGAAAACTAATATATATTTACCTAATTGTACTAGGTACTTGTTCGTTCTCAAGTGTTTAACACAATCTTGAAAGAATCATTTATTCAAAATCGGTTGATAAAATCAGCAAATTTTCGGTTAAATCATTCATCATTCAATCTGAAAAAGTCTCTAAAGTGATTATAAGACTTTGTAATCAGCAGTATCCTTAATTGTTTCCAAGGCATCGTTACCGCGTTACACCAGTCTCAACACCTCCTAATGAGTTTCCCTCGTTTTAACGAGCTAATAATTTTCATTTTTTTTTATTTATTTACGAGCCAGGTCTTGACCTCAATCTCACCAGATGAAAAGCAATAGATGCCTACGATGGAACGAGCGTGCCTAGAAAATCTCACCAGATGAAAAGCAATAGATGCCTACGATGGAACGAGCGAGCCAAGAAAATCTCACCATATAAAAAGCAATAGATGCCTACGATGGAACGAGCGAGCCTAGAAAATCTCACCAGATGAAAAGCAATAGATGCCTACGATGGAACGAGCGAGCATAAAAAATCTCACCAGATGAAAAGCAATACATGTCTACGATGGAACGAGCAAGCCTAGAAAGCGTCATCGATTCACTATTATCATAAAGGCTGACCGGTTATAGGTGGTAAAGAACACATACAAGTTTGACTACTAAAGCGTTAGCCTTGAAATAGTCCATAATATTGTTTATTTCAGCCCTGTCTGCTAACATTGCAAGTTTTTTTATTGTTTCTGCATCCTTTATACTATCTGCATATCGTCTGTACATATTGTTCCTTTCTATTTGCATCACAAGTTCACAGTATACAATCTACCTCAATACTCAAAGACAAATTGTGTTTTTAGCGATTTGATTACGACTCCGACACCCCCTAACGAGACTGCCTCGTTTTAACAAATTAATAATTTTCATTCTGAAATTTTCACTTAGTCTCGCATAGATTAAGGGCGCTGTTGATTTTGTTGCCCAAACAAAATGAGTGTAATTGCTTTTAATGAAACTTCTAATTAGGCGTTTAAAATGTTTGTGTTGATTTTAAAAGATTGATAGAGCTGTTTGGTATATGGATTTTAAATTCTGGGCTTTTTCATTATGTGGTGTGTGTAGACTTCTAAAGACAGTATTTAAGGAGTAGAAATGTAAGGATCGTTAGCTGGTTGCGTTCTGTAGTTTTCACCTCTATGGGACAAAGGCGTAAGTATGTGTATGCATTATAGATATTGATTTTTTTAGGTTGTGAGGTTTTTGGCACCGTTGGCAAAGTAGTAATACACTCCGTATACTTCGCCTGGTAGTCTCCTTCCAGGATGGCCTAAGACTACGTCACGATAAGTGTTACCATTGATTTTCTTTTCAGAAAATTTGGGTTATTTCTTATGTAGTTAATGAAAATAAAATAAATTACTAACTAGCTTAACTATTTAGCAACTCATGTGATTTATCTATTTAATGTTAAATTAATTTATATATTGAATTATTCGTTCATAATTGCTTTATTAAGTAAAAAAATGCTTTTTGCTCGGGTAATTCAATCACACACAGTGGCAACACAATGAATTGACAAGTGTCATACTGACAACTCGCCATTTCATCGCTATTGTCGTGTCACTCACATCTATAATGTTGTTTCGCTCGGTGAGCAAAATACTGTGGCTCCCAAACATTTGTGGTGAACCCGTGAACTATGAAAGATACAGAAGGAAAATTGTTAATTGTTCCGTACTAAACTGTAAAAACAGAGGTATAAAATACGGAGTAATAAGGTTTTTTTCTTTTCCCAACGACAAGACGCTATCATATGCTTCAATATTGCAACTAACTTCAACTAAAAGAACTGTTAGGTGCCCTTCTACATATTATTTCATTTATCTACGCGTTTTAAATTTCATAATTTAAGGCATAGTTGTGTCAATACGGCTGTACGCCCGAACTTAACCTAATTCGTTTTTGACTTATTTTAGACAAGTCAAGTTTTGTGAGTTTTCGTCCCTAACTAAATTAAGTTGGTCCATTTTGTCACGACGCAGCGTGTGACTTTCACAACATTTGTTTTGTCAGAGACATTGTATACCAAGACCTTAGACCAAATAAAAGCTGGTTAAAACTACGCCTTGCCGTATACATACATAATTACACGTACAACTAAACTACGCCTTAGCTTGTCAGTCGAGCTCTCAGATCAAATAAAAAACTCGACAGACAAGCTAAGGCGTAGTCTCGTTCCGTGTCTCAGTAGCCGTGGCTTGGTCACCCACGGTGAAGCGAAGAGGAACCCGAAGAGGGGCCGCTCGTCAGAGCGGTTTATTCCCATCGGCCACCCTCGAATTGCCACCCCGGTGGTCGATGGGAATTATTTAGTGAAATCTGCCACCTTCCTTTATTCCCATCTGCCACCGGGGTGGTGGATGGCACTAACTAGTGGCGTTTGCCACCCCGGAGGTCGATGGGACTTATTTAGTGAAATCTGTCATCTTCCATTATTCCCATCTGCCACCGGGGTGGGGGTCGATTCTCATGACATTTGTCACATAAAAGTGAATGTTGATGCTGTGACCGGTTTACTTTGTTACTTGGGTTTATTCCCATCTGCCACCCTCGAGTTGCCACCCCGGTGGTACCCTGATAAAGAAGCTAAGCAACATGGGCATCCGTGGTGACGTCTTGAGGTTGTTCTCTTTTGACACAAGCAGTAGTTTTCAATAATTATCTGTTTAGGTGGGTAAACGGAAAAAAAATTCGAATGATTATTCCTTTTTTTTTAGTTTTTAAGGTTCATGTTTATGAACCTTGAAAACTTTCTTGATATTTTTTCTATTCACCCCACAATTTCTATACACCCCGTTTTACGGTCATGAGAATCGACCACCCGACTACACTTATGAAGGTAGCAGATGGGAATAAACCGGCAAACGCCACTAGTTAGTGCCATCCATCACCCCGGTGGCAGATGGGAATAAAAGAAGGTGGCAGATTTCACTAAATAATTCCCATCGACCACCGGGGTGGCACTTTGGGGTGGCCGATGGGAATAAACCGTCACGGCTATGGCCGATTAAGCCGACGACGTAGCGACCTTGTTGGTCGCTACGTCGTCGGCTTAATCGGCCGGTTGCGATGCCGCTTGGCAACAGGTGACAATGCATCTGAGGCGAGCCGCGATGTCATATGGAGCGTCCCATACGATATCGTAGAGGAGTGCCGGTATTACATTAAAAAAAAATTAGCTTGGCTTTGTCTAATATACAAAAGACGAACACAAATATTGAGAGCTCGGTTGCCTTTCTGACAGCGCAAAACAAGGACATGCTAAGTAAAATTGACCTTTTGGAAAAGCAGGCAGTCAAGGACAGAGATTATATAGCGGTCTTGGAAGACAAAATTGAAGATATGCAAATGTCGAATCGAAAGTCAAATTTTCAATTGAAAAACGTGCCGAAGACGAGTGGAGAAACAAAAGAGGATCTGATTGGGATGGTACTCTCACTCTCTAAAACTGTTGACTGCAGAATTGAGAAAAGTGGAATCAAAGATATTTACAGAGTGAGTAGCAAGAAGGAAGAACGAAATAGCCCCATCATTGTGGAAACCTCTTCGACGCTTTTGAAGACTGAACTGCTCCAGATGTGTAAGTCTTTTAATACTTAACACCAAACTAAGCTTTCTGCAAAACATGTTGGATGCCGCACAAATACAGAAACTCCCATCTTTGTGTCGGAGCAGCTGACTGCGAAAGGCGCTCGTCTACACTTTCTTGCGCGAGACCTAGTAAAATCCAAGAAATTTAAATTTTGCTGAACGGCTTATGGCAAAGTATACCTAAAGAAGGACGAAACATCACATAGAGTATTAGTCAAGCCAGAAGCGCAGATCCACCAGCTGACACAAGGAGCATGACTGGGCCAAAAACATTTGCCCGATTATGTTCGCTCTGTGATGAGGAGGGATGAAACGCATGTTACTTAAAAGAGGTATGAATATAAACGTGGATGGAGAGGGAGGGGATGGCCAAAGAAAAGATGGATTGACTGTGTGAGGACTGATATGAAAGAAAAGGGAGTCAGTGATGGCGTGACGGAAGACAGGACGGTATGGAAGAAGAAAACGTGTTGCGCCGACCCCAAGTGTCATGGGGCGATGGCAGGAAGATGATTATGACTTGTAGATAGGTTCTCGTTTGAACTAAACAGAGTACTACCTCATAATGACTTGAGGATACAAGTTCTTTGTGGCATCATGAACAAACCGAGTCAAATTCGTGAAAATGAATTTTCATTGTGCAACGTTTGAGCGTGGTATTGATTAAATTCTTTCTCCACTATATCAGCAACCCTTATCAATTCTTTGCAAGGGTAAATCAGTATACCCCTCGACACAAAAAAAAAAACAATCATAGGCACCGCTAATTTTTTTTATTTTTTTGTCTGGGGTAATGCTCATGCATAATATACTACCACGGGGAGAGAGCGCAGTCATGTGGTACTTAGGGCATGAATATCGGAATCTCGTAATATCGGCATCTCGGAACGAAATTCGCGATAATTCAATTCCGATACTGAGTGGTCCAATATCGGAATCTCGGAATCAGAAAAAAACCTATATATTGGCTCTTTTGAAGCGCCGAACGCGATAGCGTGGTTAAACCCATTGACTACTGTGATTAGCAGTGATCGGATAATTGGGCACTTATTTACTTAAACTGATTCCCAGATTTACAGTCCTGATATTGCTAGAAACGTTACCTATAAGATTAAATACACAACTTCATAGAACCCGTTGTAACAATTATATTTTCATTGAATAACGCTTAGGTTCTGGGAATCCGCTAGATGCCGACGCTAGACGCATTGCATCGGTTAATGTTGTGACACTTAGCGAAGGCTTATGTTCAGGAGTGGACGTCTTTCAACTGAAATGATGATGATGATGAACGCATAGATACCTTCATACTTTTGAGAAGGCTGTTTCGGAACAAATATCAATCCTTGTTAAACTTTCTCTCAAATTTATATTGTGTAATTATATAAAAACATCAATAAATTAAAGCTTAATATTTTTTAGCTTCTATTAATTACAACAAATTAGTCTATCCGATCACCAATCTGTTGGATCGATGTACTACTTGAATACATTATCAATTATTTTGTTGATATTCCATTCATTTTGAATATATTAACGAAGGCATAATTATATTTTACCATTGCTATATTTTATTAAGTTTATTAAAGGTAGTTGTTTTACGAAATAAGTTTATCTCGGCATTCCAGGATTCATTTAACTTAAATAATAATGATCAAGTTGTACTCATAAAAATCAATACGGCAATCGTCGATCACTACGATGCCTATTCCAATCAATGTACAATAATAATTCTCCTGATTAGAAAGCATCAAATGAAGAAGAATATGCTCAGAATTTATTCTAGTCTATTAAAAAACAATGGACTTAATAGGAATAAGCAGAAATAATATTTAAATATTTTGCTAGACATCTCCTCTATCCCATGGATTTGGCTAATGATACTTATACAGAACTTATATATCATTATTACTCACTAATCGGGGCTAACAACAAACATTTAATTTCTGTTTTTATTTGCATTGACCTTTTTTCAGAAAGGCATGACCTAGTTATTCTTCTTTGGGCATAAATGTAAAGTTTGGTTAAATAAGCGTCCGATTATCCAGCCATTGCTGATTAGAGAGGGACACAATAGAAAATATTAGAAAGTCTCGGCATAAAGGTTTTCATTTATTGTACTTAATCCAATATCATACCAAATTTGTACAAAAAAAACAAAAAAAATGCGCGATGTCTAACGAAAGAGCGCAATTCCGATAGTAATAACGGAATTCCGATATTAAGATCTTATATCGGAAATCAATATCGGAATTAATAACCTTCCGATATTACATGCCCTATGGTACTCCAGCCCACTAAAACTCCACGGTGTCCTCCTGTGTCGCTTATGGCGGTAACACGGGCACGCGTTAGCAATCACCAAAGGTTGTCTTGAAAAGATCGCTTTTAGCGATAAGGCTGCCCATTGTGTCACCCAGTGTAATTTTGTCTTCATCTATACTTTCTGTAACTTATATGGTGTACATAATAAAGAGTATTTTATTCTATTCTATTCTAATCTATTCTATTCACCGTGAACCCTCCGCGGCTATCCGTCACCAGACCCCCCTTTGGGGTGTGCCTTCCATCACCGGCGTACCAGAACACATTGCACGCCAAGGCCACCCCAGAGACCACATGGGCGCCAGACGACCCCGTGTATGGCACCCGTGGTCCCCCTGTGACGGGACAGGCCACTTTTCGGCCGCAGGGGAGGTCAGTATTTCCTGCGGCCGAAAAGTATCCTGTCCGTCCCACCGCGTCCGCAATCAGACGGTGGCGAGCCCGTCTAGGCCGCGTAATGTAGGGAGAGCGGCGCACCGTATTTTTTTATTTATTTCATAATCAACAGGTTTTACATAAAAGTTGTAGAGGACCTCTTTTAGGTATGGATATACCTGTACCAGAGGACCTCACTCTTCCATATCCAAACATAACTTAAAGAGCCTGTTAACAACATAATTATAATGAAAATAAAAATCAAAACGAAAGTTAAAACGGAATTACATAAAATGAGAAATTAAATTAAATAATAATGAATAAAATAAAGGTAAAATTGAATAACTTAACATAAAATAATTTATAATTAATGAAATAAAGTTTTTTGTTAAGTTATAATTATTTTATGTTAAGTTATTCAATTTTACCTTTATTTTATTCATTATTATTTAATTTAATTTCTCATTTTATGTAATTCCGTTTTAACTTTCGTTTTGATTTTTATTTTCATTATAATTATGTTGTTAACAGGCTCTTTAAGTTATGTTTGGATATGGAAGAGTGAGGTCCTCTGGTACAGGTATATCCATACCTAAAAGAGGTCCTCTACAACTTTTATGTAAAACCTGTTGATTATGAAATAAATAAAAAAATACGGTGCGCCGCTCTCCCTACATTACGCGGCCTAGACGGGCTCGCCACCGTCTGATTGCGGACGCGGTGGGACGGACAGGATACTTTTCGGCCGCAGGAAATACTGACCTCCCCTGCGGCCGAAAAGTGGCCTGTCCCGTCACAGGGGGACCACGGGTGCCATACACGGGGTCGTCTGGCGCCCATGTGGTCTCTGGGGTGGCCTTGGCGTGCAATGTGTTCTGGTACGCCGGTGATGGAAGGCACACCCCAAAGGGGGGTCTGGTGACGGATAGCCGCGGAGGGTTCACGGTGAATAGAATAGATTAGAATAGAATAGAATAAAATACTCTTTATTATGTACACCATATAAGTTACAGAAAGTATAGATGAAGACAAAATTACACTGGGTGACACAATGGGCAGCCTTATCGCTAAAAGCGATCTTTTCAAGACAACCTTTGGTGATTGCTAACGCGTGCCCGTGTTACCGCCATAAGCGACACAGGAGGACACCGTGGAGTTTTAGTGGGCTGGAGTACCATAGGGCATGTAATATCGGAAGGTTATTAATTCCGATATTGATTTCCGATATAAGATCTTAATATCGGAATTCCGTTATTACTATCGGAATTGCGCTCTTTCGTTAGACATCGCGCATTTTTTTTGTTTTTTTTGTACAAATTTGGTATGATATTGGATTAAGTACAATAAATGAAAACCTTTATGCCGAGACTTTCTAATATTTTCTATTGTGTCCCTCTCTAATCAGCAATGGCTGGATAATCGGACGCTTATTTAACCAAACTTTACATTTATGCCCAAAGAAGAATAACTAGGTCATGCCTTTCTGAAAAAAGGTCAATGCAAATAAAAACAGAAATTAAATGTTTGTTGTTAGCCCCGATTAGTGAGTAATAATGATATATAAGTTCTGTATAAGTATCATTAGCCAAATCTATGGGATAGAGGAGATGTCTAGCAAAATATTTAAATATTATTTCTGCTTATTCCTATTAAGTCCATTGTTTTTTAATAGACTAGAATAAATTCTGAGCATATTCTTCTTCATTTGATGCTTTCTAATCAGGAGAATTATTATTGTACATTGATTGGAATAGGCATCGTAGTGATCGACGATTGCCGTATTGATTTTTATGAGTACAACTTGATCATTATTATTTAAGTTAAATGAATCCTGGAATGCCGAGATAAACTTATTTCGTAAAACAACTACCTTTAATAAACTTAATAAAATATAGCAATGGTAAAATATAATTATGCCTTCGTTAATATATTCAAAATGAATGGAATATCAACAAAATAATTGATAATGTATTCAAGTAGTACATCGATCCAACAGATTGGTGATCGGATAGACTAATTTGTTGTAATTAATAGAAGCTAAAAAATATTAAGCTTTAATTTATTGATGTTTTTATATAATTACACAATATAAATTTGAGAGAAAGTTTAACAAGGATTGATATTTGTTCCGAAACAGCCTTCTCAAAAGTATGAAGGTATCTATGCGTTCATCATCATCATCATTTCAGTTGAAAGACGTCCACTCCTGAACATAAGCCTTCGCTAAGTGTCACAACATTGACCGATGCAATGCGTCTAGCGTCGGCATCTAGCGGATTCCCAGAACCTAAGCGTTATTCAATGAAAATATAATTGTTACAACGGGTTCTATGAAGTTGTGTATTTAATCTTATAGGTAACGTTTCTAGCAATATCAGGACTGTAAATCTGGGAATCAGTTTAAGTAAATAAGTGCCCAATTATCCGATCACTGCTAATCACAGTAGTCAATGGGTTTAACCACGCTATCGCGTTCGGCGCTTCAAAAGAGCCAAAATATAGGTTTTTTTCTGATTCCGAGATTCCGATATTGGACCACTCAGTATCGGAATTGAATTATCGCGAATTTCGTTCCGAGATTCCGATATTACGAGATTCCGATATTCATGCCCTAAGTACCACATGACTGCGCTCTCTCCCCGTGGTAGTATATTATGCATGAGCATTACCCCAGACAAAAAAATAAAAAAAATTAGCGGTGCCTATGATTGTTTTTTTTTTGTGTCGAGGGGTATACTGATTTACCCTTGCAAAGAATTGATAAGGGTTGCTGATATAGTGGAGAAAGAATTTAATCAATACCACGCTCAAACGTTGCACAATGAAAATTCATTTTCACGAATTTGACTCGGTTTGTTCATGATGCCACAAAGAACTTGTATCCTCAAGTCATTATGAGGTAGTACTCTGTTTAGTTCAAACGAGAACCTATCTACAAGTCATAATCATCTTCCTGCCATCGCCCCATGACACTTGGGGTCGGCGCAACACGTTTTCTTCTTCCATACCGTCCTGTCTTCCGTCACGCCATCACTGACTCCCTTTTCTTTCATATCAGTCCTCACACAGTCCATCCATCTTTTCTTTGGCCATCCCCTCCCTCTCCATCCACGTTTATATTCATACCTCTTTTAAGTAACATGCGTTTCATCCCTCCTCATCACATGACCATACCTGGACAAACGGTTTCCTTTCAACTTTTCTGTCACTGGCGCCACTTTCAAACTTGCTCTAATATACTCATTTCTCACTTCATCCATTCTCATCACTTCGCACATCCATCTCAACATTCTCATCTCATTCTATCTACGCGTGAGGAAACTAAATAAAACCAATGCAATCAATTAAAAAAGAAGCTAAGTAAACATATACAAAAAGTATCAAATACGTAGATTTATTAAAAATTATAAAAATTTAGTACCTATTGTTTTATACCCAGCTGTCACGGGAAGAGAATACCATGACTTAAGCAACCACGCTGAGGGCTATCCCCTATGGGATACGAACCTCGGCTCAGGGGCTTCGGAAGTACCTACGTGGTAAAGAACCGACAAGAACACACTGCTACTAATTAACCTAATGACCTTAGCTAATCGTTGGCGAATATTACCTTATTTCTTAACTTAATCGCGGTTCAGGATTCAGCTAAAATTGAACATCGCCATCTATCGGCACAACGTGCAACTACTTGCTCAAACAGATGTGTGTGCCAATTTTTTTTCTTTCTTATTAGCTTATTTTGCTTGTGTGCTCCATCTGCGTACATATACCTAAATGTTATTTCTCCGTTTATACTACGATAAACCGGTTCAGTTTAAACCCTGCCACGTGCAAGAGATTGTGCAACCTTCGTGTCCTAGGAAATAGAGTTCTACACTGGTTCTACATTGTCTAATAGACAGAAACTTCAACACAATAGTAGATATGCTGTCACTTCGTATGCTGTCGAGCCGTAGAGGTTTAAACAATAAGGTAAGTATTTAAAGGTGTTCTGAAAATTAATTAGTAACCTAATGAAAAAAAAAACTACTGAACATCTTCAGACATTTTCACATTTGTGCCTATTTCCCCCCCAATATTTAAAACTCTTCGCCCGAGACGCGCGACTGAGCCACCGTGCTTCAGTCGCGCGTCACGGTCTCGAGGAGTGTGTTCACGCACGAGGCCGAGACATGTGTCGCTCACAAACTCTCCTCGATTTCAGTCGTTAAAATAAATTAAATTGTTAAAAATTATTATTCCACATTGCAATGGAAAGCCAAGTTATCAAATTACTATTGGAGGAAGAAGAATACGATGATATGAAATTAAATTATCTGCTAAATACAGGTCTTCGGGTCCCAAGCCAGGAGTTAAACACCGGGGCCCATTAGCAGTGTGGGAGTCCTGGACCCTATCTGAACCTGTACCCACGAAACTGCCGTGCTGTAACGCAGCAGTGGAAAGCTAGGGATTTGCTCTTTATTGGGAGATATCCTGGTACCTATCTGCCAGATGGAAAAGTGGTACTAATAAAACAATTAGTTCACTCTTACCTGAGATTCCCGCGGTGATCCTCTGGGCTCGCTCAATCACGCGCCTGGCCGAGGGTTTTAGGACAATATATATATAATAAAGGACAATGATTGGATGGGTCCACCAACGCGTTCTGAGCCGGGCTCCGGCTTCCGGCAGACACACACGCGTTTACTTTTCACGCGTTACTTGAAATATATTCAAAACCACCTTCGCGGACGCCCCACAAACCGATTACGAACGGCGGGCGCAATTAGCAATTACAAATCATCGAAAGCTCGATTAGCTTATCAAATCAAAAGACACCGAATTTCTCGTGTGCTCATTACAAATTTTCTTTCTACACCCTCAAGTGTCATCTGTCCAATCGTTGACAGCCCACCGACACGGTGTTGCAAGTAAATATAAAAAAATCGGGACGAAACATTATCCTTATAAAAAAAAACAAAGATTTGCTATCAACGAATCATATACAATTTCAGGCCAAAAATACCGTTCTCAATATGGAAGAAAGAAGAAAAAATGGTTATTTAATTTTTAAATGACAAAATGTTCGGGAATTTCGAGCGTGATGTGTGACACCACTCGTCCATGAGCGAGACCGACTAGCGATCTTGTGTCGCGTGTCACGTTCGCGAGTCGCCGTCGTGGTGACGTGCGCGAACTCACTCCCATACCCACCCAACAGATTGCGCGTCACCTACCTCGGTTGCGTGTCTCGGTTTCGCATCGCGGGCGCGCGGTGATCTCACATCTTTACACACTCACAAATCTTAAAGCCAATACGATAGTGTGGCTTTTAACTGTAAAGAATATAAATTATTTATTTAACTATACCAATAGGTAGGTTTGGAACTTATATTTTTACTACTAGTTACATGATACACAACTAAAATATTGTAGAAACTAGCTTATAATCTATCATGAATCCTTTTCACGCACAATTTACGAAGAATCATCATCGTAGTAGATTGGTGAAAGCTAGGTAATAATCAGTACATTAAAATGTACTGACATCTTCTTCAACTATCAACTACCTTTCACCAATATTTCTTTCCTTTGATAACCTGTTTTCTAAAAATGTTAAATTCAAAACATAAGTCCCTAATGTCTAAAAAAATTGGATTCAAAACATAAGACCTTAATTACAACGGTCCATAAAATATACCTTCCGTAGTAAGCCCTTTTAATTTGCATTTCATTTAAATCAACGTCGACACTGGGCCCTAAATTAGAAGCAAATTACACAGTCCTGTTGAAAATTAATTAAAGCAAAAGTATCATTAAACCTGCAACTAATTGGGGGACATGTATTTTGGAAACTTATGGTTAAATACTGTTAAGCCGATTTTTTATTCCAATTCTCGTTGGGTATATTCTTAAAAAGTTTTTATGACTAAGGGCCGGTTTCTGAGTTAAGTAAAGCAGCAATAATCAGTTGAGTATTGTCAAATAATTTAGGAAGCGTTTGAGAATTTTACGTTTCACAATTGAGAATCTACCTAGATCAGTTAGGTAAGTACCTACATAAGTATGGACCTGTCCATACTTATGTAGGTACTTACCAGTTCCATTCCCTTTCTCTTTCACCCCTACGTTCCATTTTACAAAAGAAAGACGAGACATCACAAGATTGCATAACATTTACTAATATAAATTTTATACAGCTATTAAAAGTACGTTAGTATTAAAATATTTCATTCAAGATTTAAAAAAACAAGTTATTAAAAATGTTATAATCTTTAATATCTTGATTTTTCATATTTAAGCAATTTAATAGATACCTGTTTGAAATGTACACAACCTTATTATGAAACTATGCAATGGATCGTAGGCACTAGTCAATTACTTCAAGATTGTCATGGCAACCGTATTTATTTTGTCAATGATATCGAAAGAAAAAAATATCTAATATAATTTGTTATTGCCAAAATCAAGAATTGAAGCTTATAATTATTAGAAGTGAATGTGTTCAGAGCGAGCAGTTGCTGGTTCTTGTGATATCTCATAGAACTACAGAATATTTTACTCAGAATTTCACAAGATCTCTCAAGAGGTAACAGAACCGACACACACACAGAATTCGTGCATCTGCATTGGAATCTGATAGTAATTGTGATTAACCAACAAATGTGGACTTTTGTTATGAAATTTTTAATGAGTGACCTGGGTTTTCAAGACGGCTGGCTTTGCAAGCCATCGAAAATCCTCCGAAGGAACTCCAAGAAAGGAAGGAAGGCCATTGGACATGTGTCGGAAATTATGAAGAAGGACTGTGTTTTAATATATTTTAACGGACAATATAATATCTGCCTACTTATTTTGTAAAATAATAAATAAATTATCATGTTGTTTTTATCTTTATTGTACTGATACCAAAATAGTCAAAAGCCAAATTCTGTACACATTTTCATCGTTGTAACCTTTTCTTGTGTTGTGGATCCTACTAATATTCTATATAGGTATGAAAGTCTGCATGTTTGGATATTTATTAATCACACCTCAATGGTTGAACGTATTTGGTAGTATATAATTTGGAATACAATTACACAATGACTAAAAAAATAAAATAATTTAATAATAATAAATAAATATAACAAAATAGATATAATAATAAATTAACGGAATAACAAAGCCTTTTATTCAAAACTGTAGTCTATACAATACATCATAACAGTTTATAAAAAGTCTCTAATCTCAGTGTGCCTCTTGGCAAAGGCCTCCACTAAGAGTTTCCACTGGGGTCTCTCCTGAGCTACTCGCCTTCACAACAGCGCGCCATCGCTTACACTTTGTGCCTACATCTTGGACCAGAAGTCTTTCCCATTTCCCATATCCATTTTAGACACTGTCTTCCATGGCTTCTTTTCCCATCTCTTGGGTACCAGTTTGTCACTGCTTTTCTGCATTTCTTTTGGTTATCGCGAATCGTTTATGACCGGTCCATCTTCACTTTTCACATAGTTCCTGAAGGATAACTCTCGGTTTTCGCGAAGGAAAAGCCACTGGCGACTACAAAGACAAAAACTGGCACTTTTAAATATTTTTGTTGAAGATCTCACTCATCATCATCATCATTTCTGCCGAAAGACTGCTGGATACAGGCCTTCCCTAAGCGTCACCACATTAACCTGTGCGTCTTACATACAACGGATTTCCGCGATCTCAACCAGGTCATCGGTCTACAGAGGCTTCCCTTCTGCTACGTATTCCGCCACGCGGTCGCCATTCCAGAACTTTTCAGCCCCATCGACCATCCGTTCTTCGAGCATCTCAGATCTATCAGGCGTGAAATACTGGCATCCAATCTAATGTTTTCGATAATTTAGGTCGAACACTCTAAGGAAGACAAGGATGTATCTTCATCACTCGTTTTATAAGTTTTATATATTATTTTGTATTTATTTCGCTTGATTAACGTTTAAGCAAAGGCTTGTCAACTATCAACTGCCAAATGTAACCTGTGTAGCCAGATTTGACGAGCCCGACGACTACTATTCACTAAAACCAAGAAACATTCTACGAAACGTAAATTTCCATTGTTGCCTTGAACACACTAGAAGCTTTTTGAAACATTTTTCAACATTTCTTTATTTTCCCTCATGTGTTGTCGCGACTGAAGTATAATTAAAATAGTGATGAACTGTTAAAAGCATTTTGATTTCCAGTTATTTTCATCATTCCTGAGGATTAGACATTCTTATTCCGAAATCGCCTAAAATAGCCCCATGTTTTTTTAAGGTACCTAATTGGCAACCAGTCGCCGATCGTAAAACATGATCCCCTCGGCTACCCTTCCGATTCTAAGCCTAAATGGCGAAAAGTCGCCCAATCTGGCTACACTGATTATGTAGCGTTGACAACGGTTTGAGAATTTGAGAATGATCAAATGTGTTTTCTCAGTTGTGAAACCCAATTGAACGTCAATGAAGGTTTTTTGTATGACATAAGGTATACTTTGGCATGAATTGACTACGTATACTCAAACCTTGCTCAGCATTGCAGAAATCTTAAACTGGCAGATGATCAAGGCTGACAGATGCTTAAATCGAGATCAGCACATACTTAGCGTCGAATACTTAACTCAGAAACCGGCCCTAAGCTTGATAATCTGCACTGTTAACATTACGATTTTTGTCTTATTGATACGTAAAACCAGGTAACTGTCGGTCCATGCAAATTAAACTATTTTCGCATTTCTTCAAGGTAGATGTGCAGTAAAATTTCGCCTGTTTTATTAAAGTGCCATGTAATAGGGAGCAGACTATCGATTTCCAATCGAATCACCCTTCAGTGCATCAAGGGAGATAGCGGATCCTTAATGATAGTGTTAGGCCCATACCCACTTCTCCCTGTATCTCTCTCACATTCAGGCGTGGTTTCGTCTGAGATCAACGTAACTTCATAATATCAGATGGTCACGGGCAACAGACTGTAGACAGTAAAACATGGCTTGACCATTGTATACACGCGATTAACCAATAAAATTTTCAGCCTAGCTTAAATAGAAATAACCTCAGAATAACCATAACAAACCTAATAAACGTACACAGACAGCCCACTTTGTACGGGCGGCTATAATGACGAGGAATTAGCCGCCTACGACATCCTGGGATGCGAGACCGTGGCTTACCAGCGTGCAGAAATCATCAGAACTGTGAGGTCGCTCCGCGAAGCCTGTGAAGCCCCCAGGTAGCTTCTGTGCTTTTAAGTGGAGCTAGGCTGCCTATTTTGGCCAGAAACCCCACGCAGAACGAACCAAATGGGAGTCTATCTAGATAGATAGACTAAATGATAGACTTGTGCCCGGGCTATTATTGAAATACTGGGAAAACCCAATAACACTTTATCTGACCCGGGAATAGAATCCAGGACCTCATGCCCCTCGCGAAGGAGGAGGCGGAACGCGTGAAGGAGACACAGCGGAGATGCCCTCACGCCCCTAGCCACCGCAGGAGACGTCCTGGGCGTCGGAAGTCGCAAGAAGATTCCCAGCCACCGTGGGCGGGGGGTTGCGGACGGCGAGTAGCGGTAGCTCGCCGTCCGATAATGACCAGGCCCGAGTCGGGGTCGGGGTCGCTAGGGCCGATGCCTGTCTGGATCGCGGAAAAATTGAAAAAGAGTTACCGCGGCCCTGGCTCAAGAAACTGAAGGAACACCGGTGGGTTTTAGTCAGTAAAACTCTGAAACGCTCTTCTGCTTCACCCAGAGCGGGAAAATTCATTGGATGAATTCTTAACCAAAAAGAAAATAAAGTCCTCATGCCCAGAAGTAGGTAATGGCAGCCGCTTGTTACTTGTGACTAGCGAAGCTGTTTAATAATACTACACCCGTAAATGTATTCTTATTCTTAAAACGTTGACATAATATCTTAAGAGGAAATGTGAGCAGAGAGCTTCGACTGACCCTTCTCTATACTATCTTGCATAATTCTAATTCTCTTCAATACCTTCGTGAACGCTTTGAATACCTCGTGCCGAGAGGTAAACCCTGTCGCACTGTCACTTCTCTTCTCCTTCGTCCTACACGACACACTTCCAGCCGCTATGATGGCTCGTTCCCTGCTACAGCAGTGCGTCTCTGGAAATATCTTCAACACTCCCTACGCGACAGCCCTTCTCTGCGGACCTTCAAGCAGCGCAAAGAACTGAATTTCCTTAGTAAAAATCATAACTCAAGGTTTGGCTCTCGCCAGTTCCTCCTCCAGTATTGGGAAAATTTAAAAGAATGAAATAGATATAAATATTATGTTGTGCGTTGTCAAATTTGTACACTAGGCCTCTGTTGACAGCGCAATTTTGAGCATTTTTGAAGGTTTCTAAAGATAATGTATCAGCAAAGGGGCACAGTTTATATATTTTTTTTCAGTTTATCGAATATCTTTTAAATTGTTTCAATATTGGAGGAGCAAATAGGCGAGAGCCAATCCTCGAATTATGAATTTTTACTTAGCACATTCAGTCGGATGTCTGCGAATTCATTACCTCTTAAGGCTCCCCAATTTACTGCAAACTACCTAAATCAATTACGAACATTGACCCTTCACCATCACGTCTAAACGGCCAACAATCACGACCACTTAACTAAATCAGCAACATTCCATTGGCAAACAATCACGGACGCGCGGTTTCCCGACACGGCCAATTTGCTATGAAGGAGTGAACGCCCGATTGACACACATTTGCATGACAAAGCCCCGTGATGGCCGTTCGCCTGACGTAGCGAATCACGGTGACGAAATGACGTGACATACGAAACGGTCACTGGAGTTTCGCATTTTTCCCGCCGGCCTATGACCTTTTACAGTTTCGTTTGGTCTCGATTTTATTTTTTGTGTTTTGTATGTCGATGCTATTTTGATTTTTGTGTATGTGTTTGGAGCCTGTTGTTTTGTACGCGATAGGGAGATTTTTCCTGCCCGATTAACTGCGGCTTTGGGTTCATTTTATTTGCATACGGTTAGTTAATATTCCTTAAGATTTCATGGAATACAAGCACAAAGGCGGACTTAATGCCATAAGCGTTATCTACCTGTCAACCAAGTGTGGTGAAAAATAACATGACACACAAAATTATAGTTCGTACTTATACGTTAATAATTTATTCATTAAAAAATCTTTTTTTTAAACATACTTTTTTTCGTATTCTTCTCAGCAAACCCTTTCATTTGATACCCGTATCATGGCAGTGCACAAAAAATAACTAATCCACCATCTTGGGCTGTCCGCCATATTGGATTTAGAATGACGTCACTTACCTATCCATGCATTGTCATCCAAACTAAACGTTTAAGCTAAATTTCATCTTATTCGGTGAAGGATAACTGCTTCAAAATTCAGTTGCAAGATTTGACACAAACACACATACATACAAATATACATACATACAAAGTCGGTCTCTCCGGGCAGCCATGGTTGAACGCTTGAACCTACCCTTGAATGCGGTCTCCGAATGGGGTGATGCCAATCTGGTCAGTTTCAATGCTGCTAAGACCCAGGCTTGTCTAAAAAGAGCCAATTCCACCCGGATCCTTCTTTCCGTGGTGTAACCGTGCCGTTAACGGACCACCTCGAACTTCTTGGTATAACGTTGACATCGACCCTCAACTTCGGTCCATACATTGAGGTGAAAGCTCAGTTAGCTGCAAAAAAGTTGGGGATTCTTGCAAAGGTGAGACGGTACTTCACGCCTGAACAGCTGCTCAACTCATGGAGTACTGCTCTCACCTCTGAGATGGATCTGCCAAATACCAGCTTGATGCATTTGAGTCGATTGACAGACGGGCCAAAAGGCTTATTGGCAACGACGCACTGGTCGTATCGTTGCCAATAAGCCAGCTCAGCTATAAAGCTCCAGAGCCTCGAACATCGACGCCGAGTCGCCAGTCTGTCGGTTTTTTATCGGTTACATTTCGGGGAATGTGCGACGGAACTGCACAATTTGATTCCGCCTAGCCCTTTCCATCATCGGACTACAAGATGTACGTCCATGCGCCATCGGTACATGGTAGACATCCCTCCCATACGCACAAAGCGTTTTGCTAATACTTTCACTGTGCGCACAGCTAAGGAGTAGAATTCCCTTCCGGAGTCTTTGTTTCCTGATAGCTACAACCTAGGGGTCTTTAAGTCAAGAGAGAATAGGTTTCTTCTAGGCAAGCT
Source organism: Orthosia cruda (assembly GCA_964057195.1). Classification (NCBI taxonomy): domain Eukaryota; kingdom Metazoa; phylum Arthropoda; class Insecta; order Lepidoptera; family Noctuidae; genus Orthosia; species Orthosia cruda. Next base: position 44,608,504 of record OZ059830.1, on the reverse strand, counting down.
TGCTTTACCGTATACCACATCATCGCTTAAGATCAGGCGAGATGGTGGTCAAACGCGAGCCTATAGATTATAAAAAATAAAAAAAGTCACAGCATAATTAAAAATAACTTAAAGTTGGATCATTTTACCTTGTATCTAAGTATATACTCGTACTATGGTATCTTCAGTATTCTCCTAGTTCAACACAATATAGAGTTACATCTGATTATTGATTCCACTTGAAGGTACCTGTCTTATGGTCTAACAATAGCCTCTCCGCCTGTAGCCACACAATACGATGCAGACTGTATAGACGTGGACGAGTACTCTAGAGAACTAATCAAACGTAGACCGCACTAAAAAACCAGTTTCTAGTAAGTACATATAATAATTGTTATACATTTCCAGTAAAGACGCAAAGATCTCGTCGCTAGGATAGGATAAGATAGATTGACCTCTTTTCTGCACTTAGACTCCCATTTGGTCCATTGTGCGTGCACTCTTCTCTGTGAGAGGGAATGGACCGTAATCCACCACGCGGGCCTAGTGTCACATGTCTTCGAATATCTGGTTCCAAAATATGCTGGTTCCCTCACGATGTTTTCCTTCGCCGTTTTGAGAGCAGTGGTGATGAACTAATTTAAACAAAGAAAAGCTCCTGGGTTTGAACCTAGGACCTACAACTTGTAAGTCGCTGCTGTTACCACTGAGCCACCACTCATTATCATCATCATCATCATATCAGCTGAAAAACCTCCACTGCTGGACATAGGCCTGCCCCAAGCGTCGCCATATTGACCGGTCCCGTGCGTCCCGCATCCAGCGGATCCCCGCAACCTTCACCAGGTCACCTGGGCCTCTACTGCTCGAATTCTCTTATCCCGCATGGGTTGACCTACCGGGTAAAATAACATTTTCAGAGGTTGGTCTACGGATGGGAAGATCCTTTACATAATATCGAGCCACATAGGAACAAACATAGATACATACATAGACTGCTAAAAACATTACCCTCCTTTGGCAGTCGTTTAAAAAGGACTAGGTTCTCAATTCGTCGCGTATGTTTGTTCTTAGCCTCCAAGACTTGGAATGCACGTGAAGCATTAGGCACCAGCTGTCACTTGTTGATCTTTGTCAGGATCGTTACAGCAGGCATTTATATCCTCGGTTCACGGTACTGAGAAATTAATCAGGAATATCAGAATCAGAATTATTTATTTGCCAGCAATGTAGGTACAAGTTTGAGATGGTACAGAATTGGGTGTTTCCGCTACATTCTGCCTTACGGCATGCAAAAACATTATTTTTTGAAGTTACAATACAAAAAATGTCATTGAGTAGTTATCTAAAAAGGCATCAGAAAATAAAATAAAAATCACAAATAACTTAATTGTCACATACACAGTCGATTACGAATCAATAAACTCATCCATGAATTTAAAAAAAAAAATTGTTATCATTTCAAATGTCACATACATAGTCGATTACAAATCAATAAGCTCATAAAGGAATAAAAAAAAAATGTTATCATTTTAAATGTCACATACATAGTCGATTACAAATCAATAAGCTCATCCAGGAATTAAAAAATATATATTTATATATATTGTTATCATTTAAAATATCACACACATAGTCGATTACAAATCAATGTTCAATGTTGTTCAATGTTGGTCAAAAGAAGAAGGCCTTCAACAGGGCTGCCAAGTCCTGCAAGAAGGTGTTAAGAAGGGCTCGGTTCGACCACATTAGTCGAATAGGGACCAAACTTGCTTCTTACCCAGCAGGTAGTAAAGCGTTTTGGTCCCTGGCTAAGTCGGTCGAGTCGAACTTCAGCCGTCCCTCACTACCACCACTGCTGAAACCTGACGGGTCGCTGGCCCACTCCGCTGAGGAAAAAGCAAATTTATTTGCCTCTCTTTTTGCGGAATCTTCACGTCTAAATCCTGGTGACGCGCAGCCCCCACCTTATCCTGATGGATGCGAGACGGGTATGTCGGACATTCGCATCCATCAAAAGGACGTCCGTAGGGTATTGCGCAACCTCGACGTGAACAAGGCTAGCGGCCCTGACGGAATACCAGCGATAGTTCTCAGAACCTGTGCGCCTGAACTGTCTCCGATCTTGACACGCCTATTCCGCCTTTCGTACGAGATTGGAAAAGTGCCGAATGCTTGGAGGCTAGCTAACGTACAACCCGTGCCCAAGAAGGGTAGTCGAGCTGACCCGGCCAACTACAGACCCATCTCTGTAACGTCCATACTCTGTAAGAGTATGGAGCGTGTACTTAACACGAAGCTCCTGGCATACCTAGAAACTAACGAGATCCTTAGTGACCGCCAATACGGTTTCCGCCGAAATCGGTCTACTGGGGATCTTCTAGCGTATGCCATTCACATATGGAGTGAGGCCATCGAGAGCCACGGGGAAGCACTTGCTGTTTCCCTCGACATCTCGAAGGCTTTTGATAGGGTCTGGCATGACAGCCTTATTGGTAAGCTTCCTTCGTTCGGTCTGCCCGGTGGTCTATGTGACTGGATTGCAGACTTCCTGAGAGATCGGTCCATTCGAGTGGTTATCGATGGCTGCTCATCGGACCAATTGGATATTAATGCCGGGGTCCCTCAGGGGTGGTTAATGATCTGCTAAAACCCGGCACCTTTGGGTATGCAGACGTCAGCACAGTTGCTGAGAGATACTTGTCCAACGCACGGGCTACCGGGCCGCAGATCCGGTCTCTCCGTGAGGCCATGGTGGAGCGTTTGAACCTGTCCTTACAGGCAGTCTCCGAATGGGGCGATGCCAATCTGGTCAGGTTTAACGCTGCTAAAACCCAGGCGTGTCTTTTTTCCGCAAAAAAGAGCCAATTTCAACCGGCTCCAACTTTCCGAGATGTGACCGTGCCAATAACGGACCATCTTGAGCTTCTTGGCGTTACGTTGACATCGACTCTCAATTTTGGCCCATACATTGAGGCAAAAGCTCAGCTGGCAGCCAAAAAGCTGGGGATCCTTGCGAAGGTGAGAAGGTACTTCACGCCGAAGCAGCTCCTCAACTTGTATCAAGCGCAAGTTCGATCATGCATGGAGTACTGTTCTCATCTCTGGGATGGATCTGCCAAATACCAGCTTGATGCGCTAGAGTCGATCGAAAAGCGAGCCAAGAGGCTCATCGGCGACGAGGCGCTGGTCAAGTCAAAGCTCCAGAGTCTTGAACATCGTCGCCGAGTTGCCAGCCTGTCAGTTTTTTATCGGTTACATTTCGGGGAGTGTGCGATGGAATTGCACGATCTAATTCCACCGAGCCCGTTTCATCATCGGACTACCAGACGTACGGCGATGCGCCATCGATACATGGTGGACATTCCACACATACGCACAAAACGTTTTGAGAACACTTTTATTATGCGTACAGCTAAGGAGTCGAATTCCCTGCCGGAGTCTGTTTTTCCCGACAGCTACAATCTGGGGGTCTTTAAGTCAAGAGTGAATAGGTTATTTCTAGGCAAGCGTGTTTCACCGTCGACCGCATCATCGCTTGCCATCGGGTGAGATAGTGGTCAAGCGCGAGCCTATAGGATATAAAAAAAAAAAAAAAAAAAAACAATAAGCTTAGCTAGGAATTATAATAAAAAAATATATAATTTAAAAAATGTCAATTACATGAAAATTTTAAATACAGTTATAAATCTTTATCATTCAGGAAGTCATTAATAGAATAATAACATTTTGCTAATAGTAATGTAGTCAATTTAGTTTTAAATATACGAATAGGGTGTTCTTTTAAATTATGCGGAACTTTATTATATATGATAGGCCCCATTGACATAATATTCTTTCTTAATAGTGTTGTTTTATATTTACCTGTATGTAATAACTTATTATATTGTTGTCTTAAAGGACCTGAGCGTAATCTAATGCTGGCTAGTGTCGGAAATAAATTTAAATTTGATCTAACAAAAATGGACACTATGACAATATGTATAGAGACGGGAAGGTTAGTATTTTCATCGACCTAAACACAGGCTCACAGCTTTCAGTAGTTTTTAAACTTGACATTGATCTTATGCAGCGCTTTTGAGCCTTGAAAATCTGCTCCCTCTCGCTACAGTTGCCCCAGAAAATTACTCCGAACCTCAATATCGATGCAACTAAACCATGATACGCTGTTAGTAGTGTAGTATGGCTTACTTTATGCGATAAGTTGTACAGAACGTAAGCTAATTTACTAATTTTTTTTACACACGTCCTCAGAATGAGGTTTCCAAGTCAGATTGCTGTCAATTAAGATTCCCAGGAATCTGGCTATATTTGTTGAGTCAACTGTTTGCCCATTATAGCCGACAGTTAAATTAGCGGGACTAATCCGTTGGTAAAAATGCATTACCTTCGTTTTTTGTAAATTTATTATCAAGTTATTCATGTTAAGCCAATGAATAATACTCTCTAATGTGTTATTAATCTCACTTTCATATTTTTTTAAGTCCGAACATTTTACTATCACAGTACTAGTATCCTAGCTCCCATACTCATTAATTTTGATGTGCCGTGCTTCACCGAGGCTATTGATGCTTGGAGACTCGCTTGCCCGAAATGTAATCCCCCCGACTACCCATCTTCCCAGAGACGGTTGGATGAGCCGCTCTGCAGAGCAGTTCAGGAGCTCCTAATTGCCACTTCTGCCGAGCGCTCGCCTGCTGGCTGTGGGTGAGTGGGAGTCGGGGCTCTGGCTTCACGCACTACCGTCGTCGAACATAGGCACCTAGTTTGACGACACTACTTTCCGCCTCGCTGCTTCCTTACGTCTTGGCGCTCCCTGTTGTACTCCACATCATTGCCACTGTGGCGAAGTTGTCAACAGCCTCGGTCACCACGGTCTTTCATGCAGCCGAAGTGCGGGTAGCTTCGCTCGGCACGTAAACTTAAACGACATCATCCGACTTGCTCTCGTCACCGTTGGCGTTCCAGCAGTATTAGAACCCCATGGCCTGGCACGTGACGATGGCAAAAGACCGGACGGGATGTCTTTGTTTCCATGAAGCTTTGGGCTTTCTATGTAGGTAACTGCATTCAAATTATCTAAACAAAAGGATCATGTCTTGAAAGGGTCTTAAATTTTTGGCCTCGTCCTTAAGTAGAACGTCATTTTAAAATGTTAGGGGGAAGGTGGAACTTACTTCCGCCTAGCATCAGAGATCTAGATAATATCTCGCTTTTTAAAAAACAATTAAAAGAGCTTTATATTTTCTCTCAAATCTGATCTTTTAAGAATATATATATATATATTCTTAAAATATTTATATATATATATATATAAATATTTTAAATACCTATATATTTTAGAATTATGTATTTACGTAAGTATATATCACTTATACTATGAGTATTTGTTTTATTATCTTAGGTTAGTCGTTCACTTTTCTTCTCTTCCTGTTCTCACACACTATTTGTCTGCATTTCTTTTACATTTTTCCTTTTCGCGGACCTGCTGGTAGAAATTTCTTCAGAAATAAGCAGTACGTTTATACTCTTTTGTCTTAATTTGTTTTTTTTTGTATGTACTCATATACTATGAGTAAATTAATTATTAAAAAAAAGATGTTGTTCCCTGCTACAGGAAATTTACTAATCTAACAATAATATAATCTGTCTACCTACCATCACAAGGTTGTCTGTAAGAGATTGCCCTGTGCGATAAGACCGCCCATTGTACACTTGTTTTTGTGAATGTTTTCCTGTACATATTTTGTGGTGTACAATAAAGTATATAATAAATAAATAAATAAATAAATCACTTCAATCCATGCACTTAACTATAAGCGCTCTACAGCCTTCGTACTCTATTGGTTAACCGATGTAACAGTACTGTTCTGGATTGGAGCAGGCTATTAGCCACTCGAGCCTTTCAATCTAACTTCACTACACGCCTATATTTCGGGATAGGCAGGTGAATAACTAGCCTGTAGGTAGTAGTTACTATGTATCGGATTGTTAGTCAATTTGCGAGACGTGATTTCGGTGTTACATGGGAGGTGTGAAGAGATTTAGGCCCGGTTTTACAATGGTTGGACTGAGATTTATCTACTTGATAAATTACAAAAAAATAAAACCGGTTTCCAAAAAAAAAACACTATTTAGTGAAAAATAACTTCAATTTCGGAAGTCGGTGTTCTTATTTTCATTTCTTCGTTTTTTAACACCGCCATCCGAAATTGAAGTTAATATTAACTTCGTAGTGTGTTTTGACCATGTATGAGGATATCTCCAGAGCCATGCATGGTTTCGAAACTCACTTCACCGTTGTCATGGGGGACTTCAACGCGAAACTGGGCAAACGAGACGAGGATAAGCTGCAAGTGGGGCAATTTGGAGTTGGACAACGGAACCACCGGGGTCACCTACTGGCCAGTTTTATGGAGAAGGTATGTTGAACTCCTTCTTCAAAAAGCGTGAACACAGGAAGTAGACCTGGCAGAGCCCCGATGGTGCAACAAAAAATGAGATCGACTTCATCATGTCAACCAAGAAGCAAATGTTCAATGATGTCTCTGTGATCAACTCGGTAAAACCGGAAGCGATCACCGCATGGTAAGAGGCACATTGAACATTAATATTAAGCTTGAAAGGTCTCGACTGATGAAGTCCACGCTCCGGCCAGCACAGATCCAGGTCCAAAACCCCGAGAGCTTTCAGCGCGAACTCCAGAATCGTTTCGAGTGCCTAGGGAACTCCGTGGATGAATACAGCAACGGGTTCGTGGAAGCTGTCCATACGGTCGGGTCTAAGTTTTTCAAGACCCGTCGTATAGATAGAAACAAAAAGCTCTCTGATCACACCCTCAAGCTTATGAAGGAGAGGCGTGAAATGATCCTGCAGTCTTCAGATGAGGCGTGCAAATACCGGCAGCTCAATAGACAGATCTCTAAATCCTTGAAAGGAGACCTCCGGCGCTTCAATACCGAACGTATTAAAGACGCAATCGAGCGAAATAAAGGCTCCAAGGTGTTTTCAAGGGATCTGGCTATTGGGCAGAGCCAACTCACGAAACTGAAGACCGACGATGGCAGGATCGTATCCGCCAAACCGGAGCTTCTCAGGGAGATCGAGACATTCTATGGGCAGTTGTACACATCGATCAGCAAGCCCGTTGCGAGTCTAGCAAACGACCCAAGAGCTAGATTGACCCGACACTATACCAAAGATATCCCGGACGTCAGCCTGTACGAGATTAGGATGGCTCTGAAACAGCTCAAAAACAACAAGGCGCCGGGTGATGACGGAATTACGGCCAAACTCCTGAAGGCGGGTGGAAAACCGGTCCTTAGGGCCCTTCAGAAGCTGTTTGATTCCGTCATACTTGAGGGCAAAACGCCACAGGCACGGTGCAGGGGTTAGGTGGTACTCTTCTTCAAGAAGGCCGACAATGCCCGGTTGAAGAACTATAGGCCCATCTCACTTCTTAGCCATGTCTACAAGTTGTTTTCAAGAGTCATCACGAATCGTCTCGCGCGCAGATTTGACGATTTCCAGCCCCCCGAACAAGCCGGATTCCGAAAAGGCTTTAGCACCGTAGACCACATACATACGCTGCGGCAGGTTATACAAAAGTCCGAAGAGTATAACCTGCCTCTCTGTTTAGCGTTTGTGGACTACGAGAAAGCCTTCGATTCAATAGAGACTTGGGCTGTACTGCAGTCTCTCCAACGGTGCCAGATCGACTACCGGTACATTGAGGTGTTGAAGTGTTTGTACAAAAACGCCACCATGTCAGTCCGTCTTCAGGATCAGACCTCGAAACCAATCCTTCTCCAGCGCGGCGTGAGACAGGGAGACGTCATTTCTGCGAAACTGTTCACTGCTGCGCTGGAGGATGTCTTCAAGGTTCTGGACTGGAGGGGGCTTGGCATCAACGTTAATGGCGAGTACATTACTCACCTTCGGTTTGCCGACGACATAGTGGTCATGGCTGAGACCATGGAGAGCCTCAGTAAAATGCTCGATGACCTTAGTAGAGCTTCCGAAAGAGTGGGTCTTAAAATGAACATGGACAAAACCAAGATCATGGTGAATGCCCATGTAACACCCACTCCTATCAAGGTCGGAGACTCGACTCTCGAAGTTGTAGACGATTATGTCTACCTGGGATAAACGGTCCAATTGGGTAGGTCCAATTTCGAGAAAGAGGTCAACCGTCGAATCCGACTCGGCTGGGCAGCGTTCGGGAAGTTGCGCGGTATCTTCTCGTCCAACTTACCACAGTGTCTCAAGATGAAAGTCTATGACCAGTGTGTGTTGCCAGTGATCACCTATGGGACCGAGACGTGGTCGCTCACAATGGGCCTTATCAGAAAGCTCAAAGTCACCCAAAGGGCAATGGAGAGGGCTATGCTCGGAATTTCCTTGCGTGATCACGTCAGAAATGATGATATCTGCAGGAGAACCAAAGTTACCGACATAGCCCGAAGAATTGCCAAACTTAAGTGGCAGTGGGCAGGGCACATTGCTTGCAGAACGGATGGCCGATGGGGCCGAAAAGTTCTGGAATGGCGACCGCGAACCGGAAGACGATACGTTGGATGGCCTCCCACTAGGTGGACTCATGACCTGGTTAAGGTTGCGGGAAGGCGCTGGATGCGAGACGCACGGGATCGGTCAATGTGGCGACGCCTGGGGGAGGCCTATGTCCAGCAGTGGACGTCTTTCGGCTGAAATGATGATGATGAGTGTTTTTTTTGTTCAAGTCGGTTTTATATTTTTGTAAAAAGGTTTTTACACTTTCTTTGTGGTACATAATGGAAAAGTTCTATAGTAAGGTACCTATAATGCCCACAGTGATGCCAGAAAAGATTACAAGAATAATAAGTAACTTGAACATAACCAGTGGAATGAGAGTGTACCAGGGTGAACTGTACAAATTTGCGTACCAGTTTAGAGCATACTAGCATGACGGTATGTTATGAAATGGTGTAAACAATAAACAGACATGCGATTGCAGCAATCCCAAGAGATTTTCCATCTATATGATGATTGAAGATTTTTGTTCTTTATATCCGAAGTTCTTCATATGCAATTTATAGATAATTTACTAATATACATAAGATATATAAATAAACATAAGATCTTTACCAAAATTAAATGGGACCATTTCGGAATTTTGCAAATTCGTTTATATATGACGGAGTTATGCCCAAACATACATACATACAAAAATATATAATTATATAATAAACATCCGAATTGAGAACCTTCTCCTTTTTGGGCAGTCGGTTAAAAAGCTGCTTTTCATTTGCACCAAGCTTGACAGGTGGGTCGCAATTCCAGTAAGATGTTAAAATGCATAAGTACGCTGCTGCCCATTCTCTGATAAATTCCTTAGTCACTTTTTACTACACCTACAGAAACGCGAGGGCACTATTCTTTAAGGCCGGTACCATACCATACTGAAATGTGGCGACGCTTAGGGGCGGCCTCTGTCCAGCAGTGGACATCTTTCAGCTGAAATTATGAAGAGGACTTTAGTTATTTATAAAGTCTAACAGCATGCGATGTTTTTAAGATCTCCAGATGAGATTGAACATTCACCGTAGTTATGAATTAGACCAAATTAAAACACCTGGCGAGTGACATTTTTCACCGCTTTATTCTATACTTTCACAACTCCGTTAATTATGAATAATCCCTAAAATAACGCAAAAAAGCTTCACCCCCTTACCTCCATAAACAATTCATAATTGAGTATTAAAGTAAAATAATTAACAGCATTTAATATTCTGGGCACACAGCATTTGATTACAAATAGCTGTTCTTAGCCCCCGTCAAACGAGCCACGTTTCAACAATGTAAATTAGTTATGTGTGAAATACCGTGCTTAGAGTTATAAAATGTTAGATTAAAGTTTAAATTGTCTGTTAAGGAAACTTAATTAAGAGCTCATTTAACAATTGAATAGTCAGGAGAATTTTATCTGAAGAACAAATACGGGGTTTGAAATATATTATTTTCTAACCCAAAAATAGCTGTTCTTAGTCCCTGTCAAACGAGCCACGTTCCACTAATATAAATTAGTTATGAGTGAAACACTGCGCTTAGGGTTGTACAACGTTTCCTTTAAAGTTAAATTGGCAGTTAAGGAAACTTAATTAAGAGCTCATTTTTCAATGGTCAGGAGGAGCTCGTGGCAAGGGTTAGTCCCCGGATGGGTCACTTCCCATTACAAACCGAGATATCTTCGTGCCTCGGGGTTACGAGCACTTACGAACTAATGACATGACGTCACAAAAATCCTGCATCGTGCAAAGCAAAGTTTTCGTCGCGATTTGAACACATACAACAGTCCGAAAATATCCGTTGGGCAGTAGCCCGGATCGACACAACACCCGTCTGGTCGGAGGATCCTCCCTTTTCAACGGAGGTTTGCGGGACTTTATTTCCTGTTGCGCATATCTCTAAAAGCTCTTCATTCCATTATTTGGCAGCTAAGTTCGATTCAACCACCAACATACAGTTTTGCTATGACAAAACGTACCTATATCTTCAAAAACTTACCATGTACTCTTCATTTCGTTCTTTGGCCGTGTTTTTTGTCATCACGTTCTAACAGTGTACATTAGTTATTAGTAATAGACAGTCCTTTGGGTTACACAACGCGGCGTTTAAAGTTAAATTGGCAGTTAAGGTTCCCCTAGTCGACGGCACGAACTATTTTGTGCCCGGGGTTAAAATGCATGCTAACACATCCGACAACACGTGTGAAAGAGATAGATGCTGTGATGAGCAGTAAGAAGCTAGTTCGCGTACGAATTAGCACTTTTGCAAGTTTGTAGCGAAATGGATGATGATTTAGGATGAAAAAGAGTGCGCGAAATTTTGTAAACAGACCTTTGGGAGTCTAGATATCATGAAAAACGACAAAATGTATATTTTCAAAATAAAATTATTTGAATTGTCGAACTACTAATCTATTTATGTTTATTGGCCGTTTTGCAATTTTCCTTCTTCTTATGGTAATATTTCCACCCAAAGATGGGTTAAAATTACTGTTGAAATATGGAACTTTCGACGCTCATAACTTTCAAATATATTTTATTAAACTTTTATTTCATTCGGGGCTAGATAATGATGAGGCAAATTGATATCATTTATTAGTTTAAATGTACATCGTCAAACAGTGGAGTAATCGCCAGACTACATTTGTATGGAAAAATGATCGACTAGTGTAACCTTAAGGAAAGTTAATTAAAGTCAATTAGGGTAATAAATTAAGTTGTGGGCGCCGCTACGGATATATGGACCTCGTAGCGGTTTCGTAGCAGGTTGCTACGTAATTCATAACTATGAGACGTAGTCCTTTGATGTTCTACGAGTATCTATACCTATTGTAAGTTTTGCCTAAGGCTTATACAACGCAAACATCGCGCGAACTCGCGACCGTTGCGCTTGTTCATTTTGCCAAACAAATGAACGCGATGTTCGCGTGTTGCGCGCGATCATTTCGTTGTATTGATTTTTGGAAGAAATTTGGCGATAGTTTATAGCCTAGATAAACACATTAGATACTATTATACCGATAAATAAACCTTCGATCACTAATAAAAAACTTCTATATTAGTGTGTAGTTCGGATTTAGTTCTACATATATTAGTGATCGAAACGATAAACTCAATATAATAGAGATAATTTATTGGGTAGAATGGGGCTAATAAAACACTTTTCACACGGGAGAAACCACGGACAGAAGCAAGCTTTTTATTAACTTGCAATGAATGTATGTATATTGTTCGGGTTAAATCTTGTCACTGAATTTTAAAGCAGTTATCCTCAACCGATTAAGATGAAATTTTGCATACACTTTTGGTTTGGACCACCATGCACAGTAAGCTTACAAACTTGTTTATTATGAGATTGGCAAAGAATATTATAATCAAACTGTATTGTGTGGCCAAACTATTTTTGCTGTCGGTGGCTTTGTATCGAAGGTAAAGCTTCCTTCCAGTAGCCAAAGTGGTATAGACAAAGTAACATTCTTATACGCGAAAACGATATTCAAAAGTAAAAAAAAATAAAACCTCCGACACAAAGCCCCTAAAAAGCAAAAAATAAGCCTCGTACTCGTGTCGGGGAACCGCCAACGTGTACAGCAGTTTATTTTATTTACTTAGCGGTTCCTCGACGCGAGTACGAGGCTTATTTTTTGCTTTTTAGAGGTTCTGTGTCGGGGTTTCTAATTGATTTAATTTAATTTTTATTTCATGCTTTTAAACTACATATAATATTCCTTGTTGTAACTGATCCGCTTCAATCGACAATCTATCGAAACACGTACCTATGACATGATATCTAGCGGAAAAACCCACATTCAAAGAGTAAAATGCGGATAACTTTTGAACAGCTTAACCGATTTTAATCAATTATAGTTAAGAACACTTTCGACAAAGTAACCTTTCATACAAAGAAAATTTAATTAAAATCGGTTCATCTGTTTAGGACCTATGATGCCACAGACAAACACACAGATATACAGTAACACACGTCAAACTTATAACACCCCTCTTTTTCCGTCGGGTGTTAAAAATGTTTGGGATTGATCACGTGATATTTAGGTAGTGCATGCCAATTTTGGGCTTTTTGAAATTCACTATCGCTGATAGAAAGACACTTTATTCAGGCCTTCACGGTTTGATGAAGCGGTTTTGTTGCGCAGATTTTTAAAATTATTACAGCTCAATTTTTCCGGTACCGGGGAATAGTTATCACCAAGAGACGATGAAATCATGCAAAAGGGGATAAATATATTATTCATTTAAAAAAAAATGTTTTAAACCAGCTTTTTTCGTATTCTTCTCAGCATACTCTTTCATTTGATACCCATATCATGGCAGTGCACAAAAAATAACTAGTCCGTCATCTTGGGCCGTCCACCATATTGGATTTAGAATGACGTCACTTAGCTAACCATGCATTATCATCCAAACTAAACGTGTATGCAATATTTCATCTTAATCGGTGGAGGATAACTGCTTTAAAATTCAGTTGTAAGATTTGACCCGAACACACCTACATAAATACATTACAAGTAAAATAACGGCTTTTAATATAAGTTTCGTTCGTAACAAGGACAAACAAATTGTAACACATTTTTAATTTCAACATTGCCCTTGGCCTTCCTCTCACAATAAAAAAAGAGGTACAAAGGAAAAAAAAGGTCTCCCAACTCATTCGGTCGTGTGTAACCCTTCCACCGAATACAGCGATTGTACGAAGCGCTTTCAAAATGAGAGTCAGTTCATTTAACATATTAGATTAACCGCCGCTTCAGCGGATTAGCTGCTTTGTGGCTTAAGTTAAAGTATTTACATTGACGTGACGTTGCTTAGTAAGCTGATAATACTTAATCTCATTGATGAAGTCCTGAGTATACCGCAAGATTTAGCTCTCGTGGAACTGAAGCTAGATTTTGATTTATTCCTATAGTAATTATGTAGGTATTTATGAAGGCTATGTTAACTCATGTTATAAAGATTTAATATGGTATGTGTGTTGGTTGGTGGTAATTTGGAAGTACCTAACAATATGATTACGGAAATTCCTGTTAGAATACTGATTGCAAGCTATGTTTTTGCTGAGTGTCAATAGGTACTTTTTATCTTGAAAAGTGTACAATTCCTGTGAAAAAGAACATCAGAGAAAAGTTGCAATAAAAAAACAGTTATCTTTAAAGATACGTTCAGATAGATACTTTATTAGCTAACAGGTAATAAAGCAAAAACGTTTACTTCCAAACACGGTTTTTACTTCAACAAAATACTAGGTCTTTTCGCGGTATCCCATGTCATGTTCAAGTAGAGAGAGAGAGAGAGAGAGAGTTCAAAAAGTAGTCAATGTCTTTCAGGAACAGTTTACCTTCATAGCAATGAAAGTATTTTCAGTCCCTCCTAACATACAACAACCTTCCTCTTTATAGTAACAATATCAGTTTAGATAATCTTTATATTTTCTCTTAAGCGGAAATGCGGTCGCAGATATCCGACTGAATATCCTAAGTGAAAAGTCTTACTTCGAGATTTGGCTCTCGCCTATTTACTCCTCCAATATTGAATCAATTTAAAAGATATTCCATAAACTGAAAAAGAAAGATATTTACTGTGCACATATGTTTTCCTTTTTGATGATACATTAGCTTCAGAAGCACTAGAACCCTCAAAAATGCTCAAAATTGCGCAATCAACAGAGGCCTAGTGTACATACGACAACTATATATGAAAAAAGAACAACAAAGAAGCACAACATATATCTTTTTTATTCTTTTTATCGAATGTCTTTAAAATCTGTTCAATACTGGAGGACGAAATAGGCGAGAGACAAATCTTGAATTATGATATTACTTAGAAAATTACGCTCACAAATGGGCCTCATCAGAAAGCTTACAGTCACCCAAAAGGGCAATGGAGAGGGCTATGCTTGGAGTTTCCTTGCGTGATCGAATCAGAAATGTCCGCAAGAGAACCAGGTTTACTGACATAGCCCGAAGAATTGCCAAACGTAAGTGGCAGAGGGCAGGGCGCATTGCTCGCAGATCGGATGGCCGATGGGGTAGAAAGGTTCTGGAGTGGCGATCGTGAACCGGAAGACGCGGCTTTGGAAGGCCTGGCCCGATGACCTGGTGAACATTGCGGGGATCCGCTAGATGCGGGACGCACGGGACCGGTCAAATTGGCCGACGGTGACGCTTGGGGGAAGCCTATGTCAAGCAGTGGACGTCTTTCGGCTGATATAATGACTTAGAAAATTCAGTTCAATGCCCGCATTTCCTCTTAACACACCACATTGACAAAATTGTTTGACCACGATGAAGAAGCGCACCAAATCACAGAAAATACATAGTACATTTTCTAACCTAACCTAACAGCAGATTTGTTAAACTATTCGCTAGCAATAAAACATTTCCCCGCTCGAGGCTCTCGTCTCGCTGGAGCAATCACTATAAACTGCAAACTTTACACAACGCTAAGAAATTGATCTAACCCCTTCGATTGGTGTAGAGTTTACAGCTCACGAATAAAACAACGTTTACGAGTTGAGGAAACAAATGAAATGTGCTTTTTTTCTCTCTTTTGTTTTGATAGTATGTTTCAGAGTTTAATGCTTATCTTACTATAATAATGTTCAGAATTGTGGTTAAGGCTTCACCTATCTTACTTGAGGTTGTGGGTTCGAACTCGTGCTTGGTATAGTACCCGGCACGTACGTTGGCAAGGTTTTCGCGTAGTGGGGGTAAGTTCGCGCATGTTCCGCGAACTGACCAACCACCATATAGAGCGTACGGAACGTGGACGTGACACGATTGGTCAGTCAACTGACCAACCAATTGCGTGCTCGGAACGGTCCTAAACGTTTCCCGGGCCCTACCACTACCAATGATACCTAAAAACGACTTCTGCCCATCTAACGACTCTTGCCAACTTACGTGCCGGGGATTATACACACTGGAACTTCAATGTGTTTTTCTAAGTTTATTTTATACATCATTGATGTCAGTTAAAAAAAAACATCTTGATGAAACAGGACTTCTAGTTAATATTTTAAGCGTGAAAAAACCCGAAATGGTTGTTCCAATTTTGCCAGGTATACGTTATCACAAGTAAACATCATCATCATTTCGGCCAAAAGACGTCCACTGCTGGACATAGGCTTCCTCCAAGCGTCGCCACACTGATCGGTCTTGTGCGTTTCGCATCCACCGGATTCCCGCAGCCTTGCTCCACCTGGAGACCTCCCAGCTTCCAATGCTGCGTCTTTCGGTACGCGGTCACCACGCTAGAACTTTTCAGCCCCGACAGTCATCCGTTATGCGAGCAATGTGCCTCGCCCACTGCCACTTAAGTTTGGCAATTCTTCGGGCTATGTCGGTAACCTTGTATCACAAGTAATGGGGTGAGCATATTGCCGAGCAAAACAATAAAGTCCGGAGTACTATTGAAAAACTACTCACTCCGTTTCTTTTATGTATCCATAAAATACCTCACCTTATCCTACTACGCTCTTACAGTATCGAACTCTTAAAACAGTAAAAAAGTTATCTAAGGAACGAAATAAAAAAGGGAATCCATTTCAAAGCCTTTACGAATTCCGGTCCATTAAAAAAGTTATATTTTCACTCGAAATATGAAGATAATAGCGTAATTATTTTCACACAACACTGAAACAAATGGCGTTACTTAAGGGTAAGTTAAAACAGAGTTTATGGATGAAAAGTATAAGAGGCACATTAGCTGTCTCATTGCAGTCATATTTCAGTTTTGAATAATCATGTCTTCGTTTATTAACGTGTTGAAAATATTCTGAAATGCAGCCCCTAGACAAAAAGCCGAAATTGTATAGAATAGGGAAGTTTACTGAAAATTTGTTTTTTGTCCGTCCGTCAGGTAGATTAATAAAAATAGTGGATGTATTTTTTCTTTTGACACGTAAACATAAAGTGAGGAAGATATAATGCGTTGAAAATTCGTGAAACGTCACGCCGCTAGTACTAAACTTTATACTGCCTTAGTGACGTCACAAGCCCCCACTCCTGAACTTTGATGCGTTTTAACTTTGTAGTTTTCTGTTGATTTGGTAAGACAAAAAATACGGGTCCAATATTATTTAATAATTTCACTGATGGACTAAACAGAATTATCATTTTTCTACACAGAAAACATCCGTATTTTTTTACGCTACGGAAATGTCATGCAGTTGCTTCCATACGCTTTTCGATTTTTGAAAATCGTATTTACTGATAGATTGGCACTTTGTCTAGAGAGTCAGTTAATGGATTTCATAAGTATTTATTAATTTTTGAGATACTTATTACCATTTTAATTAATAGGTAATTTAAAAAAACAACAACAATGTCTTTACAAATTAGTCAAAGGAAAATGTTGTCTTGATCTTCACTAATATTATAATGGGAAAAAATTTGTTAGTAATGGATAAATTCAAAAAAACTTTAACCGATTTTGAAAATTCTTCTATCTAGAAAGCTATATTATTCCTGAGTAACAGAGGCTATTTTTTGACCCCGACCACGGGTCCTGTGTGGAGCGCCAAAGGAGCGAAGCCGCAGGAAAAAGCTAGTGTTAAATATTTTCATTAATATTTGAATGTACCTACATTTTTTGTTACATATACATAAACAAAATGATTTTCTCTGTATCCCAGTTAAAATGCTGTTCAAGAATAAGTTACAATCCGTTGTCCAAAATAATTGAACGCTACGATGGTCAATTACGCGTTTTCGCCAACCATTGAGGAAAATAATGAAGGGAAATCCTGAGATTATTGTGTAAGTATCAGCCGATCTTCAAAAGACCTCGTGAAGGAAATTATATATTATTTCTGGATCACTTTGATAAATTATATTGAGGTAGGTTGTTAAGGGAGAGCAACTCGAAATTATCAGAAGCAGAATATCCAATTCTGGATATAAATATTCGAACTGACTTATACGTTAAATAGTATAAGAAATAATGTACAAGCAGGATATTAAGGGAAGAACTCATAGACACAAAAAATTTAGTCTGCATAACTGTCATTGGAAAAACTGCCCAAAACACAACCAGCATTACCAAGTTGTATGGCATTGCTGATTTTTGTATTAAGAGACTTTGATTGCTTTTTATTTTATTTGTTTCTGTTCTATATATGTACAACAATATTTACAAACTAATATTAAAACTTAAAAAAGAATAAAAATATGTACAATTACGGGGCGTCAAAAAATTCGTCTACATCGCTGTCAACAGGAAAAGTGCCCAGAAGGCTGGCAGCATTGCTACGTTGAATGGCAATGCTGATTCTTTGGCCAAAAAAAAGGCCAGCCCTCTGGTCTCGTGAAGAGTCGACCAACCGCTTGGCGATATCCCGAAATATTAGGTGTGCATTCGAACCCCATGGCCCTAGTGTTTCAACCCCAAACGGCTCAAACACATAATTACCAATTAAGTTGTTGTATTTGCGCCGTTTGAGGTTTTCAGCAGCTGCAGCAGCCGCCCCAGCGCAGCCCACCGTGCTAGGAAGATGGGATGGTGCAAGGGTGTCGACACAAGTTGCATCCCACACCAAAGACCTACCCAACTTCCATGGCATTATGGTCATAGCATCTGGTCTCTGCCCATCGACGCGTGCCAGGCCATTGGGTTCTAAGACAGCTGGCACCCCGGCGGTGGTAATAGCACGACGGATGAGATCATTAATGCTAGCGTGCCGCGCAATCCGACCTGCACTCTTACTACAAGAAAGGCCATGGTGTCCGAGGCAGTCGACTGCTTCGCCGCATTGACAGCGATGTGGAGCCCCACAAGGAGCGCCCAAACGCAAGCATGTAGCGAGTCGGAAGGTTGTGTCACCTAGCATATTGCCTATGTTAGGCGACGGTAGTGCTTGAAGCCAGAGGCCCGACTCCCACTCACCCACAGCCAGCAGGCGGGCACGCTCAGCAGTATTGGTAGACGTATTAATTAGGTTATTCCGTACCAACCTGCAGAGCGGCTCATCCCACTGTCTCTGGGAAAATGGGTTCTCGGGCTGATCCGTATCCGGGCAAGCCACTTTCCAGGCGTCCTCTGCGTCTGTCAAGCACGGCACTTCCGAGTCAACCAGGGAAAGAGCTAAAATTTTCCTGGTCAGTTTTTCAGTGCTGTGGACAGAAGACAGGAACGCTGGTAAGCTTACACTAGAAATTTTGCGGACGCCGAGGCCACCAAAATGAATTAGTAGGGTGGCTTGCAGCCACGCTCGGTCGTCCAAGGCCACATTAAGAATGTATGTTAATGTGTTGCGAATAATTTGGTCAATTTTGTCCAAAAGTTCAGGTTTCTTACAAAGAGGAGAAGAACGGAGAAAATACATACAATTTAGTCCGAAACAGCAATATCTGATAAGGGTGAATGCCGAATGTAAATTCATTTTGGAGAGTCTATCCGAAATATCATTAAAATGTTTGATTTTGTCTTCGATGAAAGATGAAAAACTTTTTACTAAAATAGGGGAACCTAGGAGGTGCAGGGAACTTTTGTCTAAGATTTTGATTTGCGGGGCTATTGCATTAAATTTATCTAAAGTCGATTGTCTGTCGGTAACGTCAGAGAAGTAAATTTCGCACTTTGAGGGGTTAAGTTCCAGGCCGATAGATTTAAATTTCTGTTTGAGAAGTTGCAGGTCATTCAAAACGGTGTCAACATCACCTCCTAGCGTTCCATCATCTAAATACCACACGTTAAATTTTGAATTTAGTTGTTGGATTATGGGATGAATAGCCAAACTGAAAATGACAGGCCCGAGAGGGTCACCTTGTTGGCAACCAACTGCAGATTCCAAAATGTTGTCCTTATACAATAATTTTGATGGATGCCTATAACATTGCCACATAAAACCATAAATTTCGGGTAGTACTTTTTTGACTTCAGCCAACAAAGTGTCCCTGTTCACGGAGTTGAATGCGTTTTTGACGTCAATCTTGAGAATGACCTCACCTTTTTTTGAGTTAAGAAATGAGGATAAGGCATGTACGGCAGCCTCACAGCCCCCTCTGGAACCAAAACCAAGTTGAAGGGGCTGGAACTTAGTTGCAAGCGATTCACTAAACATCTTGCAACATATAAGCAACGGAGCAAACGAATGTAGATTAATGGGAATCTTCGATTGCGCCACACACTTGGTCACTTTCTACCAGGTGTAGACCAAGCGAAAGAAGGCGGACGAACGTTCACAAACGAAGGGGCGTTAGTGCGTATGAAGACGAACACGCAGGTGATTTCCAATCGTTAGAAATTAATAAAGTATTTATTCAGCACTGCACACATAACAGCAGAAATTATAGCATTAGCGTTCGTGTTAGCTCTTTATACCCGGCATAAACATACCATCCCAAGCCACACGAGGCAAAAAAAAAAAAAACCAACTCCTTAAAATTAACATCCAACTTCTGAAAAACCGCTTCAAGTGAGCAAAAAACTTAATTTCGTAAATTTTTATGATGAATGTAAAAAATTTCTTTCTCTGGTAATATTAAATAGAGGGCAGGTGCAAGCCACCATTACCGAGAGAGTTAATTAAGGGACCTAATGGTGCTTGAATCCCGACTGGAATCTCATTACTGGCGGGATTATTGCCGATGTGTTTGTTATTCCAAACTTTAAACGCTTTATTGAAGAGAATGGACGGTGAGTAAATGGACGTGTTTCTTTAGATCGTATTTTTGGCTAGGGATATAATAGATGGCATTTTCGTCGAGGTGGAGCGGAGGTGTGGAGTTTTAAGTTTGCAGAGACGAAGGTTAACCCAAGCCGATGTTGAGCCGGAAAAATATAGAGAAAAATAATGATAAACATATTTTAAAGACGTATACGGCCTTTTAATAATCAAATAGAAGGGAAAACCATATTCACGAAAACCAATTTCTCTTTGTCACCTTCTAGGTGATTTATTATAGGTTCATGGTGGAACAAAATAGACTGGCTATACTAAACAGTTGCTTACTTTTTACTGAACTTGGCGTAATTAGTGATATGTGAGCAACATTTTGAAATTTCGAGTATCTATTTCCAATATATTTTTATAAGACTTCTGTTACAACTCCTTTTCGCTCTTGCGGAGACGGATCTTAATTCGAAGGTATGGATACGATAGATGGAACCTGTTTTCTGCACTTAGACTCCCATTTGGTTCGTTGTGCGTGCAGGCCTCCTCACTGTGAGAGGGATTGGGCCGTAATCCACCACGCGGGCCCAGTGCGGGTTGGTGGATGTTACATGTCTTCGATTTTTTGGTTCTAAGACATGTCGGTTTCCTCACGATGTTTGCCTTTACCGTTTTGAGAGCAGTGGTGATGAAATAATTTACACAAAGCGCTAGCCTGGGTTCGAACCCACGACCTACAGCTTGTAAGTCGCGGCCGTTACCACTGGGCTACCACTGCTCTCTAAGCGAAGGTATGATTTCTTGCGGAAGATCCGTATTTGCGGAGGCGGAGGTGAGGTTCCATTACAACCATATTTTAACTATTAATTTTGACCTAAATACTCTATGAAATATTGGGGCTCTTGCCTTTGAAGTACCTATTGTTGTCCTTTGAAGCGCTTTGATAGAGGTAAAATTTGAAGTCACTCGTTTTAATTATTTGTGGAAGATTTCTCTTTATCAACTCGTCTAAAGACTTACAGTGAAATGGAATCTACTATTACTGAGCATCACTCTTGTGTTTGATAAAGGGTAAGGCAGATGTATATCTATCGAAGGTATACCTACAATTCTTCAGCTATATTTAAGTTCCAATTAACAAAGGCAACTGGACAACTTACAGCTGGTTTTTGTCATACATCATCCATACATGCAGAAATTTCATTTTAGAAATTTCAAATGAAAGGAACCAATACTACTTTGTTCGGCACCCAGGGCCTCAAGCACAGAAAAAGTCACTCTAGAAACCTTTAGACCAAGAAGGTATTCGTGATGGAAAATTGAGGAGAAGAGGTTTTATAAAATGAAAATTATTGTTACAATAAAAAAAAAACACATTTAAAAATATAGAAAATAGAGGCCCACTGGTATCGGGAACAGTGTCCAAGCTACCGACGGTCAGGGCTCCAGGAACCTCCTAACAATACGAGCCGTGTCCAGCAGTACTGCTTTCTGGATCAGGCCCTTGACCTAGCCGCCTAACGAGAGCCTCCGTTGGTCGAGGCTCGTGGCTATTAAGCCATTGGCTGACACGAGTATCAGTACAATGATTGCTTTGTCCACATCCCATATATCGAAAACCTCGCGATCCAAGTCAAGATACTTGATCTGCTTTTACTCTCTCGTCTCTCTTATCTTATTATTATTTTTAACTGTCGTTCTCATCTTGAACAGTTTAATTTTATTTACCATCAATTGTTTTTGAATATAATAAAAAAATGCACCCCATTGGTATTGCATTTGAGCGTGATATGAATTCATATTTTTGTACATTTCAATACCCGTTTGTTAAAAATATTCTGCGCCATATTTACGGGTGCTCATTGAGGCATATACGCTTGTGTATTACATATTCTTTTGTATTCACCTTTTGGAAAACCGCTTGCTTTCCAACTGGGTTGTTCTGTTTAAGTGTGAATGGAAGTTTAGCTTTGAAATAAACTTTCTTTGTTATGTTTTTCAATTATAGCTAACTGTTTTGTGAAGAAAAATAGGAAAAGAGTGGCGTTTGTTGCATTTGTGTGTGTACTGCACGATACACATCCCGACGCCAAATACAGACACAGATTGGAGGATCATCAAAAAAGGAAAGTGTGTTTTTCTTTTCTCTCATCAAAGTGTGTAGTTCATCAACACGCGCCATTGGTACAAGGTGGATATCTCACCCATACGCACTAAACGAGAATACTTTTATTATGCGTACAGCTAAGGAGTGGCATTCCCTGCTGCAGACTTGTGATTCCCGATAGCTACAATCTAGGGATCTTTAGTCAAGAGTGAATGGGTTACTTCTAGGAAAGCCTGCTTCACCGTCGACCACATCATCGCTTACCATCAGGTGAGATAGTGGTCTGTCTCGAGCTTAAAATTTAAAAAAAAAACATCCGATTAGCCTTGTGATCAACTTAGTTAGTGCCATCCACCACCCCGGTGGCAGATGGGAATGAAGGAAGGTGGCAGATTTCACTAAATAATTCCCATCGACCACCGGGGTGGCAACTCGAGGGTGGCCGATGGGAATAAACCCTAATATCCTGAAGTAAAACTTAATGTCACTAATTGCGTCCCGAAATCAGTAAAGTCCTTTCCTGATTTCGGGACTCAATTTCAAGAGCAAATCAGTCAAATTGCATTGCATTACTTCCATGTGAACGTACATGCAATTTCACTTAGTGCAAATCGATTACCGTTGTGATACTCGTATAAATTGAATCGCGCCGAGCCGAGCGAGTTGAGTTTATTGGAAACTAGCTGCCGCCCGCGGCTCCACCCGTGTGGCATTGGCACTTCTCCCAATATCTTTATAAATTACTAGCTGTCCCACGCGGCTTCGCTCCCGTCAACTGGCTACCTTCCTACCCTACCCTACATACATGAATGTTGCGTAACTTTAACCGCTTACGCAGCGCACGCAACGGAAGCCCTCAAAAAGGAATAATTCTTCCAGTTTTTGCAACATGTTTCATTTATGCTCCGCTCCTATTGGTCTTAGCGTGATGTTAGCCTGTAACCTTCCTCGATAAATGAATGCTCCAACACAAAAATAATTAGTTCCAACCAGTAGTTCTTGAGATTAGCGCGTTCAAACAAACAAACAATCAAACTCTTCAGCTTTATAATATTAGTATAGATAGGCTTTGTTTATTCCGATGTATGCTACTATCCTACTGTAGTAATATTTTAAAGGCAAAACTTTGTAAATGTGTTTGTAACTTTTTCACGCAAAAACTAATAAACGGATCTGGGCGAAATTTGGTACAGAGATAGATTATAGTCTGAAATAGTACATAGGATACATTTTTATCCCGGAAAAATGTTGCCCTGGGATAAATTACGACTATCACGCGGGCGAAGGCGCTGGCAGAAGCTAGTAATATTATAAAGGCGAATGTTTGTGAATGTGTTTGTATGTTTGTAACTCTTTCACGCAAAAAGTACTGAACGGATCTGGATGAAATTTAGCACAGATATAGATTATAGTCTGGAATAGCGCATAGTTATATTATAAAGGCAACAGTTTGTAAGTGTGTAAGTGTGTTTGTAACTTTTTCACGCAAAAACTAATGAACGGATCTGGGCAAAATTTGGTACAGAGATAGATTATAGACTAAAATAGTACATAGGATACATTTTTATCCCGGAAATATGTTGCCCTGGGATAATTTACGACTATCAGGCGGGCGAAGGCGCTGGCAGAAGCTAGTAATATTATAAAGGCGAAAGTTTGTGAGTGTGTTTGTAACTCTTTCACGCAAAAAGTACTGAACGGATCTGGATGAAATTTAGCACAGATATAGATTATAGTCTGGAATAGCGCATAGTTATATTATAAAGGCAACAGTTTGCAAGTGTGTAAGTGTGTTTGTAACTTTTTCACGCAAAAACTAATGAACGGATCTGGGCGAAATTTGGTACAGAGATAGATTATAGTCTAAAATAGTACTTAGGATACATTTTTATCCCGGAAATATGTTGCCCTGGGATAATTTACGACTATCAGGCGGGCGAAGGCGCTGGCAGAAGCTAGTAATATTATAAAGGCGAATGTTTGTGAATGTGTAAGTGTGTTTGTATGCTTGTAACTCTTTCACGCAAAAAGTACTGAACGGATCTGGATGAAATTTGGCACAGAGATAGATTATAGTCTGGAATAGCACAAAGGATATATTATTATCCCGGAAATACATATGTCCCATTGGGATAATTTTCGACATTCACGCGGGCGATTTTTTTGGAGAACGAAAGTTACCGACATAGCCCGAAGTATTGGCAAACTTAAGTGGCAGTGGGCAGGGCACATTGCTCGCAGAACGGATGGCCGATGGGGCCGAAAAGTTCTAGCATGGCGACCGCGAGTCGGAAGACGATACGTTGGAAGGCCTCCCACTAGGTGGCCTGACAATGACCTGGTTAAGGTTGCGGGAAAACGCTGGATGCGAGACGCACGGGACCGGTCAATGTGGCGACACCTGGGGGGGAGGCCTATGTCCAGCAGTAGACGTCTGTCGGGTGAAATGATGATGATAATGATGATGACGCGGGCAAAGGCGCTGGCAGAAGCTAGTAAGCTATATTTCGGTAAAGTTTAATCAAAATCCGTTCAGTAGTTTTTGGGTGCAAGTGTAACAAACATCCATCCATCCATCCATTCATCCTCACAAGTTTTATGACGTTACAATTATGATAATAGTAAGATTTGACATGAATGTGTGCAGGGACTGACGTTTCTAGTTCTTTCACAGAAAAGAGGCTTGTGTAGCAACGGTGGGAACATTACAGCTAATTTTGCTACGTCTGGGAATGCTCTTTGAGTCTCGTTCCTAACTGGATTTGCAAACCAAACTCTCTTGGATCTTCACAAGTGCAGCTTCTACATCTTTTAATTACACCTCCTCATTAGTACACTCCCACATATAATTAGTCTCCAAAGCCACTCAGCTCATAATACCGTCCTTCTAAAACCTCCTGCGGGATGTAGCACTATAACAGTTTCCATTTGAAGCGGAGATGCGTAACGAGCCACTTCTTGTCGGCTGAATGAAGGGGCTCTTTTCGTATTCATATGATCCCACGTGTGTGGTGCGGGAAAGGGGTTCAAGGTAGAGACTTGCAGCGAGGTGCAAAGGGAAAGCGAATATGGGTAACTGTCTTTGGAGATAAAGTAGCCAAGGAGTAAATTTTAGGCTCAGATCAGAAAATAGGGGATTTTCTAATGCTTTATATCTGTTTCTGATCGTAATTTACCAAATTAGACGAACTTATTTGCTGTAAATTTTGCCAAATACGCATCAACACATTTCATAACTGTCGACTATGCCTTTAGAAGTAACTATTGGGTTAAACATAACTCAGGTAGGGCCGATTTTACCAATGAAACGAATCGCGATTAGTTCAACTAAGCTCAGCCAGCTCAGTTCAATCAATCTGCCTAACCTTTTTCCCAACTATATTGGGGTCGGCTTCCAGTCTAACCGGATTCAGCTGAGTACCAGTGTTTTACAAGAAGCGACTGCCTATCTGACCTCCACAACCCAGTAACTGGGTAACACGATACCCCTTGGCACGACTGGTGTCAGATCTCAAGGTTCTGACTAACCGTAACAACTGTCAAAGATCTTCAAATGACAGCCGGGACCAACAGCGTAACGTGCTTGCCGAGGCACGGAGGAAAATCGGAAATCGGTTGAAATGGTCACCCATCCACGGACCGACTTCGTCAAGCGTTGCCTAATCTTGATAATCGACTACTGCGGCTGTTATTATTTAGCCACAAGCTCCTCAGCCAGCTCAGTTGTTCAGTTAATTGAACCACGTGTTAGCAACTAACTCTGAGTTAAGTTTTCTTTATCAATCGGCTGAGGCATCCCATAAGCGGGATGTCAAGCGAGGATCGGTTTAGTGGGGGGGGGGGGGCAGCCGGCG
Source organism: Orthosia cruda (assembly GCA_964057195.1). Lineage (NCBI taxonomy): Eukaryota > Metazoa > Arthropoda > Insecta > Lepidoptera > Noctuidae > Orthosia > Orthosia cruda. The sequence continues at coordinate 44,582,389 of OZ059830.1, read as the reverse complement.
TGGCGTGGGGTTTCGGGATGAGTTGCGGCATAGTCTCGTGCCGTATACAGTCCCGTGATCTTCCGTCGCGTGCAGGTTCGTCTACTTTTCACTAAGCTGGTCCTATACCGAAGGAGTAGCTCTGGCGTCGCTTGTTGAACGAGCGGCGTCCCCGACTGAGGGCTCCGTGGCGGGTGGAGAGCTCCAACGGTGAATTATTTGATACCATACTCATGGATAAAGAGACCAAAACCATTAACAAAAAACAAAAAAACAAAGCTGCGTCCCGCTCGTCGGATGCGCTTACACAAAACACACCAAGGGCTGCGTCTTCAGATGCGCCTTTTACGACTAACCCAAGGGTTGCGTCTCAGGATGCGCCTAAGCAACAACCGCCTAAGACTGCGTCCTCAGATGCACCCAACACACACAAACGCTCGGCTGCGTCCAAGGATGCGATGAGGAAGGCAACCGCAAGGGATGCACCACAACAGGCTGCGTCCCAAACGATCCCAACCTCATCTGCGTCTATGGATGCGCCCCCTAACACTACCCTGACCGAAAAGCCAAGGACAGTTCTCGCTCACGGCGACTCGAAGAGCACTGCAAAAGTAGATGCGCCCAAAACACGGGTTGCGTTAGCGGCTGCGGTCTCCGAGAGGGACCCGACGAAGCTGGCCGAAGGCCATATGGCAGGTTCATCTAACGCCAATAAATGGCAAACAGCAACAAACAAAAAGACGCCCCCCAAGGTGATGTCTGCTACGGCTGACACACCAATAGGCGAGGCTGCCACCGGCGCTAAGCGCAAACGCAGCACGAGGCTTAGAGGGCGCAAAAAACAGCAAAAAAACAACACCGAACCACCGGCTAGGGCGCAGAAGCGTTCGCGTCCCGAGGATTCCGTCACACCAACTGGGGTAAGCAAGAAGAGCAAACCCGCTCGCTCCCATATGGTTGATGGAACCTTGGTGAGCTACGCCGAAGCGGCCGCGTCGTTCAGGAACAACGAGCTGTGTGTCGCCGTCATGACCGAGCCCTTCTTGGACATGACGCAGGAGCAAGCGGAGGGGATCCGACAAACTATTGAGGACCAGCTCCGGGCTCTGCTGAAGGCAGTTCCTGAACCAGCCACCCCAACCCAAAATACCGCGATCCACTTTAGAGGTCGGGCCCACTACGCCGAAGGCGTTCTCAAAACATGGTGCGAGGACGACTTCACACTGGCCTGGCTCAAGGGGGTCATAAATAACACACCGTCCCCGTTACCGGAGACCAGACTCACCGTTCGGCCCCAGGCCGACATACCCAAGAAGGCATTGTGCATGCTGTATGTCCCCGAGAACAGCGAGGACACTTCAGACCTTCTCGGGATGTTGGCGAGGCAGAACCCCAATTTGAAAATTAACACCTGGACTCTAACACACGCAAGGGTTAGTCAGGAGCCACCGTGCACCTGTCTCTACTTTCGTGTGCCGGAGTCCATGGTTAAAACCATTAAAGACCAGCAGAGGCGAGTATACTACCTTATGGGTAGTATATACATCCGGTTCCTAAAGGAAGGTGGAACCAAGGAGGATGCCGCTGCGCCTTCAACCTCAACGACCTCGACTGCGCCTGGAGTGGAGCTTGATCCGCCGCTGCCTGGGCGTTCCCCGTCGCCTCCCGCGACGGGGACCGCTGGGGAGGCGGTGGAGCTGGCGACTTCCATGGCAGCGCTTGAGGTCGTTTCAACTGAGGGATCAACACAGGATCCACCCTCGCCCGGACTAACTTCGGACGAGGACTGCTTTCCGCCGGAGGGGAGAAGTAGGGACAAGGACAGCGATCCCTGCTCCTCTCCTTTGCGGGAGGACTAAGATCCTGCAGACCAACCTCCAGCACAGTCAAACTGCGTCGGCTACTTTACGCAGAGTGCTGGAGAACCAACAAGAGAAGACCATCGCCCTCATCCAAGAGCCGTGGATTAGAAGTGGCAAAATATGCGGTCTTGCTAACATCGGAGGTAAGTTGCTGCTAGACACCTCCGTAAGTAATCCGCGTACCTGCATATTGGTCCCAAAACATGTACCTAACCTTTTAATTAACGAATTCTGTTCAAGGGACCTGACAGCAACCAGGCTTTTCAGAACCGAACAAAAACGCCCAGACATTGTACTAGCCTCGGCATACCTGCCAGGCGACGCGGACGTGCCTCTACCAGAGCTCGCCTTGCTGGTGGAGTACTGTGAAAGGGAGAAACTAGAACTCATCATCGGCACAGATTCCAACGCGCATCACACGCTCTGGGGTAATGTCAAAACCAACAACCGAGGTGAGGAAATGCTTGACTTTATTCTTAGCAATAACCTTGTACTACTTAACAAGGGTTCCGAACCCACCTTCATAAACGCAAGATCGCAAACAATAATAGACCTAACTTTAGCAACTTTAGGTGTATCCAACTCCATTCAGGACTGGCATGTGTCCAATGAGATATCATGCTCAGACCATAGATGGATTCGTTTTACAATTAACTTCAACTTAACCACACCACAGCCAAGAAGAGTTCCTCGCAACACAGACCAATCGAAGTTCGTCAGACTTATAGGTACTGAACTGGGTAGGTTAACCTCGCTTCCGGCTGAAATAACGATAAACAATTTAGACGAACACGTAAACAAAATCACTTCCATCCTATTATCGAGCTATGAACAGTCGTGTCCCCTCACCTTACCCAGGAGAGGGATCAGGCAGTCCTGGTGGAGTCCTGAACTGGAGAGACACCGACACGAACTGAGAAGGCTATTCAATAGAGCTAAGAACACACGGTCGCCAGTAGACTGGGACCGTTACATAACAAACCGCAAAACATATAAAAAACTAATTCGCCTCCGAGGTAAAACAAGTTGGAGGCGTTTTTGTACTAACATTGAAAACAACAACCAGGCAAATAGGGTTAAAACTTGTCTTGCTCAAGAGGCAGACCTGTCTATAGGATGCCTAAGAAAACCAGATAACACTTACACAACAAACGACACAGAAACTAGCGAACTACTCCTAACTACCCACTTCCCGGGCTGCCAGATTGCCACCCAGCAAAGCTGGGAACCGTACAGGGAAAGGGCTACGAGCAGCTTAGACTGGGAGGTGGCGTTAGAAGTTATCGACAAAGATAAAATAACATGGGCAATCAACACCTTCCTGCCTTTCAAAGCAGCGGGGATGGACGGTATCTTTCCAGCTCTGCTCAGATGGAGCGGTGCTCTGCTAGCTGATTACCTTGTTAAGGTCTTTCGGGCTTGTCTGGCTCACCGATATATCCCCTTGAAATGGCGCGAAGTAAAAATAATATTTATTCCGAAACCAGGTAGGGGCGACTACACCCAGCCCAAATCTTTTAGACCCATAAGCCTCTCCTCTTTCTTTCTAAAGACACTGGAGAGGCTGGGGGACAGGAAGATAAGAAACCAGATTTCGATTCAAAAACCTCTGCACCCGAACCAACATGCCTACTGTGCAGGCAAATCAACAGAATCAGCGCTCCACAGCGTAGTCTCACGCGTAGGCAATGCTCTCAAAAACAAAAATCCAACCCTAGGTGCCTTCATTGATATCGAAGGTGCATTCGACAAAACTAACTTCACCAGCATCGGTCAGGCACTCAACACGCACGGTGTTGCGCCAACGCTCGTAGAATGGATTAACAACATGCTAAAAAACCGTGCTATTCAATTTACTGTGAACACTACCACACGAGGAATCGTGAGCAGGGGCTGCCCACAAGGTGGGGTGCTGTCACCACTTCTGTGGAATTTAGTCGTAAATGAGCTCATTGCAGAGCTCAACGCCAGCAGTCTTTACTCGGTAGGATACGCAGATGACATAGCAATTCTAATCTCGGGGCAATTTGAGGGCATCTTATGTGATTTCATGAGAAAGGCCTTCAAAATAATCGAGAGCTGGTGTACAAAACACGAACTGTCGGTTAACCCCGTAAAGACGGAACTAATAATGTTCACTAACAAACGAAATCTTGGACCGCATAGGCTTCCAAAACTTTTCAACACAGAATTAACACTTAAAGAGGAGGTCAAGTACTTAGGGGTAATTCTTGATAGCAAATTGCTCTGGAACAAGCATCTTGACTACAAACTCAACAAATGCACAATCGCACTCTATCAGTGTAAAAAAATGTTAGGAAAAACATGGGGGCTGTCTCCAAGGATTACTCTCTGGCTATACACAGCGGTAATCAGGCCAATGTTGGCTTATGGTGCTCTGGTTTGGTGGACTAGGACAGAACTCTCGACCACCATCACCCGACTCCAACGGTTCCAGCGACAGGCCTGCTCAGCTATCACCGGCTGCATGAGAACCACCCCAACAGCAGCCATGGAGATAGCCCTACATATAACTCCCCTGGACCTGTACATACAGCAAGAAGCGGCGCTAGCTGCTATCAGGCTAATGCATCTAGGCATATGGGGTAAAAACCACACAAGCCCACACGCTAAAATCCTGGACCGGGCGATTGAGTATCAACCTCTCATCGCCGCTCCGTGTGATAGAATACAAAAACAACCTATGTTCAACAAAAACTATAACATACAAACAATAGAGGAAGAAAGGGATCAGTCAGGAGCTAATGAAGTGCGAATCTACACAGATGGCTCAAAAACTAATAGCGGCTCAGGTGCTGGCGTTCACTCCCTTGACCTCAACATTAACTTTCACATACCGTTAGGCACACATAGTTCAATTTTCCAATGTGAATGTGTCGCCTTAACACAAGCCGCAAAAACCGTAAAGCGTTTAGGTATCCAGAACTACGGAATCAGATTCCTATCTGATAGTCTGGCTGTGCTCAAAGCTTTAGAAAACAAACTAACCAACAACAAACTAATCTTTGAATGCCACCTCGCCCTGGAGAGTATATCAAAATCCAATCGTATCACCCTCCAGTGGATCAAGGGGCACAGTGGATCCCTAGGCAATGATGCCGCAGATGAACTTGCGAAAAGGGGCTCCGAGATGTTGGTGCTAGGCCCGTACCCACTTATCCCCTTGCCTTTCTCGCAATTTCGTGCGTGGATTCGTCAAAAATCAACAGAATTGCACAATAACAGATGGTCACGGGCTACAGACTGTAGACAGTCAAAAATGGCTGTGCCGATAGTAAACCCGCGTCTCACCAAGAAACTCCTCAGCCTGAGTAGAAATAACCTCAAAATAATTATAGGGACATTAACGGGCCACACCCTTCTTAACAAACATTTATTCAACATAGGCGCCACGGACAGCCCACTTTGCAGGGGCTGTTTTAACGCCGAAGAATCAGCCGCCCACGTAATCCTGGAATGCGAGGCCGTGGCTTCTCAACGCGAAGAAACCCTCGGAACAGTGAGGTCGCTCCGTGAAGCCTGTGAAGCTCCCAGGAAGCTTCTGTGCTTTTGGGCGGAGTTGGGCTGGCTATGTTAGCCAGCACCCCCACGTACAACGGACCAAATGGGAGTCTAAGTGCGGAAAAGGGAGTCCCTACTACTACTACTACTACTATTTAGCCACAAGCTCCTCAGCCAGCTCAGTTGTTCAGTTAATTTAACCACGTGTTAGCAACTAACTCTGAGTTAAGTTTTTTGTGCCTAATGCTGGCCTAATTGATTCTAAATATTCTTAACCCATTCGTTGCTACCAACGCACCATTTGCGTTGATCAAGATTACTACGTCATGCCACCAACGTACCATATGCGTTGAGTGTACTATATGACGTTTTTTGCCATTACATACAAATGATAGAAATTTATTTAAATATTTGGCAACATTCACGGCTAGAAACAATTTTTAAATGTGGAAACACTGTTGGTTTCTGCTTCGGACTGTCATTCTTGTTTTGGTAAGGAAAAAACGGTCGGTGCTGTGAAGGTCGTATTTTAATTCTGGAATAACTGAAGTTTTATTGGGTGTTTATTGTATATTTGTGAATTGGGAGATAAAGGTAAGCAATATTCTTAATTTTATCATATTTTTGCGCTGTTTCATCGTGTATTTTTAAAATGAAATCACATGCACGCATATGGTGCGTTCATTGGCATAGCAGTAAAAATCTTTTTTGGATGGTTTTATGCTTTAACAAACATCCATCCATCCATACTTACAAACTTTCGCGTTTATAATATTAGTAGGATTCTAGACATATTTTTATACTTCCAAGTCGTTTTGGAGTAGTAAAAGTAGCGAAAAGTATCGCAAATCACGCCAAAATGTATGCACGTTACTTATATTACGATGTTGTTTAGATTACGAGTAGTAAATGACTTACATACCTACTTACTAAATATTTTGCAAGCTGGCTGATATTTGACAAAGTGAAAAATGTAAAATTAAATTATAAACTCACCGGATTTTTATTAAATTTATTTTATGTAGAACTACCACAATGGTATTTAAATGCTATTCATCCTTAGGCCGAAATCTTTTGAAACTGCGAGTTTGTTTATGTCGATCGGCGCTCTGATTGGCCCGCTCCAAGCTAATCAACCAATCAGAGGGCTATGCGCGGTAACGTTTCGATCTTGATACCGTAAAAATAACTCGCACTCAGCACACAGTGCAACCGACGAGATCGAGTTCGAATTGAATTAACGTAAAAACGGTAGGTACTATAGAAATGATTTCCAAAATACCAAACTAACAAATTGTTGATACTAATTCGTTCCTGGTGTGAACTTGAACCCGTATGTTGTCTATTTGTACCTACTTTTTGAGTAGATGTACAGAAAATATTTGAATTAACTATCTGCTATGTTTCTATTTGTTACAGGTCATTTTCAGAGAATCACGGAGAATATACAGAGGTATACTTACTGCTAGATACATTATCTACAATGGTAATCCTTCTGGACGTGGATAAATACTTCGAGCGAGCAGACTTCTTTTTATATTGGCAACAAAATTTAAAATGGCCATGGCCATTGACGCATTTTATAAAACGTGACTTATGTTTTGGTTGTGGGCACAGTACAAATTTGTATTCGCTGCAGCATTTTACTTTTATCAATGAAGACGAAATGTTAAAAAAATTGTTTTTAAGCAACTTTTTTTGGTGCATTATATGTAATTTTGCTATCTATGAACACTATCCTGCCGACGAATGTTTTTTTTGTAACTAACTAATTGTGACAAAGTACTAAAATAAATGCATACAAAATAATCAGCATTAAATTTTAGATATTTTCCTGATGTGGTTCTCAAAATAGAAAAAGTTTTTCTTTATTGCATGTTTTTTTCTGAACTGATCGATTTTTTTTACTAACTCACTATGCACTATACTATTCCACTTGAGCTATGCTAAGCTACATTGCTCAGGATGTGCCTGATTCACACCAATAGGATTGCTCTAATGGAACAGGGTTTAACAAAGCTAAATTATTTCCATACCAATTGAAGTGCTAAGGATGCTTGCTAAGAATGTGTGCTAAAGATGCGTGCTAAAGACTCTAGCTTACTCGTGCAGCTATGCAGCACGGTACGATCCAGCGCGTTAGCTTACTTACCTCGCACATCTTAAATGGAGTGATTAATAAATAACAAATTTGATTTTTAGTAGGCATCTTTTTCAACGATGAAACGAAGAAGCGATCATTTATTAGAGTTAGCTTTAAAGGAAGAAGATGTCAATCCTAATAGTAACAAGAGGTTGGTGATTATTTAAATAATCATAAAAATAATTGTTTTGTCTGTTAAAATATTTTTTTATAATATTGTTTGAATATGTAATCTATAAATGTCTCCTAAATTGATGGATCTTTATGTGTTTCAGTAGCATGACACCGAGACGACGTTACACAATTCACGAAATGTCGTCTCCACAAGCGTGAGTATTTTAAATATAGGTACCGATTTATATCATAAATAAACAAAAACTTTTAGATTTTTGTTAATTTTGTCATTTTTTTCAGATTTGAAACCGTGACAACAGAACATAAAGCAAGTAAACCGTCTAAAAGATCAAAGCGTGCTAAATCACTTTTCTGTGGATCAGAATATAATGTTTCTGAAAAATTTGCTGAAGAATCGCTTGCCAATTCATTAGACGAATCCTGTACATCGATTAATCCTCTGGAAATCCAATCTGTATGTAAAGATAGGGATGACTCATATGTAATTTCAACTTCATCAGCTAAACATACAATGTCACTTCAAAGTCAGGAACCTTCAAATCGCTTTTCAAATGTACTAATAGAACCCCAACCTTCCACTAGTAAACATTTACCTGTTTTATATTCGCCCCTAGCCAATGAAAACCTTTCCTATTTAAGAAGCGGTGTTAAAACGAGAGGAGGAATTAGACGAAATATTGGTATTAAAATACTTAAAAATCAAAGAGTAGTCTTACAGGATAATAAAGTAACACTGACTGATTTGGAAGAAAAAACTGAGGGTAATGATGACATAATGAACGAAATGAGAAATATATTTGAAGGGGAAGATAATGAAGAAGAATCTAAAACAAAACTACCCTCTGATAAGGTATTAACTGAAGAAGACCTAATTAAGATGCTGGAATTGGATGATGACGACTTAGAAGAAAAAAATAGTCAGGAAAATGCATCAGACTATGGCTGCTCATATTCTGACGCAAGTGAAGACGCGATGCAATCGAATGAAGATGCGACGCAAGTGAGTGAAGATGATAATATAAATTCTAACGAAACCTCACAATTAACTAATGACGAATGGAAAACTGAACGTGATCCTTCTATAGTACCTTTAGATTTTGATGGACAAGAAAAAAAGCTCAAAATACTTCCTGAAACAAATGAACCTTACGATTATTTCAAATTGATAGCGACTGATGAGTTTTTCTCAATGTTAGTCACAAAGATAAATAACTACGCATCGAAGTTATTATTGAACATACTTGATCCAAAAAGCAGACTGAGACTATGGAAAGATGTAACTATTCCAGAAATTAAAACATTTTTTGGCATTTTATTCCATATGGGAACTATAAAACTAAACAGAGTCACAGACTATTGGAAAAAACATCCACTGTTTAGTTTACCGGCTTTTTCAAAATATATGAGCAGGAACAGATTTTTGCTAATTATGAGAACGTTAAATTTTGAAGACGACTTGTCCGGTAATATGCTGTCAAAAATAAATAGTTTAATTCAATATTTTAACCAGCGAATGGAAAAAATCTATTACCCGTCCAAAAATCTGGCCATAGACGAGTCAATGGTTTTGTTTCGTGGTCGTTTAATATTCCGTCAATATCTAAAGGGAAAAAAGCATCCCTACGGTATAAAACTATATATCTTAACCGACGAATATGGAGTAGTCCTGAAAACTATAGTATATGCCGGCGCTTCTGATACTTTAGTGGGAGGTACCAATCACTCTGAAAAAGTTGTTTTGAATTTACTATCTAATTATATAAACATGGGATATTCCGTTTATATGGATAATTTTTATAATTCGGTAAATCTTGCACAAAAATTATTAACACTTAAAACATATTGTTCGGGTACTTTACGTGTCAATAGAAAAAATAATCCAAAAGAAGTCGTACAAAGAAAATTGAAACGTGGCGAATCCATAGCGAGATTTAATAGTTGTGGTATTTGTGTTTTGAAATGGAAAGACCGGCGGGACGTTCTAATGATTTCATCACAACATGGATCTGCCATGACTAGCGTTACGAATCGACGCGGTGAAACAGTTTCCAAACCTGAAGTTATAGTAAATTATAATAGATACATGGGTGGTATAGATCACCAGGACCAAATGCTGGCATACTACTCATGTGAGCACAAGACCATACGGTGGTACAAGAAGTTAGGGGTGCACGTGTTCCAGCAAATGTTGTATAATTCGTACACGCTGCACAACATTTTTTCGACAAAGAAAAGTTTCTATGATTATAGGCTTGAAATCATAATGAAATTGTTAAATACTGATGTAGAAGACACAACGCGAGGTTCAGTTCCAAAATGTCAAGTGCACGTTCTTCAACAATGTTCTCGTAAAAATGATGGCACAACGAGAAAAATTTTACGACGTCGGTGTAGGCAGTGCTGGATTACAAAAAAAGTCAGAAAAGACACTTCATATTTCTGTCGCGATTGTCCCGAACAATATGGGTTTTGTATAAAAGATTGTTTTAAAGAGTATCACAATTACTAATTCTATTGTTTTTTTTATTAGTTTGGTTTTGTGTCCCACTGCTGAGAAAAGGCCAACCTCTTACTCCTTCCAAACCTCTTGATCATGTTTTTTTATAATAAACATATCTTCATTTATATTCTTTTTGTTTTGTCATAATTTCAACCTATTTGTTCACTAAAATATTGTTTACTTACCTGCAATCCATTAAAATCGTCGATTCTGCACGACCTTTGGAAATTCGTCCAGACGTTCTTCATGCATAAATAGTTGGGCGTATTTGGATGAAATTTGGCACACATACATATAACATGTAATACATAATATAATTCGGTCACTTATCGGATGGCCAAAGGCACTTGTTAGAAACTATCAAATAATTGTATTCCGTCTGAGCCAGCATTATTTGAGGTCCGTAGCTACTACGTAAGCCGGTGCTGCCAAGGAACCGGTCTAACTCCTTATCATCAGTGCCTAGTGCGAATTTGTTTTTCGTTAACGCGATCGACACGTTTATGACGTTCGGCGCTCTGATTGACCTGCTCCAAGTTAACCAACCAATCAGAGAGCTAAACGTGCTAACGTTTAGATCGCGTTAAAGTAAAAATAACTCGCACTCAGCACTCAGATATGTTGAAAGCGTAATATGCAATCATATAATGTCAAATATGTCAAGAAAAATGATTATGCGTTCACAACATTCTTTCCTGTAAATGTTTTGGCAATTCAAACGTGCAGTAACAAACACACACACGCACAATGTTTCGCACTTATAATATTAGTAGGAGTAGTAGGAAATATTAATACTAAATTATAAATAAACATAGATTATATGAATAAAGAAGCAAGTACTTAAATTGACATATCTTGCTTGCTTGAACATGTTGCATAATACTATCCAAACGTCAACGCAAACGGTGTGTTCAAGGGCACTTACGATTTAAATTCTTTTACTAGTGCCACCAACGCATTTGTTGCGTTTACCATTTTTGGGTGGTTTTTTTTTATTTAGGGTTTTTTTTTAATTAAAAAACACATTTAATTACGTATTTTCTATTGTAATCATTAAAAATATTAAGTGGCACCCAAGTGATGTTTTTAAAATTTAAGTGGCAATGAATGGGTTAACATATCAAAAAAAAAAAATCTCCGAACGGGTCCGAATGGTTTTGCAGAACTCTTATAATCACTATGGTTCACACCAAGCCGTTTATAACTAAATCTATAGCTTCTCAAGCAACTACAGCTATTCACAGATACATAGTTTATCACTATGCATGACCCAGCCTTTGAGTTTAAAAAGGCAATAGCCGACATCTGCCCATGGCTTGCGTCGCATCTTTTTTAGCTTTAGCCCAACGACGACCTCTAGATGAACGCCGTATAAGCAAAATGCAATCTCTCCGGACGCTGCTTCAAAGATAAAAAATATGCAGTTTATGGAGCTCTTATGCCTGTAGAAATAAGGTTGATTTTGGCTTGTTTGAGTGACAGTTACCTAGGTTTCGTTTGAGATTTTAAAATGTATGTTGTGAATAAAGGTTTTTTAGGTTATCAAATGGACACTAGACCATTGAGGTGGGCTATTTTGGCGCGAGTTCGTTATTGCAAAATATTTGTTTTCATGTGCACACAGGTTTTTGATTAGAAAGCTTCTTATTAATAATCATTCCGAATGCGTTTGCTGTTGCTTTTGTACAATGTGCTGGTATTGACAGCTCTATTTTACAAGCTTTTGTTTAACTTGCAATGTATGTATGTAAGTGTGTTCGGGTCAAAACTTGCAACTGAATTCTAAAGCAGTTATCCTCCACCGATTACGATAAAATTTTGCATACATGTTTAGTTTGGATGACAATGCATGGTAAGCTAAGTGATTTCACTCTAAATCCAATATGGCGGACTTGTTATTTTTTGTGCACTACCATGATTTGGATATCAAATGAAAGGGTTTGCTGTGAAGAATACGAAAAAAGCTTGTTTAAAAAAAAACATTTTTTATTTAAAATGATATATATGTTTTATACATAAAACAAACGGACTGGATATATTATCTGCATTGGTAGATATAACATAGCTGGGCTTAGTTTTGAAAGGCGACACTATGAAGGAATATTTTTCTCTAGTAAGGGAACGAAACTACTGATATAAAATCTCACCTTTTACCGACAAAAGGTTACGTAGATGTGTTTCTCTAGAATACCGTCACTTTTTCAGTTATGTCAAACTCCCATGTTGGTGATATTATAAGAGGTGTTGTGTGTAACACGGAGGTGCCTAATGCCATCACCAGGCACAAAGCCCGATACCAGCTGGCTACTTCTGAGAAAACCTAATACTTTGCTCGACCCGGAATCAAACTCAGGAAGTCAGGACCTCATACTCTCCGCAGGAGACGCCCTTGGCTTCGGAAGTCGCAAGCCGATTCACAGCCACCGTAGGCACGGGCTTGTGGACGGCGAGTAATGTGTAGCTCGTCGTCCGATAAGGACCAGGCCCGAGTCGACAGCGCGTAATGTTCCACGCGTGTCTCAAAGGGATGTCAGCAGAAACTGACGGGATCCGCTAGAGCCGATGCCTGTCTGAGTCGCGGATAAATTTGAAAGAGAGTTACCGCGGCCCTGGCACTGGGTGGGTTATAGTCACTAAAAGTCTGACACGCCCTCGCGCTCCACCCTGAGCGGGAAAACAAGAAAAAATCATGCTGTGTAGTCGGAGGATGCATATTCGCAAACTGGCTGACCCCCTGATCCTCCGACTGCACATGATGAGTTTTTCTTAGTTCGCTCCTTACGCAATCGGGTTTTTGATTTTTATATTAATTTTTCTATTTGCAACTTTTTACCCGGCTGCAAGGAAAGGGTTATGTTTTTCGCGCGTATCTTGTATGTTTGTATGTATGTAATATTCTTTATTACCTCATATCTTGAAAACCGCTAGATGGATTTTTATAATTAATACATCGTTAGATAGGGCTTGGCCGCCCAAGTGTTCTTAGGTAAGTGACGTTAAAAAAAAACTAAAATGGCGGCTTTTGTGCGCCATATTGGGGGCGACTCAATATTTTATTTTTCGAAACCCATCGAGTGGGGTATCAAAATAAAGGATTTTTAAAGGTGATTACAAAAATATATACCACTTATATGTTTAAATGCGATTCAAAAATAAAAATAGGTAACTAAAAAGTTGTAAATAAAAAGTTAATTTAAAAAACAAAAACCCGACTGCGAACTAAAAAGTTGTAAACAAGTAGAAAATCATACTGTGCAGTCGGAGGATACATATTCGCGAGCTGGCTGACCACCTGATCCTCCGACTGCACAGCATGATTTTCTACTTGTTTACATCTTTTTTTAGTTATATTTTTTTTATTTCAAATTGCTTTTAAACATATTAGTGGTATATATATTTGTAATCACCTCTTAAAACCTTTTATCTTGACACTCCACTCGATGGGTTTGCAAGAAAAACAAATTAGATCTCGCACAATATGGCGCCCAATACCCGCCATGTATTGTTTTTTTGAACTTCTCCTAACTAAGAACACTTGGGCGGTCAAGACGTATCTAACGATGTCTTAATTATATAAATTTGGCTAGCGGATTGAAACATATGAGGTAATAAATAATATTACATACATACAAACACAAGATACGCGCGAAAAACATAACCCTTTCCTTGCAGTCGGGTAAAAAGGACCTCATGCTCTGCAGTAGCGATTCCTACCACAAAACCAACCAGGTTGGCTACTTTAATGCACCAGTTAAATAGCTTTCTACTCTTCATAACCCATTCAACTCATCGCTCATACATTTACCGATTCCCTTTCACTCTTTGCAAGACCTTACTGGAATAAAAATAAAACGCCTTTTTAAATATTCATAATACACCGATACAGGGAACATGGGAATCCACTCAGTATTCGCTGCGTGCATACACGGACTACTCAGAAACGATTGGCTTATAGCTTGGATTATGTTGACGAGGATGGGACATGGCGTCATAAAAGTTATTTTGGGTTGTGAGTTATGTTTATAAAAGCCTATATTGCTATCGGATATTTTCCGTTGGCAAAAATAAAGAACTAACCACAAAGATATAAATTCCGTTCCTAGTTTAACCTGTTTGGGGAATGAATTTGCATAAACCTACCCACTTCCATTATTCATAACTGTTGTGCAAAATTGTATGCTTTTAGACACAGAGTTTTTGATTGCTTTTGGATGCAGAGGATTATACTCGACTCAAACTCAAAATTGACCACACCTACCAATCAACTGCCAACCAATCGCAACTCTCGAGTTTGGCATATAATTCTTCAGCTTGACGATGCTCCAGACGTTATTGAATTCTTTATTTAATGTCTAAACAAAATGTGCGCTAAGTATTGAATGAAAATGAAAGTCCAATTAGCAAGTACGACTACTTTCCAAGTACATGCTAACCCTACTGAATTCCACTGATTTTGTTTTAAAAGAATTCGGTAACGTTTGGGGCATCTAGGATCTTGGACTTGAGCACGTTAATGTCAAAAAAACTAAGCCAACCAATCACAACGACCATGAGCAAGAGGATCTGGAATACCGACCTAAGTAGATGACTGATTTTGAAAATTGAGAGAATGACCCATTTTTTCCAAGAGCATGAAATTTGATGCACAATACACACGTTTAAGATTTGACCATTCGACATAATGATAAAGGAAAAATTAAAATGAATGAAAATTAGAAAAAACTAAAAAAATTGTAAGTTGTCAAGAAATCTGTAAGAGAGTTAGTTCTAGTTCAAAAATCGTAAATTCCTGTGAAAACCAGGCAACGCTGGGCACATGACATTTTTAATGAAAAAATTACCATCAAATATCCTTATCCACCCCTAAACAATCTATACCCGGATAAGCACGGCCAAGCGCACATTGACTGCGAGATGCATCGCATCAGTCTGCATGCATTGGTTTGTTACAAATTGTTTACCATGCATTGCATACTTATTTACTTTCAGCTTTGTTTTCAGCTTTGAAGCGCTTTATTTTATTTATTGCAGCGATTTATTTGGCAAGCAATACCGCGGTTCTATAGCAATTTATTTGAATAGTTTGTAGAGGTGTGATTCTGTATCACAGTTTGTCAAATGAATTAAAGACAATTAAATTCGCTGCAGGAACAGTCGTCAGCTTACTCATTTGTTTTTAAATGAATGTCACTATTCGAAACAAAGAGTTCGATCTCAAACAGTGGGCTCACTTCAAGTTCAAAGGAGTGTTATAGACTACTGAGATGGGGTTTCTTTCATATTAGTATTAGTATATAAAAGAAATAATAAAAAAATAAAAAAAGGTGAAGTCTGCAGCCAAGTATAAGTATATCATCCCTGCTGTTTTATTTCTAATGAATACTTATAGTCTAGAGAGTAAAATTGATTGTTTATTTTAAGATATTCTCTGGAACTAGTTATCTAACTACAAAAAATATTTTACAGCTAGAAACCTACACTATCAGTAAGTGCCATAGACTACTTTTTATCCCAAAAAAAGCACGCGTTTTAAAATATAGATTGTAGGGGCGAAACTGCGGCAAAAATCTAGTATACAAATAAAACCAGAACATACACAAAACGCTCTTTAAGTCAAGATGTCTGTCGACGAGATTTTCTCCTTTCACTTTTTCCCCTTATTCTATTATTTCATTTAGAATTTTTTAGGGTTTCATTTCACATAGAAGGAAATTAATTTACCCATTTCATTCAGCTCCAATTTCTTACTTGCCTCTGTCTGAGGACATGTAAATATTTGGATTTATATCCCACCTGGCATTCCTTTTTGATTGTTTCTCTAGTATTTATTTATTTATTATTATTTATTTATTATATACTTTATTGTACACCAAGATAAAAATAATTCAAAAAGACATCTTATAACAAAACAAACATACAACAGGCGGCCTTATCGCGAACCGCGATCTCTTCCAGGCAACCTAGAATGGAAAGAGACAGCCTGGACACAATATGGGGTTGGTCTTGGTGCAAATTTTTCAACAATTAATTATTTTTATTACTTACTGTTATTTCTTGGAACGAAAAACGGGTATTGTAGAGTATATCTAATAAACTTAAATATTCACGGCAAACATTTTTATTATTTATTTTGATACTATATTTTATTTATATATACTTTATTGTATACCAAGATAAACTAAAACAAAAAGAAACCTTACAATTAAAATTAAACATACAATTGATTACTATCTTACCAGATGGTAAGCTATGATGATGAAAATGTTATCAAAAATCTTTGGTAGATATTTATTAAAGCAACACTTATTCATGAGAATCTTATTAAAATCTAACAGTTTGTTAAAAATTGCTAACGTGACCATTTCACTCAATTCCTATGAGAACTCCTTCATAAACCGGGATAAGAAGTCTCATTATTTGAATTCTGGTCGTGAGCCAATTACTACCTACCAAGATTCGTTATGAGTTCCCCTCTGCTCCTCATTTTATACCCGCTTGTCGAAATTTATTATTATCAGTTTGTATAATTATACGTTGTTTATAAGTCCATAAATAAGTCTTCAAGTCGTTTACATGATGGAGTAACCGACTTCCAAACAGCGTCTCTAATTTTCACATTTCCAATAGTACTGCAGTGACATATTATTGAAAACTGTAGAACACTCAATCTAACCCACAAGTCGAGCCACAAATCTAAAACCTAGTAATTAACTAGCAATAGTACTTCCACAGATTAAGAAAGTAAAGAAGCGACTATTCTTGACGAGGATTAAGTGAAATTATTTTTCGGGGCAGAAGCAATATTCAACGCAACGAAGAAATCCCCCATCATCGATCAACCTAATAGAGCGAGTGCGAGTGTGGTGCTCCTGATCAGATTCATCATCCTCATCATCATCAGCCTATTAATGTTCCCACTGCTGGGGCACAGGTCTCCTCTCTTTGAGAAACGGAATGGGCCTTAATCCATCACGCGGGCCTAGTGCGAGAAGGTGGATGTCACATGCCTTCGAATTTTTGGTTCCTCACTATTATTATTATTATTAATCCATTTATTTCAGGCTACAGGGCCCATATAAAATAACTTAAACCTAAACATACATAAGAATGATGTTAGTAACAATACAAACTTATACCTATGTTAGTAGCAATTTTAACAACTATTACAATTTCACAAAGATTAAATGATCATCAATGATCATTGCTTCAGCATTCCAGCTGCAATACTGGAGCAACGATTCATTTGAACACAGTCCAGCCTGTCAGCAATCATGGCCAGGATGCCGTTGGAACTAGCCCGCACCCTGCGCACCAAGGATGCACATCTTTTACGCATCAATGCATAAAAGCAATCAACGCGCATTTCCGCAAACATCCCTGATGCGCTACAGAAGCGAGGCAGCCCCATCAGCACCCTGAAGGCATTATTATACTGAACGCGAAGGGCGCTGTACGATTTTTGCGTGAAATGAACCCACAGGCTACAGGTGTAAAACGAGGTACAGAAGGCCCTAAACAGAGTCTTCTTAACCCCCGCAGAAGCACAATTACTATTATTAATTAATACTATTTTCCTTCACCGTTTACAGCGCAGTGATGATGAAATAATTTACACAAATTAAAGCGCCTACCTGGATTCGAACCAACGACCTACGACACGTAAGTCGGGGTCGTTACCACTGGGCCACCGCTGCTCTGGACCAACGCTGATCATAATTATTATATGTCATTAATTACCGGAGTTTCCATAATACGCGTCCACCTTGTATCTTTGACTGAACATCGGCGTCGATGCAGGAAAAAAAGTGGGCATGTACTTGGCCCAAACAGTAGAATAAGGGTGGTTACGCACTAAACGTCCGTGTCCGTGATCCGTGTTTTCAGTACCGAGTTCAAAATGATTTTGAATTAAGTCTGATTATGACGGATAGAGTTCGGATGTAGTGCGTAAGATTCCCTAAAGAAGTACTACGGTAACATCGAAACTGAAATTTCACTTTACCCACCATTTAACCGCCTTTAGAAGTGTTGTCGATACGCAAAGAAGAAGGTCTTAGTACTCCTAGAAAGATAACTTTATTAAAAATATGCTTATTCCTTTAAGAAAATCTGTATTTAGACTATAGCAACAGGATAGGATAATTCAGAAATAAAAGCAGTGTTTTACACTTCTGAGTGGGTGCAGGATTGTTTCAAAGTTTGTAACAATGATGATGTTTGACAATGTTTTGGCGGTTAAAGTTCCCCTATTCGAAGGCACAAACTATTTTGGGCACGAGGGTAAAATGCATGCTATTTCATCCGACAACACGTACGAAAGAGACAGATGCAGTGATGAGCAGTAAGAAGCTAGTTCTCGTACGAATTAATACTTTTGCAAATTTGTAGCGAAATGTATGATGATTTAGGACGAAAACGAGCGCTCAAATTTTTATAAACAGGCCTTCGAGTATCGATATCATGAAAAAACGACTAAATGTATATTTTCAAAATTAAATTATTTGCATTCTTGAACTACTAATCTATCTCTGTATGGTGGCTGTTTTGCAATTTTCTTTCGTCTTATGGTATTTATTTCCGCCCAAAGATGCGTTAAAATTAGTGTTGAAATGAGGCACTTTCGACGCTCATAACTGCCGAATATTTTTTTTAACTTTTTTTTCCATACAGGGCTAGATAATGATGAGACAAATTGATATCATTTTTTATTTTGAACGTACATCTTCAAACAGTAGAGTAATCGCCAGACTAGGTTTGTATGGAAGAATGATCGACTAGTGCAACCTTAAGGAGAACATCTGAAAAGCGAGATGTCTAGGAACCAAAAATTCGAAGACATCTGTTATACTAGTACCAACCCAGACTGGGATAACGAGGGAATCCCACCTCACAAGAAAGAACCCTGAGTTCATGCATGCATGGGGTCATGGGTGAAATAAAATTATGTAGTGGAAAGCAAAATACACGGATTTCCCTTTTGTACAGTTTTCTTAATCTTTGGTGCTACTCAGTAGATAGAGCGGCTGCCACTTAAGGGCCAATCAACAGGTAGATTGGAGGTCGCGACAGCTTCCAACTCGATAAGGACATTGCTTGTCGGCAACTAGCAGACACCCGGGGTTATGAGGTGGTTATTACTAGTTGTTTATTTGTGAGCGGTATAGGGTTACTGGTTGAGGGTTATATAATTGTTTTAGTGAATTGGTAAAATTCAAGATTTGAACGTGGCGAATGAGAGAGCTGTCCGAGTAGCTATATACAGGTTGGACAACATCTAAATGGTTGAGAGTATAGTTTGAGTTAATCGACACGAAAGTAGAAGTGAATTTGTACTTTTTGTCTGTCTCACGACGGCGCGGCGGTTTGGTCTTAGTCGCGTGTGTAATGCACATGCACATTGTGTCTGTGCATACGTGTAACGTAAACTAATTTACTAAAATTCACGCTGTTTGAGTAACGTTTTTAACCAACTTCAAAAAGGAGTAGGTTCTCAGTTGTATATTCGTTTTCTTGTTGATTATGTTACTGTTTTTACTTAAAACACTGTCTACCTTCTCAATATTTTTGTTTATAACCTCTCTTCTATCTGTGAAAACTTTTAATTGTCCTTATTTTTGTTACTCTCATTAGTGTTAAATTGTTTAGCTGTAAGTTTTCATAAAACTGTAAAATAAAATAAATAAATATTGTAGATACGACTAAATGGTTTTAACAGTTGGCTTATTAACCGACTTCAAAAAAAGCAGGAGGTTATCAATTCGACGGTTTCTTTTTTTTTAATATGTTTCCCGATTACTCAAAGACCGGCACTGATTTGGAAAATTCTTCTTTTGTTTGAAAGGGTATACTTCCTAGTTGGTCCCATAGTCATCAGGTCAGGATCTGATGATGGAATCTTGGAGAAATCGAGGGAACTCCACAAATATTATAAGCATACATATAGCGATTTTGGTATTTTCATCAACAATGCAATAATTTGCACTCAGAAAGTATCATTTGGCGAAGTGGAACTGGTGAAGAAGACCACAGATGGCCAATGGAACTCCTTAATGCTAAGCATGTCACAGGTATTAGATATCTCGAATAGTTAAACGACTACGATGAAGCAAATACCTATAAATAAATAGCACTGATGAAAATGGTACCATCAAACAGATCTGATGATGAAGCCGGCAGGTAGGCACTGGAACTCAATTATAAAACAATGTATCCTGGTCGTGTTTGGGCTTATTGGAATTGTCATGAGATGTACTTTGGCTATATCTATATTTTTGTGGCAATTGGAGGTACCTATAAAAACTAAAAATATATTTATAAAAAACTATTTAACAAAAAAACAAACCGACATCCGAAAAAAAACACTGCAAAGAGAAAAATTACTTTCTTTTCTGAAGTCGGTGTCAAATTACGTAAAACAATAGGTATCAAAGACACCGACTTCGGAAAAGAAAGTAATTTTTCACTTTGCAGTGGTTATTTTTATGGAAGTCGGTTTGTGTTTTTGTTAAAAAGTTTTTTACAAGCTTTTATTTAGTTTACTTGCCCCGGTGCCTGTAATCAAACCTTGCTAATTAAATTTGACTCGCTCCCTAGTGTCCTATTGAGCTGAAAATTTTCAAACATGTTTGTTTCTCGAGATAATGCATTTTTTTTAATATTTAAGCCAGAAAAAATAGCTTGTTTGGTAAGTTCAGATAACTATCTGCAATCTATAAATAATGTGTCAGCAGGTTATTGCAAACACCGTTAGTTTGTAAAAAATCCAGTGAGGTTATAAAATTTCGATATATTATGAATAGATAATTTACAAATAGATATTATAAACTCCATCCAAGTTTGCAATATATCTTATTGCCATCTGGGGGGTGACCATAAGCTCTTAGAGCAATGTTATTTTGAGTGTGTCTAAGGGACAGATGTATATGAATTGTATACATCTGTCCCTTTCTTACAGTCGAACTATGATAGTTTTGACACGTCATGGGGTGACCATAAGCTCTTAGAGCAAGGTTATTTTGAGTGTGTCTAAGGGACAGATTTATATGAATTGTTTACAACTGCCCCTTTTTTACAGTCGAACTATGATAGTATTGACACGTCAGTGTACGGTGGCTGGTCCAGACATATTTAAAAATCGTACCGTATTGACAAGAAAGATTTTACAATTTCACAATAATAGTGGCAGATATAAAATTCAATTTTCATGCGATAGTCTTGTTTTTTTTTGTTGTGTCAAGCAATGGTTGTCGGCAACTAGCAAACACCTGGGGATATGAGGCGGTTATTATTAGTAACTAGTCGTTTAATGGTGAGCGGTGTAGGGTTAGGGATATCGGTTGAGGCTTAGGCTCGTTAGCTGTGTAATTTACAAGCTTTGAGTGTTAAGTGGTTTGTTATGAGGAATTGAGGAACGTGTAAGTGATCAGCAATTGATTGTTGAATTTTTTGTTATATATAGTTTGCTCAATTAGGTTATTGATGTGCATTTAAATAAAGAATCAGTTGCAAAACAGCTCAGATTTTAATAATAAAAAAGCTTTACTTGTTTATGTGACTTTTTCTAGTTAATGAGATTTCAGAAAAGAAAATAGCCAAAAAATCATTGCTTCTTTCAGAAATTTGGAAGTTGCTACTGGCTGTAGCGTAGAAAACCTATCGCGCAGACCTTTGCCCAATAAGAGTTCCCTATACTTCAGTAACTACCAAAAATCATACCAAACTCAAGGCCCCAAGTTCAAGTAAATACCCACTTTACTGTTTTACAGTACTAATTGTAAATACACCCGCCTGCCAAAACATTGTAGCGGGGAACAAACACGGTGATATTGTTTGCGAAACCAGGTTACTTCGCGTGTCTACAGTACAAGGTCATGCCTGGCACGCTCGTGACAATAGGGCTGGCAGAACAGGTTAATGAGTAAAGTTGAAGGAATCTAATTATGTGTATGGGAAGATAATGTGGTTGGATGAATTGGGTGAGATTTGTACATAGATTGTACAGTTTTATTTTTCTTTATGCGTTGATTTGTCACAGTCATAAGCTTATGATCGTACACATAAACAGTATTACATATCATTCCTTCATTTGTATTTTGTATTTTTACATCAATGATGAGTTTGCTTTTTAACCCGGGACGGAAAAAGAGAGTTTGACGTGTGTATCTGTGTATTTTTGTATCTGTCTGTAGCATCATAACTTCTATACGAATGTACCGATTTTGATTTTGTTTTTTTTTGTTTGACAGGTGTCTTTATCGAGAGTGTTCCTAGCTATGTGTATATATATGATGAAAATCGGTTCAGCCATTCATTAGTTATTGACATTTTAGTGTTTGAATCGGGGTGTCTTCGCAAGACTTCGTTA
Source organism: Orthosia cruda (assembly GCA_964057195.1). Classification (NCBI taxonomy): domain Eukaryota; kingdom Metazoa; phylum Arthropoda; class Insecta; order Lepidoptera; family Noctuidae; genus Orthosia; species Orthosia cruda. The sequence continues at coordinate 44,559,884 of OZ059830.1, read as the reverse complement.
TCATAATGACGTGTTCAATAGATTGTCGATCGAAGCATGTCTACTACTAGATAAATTATGTTTTATGCTGAAATAAAAAATTGTCGGAGATTTTTTAAATTTTACTTGTTTAAAAGCTTTAATTTAACTTGCCCTGTTAGTTAGTATTAAACGGTCCCATTTTGCAAATGAATTTTAAAACAGTTGGCTCTAGTCAATTGAGCTTAAATTTTGCATACACGTTTGGTTTGGATGAAATCAAATAAGGCAGAAACCCAAAGCTGGTGGACCAATTATTTTTATGCCCCCCATGAATGCGGTAAAATTGTTTGGAGACAACCCAGGTTACTTCGCGTGTCGAAAGTACAAGGTCAGGGCTGACTCGCTTGTGACATTAGCATTACCAGTCGTACGACAGGTTAATCTGGAAAGTTGAAAGATAGTAATTATGTATTAGAAAGATTGGTAAGAATGGGGTGAGGTTTGTACAAAAATTGGATAATTTTATGCTTCTTTTCTCCGTTTATTTGCCAAACACAGTTATTGAAAGATAGAGCCTAAAAAAAAAAGCGAATAGATTTATGATCTACTACATTTTTCTGAGATGAGCATAGTTATTTTAATACTAATTAGTTTTAGATACAAATAGTTAACAAACTAGCTATTTTAAGGCAATTCAAAATACAGAATTAGTAGTTATATCTTTCTAAAGGCTATAAATTATTATTACTCAATACATTTATAACTTCCACATGTGAACATAGATGGTAGGTTACAAATTTAGACCATTGTGGACCCTGTCGGGCACTGCAAAAGTAGGAGAGAGGAAGAGGGCTTTATTTGACTAAGTATTTATTTATTTAGTAGATTCTAATTTGTTTGTTCTTATTTGTTTGTTTGTTGTTATTCTGATTTATAATAAGCTACATTACTGTAAATTTTCATCAAAATCCGTTCAGTAGTTTTTCTGTGAAACAGTAAATGACGTTCATCAATCCATTCGCACAAACTTTCGCGCTTATATTGCCAGTAAGTTTGATGCATTTGAGATTGAGAGATAGTATTTGAAACAAAAAACAGTTTTTGCCGTGCTCGTTTCAAATTAGTTTTGGTCATAAACAACTGTAAATTTCTGGGAACCCTTCAAAACATTACCAACTATTGCCTAAAATATTCAAACAGTTTCCCAACAAAACATCATACTTGACAGCCCTAAATCTATCAAAATCAAAGTCTCGATTGTAACCACAAATCGTATTGCGTTAGCGGAACATAAAAGGTAAGTACAAAATATTAGAGGGGTCCTATATCTAGAGTGTCACTATCTGACAAAATCATATTTTGACTTATAGACGAAAAAAAACAGCGGCATTATATAAAATAGATTCTGTCTATCAAATAGAAGTCATAAACGATGAGTTTCCAGTGTCAAAAAACATATTTAATTGTTTCCGTCCGAATAGGCCCATTGTTAGTTTAAATCATTTACTAAATAGTAGTTTTTTTTCGTCTGAACGGAAGTCACTATCTGAAAAAATCATATTTTGACTTATAGACGAAAAAAAACTGCGGCATTATATAAAATAGATGCTGTCTATCAAATAGAAGTCATATGCGATGAGTTTCCAGTGTCAAAAAAACATATTTATTTGTTTCCGTCCGAATAGGCCCATTGTTAGTTTAAATCATTTACTAAATAGTAGTTTTTTACGTTTTATATTGTAAATAAGTTATTTTTAAGACAGCGCGAACGCATTGGGTACACACCTGTAATGATAGTTGTTAGGGAGATTTTAATAAATAAATCTAATAAAAATTGTAATCTTTATTTTTTATCTGGAATAAATCTGGAATAGTACAAAAATACTGCTTAGAGACAGGTTAATGAGTAAAGTTGAAGGAATGTAATTCTATGTTGGGGAAGATAATGTGGTGTGTGGTGTGATGAATGGGATGAGGTTTGTACATAGATTGTACAATTTTATTTTTCTTTATACGTTGATTTATCAAATACAGTCATAAGCTTATGTTCGAATACATAAACTGTATTACTTAACATTCCTTCAATTGTATTTTGTATTTTTATATCAATGATGAGTTTGCTTTTTAGTTTTACGTGTGTACCTGTGTATTTTTGTATCTGTCTGTAGCATCATAACTCCTATACGGATGAACCGATTTTGATTTAGTCCACTGCTGGGCGTAGGCCTCCAAGCCTCACCACATCTGCTGGTCCTAGGCTTTTCACATCCAATGGATTCCCGGCGGCCTTTACCAGTACCACTTCGTGGGAGGCTTTACAACGTTACGCCTTGCAGTAAGCGGCCGCCACTCCAGCAACCTAAAGTTCAAAGAATAGCGCACGGTATGATTTCCTTGCATCCATTGCTTCAAATGTTCAAAAATCCGTCGACCCGACAGTGTAAAACACGCAATGAATACCGTTGAGTTATTAAAATGAAAGGGAAGGAGTGTGCTTCGTGCTGTTAAAACAGATACGCAATTAGGGTACAGAACCTTTGCGCTCCATCTTACTAATATCACATTGCACACTATATATATCACACTTCAAACTATAATATTATAAAGGCGAAAGTTTGTGTGTTTGTATGTTTGTTACTTGTTCACGCTAAAACGGCTGGAAGGATCTGGATGAAATTTGGCACACAGATAGATTATAGCCTGGAATAGCACATAAGATATCGCGTTCCCTTGGGATAATTTTCGAAATTCACGTGGGTAAAGCCGCAGGCAGAAGCTAATGTTATTATAAAGAAAAGATACCTATTTAATTACAATTAAGTGTATAAACCATAGAAATCTTGTTTATTATATCTATGGTATAAACAAACAATGGGTGACCACTGAGATTACAACCTAATAGGAAGAAGAAGACATTGCGACAACTCCAAACAATATTGTAAAAAAAAACTGCCTTCCAAAACAAAACACTACAAAGCAAAAAATTACTTTAGTTTCGGAAAAAAAAAGGAAAAAGGATTCTTCCATAAATTCGTTAACATTATAGTAGGCCCTTTTACTTAGAAACGACTTTAGTTGCTTCTTTATTTCTACATTATTAAGCTCCCTCCAACTTTTGGGTAAATTATTATAAATCGTAGGAGCCATGCAAAAACACTTTTGCGCATAAGTGCCGTCCTACTGCTATGTAGACAGAGCTGATTTTGATCATGCCTGTCTCTTGGAAATTTATCTTGCATACGTGAAAATAAGCTATCATTTTTCTAACAAACATTACCGTTTCCAAAATATAAAGAGACGGCAATGTTAATATTTTATAGCGGATGTAATAGGGATTACAACTATCAGTGTTTCTTAACTTAAACATCGCTCTAAGGCACCTCTTTTGTGCTTTAAATGCAACTTCTTTATCAGTTGAGTTACCCCAAAAGATAATCCCATATCTGAGAACAGATTCACTTAGCCCATAGTAAGCTGTTAATAGCGCGTCTATATTTACCGTTTGAGACAGGATGTACAAGGCATAAACACTACTGCTTATTCTTTTAGTCAGGGTATCTATGTGGGCCTTCCAATTTAAATTACTATCTATTGTCAGTCCTAGAAACTTGGTTGTATAAACTGTGTCAATTGCAATATTATTATATGTTATGTCAAGATTGGAAATAGTCAGTGCGCGTTGGCTAAAATGCATTATCATGGTCTTACTTAAATTAATTTTTAAATTATTATTGTCTAACCATTCTATAGCAGAATTTGATGAAGATCTGATAAACAACTTCGGAGCAATACAACAGATATTGGTATTTACAACTCTAAGATACTGCTAACTACAAGAGCCTTTACGATCGTCATGCTCCTATTCAGGGCGCACGGTTGGCGCAGTGGTTGAGCGATTGACTGGCGCTGTGTGCACGGTTGGCGCAGCGTGTCGCGGGTTGATTGTTTCAAATATTTGTATGAACTACAGATAGTTGTTCCGGCTCTGGATGTTTGTGCATGTGAGTTTAAATGTTTGTAAACGCACGATACAGGAGATATTCCTAGTGTGGGGAAAAGTTAAAAAAAAAAAAAATTGGTAAAAAAATAGGTAATCCTATTCGTCGTGTCAGAGTAAAGTATGTTCCGGATCCCTGGCTCACTCCTGCCATTAAGGATGCGATGGTCAATAGAGATCAAGCCACAAGGAGGTTAAAGCGCCGTCCTTTCGAGCGCAACCTGAGTTCTTATCGTGCGATGCGTAATCGCTGTAGTCCTTTGTGTAGAGATGCAAAAAGACGCTACCGCCATAATTCTCTGAACAACCGGAACCCCTCTGAAGTCTGGAAGTTTCTGAAAACAGTCAGACAGTTTTCAGAAACTAGCAACTACAGGGGACTGTAGTTGCTAGTAATGATACTGACGTGTGTGCTCTAAACAAGCATTTCTCACTTCCACCCGTTACATTAGATCCACACGTCAAATCAGCTACATTAACCCCTAGTACGCGAGACACAATGACTTTTTAAATGTTTTAGTTCATTACGGCATACAAGGGGTTAAATAATCTTTCCGCCTTGTCGATGCCGCGGTGTTCGTATTTCAATTTCAGTCCTTTGAGTGAAAATGATGTCAATAAATATATTTGTGCTATCACCTCCTCCGCAGTTGGTAATGAAGGTCTATGCTCAAGAAAGATTACTCCTATCCTCTCCACATTACTTCCCGTTTTGACCCATATTTTTAACTACTCCTTGTTTTCTTGCTCTGTTCCCGATGATTGGAAGCAAGCCCATATCATTCCGTTACTCAAAAAAACCTAACCCGGTCACACTAACCGATTTCAGACCCATTTCCATCCTCTCTTATCTTTCCAAAGTAAATAATAAATAAGTAAATTTTGAGAACACCTAATATTATTAATTTAACCATTTATGCATACACACACATCATTTATGCATACAGACAAGATGAAGAAACAGAAAAATAGTTAGGTACAGAGTTTATGCTTATTTCTACAGAAATCTCTTCCAGCAACCTCCAGCAGAATCTTTTCCTTATTTTTGTAGAAAATATTAACGCTATATCTTTTAAATTGAGTCACACCCGTCAAAGTTGAACTGCAAGCACTTTTACATAATAAATAGGTAGGTTATAGAACAGTTTTGTATCAAGCGAATGGCTTGCAAACTGGCAATATGACGAATATTAAAGACGCTGGTAAACGTGAATCTATAGTATCTACCTAAAAAATCTGTTTGGGTATAACGATAATTTATTTGGTTTACAATGGGACTAGATTAATACATAGGTCGTGGTAACATCGTAAGACTCAGACTCCATCAAAGCGGAGATATGCGGAGACATGCAAAGCGGACAACTAAAAATAGTGAATCTGTGTTTGGAGACACGTTTGGCGAGCCCCGATGTTGAAAGACGAACTCACGCACATTTTTAAGATTATATTTAGAGATATAAAAAATCAACGATAAATATCGATTAGTTTATGAAAATATATCGATATTTTGATACCGCATCATTTTAACCAAGCTTACTTGCACTAACCAAGGAACAAGACTACCAATGGTCATAGTGTTGCTATTAAATAGATATTTTATGTAAACACTACCTGTGGGTGTTAATGAGCAAGTGATATAATCGGCCTAAATCGGGCTCTACAGGATTCAAGGTATTGATGATAGTCAATATTCGAAAAGCTTCAGCTCAAGGTTAGGTTAAGTTAGGTAAGATAAACAAAAAACACACACAACAACTCGAAGACAAACTCTAACTCCTTTGTAAATAAGTAGGTATGATGTAACCTCAAACAGTATATGTAAATTCGTAACCATTTTTTTTACTTGAAAAACGGGACTTCGTCAAAATGATGGTGTCACGGGTTTTAACAATAACTAGCTGTCCCATGCGGCTTCGCTCCCGTCAACTGGCTACCTACCTACCCATCTACCCTATTTATCTTACCCTACCTATCCTACATACATGATTGTTGCATAACTTAAACCGTTTACGCAGCGCACGCAACGGAAGCTCTCAAAAAGGAATATTTTTGTATTTGGCTTGTCAACATCTGTACCTTTTTCACAATCGAATCATGATAGTTTTGACAAGTCATGGTACGGGGGCAAGTCACTATTCGTAATTTTCTCTAAGTACGTATCTACTTTTTTCATGATAGTTCGACGCTACTAAGCTCTTTGGTACGTTGTTTTCAACCAACTAGAGGAAGTTCTCAATTCGACTGTATGTTTTTGTGTGTTTGTTAAGTCTTTACTCCGCCAATAATTAACCGATTTTGATGATTCTTTTTTTATTTGATAGCTGGTTCTCTGGTACTCATGTGGTCCCATTTAAATCGATCAAGAGTTGAGTTTTTAAATTATCCTCAACAATCCGTATTATTATGGTTATATAAGGTACTAAAACTAAAAACAGAAAAATAAAAATCTTTTTAAAATTAAACCAACTTCCAAAACAAAACACTACAAAGCGAAAAATAACTTTCTTTTCGCCAGTCGGTGTCCAAAACGAACAAATAGATAACATAGACACCGACTGCCGAAAATAAAGTTATTTTTCGCTTCGCAATGTTTGGTTGTGGAAATCGGTTTAGTTTTTTTGTTGAAATGTATTTTATCAGTTTTCTGTATACATTTTGAATTTTTATCAGTTTAAGATTTTCTCGGGGACTCGTGCCATAAACGTGACCATATGCCCCGTTCGAAACGGGGCATATGGTCACGTTAGGTATAAAGGATCACTTTTCCAGAAAAGGTATATTGTCTTATAAAAACTCTTACATATATCTTGTTAATCACGAATCATTATCATCGTTTCAGGGACCTTATTCTAACGTTTCAAAACTACATGGTTCTACTATGAAGAAGGGAGGGAGCTTTATAGGACCAAGAGAACTATTCCTTTTTTACAATGGAATTAAGATGGCGTTGACATTTTTAACCCCCGATTGTGTACCTGTGTATTTGTGTGTCTGTCTGTGGCATCATAGGTCCTTTGATTTAGTTTTTTTTGTTGTTTGAAAAGTTAATTTATCGAGAGTTCTTAGCATTGCCGTTGTTCAAAAGGGTTTAGACTTTTATTGGAGAAAAAATATTACAGTGTTTATGAATATTTAGAAGTAGTCGTTACTAATATAACACGATTTTTTATTTATTATTATTACTGCAATACAATTTCAATATTTATTAATTAACTATTACAGATTCAGATTTTATAATCTAATTCATAATTATTAATAAATATTTGTACGCTATATTATGGCAGGATATGCTGGAACCAATATTGTAACATCGATTTTACCATATTCATTTTAGATTTATGTTTGATGAAAATCGGTTCAGCCGTTGAAAAGTTATGGGCGTTTTATTGTTTGAATCGGAGTATTTTTGCAAGATATCGTGTCATAATTACTTGTTCCATATAATGTCGAACGAAGCGTGTCTACTACTAGATAAATTATGTAGTTTAAAAAGCATGAAATAAAAATGTGTCGAAGGTTTATTTTAATTTTAGTTGTATAGTAAGGCCCCCGGTAATTTTGCTTGCCGCATATAACATAATATCGGGTCTGTATTCCTCGAAGGAGCAGACAGGGGTATAACCATAATATACCAACTTTTCATCCCATGTATCTTCTATCACATGGGATGAAATGTTGGTACCTGGCGCCTGTTTCCATTAATTGGACACAAGTCCAGAGTTTGGGCTGCGGTAAGAAGCTCTTTATGGGAAAACCTGATATCACATTTTCCGAATCGTAAATCGAACCAAGGACCTCTATCTCAGCAGTAGGTAATGCGACCACCAAGGGGCATTCATAAAAAGATGACGCGTGTTATAAATTGCGACTTCAAACAACAAGTTCACAGAAATTACAAAACGAACCATCAAACTTGTATCTACTAATACAATTGCGTAAATAAAACTTAAAATCAACAACAAACTGTAAAAAGCCCCACCAACGTTAACCAAAATACTTTAAGCATGCAAATCGGTCAATTTAAAACTGAAAACTATAAATTAAATTACTGTACAAGTCGAAAATTACTGCAATATTCATCCTGAGTGCTGAAAAGTGGTCTTTAGCGGTCCGCTTTATCCAAATTTCAGTCGTTGGCGAGATTAATTTAACGGAAAGGCCACAGAGCACGGAATGCCTCGCCGGGCTCTGCTGGAGACGGCATAACCAACCATGCAAACCAAAGGCTCAAGACAAATTAATAATCTGTCAATGTTCAGCGTGAGACTCACACTGCTATGTTATTTTTAAGACTGTTACTTTTTTATATTGTTTTGTAAGTGTGTGCTGAGCTGTGTAAAATAAATGTATTTCTTTGATTCTTAAATGCCAAAATATAAGGGTTTGATCGCGTGACAACCCTTAGCAATCCCATAATATTTTTTTGGCATTGTGCATTCGCTATCAAATCAAATCAAAACGGTATTTCTATCTCCAATCTTTTTTTGTCACGTAACTTATATTGAAAGAATGTCACTGTCTAGAGCCTCGACGACCCGTGACAGATTTGAAATGTGGTGCCGGACATTGACATTCAAAGAGATATCCAAGATTCCAAATTGCCGTATTCCAAATATGCTGCCCTTCCCAATATTGAATGGCGTATTTGTCGATTCCGAGCTCTGTGAGAAAAGCGTTCAACCAGCCATGAAATCGTCGCCAGTTCTAGCAGAGTTATTAAGATTATGTCTTTGCTTGATTATGGGCCCTAGTTTAAAGTGATAATATTGTTTTGTTGAAGGTCTAAGCTCAATTTATTATTTTCTTTTTTAGGCATGTTTTTAATTATATTCTTAATAAGCAATGTTCTTACCTAATATTGTTCAGTGTAATTGTAATTAAATAACTTTACTTTATAATAACAATTGTATGCTGTGACAGTACATCTTACGCCAGGTGCGCAGTACTCATAACCAGCGTGTGTGTATGGCTAGATTGTGGTAAACGTAAGCAAAGGGAGCATGTTAGGATTGCCTGTGCAATGGGAAATAAACAATTATTCATTAAACAATCTTGTTTTAAAACAAGCTTTTTTCGTATTCTTTGCAGCAAACCTTTTATTTGATATCCATATAATGGCAGTGCTCAAAAAATAACTAGTCAGCCATCTTAGGCCCGGCGCCATATTGGGTTTAGAATGACATATCTTAGCTATCCATGCATTGTCATCCAAGCTAAATGTGCGTGCAAAATTTCATCTTAATTGGTGGAAGATAACTGCTTTAAAATTCAGTTTCAAGATTTTCTAAAATGGTGGCTCTGCGGCAGAGCATGATACAATTTTTTCTAACAAACATTACCGTTTCCAAAACATAAAGAAACGGCAATGTAAATATTTTATAGCGAATGAAATAGGGTTTACAACTATCAGTGGTATTTAACTTAAACATCGCTCTAAGGCACCTCTTTTGTGCTGTAAATGCAACTTCTTTATCAGTTGAGTTACCCGAAAAGATAAACCCATAGAACAGATTCACTTAGCCCATAGTAAGCTGTTAATAGCGCGTCTATATTAACCGTTTGAGACAGGATGTACAAGGCATAAGCACTACTGCTTATTCTTTTAGTCAGGGTCTCTATGTGGGCCTTCCAATTTAAATTACTATCTATTGTCAGTCCTAGAAACTGGGTTGTATAAACTGTGTCAATTGCAATATTATTATATGTTATGTCAAGATTGGAAATAGTCAGTGCGCGTTGGCTAAAATGCATTATCATGGTCTTACTTAAATTAATTTTTAAATGATTATTGTCTAACCATTCTATACCAGAATTTGATGAAGATCTGTTTAACAACTTCGGAGCAATACAACAGATATTGGTATTTTCAACTCTAAGATACTGCTAACTACAAGAGCCTTTACGATCGTCATGCTCCTATTCGTCGTGTCAGAGAAAAATATGTTCCGGCTCCCTGGCTCACTCCTGCTATTAAGGATGCGATAGTAAATAGAGATCGATCCACAAGGAGGTTAAAGCGCCGTCCTTCCGAGCGCAACCTGAGTTCTTATCGTGCGATGCGTAATCGCTGTAGTCGTATGTGTAGAGATGCAAAAAGACGCTACCTCCATAATTCTCTGAACAACCGGAACCCCTCTGAAGTCTGGAAGTTTCTGAAAACAGTCAGACAGTTTTCAGAAACTAGCAGCTACAGGGGACTGTTGTTGCTGGTAATGATACTGACGTGTGTGCTCTAAACAAGCATTTCTCACTTCCACCCGTTACATTAGATCCACACGTCAAATCAGCTACATTAAACCTACGCGAGACACAATGACTTTTAATTGTTTTAGTTCATTACGGCATACAGGGGTTAAATAATCTTTCCACCTTGTCGATGCCGCGGTGTTCGTTTTTCGATTTCAGTCCTTTGAGTGAAAATTATGTCAATAAATATATTTGCGCTATCACCTCCTCCGCAGTTGGTAATGACGGTCTATGCTCAAGAAAGATTACTCCTATCCTCTCCACATTACTTCCCGTTTGGACCCATATTTTTAACTACTCCTTGTTTTCTTGCTCTGTTCCCGATGCTTGGAAGCAAGCCGTATATTAGCCATATCATTCCATTACCCAAAAAAACCTAACCCGGTCACACTAACCGATTTCAGACCCATTTCCATCCTCTCTTATCTTTCCAAAGTAAATAGCCGTTGCTAAGATTTTGATAACACCAAATTTTATTAATTTAACCATTTATGCACACACACACATCATTTATGCAAACAGACAAGATGAAGAAACAGAAAAATAGTTAGGTACATAGCTTATTTCTATAGAAATCTCTTCCAGCAACCTCCAGCAGAATCTTTTCCTTATTTTTGTAGAAAATATTAACGCTATATCTTTTAAATTGAGTCACACCCGTCAAAGTTGAACTGCAAGCACTATTAAATAATAAATAGGTAGGTTATAGAACAGTTTTGTATCAAGCGAATGGCTTGCAAACTGGCAATATGACGAATATTAAAGACGCTGGTAAACGTGAATCTATAGTATCTACCTATAAAATTTGTTTGGGTATAACGATAATATATTTGGTTTACAATGGGACTAGATAAATACATAGGTCGTGGTAACATCGTAAGACTCAGACTCCATCAAAGCGGAGATATGCGGAGACATGCAAAGCGGACAACTAAAAATAGTGAATCTGCGAGCCCCAATTTTGAAAAAGACGAACTCACGCACATTTTTAAGATTATATTATTATATTTCAATATATAAAAAATCAACGATAAATATCGATTAGTTTATGAAAAGATATCGATATTTTGATATCGCATCATTTTAACCAAGCTTACTTGCACTAACCAAGGAACAAGGCTACCAATGGTCATAGTGTTGCTATTCAATAGATATTGTAAACACTACCTATGGATGTTTATGAGCCCGTGCAGTAATATAATCGCCGCTACAGGATTCTCGGGATTGACGGTAGTCAATATTCGAAAAGCTTCAGCTCAAGGTTAGGTTAAGTAAAGGTAAGATATACAAACAACACACACAACAACTCGAAGACAAACTCTAACTCCTTTGTAAATAAGTAGGTATGATGTAACCTCAAACAGTATAATATGTAAATACGTAACCATTTTTTTTTACTTAAAAAACGGGACGTCGTCAAAATGATGGTGACACGGGTTTTATCAATAAATAGCTGTCCCACGCGGCTTCGCTCCCGTCAACTGGCTATCTACTCGTACCTACCCATCTACCCTATTTACCCTACCCTACCTACCCTACATACATGATTGTTGCATAACTTAAACCGTTTACGCAGCGCACGAAACGGAAGCTCTTAAAAAGGATTTTTGTCCCATTTTTGTATTTCGCTTGTATACATCTGTACCTTTCTCACAGTCGAATCATGATAGTTTTGACAAGTCATGGTACGGGGGCAAGTCACTATTCGTAATTTTTACTAAGTACATATCTACTTATTTCATGATAGTTCGACGCTACTGAGCTCTTTGGTACGTTATATAAGTTTTTAAGCTGACATGGTCACAATCATTAGAATTAATATTTGTATCGAGCTCTCAACCATAAACAAAATATACATGGTAAATATCCCGAAACAAATATTAATTCTAATCTTTGGTACCGACTGCCGAAAAGAAAGTTATTTTTCGCTTTGCAGTGTTTGCTTGCGGAAATCGGTTTAGTTTTTTATTTAAAATGTATTTTTCTATGAGTTTTCTGTTCACATTTTGAGTTTTTATCAGTGTTAAAGATTTTCTCGGGGACTTCGAGACGGAATAGCAAAAAACCGGACAGTCCCGTTCGGGACAAACGGAGCATATGGTCACGTTAGGTATAAAGGATCACTTTTCAAGAAAAGGTATGTTGTCTTATAAAAACTCCTACACCTATCTTGTTAATCACGAATCATTATCATCGTTTCAGGGACCTTATTCTAACGTTTCAAAACTACATGGTTCTACTATGAAGGAGGGAGGGAGCTTTATATTCCTTTTATTACAATGGAATTAAGATGGCGTTGACATTTTTAACCCCCGATTGTGTGTATTTGTGTGTCTTGTCTGTGGCATCATAGCTTCTTTGATTTTTTTTTTATTTGTTTGAATGGTGAATTTATCGAGTGTTCTTAGCATTGCCGTTGTTCAAAAAGGTATTGTTCAGACTGTTAATGGAGAAAAAATATTACAGTGTTTATGTATATTTAGAAGATAAGTCGTTTCTAATATAATACGATTTTTTATTCATTATTATTACTGCAATACAATTTCAATCTTTATTAATTAACTATTACAGATTTAGATTTTATACTCTACTAGCTGACCCCCGCGGCTTCGCTCCCGTCAAAATTATAGCCTATGTTACTCGGGAATAATGTAGCCTTTCCATAGGGGAAAGATTTTTTTAAATCGGTCCAGTAGTTTCGGAGCCTATTCGGTACAAACAAACAAACAAAAAAATATTTTCTCTTTATAATATTGGTATAGATAATTCATACTTATTAATAAATATTTGTACGCTTGTAGGATATGCTGGAACCAATATTATAACATCTATTTTACCATATTCGAACAAATAAATATATTTGATGAAAATCGGTTTAGCCGTTGAAAAGTTATGGGCGTTTTATTGTTTGAATCGCGGTATTTTTGCAAGATATCGTGTCATAATTACTTGTTCCATGGATTGTCGAACGTAGCGTGTCTACTACTAGATAAATTATGTAGTTTAAAAAGCATGATATAACAATGTGCAAATATAACATAATATCGGGTCTGTATTCCTCGAAGGAGCAGACAGGGGTATAACCATAATATACCAACATCTAATCCTATGTATCCTCTATTACATGGGATGAAATATTGGTACCTGGCGCCTGTTTCCATTAATTGGACACAAGTCCAGAGGTTGGGCTGCAGTGAGAAGCTCTTTATGGAAAAACCTGATATCACATTTTCCGAATCGTAAATCGAACCAAGGACCTCTAACTCAGCTGTAGGTAATGCGACCACCAAGGGGCATTCATAAAAAGATGACGCGTGTTATAAATTGCGACTTCAAACAACAAGTTCACAGAAATTACAAAACGAACCATCAAACTTGTATCTACTAATACAATTGCGTAAATAAAACTTAAAATCAACAACAAAATGTAAAAAGCCCCACCAACGTTAACCAAAATACTTTAAGCATGCAAATCGGTCAATTTAAAACTGAAAACTATAAATTAAATTACTGTACAAGTCGAAAATTACTGCAATATTCATCCTGAGTGCTGAAAAGTGGTCTTCAGCGGTCCGCTTTATCCAAATTTCAGTCGTTGGCGAGATTAATTTAACGGAAAGGCCACAGAGCACTGAATGCCTCGCCGGGCACTGCTGGAGACGGCATAACCAACCATGCAAACCAAAGGCTCAAGACAAATTAATAATCTGTCAATGTTCAGCGTGAGGCTCACACTGCTATGTTATTTTTAAGACTGTTACTTTTTTATATTGTTTTGTAAGTGTGTGCTGAGCTGTGTAAAATAAATGTATTTCTTTCATTCTTAAATTCCAAAATGTAAGGGTTTGATCGAAAGAATTATATCTCAAATCATCTTTTAAAACCTTAACATTGAAGTCACCGCAAATTATACATAGCTAATTGAGAAAATGCTGTAACAGTATTTTTAGCCTGTCCATGAAGTTATCAAAATTGCTGAAGATCATCTTTTTTATTACTGATCCCACAAAGATTTTGATGAAAAATATTGAGATTTGTATACTTTTTGACTTGTTCATTCTCGAAAAAAAATTAAGGAAACATTGTCGTTGTTTTCCAGATAGACGGTATTTGTAACCTAATATTTTAAATTATCAAATACACCGTGAAATTTAATTGGTTGTTTTCCCGCGGCAGAACGCCTTGCCTTAAGGAGTACTTTCGAAGCATAGAGTTAAAGTAAAAAAATAACGATGTTTTTGTTTTAAAATAATTTAAAAAATATTCATCAACTCGAAAAAGTGAGTTACAATAGTAACTTGTAGGTACTAGGTACTACTCGCGTCACCACCGGCAAAGAAAAGCGATGCACAAGATAATGTTCAAACCAAAATAAACTCTCGCACGTAGTGATACGTCATAAAATAGTTTGCAAGGAACAATACCACCGCTAAGCCGACAAAGCAAATACCGATTTATTAAATGTTTAAAGTAAAATAAGCTCTCGCGTGTAGTAATACGGCATAAACTAGCCCGCGCGCAACATTATCAAACGGAGCCGCCTTCGAACCTAATCCTTTTGACAGTGATCCTGACCTACTTAGCACCCGGGTCAACGTCCCGCGGTCGTTCGGCCGTAGATATCGGGAGGTATTACTATTGGTTCGTGATCGCTTTCGAGTTAAGTTTTTCACAATGTTAAATATGCCAGTTTTTGTTTCTAATATTTTACATAACTACGAAACGATTGTATTACATAGAAAAAACCATTTCGCTGCGGGAAAACAACCATTTAAATTTCACGGTGTATATTCACCATGCCGTAATAGTTAATAGTTCCATTATGCTTAAACATGGAACGATCAAATGTCAGGTCTAGGTTAGAGTCAAATAGTAAAGCATATTCATGAGTATAAATATCAAGATACAACAAATTATTAAACGTTTTTATTCGTGAGTTATACATAATAGTAGAAGGGTCATTTTTATAAGTCGGTAGGCATATTATAACATTGGTATGTTGAACAGTCATTAAAGTTTGTTTAATATAGATAGTTAAGTCAAGATAGTTCTTTGTTTGTTCAAAATCTTCGTCTCCAATGAAAATGGTGCAGTAGTCATCTCTTGAATAGTCAGCTAGTTTCAAGGTGATGTTGCCTACCAGATTTTTGATTCCACTATTTGGCAGACGGAAGTGGCATATCTGCATGTCAGAAAATCTGTTTTCGGCTAGTTGTAGTACATTGTTGGTGTTGTTGCTACTAATGATACATAATTTTGTTTTGTGGTGCATTGGTTTGTCCATTTCAGACATGCGTGCAATCGCATTTACCGTCTCTGCTTTTTGTATTGGGATGTTTTTCTGTGGCATGTTTTTTCCAATACACGGTCTAGTTTGATCTCCTTGGACATCTATAATGTTTGATTCACATTGAGAGGTAGTTTTAATTAATTTCGTTGTTTTCGGTGTGTCGGTAGGATCATCCATTACAAGTGTCGATGGGGACGTCATTGTGTGTTTGCTTTTTGAAGCTGGGGTTGTACCGGCCTTTTGTTTGCGTTTCTGTCCAGTTCGAGGTATACAATTTTTGTTGTCCGTAATACTCAAACTTTTGTAGGTATCTACACTTCGACTTTCATATATTTTTGCAGATCTGACTTTAGTCGAAAGTTTTCTGAGTTAAGATTCTCAATTTCTTGGTGCGCTATTAATAAATCATCCGATAATTGTTGGACTTTATCGTTCAGGTCGATTACAGTTTGGCTTGCATTTAGGGATGTGTAGGGTAAACTCATCATAGTCGCATCAAAAAGCGCGGAACTATCTTTGGTGATGTCATTTAATGAGCTGGTTCGGTGAATTTTACGGTAGGTAATGTTGTTATATTCCTCCATATTTTATAAATATTTTAGTATTATGAAATCTGTGAGAAATGGAACGCAATCTCAAAAGGCCGGTGTCCAATTCTAATATATTAAGTTTCCGAACGAAGATTGTCCTGTCAGATTACTGAGATTGGTGATTGGTCGAATGGGGATTCTCGCCACAGGTTTCTGGGAAAGCACGTGTAGTTCCAAGTACTTGTGGTTTTGTTTTAAAGTTTGCTACCTTTGGACTTGTTTTTGTGTAAAAGTGTGTTGTCCTTGTGTTTGTTAACAGGTAGGTACTGTGTTTGTCCCCTTTTATATTAGTTTAGCTCAAAATGGACAGGAATAAACCGCCCGACCCTGATCCGCCGGACATCCCAGCTTCCTTACCTCTTTTTACTCCCTCGCCGAATCCTCTATCGCAGTTTGCGGATGTGGTCTGCAGCGTTTCCGAAATGGAAACCTCGCAAACCTCACGTAAACGTCCTAATAACGCAGAAACATCTACGCTGACATCCCCTAACAAACAGCCTAAGAGCCAAATTGGCCGTGTAAGATACTCGGTTATGGATAAGGGACCATATATTGTGCATGTCTCTCGAGTTGAGACTCAGGTTAATGCTGGCACCACTCTGCATCCCGTGAACTTTGGGAAGTTTTTAATAATTAACAAGATAGGTAACATCGTTCGTGGCGGAGTCAATAAAGTCGGAAGAAATAAGGTATCGGTTGAGTTTTCATCTCCTCAAG
This sequence comes from Orthosia cruda, assembly GCA_964057195.1. NCBI lineage: Eukaryota > Metazoa > Arthropoda > Insecta > Lepidoptera > Noctuidae > Orthosia > Orthosia cruda. Next base: position 44,543,083 of record OZ059830.1, on the reverse strand, counting down.
ACTCAAACGCATTTTTAGTTAACGGTTTGCTATCCAAACACGGTTATACAGCTACAATTCCTACATTTAATATTACGAGAATGGGCGTTGTGACAGGGGTTCCTTCGGATTTAAGCGAAGAAGAGGCTCTTACATATTTGGCTGTGCCCACTGGCTTCGGCCAAATTTTAAAAGTGCGCAGAATCAACCGGAAGGTTCAGACTGAAGGAATAGTAGAGTGGAAGCCTACAGAGACGTGTGTACTCACATTTGACGGACAAGCCTTACCTAAACGAGTGTTTTGCTGCTACACATCCCTCCCTGTTGAACAATACATCTACCCTACTATCCAATGCCGTAAATGCTGTCGATTTGGGCATGTTGCAAACGTGTGTAGGTCGAATCCACGCTGCAATAAATGTGGCCACGATCACCCAGGTGATGGTTGCAACATTTCTGAGGGCGAGGCATTCTGTGTGCTTTGTTCGGGTAACCACTTCGCTAATAGCAAGTCTTGCCCCGAGCATGGTAGGCAGAAAGCCATCAAGACAGTCATGGCTGAGAAATCAGTCTCATATGTTGAGGCAAGCAAAACTATTCCAGCAGTCTCCCGCAACTATGCCAATGTCACTAAATCACAGTCATACAGAAAAACCGTCACTCTCAAGCCTAGGACCCATGCCCCACTTTCCCAATCTTATAATAAAGCTGCTCATCAGCAAATAGTAAATATTCCTCAATCTTCACAGTCTAATGGCTGTGCTATCAATGATAATGTCCCCATCAATAATACTGTTTCAGTCATTGAACTTTTAGTTAAACTTTTACCTTCACTTATTTCATCTTCTAGTAACTCTCAAATACCGTCCAACGTTGCCGATCAACTTATATCTCTACTATTATCTTTTAAAAATGTCGTCCCACCAAATATTTCTCCAGTGGAATGTGAGGAGCGTGTGGCATAAAAAGCACGACCTCATATTCCTCCTGAATAAATACAAGCCCTTGGCTTGTTCCATAGCTGAGACTTGGCTCACCCCAAGTCTTAGCTTCCGTATGCCACATTTTAATATCCTTAGGTGTGATAGATCCGATGGGTACGGAGGGTCGGCTCTCTTCGTTAATAATCGGGTCCCACTTTCTCCCTTTTCTTTGCCTGTACTTGAGGGCAATTTGAGTATTGTAGCAGGAAGGGTTGAGGGCATCACAGTGTTTTCTATCTATATTGCACACCCTCACCCTGATTTCATAGCTGTTTTAAGAAACATTTTAACCAATGTGCAAGGCCCATTGATGGTCATGGGTGACTTTAATTGCCACCATTATAGATGGGGATCTGAACGCTGTGATGCCTTCGGTGTAGCTCTGGTTGAGTTGTTGGATGATCTAGACCTCTGCATTCTGAATAATGGCTGTCCAACTCGTCGTTCCCCTCCCGGTCAACAAAAGAGTTGTGTAGACCTTACATTTTGTTCGGTTGAATTGGCTGCATCAACTCACTGGGAATGTACAACTTTGTCGCATGGTAGTGACCATTATCCTATTGTTATATCTTTAATTAATAGAACTTATTTAGAAAAAACTTCTCCTCCACTTTTGAAATATAACCTGTCCAAACCAGATTGGACTAAATTTGTATCACTATTGGAGGAAAAAATTGATTCTCTTCCAAATTTAAATTCATGTTTATCAGACCCTTCTGGTCACTGCCATGCCAAAAGTTGCTATGAGGGTTTTGTCACAGCTGTTACCTCGAGTGCAGATTCCTCTTTTCCGCTAAGAAACAGTGCCAGAAACAAAATCCCTTCACCTCCGTGGTGGGATCCTGAATGCACCTCAGCAGTTAAAACCAGGAATGAGGCCGAGAGGCGCTACAATGCTGATATGAGTAACAGTAATCTCTTGGCTTATCTCCAGTGTAATGCCAGGGTCAGACGTCTTCTTCGCAAGAAGAAACGTGCTGGCTGGGTTCAATTTTGTACCTCCTTGTCCCCCTCTACTCCAATTTCAGCAGTCTGGAAAAGCGTCAATAGGTTTAGGCGAGGCTGTTCCCCTTCTACCACTTCGCCAGTGACTAGGGAAACAGCTGAACTTTTCTTTGACAAAATAGCACCACCATATGTTCCCCTCTATTCTGAATGTGTGAATGTTCCCTTATCTAATTCAGCAGCGGATCCCTTTGATGCGCCATTTACTTTGGAAGAACTGAGTGTGGTACTCCGTCATGTCCGGGACTCAGCTCCTGGTATTGACGGTGTGCCATATTCTTTTATTTCTCACTCTGGCGACAAGGCGAAAATGTATTTCTTAAACATAATTAACTTCTGCTATAGTCATGGCTGGGTACCAGATCAGTGGAAGCTACAGATCATCATTCCATTACTGAAACCTGGCAAACATGCAAATGATCCGAATGGCCTTAGGCCAATAGCCTTATCTTCAGTCCTAGCCAAGCTGCTGGAACACCTTATAAAAAATCGTCTGGAGTGGTTAGTCGAATCGAGAGATTTACTGCCGAATTTCCAATTTGGCTTCAGGAAAGGGCTCAGTACTATGGATAGTGTTGGCGTCCTAGTCACGGATATCCGTTTGGCCCTCTCCAGAAATCAATCTGTTGTTGCCGCTTTCCTTGACATCTCCTCCGCATACGACAACGTACTTCTTCCTGTACTCAGGCAAAAATTGCAACAGCTGAGTTTACCGGCAAAGATGATACAGTGTATATGTGAACTCCTTTTGTCCCGGTCATTGGTTCTTAGAGTTCAGGGAGAGGAGTTCGATAAGAGGCAGGCGTGGAGGGGACTCCCTCAAGGCTCTGTCCTCAGCCCCCTGCTGTACAATCTGTATACGGCCGATATTGGGTCTTGCCTAAACAATAATTGTCAGATCCTGCAATACGCCGATGACATTGTTCTATACGTGACAGATTCCTCCATCATTGACGCGGCTTCTTCTCTATGCCTCTCTTTGGACTCTCTGAGCCGGTGGCTTTTAAGCCATGGTCTTTCCCTCTCCGCACCAAAAAGCTCGGCAGTAATTTTCTCTCGCAAAAGACAGTTCGCTCAGATATCAGTGAGCATTTTAGGTCATAATATCCCGATAGTAGATAAAGTTAAGTTTTTAGGCGTTTTTTTAGATTCTAAATTAACAGGCAAGCCTCACATAAATTCCCTCATTAAAAAATGCGAAAGAGTTATCTCAATTTTAAAAGTTTTAGCGGGTGTTTGGTGGGGTGCTCACCCCTACACCATGAAGTTAGTGTACAACGCCTTAGTCCGTTCTGTTCTGGACTATGGAACGTATAACTTGATGCCCTGTAACAAAGGTGCTTTGGCGGGGTTAGATAGAGTTCAGTCCAAGTGCCTTCGGATCATTTCCGGTTGCATGAAGTCCTCCCCCGTTAACGCATTGCAGGTTGAATGTTCCGAACCCCCCCTTGCCTTAAGACGACAATATCTTGCCACCCGTTTTTTATCTAGGCTAATCTCTAGGTCGTCCCATCCCCTTATAGTTAGATTGCATGAGTTAGACGCCTTATGCAGAAGCTCAAACTATTGGAGAAATAAAGAAATCCCATTAATTATAAAAGCATTTCGGAGTGTTCAAAATTTAGATTGTCCGATTCTCCAGCATCCTAGATTACCCCTTTTTGACTTTGCTTACGAAGTATTATTTTTTACCCCCAAAATTATCTATAATATTGGTATATCCAAAAGATCCCCATCAGCTAATTCGGCCTTCAATGCGGTGGTGGGCGAGAGATGGAATGGTTTTCAACTGTTCTTCACTGATGCTTCGAAATTAAATAGTTTTAACAACACTGGAGCTGCGGTATATTTCCAAAGCTCTCGAATCGTATTACAGTTCAAGTGTCCTAAGGAGTCTTCTGTATTCACAGGCGAGTGTGTGGCTATATTGGAAGCTTGTCTCTTTATAGAGTCACACAATAACATTGAGAAAGCCGTTATATTTACAGATTCTCTTAGTTGTTTGCAGGCCCTGGAACAAAGTCCTTTCAAAAGTAAATTACATAGCCCTCTTATATTAAAAATCAAAAAATCTTTACTAACTTGTGCTAATAGTCAAAGAGATGTTCAGCTAGTTTGGATACCTAGTCATTGCGGCATCAAGGGTAATGAATATGTTGATGCATTGGCTAAAGACGCCTGTTCATCTGTAACGGCTGATATCTCACATAACACTCACCTGAGTTATGACTTGTTGTCCCTCCCCAAATTGAGTCTCCAGGATTCATGGCAGGCACATTGGAATATGTCTAGCAGGAAGAAAGGCAAATTCTTCCATGCTGTCCAACCGGTCATAAATCCAAAACCATGGTTCTTTGGTTTTAGAAAGGTCTCCAAAACCGCTATATCTGTCCTTTGCAGAATCCGTTTAGGTTTTTGCTGTACCCCTGTCTTTCTTCATAAAATCCGTATACGTGACTCCTCTCTCTGCGAGTGCGGATTAGGCGAGGGTACCTTGGATCACATATTTTTTGAATGTCCAAATAATGACTCCTCACTTGATCTATACCGCCGTCTCTCTAAACTGAAGATCCCTCTCCCAATAAATTTCCCATCTCTTCTGACTTATTCCTCCCCAGATCTCCTTGTGGCGTTGATGATTTTCATCCGCCACAATAATATAAAATTATGAGTCTCACAAAACTTCCAAATACCATTTATTTAAGTGTGGCAACGTATCTTTAATGTGTTAACAATTATATTATATATGTATTTTTTTTTTTTCTGTTTGTTTCAGTCCCGTACTAACCCAACAAGTGTCAACTGTATCAATCAAGCAGTTTAGTTTGTGTCTACAGTTCCTTCTTTTTAGATTGTTATTTATATATACCTGCTCTTCCATTTAACTTTAGACATTGGCAGAATAGTCGACATCGGCTTTGCTTGCCATATATAAATATAGAATAGAATAGAATAGATTGGTCGAATGAGTCATCTGTTCTTTGTTTACGACATTACGATGAAAAATTAAGCCTTTGAATTAACAACCGCTAATTATGATGTTATTATTGTCGATGAGGGATGTCGTGCGGTGATTTTTTGTTTACTATCGACTTAATGTATATTGTTAATTTATAGCCAACTTGATAATATAGTGTTTATAGAGATGGTGGTCCTTAATCACTGGTGAAGACACTTTCTCACTGACACCGCCTTATCCACGAATGTTAGCTGCTTATGCTAAGATAACACTGTCACTGTTAAAGCTACTCAATCCGAGTGTATCTATTGAACTTTTGGTAATATTTACAGATAAAATACAGTAGTTCTCAATTTTAAGGAACAAAACGATGTTAGGGTTAATTATTTACATCTGCCCCTTTTTTACAGTCGAACTATGATAGTTTTGACACGTCTGTGTACGGTGGCTTGTCCAGACATATTTAAAAATCGTACCGTATTGACAAGAAAGAGTTTACAATTTCACAATCTTTATTATAAACTTGCAGTATTTGCAATAACCCAGTGGCAGATATAAAATCAATTTTCATGCGATTGTCTTGTTTTCTTTTTGTTGTGTCATGCAATAGTTGTCGGCAACTAGCAAACACCTGGGGATATGAGGCGGTTATTACTAGTAACTAGTTGTTTAATGGTAAGCGTTGTAGGGTTAGGGATATCGGTTGAGGCTTAGGCTCGTTAGCTGTGTAATTTACAAGCTTCGAGTGTTAAGTGGTTTGTTATGAGGAATTGAGGAACGTGTAAGTGATCAGCAATTGATTGTTGAATTTGTTGTTATATATAGTTTGCTCAATTAGATTATTGATGTGCATTTGAATAAAGAATCCAATGATCAGTTGCAAAACAGCTCAGATTTTAAAAATAAAAAGCTTTACTTGTTTATGTGATTTTTTCTAGTTAATGAGATTTCAGAAAAGAAAATAGTCAAAAAATCGTTGCTTCTCATTGAATATTTCTTAAATTTGGAAGTTGCTACTGGCTGTAGCGCAGAAAACCTATCGCGCAGACCTTTGCCCAAAAAGAGTTCCGGATATTTCGGTAACTACCAAAAATCATACCAAACTCAAGGCCCCAAGTTCAAGTAAATACCCACTTTACTGTTTTACAGTACTAATTGTAAATACACCCGCCTGCCAAAACATTGTAGCGGGGAACAAACACGGTGATATTGTTTGCGAAACCAGGTTACTTCGCGTGTCTACAGTACAAGGTCATGCCTGGCACGCTCGTGACAATAGGGCTGGCAGAACAGGTTAATGAGTAAAGTTGAAGTAATCTAATTATGTGTATGGGAAGATAATGTGGTTGGATGAATTGGGTGAGATTTGTACATAGATTGTACAGTTTTATTTTTCTTTATGCGTTGATTTGTCACAGTCATAAGCTTATGATCGTACACATAAACAGTATTACATATCATTCCTTCATTTGTATTTTGTATTTTTACATCAATGATGAGTTTGCTTTTTAACCCGGGACGGAAAAAGAGAGTTTGACGTGTGTATCTGTGTATTTTTGTATCTGTCTGTAGCATCATAACTCCTATACGGATGTACCGATTATGATTTTGTTTTTTTTTGTTTGAAAGGTGTCTTTATCGAGAGTGTTCGTAGCTATGTATGATGAAAATCGGTTCAGCCATTCAATAGTATTTAAATAAGTTTTAATTTAGTGTTTGAATCGGGGTGTCTTCGCAAGATTTCGTTATTATAATGACGTGTTCAATAGATTGTCGATCGAATCATGTCTACTACTAGATAAATTATGTTTTATGCTGAAATTAAAAATTGCAGGAGATTTTCTAAATTTTTTTTGTTTAAAAATTTTCTTTTAACTTGCCCTGTTAGTTAGTATCTAACGGTCCCATTTTGCAAATGAATTTTAAAACAGTTGACTCTAGTCAATTGAGCTTAAATTTTGCATACACGTTTGGTTTCGATGAAATCAAATAAGGCAGAAACCCAAAGCTGGTGGACCAATTATTTTTATGCACCCCCATGAATACGGTGAAATTGTTTGGAGACAACCCAGGTTACTTCGCGTGTCGAAAGTACAAGGTCAGGACTGACACGCTCGTGACATTAGCGTTACCAGTCGTACGACAGGTTAATCAGGAATGTTGTAAGATAGTAATTATGTATTAGAAAGATTGGTAAGAATGGGGTGAGGTTTGTACAAAGATTGGATAATTTTATGCTTTTTTTCTCCGTTTATTTGCCAAACACAGTTATTGAAAGATAGACCTAAAAAAAAAAGCGAATAGATTTATGATCTACTACATTTTTCTAAGATGAGCATAGGTATTTTAATACTAATTAGTTTTAGATACAAATAGTTAACAAACTAGCTATTTTAAGGCAATTCAAAATACAGAATTAGTAGTTATATCTTTTTAAAGGCTATAAATTATTATTACTCAATACATTTATAACTTCCACATGTGAACTTAGAAGGTAGGTTACTGTTGAGGACAGCGGACCTCTGGCTGCAATAAAAACACGAGTCTCTTACAACCAGATTTATTAGCTTATTAACACAGGTTTTCTATACAAGATACTGGTCAAGGCAGGCAAAGAGGGCTTCAAACTATAGACTAACTTAATAATACGCGGATACGAAATACGAAACTTGTGAACCTTGGAGGGTTTTGTGGGCGACTGCCACTAACAAAGAGAAAGTGGGCGGGAGACGATATACATTTTAACTACTTCCGGTTCTGGAAGCTTCTAGAACATTCTACTTATAATCTACAGTGCTTCCCCTAGTGTCGAGAAGCGACAACTTGAGTATTCATTGACAAATACTGAAAACCCATTCATACTGTCACTCTGGTCAGCGCAAGTAATATTTACTACTTTCCCATTCATAAGTGCCCGGTCATTCATCAAAGCGGAAGCCCTCTGGCAGCGAGGGGTGACAACTACACCAGCATGCAAGTTGGCAACTTGGCGCCTATTGTGAAATAACTAATCACAATATAGAACTAACAGAACGCGGATGCGACGCGATTGGTCAGTCATCTTTGTGTCAATTGACTCACGCGCTCAGAACGTATCCCGCTCTATGTTTCACTACCAACCTAATAACGACTTATGCGGATTGCCAACCTACATAGCGGTGATCCCATAATATTTCCCGCTGCCCACCAACAGATGTCACTACTGGTATATATCAGTCACAGTTACAAATTTAGACCATTGTGGACCCTGTCGGGCACTGCAAAAGTAGGAGAGAGGAAGAGGGCTTTATTTGACTAAGTATTTATTTATTTAGTAGATTCTAATTTGTTTGTTCTTGTTGTTTTTGTTTGTTTGTTTGTTGTTATTCTGATTTATAATAAGCTACATTACTGTAAATTTTCATCCAAATCCGTTCAGTAGTTTTTCTGTGAAACAGTAAATGACGTTCATCAATCCATTCGCACAAACTTTTGCGCTTATATTGCCAGTAGGTTTGATGCATTTGAGATTGAGAGATAGTATTTGAAACAAAAAACAGTTTTTGCCGTGCTCGTTTCAAATTAGTTTTGGTCATAAACAACTGTAAATTTCTGGGAACCCTTCAAAACATTACCAACTATTGCCTAAATTATTCAAATAATTCAATCAAACAGTTTCCCAACAAAACATAATACTTGACAGCCCTAAATCTATCAAAATCAAAGTCTCGATTGTAACCACAAATCGTATTGCGTTAGCGGAACATAAAAGGTAAGTACAAAATATTAGAGGGGTCCTATATCTAGAGTGTCACTATCTGACAAAATCATATTTTGACTTATAGACGAAAAAAACAGCGGCATTATATAAAATAGATGCTGTCTATCAAATAGAAGTCATATGCGATGAGTTTCCAGTGTCAAAAAAACATATTTAATTGTTTCCGTCCGAATAGGCCCATTGTTAGTTTAAATCATTTACTAAATAGTAGTTTTTTACGTTTTATATTGTAAATAAGTTATTTTTAAGACCGCGCGAACGCATTGGGTACACACCTGTAATGATAGTTGTTAGGGCGATTTTAATAAATAAATCTAATAAAAATTGTAATCTTTATTTTTTATTTGGAATAAATCTGGAATAGTACAAAAATACTGCTTAGAGACAGGTTAATGAGTAAAGTTGAAGGAATATAATTCTATGTTGGGGAAGATAATGTGGTGTGTGGTGTGATGAATGGGATGAGGTTTGTACATAGATTGTACAATTTTATTTTTCTTTATACGTTGATTTGTCAAACACAGCCATAAGCTTATGTTCGAATACATAAACTGTATTACTTAACATTCCTTCAATTGTATTTTGTATTTTTATATCAATGATGAGTTTGCTTTTTAGTTTTACGTGTGTACCTGTGTATTTTTGTATCTGTCTGTAGCATCATAACTCCTATACGGATGAACCGATTTTGATTTAGTCCACTGCTGGGCGTAGGCCTCCAAGCCTCACCACATCTGCTGGTCCTAGGCTTTTCACATCCAATGGATTCCCGGCGGCCTTTACCAGTACCACTTCGTGGGAGGCTTTACAACGTTACGCCTTGCAGTAAGCGGCCGCCACTCCAGCAACCTAAAGTTCAAAGAATAGCGCACGGTATGATTTCCTTGCATCCATTGCTTCAAATGTTCAAAAATCCGTCGACCCGACAGTGTAAAACACGCAATGAATACCGTTGAGTTATTAAAATGAAAGGGAAGGAGTGTGCTTCGTGCTGTTAAAACAGATACGCAATTAGGGTACAGAACCTTTGCGCTCCATCTTACTAATATCACATTGCACACTATATATATCACACTACAAACTATAATATTATAAAGGCGAAAGTTTGTGTGTTTGTATGTTTGTTACTTGTTCACGCTAAAACGGCTGGAAGGATCTGGATGAAATTTGGCACACAGATAGATTATAGCCTGGAATAGCACATAAGATATCGCGTTCCCTTGGGATAATTTTCGACATTCACGTGGGTAAAGCCGCAGGCAGAAGCTAATGTTATTATAAAGAAAAGATACCTATTTAATTACAATTAAGTGTATAAACAAACAATGGGTGACCACTGAGATTACGACCTAATAGGAAGAAGAAGACATTGCGACAACTCCAAACAATATTGTAAAAAAAATACTGACTTCCAAAACAAAACACTACAAAGCAAAAAATTACTTTAGTTTCGGAAGTCGGTTTTGAGACCGACCTTCGAACAGAAAGTAATTTTTCGATTTGTAATGTTTTGTTTTGGAAGCCAGTTTAATCTTTTTGTCAAAAATTCTTTTATTTTTCTCTTTTTATTTTTGGCATATTATATTATAATGGAAATATGCATTATTAAGGATAACTCAACAACAACTCGTCAGATCTTGATCAAATGGTACCACATGAGAAGCACCAGCTTTCAAATAACAAAATAATCATCAAATTTGGTTCATAGTTGGCGGAGTAATCGCGTAACAAGTATACAAAAACATACAGTCTAATTGAGAACCTCCTCCTATTTGTAGTCGGTTGAAAAGGCTACAGATTGATGGTGATCTTCAACCTCGCTATGAAGATTTACTATCAATTCTATTTCCCTGCACTCTTGTAACATCAAAATAATACTCTAATAGTGCATATGCTCACTGTGAACGAAATTATGATTAACTTTGTTATATTAAAGTCAATTAAAGTAGTTTCCTATTTGTTTCAAAGAGAAACGATTAATATCAATATTGATAAAGTTGCCAAGACGAGGAAGAATATAGGTCAAGACATCATGTTATACAAGTTTGTTCATAGATTGCCTTGTGTTAACTCTAACCTATAATTGAAGTCTTTTTGACAGGTTTGTTGGTGACTTTTTGAAAACGGTTGAATTGGAATTCTAAATTCAAATACATAAAAAATGAAGGCATGGTATTCCTTTTTCAATATTATTCATTTATTTTCTTTTAAATATTCTCATATCTAAAACAGCGGACTTGAAGAAGAGTTTTTTCATTAGTAGGATTTTGTCACTAAAAAGAAATATCAAAACAAAATAAGAGTGAGATGATAATATTTGCAGCTCAGCTTCAGATGCTGTGGCCGATTCGCCTCGGTGTGTACCACAATCGTCTTAAACTTAAGCTTAGTTATGGTTCAAGCAAGGAGAAAATAGAGATACAGATAAACCTAACAAAGTCTCTAGACAAAGAATCAAAATAAAAATTGTCAAAAATCTATTTTTAAACCAATTTTATCGGTTCTTCATTGGTTCTGAAATCGACAGTATTTTTTTATTTTTTGTGTTACCTCATAACATTTTAATAGGTGAACCGATTCTGATGATTCTTTTTTTATTTGAATTCTCGTGTGGTCTCATTTATCAATGATGAGAAGAATTAAGATAAGATAAGATATATTTATTTGCTCAAACATGGGTAACACATACAATTTGCATGCAAGATAACAAAAACACCAAAAGATTCCGACATGTTTGCCACATGCTATGGCGTGCAAACAACATAAAGTATAAATGAATTCCATAATTATCAAAAACAACAATAACAAAAGTGAAAATCAATGATAATAATAACAGATAACTCAAAATATCAATGGAACTAAAATAATATTAAAAATCAAAAATGTCAAATAGCAATAAAGTAAATCCATGCATAAAATATAAATCAAATGTCAAAATGAAAATAGTGCATGTCAAATCAATGTGAAAATTAATAAAATGTAAAATAGCAACAACGCATCACTATCAAAACTATGCAAAAAAATATAAATCAAATGTCAAACAAAATAATGTATGTCAGATATAAAAATTAATCAAATGTCAAAATGAAAAATATCAATCAAATGTCAAATAGGAATAATGTAAAAATAGAAAATCTATATAAAAATTCAATAAAATGTCAAACAAAAGTTATTACAAATCAAATCAATGTAAAAATTATCAAATGTCAAACAAAATTTAATACAAATCAAATAAATGACAAAATTATCAAATGTCAAAATTGCAATAAAATCTATGTCAAACAAAGGATTCTTCCATAAATTCGTTACCATTATAGTAGGCCCTTTTACTTAGAAACGACTTTAGTTGCTTCTTTATTTCTACATTATTAAGCTCCCTCCAACTTTTGGGTAAATTATTATAAATCGTAGGAGCCATGCAAAAACACTTTTGCGTATAAGTGCCGTCCTACTGCTATGCAGACAGAGCTGATTTTGATCATGCCTGTTTCTTGCAAATTTATCTTGCATACGTCAAATAAGCTATCATGTTTTCTAACAAACATTACCGTTTCCGTATTTTATAGAGACGGCAATGTTAATATTTTATAGTGGATGTAATAGGGTTTACAACTATCAGTGGTTTTTAACTTAAACATCGCTCTAAAGCACCTCTTTTGTGCTTTAAATGCAACTTCTTTATCAGTTGAGTTACCCTAAAAGATAATCCCATATCTGAGAACAGATTCACTTAGCCCATAGTAAGCTGTTAATAGCGCGTCTATATTTACCGTTTGAGACAGGATGTACAAGGCATAAACACTACTGCTTATTCTTTTAGTCAGGGTATCTATGTGGGCCTTCCAATTTAAATTACTATCTATTGTCAGTCCTAGAAACTTGGTTGTATAAACTGTGTCAATTTTAATATTATTATATGTTATGTCAAGATTGGAAATAGTCAGTGCGCGTTGGCTAAAATACATTATCATGGTCTTACTTAAATTAATTTTTAAATGATTATTGTCTAACCATTCTGTAGCAAAATTTGATGAAGATCTGATAAACAACTTCGGAGCAATACAACAGATATTGGTATTTTCAACTCTAAGATACTGCTAACTACAAGAGCCTTTACGATCGTCATGCTCCTATTCAGGGCGCACGGTTGGCGCAGTGGTTGAGCGATTGACGGGCGCTGTGTGCACGGTTGGCGCTGCGTGTCGCGGGTTGATTTTTTCAGATATTTTTATGAATTACAGATAGTTGTTCCGGCTCTGGATGTTTGTGCATGTGAGTTTATATGTTTGTAAACGCACCCACTATACAGGAGATATTCCTAGTGTGGGGCAAAGTTAATTTAAAAAAAAAAAAAAAAACCTATTCGTCGTGTCAGAGTAAAGTATGTGCCGGCTCCCTGGCTCACTCCTGCCATTAAAGATGCGATAGTAAATAGAGATCGAGCCACAAGGAGGTTAAAGCGCCGTCCTTCCGAGCGCAACCTGAGTTCTTATCGTGCGATGCGTAATCGCTGTAGTCCTTTGTGTAGAGATGCAAAAAGACGCTACCGCCATAATTCTCTGAACAACCGGAACCCCTCTGAAGTCTGGAAGTTTCTGAAAACAGTCAGACAGTTTTCAGAAACTAGCAACTACAGTCCCCTGTAGTTGCTAGTAATGATACTGACGTATGTGCTCTAAACAAGCATTTATCACTTCCACCCGTTACATTAAATCCACACGTCAAATCAGCTACATAAACCCCTAGTACGCGAGACATTGTAAACACTACCTATGGATGTTTATGAGCCCGAGCAGTAATATAATCGCCGCTACAGGATTCTCGGGATTGACGGTAGTCAATATTCGAAAAGCTTCAGCTCAAGGTTAGGTTAAGTAAAGGTAAGATATACAAACAACACACACAACAACTCGAAGACAAACTCTAACTCCTTTGTAAATAAGTAGGTATGATGTAACCTCAAACAGTAAAATATGTAAATACGTAACCATTTTTTTTTACTTAAAAAACGGGACATCGTCAAAATGATGGTGACACGGGTTTTATCAATAACTAGCTGTCCCACGCGGCTTCGCTCCCGTCAACTGGCTACCTACCTACCCATCTAACCTATTTACCCTACCCCACCCTACCCTACATATATGATTGTTGCATAACTTAAAACTTTTTAGGCAGCGCACGAAACGGAAGCTCTTAAAAAGGATTTTTCCCATATTTGTATTTGGCTTGTCTACATCTGTACCTTTCTCACAGTCAAATCATGATAGTTTTGACAAGTCATGGTACGGGGGCAAGTCACTATTCGTAATTTTTACTAAGTACATATCTACTTATTTCATGATAGTTCGACGCTACTGAGCTCTTTGGTACGTTATATAAGTTTTTAAGCTGACATGGTCACAATCATTAGAATTAATATTTGTATCGAGCTCTCAACCAAAAACAAAATATACATGGTAAATATCTCGAAACAAATATTAATTCTAATCTTTCGTACGTTGTTTTCAACCAACTAGAGGAGGTTCTCAATTCGACTGTATGTTTTTGTGTGTTTGTTACGTCTTTACTCCGTCAATAATGAACCGATTTTGATGATTCTTTTATTATTTGATAGCTGCTTCTCATGTGGTCCCATTTAAATTTCATTAAGATTTCACAAGCAGTTTTTTAAATTATCCTCAATAATCGGTATTTTCATGGTAATATAAGCTACTAAAACTAAAAAGAGAAAAATAATAGTAGATTATTAACCAAGGGGATAAAGCAGTGTCTTCTGTCGCGGGTGACGATTTAAATCGCGAGCGTAACGTAGGACCCGAGGTTTACTCCCGAGCGTAGCGAGGGTGTTAAAAACTTAAATCACTAGCGAAGCGAGGGATTTAAGACGAGTCCTGAGTGTAGCGAGGGATTTAAGTTCACCCAAGACTAAGACAGCTTTATCACCGAGGAAAATACTCTACTTTTCGTACCATAAGCGAAAAAATTAACACAATAATAATATGAGATAAGCATTAACGTTTATGTATTTTAAGAAAACAAAAACGCGGCAAATTCCTAGACAAATTTTTTTTGTCGGCAAAGCAAAGGTATTAAGCTCATACGGCCTCGTCGGTTTTCGTAATTTTATTTAAAAATCATAACTGCATAATAAATGCGTATTCCTTTTTCAAAAAGATGTATAATGCTTTATATACAAACTCAATGGTGTAGACACAGATGTAGTTCAGTATAAATTTCGGTAAGTATTCCAAATTTAAATCACATTCTCCCCCTAGAGGATGAATGAAATTGAGTACAATTTTCTTTCCCTGTTTTTAACAGATTAAAAATGACTATTGTTATGTTCGCTTTTTGTGGCATAGAATGTCACTTTTTTGAGCAAGTGGTACGAAAAAAACTTTTTAAAATTAAACTAGCTTCCAAAACAGCACTACAAAGCGAAAAATAACTTTCCTTTCGGAAGTCAGTGTCCAAAACGAAAAATAATCGATACCATAGACACCGACTGCCGAAAAGAAAGTTATTTTTCGCTTTGCAGTGTTTGGTTGTGGAAATCGGTTTAGTTTTTTTTGTTAAAATGTATTTTTCTATGAGTTTTCTGTACACATTTTGAGTTTTTATCAGTGTTAAAGATTTTCTCGGGGACTCCGAGACGGAATAGCATAAACCGGACAGTCCCGTTCGAAACGGGGCATATGGTCACGTTAGGTATAAAGGATCACTTTTCCAGAAAAGGTATATTGTCTTATAAAAACTCCTACACCTATCTTGTTAATCACGAATCATTATCCTCGTTTCAGGGACCTTATTCTGACGTTTCAAAACTACATGGTTCTACTATGAAGGAGGGAGGGAGCTTTATAGGACGAAGAGAACTATTCCTTTTTTTTACAATAGAATCAAGATGGCGTTAACATTTTTAACCCCCGATTGTGTATCTGTGTATTTGTGTGTCTGTCTATGGCATCATAGCTTCTTTGATTTTGTTTTTTTATTTGTTTGAATGGTGAATTTATCGAGAGTTCTTAGCATTGCCGTTGTTCAAAAGGGTATTGTTTAGACTTTTATTGGAGAAAAAATATTACAGTGTTTATGAATATTTAGAAGATAAGTCGTTACTAATATAATACGATTTTTTATTCATTATTATTACTGCAATACAATTTCAATCTTTATTAATTAACTAAACACATCAACACGGTCTAGGGATATTTTTAAAAAAGCGAATTACTATCAATGTGTTAATTATTTATATGACATGTATATATTTAAAAGATACGTTATTTAATATTCTACCATTTTTTAATAATGGTTAAGGTACTTCGATTAAAATTTCAGGATTTTATGGAAAAAAAATGAAGCAAAGACGGAAACCGTATATGAATTAACTTTTAATTTATGAGTAAAAACTGAAAAAAATAGAAAAATCATTTAATTTGTGTTTATAAACTTGAGGTTAGTAGTCTGAGAAAGCGCCCATGATGTTCATAACACATCGGCAACGATTCGGCATGCTCAGAACAAGGTTGTCAATGTCTTGCTGCGGAATATTGTCCCATGTCCTTCTGAGGTGCGCAAAAAGTTGATCTTCTGTAGCCAGATTTTCAGGAACTTCCTTCAGAGCTCTTCTTTGCAGCATATCCCACGCATGCTCAATGGGATTTAGATCTGGCGATTGAGCAGGCCAGTCTAAGGCCCTAACATTGTGTGTATGTAACCAAGCTGCTACCGTTCTCGCCGTGTGTGCCCGGGCATTGTCGTGCATGAGCAGGAAATCTTGCCCCATTTGTGTTCTGTGGGGCAAGATTACGGGCCCCAGAACCTGTTGGACGTATCGTTCTGCCGTCATATTGCCCCGCACCCAAACGAGATCCGTCCGTCCTCCAAGACGAATTCCTGCCCAAACCATAATTGTTCCTCCTTGGTATGGGTGAACTTCCTGAGGGTTCTGAAGACTGCTCCATCGTCCAGGAACTCGCCAAACACGCGTCCTTCGTGAATCTGGATGGAAGCCGAACCTGGATTCATCCGTGAACAGCACATTGGACCATTGCTCACGGCCCCAGTCCACGTGGTTCCGAACCCATTCTAATCGTCGTCCACGATTGCCTCTCCGTAAAGGTGGGACCCGGAGTGGTCTACGAGAGCGTAGATTGCTTTCATGCAGTCGCCTTCTTAAAGTTTGGTCACTCACAAGCACTTGGTGTTCCACTCGCAGCCTTTGGACCAATTGAGTCACCGTTGCATTTGGTTGAGCTCGCGCAGTAATTTGCAAAAATCGGTCTTGTCTGGGGGTAGTGATGCGACTTGGCCCCCGGTGCCTCTCCGCTACTTCACCTGTGGCACGATAGCGTGTCCACAATCTTGAAATTACATTTTGGTGGGTCCCTATGGCCTCAGTAACATTACGCTGAACAGACCCATCTTCCAGCATTCCCATAGCTCGTAACATCTCCGCCCTCGTCAAATGTTGGCGTTGCATGGCTACAATACCTCAATTTTAACTTTATCTTTCGTTTTAAAATGAAAAAAAACTGTAACTAAACGTAATTCGTATTGTTTTCTAAATTTCGCACAAATGAAAATTCCCTCTCCTACACATCAAGACATTTTTATGCCACCGAAACCAAATAATTTTCAAAAATTTAAATTTGGAATTAGTCTGAGATAAATTACAAACAAATCGGTGTAAAGATTCCAATGCGGCCAGTACTTTTCGAGTTATTTAATTGAGTATGAAATATCCCTAGACCGTGTTGATGTGTGTATTACAGATTTAGATTTTATACTTTACTAGCTGACCCCCGTGGCTTCGCTCCCGTCAAAATCATAGCCTATGTTACTCGGGAATAATGTAGCCTTTCCATAGGGGAAAGATTTTTTTAAATCGGTCCAGTAGTTTCGGAGCCTATTCGGTACAAACAAACAAACAAAAAAATATTTTCTCTTTATAATATTGGTATAGATAATTCATACTTATTAATAAATATTTGTACGCTTGTAGGATATGCTGGAACCAATATTGTAACATCTATTTTACCATTTTCGAACAAATAAATATATTTGATGAAAATCAGTTCAGCCGTTGAAAAGTTATGGGCGTTTTATTGTTTGAATCGGGGTATTATTTTTTTTTTATTTCAAGATATCGTGTCATAATTACTTGTTCCATGGATTGTCGAACGAAGCGTGTCTACTACTAGATAAGGTATGTAGTTTAAAAAGCATGAAATAAAAATGTGTCGAAGGTTTATTTTAATTTTAGTTGTATAGTAAGGCCCCCGGTAATTTTGCTTGCCGCATATAACATAATATCGGGTCTGTATTCCTCGAAGGAGCAGACAGGGGTATAACCATAATATACCAACTTTTCATCCCATGTATCTTCTATTACATGGGATGAAATGTTGGTACCTGGCGCCTGTTTCCATTAATTGGACACAAGTCCAGAGTTTGGGCTGCGGTAAGAAGCTCTTTATGGGAAAACCTGATATCACATTTTCCGAATCGTAAATCGAACCAAGGACCTCTATCTCAGCTGTAGGTAATGCGACCACCAAGGGGCATTCATAAAAAGATGACGCGTGTTATAAATTGCGACTTCAAACAACAAGTTCACAGAAATTACAAAACGAACCATCAAACTTGTATCTACTAATTACAATTGCGTAAATAAAACTTAAAATCAACAACAAACTGTAAAAAGCCCCACCAACGTTAACCAAAATACTTTAAGCATGCAAATCGGTCAATTTAAAACTGAAAACTATAAATTAAATTACTGTACAAGTCGAAAATTACTGCAATATTCATCCTGAGTGCTGAAAAGTGGTCTTCAGCGGTCCGCTTTATCCAAATTTCAGTCGTTGGCGAGATTAATTTAACGGAAAGGCCACAGAGCACTGAATGCCTCGCCGGGCACTGCTGGAGACAGCATAACCAACCATGCAAACCAAAGGCTCAAGGCAAATTAATAATCTGTCAATGTTCAGCGTGAGGCTCACACGGCTATGTTATTTTTAAGACTGTTACTTTTTTATATTGTTTTGTAAGTGTGTGCTGAGCTGTGTAAAATAAATGTATTTCTTTCATTCTTAAATGCCAAAATATAAGGGTTTGATCGCTTGACAACCCTTAGCAATCCCATAATATTTTTTTGGCATTGTGCATTCGCTATCAAATCAAATCAAAACGGTATTTCTATCTCCAATCTTTTTTTGTCACGTAACTGTCTATCGCGATGCTTTTATTGAAAGATTGTCACTGTCTAGAGCCTCAGTCGTATCAGTGAGTGTGGCGTTTAATTATACAAATTGACGACCCGTGACAGATTTGAAATGTGGTGCCGGACATTGACATTCAAAGAGATATCCGAGATTCCAAATTGCCTGCAGTATTCCAAATATGCTGCCCTTCCCAATATTGAATGGCGTATATGTTGATTCCGAGCTCTGTGAGAAAAGCGTTCAACCAGCCATGAAATCGTCGCCAGTTCTAGCAGAGTTATTAAGATTATGTCTTTGCTTGATTATGGGACCTAGTTTAAAGTGATAATATTGTTTTGTTGAAGGTCTAAGCTCAATTTATTATTTTATTTTTTAGGCATGTTTTTAATTATATTCTTAATAAGCAATGTTCTTACCTAATATTGTTCAGTGTAATTGTAATTAAATAACTTTACTTTATAATAACAATTGTATGCTGTAACAGTACATCTTAGGCCAGGTGCGCAGTACTCATAACCAGCGTGTGTATGGCTAGATTGTGGTAAACGTAAGCAAAGGGAGCATGTTAGGATTGCCTATACAATGGGAAATAATCAATTATTCATTAAACAATCTTGTTTTAAAACAAGCTTTTTTTGTATTCTTTGCAGCAAACCTTTTATTTGATATCCATATAATGGCAGTGCTCAAAAAATAACTAGTCAGCCATCTCGGGCCCGGCGCCATATTGCTTTTAGAATGACATCACTTAGCTATCTATGCATAATCATCCAAGCTAAATGTGCGTGCAAAATTTCATCTTAATCGGTGGAAGATAACACCGAACATATTTACATACATACATTGCAAGTTAACTAAAAACTTAAGCTTTTAAGTTTATGTACGCATGTTTATCTTTGCAAAACCTTCTCTCATTTTATAGGCTCTAAGTTTCGCTTACAACAAGACTCAATAGCACAATAACATTTCTACAACAGTATTCAGTATAGAATCTACGAGCCATATTCTAACAAAGATATTCTGCAAAGGACAGAGTGACATCTGTCAGAAACAGGCTAAGACAGATTCTTGAGCAATTCTTAAAACCATCTGTGTAGCCTAAGATCCCACTGCAAAAACATGCAGGTACATTTGTTATTTTTCAAACTTAAACAAAAACAGAATTACCTGTAGGTTTTTGCAGTTTGCAGCCAGTTACGGCCAGGCAAAACTGCAGTTATCTATTCTTATCAAGAATCGTTCTTAAAATCAAGTTTCATCAAAAACATTACTTGCAGATTTTTGTAGTGGGGTCTCATACTAATAGGGTTTACGACTTGGGTTAAGTTGGGTTTCAAGCGGTTGTGGGTAGGGTTTGATAGGGTACTTGTGTCTCCTGGATTATGCAGTTTTTATTAAGGTACTCCAGGAGCTTTGAAATCTTTTTGATATGAACATGATTGAGTGGAACTAGGATGGTGATTTTGAGGTTTTTGCTAACACCAGCGTTTTCACGAGCCTTTAACCCCTTGGCTTCACAGGCACCATGTATTTTTATGGTATAAAAGTAGCCAAAGACACTGGGTCTTGACGCAAAAGAAAATTTGGTACAAATAAATATCACAAAATGGCGCGATATGCGTAAATTTCTTATTGAATTGTGTAAAATTAACATTTTCTAGAATAAAATTGATCGTAAAAATTCTATGTTATTGTTTAATCAACTCTTCTATGCAAAAAATAATAATAATGGAGCATAATGGGGTCTTAATTCACATTTCAATTATTATTTGAACTGACCTTTTAAACATAGATTCCAATAGATAGCGTGTTTTTAGGGTTCCGTACCTCAAAAGGAAAAAACGGAACCCTTATAGGATCATTTTGTTGTCCGTCCGTCTGTCCGTCCGTCTGTCTGTCTGTCAAGACCCTTTTTCTCAGGAACGCGTAGAGGTATCAAGCTGAAATTTATATCAAATACTCAGGTCTACTGTCCCTTAAAGCTGTGATAAACTTCTAAGTCAATGCAATCAAAAGATACAGCCGCTTATGCCGCAAATTGCAGCAAATTTTCGACACTCGCAAGGGAATCAAAACCTACAGGGTACTTTCCGTGAACTTAGAATCTTGAAATTTGGTACCAAGCAACATCTTATAGCATCATCATCATCATATCAGCTGAAAGACGTCCACTGCTGGACATAGGCCTCCCCCAAGCGTCGCCACTTTGACCGGTCCCGTGCGTCTCGCAACCAGCGGATCCCCGCAACCTTCTTATAGCATAGATAAAGGAAAAATTGCGAAAACCGCAAATTTTCAGTTACATCATATAATAAAAATATTTTTAATAATTTTAAACATGCTACCCCTTTCCTCATGAACGCGTAGAGGTTTTAAATAGAAATTCATATCAAATACTATAGTCTAATAGTATAATAATACTATAGTTCTAGACTAATAGTCTATAATACTTTTAAGCTGAGGTTTGTACGGAACCTTCGGTGCGCGAGTTCGACTCGCACTTGGCTTTTTTTAATTTGTATTGTAACACATTTTGGTACAATGAAACTGTAAAAACATGCAAAAAATACTATAAAAAAATCGTCACTGTATTTAAAGAAGAAAATATTCACGAACCGGGAAAACCCTTTACTTGCAAGTTGCTGCTAGCCATGGAACGGAATCAAACGCGATCGATGTACTTATGAAAATAATCAGTTTAGTCAGACGAAAAAGTCAGTTACGGCCGGATCAGTTTCTGTGTATGGGATGAGGCATCTATATGCTAGTATTATATTATCTATGCTAAACACAATCAGTGTTAATATTGCTTTCTAACAGTGAAAGAATTTACGAAATCAGAACAGAGACTCACAAGTGACATTTTACAACGAAAGCGACGCGATAATATTTGGGAAAATATCAAAAATGTATGGGATTGTCAAGTACTTTCGAAATGCCACGTGATCATGCCCTTTAATTTTGGTATTTCGAACATCGCCATTACTTAAGGAATTTCACTTTTGGCCTGTTACTGATTTAAGTATTTGAGGTAAAGAACGTGCCATATCCTACTTTAGTGCCAAATTTTGACAGATTTTCAGACTACAGTATAGTTTAACAAATACTCAACTCATTCTTAAGCTCAAATATTTAATTCAGTTTAGATTAGAGCATAAGAACTACTCGTTATTAACACAGAAAAAAAAATTAAAATCCTCTCAACTAAAATAAGTACTAAAAATTGATACCTGTGGCTATTATCAACAAACACAAACCCGCGAAACGAGACAGATTAAATTAACCAAATAACCCAACGGACGTCCACAAAAGCGTCACGTCCACTGACATCGGCAGACGTGTGTTGACATCTAAACGGACAACATTCTGGCAGTTTTGTCAGATTCGTCTGCGGTTGACTATTGTAATGCTTCGAAACATACACGAGGACTAGGTAACCACCAGTTTAATCTGGTCTTCCAATTTCTGAAAAGCTGGGCTGCTGCCGGGCGTAAAAATATAATATAATTAACGAATTTGTTTTCTCCTGTATGTGTCGCAAGATATATTCTAGCCCCGTGTAATAGTTATTAGTCTGATAACCGGGCACATATCCAGAGTTTTAATTAAAAATAATAATTTAAATGTTTTTTTTTTTTTTAAGATCTTGGACAAGCAATTGTAACACCAGAGCCACGCCAGGCCTCAAGGGTCCCCTCAACCTCCCCGGTGGGTTCCCGCATTGTCAAGGCGGGGGGTCGCAGTAAACGTGGCTTGGTCACCCACATTTAAGTGAAGAGGAACCAGAGGAGGGGCTGCTCGTCTGGGCTTTTGCCAATAATCCGAAGACGTAGCGGCCAACTTGTGGGTTGCCTCGACAATGCAGGAACCCACCGGGGGGGAAAAATCTATTCCTGCGTCATATAGATTAAACTAGACGTGGTCATATAGATTAAACTGGACGTGGTCATATATAATAAACTAGATGTGGTCATATAGATTAAACTAGATGTGGTCATATAGATTAAACTAGACGTGGATAACCCTATCCTAGAAAAAATCTTTAGACACTTTAGTTTTGGTAGAGTACGACTGCACTTTTGACTATTGACCGTACAAGCATCCGAATGGCAATGTTGAAATTTTCCATTAGCCAGTAATTGATCAGGGTGGTTGGGTGACACACATATCCTTTAAACCAGTATACAGAAACTGGTATTATGTTATACCAGTTCACCTCCAGACAATGAAGAAGTATTTCATAATAAATCTATCAAACCGGTATACAACCATTGAGGTGAATGAACACTGAAGGATCAACTGAAACTGGCCAAGCAATGCACACCCGATAAAGAAATATAAACTTTATTTTGCAGGGCTGAAGATTTATTTTCCGTTGCAGCGTTCCCCAAGTATTTCGTTTTAAGTAATCGAGTACGCGTCATCGTGGGATTATGAGACTTAATGGATTTCGATATTTTTTTGGAGGACCCTTTAATGAGATGAGGTGAACATTGATAAATTAATGTTAATGTAGAAACGTTTTTAAAAGATCAAGATACGCTAGCAGTAGTAAATGATCACAAATATAAAATCCCCATTTTAGCGTGAAATCAGAACCAAAAAATTTACAACTTGTGATCCTACTTAAAGCAACCAACTCCAAATTATGATTGTTTAATCCAAAAATAGTTAATGACCACAAAAAAATTAAAAGTATTTTAATATAAAATATATTTACACTACCAACTAAATAGCTATATTCTATTTCGCGTTTATTCAATAAGGTTAAGAAATAAACAACTCGTATATTTAAAATAATACTTTTATTAATATTTTAACAAACTTAAAAAAACAGACTGTGTAATTAACATTTATGTTAATCATTTAAAAATATTTTAAAATCTTTAAGAATCAGTCATCTAAATAATTATTTTAAAATCTTTTAAAACTTCAGGAGGCCGAGCTCAACAGCGGAACACAAGAACTCGGTCCCCATAAGTTTTCGTTTCGTTCCATAGTAATAAATATCGACGAACAGAATATACGAAAAACACATGCATCGAACCCAAGTCACGTCAGTTCTCACGTAAATTTCTGCGCCGTCTGGTGTCAGTAATAAGAAACCTCTTTTTTGTATAGTAATTGACATGAGGTCGTTTACGTTATCATGATCGAGTACGTTAAAAAACGCGAAATAAGCACATGGGTACTCGGGGGTGCGCGGTGCGTAGCGCGGGCGCGGTATAACTTTGGAGTCGGTTATGTACCATATTTGGTAGTATAGCAACATTTTATTGCCATCAAACGGTGTATTTAGGTAGAAATAGCATAATAATTTGCTATTAAAATTTGGTGATCTATTTACTGGCTTCATAGTTCAATTTAAAGTGCAGTCATGACTAACATAGCTAGAACAATTGTAATTTTAGTTTTTAATTTTATGGTTTAGTTTATATTTTTTTGCTAATTGATATATATTTTAAGTAATTCACGTTATGGTCAATAAGTGTATTTCTTGAATTATTTAGACGATTATCTAAACGCTCTAATAATTCATCATAATCAACATCATTTGGGCCAAAACACGTCCACTGCTGGACATAGGCCTACCCCAAGCGTCGCCACACGGATCCGTCCTGTGCGTCTCGCATCCACCGGGCTCCCGCAGCCTTGACCAGTGGGACGCCTTCCAACGCAACGTCTTCCGGTTCGTGGTCGCCACTCCAGAACTTTTTTGCCCCAACGGCCATCCGTTCTGCGAGCAATGTACCCTGCCCATTGCCACTGAAGTTTCGCAATTCTTCGGGTTATGTCGTAACCTTGGTTCTCATGTTCACCCTTTAGGTGACTTTAAACCTTCTGATGAGGCCCATTTTGAGCTACCACGTTTTGGTTCCATAAATCATCACTGGCGACACACACTGGTCACATACTTTCGTCTTGAGACACTGTGGTAAGCTCTAATAATTGCCAAGATAAATTATTGTAGGCTAATAAAATCAATGGTAAAACTTGACCATTGTTTCAATTACGAAACTACATTTGTTCGAAATCTGAAACTATCTGATGAATAAAGCAACTGGAAATATCAACATTTATTCAACATTAAACTTCAAAAAACCATCGACCAAAATAAAACACGAGCGATATCTACTCACAAAAATATAAATTCATGCAGTTTTACACTGTGCCAATAAATATGATATATGTGTACGTACGATTTGGCGTTGTTAACGACATTTTAATGCCACGAAAAACTTTTGGAGCCACGTTGTATTACTTTCATGTGAAATATAGGCAAGAATGCCGAAATAATTTTCTGCTGTATTGTTGCGGGGTATAAAAAACCGGCCAAGTGCGAGTCGGACTCGCGCACGAAGGGTTCCGTACCATTATCGCAAAAAACGGCAAAAAAGTCACGTTTGTTGTATGGGAGGCCCCATTATTATTTATTTTTATAAAATGAGGCCAAATATTTATTTTTATTCTGTTGTTAAAGCTTGCAAGTTAGTATTTGTTGTTAAAGCGGCAACAAAAATACACATATGTGAAAATTTCTACTGCCTAGCTATCACGGTTCATGGGATACAGCCGGTTCAAGGTATTTTTTTCATAGATTTGGTTTTTTTTTTTGTGTGTAACTTTGTTTTGGTTTGTTTGTTAGGTGGAGTTCTCTCAAAATTTTTGAGGAATTTATTAATTGATGTTTTCAAATTCCAACGAAATTGCCTTGATTCATTCAAAATGCCCTTAATTTTGGAATAATCTATACTAATATTATAAAGAGGTAAAGTTTGTGACGTTGTAGGGAGTATCTCTGGATCTACAGAACCGATTTTGAAAATTCTTTCGCCATTAAAAAGATACATTATTCCTGAGTGTTATATAGGGCTATAAAATATTTGCAAAAACATTAGAGATCCGTATGAAAATTGCAATAATGTAACCCAAAGTAGCAAAATGTTGCCTGTAAAATTCATTCTTTGGCATGCGTTTAGAAAATTATTGATGATACATAATTATTATTAGGTAGGAGGAGGAAAAAGAATTCTCTTATCATATTGAACATAAGGATGAAACAGTACAAATACTGTATGACCAATTGGAAATGTCCCTAAAAAATGCTCTACCAAACCAAATACCTCTAAAAGGAAAAATAAATTATAATCGATTATTACACAACAAATTATAGAAAAACAGAACTAAAGACAACAGCTGAAAAACAAAAATAATAAAACAAACCACGAGAAATTGAGACTAAGTAAATTATACAGAGAAGTTAACAATCTGATAAAAACTAATCTAAAGAATTACAGAAGCGGCATACTCTACACCTCCCTGAAAAAGACAGGCGGCATCAAGAAAGCGTATAAAGCAAATAAACAACACCAAAAACCTATTGTCACACCTATGCAATACTGATGGCTCAACGGTAACAAATAGGAATGACGTTACGAAGGTGGCTACGCAGTTCTATAAAGAACTCTACGACGAGCCTCGTCAAGACATACAGACAAATACCATCAACGGGGCAGGCAACGACGACTCGACGGAATTATCCATCAGAAAGCTAAAGACAGAAGAGCCCCGGCCCAGACAGTATGACTAACGAAACGATCATCGCAGGAATAGACAAATTAATCGCCCCCCTCTAAGAGACCGAGTGAAAACCTCGTTGATAAAGAAAGCAACAAGATTTACGGACGTGATTAAGCAGGCACTCAAACTTAAATGGATATGCGCAGGACACATCCAGAGGCTGGAACCACAACGATGGGCCCAGATCATAACAAACTGGACCTCCAGATCTGTTAAAAGAAGAAGAGCCAGGCCTTTTAAAAGGTGGAGAGACGAAATTGTCAAGACTGCTGGAAACCTTTGGGCCAGGACTACTACTTTTTTAGGTAGGTAGGGTAGGGTAGGTAGGGTAGGGTAAGTAGGGTAGGGTAGGTAGGGTAGGGTAGGCAGGGTAGGCAGGGTAGGCAGGGTAGGCAGGGTAGGCAGGATAGGCAGGGTAGGCAGGGTAGGCAGGGTAGGCATGGTAGGCTGGCTAGGCAGTTGACGGGAGCGATGCCCCAGGGGTCAGCTAGTAATATTATAAAGAGGTGAAGTTGTAGGGAGTAATCGCAGGATCTACTGAACAGATTTAGATGAAATTTGGTATGGTGATAGTTTGAGACCCTGGGAAGGACATAGTATAATTTGTATTCCCTTGAGATAATAAACCACTTTTTACGCGGGCGAAGCCGCAGGCTAGAATCTAATTAAGTAATAAATAAGCTTAAGTTCTGGTTTTTATCAAATTTATTTAATCAATACTTATAAGTTCTCATATATATATATTTTTAATATTTTTATGCCCCAACATAAAAAGAGGGATGTTATAAGTTTGACGTGTGTGTTTGAGTATTTGTGTATCTGTCTGTGGCATCATAGCTCCTAAATGGATGAACCGATTTTAATTGCTTTTGTTTTCGTTTGAAATGTGACTTTACCGAGAGTGTTCTTAGCTGTCATCATCATCACATCATCATCAGCCTTTTTATGTTCCCACTGCTGGGACACAGGCCTCCTCTCATAGAGGGAGTGGGCTATAATCCACCACGCGGGCCCAATGCGGTTTGGTAGATGACACATGTCTTTGAATTTTTGGTTCTAGGACATGCCGGTTTCCTCACGATGTTTTCCTTCACCGTTTTGAGAGCAGTGGTGATGAAATAAGTTACACAACGTAAAGCGCCTGCTCGGGTTCGAACCCACGACCTACAACTCGTAAGTTGGGACCGTAACCACTGGGCCACCATTGCTCTCTTCTTAGCTATGTTTGATGAAAATCGGTTCAGCCGTTCAAAAGTTATGGGCGTTTTACTGCTTGAATCGGGGTATTTTCGCAAGATACAGTGTCAAAATTACATTTTCAATAGATTGTCGATCGAAGCTTGTCTACTACCTACTCGATAAATTATGTAGCATGAAATAAAATTACGTTGGGGTTTTTTAAAAATTTTACTTGTTTATGGTTCTTTCTCATCCTATGACTGAAAAATCAAAGACATAAAGTGCTGGTCTGACAGATGTATGATTATAGAAGATATATTGTTTAATATGTACTTACGTACATATTAAATACATTTTGCCCTTGTCTTAAAAATAATGTCGGAAACTGAAAAACGCTTTACAAAGCATTCCATGTACCCAAGAATCCGTTCGCTACAGCATTTTCACCAGACTCCCTAATTGAATATTGTTAGTAACCTGATTACCGGGTACTCCAACAAACTTTGATCTACTAACATATCCCATTTACCACCCTATGTCTTTTGAAATAGAGTCTGAGTTCACTCTTGTCCGGTTGTACATAACACGTTTTCTGTTTACCGAATAGTGGTGTCCGTAAACCACAGTGAATTCGATACTGATACTTATTATGATATCAGATGATGTTGGTAGAATATTTATTCAAGTGAGATTTAAAGTTATTATTGTTTTAATCATTTTAAAGCCTTTGTATTGATTCTTTTTGCAACAGGCAGGTGGAAATTATTGGGTAGTTTCATGAAGCTTTTAAATCATAAAGTATTTTGATTGCATTCATGCATAGGCTTATAATGTATTTGCTTTGCTTCTTGAACTACATCATCTAAATTTTCGGTGTTATTTTAAAGACTCATAATTACTAGGTGAAAGTCGATTTCATCCTAAGGCAAAATTTATGTATATGTGTGTCATTTTCTGTGTCAACTATATACTTTTCGTTTCTTACTTTCATTACCACTAATAGACAAAGGTTGGTGTTTCTCAATACTCCTACAACTCAGAATCTCTTTATCAATATTCTTTAGGTCGTCGACCCCAGTTCCAAAATAATACTACTGTATTAATAATAATAATACACATTGATTACTTTTTAAAATTGCCCACGTTTAATTGTAAGCTCAGCGAGTTTTTAAACTAATAGAATCGGCGTTCTCAACCGAATATTGCCTATGATATTTTATATTCTAAAACTGAATAATGTAGAATGCGGGTAGTAAATATGCCAATAAAAAGGGGCATGTCTGCTGACAAATATTTGCAGCGTTCGCATGTTGACTTGTGTCTACCCGATGTCGAAATCGGCTCGTGGTTGCGAACACTATTTGAGGTTTTTGTACGTCTGATATACGGATGGATTGATGGTAAATACGCTGATTTGAAGGGGTGTTAAGAGGTCTTTGGTTAGCTGCATCTATGTAAAGTTATCTAAAACTAGACTGGTTGCCACAATATCTAGGTTTAACTAGGTTTGTAGCGGAAGCCTTGCTAGCTTGGCCTCCACGTATGCGGAGATTAGCGAATGTGGAAGCCGATTTCTGATTTGCGTATTTGAAGTTAAGAATGTGTCAAACCCCTCTATAATGCCAAAGTAAAGTTTGACAAATTCTTAATCCAGTACATTGTCAAAGAAAATAATCAATGTTCCCTAATACACTAAACTAAATTTCCCTGATAGATTAAGCAGTAATAATCAAGAGTGTTAATAATATTTGTCTTATATTGAATTCCAAGGTTGGCCTTCTCTCTGATCCTAATTAATCATTATAAACACAGTTTACAAAAAAGTAGTTGTTGAAACTTCACTTCGCTGTAGTAGCCTTGATAGATGCATGCCTCAACAAATTATTCAACGAGACCAAGGCGTTCAAAATCAAGTTTAACAAATAAATCACACAAATGACACTACTTTACATTTTCCTTTTATCAAAGGTCAGTCTTTCTTTGTCCTAAAATAAACGATCATTGCGTGTTTCAGAAGACAAATATAACTAAATCACTCTTTGGGTTTCCGTCTTTGATGGCAGATTGTAAATGGGACCGATGGTTTTAACGTATTGCTGTCATTTCGTGAAAAATGCGATGTCAATAAATATTTGATTGTTATAAATCTTTTTGGCAGGCTCGTCATTGTTGTTGTTAGATCGTTTGTGAAAGTGAACGGTTTTGTTAAAATTCTTGTTTATCTCTCTAAGATTTTTATTAAATTTGACTGCATCATTATTATTTTAATTATTTATTTATAATTATCCTGAGAGATGTGGCTATACTCCAGATATCCGACATTTTGTGTGAAAGGTGATTATTTAGGAAAAATGTTTTCCTGGCTGGTCATCCTCGGCACGCAGTGTAAATAAAATATAGACATTTATTTTCTTAATAAGAAACTTGTGGCTAAATAATAACTGCCACACCGATCGATTTTCAAGGTTAAGCAACGCTTGCGGGTGTCGGTCCGTAGATGGGTGACCATCTTAACATAGTGAGTTTCCTCCGTGCCTCGGAAAGCACGTTAAGCCGTTGGTCCCGCCTGTCATTTGAAGATCTTTGGCAGTTGTTAAGGGTAGTAAGAAGTCTGAGATCTGACACCTATATCGTGGTATCGTGTTACCCAGTTACTGGGTTGTGGATGTCAGATAGGCAGTCGCTCCATGTAAAACACTGACGCTCAGCTGAATCCGGTTGGACTCGAAGCCGACCCCGAATAAAGATAGGAAAAGGCAGATTGATTTTGTTATACTAACCCAATATGGATCACTGTATCCGTTGTCCGAATCAAATGAATTTGAATTACTATCATCTGCCTAGACTTTTCCTTACGGGTTGACTTTCAGTCTACCAGCATATATTTTTTTTGTTTTTGGGACAATCCGACCGCACTATTCCCAAACCACTGCAACTCCTGAAAGCTAAAATCAATAGTGGTGACCACCAGAAAAGCGCCGAGGCGATGAAGCTCGACGAAGTCGCGGAGAATGAATTTAACTGTCTTGGATCCCGCAACGAAATTAAATAGAAAATAATAACGGAGGAGTAGGAAAAATACAAATTTCCACTTTCCTCCATATCAAGCAAAAGGCAGATCAAACAAAGCCAATAGGCTCAAAGGGTCGTTTACAACTGAGATAAGCCCAGTATCCTAGCACCACGGATAAAAATAAGCATCAATTTCTATTTGATTCCAATAATAAGTATGGCAAAAAAAAACGCTTGAGCGCACGGAAATTTGTTCTGGTTTCCACAAGGTCCGTATAGTAAACAACTCCTGATGCGGCCTGTACATTATTCAACATAATATTGCGTCCATTCTGCCAAAAAATACACTCTCATAAGATATGCATATCTCTGTCAGGCTTCTGTTAAATCCCGCTATATTATATAAAGCGACAGCCTATCCCATGTCTAAAACCAAGTAACTGGATAACACGATACCACTTGAGCTCCGCTAAAATATCTTGATAGACTTTTGGGCTTCTGACTGCCCGTAACGACTGAAAAAGGTCTACTAAAGACAGAATTTGATTTTATGTTCTAGTCCATAATTTTTACGGATGGGATTTAGTCTTTGACCACGAAGCATTTGGTTGGAAAAATATAACTAAAGTGCAAAGGAAGGTAGCTCAGCGGAGGTTTTCTCTTTTTTAGAATCAGAATTCGAATCAGAATTTTATTTTCTGTAAATGTAGGTACAGTATAAGATTAATTACAAAAATTATTAAGATCAGCTACATTTTATTAAGATCAGCTTCATGTGCAAACCATTAAATTAATTAATATGAGTAAAAATAAATTCAACAATACAAATATAATTAATAAAGAGGAAAAAATAGATAATCGCGCAATTATCAGAAACTTAAACAATTTATTTCAAGTCAATTAGCTAATAAATTCGCAAGAATAATATGTACTATATTATAATAGTCATTTTCTACAAAGTCAAATCATTCAAAAAGTCTTTTAGTGAGTAATAACATTTTCTTAAAAGTAGTGCATATAACATAGTTTTTTTTTTTATATCTCCAATATCTTTGTCACGGTTGAGTAGGCTAAATAATATTGTAATAATGGCGTGCTCATATTGTGTCCCTATATAACTAATTTATTGTTCCTGTTCATATCTGCTGAGGTTAGATTATACAGATTCTGTGTCCCCACAATATTATTAACAGCAGGATGAGTCATTTATCTACCTGTTTCAGCATCATTAACTGCTTCATGTATATTATGTTGTCTCCGGTCATTAATCTGGTTTAACGCAACAGCCTGATGTATATTGTATTAGCGCCATAGTTTAGCCTGATAGTCGTAGCACGGATTTTACGACACATAATTGCATACTATTATTATGTAATTTGAAAGTTTCTTGGCGCTGGTAAAATAAGTAATTACGACATCGATTTAAATAGTGAAGAATGGGCCTATTCGTGTTCATCATAAAAAAAATACGGTACTGCAATTTTTCGCGCATAAAACTCGACTGCTCTCAATGATTTCCAGCCGCATGACGATTTCACTTCGGTCTACTACAACCAATGTATGACCAAATTCTGCCATCAGATAAATTTGTGGTCCTCCACGACCTAACTTTATATGTCAAAGAACTATGAAATACTAATAATGGCATTAGGAGGCAGATTATTTATGATCTTATCGTCCTATTCATATTTGTCGGGAGCAGCGGTGGCCTAGTGGTAACGGCCGCGACTTACAAGTTGTAGGTTGTGGGTTCGAACCCAGGCAGGCGCTTTAATTGTGTAAATTATTTCATTACCACTGTTCTCAAAACGGTGAAGAAAAACATCGTGAAGAAACCGGCATGTCTAAGAAACAAAAATCAATGACATGTGACATCCACTAACCCGTACTGGGCCCGCATGGTGGATTACGGTAGATTCCCTCTCACAAAGAGGGGGCCTGCACGCATAACGGACCAAATAGGAGTCTAATTGCGGTAAAGGATCAATATCTATCAGCCTATCCTATTGTCCTATTTTCAGGTTATCATGAAGCTTTTATTACTTTCCATGCTTGTAGATATTATTATAATATTAAAGGGTTTCAACAACAATTTCCCCAATAAAATCTAAACTAACTTATAAGTATACGGTTGCCAATGTAATTGATCAATATTATTCAATTGAACTGTGACTAATGAAGACGGTTATCTCTCACGCGCGATTTGCCTTCAATTGAAATTTCAAGCATCTGTCACTATTATAGGCAGTATTTAATGTCATCAATTTGGTTATTTGTTTGGCATTTATTACGCAATATTCTTACGTTCCGTTCTTTCAATCTGACACCAAGTCTTGCCAAAGGGGTATATTGTATTACCTAGTTACTGGGTTGTGGAGGTCAGATAGCCGACCCCAACATAGTTGAGTAAAGGCTAGGCAAGATGAAGAGAAGGTTTGATTGCTTCTTTCGTCACCAAAATTTTGTCAACTTTATTAATACTGTTTCTGATTTCTACTAATATGCCCGCACTATGGTTTTACGTATAAAGATGATGATTATGATATCTATAAAAAATAACTACAAAGTAGAATGAAAATACAGACAGTGCTATTTGAAAAAAAAGACCTATATTGGTCGACTTCAAATTTAATTATGGACATTATCAAAATTTTAACAGCCATCCAAATTAGTACCTGCAATAGCTCTAATTTTATCTTTTACGAACATACGTACGATTTAAAGGAGCCCAAAAATGAATATATTGAAAAGGGTACACTTAATGACTACCGTTCACCCGAACAGATAGGAGAAGCGTCAGATTATGGCCCTGTGGTACTGATAAAGGCCACAATTAACAACTCACTTTCAACCTTACTGGGCCGTGCCAAAGTACGAATTTGAATGGATGGTTATGTATGGATTTGATTTAAAGTGTTATGGCAATTTTATGTAAATCTTTTAGGATTTTTGTGATGTTGATACTTTCGTTTTGTGGGTTGACTGTGTTGTGGAAAATTGCTCCACAGAGGCAAATATGCATGCAAATTGGATATTATTGAGGGTAGAATTGTCACTTTAGCGTTTAGAAGTATCTTTATTTACAGGAAAATTGCGCTGTCCCTGTTGTTCTAGCACACAATTTCTGTACTACGAGCATGCTACGCGATTTCTACAACATACTTACTGCGCCTTTTATTTATTTATTTGTTTATTATATTCTTCCCTTTTTTCCATCCTTTTTTATTCTTTCCTTTTCTTCCGTAGCCAGTATTATGCTCGAGTCTGGAACATTTTTAAGAATTTAAGATTAGCCACCTCAAAAAACCGGATTTTCTTATTATTTATCTATACTAATATTATAAAGCTGAAGAGTTTGTTTGTTTGTTTGTTTGTTTGAACGCGCTAATCTCAGGATCTACTGGTCCGATTTTAAAAGTTATTTCACTATTCGATAGCCCGATTATTGAGGAAGGTTATAGGCTATAAAACATCACGCTATGACTAATAGGAGCGGAGTAGTAATCAAAGATGCGAGTGAAACCGCGAGGTTCAGCTAGTATATTATATACTTTATTGTACAGCACTTAAATAATTACAGGACAAAACATTCAACAAGTGTTCTTACTCGTTTTCAAGTCTTGTATGATGGCAGACTCTCCTTCTAGTATTAGTACAAATAAAATTTCCCAAAACTCTTTATAGATTGTCTTAGTTTCGGGCTGAGCTAACACGATCTTCCCATCCATTTATTAATCAAGAAAATTTAAAAAAAATCTTCGTCTTGAAAAGCACTACCACTATTTCTATTTTCCTGTGAACCAGTAAAGTCTTCTTTAAAGAATAATGTATAATGCACAAATCTCATCAGAAAGTTGAATTAATTTCTTATTCCACCAGTCTTATGCATTAGTTGTTATAGAACAGCCCTAACACATGACTACTGAATTAAACACATTATTCGCTACGCTTAACTACGCAAATACAAATGCCACTTACCACTAACATAATCAGATTAACAAATCTATCTATACTTTAACTAAACACAACACAGATCAATCCCAAAGCGAGCCCTGTAAACATAATACTATACATTTCATGCAAACTCCTCAAGTCTGACAAAGATTGATGCTGTCTTCGTAAACGGATCCGCAGCAAACAACAAAAAAGCAAAATAGCCATGAATAAATGTAAATAAACTAGTGTTGGTTGATTTCTCGAACGCCTTCGACACCGTCAGTCACGACATCCTGTTAGCCATTCTGTCCTACTTGATGGTCTCTCCCGATGCACTGGAATGGTTCACCTCCTACCTTCAGGAACGTCAGCAGTCGGTACACGTTGGGGATTCTTCCTCTTGCTGGTGTGATTTGGAAACTGGCGTTCCTCAAGGCGGCATTCTTTCTCCTCTTCTGTTTTCTATTTTTATTAATCTCATTACTGCCGAACTTCAGTGTGCGTATCATCTGTATGCAGATGACCTGCAGTTGTACTGTCAAGGGAGTGTCGACGAAATATCTGACGTAATAAGTAAATTAAACAGGGATTTGAAGGCTATAAAAACCTGGTCCGATAGATTTGGTGTTGCAGTTAATCCCAATAAGTGTCAGGCGATAATCATTGGGAGTTCTCGAAGCATCGCTAAATTGGATAGTGCAA
Organism: Orthosia cruda; assembly: GCA_964057195.1. NCBI lineage: Eukaryota > Metazoa > Arthropoda > Insecta > Lepidoptera > Noctuidae > Orthosia > Orthosia cruda. The sequence continues at coordinate 44,507,761 of OZ059830.1, read as the reverse complement.
CTATGCCACCTGTTTTCTTCGACAGTGCGATTGTTCCATTCAGCAATGATGTAAAGGACCTAGGCCTGCTCATCGATAATACCTTTAACTGGCGTACTCAAGTTGCTAGTGTGAGTCAGAGGGTCACTGGAACGCTGCGGGCTCTGTATCGTTTGAAAAATTTATTACCATCGAACACGAAGGCAATGCTTGTGCAGACCCTTATTTTTCCAATCATCGATTATGGTGACGTGTGCTACTATGACCTGAATGCAGATCTCCTCAACAAACTAGACCGCCTTTTAAATTACTGCATTCGATTCGTTTTCAATTTGCGTAAATATGATCATGTCTCAGCGCATCGATCGCTTCTAAAGTGGTTACCCATACGCCAACGCAGAGAGCAAAGGGCACTTACTACCTTGTTCTCATTTCTTGACTCTTCCAAATCCCCTAGTTATCTAGCCCCTCACTTTCAATACATTTGCGCCAACCACAATAAAAATTTACGGTCATCACATAACCGCCTTCTTCAGTGTCCCACTCACTGCACTGACTTCATTCACTGTTCTTTCTTCGTTCAGTCTATTTCTCTGTGGAATGCGCTCCCCCAGGAAATCAGGATGGCAACCAACCGATTAACCTTCAAAGTTAAAGTTCGCGAGCATATTCGTAAGAAGTTGGCAGTAGTTTCGTCACAGCGCTAATGTTTTTCAATTATTTATCTATTACTACTTATTGTTTATGTATATTTATGTATTTAGATTATTATTTGAGTATATATTGTATTTATAGTATAGGAATACGTTTTTAATACGTTTTATTTTCGATTTACTTAACTCAAAGTATTGCACCTACCACTATTTTCTCTGCATCACCCAAAGGTCGACTGGTAGAAAATGCCTAAGGCATTAAGTCCGCCTCTGTACATTTGTGTGCATGAAGTATTAAATAAATAAATTCAGCAAATACTGCCCTTATTCGAATATGTAAAGAGCGCTTTCTCCTACGTACGTGCACTGTTAATCTAAACTTCTATATTTAATTATTAAAAGAATGAAAGTTCTGGAATGGCGACCGCGAACCGGAAGACGATGCGTTGGAAGGCCTCCCACTAGGTGGACCGATGACCTGGTTAAGGTTGCGGGAAGGCGCTGGATGCGAGACGCACGGGATCGGTCAATGAGTCGACGCTTGGAGCAGGCTTATGTCCAGAAGTGGACGTCTTTCGGCTGAAATTTAATTATTATGCTTGCTTATCTTATTTTTATCTTACTAATATTATAAACTAGCTCTCTCTCACTCTGCCCGCGACTTCGTTCGCGTGATTTCGTTTATGCTATAAATGATATTCTTATATGCAGTTAGTGAAGGAAACCAAAAATTAGCTATTATTAAAACAATAAAAAATGGGTATCGTAGATATACAGGGTTTATTGGATTGGGACGATTCGTTATTTGACTTAAAGAATAATAAATTTTAGGTTACCGCCACAAAGTAAAATCCTCCCCTAAAAACTTATCAACCCCTTTTTGCTCCGTTGGGGGTTTTGAAAAACCTAAATATGCTATTCACTCTTTTCTTATCTTTTTTATTTATCGTTTATGTTAGTCAGATAGCGCAGTGAGATTCCTCAAAAAAAATACTTTGAAACCCCTAACCCTATCTGGGAGAAAGTTTTAAAAATGTTTTATGTAAATTTTGAGTATCAACCCCAAGGAATTTGATTTTACATACAAACAAATTTTTACCCTTTTCAGCTCCTTAAAGGTTGAATGGCCGCAAAATTGCGCCTTAGTGCTCCCCTAGAACCCCACGTCAAAAACGAAACCCTGTCCAGTAAGATTCTTAGCTTGAGTTAGTTTCGAAAAACTTATAATGACAACCCTTATTGTATCCTTATGTTGGTATTTGCGCCAAGTTTTAAATTTATTTTTTTGAAGAAATAAGATTCTTTAAAAAAACTTTAACACCCCCGTAACCGTATTTTGGGAGTAGATAAGTAAAACTAATAATGACAACCTTTATTGTTTATTTAGGTTGGTATTTATGTCATGTTTATTTACCCAAGAAATCAGATTCTTCCATACAAACTTCAACACCCCCTAAATCATCATTTGGGCATAGTTTTGAAAAAATAATAAAGACAACCTTTATTGTTTACTTAGGATGGTATTTATGTCAAATTTCAAATGTATTAATCCAATAAATAAAATTCTTCAAAAATACTGTAATACCCCCTAAATCGTCTTTTGAGGGTAGTTGCAAAAAACTAATAACGAAACCTTTATTGTTTATTGAGGTTGGTGTTTATGTCAAGTTTCATGCTTATTAACCGAAGATATAAGATTCTGCAAAACAATTAACATCCCCTAAATCATCTTTTGGGGTAGTTTCGAAAAACTAAAAATGAAAGCCTTTATTGTTTATGTCAAGTTTCATGTTTATTAACTGAAGTAGTAAGATTCTTCAAAAAAATAACATCCCCTGAATCATCTTTTGGGGGTAGTTTCGAAAACTAACAATGAAATTCTTTATTGTTTATTTAGTTTGGTATTTGTGTCAAGTTTCATATTTATTGACCCAAGAAATCAGATTTTTTCATACAAACTTCAACACCCCATAAATCGACTTTGGGGGTAGTTTCAAAAGACTAATAATGATAACCTTTATTGTTTATTGAGGTTAGTATTTATGTCAAGTTTCATGCTAATTAACCCAAGATATAAGATTCTTTAAAAAAAATAACATCCCCTAAATCATGCTTTGGGGGTAGTTTCGAAAACTAACAATGAAATTCTTTATTGTTTATTTAGTTTGGTATTTATGTCAAGTTTCATGTTTATTAACCCAAGAAATCAGATTTTTTCATACAAACTTCAACACCCCCTAAATTATTATTTGGGGGTTGTTTCAACCTCTATTGTTTATTGAGGTTGGTGTTTATGTCAAGTTTCATGCTAATTAACCCAAGATATAAGATTCTTCAAAAAAAATAACATCCCCTAAATCATGCTTTGGGGGTAGTTTCGAAAACTAACAATGAAATTCTTTATTGTTTATTTAGTTTGGTATTTATGTCAAGTTTCATGTTTATTGACCCAAGAAATCAGATTTTTCCATACAAACTTCAACACCCCCTAAATCATTATTTGGGGGTAGTTTTGAAATACTAATAATGTCAATCTTTATCATTTACAAATAATAATATTTTAACTAAGTTTCAAGAATTTTGGCCGAAGGAATTAGATTTTTCATACAAACTTTCAACCCCCTTTTTACCCCCTTAGGGGTGGAATTTCCAAAAATCCTTTCTTAGTGCACACTTACGTCACTTGAGGAACCATTCTGCCAAATTTCATGCTTCTAGGCGTAGCAGTTTTGGCTGTGCGTTGATTGATCAGTCAGTCAGTCAGTCAGTGAGTCAGTCAGTCACCTTTCGCTTTTATATATATAGATGTGAAATTTTGGATAGATGTGTATGAGGAGCTCGTGGCTAAATAATAACAGCCGCACTGGTCGATCATCAAGGTTAAGCAACGCGTGACGAGGTCGGTCCGTGGATGGGTGACCATTTCAACATACCGAGTTTCCTCCGTGCCTCGAAAAGCACGTTAAGCCTTTGGTCTCGACTGTCAATTGAAGATTTTTTTTTTGCCAGTCGTTGACACCAGTCTTGCCAAGGGGTACCGTGTTACCCAGTTACTGGGTTGTGGAGGTCAGATAGGCTGTCGCTCCATGTATAACACTGGTACTCAGCTGAATTCGGTGAGACTGGAATCCGACCCGAATATAGTTGGGAAAAGGCTTGGCAGATTGATATTGTGTATGTATACGTTTGGTAGTAAATCACGTTAGAACGGCTGAACAAATCTGGATAAAATTTGGCACAGACATAGCCTATAGGCTATAAGTTTCAATCCGGTATAATGTTCCCTTGGGTTAAGAAAACACTATTCAAGCTAGTCTCTTCTATTTATTCGAGTACTAAAACAAGTAAAATAAACTTACTACCTATCCTACCTACCTAGTTACATTTTTTTTTGTAAATGTAGCCTATGTCCTTTCTCAGGATGCAGATAGATGATCTCTTTGCCAAATTTCATTGAATTCCGTTCAGTTAGGTATAGGCGTGGAAAAGTAACAGACAGACAGAGTTACTTTCGAATTTATAATATGGTATGTATTAATGATTCTCTGAGTTTATTTCAAGGATTTGACACTAAATCCTATATACTTCAAAAGTCTTGTGTTAATTGTTAAGCCAGATTTCAACGAAATGTGCGGAAATGGGGCTCTAGTCATTTGAACTCGTGTAGTTTTTGTTTGCTATTAGAGAAGGTCGTAATGATTTATGTCAATTTAATCTGGAGATCATAAGGAACAAACCACTTTTCTTTACTAGACATGCATTGCATTATTGCATGCATGCATTACATTATTTAGTGGGCTTCAAACAAAATCCTTTTTAACCGACTTCAAAAAAAGGAGGAGGTTCTCAATTCGTCGGAATCTTTTTTTAATTTTTTTTATTTATGTTCCCCGACTACTCAAAGACGCCTGGCCCGATTTCAAAAAATCTTCTTTTGTTTTGAAGGGTATACTTCCTTATTGGTCCCATAGTCATTAGGTCAGGATCTGATGATGGGATCTTAGAGAAATCGAGGGAACTCCTCAAATATTATAGGCATACATATAGTGATTTTGGTATTTTCATCAACAATGCAATCACTTGCACTCAGAAAGTATAATTTGGTGAAGTGGAACTGATGAAGAAGACCACAGATAGCCACGGGAACTCCTAAATGCTAAGCATGTCACGGGTATAAAATATCTCGAATAGTTAACCGACTATGATGAAGCAAATACTTTTAAATGAATGGTACTGATGAAAATGGTGCCATTGAACTGTTCTGATGATGAAGCCGGAAGGTAGGCACTGGAACTCTGAAATGAAACAATGTATCCTAGTCGTGCTTGGGCTTATTGGAATCGTCATGAGATGTACTTTGGCCACAAATAATTATCATGTTAATTGGAGATACCTACCAAAACTGAAAAGAGAAAAATAATAAACTTTTTAACAAAAAATCAAACCGACTTCCAGAAAAAAAAACTACAAAGCAAAAAATTACTTTCTTTTCCGAAGTCGGTGTAGAAAAACTGAAAAAAATGGGTGCAAAAGACACCGACTTCGGAAAAGTAGTTATTTTTTTCTTTGTAGTTTTTTGTTCTGGAAGTCGGTTTGATTTTTTGTTAAAAAGTTTTTTGAAGTCAATAAAAGTTTACCACTTGATTATCATTCTAAATTCAGACAAAAAACAACTGTTAAATATATACTTATAGGAGTTCTACATTTATTGTCGGAACTTAAAAATAGTGTGTATGGCCGACAATATGCCTTCGAAATTAAAACATAATAAAAAATGAACGCCAGCGTCCGTCCACACAACATACCCGTGAATTTCGCGCCAAGTTTTTGCGCAGACCACATGTTGCCAAACTTCCAACAATACTTTTTTATTAATTTGGACAACGACGCACTTGTTAGTATTGGAAGTACGTGTGACGTCATTTAATCATGAATTTTCACTTTTTAAGCACAATGATTTGCTACAAAATACAAACTGTCATATTTATTAAGCATCCACCGACTGATGTCGAAATACCTACCAAAGTTATTATTGTGTTGTCAAATACCTACAATTGTTAGAGTACCCACCTATGTAAATTTTGTTGTGTGTACAGGAAGTAATTCTAAATTTACATTTAGGCTAGTGATGATATTCCTATAAAATATTACGTAATTTGTAATGATCATTGTGATGTATCCTGGATTTTATATTGCTATTTTAGTATTATAAGTCCTTTGAGACAATTAATACAAGACTGTCAGTTAGTATCAATATTCTTTCGAATATTGATTAAGAGTGACTAAATATGCGATATTAAATTCCTTTGTCTTGATACGTTTTAAAAGGGTTTCATTACTTAAGAATTGATTATTGGTCTAATTGTGAGATCATTGTTGAAAATAGTGGGGATGCCGCACTACATTCTAGTATTTGACGTATTGAGACAGGTCGACTCATTACTATAAATAGTGTGTGATTCGTAAGTTGTCAACACTTGGTGGTAAACTGCAAGCCAGTACAGGCCAGATATTACATTGTGATTGTGATAGTAATATTACTCTTCTGAATTGTTATATTTTGTGAAAGATTGAATGCACACGGCAAACAGTTATTTGATATTATAGCTTGATTATTGCTAATGGTTGGTATCATATTAAGGTCTTTATTCCTAATGACGTTAAACTGATTTAAGGGCTAGACATATTCCTTGCCTTAACCTTGTTGTTTTGATTACATATCATTGTGAAATGTTCCATGGTTTATCAAATAATGGTAATAATAGAATTAGATCTTTATTGTGATAAACTATATTTATATAGTTGTATAAGATATCTATAAATGCTATAATAGAGCTTCCATGGAGTTTCTTGCCCTTCTTCTACACGAGAACTAGTTAAGCGACCGGGCGGTAAGCTCTCTCGAGCCTCAATATGAAAAAGAAAGCCTAATTGAAATAAATACCTAGTCTTGTCTTTCTGTGCTTTTCTTAATAAAACCTTTCCTTATACACCACCTACATAGGAACTCTGATACACAGTAAATAACCAACAAAAATCTTGACATTCCAAGCTTACTATCTTCGTAAATATCAATACGTTTAAATAGAGTTCCACCTTAAATCTATCACACGCACGCGCGTTTTCAGCAAGTTATTTAAAAAGATAATGCTTAATCAAATGCTCATTCATTTTAATACGAATAACATCTTGCATGATAAACAATATCGTTTCACCAAAGGACGTTGTACAACTGACGCTGGTGTCATCCTATTAAAACACATCTTTAATGTACCGGAAGACGCACAAGATGCCATAGGTATCTTCTGCGACCTGTAGAAGGCCTTTGAAGCATTACTCTTGAAACTTGAGCATTACAGGCTAGACCAATCAGCGACGATAGATGGCAATTAGTTTAAATAAATGGTGTCAATTTGTCGGTGTAAATGTGAAAATGGGGGTACCCCAGGGCTAAATTCTAGAACCTTTCTTATTTTTAGTGTCCATCAACGATTTACCCCATTTATTACAAAACAAACTAAACATGGCGTTATTTGCTCATGCTAATTCTTTCAATTTTAAGATAAATAGACGTACGAGTAACTCTGACGTCGTAAATAACGCCCTACAGCAGGATCAAAATTGGTTTTAAATGGTAAAAAAGTAAGTGCGTAAAATTTGCCTTGCCAAAGTACTGATTGTGACATTATATTAAACAAGGAGACGCTAGAATACGTCAATAATACGGTTTTCCTGGGGACCGCGCTAGACTCAAGGTTACTATGGGGTCCTCATTTAATATCACTTGCCTTACTATGGGGAAGGGCTGCAGACATTGAGTCAATATTTATTCTGCAAAAGTGAGCTATCAGAGCGATAAACAATCTTCGCCGGTGCGATTCTCTAAGGGAACTTGTTTAAGGACATTAACATTATGACGGAACCTTGTCAATATATTTATGAAAACATCATGTATGTGAGAAAAAACATATTTTTAGTAAAAACGTTGACAGACTTAATTATGTTTCTAGAAATAGGGCCCAATTAGTTCAACCTGGTTTCAGGCTGGCTATAGTAGCGTTTTATTTTATGGGGTATTGCAATGTGATTTTACCAATATAGACGTCATCTGTACTCATTATAAGGAAACAAAAACATGGCGATATTGTACTTTAGGACCTATGGAACTTGAAACTTTATTTATATCACTGAGTAGGTTAAAATATGACAGAGATATAAACAAGGTCCTATTTGTTGTCAGAAAGAGATAAACATACTGTTAAAACGAACGTTCGTGTCGCGGCCAGACGTAGGACGAACTGAGTTCACTCAAACTGGTAAGCTTGTGTTTGTATTGCCATGCAGACGTCGGTAAAACGTGTCTACCTCAGTTTATATATAATATCATTGGGGTACAGTATAAAATGTTATAATAAAATACCTCCCCATATTCTAGGATTGAAAGAGACGAAATTTACATCTATACCAATATTATAAAGAGGAAAGATTTTTTTGTTTGTTTGTACCGAATAGGCTCCAAAACTACTGGACCGATTTCCAAAATTCTTTCACCGTTGGGAAGCTACTCTATCCCCGGGTGACATAGGCTACTTTTTATCCATGTATTTCCACGGGAACGGGAACTACGCGGGTGAAACCGCGAGGCGTCCTCTAGTCTTGTATAAAACGCACAGTATGCAAGTAGGCTTGCTATGGTTCTGGTTTAAGACATTTATTTCTCAAAAACATTAAAAACGAGTAGTGGAAATAGTCATATTATAAGTTGGGGGATTTCATCGCTGATAAAAATGCATGCCTCAATGCTAGTCCTACTCCACAACCACTAGAGCGCAAAAACAAGTGATAAACTGAACATTATTGTTTTGAAGTATTGTTTGACCTGCTGAAGACTGTAAACCTTTCATTTATTGTACCCATATTATGTCGTTCGTTGACTTGTGTGTGCCGTGGTAGTTGAGAGTACGTCATACTGTTTCTTATGTCTATCTGATGGTGGTACGTGTGTTAGATCATTCGGTTCCCTTCATGATGGTTGAGCTGAGTGGTACCAATCCATGCGTCTTTTTCGTGAACAGGCGCCATCAGCGTGAACGGGCCTGATTTTAATTACTTATTGTATTTTTGAATTGTTGGATTTACGCTTTTACGTGCACGTCTATTTAATTTCGTGTAATTTTCCAACAACAATGATGTAACCAATTACTTGAAATTAAAACCGATGAGAGTGGTGTCCGTGGAGTTTCTTGCAAATTCTTCTCCTTAAAGATATACTGACGCTTGCGAATTTGCAACTAGATTTATCTTTTGTTTGACAATTCAAAGGCACCTTTAAATGGTTTGGTTGAAATACATATTTTGATTTGAGATTTTTATATAGACTGAAAATCCTTATTTTATTTGATGGGCTTTCTCAGCACTGGGACAACCACCTCGGTTGCGTTTTTTTACTTTAATTTTTTTCTAGTGCGTAAATTCTTTACTTTAACAGTATGACTGAATGAGTATGACTATGACACCTACTTTTATCAGTTAAGACTATACGGAAAATAAATACGTGAATAAAAACTAAACAAAAATACGTGAGTAGCTACAAAAAACCTTCTTCAAGCGACGAAAACCAACTAAATCTGGCATACCTTAGTCAGCACTAAATCTCCGACTGGCTAGTCTATTTAATTCCACTCCACAAAAAATGCCAACACATTTTATCTACACCCGCATTTTCAGTAAAGAAAAATATTTTATTACTGAACCCATTTCACTGCCGCGTCCTTTGAACCTCGAAGCTAGTTGGAAAGGGGCGGCCTTAACCAATGCAAGCATCCGGGTTGGTGGCATATTATTTTTGAGGCCCTTGTCCTTTTTTGCAATGTATGTGATGCAGTAATGATCGACGAGAAATACAAAACTTGACACTTATTATTATTAATACTGTTACTTTAATTAACTAACTTTAATGAGAATCTGCTTGAGGCTGGGACGGGAACGTAGGGATTGACACAAGGAGAGAGGGACCTATGAAAAGCAGTGGGTGAAGTCGGGCTGTGGATGATGGTGATGATGAAATACTTATCGAACTTTATTTTATTGTTACCGCTAAATGTTTGCTAAGAATAAAATAAAAAGTTTGAATTGTATGCTTTTTGGGCTGTCGAGTGAGGACCCTCCAGGAACGAAGCCCAGGGCGATTGCGCTGCTCGCCACCCCCTAAGTCCGCCACTGCCAGTTGGAAAACTGTCCCAGAGAAATGATTCATTACCGGCTTCTTTCCTTAATAATAAACTGCTTTGAATAATTATAATTAATTACGTTTTGTTACAATGAAGCTGTGCTGTTGTTAATTGTGTCGCAACGGTGTTTTAAAATGGAAACTACCCACATATCTTTCTCTTTTTAACCGACTTCAAAAAAAGGAGGAGGTTCTCAATTCGTCGGAATCTTTTTTTTTTTAGTATGTTCCCCGATTACTCAAAGACGCCTGGACCGATTTCAAAAAATCTTCTTTTGTTTTGAAGGGTATACTACCTAGTTGGTCCCATAATCATCAGGTCAGGATCTGATGATTTGATCCTAGAGCAATCGAGGGAACTCCTCAAATATTATAGGCAAACATATAGTGATTTTGGTATTTTCATCAACAATGCAATCACTTGTACTCAGAAAGTATAATTTGGTGAAGTGGAACTGATGAAGAAGACCACAGATGGCCACTTGAACTCCTAAATGCTAAGTATGTCACGGGTGTAAAATATCTCGAATAGTTAACCGACTACGATGAAGCAAATACTTATAAATGAATGGGACTGATTAAAATGGTATCATTGTTCGAACTGTTCTGATGATGAAGCCGGAAGGTAGGCACCGGAACTCTGAAAAAAAAACAATGTATCCTAGTCGTGCTTGGGCTTATTGGAATCGTCATGAGATGTACTTTGGCCACAAATGATTATCATGTTAATTGGAGACACCTACCAAAACTAAAAAGAGAAAAATAAAAAACTTTTTAACAAAAAATCAAACCGACTTCCAGAACAAAAAACTACAAAGCAAAAAATAACTTTCTTTTCCGAAGTCGGTGTCGAAAAACTGAAAAAAATGGATACAAAAGACACCGACTTCGGAAAAGAAAGTTATTTTTTGCTTTGTAGTTTTTTGTTCTGGAAGTCGGTTTGATTTTTTGTTAAAAAGTTTTTTAGAATAACAATTAATTTTGAGCTTATATTTAGCTCACTCATTAACACGACCGGCAGATAGAATGATATATGACTCGTATTTTTAGAACAGTAACATTTATTAAAAGTACATACTAATATTATAATCGAAGGTAACTCTGTCTGTATAGATAGGCAGACAGAAATCTGTTTCTTACCTTTTCACGTCTTAACGGCTGAACAGATTTGGATGAAATTTGGCACACAGGTGGACCATGTCCTATATTTTATGGTTCCCTATCCATTTGTATAAAACTTTGGACATAATATAACACGGCATACTTTTGTTTATCCTAATTATGTTTACGCATAACACTATTTTCGCATAACAGCTTACGCATTATTTTTTAGCATAATTACTCTAATCATAATAATGTTTAAGCATAACATTCTAAAGCATAAATTTGTTTACGCATAATGATATAAAAACATATTTTTTTAAGCATACTAACTACGCATAACAATTAATTCCAAAAATGTTGGACAGTAATACAATTTTTTATACAATATAAATAAATAATTCTTATTCTATGATTATGATCTGTGTAAAATATGCACATTTATCAATATTAATAGTTGACTCGCCAACGCACTACCGCACAGGCCGACAGTCTGATAACGACTGATCGCCCACTGGAAGTCGCTGGAGGCGAGCGGTTCCGGAACATCGTTCCCAGCCCGCGGGTGCTGCACCGAGGCTCCCAACTGCGAACCCGTCGCTGTGTTGTCCACTGGACCTAGCATAGTGCGGTCATTAACCTTGCGGGTCAAGGACCTATACTAGCTATGTGACTGATCGCCCCACCACTCGGACCGGTATTATAACCGAGCGACATGTGCGCAGGAGGTAACGCTACAATACTGTTATCGGCTTGATGCGCGATCTATTGATATTTACATACACTACAATATGGTTTTTAATGATTTTTTTCTGGCACGAGCGCAGCCAGCTCGTCGCAATCGCGCTCGCTTCGCTCGCATTTTTAATTGTCTCTCGTTTCTGTCGAATAAATGTCGTCGCTCGCGCTATACTGCGCTCGCTTCGCTCGCATTTTTATTGTATCTCGTTTCTGTCGAACAAATGTCGTCGCTCGCGCTATACTGCGTTCGCTCCTTTCTGTCAGCTAGGTTCTTGATACCCTGGGAGCTAGGTTTTTTTAGGTATAAATAATGGTATAGCTAAAAATATTGAATATACTTCGAAACTTGCATATTTTCAAGCAATTGCTAAAAATATACACCTAAAATAAAATCATTTTAAAATTTAAAAAACACGGCTACCTTGTCAAAAAGTGATTATTGTCAGATGCATGATCATTTGTAAAGCATGACAGTTAAATAATATTATATAAAATAAATCATTTGCATGAAAATTCAAAATAAAATACGTAAAAATAACTCAAATTTGTTATCGTTATTCCTATTCATTGTTATGCCTTAATACTATTATGCTAATAGTCATTAAGGCTAGTAACATTATGCGAATTAAAATTATGCCAAAACAAATTAGTCTACAAGATAATTATGCCAACAAAAGCTGTATGTCAAAAAAAAATGGCAGGGCGTTATTATGGCACAACAAATTATGCCAAAATTGTTATGCCAAAGTATATTAGGAAAAAGAACATCATGCGAAAAAAAGGGATTCCATATTTTATCCCAGGAGCATAATACCTTGGGATAGTAATATTATTCACTACCATTAATGTAATTTATGAGCTCTACGATGTTTTTTGTTGGCAATTGATCTAAGCATCTAATAAAAACAAAACACAACAAAACATAAATAATGTATTTCCAAATGTTTAAGCAGAGGGGTACCGACAGAACACACATAATTTGCTAGTTATAATATATTTAAATCCTATGTAATTAAGATGAATCCCATTGTCATCAACAACGAATTCAGACTCAGGCCTGCTACAAAAAAAAATCGGATGGAAAAACCAATGATATATTGCCCAACTCGGATATTGAACCAGGCACTACGTCTGAAATTTAGTACAAATTTTATGCCAGCTGTACACTCTCGAGTGATAGCCCGAGGAAACGCTGCACATTGAGTATTTTACTGGTTGAATGCCGGAAAAAAATTAGAAATGTACCTTATCATCCTCGCGGTCTCTCGAGCGAGTGTGTACTATGGCATTACGTATTTTTCTCAGCTCTCACCAAGTTTTGGCAATCTGTGTAACGAAAAACTAAATCTTTCTCTCCAAAACTCGTATCGCCTGAAACTTTCATAAAAACAAATAAAAACCAAACTTGTTCTAAACATAAAACTAGGTTTTAAAAAGATAAGGTGCCGAGAAGAATGGCTGCTGCAAAGTCACTCACTCATTTCTAAAAGACGCTTTGTTCTCAAGAAACTTAGGAGCTACTTCAATATTCAGCTTTAAAGTTTAAGTTATGGTCGTAATAGGATACTTAGATTGTACTAACATAAAATTTATTGTTGCATATTAAATATACTTATTGTAGGGGGAATCAATGAAAAGTTTGAGTTGTATTGAGAGGCGGTACCAGGCAGGCATGCCTGAAAATAGTAACTTTTGGTTTTGGTAGTAAGAGATCCAGTCAAAGGGTAGGCCATAACATCATGCTATGTTCTTATAATATACTATGAGGTATTATTCTATTTTTTTTTTCCGTCTGATGACAGTAGACATGGTAATCGAAGTAGTTTTAGAACTTTGACATTGTTATCCGGTAAATAATTCAATATCGTTGCAACTATACCAAGTTTAATATAACATTAGTTGCGTCTTTGTCTAGTCCTATCAATCAATATGCAGGCCAATTAAAATGCAGTACCCACCTTCTCCATAAAAATCTACTAGCTTCCACCAGCCGCTCCACCTTCGTTGAAATTAAATTAAATTAAATTGTTTACTTGCTAAATACAGGTGCAGGTAGGTATACAGATTAGATGTTGTTTTTGTAGAGCATTCCCGATAAATTTTGCCTCACGGCATTCAAAATATTATTGTTGTTTTGTCGTTGTATTATAACTTCTATCTCGATAAATTATAGTCTATGTGGTATTCTGATGTATAAGCTGTATTAATGTAAAGTTTCATCAACATCCGTATAGTAGTTTTTGCGTCCATCCATCCATCCTCACAAACTTTCACGTTTATAATAGTAAGTAGGATCTTGACTCTCCTGGCTAAATAGCCAATGGTCTGTCCGTATCCTAATATTTTGTAACTAATGACTTCCTTCAAAGGGCAATTTGCTTCAGTTATTTAGTGTGAAAGATTGCTTCCCATTCATCTTATTAATTGAACCCTTCCTTACAATAGAGGTAATCTGACTATTAATAAGCCAGACTTGGTGAACTCTATACCAATAATAGTTTTACTAGGATATCGTAATCATTTGGAGCTATAATCTTTTTATTAGATTTGATTGAGTAATAGCTGTTAATAAATATCGAGCTTTGAATTTATGTGTTCAAAACAATTGGACACGTTTAGAGACTTTCAATATTAAGGCTCTCGCAAACAAGAGCAATGTAACGATGCAACAGGCCGTTTATATGGAAATTGTTGTAACTATAGATTAATGTCTATGAAAATAAGTTGTCACACAATATAAGTTGAAAATCTTATAACACTTTTACGTCGTGTCTATCTACTGAAGCTCTTGCTCAATGTTTGGTAAGTTCATCACAACACAGGGTGTTTTGTAGTGCATACGCATTTTGCCAGTTGTTAGTTTGATACTCATACTAGGATATGAGCTGGCCCGTAACTTAACACACAATGATGATGATCAGGACCTTCTACTGGAAGTTTTAAGATTTTTCTATTGCATATATAATCATTTCCATCGGTCTGGACATGGAAACCAAGACCCTATGACAGGATACTTGCTCCTTAGTAGTGATAACGACCCTGTGGTTCATTCTAAAGTTTAGACTCTCGTAAACTCTTGTTCTGAACTACGAATTCAAGTCCACATACAATTAACTTTGAGCAATAAAGCGCTAAAGATCTCTCCGTCTAGTACATTGAAATTACCGAAACATGTGTTTCATCAGCTTTAAGATTATTTGCACATAAACCGACGGGATGCTGTAACTGTCATTTCTTAATTGGTAATACGATTTGAATTTAATTTAGGTAGATATTGTAACCACAAATGTACAAAGGCATTGAAACAGGCTGTTTTGATCATTAGGATAAGGCCTAATATAAAAATCATTAAACGGTTCTGTTTGTAGTCTTAATACCTCGGTATTAAAAAAAAAGGTTTTGTTCCTAATTAGCTAAGCGAGCAATAATTACTGCGCCACTAATGGCAAGGTCTAAAGGATTTTTTGTCTGATCGGAATAAGATATTCTAAGTCACGACACGCCTATCAGGAATTTAGGAGGATCTTTTTACTGGGGCCTTGAACGAATAACCGTAGATCATTTTCTCGACGTTCGATTCTTAATAACTTAGCAATATTTAATAAGGTTTTGTGTGCTCATTTTGATGAGTCATGGAGTTTATGTTAAGAAGGATATAAGAATATTTAATTGTTACAAAGAAGATCTTGGGCACACGGATAGACTAAAATCACGTCATCACCCTCGCTAAGGTGGGTTAGGGGTTTCAAACTAATATTAACTATAGATTTCTTGACCATGTGCGTTCACCGATGTCTTAATTCTTTATGGTACACAAAATCTTATCATACTATATGATATAACTAGCTTCTGCCTGCAGTTTCGCCCGCGTAAAGAGTGTTTTATTTTTCCAAGGGAATACAAACTATGCTGAATCCTTGCCAGGGTCTAAAACTATATCCAACTGCCTACCTACATACTTGCCACATACCCACCTATCCTAACTGCCCAACCCTATTCACCTATCCTAATATCCACTTTCCGTATCCACCTTTCCTATCCACCTACCCCACCCACCTATGCTACCCACCTACCCTACCCACCTTACCTACCCACCTAACCTACCCACCTACCCTACCTACCTACCCTACCCACCTACCCTAAGTACCCTACCCTACCCACCTATCCTACCCTACCAACTATACAACAAAAATCAATAGCTAGTCTATAATATCAATAGTTTTCTCAGCGCACGCCAAAGAATGAATTTTATAGGCAACATTTTGCTACTTTGGGTTACATTAATGCAATTTTCATAAGGATCTCTAATATTTTTGAAAATAAATTAGAGCCTATAAAACTCAGGAATAAAGTAGCTTTATACTGATGAAAGAATTTTCAAAATCGGTTCAGTAGATCCAGAGATTAACCCCCTACAACGTCACAAACTCACAAATTTTACCTCTTTATAATATTAGTATAGATATAGTATAGAAGTATAGATAAAAGCAAAAGTTTGGATGTATGTTTGTTACTCAATCACGCCAGGAACGCTGAACGGATCTGGATGAAATTTGGCACAGACTTAGATTTCATTATAGTCTGAAATAGCACATAGGCTACTTTTCATAGACATCATTTATCATTTTTCATACCGGTATAAGAAAACCCTTAACACGCGGGTGAAGCCGCTGACTAAAGGAAGTACTTTCTTATTAAAATCAAAACAATCTACTTTTACAAATCAAGTACGAATAAATCCATAGACACTGCACCACTCTCGGTTACCTTCCCACCTGACCTTGCCTATTTTCCTCGTCATGCGATACTCAAGTTTGCTCGATACGATACGATATCGATTACCATTTAACGAGGAACATGATAAGTTTCGACAATGTCGTTGGTACCTCGGCTGCTCGGGTTCATGGTTGACAAAACGGTTGTGGTTATGATTATGATCGCTGGTTTGGTATCTTTATAAGTAAAGACGATTATTTTATGATGTTTTTTCAGTGGGCGGAATATTATGCAGATGAAATATGTTGATTTAGGGCCTGCCGGAGTATGTGTTTCCTTGTAACGACAATCTGGAAGTCTTTAAGTCAAGAGTTAATAAAGCTTCTAAGCTAGTTTGGTTAACCGTCGACCACATCATCGCTTACCATTAAGTGAGAAAGTGGTCAAACGCGAGCCTACCAACAATAAAAACAAAAAATCTTTCTTTAATACAAGCTTTTTTAGTATTCTTCTCAGCAAACCCTTTCATTTGATACCCATATCATGGCAGTGCATAAAAAATAACAAGTCTGCCATCTTGGGCCGTCCGCCATATTGGATTTAGAATGACGTCACTTAGCTACCCATGCATTGTCATCCAAACTAAACGTGTATGCAAAATTACATATTAATCGGTGCAGGATAACTGCTGTAAAATTCAGTTGCAAGATTTGGCCTTGAACACAACATACATACATTGCAAGTTAATAAAAAGCCAGTAATAAAAAAACCGTAGCAGTATTGTCTCCATGTAAAGCCATTTCTCTATTGTTATTATTCTCGGGGATGAAATCTAAATCTTCTTCTTCTTGATATTTTGTATCCCGAACCGTCAGTAATATATTTGGTTTCCTTTGGTTTTTTAACTTATTCTATTTCTACTAAGGTATATTTACTTTTTTATGCCAATAACTAAGAATGACATGCTCTGCTTTTCAAAACTGGTATGTGATACGTATCACGCTAGCCCGTAATTACAGCTTCATACATTCCATACATGTCTAGAATCCAGACATCACAGATTATACGCATCAGTTAAGTAATAGCACGCATCAGTTTGAAGCCTACCACTCGTTATCCCATTCCGCCAACGTACTGAACAAAACACTCGCACACATTTGATACAATAGTACAGTAAACCTCTACGGCACAAATTAGAGGTTGCATGCATAGGTAGTCAGTATTGCGTTTGACTACCCATAGGTAGTCACTAGATAAATACTAGAAGCTCTTGTGAAATTACAAATTAGAGGTGTCATAACATCTCTAATCTAATGTTTTGTGGTTCCATGAGTCATACGCATTCCAGTACCACAAAACATTAGACGACTGCGCTTTATATCGCTAAAATATAACCCGACCAAGTGAAATTGCTCGTTAATTTCGTATTACACGTATGTTACTTTGAGTTGATTGAATTAGGGATTATTTGTTGTTGATTGAATTGTCGCTAGGTAACTTAGTAAAGTTCTTTATTACTAAATTTATAGCTTCTCGTGACGGGGTCTATAAACAAACTGACATTCTTTCACCGAAGATAATTATTGTTGATAAGCCAATAAAAATTGCGTTGGAATTGAGAATGTCTATATCGCTGTTGGAAAATAATTTTGTCTAGATGTCACGTTTGTTTGATTGACCTCCGAAAGCGCTAAAAAAGCCAACAACACATTTTAGCAAAAGAATGAAAGAAGAATGTTTTTAACTAACACAACCCTATTTTAGCTGTCAGTTAAAAATAAAGAAAGTGATCGTACTTTTGGTTAGTATCTGAGCTACATTGATGCGATGCACACTTACATTTTTAGTGGCAATATTTGGTTCAAATGAGGTCGCAATATTTTTAACAGCACCGAAATATCAGAATCTCATTTCATCAATATATGCCAGAAGATATTTCGCCCATAACAGTAAAATGAGGATTGTAAACCGAAAAGGTTTAAACCATCACATTTATGTAACGTCGGAACTGTAAAGGTCGGCATTACTTGCTTAGAGGAAAGCTCCAAACACTAAAATTTTATGTAAACTTATTAAGCAATAAATTATTTTGTATTTGTATTTTTGTAAGGGTCGATTTTCAAGGTTAAGAAACGCATGTTGAGATTCCACCGTGCCTTGGAAAGCACATTTTCGCATTGGTCCCGAAAGTTGTTTTTAGACACCTTTTAGTTGTAGTTGTTGGATAGGCAATCACTCCATGTTAAAATCTGGTATTTAACTGCATCTAGTTAGAAAAGAATCTAGGCAGATTGAATGAAACCTCTAAGTTGTGTTGTACTCAGTCTATACTATAGTTACCTCACTGTAATTTCCGTACCTCATGAATGAGAGTGTACGGGAGTCTTTGTCTACTATAGAGGTACTAACTTAGCGTAATGTTAGCATCTTGTCCGAGTTGGACTAATTTTACTTAGAGATTCTCTTAGCCTAGTTCATGGCAGGGCTAAGTAACGAGATCATTTTTGTGAAGTGTACGTAGGTACTTTAATCATGCTAGTTGGCAGTATACAAGTATTAGAAGTTTATCGTGTTTAAGGATAAGATGTCTGGTTATTGTCTCAGTAATGTTTATAATCTAGACTGTTACAAAACTTTTTGCAATCGGCTCTAAATGGTCTTTACCAGATAGGGTCACCGTATTAGTGGTTCAGCAGCAATTCGAAATTATAGCAAACTAGCTGCCGCCCGCATTTTATTAGTACTTCTGCCCATATCTTTATAAATTATAGCCTTTGTGTTATTCTGATGTATAAACTATATTTCTGTTAAGTTTCATCAAAATCCGTTCTGTAGTTTTTGCGTGAAAGAGTAACAAAGATCCATCCATCCTCACAAACTTTCACGTTTATAATAGGAGTAGTAGGATAGGATTTTCGTCGATAAGGTATGAAAGTGACTCTCCTGTCATTATCTCTGACATCATCTGTCAACAGAAGACAGGTACATTTAGAAACATAATTGTCTTATTGTAATCGTTTTTACATATGGGTTGGTGATACTGGTGTAACATAAAAAGTTAACAAGCACGATTGGCGCGAAACTTCGACATTGGATATCATAAAACTTCATTATTTTTCATTCTTCATTATGTTTCTAAATGTACCTGGTAAACAAAAATAACAAACATCGGTCCACTAAGACGTAATATTCATTACGACTACTTTATTTATGCTTAAAACTTCCAAATCGTCCATCATTTATTGAAATTAGCAGTCTTAAATAATGATTTTCGGATATTTTTAGTCAATTCACATGTAGTTGACACTGTATTATCGTGTGTGAATTTACGGACAAAGAAAATCAAATCCATTGCTGGAGCGTTTTTTAAATTTGGAACATTACAACGCTCCAGCAATGTTGTATGAAATGGCGTGCTGGGGTTGTTAGATACTTTTTGATTGGATCTCTTTTATCATTCTTGGCATTCCAAAGTCTCTTTGCTCAGTACAATTTGCGTTCACGAGGCTGTATAGCCATAAATGCGTTTGGCTTTCGGCACTGATGATAAATAGAAAATCGGCGGGAAAGTTGAAAATTCGTCTTGTATTGTTATTTAAATATTTAATAAATATAAATTTAATAATTAAAATGAGTTCAACGGGTCAGAGAGTGAAATGGAGATTGATTGTACTCCACCAGATTTTAGATCAGAAGCAAGCAGGTTTTCCGGTAAGTCAAAAGAAAAATACATGAAAGTATATGAAAATTTTATGATTTGGAAAAAAGATAAAAAAGTGAAAGTTTTCGTCGAAACAGTATTTTTGGCGTCTTTTAATTAGATTGCTAAAACTAAAAAGCCATCTACATTATGGGTAATTTATTCCATGCTAAAATGTGCAATTCATCTTAAAAACGGCATTATCTTGAAAAATTATGGAAATTTAACTAAGTACTTTTATTTCCCTGCACTTTTTTGAGAAAAGCACTATAGATGCCTCGGCAGAAATGGCAATTGCCTGTCTCGTATTAATGAAGTCCTCGCCTACGGCTCGGCCTTCAAACTCATACTCGTCCTGCAATTGCCTATTTCCCGGCCTTTGCAATAATGTACTGTTCTCAGTCTTTAGTGAACAAATTAAGAAATTAATACGAATCTATTACTAAAGTAAAACAAGATAACAACATAATTAACACATTTTAACTGGAATCTACTTAGACATAGAACATTTCTCGAAACTTTAGTATAGATTGCTAGGTACTTGCTATTTCGCGAATCACATAATGGTGAGATTTTTGTAGTATTCTTATATAACGTACGAAGCGAGCACGATAACTTTTAAGGTTCAATATTTTTGATCATATTTGATATTCATCAATATATTGACGTTAATAACAAGATTGAATCGGTTAAAAGTCAAAACACTGTATCTGATATGTGCTACAATAAGTAGAAATGAACGCCGTGACATCACACGGGCTCGGATTTGTACGGGAACAGTCGACGTGTTATCGGCACTGGATTCAAAAAAATATTTTCAAATTGATATTACTTTGTACTTAAAGCAAAAAAAAAACAATAAATAGTTTTGTACGATTACTCCATTTATTACAAAAAAAAGTTGGTTCAACAAACCAATTACCACTTATAAGGTAACCTACCAAATTATAAGGTTACCATAAGTTTCCTTGTTTAAAAATCAAATTATAACCACAGCCTAATTGCTTAAGTGAATTCGGAAAGGCAAAGCGTTTTGATGCCATCACTTTAATTTTACGCAATTAGGTTTCTGAATAGTGTGTGAATTAAAAAGCAGTAAAATTTCGTCCCAATTGGTATAATTCCATACACATTAGTATTGATTTGTTGGATTGATTGCTTAATGCGACTCGTTAAGGCTGGCACACTATTAATAATTCTAGAGAGTTGCTATTGGTATAGTTATTTCACGCGGCTTTGGTTCTGTGGTATAGCCCCGCAGGAACCGTGGATTTTCCGGCTTATTCCGTTTATCCACCCTAAAACAGCCACCTTAAGGTGAATACTCGGAAACGCGTGTTCATCTATCCACCCTGAACGGTGTGGATAATCGGTATTCACTTCTGATTGTTCTTCCGACTTTATACCCCAAGTACAGTCGACAGTGGAATAAATATCTAATAAAAGTAAAAATTTGCATCCTGTATGAAAAAAATAAACATTTTTAATAAACAAAACAATTCTTGCTTATGTATGAACTTAAAATAATTTAAAAAAAAAAGGACACCCGTGAAAAGAGTACACAAGTTTGTTTTTTTATGTTGCCCTACACTAGGAATTGCTTCCTCTATCGTGGGTGCGTTTACAAACATAAAACTCACATACACACACACACAACCACCCAGAGCCGGAACAACTATCTGTAGGTCATACAAATATTTGTTCCGTGCGGGAATCGAACTCGCGACACGCAGCGCAGCAGTCAATCGCTTAGCCACTGCGCCAACAGTGCGCCCGTAAGTAGTCTAGCCTACTACCGCACTCTCGATGTGGTACACTATTATATTCAGTATAGTAAATGTCTTAAACAATCCCGCGCTGTTGACTGTACACAAGCGGGGAGAGAAAATGAGAAGTAACAAATTATGTGAATTCCGAATATCCACCCCGTTCAGGGTGGATAGATGAACACGCGTTTCCGAATATCCACCTTAGGGTGGCTGTATTAGGTTGGATAATTTAAAAAGTGCTCTATGACACTTAGCATTAGTATAGGTAAATCTGTGAATCTTTTAAAAGGGAACGGGGGCCCGTGCTGTGTATCTTCTGTGTGCTGATGGTGATCACCGGGTGGTGTTAGTGTGACAAAACTGCCACACTTCCTGGTTGTTTGTCCCAAAAGCTCCAGGCAGGCAGAAAACAAAAAACCGCCCAAGTGCGTGACGAACTTCACACATTTAGTGTTACGTACCAAAGAAAAAAGCAGTTGTTTCAATATATTTTTGTTAGTAAAATATACGTAATATTAAACATTATCACCCTTTTTCAAGTTCATAGGTCAATGGGAAGTTAAAAAAATATTTGCAACAAAATTGTATGACAGACGTCAGACAGACAGACGGACACGCGAGTGAGACAGCACTAAAGCTCCGTTTGGGTCCGGGCACGGAACCCTAAAAAAGGTAAATCTGTTAAAGAATTTTCGCAATCAGGTCGGTGACTTCCAGAGATTTTAACAAACTGTTTTGCCGCTTTAATATCTCTGTTTCCGAAACGTTCCGAGAAAAGTTGTGGAATTGTTTTAGCTATTATAAAGTCGTTTGCGTGTATACTAAAGGATAAATGATGAAGGAACGTTGGCATATAGGATGTCAAGGCGAAACTTGTTTGGCTCACTTTTATGTGGATAAATAGATATTTGATCTGTTTTGAACATTCGTTTTTATTTATCTAAATTTATGAATTATTGATTCTTAGTTGTGAACTTGTCAAAGTCTACTTTAGCATGAGAATTTGTTGAGCTTATAGTAGAATTTGACAAGTATTTAAATTCAAAATTCTCAATCCGGAAATCAGGGGACTAGTGTCTCTTATCTTTCTTTACACACAATGGAAATACCCTTGCTCTAAGAGCACAGGGCTGGGCGCCCCTGGTATATAAACAGATATTCTGTGAATCCTGGTTTTGTATTCACTAACCCTTTTGGTTTATGAAGTTGCAAAGCAACTGCCCCTTATGCAGAAAAATAAAGGCTAATGTTAGTACATTTTATCGTTCATCCTTAAAATTCTCTCACATGTTAAAAGTACCCAATTTCCATTATTCCTGCAAGAGATACATCCTCTTAACAGCATTCCACTTGCTCGACATATCATCACACGAACTCCCCTCTCAGGTTTTATGACTTGCAGGGGAGATAAGCGAAGCCTTCCGACCGTGTTTACTGTGAAAGCGTTCGTGTAGCATTCGTGTGAATGTGCAATCATATGAGGAGATGGATTTTTGATATGAATATACGCCTTGTTTGTTTTAATATGCATTTTATTACGTATAATTATGTCCATAAGTATGTTCATTTAATCTTTTGGCTTTAAAAGTGATGTATGTGTAATTTTATACTAGGTTTCTGAATTTCTCCAAGTCTACTAATGCCTTGGAAAGCTGGTTTAGGTTGCCCTAGTCGATAATTCCCCCATACAAACGTACGAGTAGTATGGCTATTACTCCACTGTTTGACGTGTACAAAAATGTATATCTTTTTGATCGGTATCAAATCCGAAAAGTAAGTCTTTTTTCGCTTTGTAGTTTTTTTTGTTTTTGAAGTCGTTATTATATTATTGGTGAAAAGTTTTTTTAACTATTAAAATCTACCGCGCTGGTGTAGTGGTCGCAAGCAATACTGCTAATTATGAGGTCCTGGGTTAGATACCCGGGTCGGGCGCCCGGATTCTAGATTTGTGTCCGGTAGATGGCAATAGGGTCGCCCCCTATCACAGGACTATGGGACTTAAACATATCTGGAGAAATGTGGACGTGATATAATTGCCCTTCTGCCTAACCTTTCGGGCAATACACGCGTGATGTTACGTATGCCTTTTTATCTGACTGCCGAAGGAGGGTAATGTGTTTATCAGTCTATGTATATATGTTTGTTCCTATGTGGCGTTCTAGAGACCAAACGCGTTGGCCGATTTTGATGATTCTTACGTCAATCGATCCGTCTTAATTTTGCGAGTGTCACTTGCTACATTAAAACGGGAAAACACAAAAATGGCGGCTTTTGAGCGCCCATATTGTGGGAGCCCAATTTTTTTCATCCGAACCTTCTAATGGGGTATCAAAATAAAGGGTTTTATGAGGTGTTTTCAAAAAGATATAACACTTATATGTTTAAATGTACCTAATTCGAAAAAAAAAATGTTAACTAACAAGTTATAAATAAAAAAGTTAATACGAAAGATCAAAAAACCCGATTGCCTAAGAAGCGAACTAAAAAGACGTAATACAAGAATAAAATCATGCTGTGCTGTCGGAGGATACATGTGGTTTTGGTCGCGAGTATGTATCCTCCGACAGCACATCATGATTTTCTTCTTGTTTACGTCTTTTTAGTTCGCTTCTTAGGCAGTCGGGCTTTTTGATTTTTTTATTAACCTTTTTTTATGAGATTCATTTTGAAACGATCCACTATTTGACTGTACCCGTTTTCCAATTTCCTGTCTTCCAAAATAAAGTCAAGTTCAGATTCAAAATCAACAGCAACCCACCCTGTACTTAACTCCAAAGCCATACAACACCATACAGTATAAAAGTACCGCCGAACAGACGCAGATTTATTGGCAGCCTAAACAAATACGTACTGTTGACACTGTCTTATTGAATGACTCGTAAAGTGGAGACTTTTATGGACGCTCCGAAATACATACAAACATCTAGATTGGCACAGTATTGGGTATAGTATGACACAAGTGAGAGATTACACCCGCAAAAATTCGACAAAGCCAGCTAGCAAAATTCTTATAAATTTTGAACCGTTACAGAATATTTTTATAGGTACTTGTAGCCAAGTTCACAATCTACAATCGATAACGCTAGTAGAATACGAATCAATGTATGAGAAAGACACATCTGAACGTTAAGTCACGTGGTCAGGCCATACAAATAGAAGGCGTTAACGATTATAGAAAGAGATTCAATACGAAACGTTTGAAACTTGGTTAGGAGGGCAGGCAAGAAACCAGATCAAATTTGGGTAACGACAAAATGCTGTTTGCGGCAGACGACGTTGATAGGAGACTTCGCTCTAAAATTTTCAGATAGTTATTAATAGATACTAAGATATCTGGTGGACAGGAGTACAAGTTATAAACAATGGTTATTACTTTTTTTATTTTTTTTATTTAATAAAACATTGCCCCACACTGGGAATTTCTTCCTGTATCGTGGGTGCGTTTACAAACATATAAACTCACATACACAACACCCAGAGCCGGAACAACTATCTGTAGGTCATACAAATTTTTGTTCCGTGCGGGAATCGAACCCGTGACACGCAGCGCAGCAGTCAATCGTTCAACCACTGCACCAATCGTGCGCCCCAACTTACTACTTACTAGTTTCAGAGGTTCGGTTCTGAAACTTATTGGATAAGCAAATTTATTGTTATTTTGTTTTCTCCTTTTTGCATCTGAGCCTGTTTCTGTCTGTCAGGGTCAGACGGTCAACTTTAATTGTCCGCTGATTCAAATCACATATGTTTATTTTTTGTCAGTGTGGGTACACAGAGGGTGTTACTGGACCAATTTATCGATCATCGAACCACGGCATCGGTCAAATTGATCGAGGTTGATCGACTGGTCTGGTAGCTTTAATTGATCGACGGATACCGTCCGAATAGCCAATCAATTGATTGCCGGTCGATGGAATCGATCGACGTTGATCTATTAAGCCCGGATATAATTCATCAGTTTCTTTCAATATGTATTCACAAGAGGTCGCGTTGTTGTTCGCCAGTTCGATGTTGCTCACGCGGCGCGGGTGGGCAGTAGGTGATAGGGAGCGGACGGCGCGGCTAATCAAGCAGCTCGACATCGACTAATTCATTCTACCATCGATCGATTGGTCTGGTAGAAACTATCGATCGACGTCTACTAATGCATTCTACCATCGATAGATCGTTGTTCGATAATCGATCAATTGGTCTGGTAGAAACTATCGATTGACGTCGACTAAACCATTCTACCATCGATCGATGCCGTCGATCAGGTCAGTCTACTAAACAAACAAATTCCTTGATAGCACATCGATATAACCTTTAACTTGTGTCATACTCCAGCAAAGGTTTATTTTCGGTAATTTTATTATCCAGTGTACAAATATTCGAAGGGATAGGGGTATATCTGTATATTGGTTCGGTTTCGGGTTTAAATTGAATGGTCCGTGTGGATATTTTTAGAGCCTTTGTTAAACTGTATTAAATAGTGTGTAGTGTAACGTAACAGTTGTATATTGTTTCGATATTGATAGGCGTTTAAGCTATTTGTATAATCGTTTGATACAAATTAGAAGAGACGCCATTAATACCGCTACATAATCAATCAATCGGCTTAGCCTTTTCCCAACTATGTTGGGGTCGGCTTCCAGTCTAACCGGATTCAGCTGAGTACCAGTGTTTTGCAGAGCGACTGCCTGTCTGACCTCCACAACCCAGTAACTGGGTAACACAGTACCCCTTGGCTAGACTGGTGTCAGATCTCAAACTTCTGACTACTCGTAACGACTGTCAAAGATCTTCAATTGACAGCCGGGACCAACGGCTTAACGTGCTTTCCGAGGCACGGAGGACACAGGGTATGTTGAAATGGTCACCCATCCACGGACCCACCTCGTCAAGCGTTGCTTAACCTTGAAGATCGACCCATTCGGCTATTATTATTTAGCTACGAGCTACTGCCGCGACATAATATGAACACTATTAGAAACATTTCGCGCGATTAACATAATATACCTAATCGTAACCGACGGGCACTAGCCTTTCAGATACACCACTCATCCGGTCTAAGGATTTATGAAGGATGAGGAACTATAAACCCCGTCTCCATTCTCTCAAACAACATTAAACTAAGAATGTGCAGCTGGTACAAAATATAATTCACAAAGCCACATCGATACTACAAATTTTAAGTACAATTTAATTTATGCCCACATTTTACAAGAAAATAATCTCTCAATCTCTCCGGTAACCCTCTCACGCAACCTCAAACCAATTATCCATAACACGTGATATGTTCCATCAAAAACGGTTCAGTTGTTTCTGAGAATAAACGTCCAAAACTCGGTCGTAACACGACATAGGCGTCGGAATAGGGAATTAAATTATAAAATGAAGAGTGGTTTGGTAAATTGTGGTCGAAAGATATAACTGTTTTTCAATTTTTACTTAATATTATTGTTGAGAAAGGCCTTGAAAGAGGTGGTGAGATGACCTAGCCGCTCACTGCAAGGGCTGGTCCGAGGTGGCTCAGGAAAAGAATACTTGGAAGGATTTAGGGGCGGTCTTTGCTCAGCAGTGGGACTTTATTGGACTATGGGCTGATAAATAAATTTTAAAATATTATTGTTAATTTTTACTGCAGGTTTTGCTGTTTTTTTATTCGTGTTCCATTTTTCTCGCGTAGTTCACATACACTTGTGAAAGGCTTGTTACGCTACGCTATACACAGAGCTACGGCATAGCGACACGTGCTACGACTGATCATGTTCATCCAGACAACTTTTCTTCAAAGTCATATGTTTGCTTTATGTAGATTTTTTTGTATTTTATCTACATAAAGGAAAAATATGGGTCACCTTACATTGCCAAAAAATTAACACCTACTACCACTAAATACGTCAAACATCACGCTTTATACCGACGGCCATAAGAGGATAAACACATCATATATCTATTAATGACATCTTTTGGTCATAAGGTTGACGCTGATCACCTTAAACGCCCAACTTATAATAGGCCAACATAAATTCTAATCAAGTGGTTAATCGAGTGTACAAGGGGACTATTAGATCTAAACTCGGTATAAAGTTCGGTTTAAACGGCGGTAAACTTCACGTTGTGGTTACTGTGTGGTTGTACGTACGGATTAGTTTTAATTTAACGGCGGCTTGTGGTCCAGGAGCTCGTGATACGGATTCCAGGAGTTTAACCAAGGCCAGTGTTTGTGGGATTTGGTGGTTGGGTGACTACAAAAGTTTGTGGCATACTTGAGTAATAGTAATATATAAAATGGTCATTACATATGAAATTGGCGTTTTGTAAGGGAGGAACATAAAGTCGTTTTTTTATATATATAATATATTCATTTAATCAAAGTATGTACCATTGCTATCTATGCACTTTTGCCATCTCATAGGTAGTTCATTGATCCCTTTACTAAAAAAACCATTCGGACGGGAATCAATAAAATCTTTGAAGGCGCTTTGGACTCCCCAGCGGACTTGAATTTTTCCCTTGCAAGAAGTTATCCAAATTTCGAAAAAAATGGTAATCAGTTGGAGCAAGGTCGGGGAGTACGGTGGATGTCTTAGAAATTTCAATTGAAGCTCCTCTAATTTGGTAGCCGTCTGTTGTGCAGTGTGTAGTCTAGCGTTGTCCTGAAGCAACAGTGGCCTAGAGCGATTGACCAGCCTCGGTTGTTTAGCAGCTAGTTTTTCCATCATGGTTTGCAGTTCCTTACAATAGACATCCGCCGTAATCGTCTGGCCAGATTTAAGAAAGCTGTAGTGAACGATACTAGTCCACCAAACGCTCACAAGTAATTTTTTCTGAGTTAATTATCGTTTGGGGCAGGATTTGGTTGGTTCGCCAGGGTTTAGCCATTTCGATGAGCGTTGCCGATTATTGTACAGGATCCATTTTTCATCACATTTAATGCATCACATTTAATAATTTTGGGCGCACGGTTAGCGCAGTGGTTGAGCGATTGACTGCTGCGCTGCGTGTCGCGGGTTCGATTCCCGAACGGAACAAATATTTGTATGAGCTACAAATAGTTGTTCCGGCTCTGGGTGTTGTGTATGTGAGTTTATATATTTGTAAACGCACCCACGATACAGGAAGAAATTCCGAGAGTGATTCCATGAGTGCTTTTTTTTTTTAAAAACTTTGCCCACGTTTTAAAAAAATAAAGATTCGATTTAAAATCCCTTCATTATTGTGCCGGTTGAGTAATGTAACACAGCAGTCGACGCGCGTTTGTCGGTTTGCTGCAATTCATGAGGTACCCACCTTTCAAGCTTTTTCACCTTCCCAATTTGCTTCAAGTGGATTAAAACAGTTTTATCACTAACACCGCAGCCTCTGGACTCGGACTCGGACTAACTCGGACGTGGTTTGCGATGGATACGCTTCCACAATAGCCTTCAATTCTCGATTATAAACATTGGTCTCCGGCCGTCCACGGGTCTTGTTCTGCAGGTCAAGTGAAGTGCAGGTCTTTTGACGTTCGAAAGTGCCGCTTAATGGCCTAATTGAATAAATTCTGATTAGATTTAATTTTGGTCGAAATTTCCAGAACGAAAACGTTGGAACCAAAAAGGCACTGTGTATTCTTTTGCGACACCGTCGCCATACACATCATTAAGCCTTCGAGCCGTTTCTGCAGCACTGGTGCCACGATGGAAATCATACTCGTAAATAACGCGATATTTAATGTTTTCCATTTTGTAAACTGACTGGCGCAAAGAAAAAACCAAAAGATGAAAAAACAAATGAATTACGGTTTAAGCATGAGTAAATAGCTGTATAAATTCAAAATTGGAATTCCAAACCAAAGAGGAGATATTTGAGATCAAAGTGTCCAGTACGTCAAAACGCCAATTTTATAGGTAAGGACCTAATATAACATAAAAATAAAATGATACTCGTATACACATTAGTACATTAAAACAAATAAAAACAGATACATAGGGAATAGATGACTGTATTTCGGTGAGTGTGCTCAAGAACTCCACGACCTCATCCCACCAGCCCCCTTCTACCATCGGACATCTAGACGCACTGCAAGTTACCATCCTTACCTTGTTGCCATTCCACCAATTCGCACCAAGCGCTTCCAAACATCCTTCATAATGCGCACAGCGAATGAACTCACTACCTGCGTCTGTGTTTCCGAACGCATTCAACCCGAATCTCTGTGTCTGTACGCAACAAGCGTAAACAGCCGGAAAGCGAATTTACGCAGGCGCTTAATATGTTATCACTAGAGTTTAAAAACACTCTGACAGAATGGCGCAAGGAGCTTGATGCACGAATCAGTACTATTTCTGATAACGTTCTAAATATTAAAGGCGAGATTGCTGCTATTACCGTGGTGACATCGGAAATTAGAAACGAAATTTCATCTATCCGCTCGGAGCAATCTTGGCTTACGAATCAACTAACGGAACTTGGTGGAAAATACGACTGCCTATCAAATGATTTGGCTGCTGTACAGAGCAACGTTCAATTGTTGTCTGATGAACAGACTGATTTAAAAATGCGCATCGCAAGAAAGGAGGATGACACAAAGAGCTTAATCAATGATCTCATGTTGAAAATAGACTACTTGGACCAAAATGCTAGGCAATGCAACTTGGAGCTGTGTAATGTGCCTGAGAGACGCCATGAAAATCTGCTGTCGATAATGGAAAAAATAGGTTCTAAGGCCAATTTTAATATAAACATTAAGCATATTATTTCAATACATCGGGTTCCTCGTGCACACCAGAATAATAGCAAACCAAAGAACATTGTCGTGAAATTGTCCTCACGTATATTGCGTGACAATTTTCTCAGCGCCTTTCGTTTATGTAAGGGCCTGACGTCCGACCAACTGGGTATCTCAGGAACATCATTTAGCGTATATATGCATGAACATATCACGTTAAAAAGAAAACGATTATTTCGTGAATGTAAGAATGTCGCTACATTGCATAACTATAAATTTGTGTGGGTTAAGCATGGCACTATACTCGTCCGTGAAAAGGAACAATCGAAGTCGTTCGCCATTCGGTCACACCAAGAACTCAGTAAAATCAAACCAGGGGCTGCTGCCACTATGGATGAATCTACCACTAAGAACGATTCTATCAATAGGGATGAATAAAGAACCCTTTATTAAAGTGTTTATTTACTTTTTAATAATGTACTTTTTAATTGTATCTTGTTTGCCTAATGTGAACTTTTTCATAAATGTTGTTTTACGATATATTGCTCTCATGCTTTCCGTAACTTATCTTTGCTCTTTCAATATTATGCTATACCTACATCTTCTACACTTGTTATTCTATGTAAAAGAGAGTCTTTACAATTATACTTTGAACTTGAAATTATTTAACTGTCACTATCTGGCAAGAGATGCTTATATACTTGCTCAGACTTATTTAATATTACTGTTAAGATTGTACACCTACGATTATGGCTGATAAATTAATGATATACTATCAAAATTGTAGGGGGCTTCGCACTAAACTGCATGTTCTATTTATGAATATTTTGTGCTACTGCTACGATGTCATAATACTTACGGAGACTTGGTTAACCCCTGAAATACTCGACTCTGAGTTTATTGATCAACGGTATTCCGTATATAGATGTGATCGGGATCGCAAGGCTACTCAAAAGAAAGATGGTGGCGGCACCCTTATAGCGATGCTGAAGGTACTGGGATCTGTCACAATTGAGTCCACTATCTTATTAAACCAATACATTGAGCAGGTCATTCTGCGTATCCCGAGCGCAACGAGAGGAAAGTACGATATCATATGTTCAGCATACATTCCACCAAAAACACCCGAAAGTGTTTATGTTGCATATTTGGAGCTTTTACAAGCAGTTGTTGTGAGTGAAAATGTTCAAAATTTCTACTTGTTTGGTGATTACAATCGCCACGAGATTGATTGGTTAGTTACTGGAGATTCATGTTCTACCATACAAGATTTAAATAGCAGCAACTTTCCAATTTGTAGACACATAAGAATCTTCATGTCCATTTTTAATGCCTACCAGTATAATAATATAAAAAATTCGACCGGCAAGTTTTTGGATTTGGTGATCAGCAATAATGAGTGTTCTGTTATGGCACCCACTGACACACTATTAAGCTCAGACCCTTATCACCCACCCTTATGTATATTGGCTTCTTTCAATTTGGGTAACCGAGCCATGACACGTAAATCTACACAGAGGTACAATTACTATAAGGCGAATTACGAAAAATTTTATGGTGATTTGGATAAAGTTAGCTGGGGCGAATTATTGCAGGAGCAGTCTGCTGAAGATGCAGTTAATACATTTTATAAAGTTATTTTCAGAGTTATTAAAACTCATGTTCCCTTAACATTGGTCAAGTCTTCTAAGTACCCGGTCTGGTTTTCACCTTCATTGATACAAATATTTAAAAATAAAACTAAGGCGTGGTGTAAATGGAAGTCGTATCAAAATCTATCAGATTACGAACAATTTTCACTATATAGGTCGAGATTTCATGCTGAATCTAAAACTTGTTATAACCAATACATAAAGTCTGTTGAGGATAGCATAAAAATTAACACCAAATATTTCTGGAGTTTTATATCTAACCGTAAATCCATAGCTTCCATTCCTTCAACTATGCATTACCAGAGACAGTCGTCCAACAATCCAGATGAAATCTGTAATCTCTTTTTAAACTTCTTCCATTCTGTCTATGAGCCTTTTACTCTCAACAATGTGCAGCAGCAGACCTTTGACGATGCTGAGAATAGCCGTCTCGTTAGCAATCTTGTGATCAGTATTGAACAAGTACACAGTGCTTTGAAATCCGTGGATTGTTCTAAAGGTCCAGGACCTGATGGCATCCCGCCACTATTCCTTAAAAATACCGCTAATACTTTAAGTCTTCCTCTATTTATTATTTATAATAAGTGTTTGAGCCAAGGGACTTTTCCAGAAGTTTGGAAACGAGCCAATATCACCCCTGTCCATAAATCGGGTCCAAGACACGAAATTGAGAACTACCGTCCTATTTCCATTCTGCCGATCTTGTCAAAGCTTTTCGAGGGGCTTGTCCACGATCAGCTTTATCCGATTATTCATGATCAGATTATTAAGCAACAGCATGGGTTCGTCAAGAAAAGATCAACAACTACTAATTTGATTGAGTATACCGATTAGTTATTCAATAATTTAGACACACGTGTACAGGTGGACTCTATTTATACTGATTTCCGTAAAGCCTTTGACAAGGTCGATCATAAATTACTTTTGGGCAAAATAGCATTTAACGGTATTCGTGGCGATTTGTTCCGTTGGTTTATTTCCTATGTTACAAATAGAACGCAAAAGGTGGTGGTTAATGGTTTCCATTCCAAATCCATAACTGTTTCATCAGGAGTGCCTCAAGGCTCGATTCTGGGTCCTTTGTTATTTATTATATTTATCAATGATATTGACATGTGCTTTCTTAATTCTGAATTCTTACTTTACGCAGATGACTTTAAAGTCTTTAGACCTATCAAAACTATTCTTGACTGTCAACTGCTACAACAAGACCTCAATCGTCTTGCTGATTATTGCACTAAAACAAACTCCAACTCAGTATTTCTAAATGTTGTTGTATTAGCTTCATTAAAAATAAAAATATATTTAAATATCCCTATGCAATACACGGTGAACCTCTGGCAAGGGAGAGTTTGATCCGGGACCTCGGAATATTACTTGACGATAAACTGCACTTAGACGCACATGTTAATAAAATTGTCAATAATGCTTATCGCATGTACGGCCTTGTGATGAGATCATCCACGGAGTTTAAGCTCGTATTTATATCTCTATCGATCACTAGTTAGGTCTCAATTGGAATATGCGGTACCTGTGTGGAACCCCTTCTACAACAAATATATTGAGTGTATAGAAAGCATACAGCGTAAATTTTTAAAGTCTATGCATTATCGATGCTTAAAAAGTTGTTATCTCTCTTATAGTGAGTTACTTAAGAAATATAATCTGCTTTCTTTGAGTTCAAGGCGTACTTTTCTTGAAACTACATTTTTGTATGATGTATGCAATAACTCGTATGATTGTTCAGAAATTGGTAACAAGTTGTGTTATATAGTTCCCAGAACATGCCAGGGACGCGAGGTGCGCGCACGACCTGTATTCGCCACTACTTCCAGTCGTACTAATGCCGGCTTGCATGCTCCTCTTCGTCGCCTTACGAGCATTTTTAATAAGAATTTCTATTTTTGGATCTGTTTGCTTTACCGCGTGGAAAGTTTAGACTCATGTTACTTAACATATTGAAAAATTAACGTTACAATGTTGTTCCACTTATGCTGCACTATTGATGGCCTTATGTTTTGTTATGTTGATACTTTACTATTAATATTCCTCTTTTTTATTTATTGTTTGCAACGTTAATCTTAAAATTTACCAAATTGTCTCATTGTTATCTGTGGAGAACGTGGTTGATTTCACATTTGTATCATTTCTGTATCCTATCCAATTTTTTGTAATTCTTAATGTGTTATTGTTTGTTTTCCCGAATAAATAAAATAAAATATAATCTCTTCAAAGTTAGAGTGAACAGGCTTCTTGCTCACTCCATCGTCGACTCTGTCTCTGTCACCTATGACTAAGAATAGAGTCAAGAGCAAACCATCACAAATAAAAAAATAAAAGATAACTAAATGTTAATAAGGAAAATATTGAACGCTATTCCTCTCGGATACAGTCAGGGTCTAGGAAAACAATTACGGTCCGTAATTGTTTCTGAAACTTATATTTACCACCTGTATGTACATTATCGATGCAATAAATTGAATTTGAGTTTGAGGGCGGCTTATGTTCAGCAGTGAACATTTTCGGCTGAAATAAACGATGTTAAGAATGGCTTAAAATATAGATTGACATATAAGTAATTTGTAATCTTCCAGGAGGTGTAATACGAGATATGCACAATATTGCTGTAAGACTGAAATTACGAAAATAATAGCGCTATGCGAACATAAATGTACGTAACAGCTGACTTAGTATCGTCACACCCAGAATGCTAATTAAGTATTCCTGTAGTGCACTATAAACACTGAGCTCTATTATACAAGTACGCTGGACTAAACACACTATATGAAATAACAGTTGATTTTTGTGCTGATTCAAAGCGCCCCGCTCGAGGTTCTCAGGAACTAAAATTGACACATTTAGAGATAGGTTAATACTGATATTTCTCAAAATTAGATAATACTAATATATTCGCCTGGAAATATTATAATACTGTTACTAATATATCAGTATTAGTGATATTTTTAAATTACACTAATATCAAAATAGTAGACTTGGCAAGGCGTATCACTCATCTACTGTATTGACTTCTCGTAGTATGTTGGAACTAAATATCTCATATTGGTATTAGTGATGCATATTATATGAATGCCTAATAATCAGTAATAATATGTCCAAAGTAATGTGTAATACTAAATTCTGAAATCATCATCATGAACATCCACAGCCCGAATTCGCCCATTGCTAAGCCTAGGCCTCTCTCTTGTACCAATCACCACGTTCCTGAGCCTGGAATTAATTCTGGAATAACATCATGATAATTATAATTTTATTAACAAATGTTTTGAAGTCAAACAATTTGTTATCTGCATCTGAAACAGAGTTGAAAACTGATATAAGTCTTCACCTTGCTGGAATGCGATGTCACTCTTATTTGCAATTTAACAATACGGAGACAGGATCTCAGCGATGAGAGCTTGTCTCCGTTGTAAAGGGGGAGTTGAGATACGTCCGTTGTAAAGGATTATCCATCTTATTTATTATTATTGTTGTATAAATGATGTTCCCTTCACGAATCCGATGGGCGCCAACCGAGTGAATCCAAACGCTTGTAAGTATTAACTAATTAGTGTACTTGAGCGAGGAGATACTTGCTCAAATATACTAGTTTTAAGGATAAGTTGTTATCCTATCCCCATATTTAAATCTCACTGATCTGACAGTAATGCGCTATAACTTTACTAGCACGCTATCCACTAGTTTATAACTTGCAATCTGACTGAAATAATTTTTCAGATAACCTTTACAGCAATTATTTTATTACTTAAAAATTAATCATAATAAAAATAACTGGATTAGTATTTAATTATTCTCACGATCGATAAAGCCCATAAAAGTATTTTTTTACCAAAGGCTGTGTCTCATCTCTAATATTAGTTCCATGGACTCTCACGTTAAGTCACGTTGCTATCAGCGCCAAAATGGCGAAAATCAAATGTCTTCATTTTGTCATCGATAATATGAAGTCTAACGTACTTGTATGATAGAGGTCAGTGACTATAAATTATAAAGTTGTGCTGTTTTTATCAAATAGCTGGTTTTTTACAAAAGCACAAAAAACGCTCCAAGAACCCGATTGTAGTAAAAAACGAAAAATTTAAATTCAGAACTCAAGAGCCGAGCCTTAACTGTTTTGAAAAGCGTTAGGAATATTAATGACGGGCTGTCCAATTTGATTCTTAAAATTATTTCGCTCTAGCTGTGCCTGCGACTTGGTTCACGTGAACTTTGTATTATTTACGTTAGTTTAGTTAACATAACGTGAAGTTAAAGTATAATAATCGTAAGGAAATTATCCACTGGCTATTGATTGCATCTTAATTGAAACTAAAAACTAGAACTCTTACCACTGTAATCGCTTGCACCGCTAGAAATCAGACAACCCAGAACCGAGTCTCTGGCACTGACTTACAAGAGGACCCGACCCCAGCTAAACTGGGCAGAGGATTTGACAAAAAAGAACAAGATCACTTGTAAATTTATACTTATACAGGTTGCAAGCACAGCTCCTGAAAATTGTGAAAATTGATGATTTTTGGGCTATCCTTGCACGATAAACGGTCACCGGTGACCGCACCCTGCCTTAATCTAGGCGCCGAGACGCGTTGGGTACCAGTGACCTTAGAGCATACCTGTTTTCAAAATGAATTTGTGCGCTGTGGGTCGTGTTTACTATAGATTTGGCGAATCGGGGTAACCGAGATGGCGCTGTAGAACACTTCGCCTAAGTGGTTCTCGCCTAACTTAAGATTTTGCTCGTCTAAAGCCATTTTTTATGGCAAAAAGTAAGTTTGTGAGGTATTGAATATGTTTGTTACTACAGAACGGATTGGGGTGAAACCTGTGTGTGTAAAAAAAATATATTTATGTAGAAAATGGCTTAGAATAATACATAATTATGCTACTTTTGGTTTCAATAAAAGTACGTGCGGGGAACCGGAATACGCGACCTTTTGGCGCCATAATCGTTTATTTTTACGAATATATCTCTGAATCTAGGCCTTAGATGGAAATCTAACTAAGGTATAAGCACGAATCTTGATATATGTAAAAATCTTATTTTAGCCTTGGCGTTTAACGTGGAATTTAGTGAATACAGGATTAATATTAACATTATAAGCGGGATATTTACCATGTTTGCTGTTTGTAGCGAGTTTCCGATATTTCGGTGCTGTTGCAAGCACCATGATCACGGAGTTATGAGTGACAATGGTAGCGGTACCGAGTGCAAAAAACGAACAAGAAAGAGGGTAGACCGTTTTGTCTCCTCATAAACACCCACCCGCAATGACTTCAGTTTATCCGTGATCATGGTGCTTGCAACAGCACCGAAATATCGGAAACTCGCTACAAACAGTAAACATGCTAAATAACCCGCTTATAATGTTAATATTAGTGTTAGTGACCATGACAGTTCATAAACTTGAATACAGGATTATTATGTTCTCCGTGGAAAATAGACTTGACAGAAATTTTACGGATACACTGCCTATTCCAACAGTTAAGGGTCTTATCCAATAAAGAAACCAAACTGACTCCTTCCTTTTCTCATATTCTTGTCTCTAAATTAAATTACATATACAATAGGTATCACCTAAAACTAAATTTATTTGCCCACCCATATATTACGTAACCTCTATGTATTTTGCCTGCGGCCGATTTTTAGATCGTTCCGTTCGACCCGAGCAAATTGGTTTACACCCAACGAATTTTCCACTATGTAAGTAAGTATATATCATGTTCTACGAATAGGTTAACATAGTCTGTACCTTCTGTTTTAGTGTTCAAGTTTTATGAAAATTGTGAAAACGTTTTGAGTTGGTAATAAAAGTAATAAAAAAAACGACTATTCACTGCATAGAAACTAATATTTTTTATTTACTTGTAACCTACCTATACCTAAAATAAATAACCCCAAGTTTCAGTTGAAAACCAGCGTCAGGCAACTCCCAGTTGTCTGGCATTTTGCTGAACTGGACCTTTTTGGCGCAGCCGCGGGGCACATTGTGTATGTAAATGTTGTAAAATTAAGTTTTATTTGTACCTACATTGTGTGTATCTGTGTGTGCCAAATAAACTAGTTTTCTTTCTTTCTTTCTTTCTTTCTAAGTAACAAAATTTGGTACTATAGAAGTCCTGAGAACGTTTTAGAACGTGTTAATTAGTATTCATAATTAGTACTACAATGGTGTTAAACGTTTACAGAACCCCAAAAAGGCTCTAGTTTTATCAATGATTTATTCTATAAACATTACATAAAGGCTCTCACGGTGACAAAACAGCTCGAGAAATGCTTTTTAGTACGAAAATAGTCCTGTCGGCAACGTTTATATCACAAATGTGCACTATAAAAGTAACCAACACATGTTTAAAGAGCTATTTTACACCGTAAATGATTGCAGTGATCTTTTTAACCGACTTCAAAAAAAGGAGGAGGTTCTCAATTCGACTGTATTTTTTTTTTTTTTTATGTGTGTTACCTCAGAACTTGTTACTGGGTGAACCGATTTTGATTATTCTTTTTTTATTTGAAAGCTGGTGTTTGTCATGTGGTCCCATTAAGTTTTCATCAAGATCTGATAAAGAAATTCGGAGATACACATCAGAACTCTTCAATAAATGACGGCAAATCACTCGGGATAGCTGCAATCGCATTTATGTTTATTGTTTACACCATTTCATAACATAACATCACACTAGTACGCTCTAAAGGGGTACGCAGGTGTAAACAGTTCACCCTTATTCGATCGGTTTTGTTTAAGATTCATGTTATTGGGTAAATCTATTCTGGTTTCACTTTGGGCATTATTGGTACCTAGCCTATATAAATTATGTAGCACAACTAAAAAGTGAAAAATAAAAAAAAACTTTTTACAAAATATACAACCGACTTCCAAATAAAAAAACAAAAAAGTGAAAAATAACTTCAATTTCGGAAGTTGGTGTCAAAAAACGAAGAAAATAAAACAATAACACCGACTTCCGAAATTGAAGTTATTTTTCACTTTTTTGTTTTTTTATTTGGAAGTCGGTTGTATTTTTTGTAAAAAGATTTTTATAGTGCAGATTGATCCTGTAATAGTGTTTTCAACGCACTTGCTCGTCAATTGAGCCTTATTACGTCGCTTTTAGGGCCATAAACCGAGCTATAACACACACATGCGTAATAATATTATCTACACACTAGTGCGTAATAGAATTATCCCTACAAAGTTACATTAGTACCTATCTGCAAGTAATATGCGACTAAACAGAGCATTTTCAATTTAATCAGGTAATAGAGTTTTTTTTATTAACAACAAAGAGGTTTTATGCCGCTGAAAATCCATATACATTTTTGGAATAAATAAATGTTTACATCCTTACTTATGTCAAACAAACATTTATTATGATCAAATCTTTCATAATTCACAATAATTTGCTATAAAATATTTAATATTTGCATTTTATCACTTAAAATTATAATTATGAAGTATGCTGTATATTCACTCACCTTACATTTGGCGCGTGAAATAAAAAAGCTTGCGCGCCATTTGCCATAATTTTCATATTTTGTTTTTATCGTATTTGTATCTGTGGTAAATTATTTTAGAAATGTTAAGTTTTCGTGCAGAAGATGAACATTATTGATAGTGTTAACCAAGAAATACCAAATGAGTTGCCTACGATAGTTTCCTACAATGGAAGAGCAAGGTGAAAATGTGTTTTTGGCGTATTTCTCCGATCTCGCCAATACATAAAACTCCAGCTCCCTGTGGTGGATATATTCCATGGTGTTGATATCTAAATGTACTGTAGCCTGATGGCATTTATGAAGATACGGCTCGGACGTTTATAGTGGTCGGAAATCTAATGTTTTGTCACCAGCCGAAGCGACGTTGAAAAGTTTTTGAAAGAGGCTCCGGATAGTCAGTGCCTAGCAACAAAG
Organism: Orthosia cruda; assembly: GCA_964057195.1. Classification (NCBI taxonomy): domain Eukaryota; kingdom Metazoa; phylum Arthropoda; class Insecta; order Lepidoptera; family Noctuidae; genus Orthosia; species Orthosia cruda. The sequence continues at coordinate 44,467,599 of OZ059830.1, read as the reverse complement.
GTACGTATTAATCTAAACGTATCTAAATAATTGCGTAACCTGAGCATAAATTCTTAAAAATGAATTAATTGATTTCGTTGCAGGTTGCCTTAATATTCGGTGTTATTGGTGCGTGTAGACGACAAGAGCTTTATAATTATAATATTACAACAAAGGATGTAGAAACCCGAAATGCCTTTGTCACCGACATTTACATAATGAGAAAATGAAAGTATCTACTAAAGACAAAGAAACACAAACTGTGAAATTACCATCAAAATCAATCCAATATCGCTTTGAAAATTGTACGTTTACCAATTGTTTTAATAATTACGTATGAAACTCGTGAGCTCTGCTCATTACACAACTTGCAACCCACAGCCTCGCGTAATGAGCAAGTTAGCTCCCTTGTATCATAATATACTAGTATCTACGCTCATAACGAATTATAAACTTCAAAACGAGTTTATATTGACAAACTTTATAAACACAATACCGAAATTTAAAAATATAATCTTATTATAATACTTTTTCTCTAACAAAATAATGATATAAAACATTTTTTTTTTCTATTACGATGCAGGGCAAATCCAAGAAGTTAATATCACCAAGGATTATCCAAACATTTTTTTTGTTAATTAGTGCATGCGGTGCGCGCCATTTTTATCCGACTGCGGGAGGGAAATGTGTTTTTTAAAGTACCTTTTTTAAAAAGTTTTGATTCCAATTTTTTATTATCTGTGGCATCGGCCACTTCAGTGCACGCAGTTAATGCGGTGATGTGCTGGGTTTTGGCGCCATTCATACGTTTTGCTGTACCACAGATAATATAATACTAGCATACAGATGCCTCGTCCCATACAAAGAAACCGTGCCGACGTAACAAGCGTTTTTCATCTGATTACCCCGATTATTTTTTTGTAAATCGATCGCGTTCGGTTGCGTTTCACGGCGATAGATAGATCACCATCTATATCCTTGGAACGGAACAGTACGTCGGCAAGATTTCTTTGTTTGGGATGAGACAACACTGGCTGTACTGATTTTTTCTTACTATTTTGACTTTTTTTTTAATTAGTAGGTTCAATGTCAATGTAGATATCCCTCGCCTACGGCTCGGTTTTTAAACACACTCATGTTTTAATACCCTGCAACAGTTTCATAAACAACTATTTCGATACTGCTATAATACTAGTACTGTAAAAGTTATTTTGACGCATTATTAGTACAAAATAGATACATAAAAGTTTAAGTCTTTAAGGTCGTCTATAGTACTAAATAGTACCATAATCGCTTTTTTCATATCTATTACAGTGCAAGATTATTTTGTATGGTCCTATAAGCGTTTTAAGAACTAATTTAGAGAACTTAAATGCTCTTTAATCTTATAGAACCAAAAGGATCTGTTAAAAACCTTTAAAGTAAAAGCAGTCATAATGTTACCATTATAGGCCTACTGTATGACTGCTTGGTGATAAAACGCATTGGTTATAGAAGTTTTTGTAACGTGGGTAGTGTGCTCCATGCACCCATTATTTTCACTTAAGTTTACTAGTGGAAGTTGAGCCAGCAGGCAAGCTCACAGTGGATCTTACACTGCCATGGCCCACCTGGAAATCCCTAAACCCGCTTTGAACCCAGGTGAACAGCTGCAGGCATAGTCTGATCAAATGTACCCCCATTTGATAAGACCTTTGCAAAGCCATATGCAGCGCTAAGGCTATCGACGTGGCTGAGTTCTGTTAAAAGAAAATTTCAATTTGGAACAAAGACTCGTCGATACGATGTAGAAGTCTACTGGGCATTGGGAAGTGCTCAATAAAACCCAGTCCCGGCACAAACGGAACATTATCTCGTATAGTAAAAAATGGTAATTTAATATTAAACATAAAATATAGTCAAGAATCTTTTTTAAACGTAAGATTTATCTAATTCTTTTTTAGCAGGAGTCTTCTTCTTCTTCCACCTCGCCACTTTCCGTTACTCGGGGTCGGCTTTCCTGGTCATGATTGATAAGCAACTTCAGTAGATAGGCAGCACTTCTTCATGTCCTTCTGGACACTCGTCATCCAAGATGTCAGCGGTCTACCTCTCCCTCTCTTTTGTGTCGTCATGGAAAGGCACTTTTTCACGATGTGATCATTGGGTCTCCGCAACACATGGCCGTACCATCGAAGCCTGGATTCGGTAAGTTTTTCGACTTTAAAACTACCTCGCACATACTCGTTCCGAATTTTATCCTTGAGAGTGACTCCACTAGACCGATAGCGCTAGGTTTTGAGGTTTCAAAAATATTAAAGTTGTTTGTTTTTCGCATATAGTTGCCGGACCATTTGCCCAACCTAATACCTTAGTTTGTGTCATCCTAGGTATTTGCATAGGTAGAAATTTAGCTGTTTGTCTTTTCGACCAGTATCGGACGAAAAGAAAATTAGAGATGAAAATTCTACTTTCATGATAATAACGAAGTAGTAACTGATGTACATATGCATTTTGTGTCATCTCTGTCCACGAGAATCCTAATACTTAACCAGTACCTAACACGTAGCCAACTAGCTCTAAAAGAATATTACAGTAGGTTAAATAGGTATTACGCGTTTTAGAGTACTGATATCTGTTGTTTAAAATATTTTGTGTCGAATTCATCCACGACTTTTAAAGATATTTTATTTTTTTACTACAACGCCCTGTAAAATCCACAAAAGAAAATAAACACATCAACACGGTCTAGGGATATTTTTAAAAAAGCGAATTACTATCAATGTGTTAATTATTTATATGACATGTATACATTTAAAAGATACGTTATTTAATATTCTACCATTTTTTAATAATGGTTAAGGTACTTCGATTAAAATTTCAGGATTTTATGGAAAAAATGAAGCATAGACGGAAACCGTATATGAATTAACTTTTAATTTATGAGTAAAAACTGAAAAAAATAGAAAAATCATTTAATTTGTGTTTATAAACTTGAAGTTAGTAGTCTGAGAAAGCGCCCATGATGTTCATAACACATCGGCAACGATTCGGCATGCTCAGAACAAGGTTGTCAATGTCTTGCTGCGGAATATTTTCCCATGTCCTTCTGAGGTGCGCAAAAAGTTGATCTTCTGTAGCCAGATTTTCAGGAACTTCCTTCAGAGCTCTTCTTTGCAGCATATCCCACGCATGCTCCATGGGATTTAGATCTGGCGATTGAGCAGGCCAGTCTAAGGCCCTAACATTGTGTGTATGTAACCAAGCTGCTACCGTTCTCGCCGTGTGTGCCCGGGCATTGTCGTGCATGAGCAGGAAATCTTGCCCCATTTGTGTTCTGTGGGGCAAGATTACGGGCCCCAGCACCTGTTGGACGTATCGTTCTGCCGTCATATTGCCCCGCACCCAAACGAGATCCGTCCGTCCTCCAAGACGAATTCCTGCCCAAACCATAATTGTTCCTCCTTGGTATGGGTGAACTTCCTGAGGGTTCTGAAGACGGCTCCATCGTCCAGGAATTCGCCAAACACGCGTCCTTCGTGAATCTGGATGGAAGCCGAACCTGGATTCATCCGTGAACAGCACATTGGACATGATCATTGCTCACGGCCCCAGTCCACGTGGTTCCGAACCCATTCTAATCGTCGTCCACGATTGCCTCTCCGTAAAGGTGGGACCCGGAGTGGTCTACGAGAGCGTAGATTGCTTTCATGCAGTCGCCTTCTTACAGTTTGGTCACTCACAAGCACTTGGTGTTCCACTCGCAGCCTTTGGACCAATTGAGTCGCCGTTGCATTTGGTTGAGCTCGCGCAGTAATTTGCGAAAATCGGTCTTGTCTGGGGGTAGTGATGCGACTTGGCCCCCGGTGCCTCTCCGCTACTTCATCTGTGGCACGATAGCGTGTCCACAATCTTGAAATTACATTTTGGTGGGTCCCTATGGCCTCAGCAACATTACGCTGAACAGACCCAGCTTCCAGTATTCCCACAGCTCGTAACATCTCCGCCCTCGTCAAATGTTGGCGTTGCATGGCTACAATACCTCAATTTTAACTTTATTTTTCGTTTAAAAATGAAAAAAAACTGTAACTAAATGTAATTCGTATTGTTTTCTTAATTTCGCACAAATGAAAATTCCCTCTCCTACACATCAAGACATTTTTATGCCACTGAAACAAAAGAATTTAAAAAAAATTGAATTTGGAATTAGTCTGAGATAAATTACAAACAAATCGGTGTATAAAAGATTCCAATGCGGCCAGTACTTTTCGAGTTATTTAATTGAGTATGAAATATCCCTAGACCGTGTTGATGTGTGTACAAGTTATTAGAGTTTATGTGTTTTTCATTATTATGGTGTGACAAAACACTATTCATAATTTGTGTCGTTTTTATCCACGAAAACGTATTATTAAAATAAAAACTAGACTTCTTCGCACGAAGGACGAGAGCGGGTATAAGCGCAGGCACAAGCGGCGCGGGTGCCGGCAAGCCATACGCGCGGCGCGTTTATTTGTTTACATTCGGTCTTTGCAAGTTGCAACAAAAAAGTGCGTGCGTTATTTATGATGTATTTGATTGATTAAGGCCCACTTGCACGAAAAACTTAACTCAGAATTAGTTGCTAACACGAGATGAAATTGACAAAGGTCAAAGACAAAGGTTAAATTGACAATATTGTATAAACAAACTGTCAATTTAACCTAGTCTTAGCAACTGAGTTAAGTTTTTTGCGCAAGTGGGCCTTAAACGTTAGTTAAGTATGAAGCTGTGAAAGACTAAAATGGAGATTGAATTTAATAAATGTGTTATGTCGACACACAATATGAATAACATAGTAACTCAACACTGCATGGTTTTCAACACAGCTATTTTCTTTTTTTGTAAAGTTTATTGTTTATTTGCTTTATTTTAGGTTTCATGGTACTAATTTTTTATTGCTTTTTCAGTTTTGACAAAACCACTGCATGTATGATTTTCGCAATGTTACAATTTACAGATATTTAGCATTTTTAATATGAAAAACATTGTAACTACGGTTACAATAGTCTTGAAAACATTTGAAAGATTTTTTCTGTGAATATTATTGTACGATTACGAATTATACCGACAAAAAAAAAACTTTGTTAATTATTATTGTAAGCAACAATTACAATGTGTGTCAATGTTAGATTTAGATAAAAAGACATGTAAAGTACTATGGAAGAGCTCATAAAACTCGTTTTTTAATAATTATTATAATTCAATTAATATTCACAACGCTTTGGGCTCTGGTGGACACAGGTCTGGATAATATTATCTATGCCCGTGTCTACCGTTCGCACAGCGGCGATCAGGACAACAAAAAGGCTCACAGATTACCTCAGTTAAGCGGCTGATGCGGCACAGTAGTGGTACCCTTCCGCTCAATTAGTGATCCAGGGGGACTTTAGTGCTCACCATTAGCAGTAACGTGGTTCTTCCCATACCAGTGCAGTAATCATGCTGGATGGGAAATGCATAAGTTTTCGTTAGCGGTAATCCGTCAGCTGGTTCAGGGGGGCAACAGCAACGGGGGATGTTGATTCGCACACGGCCAATTGCTTGGACCTTCTGCTGACAATAGATCCAGGCCGATACTCTGTGTCGATAACTTCACCTTGGGAATGCGAGTGACGTATGTCAGAAAAAAAGGCCTTCAACAGTGCTGCCAAGTCCTGCAAGAAGGTGTTGCAAAGGGCTCGGTTCGACCACATTGGCCGAATAGGGACATAACTTGCTTCTTACCCAGAAGATAGTAAAGCGTTTCGGTGCCTGGGTAAGACGGTTCAGTCGAACTTCTGCCATCCCTCACTACCACCACTGCTGAAACCCGACAGGTCGCTGGCCCGCTTCGTTAAGGAGAAGGCAAACTTTTTTGCCTCTTTTTGCATAATCTTCGCGTCAGCATTCTGGTGATGCACGGGTGTATTCTTTCTCCTGGTGGATGTTAGACATATATGTCGGACATTCACATCCATCAAAAGGATGTTCGTAGCAACCTCGACTTGAACAAAGCTAGTGATCCCGACGGGATGGGACGAGATACTTACACTTGTCCTTAAATTTGTGCGCCCGAACTGTCTCCGATTTTGACACGTCTATTTCGCTTTTCGTGTGGAACTGTGAAAGATTCGAATGCTTGGAAGTAAGCTAACGTACAGCCCGTGTCCAAGAAGGAAAGTTGAGCTGACCCTGTCAATTATAGACCCATCTCTTCGTGTGCTTAATATTAAGCTCCTGGTATACCTAGAAGCTAATGACATCCTGAAGTGATTGCCAATACGGTTCTACAGGGGATCTAGCTTATGCCGTTCACATCTGCAGTAAGGCCATCGAGAGGCGCGGGGAGGTGCTTGCCATCTCCTTCGATAACTCGAATGGTTTCGATAGGGTCTGGCACGGAAGCCTTATTAGTAAGCTTCCTTCATTCGGTCTGCCTGGTGATGGTATGTGTGATTGGATTGCAGATTTCTTGTTGGATCGGTCCATTCCAGTCGTTATCGATGGGTTCTAGTCTGACCAATTGGATGTTTATACCGGGGTCCCTCAAGGGTTGGTACTCTCAGCAACATTATTTTTGCTGCACATAAAATATCTGCTTGAAACTTGGGTATGCAGACGACAGCACTGTTGCTGAGAGGTACTGTTCCATCCTTGTCCTTCGTGAGGCTGTGGTGGATCGTTTGAGCTTATCCTTGAAGCCAGTCTCCAAATGGGGCGATGCCAATTTGGTCTGGTTCTTTGCTGCTAAAACTCAGGCGTGTTTTTCTCTGTTAAAATGCGCCAATTCAACTCGGCTCTTTCCTTCCGAGGTGTAAACGTGCCGATAATGGACTATCTTGTGCTTCTTGGCATTACTTTTAACACGATCCTCAATTTTGATCCATACATTGAGGCAAAGGCTCAACTGGCTGCCACAAAAGTGAGACGGTTCTTCACGCCAGAACAATTGCTCAAGTTGTGTCAAGCTCTTCAAGCGCCAGTTAGATGATGTATGGAGTACTATTATCATTTCTGGGCCGGACCTGCCAAAAACCAGCTTCATGCACTTAAGTTGATCAAAAAATGGACCAAGAAGATCGGCAATGAGACACTGGTCGAATCATAGCTCCAGAGCCTTTAAACAACGTCGCCGAGTTGCGAGCTTGTCGGTTTTAATCGATTAAATTTCGGGAAGTGTGCGAAGGAAATGTACGATCTAATTACACCTAGCCCGTTCCATATTCGGACTATAAGACGTACGGCGATGTGCCATTGGTACATGGTGGACATCCCACCCATACACACTAAACATTTTGGGAATACGTAGATTGTACGTACAGCTAAAGAGTGGCATTCCCTGCCGGAGTTTGTGTTGCTCGATAGCTACAACTTAGGAGTGTTTAAGTCAAGAGTGAATAGGTAACTTTTAGGCAAGCGTGTTTAATCGTCGATCACGACATCGCTTACCATCAGGTGAGGAAGTGGTCTAGCGCAAGCCTACCAAATATAAATGAAATGCATTCCCCCTATTGCAAAGCTTACCACGCAGTGGATAGTAGATCCTAGAGCAGTGATGGCCCAGTTGTAACGGACACAATTTACAAGTATGGTCGTGGATTCAAACCCAGGCAAGTGCTTTAATTTTTGTAAATTATTTCATCACTATTGCTCTCAAAACACTGAAGTAAAAATGCAAATCTAAGACATGTAACATCCATCAAACCACATTGGTCCCACGTGGTGGATTTCGGCCCATTACCTCTTACAGAGACGAGGCCTAAACGCGCAATAGACCAAATGGGAGTGTAAGTTCAGAAAAGGGACCATCTATCCTGTCCTATACTAATGCTTACGACGCCCATCGTTTGCAATTACTTCTACACATTTTTTTGTATTATTCTCCTTACCCATATATCTGTAATATTGAATGAGTCTAAAAACATGTTTATTACATTCCTACTCTTAGTTTTTCTCCAAGACCATTTATGCTGATACTACTATATTCAAATGATGTACTAAAAACCTATTCTCGATGTCAACACTGCATCTTTCTTTACAATGATAACATTTAAATTAACTGTTTAGATTTAAGAAGAAAAGCATTGTAACTTAAAATTACAATATAGTAAAATATAAATAGAGCAAAATTTTAAATGTATTACATTGTATGTCAATTTAAATTACTTTAAAACAAAGAAACCCTTGTTACCAAAACTTTTGTGTAGGTATTGGAACTTGATCGACAAGTATACTTGAGTAGAAACATTGTTTATTTTTAATTACAATGAAATTATTCCATTTTACAAAAGTAGTTCTTATCCTTTATTTATGCCTCTTAAATACGGTTAAGAGGCAGAAATAAAGGTCTGTCCTTGCTGATTTCATATGACATAAAGTTGTACCGTAGTTGTAAGTAACTAAAGTTATAATGTTATTCAAATTGGGTGTTGATATGTGGATACTGGACGTTACATACAGTGATTGTCCTTTGTGAAAGGGGATTATTAAAGCTCATAGAATCAAGCATTGTAAGGAATGACGGAAAGCAGACTGTTTTAAGGACCGTGCTGAAATAAAACTACACCAATAATCACTATCACCACACAACAAAAATATCTAGTATTTTTTTTACTTCGTGTATTATTTGTCTTACTGACTGTAGGTTCAATCGGCCAAAGCTATATCTGATCACCGTAAGGACTATTTTAGCTTGCAGGGCTCGCCCGCTAAATTAACGCCTACATACTCATCAACCAATATTATCGCAGCATCGGGTGACTGTTTCTCTAGTACCTGTCAGCCCCTTGCTTTTGTAATTAAAAAAAGACGGCAAAAAATCAAACAAGTCATTTGGCTATGGTCGACGCAAAAAGGGCGGTACTTAGTACACTACCTAACCGAAGCGGGGCGCGGGATATCGAGATGCAGTATAACGAAAAAGCGGTAGGTAGGTAGGTGTCCGCATACCGCTTTCAGGTTTAAATTCGAAGCGAATCGAAGCGTCAATCTAAAATAATATTGACCACATTGACCGTCTTCTAAGCATTGACCATTGACATTCGTAGGTAATGAGATTGCAGACGCGCTGTGTACAAAATTAGCACTTCATTATTTTTATCTCTATAGGTTACACATTTGTTCATTACGTAGCGAAGATAAGAGTCAATCAATACTCAATATGATAGGTATGTTATTTATTTATGAACGCTTTACATCTAAGAAGAAATTGTACCGAACGAAAGAGTTTGCGTGCGTTTGCCGCCGCCGCGTCCGCCCGCTTCGACCGCAACCATTGTTTTTGTGTTTAATTCATTTTAATACTTACCGTGAATGAAAATGACACAAATTTACAATGTCGATTTTTCATGCATTTATGATTTTAAATAAGTGAACTCTAATGATTGTAATATTTTTTTGAAGCGTTTGTAGCTTAGAAAAACAAAATAATTAAAAATCTTAAAATTGCGTGCCCTAATTTGGCACAAATTTATTTAATAGGCATATGTAAGTGATCTGATAAAGGAAATAGTTATTTCATAAACTGTAATTTATTTTTTGCTCTATTTTTTATATATTGACCCTATGTCAGTTTGCATTGGACGATTATGACACAAATTGGGTTTGCACACTCCGCAAAGTATCCTAGATATAATACCATAATTATTTTAAACTTTAAATATTTTTTGCCCGTTTTGATTTGAATAAAAATTATCAACCACAAATCAGCGAATTACTGAAAATGCAAGTATCAGATGTGACACAAAACGCAATAATAACCTTCATAGGTACGACTGTATCCACAGGCAAGAAATAAGCAACTTTAGAATTTTTTAAACTTATGACATCAAAATAGCCTAGCGCTATCGGTCTACACCTGCCCAGCGCAGCATGTGCATCTCCATTTTGTGCAGTTTCTGGTCGTCACTCTTTTTGGTGGCCCAGGTTTCGGTACCGTAGAGTAAAACTGGTCTTACCGCTGTTTTATAGACCTTGCCTTTTGTTTGTATTGGCATTTTTGGATCGCACAGAACCCGCCAGAATATAATAGAATATAATATATAATAATAATTGGATATCGATCCATCTTCAGAGATCATTGATCGCAAGTATTAAAATTTATTCACTCTAGATAAGGCTCGGTAGTCAAGTTTTATTTCGGGCTCGATTAGGCTGGTATCCGGGTTGAATCTGCATACCATATATTCAGTCTTCGTTCGACTGATGCGCAGCCCGTTAAGTTCCAAAGCCCTCCTCCACAGCTCCAAACTTTCTTGTATTTCTTGTGTACTGTCCAAGATAAAGGCCACATCGTCTGCATATAGAAGGTTCCATGGTGTAGGTTTCTGGATTTGCGCTGTGAGGTAGTTCATGGTAATGTTGAACAACAATGGACTTAGCGCGCTACCCTGATGGACTCCAACTTTAATATCGAAGCTCTTTGATATGCCGGCTGCACTTCTGATACATGTCTGCACGTTATGGTACATGTCCTTTATGAAGTTTATATATATCTCCGGAACATTCTGTGCCCTCAGTGCTTGCCATATTATTGTTCTCGGTACACGATCAAAGGCTTTTTCTAGATCTATGAAGACCATCCAGAGATTTTGTTTGTTTTCATGAGCTTTTTCCATAACCAACCTGATTGCATGGATGGCATCTGTAGTTCCCCTTCCCGCAGTGAAACCGAACTGATTTTCTGTGAGAGATATTAAGTTTTGAAGGCGCTCACTTATGACTCGCTCCCAAATCTTCAGGGTGTGTGATGTGAGTTTAATACCAAGGAAGTTTGAGCAATCCCGGACATATCCCTTGTTTTAGTAGAAGGGTACCAGAACACTCTTTAACAACTCCACAAACCTTTAGGGATTTCCAGAGTTCAGCGGGTACATTGTCTGGGCCTGTCCCTTTATGGTTTTTCATTTTAGATATTGCTCGCCGCACCTCTTCAATAGTGATTTCATTAAGAGATCCCTGTGTCATTGGTAGTTCCACTTCTGGCTGTCTAGGGAATTCCTCGTTCAGTAGTTCTTGGTAGTACTCACACCACCTTTTACATATGTCCTCGTTGTTTGTAAGTAGCGTGCCTTCTTTATCCTTAATATACTTTGTGGTTTTAAAATCTTTGGTAACATTATGTCTTTGTTTAGCTATTTTGTAAATATCATTATGGAATCCAAGTGGGTAGTTGTAACAGATGGTAGAAAATAAAATGGCTCCCAATTTAAATTTTAATTAAAAATATAAATACAGTTTAATTAAGTTATTAAATGTATGCATTCACATGCTAACATATAGTACCCACCAGTTTAGTGTTATCTCCAATATTGATTAATTCTAAAACACAAAAAAAAACACACTCAGAAGCACATCATGGAAGCACTGAAAGTCTCATTGTCCGATATGATGACACTGTTCCAAAACAGGATGTCCAATTTTGAGGCGGAGCTAAGGAAAAACCCTGCAAGCACATCATCTAGCGACACGGACGGGCTGGTTGAAGACTACACTTCGTTCAAGAAGTTCATCCTGGATGCGTTGAGCTGTCTTCAGCGTCAGTTGGAGGCACTAGAACAGGGGCTGGACAACTTTGAGATGCGGAGTCGGCGGAAGATGGTTCTACTGCATGGTGTTACAGAACAGGCCAAAGAGGATACTGCGCAGGTAGTTGCCGAAGTTGTGCGTTGCCACCTCAAGCTGCCAGATTTTACAGTTGCTGACATCAGGCGCTGCCATCGGATGGGTAGAGCGACAGGTACAAGCAAGCCCAGGCCTATTCTGTGCAAACTGCGGGACATCAACAACCGGGATAGTATCTGGTTTGCGAAGACTAAATTGAAAGGCACTGGTATCACGCTATCAGAGTTCCTGACAAGATCTCGGCATCAGCTCTTCATGTCGGCGAGGGATAAGCTCGGTGAGACCAATTGCTGGACCAAGCAGGGTCTCATCTATGTTCTTAATTCAGACGGCAACCGGCATAGAATAAATTCCATTGATGACCTAAATGGAATCGAGCCAGCCAGGAAAAAACCCGAATCCCCCGTCAAATCAACGAATCCGTTGTCGTCACCATCACCAACTCTGGCACCGAAGAAGGCCCGGCGTGCTGCGAAGAAGTGTTTCGTGATTTTGCTCCAACTTCTCATTAATTTTATCGGTGTACCGGGTAGCAGTCATTTCACTTGTTGTGAGTACCACTCTCCAATTTTATTGCTTCTTGATTTCTTCTACCCTTCACCTTTTATTTGCCTAACCCGCAATCTAATTCGCTTTTTTTTTCTTAAAATTTCTCAATGTTTACAAATTACATATTGCACTGGCAGCTGTCAACTTGACATTTTATTTCTTTTCATTGTCATTAGATTATTTTTCGTTTAGAAACAGGTTGACAGTGCGCCCAGTATATTAGTTTTGTGCAGTAGTTTTGACTATTTATTATTTTTCTTTAATCTTCGCTTTATTTTTTTTATGTTTTTATAGTATGCTGCTGCTTATTTTATTTTTATTTTATTTTATTTGTTAGGGACAAAAAACAGTTACATGCCAAGCTTAACTAGATATTCTTAAGTTAGTACAATACTTAGAAATACATTTATATATATATTTCATATTTATGTTACTACACATGTAACCCACAACATTGTCCACGAATTCACAAAAAACAGGTAAAAGAAAACAAACAAATAGTGCGCATCGTAAAAAATAAGAAGAAGGAAGAAAATAAATATATATATACTAAGAATTCAGTAACTCTATTGCTCCCGCCTTGAAACGATGTTTGGAGAGAGTAAATATGTCAAGCTCCATGAAGTGAGAGTTGTACGCATCAACGAGGCGACGAAGAGGCACGCGCACCCCAGCGTTAGTCTTACACGAATTTGTGTAGAATAGCTGAGGCACACGTACCCCACGAAGCATGACAGATCTAGGTACTATATAATGTAGGCTATTAGTTAAGGGAATGCAGTCGAATCTATTATTGCATATACCATGCAGCATTAATACACCCAGAAGAAGTCGTCTAGATTCTAAACTAAGAACATTATATTGACTCAGTAATTGCTCATAAGATACTTTAGGACGATAACATTTATAATTCAAAGTACGTAAATACTTTTTCTGCACAATTTCTAGCCTATCCTTGTACTTATCATATAGAGGATCCCAAATTTGGACGGCGTATTCCAATTGCGACCGAATCAGGGTTTTATATAATATTAAGAATGTAGAGGGTCGCACAAAGTCACTTGAAATTCTCATCACGAGTCCATACATCTGAAAGGCTTTTTTTACTATATTGTCAATGTGCGTATCAAAATGAAGATTAGAATCCAGCGTAACACCCAAGTCACGGACAGATTGGACTTCATTAAGCCTTATATTATTTATTGAATAATTAAATTTGATCTGATTTTTATTTTTAGTAAAAGAGATTGTGTAACATTTAGGAAGGCTAAGATAGAGTTTATTTTTGAGGCAGTATTCATAAAATCTATCAAGGTCCTGTTGTAAATAATGGCAGTCGTTAATATTTTTACAGGAGATATAAATTTTCATATCATCTGCATACATCAAGAAATTTGAATTGATAAAACAATGTTTAATGTCATTAATAAACAATACAAATAGAAAAGGACCCAATACTGAACCCTGAGGAACCCCGGATTTAACAACTATGGAGTCAGATTCATGCCCATTAATGACGATTTTTTGAGTCCTATTGAAGATATATGACGCAAACCATCTGAGTAAATTGCCACGTATACCATTAAAGGCAATTTTTTCCATAAGCAATGTGTGATCCACCTTGTCAAAGGCCTTCTGAAAATCTGTGTAAACAGCGTCAACCTGTACCCGGCGGTCCATATTTTCAAAGAGATAGTTCACAAAGGTCATGAGGTTAGTAGTGGTAGAGCGACGTTTAACAAAACCATGTTGTTCGGGTATGATAAGATGACGGATATGAGGATATAGCGCACTGTGCACTAGTCGTTCAAAAACCTTTGACAAAGTGGAAAGAATAGAAATGGGCCTATAATTCTCCACATTATTTTTATCGCCACTCTTGTACACAGGGGTGATAGAGGCACGCTTCCAAAATGTAGGGAAGACCCCCTCCTTCAAACATTTATTAAAAATAATATGTAAGGCGGCAGACAAGTGGTCAGCTGTACTTATGAAGAAGGAGGGTGGTATGCCATCGGGTCCAGCTCCTTTAGAAGAATCCAGTGACTTTAATGCTGTACATATTGATTCCTTTGGCAAGTAAATGTCAGAGATACATGGCGAATTGTCTTCATAGCAATTGGACGGTTGCCATAGGTCTGGGTCAAAGGTAGAGGGTTCGTATACAGAACAAAAGAAATTTGAAAACAAATTGCATATTTCCTTGGGGTCATCAGAAGAAACATTTTTGTAAAACATATTAGCAGGGTACTTAGCTTTCCCTTTCTTGGAAGAGACATACGACCAAAAATGCTTAATAGATTTGGGAATACTGTCTTCAACTGATGTCATATATCTCTTATAACATTCAGCGGTCTTACTATGAAACAATTTACGATAATTTGAAAAATGCATATAATCAGAGTGATTACCATATTTCTTCCACTTAATCCATGCATGTTCTTTACTTTTAAATATTTTTATTAGAGAAGGTGGAAACCAGATCGGAAATTTTGAGTTTTTAGTATATGTTAATGGAATATGTGATCTGATAACTCTATATATAGTTTCATAAAAAGTATCAACAGCCATCTCGGAAGAATGTTGAGAGAGTGACTTTTCCCAATTTACATTGCTTAAGTCGCGTTTAATGTAATCATAGTTTGCTTTGTAAAAGTTATACCTGCGAACCAGATGGCATTTCATCGGTTTGAAACGTACATCTAGGTGAGTCAATATAGAAAAAGGGGGATGGAGGCTATCGGGATTCACCAAGATGTTGCAAGGCACCGTTTGAGGGTCCGCGTTAGAGATTATCAAGTCTAGCACGCGACCTAAACGATTTTTTGTGTAGTGAAATTGTAAACCATTTATTATATTTATAAAATTAAGCAATATACGTCCCGTAGAGTCCGCGCGACGCGCAGTGGCATGGTTGCCTTGCTGCGCCCAGTCAATCTCAGGCAAGTTATAGTCACCAAAGAAATGATATGAATTGCAATTGGGATTATTAGCTAAGCCTTGCAGCATGTCTAAGTATTGCTCATATAACTCTACACGCGACGCCGGAGGTATATATACGACACCAATAATATGACGTGTGTGCTGCTGCGCGGCAGGCAGCTGTACTAATACTTGTTCAATCTCAGAGTTAAATAATTGAGTTGTCAATATTGTCGCCCGCAATTCACGAAGCACAGCAATTAGAACACCACCTCCATCTTTTTTATTCGTCGCGACACGGTCACGGTCACATCTAAAGACGACATATCGTTCATCAATAAATTCACTATCACAAATGTCAGGAATGAGCCAAGTTTCGGTCAGAACGATAACGTCATAAGAATTACTCAATATGTTCATATAGAGTGTTTGCAACTTTGTACGAGTACCTCTACAATTCTGGTAGTAAAACATTATGTTGTTAGTAGCCATAAATAACAGTAGTATAATAAATTTGTATTATGTAACGCTCACCACCCCGTAGATAATACTTAAACCCGTTGTCTACAGTAATTATATGATAAGTTACAGATAAGCCAGAATTACAAATTAGTTTAAGCCCTCCGCAATGTTTGTACTTCAAGGTACTTTTCAATATTATACTTAACTGTTTAAATGGTATAAAAAAATTCAATCGTATGAAGCATAGAAAGCCTAGAATAAAATGCAAGATTTTTTTAAATATAAGCATTGACAACCAATGGTGTAAGCCAGTGGGCAAGAGATAGGTGTAACATTTGAAACTTACATACATATTATTTAAACTTACAAACCTGTCAAATAAACATATATAAAAGGAAACAGGACAGAGCTTAATATAACTATAAAAATAAATTGTGTGAACATAGGTATAGCTATGAATCTGGGTTTTCAGGACACTTCTTTTTACTGATAACAATCCCCTTAAGATCTTCCTCAGAACGTATAGCAATTGATGATAATCCATCCCGCTCTCGCAACAGTACCGTCCCATTCCTGACCCAAACGTATTTAAAACCGATTTCATTGGCAATCTTCTTAGCTTCTCGAAATAATGCTTTATTGTTTAGGGTTAAATGTTCATTAAAATAAACGTGTACCGAGGCACCAGCGATCCCCAATTGATCAGACTTTAGGCCCTTCTTCTGGCGACAGGCACTAAGAATGTTGTCACGTATAATACGTGTTCTGAATTTTATGACAATATTTTTAGGTTTGCGATCATGATGCTGAGCGTGTGGTACTCTGTGTATCGATATAATGTCATTATGAGACACTGGTAAATTAATAGCGCAGCTTATAGAATCCACGATGGCGAACAAATTTTCATTTCGCTTTTCTGGTAAATTACAGATTTCAATGTTACATGAACGTGCCTGCTGCTCCATTGCCTCAATCTTAGCCTCAAGTTTAGCCACAGCTTGTGCATTCACACTGCCAGTCATGTCATTCAAGCGTTTAACATTCTCCCTATGTGCACCTTCCAGACTTTCCAGACGAGACTTCATCTCCTCATAGCTCAAGTTGAAAAACTGAATTGATTTTTCAATTTCAGAATATGACTTCTGGATATTGAGATTTTGTTGTTTCATTTCAGAAACTTCCATAATTATTTTGTTGAGGACAACATCTTGATCATTTTTCCATGACTGCAACATATTCTTCAAATCTTCGAATTTGTCAGTCTCCGCGCAGTCGTCATCACCTCTGAAGCGCTTCTTGCTCTGCCGTATTGTGACGCTATCCATTTTATTACCGCTATTCAATTCAGGAATAGACGCGTCAGAGGACAGATCAGGCTCTGACTGTGTCTCAAGCAACGCTATGGCAGTTTTTATGGGGGGTGATCGAGTGCGAGGCATTGCTGTTCTGCGCACTTACGACACAACACAAGTAAAATAATAATAATATAATTTAGTGTAGCTCCTTGCAGTCGATAGAGCTTGGTTATTTCGTCTGAGCGGCCAGATGTTCACTTAGCCCAGTGCGCACACGTGCCGACTCCGATGCTCCGGTGTCGCAGGTTCGAGTCCGGCCAAACGCAAAACTTTTTGTGTTTATTTAAATGAGCTTTTCAAATATATTTGAACACTCATTCAATGTAGGAGCTGACAAAAATGCTCTGTCCTGCCTTAACTCCTCCCAGTGGGCGTAGATCACAGGTAACAACACCGCAAGAGCAACAAGGAATTGAAAACGGCAAGAGCAACCAATCACAGCACTACAAAATTACAGATCACAAAAACGTCAATATTCACAGCGCGATGCGACACACGTCTGTCCGCTTCTAGCTAATGAGCTTACCCGGGCGATGAGATTATTGTGATTGTTGCTTATTTGTGTTGTAAAGCTTTTCATATATGTTGTTGTGCCACCCGCCAGTCGTGTAATGGGACCTTGAAAGCAACTACTTTGAGCTATCTTTCAAACCTTCCAACTCCGGATCGTTCCCCATTTATTTTTAGTCAATTCTCTGATTGTGATGTTAAGAAGAGCATAGTGTCAATTACCTCTAACGCAGTTGGCAGTGATTGTGTCAGCCGAAAAATGATACTCCCTGTCCTCGACGAAATCCTGCCTGTCCTTTGCTATATCCTTAACTACTCCATATCCCATGGGGTCTTTCCATCAGCTTGGAAAGAGGCCAAAATCACTCCTTTACCCAAAAAGGTCAATCCTACTTCCTTTTCCGAATACCGTCCTATCTCCATCTTGCCGTTCCTCTCCAAAGTCCTTGAACGCCTTGTCCACAATCAGCTTAGTGCTTTTCTTTGTATGAATAGTCTGCTGAATCCTTTTCAATCCGGTTTTCGTCCTGGTCACAGCACAGCTACTGCCTTAGTGAACGTTACGGATGACATACGGCTAGGCATGGAACGAGGACATCTGACGGTTCTTTGCTTGCTAGATTTTAGTAATGCATTTAATGCTGTCGATTTCGATATCCTGCTTGGCATACTTCGGTCGCTTAACATATCTCCAACGGCGATTGATTGGTTTCGTAGTTACCTGTATGGCCGCCGGCAACGTATATGCATAGAAGAATCTAACTCTTCTTGGTGTTATACAACTGCCGGTGTACCTCAGGGTGGCGTTTTATCTCCTTTACTCTTCGCAATATTTATAAACGCTATCTCCAAAAAGCGTCTCTCCTATCACCTGTATGCAGACGATTTACAAATCTACAAACAAGCTGCCCTTGCAGAGTTAGCTGATGCAATTAATAAAATAAATAAGGATTTGGCAACAATTTGTGAATGGACTGAGGCAAATGGGCTTCAGGTAAATCCGTCGAAGACCCTGGTCATAGTTGTTGGCAGCTCTGGGATGATTCCAAAAGTAAATTGGACACAACTTCCTCTGGTACAATTGGGTTAACTAACCTTGGGGTTTGGATCGACAGATATCTGTCTTGGGGTCCGCAGCTTCAGGAAGTAAGCCGCAAAATGTTTGCATCTGCCAGGTCCCTTAGACGATTGCGGAACTTTCTTCCCACTGCCACTAAAATTGCGCTTGCACAGTCCCTTCTGTTTCCAATCCTTGACTATGCTGATGTCAGTTATCTCGATCTCACCCAGGCACAACTAGATAAACTTGAGCGTCTTCAAAACCTTTGCATAAGATTTATATTTGGCTTGCGCAAATATGATCACATTTCTGAATTTCGAACAAAGCTCAAGTGGCTTCCCATACGTCTTCGCCGGGATTCTCATATTTTATTTCTGCTTTACAGTATTCTATACAATCCTACAACCCCCTCTTATCTCAAAGAACGTTTCAAGTTCCTTCATGACACACATAATAGATACCTGAGGTCATCGGAAAACTTGGGACTAGAGATGCCGATGCATTCCACCAGCTTTTACGACAAATCTTTTACGGTACAAGCGGTGCGATTGTGGAATGCTTTGCCTGTGTCAATAAGGCGTGCTCAATCTCTGCCCATTTTTAAAACTATGGTAAAGAATCACTACCTCTCTCTTTAGTAGTTGTTTTCTTGATTTCTATGTTTTTGTACCATACTTATAACTGTATATATTTTTATATATAGTATATTTATATATATGTATTTATTTTATATATAAATAGTACACCAATAGACTACCTACAGTACTTTCTTTCCTTTCTTTTTTAAAATCCATCCAAAGGTTGTCTTGAAAAGATCGCTTTTAGCGATAAGGCCGCCCATTGTGTCACCCAGTGTATTATTTTTCTTCATCTATACTTTCTGTAACATATTTGGTGTACATAATAAAGAGTATTCTATTCTATTCTATTTATTATCTGATGCTAATTCGAGACGCTGATAGAGATTTTGATCAGCTTTTTCTTTCTCTACTGCCACCGTTCTTCTTGCAGTTTTCTTGGCCTGTTTGTATAGGTTTCTGTCTTCATCCAAGCCCGTCTTTTGCCAGATTTTAAACAAGCGTTTCTTTTCAGCCACGCTGTTTATGGTTGTTCCACCATTTGGTGTCTTTCGCATTGTGGAGGGCTCCTTTGCTGACTCCTAGATCTCCTTTAGCTAGAGCTTTTCAAACGTGGTCCAAATTACTGACGGATCTTTTTCTCGAGGAGGATTGTCTTGCAGGTGATCAACCACCTCTCTTTTCAGGTTCACTTATTTCTCCATATTTAATAAATGCCATTTTATCAGTTTCATGGCAGCAGCAATTACACCTGCTAAAAAAGACTTTTGGTAGCAACCAAAGGTCTTTTTTAGCAGGAGTAATTATTATATTAATTATTTTTATATTCGTTAAATTACGCTAACTAGTATAATTCATTGTGTGGCTGCTGTATGTCGCAGAGGCACAAAACCAACCCGCAGGTTTATTAGTTACGTATCTTGAAAACGAAACTAAAACCTTCTCAAAACAATAGCGATTTTTGCGCAATAATTGCTCTTCAATACAGAAATTTTAGATATTTCGTTCGTTTAAAAAAATACATTTGACAAACAGCGAGCGATTAGCTAACGCTTGTGTAACCTACCAAACCTACACATAGGTAATTCCAACTTTTATGACATAAAGCGCTTGATCACGCGGTGATCGCTGATTGCTGTTTCTTACGTAATAAGCCTGTCGGTTGTACCTTTCCTTCAGTACCAAGGAGCTTAGAGTCATAATGGACATTGAACGAAGACAAAATCGTTGAATAACTTAAAAATGGCCTTGAATCTGGAACCTATTTTTTCTTCGTGCAATCTCTATTGTGGTTCTAATACTACTTATACACAGTCGGATAACCGCCCGACCAAGGTGGACTTGGTCGGGGCACCAACCAAAGAAGGTCGTGAAGACGGTGGTTGGCCAACCAAATTGAGTTGACCGTGAGACAACCTTGGTTGGGACGCTTGCGACCAATTTGTTAATCCTAGAAAACGAATAAATAAATGAACATTTTATTATAAGATACTTAATTTCATTTCATCATTATCATCATTTCAGCCGAAAGACGTCCACAGCTGGACATAAGCCTCCCCTAGCGTCGCCACTCTGATCGGTCCTGTGCATTTCGCATCCACTACTACTAAGGGCCTACATACCCTTTAGTGCCGTAAAACGGTAACTTTCTAAAGCATACCCCTTAGTAACGGCTAGGTTAAAAGGTATAAAAAAATATACATTTATTATTGATTCATGTACATAATTTAATTTCACAAACTAATAGTTTTGCTCTAAAAAAATAATTCGCAACTTTTGGATACTCCTCCAAAACGACTTCGATTATTAAAAATATTTTTACACAGTAAAAGGCTATAATTTCTTTATAACTGAAACAGCATATGTTATGTAAATCAAATAATATTTTGTAAACAAAACTGTTCAAAAGGAGGTTCAATATTGATATTTTGGCATTGAGTGGGCGCACGGCCAGTACTGCGTTAACATTGGGGCGTATATATTGCCTTAATATTTTGTCACGTAGAAATACAAAAAATCTGAGATTAATTGAATTTGCGCCGGGCCCGGATATTTTTTCCATACTTCACGAGCATTTTCCTTTTTTATTAAATAAAGGGATTTCATCATCAGGGCTTCGAGTGCTTTGTGATTATGTAAATTACCTACCAATTCGTTTTCAATACTATGCCTTACTAATAGGGCTCTTGCACATACCAAAATCCCTTATTTATTAGCTCTGTCTAGGTATCCTAAAATACCAAAAAGCAATCCAACTGTAAGTCTACAAGGCTAGACAGAGAATAAATGTGGCTTTAGTGCGCTTCGAAAGTTTCTGTCTTTACTCGAGGTCACGGTCGGTTATCAGAAATAAGTAAAAGAGGGTTCAATAGTAAAGCTAAGGTTAAGCTCCACTTGAATTTACATGCATCTTTATTAGTGTTCATAGAGTTTGGAACAATATAAGAACATGGTATCGAAATACAGCAGGTTTGTTCTTCTCGGCATATGCATAACGTTTTACAAATTAAGATAATGTTGTTTTTAGGGATCCGTTCGCCAAAAGGAAAAAAAATAAAAAAGGGCGTGTCTTTTTTGCCTTGTCAAAAAAAATTATTTAAAAAAATGTTTTTTTTTAAACAAGCTATTCGACTGAAAACCAATCTTTTTATTGCAGTCGAGGGACGGTTCCTCG
Source organism: Orthosia cruda (assembly GCA_964057195.1). Classification (NCBI taxonomy): domain Eukaryota; kingdom Metazoa; phylum Arthropoda; class Insecta; order Lepidoptera; family Noctuidae; genus Orthosia; species Orthosia cruda. The sequence goes on along the minus strand of OZ059830.1, from coordinate 44,445,888 downwards.
GAACAGTTCTTAACAGATCCCCCGACTTCGCTGAAAATATTACTTTTCATACGTTTAGTTTGTTTTAAAATATTTGGTTCATTTTTAAATTATTTTTTTGACTAGAAAGGCGTGTTTTTAATTTTTGTTTTTTTTTCATACCTTTTAGTGAAAAAACGATAATTTGTAAACGCAAACATCTTTTTTATAAGTTTTCTATGGGATAGTATATACAATTTATTTAATTTATTTTGTTATGTTGTTAGTGATCGAATGCATATTTAATACACCTGTTAAATATTTTTGTTATGTACTAAGCAAGCTCTAGACAATATTGCCATATTTTTCATGAACCATGTGTCCCACATTATATATTTTTATTTTCACCAGCATATGTTCCTTGGGATAACGCAATGCTTTTAACGACACTACATCGGTTAAGTCGTTTTGAAGTTATGGTGGAATAAAGAAATTCACAAACATACATAAACCCTGAAAAGAAAACACTCCTTTTTTGGGCAGTCGTATAAAAAAGGAACCCTTAACCTTTTTCTCTGGGACGCCTGGAGGTATCAAGTTGAAATTTATATATCGCCCACTTGCGACGACAGTGCGACATCTCAAAAACCGTAATTTTTCAGAAAACGACTTTCAAACTTTTAAATGAGCATAGCTCTTAAATTATTGTCAAGATAGCTTTATAATGTATATACTTTATATTATATAACAGTTAGGTACTTACATTATCAATACGCAATAACAAACATCGGAACATTAGTGAGATTAATCAGGCATATAAAATCAGTCTTCTAACTGTTACATTTTTTAATTCAAAAGAACTACAATTTTTCGAAAAGTGCCCTGTAACAGTCAGGAATATGTTTACCATTTAGTAGTGAAAGAAGATCCTCTTTTTTCTTTTCGACCAACCCCGGTTTTCTATTGAAAGCGTTCTTTAGTTAGATTTCATAAACAGGCTTCTTTTTTATTACCTCAGCTCTCTTCATTTCATCCGCGTAAGACGTACGATAGCAGATTGCATGGGGATCATCTTTTAGCATACAAATCCTCTTTATTTCCGAAGTTTAAATGACCTTTTGATCTTCATGCTTGTGAATTGCAAAATTCATTTGATCATACATAATTTATTTAGATGTATTGAATCTGACTTTTTTCTTTCAGCTTTGGTTGTCCCAATAAATCCTTCAGGGGTAAAAATAGGTCCACTTCTCAACTGCCTTTTTAGCTGGCGTTCAATTTGGGAGTGGGCCGAGTTTCCCTCATTTTGTGTGTGCTCCTTAATGAGATTTTTTGTTTAATGGAGTTTATGTTTGGAACGTTCTGCGCAGCATTGAGATTCATAGCCAACCTGAATTTATTCTTCTGCTGGCCAGCACAGTTGTCGGAGTAAAAAAACAACGTCCATTGAATTTTGTCCTTCAGAAATTGTGAAGTATTGGAAAACGTATGTGGCATTCTCATTACACGTAACTTTCAACGGAATTTGTTTTGAAATCATAAATTGTCAGGTTCAATACGTTCAGTTTTGATTTATAATAAAAAACGGACTCGTCTCCTTTCGGGCACTGAAACACAGCTTGAAGTTCGAAAACGGCCACAAAAATGTCCTTGTCTTTTTAATCTTTGTCCTTCTCAATTCGCGATATTCGTTTTTCTTATCCTTCTTGATTTGTTGTTTGCTGACTAATCGCAGCTATCGGATTCGGAACATTGTCTGTTTTTTGACGTTCGAAAGTGCCGCTTTTTGACGTTCGAAAGTGCCGCTTAATGGCCTAATTGAATAAAGAAATTTTGATTTTGATTTTGTCACTCACATCATTGAATGAAAATATATGTCGCCATTTTTCTTGATTCTCTTTATAGTCGGGATCTTTTACAGAGTCATCGCTGTCCTCAGAGAAAGATGAAGAACTTGAAGAGTTGCTACACAAGGTACTTGAAGAAGATGAACTCATCGATACACTGTGATGACGTTGAGTTGGTGGTACTTGAAGAAGATAAACTCGTTGATGAACTGCGATGGAGATGAGTTTCTGTCTTTTGTTGTTAATCTGCTGTTTCATCGTCGTTAAAAGTTTGTGAACCCGGGTTGTTACGGGCAACTAGATTGCTATTGGGCAAATCCTCGTCCATTTTTGCTTGTGCTAATTGCAATATTAGTTTAGACCTTGTATCCATCTGTAAATATAACTGGCGTTATATATTGCTGTTTAGTGTATACAACGTGACAAGTGGACATACCATTCAATTTTATCAATATGTATTCTGCAACAATAGAACATCAACAAATGACCCACAACATATTTCCAATATAAGATAAACGATACATGTTCTATATACATCTACAACGTTACAAATCGAAATGACGCGGTGATACTGTGAATTTCTTGCAAGAAAAACGTGACATCAAAAACATATCTCATTCCCTTCGCTTGATGTTTTACAAGAACACTGTGAGAAGTCGACGTGCCACGTTGTCGAATAAAAGAAAATTATTACAAGAGACTCACCTTTATCTCCTAAATCGAGGTATCCTCGTGATGTCTCAATTTTCATGAAAACCGAGAGCACTACACACCTCGAAGCCCAGTTGACAACTGAATTGTCACTGTTTCGAAGCCAACTAGATCACCAAACGAGACAGCGCTACACTGTGATATTTTGTTTCTTTCTCTCATTTTCTTTGTTGTTATTGTAGAAAAAAATATCCCGTTTTTGTAGTTAATAGAACGCGAGATCGCGATTCAGAATATCAGTAAAATGAAATATCGTGTAATCCGAGATGTCACACTGTCGTCGCAAGTGGACGATGTACACAGGTATGCAATCCCTCGAAATTAAATCAATCTTCTAAATCAACGCGATCAAAATATATCGCTGTTAACATCGATTATTTTACGAAATGTAAGGGAATCAAAACCTAACTTCACTTTGACCAATTTCATTCTATCATGAAATTTGGCAAGCAGCAAAACGAAGAAGAATGCTGTAGAATTTATTACAGCACGGGCTAATAAAAAAAGCTGAAATCTGTAAATTTTTACCTACATAAAAAAAATATTATTTTTTGCAGTTGGTAAACTGACCTCGACCTATATTTATTGTATGGGGACAATAGTTTTCGAACGGCAAACTTAAATTTGTCCCTTTGTTTGAGCAATGTCCGGTGCTTTCATTGTTTATGAACGTCAGTAAAAACACCTAATTATCAATTATTTAGGTGAATGTAGCTGTTCATACGGAACCCTCGGTGCGCGAGTCCTACTCGCATTTGGCCGGTTTTTTTTTAAGTTTTCCTCTAGTTTCCTCTCGCGGCTTAGAATTTTTTTTTTTCCACAACCAATAACTCAGCAGTATTGTAGCTTTCAATCTAAGAAAGAATTTTCGTATACCTACTTCCAGAAATTACCTATGTCAAACATTTTTAGCTCTCTTTATGGTAAATTGTAAATTAGGTATAAGAAAACGGTTCATGAAGGACATTAACGAATTAAGTCCGCCATTGTGACTTTGTAGATGAAGAATAAATAAATGATTATATTTCTGAAATGCCTAAAACATAGTTTCCTTAGAAATTACCTAAACTTACTGTACTACAAAACTATTGTGTTTATTATTTGCCATTCGGGAAATTAGGTGGATGCCCGAAAAATAACACCACACAATTTTCCTAATCCTTCAACCCTACCAACTTCAATACATGGAATTAGAATCCATCACCATTAAAATTTACATCATTAACTAATGTGCACCAGTTTGAAAAGCGACACAATAAACCCCTTTGTCGACACGCCCTTTTAAAGGTCGCGATCGCTGACGCACGAAAATATAGACCCGTACAAAATAGAGGTGATCATTAAAGGGTTAAAAAGAGGCGATTACAACGTTATCGTGGGTGTGGGATGATAATGATTGGGGTTCTTGACGACAGTAACAAATAATTAGGTAGGTAACTATTGTATCGTGGCATCCTTTACAAAAAAATATCAACATCATCAGCCTTTTAATGTGCCCACTGCTGGGACTCAGGCCTCCACTATGTGAGAGAGGGAATGGACCTTAATCCACCACGCAGGCCCAGTGCGGGTTGGTGGATGTCACATGTCTTCGAATTTTTGGTTCTAGGATATGCCGGTTCCCTCACGATGTTTTCCTTCACCATTTTGAGAGCAGTGGTGATTAAATAATTTTCACCTGCCTAGGTTCGAACCCACGACCTAAAACTTGTAAGTCGCGGCCGTTACCACTGGTCCACCACTGCTCTTTGAACAAACAAATAGGGTTGTTCGTAACGAAATGATTCGTTCCCCTTTTGATATTTTGTTGCAACACTGAGTCAACTCGCTGTCATCGATATCAAAAGTTGTTGGTTGAGTTTGACAGTTGACAATAGACTAAAAAATTTGAGATTTTGAGAAAAAAATGATATTCTAATTGTTAAATAATCAACCCATCGGTATTGAAAATTACGGTCGTCATCCGCGAGTGGAATGGTGCTCCGCCCGTGCAGGTGTATTTGTGTATATTTCACGCGCAGCAAAGTGCTTTTCCCGGGAGCGTGTCTTGATGTCTGCACAGAAAACCACCAGACCACGCCCCTGATTCCCTTTATTATATATATTTCCCTTATAACCCTCGACCAGGCACGGGATTGAGCGAGCACAGAAGACCACCACGAGGACAAACGTAAGTTTTGCACATTGTATCACTTTCCACCTGTCTGACAGGAATAGGTATCTCAAAGTTCAGACTCCTAGCTACCGCTGCTGCACAATCGCAGTTTCGCGGGTATAGACCTGGTAGGATCCAAGAGTCGCAATATTCGGCCCAGTGTTCGGCTTTTGGCTTTGTGATCCGCAGGCCTGTATTCAACAAAGGTTCCTTTTTTTTAGGGTCTTCAAGTCTGCAGCATCAATTCTAGTAGAAAAAGTCAATCATTTCAAGTAAAAAAAAGTAGATTTCTGAAAGCGGCAATTTGCGTCTTATTTTTTGCCCACTCTCTAAACTCTATATTTAATAGTAGAATATATGTTTACTTCTTTTTAGGGTTCTGTACCCAAAGGGTAAAAACGGGACTCTATTACTAAGACTCCACGGTCAGTCTGTCTGTCTGTCACCAGGCTGTATCTCATGAACCGTGCTAGCTAGGCAGTTGAAATTTTCACAGATGTGTATTTCTTTTGCCGCTATAACAAACAATGCAAAAAAACAGAATAAAATAAATATTTAAGGGGCTGAATACTCAAAATGGGCTTTCTTTTAAACATTTTTTAGCCAAATCTATTGAAGATGTGGCAGCGGAAAAAAGATATGTTAATCTTGATCATATTTCCGAAAACTTTGTTGTGGCCGAAACACGTTTACGCACAAAAACCTCGATACAATTGAATGGCAAAGTAACCTCTTACCGTGATCTTCAAAAGATTTTTCCGGTAATACTGACCAGCGTACATTTGTACAATTAACACCAATAACGTATCATAAAAGGACGCAAAACTTCATTGTCTTATATATTGAAGTTTCATTCATTATTTTTAAGTAATTCATATTATTATGTTTTGTAAAAAAGTCTATAAAAATTCCATCGTGCTTCTCTTTCCATCCAGTGCAATTCGACAGTGACCGCTTTGCGGCGTTGCTAGGTGGACGTATGTCGCTTTTTTCCGCAAAAAGCAAAAATAATATTCAATTTATTTCTCGTCAATTCAATCTGTCAAAAAAATATCAGGTATAATGCAGCCAGATCATGTAGCCTGGTGGCTTTAATTGGAACTAACGAAATCACAAGTAATATTGTCAAAGTCTGTATTATTTTTATTTTTGGCACTACCGCTGTCACTGGCATCTATATTTTTGTTGTATTATAAACGACTCACGTCGTTTAGTTTACTTACTAAGTCCATAACTAAAAAGTATTTGAACCTCTTTGAAAATACAACAAATGATATCTCAATTTGAATTAAACAATATTTAAAATATAGGTAAGGTCGAATACTATTTTAACCTTCTTCGTTCATGTGAAAACAATAGAAGCAAAAAACACAGAACATGGAATGGTCGTACCAACCACGCTGGCAGTGTCTCGAAATGACAGAACTAATAAAATTCTTCGTATCCATTTATATCAATCTTTGTTTCTTTCTAACATACGGCACCTAGAACTGACCAAAAAATTTCAAATTCGTGAGAAATGATAATCTATTTCTCACGAATTTGACATTTTTCGTCGTTTCAACCAAAAATCGTCCACATGTGGACATAAAGCACACCAAGAATCATCACATTGATCAGTCCTGTATTTCTCGCAATTAACTATCCCAATTGCAATAACGGGCTACAATAATAGTTTAATTGATCTTATCATTTTGCCAAATCGGCACTGACAATTCTTATTTATTAACAAAAAATCCGCCGATCACCCTGGAGAGTAAACTCAAAGACTTACACTTGGGGATTGCCAGAGATTTAAGCAGCATTCTGGATGTAAAAAGAACAGACCGAATACGGAACACGCTGTGTTCCCAAACGGGCATAATAGACGTGGGTAAAAAGGCTGTTCGGCTCAAATGGGCCAATGCCATTACGGCTCACGTTAGTAGCATGCAAATTGAGCGCTGGGCAAGCCTCCACAATCTTGAAGATGGAACGCACCGTTGAGGCCGGTCCAGAAATAGGTGCCGAGATGATTTGGACGCGTACCGTGAGGGCTGGTTCTAGACGGTGCGGGAAAAGAATGTCTGGAATGACTTAGGTGTACTCTTATGAATTTAATTGGGGATGGATGAAGAGGGAGGGGACGGCCAAAGAAAAGATAGATGGACTGTGTGAGGAGTGATATTAAAGAAAAGGGAGTCAATTATAGCGTGGTGCGGGACAGAACGATATGGAAGAAGAAAACGTGTTGCGCCGACCCCAAGTAACATGGGACAAGGGCAGGTTGATGCAGATGATGATGATGATTTCAGACTTTTACCGGTAAGACTTGGTAAATCTGTTTTACCGATAAATAATAAGTTTGATTATAGTTTTTTTTTTAAACTGAAACAACAGTTCGGATTATACAGTAACATATACGTGGTTGTGAGACATACACTGTTTTTAGTATTTATGTTTTCCTTTTTAAGGTTCCCTAGCCAAAAGGCAAAAAACGGAACCCTTATGGATTCTTCATGTCTGTCTGTCTGTCTGTCCATCCGTATGTCACAGCCACTTTTTTCCGAAACTATAAGAACTATGCTGTTGAAACTTGGTAAGTAGGTGTAATAATAATAATTCTGTGAACCGCATTAAGATTTTCAAACAAAAATAGAAAAAAACTGAAACTCATTTTTTTTTCATCCTACCTGTACATGTGGGGTATCTATGGATAGGTCTTCAAAAAAGATTGGAGATTTCTAACATTTTTTTTTCTAAACTGAATAGTTTGCGTGAGAGACACTTCCAAAGTGGTAAAATGTGTACCCCCCCTGAAACTTCTAAAATAAGATAATGATAAAACTAAAAAAAATATATGATGTACATTACCATGTAAACTTCCACCGAAAATTGGTTTGAACGAGATCAAGTAAGCAGTTTTTTTTAAATACGTCATCATAGTCATAAATCGTAAACCACAATTTAACAAGTACGGAACCCTTCGTGCGCGAGTCCGACTCGCACTTAGCCGGTTTTTTTATGGCATTCGTTGTGCCTGGCGCATATAAACATTTTCTTTCTTTCTATATTATCTTTAAACACCTACACTGTACCAATACTTATAGCAAATAAATGATTGATTGATTGATTGATATATAACAAACAATAGCAACAAATAGATTCAGCCGTTCTCTAGTAAGACGCTTACAATCACATACAGCATTTTTAGGGTTCCGTCTATCTCCCTGTCTGTCTGTCCGTCTGTCACGAGGCTGTATCTCATGAACCGTGATAGCAAGGCAATTTTTTTTTTTACAGATGGTGTATTTCTGTTGCCGCTATAACAACAAATACTAAAAACAGAACAAAATCAATATTTAAGTGGGGCTCCCATACAACATACGTGTTCTTTTCCGTTTTTTTGCGATAATGGTGCGGAACCTTTGTGCGCGAGTGCAACTCGCACTTGGCCGGTTTTTTTTATTTATATAGATAGATAAAGTTTACATGACCGTGTTTTTTGCGCCCTGTCTATTTGTTTTTTAACTCTAATATACAGAAAAGCGGCACCACGTGACCTCACCACAGAGGGCTGATGTATATCAAAACCCAGTACGTGCTTTGTAATTATTATATTCCAGGAGAGCGGAAAGTCATCTTGTATTAGTAACTAAATGATATATTAAGATTTCAAGAGAATACTAAACAAGGAATATGAACCTACTAATTGTACAAATGATATTAATAGCGTCATACATTTTATTGCATATTTTAAACATGCCTAAAAAAGACAATTCCAAACTAATTTTGGATATTTGCTAATTTAAGGTGTCTTAACAATTTAATGTGACTTTCCTATTGTAAATAATGATAAAATTGATTACTGAAAGCACCAAATCTCAATTCAAATTTAAAGTTTCCAGTTTAATATTGCACAGTCCATTTCAGTATAGTAAAAATCATTAAAATAATATAAATAAAATTATCTAGCTATTAAACCAATATAAAAAAATGTAACGTACTGTGTTCTGTGTACATAATTATAATATTTATTCAATTTGCACGGCAAAGACTCGTATGACACTAGCCAGATTACCTATTTTAGTGATCTTTATTTTCGTAGCAATAAGGTTGCATTCATAGGCAAAATAATAGTGAACGATCTGATGTCAGATGCTAGCCAGTTTGAAATAAGAACTTGCGCGGTTATATTTTTGTAAAAAAACCATCGGAAGAGTCCGTTTATGATATGGGCCTCTGTGGTCGGCCTTGTGTATTTAATTTTCAAATACTTTTCGCTCCAATTTAAGTTTCCCCTAAACTATCGATGACAGTGGGCGTGGCTTAGAACCTCAGATGTCGATTGTCAACTGTTTGTCCTCAGCCCCTTAAGTGGTGCTCCCATACAACAAACTTGATATTTTTGCCGTTTTTGCAATAATGGTATGGAACCCTTCGTGCGCAAGTCCGATTCACACTTGGCCGGTTTTTTCAAATACGTAAACTCACGCGTATTTGCCCAGATAGACAATTACAGAATGCCACCTTCTTAGATCCTTACATAATTCTTCTGCTTCGTTTATGAATTTCTGGAAAGTTTCACTATCCCAGAATATGCAATTTTATATGCCGGCAAAATAAACAGATAATAGTTTATCTTTATTGTTTCACCTGGCTCCAACATTCCGGGATGTCACCGTGCCAATAAAGGACCATCTTCAGCTTCTTGGCGTTACGTTGACATCGACTCTCAATTTTGGACCATACATTGAGGCCACTCAGCTGGCTGCCAAAAAGTTGGGAATCCTTACAAAGGTGAGAGGGTACTTCTCGCCGGAACAGCTGCTCAACTTGTATCAAGCGCAAGTTCGATCATGCATAGAGTATGGTTCTCATCTCTGGGACGGATCTGCCAAATACCAGCTTGATGCACTAGAGTCTATTGAAAAGCGGGCCAAGAGGCTCATCGGCGATGAGGCACTGGACAAATCAAGGCTCCAGAGCCTTGAACATCGCCGCAGAGTTGCCCGCTTGTCGGTCTTTTATCGGTTACATTTCGGGGAGTGTGCGATGGAATTGCACGAAATAATTCCACCTAGCCCGTTTCCATCATCGGACTACAAGATGTACGGAGATGCGCCATCGGTTTATCTTGGACATCCCATCCATACGCACAAAACGTTTTAGGAAGACTTTTATTATGCGTACAGCTAAGGAGTGGAATTCCCTGCCGGAGTCTGTGTTTCCCGATAGCTACAATTTAGGGGTCTTTAAGTTAAGAGTAAATAGGTTATTTTAGGCAAGCGTGTTTCACCGTCGACCACATCTTCGCTTACCATCAGGTGAGATAGTGGACAAGCGCGAGCCAAAAGAAAAAAAAACAAAAATAGTGACACAACTTATTTATTTTATGTGGTTGAGGTCGCCTGGTTGAAGGCTCGGGATAAATCTACTGACATTTGATTTTTTGTGATTTGGTTAAAATTTATTTGAATTCGAAGACACAATCTTTAAGATGCACCACGTAGTGCCAGTCACAAGGAAAATTCAATTTCACTATCTTGAGCAAGTTTGCACTTGTTCTCAGCATACTTGCGAGTCAATAACTTTAACAAGTTTGGTGTTCATCGACCGGGTGTTCTTGATAACTTGAAAGTCAAAGAACAGTGGAAAGTATCAGCTGATTATTTGTTCGGAGTATTGTTAAAGTAAATAGAGATGTACTTCTTCTTTGTTGTCGTGTCTCCAAATTAAGGCGTATATATATTTTCCAATATTAACGCAGTACTGGCCGTGCGCCTGCTCGGAACCCGAATATCAATATTGAACCTCCTTTTGGACAGTTTTGTTTGCAAAATATTCTTTGATTTACATAATATGTTATTTCAGATATGAAGAAATTGTAGCCATAATTTTTCTGTGTATAAATATTTTCAAACATCCAAGTCGTTTTGGAGGCGTATCCAAAAGTAGCAATAAAATATCGTGTTGTTCATTATTTTTTTAAATCAAAGCTATTAGTTTCACGAAAAAAAACATGTTTCACAAATAATGTACATAATTCAATAATAAATATTTTTTTTTTAACCTTTTAACCTAGCCATTACTAAGAAGTATTCTATAGAAAGTACGCGTTTTACGGCACTGAAGCGGTGGAAAGCCCTTAAGCGATCATCTCTAGTGTAAACTAGGGCATGTAATATCGGAAGTTTTTCAATTCTGATATTGATTTCCGATATTAGATCTCAATATCGGAATTCCGATATTAATATCGGAATTGAGCACTTTTTTTGTTAATTGCAAAAATTCAGTGTGAGGTTGTATTGAGTACAATAAAAAATCCAGCCAAATCCAGTCAAGTCTTAGTAATAGGGTCCCGTTTTTACCCTTTGGGTACGGAATCCTAAAAACCCGTTTATGCCGTGACATAATAGGATTTTCTATTGTGTCTGTCTCTCTCTAATCACCAGTGACTGCGTAATAGGGCGCGTATTTACCTAAATTTCACATTTGTTCCCAAGAACGAATATAAGTGATGTATTTCTTAAAAAGGATAATGCATAAAAATACAGAAAATAAATGTTTATCAATCAATCTAAAAGTAGTGCCAATAATTATCGGTCGTAGTATAAGTATCAGTCAATGTGGCGAAGCCTCCTGGTGGGGGGCTTTATTCAGCAGTGGACGTCTTTTTGGCTGAAATGTTGATGATGATGAGAGACAATAAATAAAAGAAAAAAAAAAAAAAATATATTAATATATGTGTATGTTTATTTTAACTATTCTTCAATTTTACTTTAATAATAATTTCTATTTTTTATGCACCTGCCATGTTATCTCTCCACCACTCTTGGTTGACTGGTAGAGAATGCCTCAGGCATTAAGTCCGCCTATGTATCTGTATGTTGCATGAAGTTTTAATAAATAAATAAATAAACAATGTAGTCAATCTGGTGTCCTGAAATACAGGTAACGGCTGAGTTCAGGCACCAGTCTCCCGCAAATAACTTTGTGGCATATCGTTATTATAATTTTCCGTTTTTGTGTTTTTTGTTGACAAGTGTTATTTGTAAAGATTTTTTATTTGGATTTTTGAAGAAGTGATAGTTGATTTATCCAACATATTAGTGATCGGATCGACTAATTTGTCGTATTCAATTTAAGCGGAAGACTGAAAAATATTAAGCTTTAATACTCGTTCAGAAACAGGCCTCTCAAAAGTATACGAAACTATCTTAGCATCATAATCGTCATCGTTCATTCAGCCGAATAACGTCCATTGCTGAAGCATTATTCAATGAAAATATCATTGTTACAACGGGCTCTACGAAACTCTATATTTACTTGTACTCTTAAATGTAGAATTTTTAGCAATCTCGAGGGCACATATTATTTTTTCATGAAGTTCACTTCTAGTTAAGTAAATAAGCGCCCGGTTAGTAAACAGATTATCCAACCACCGCTAATCAACATTGTCAATGGGCTTAACCGCGCTTTCTCTCTCGACGGTTCACAAGGAGCTAAAATAATGTTTTTTTCTGATTCCGAGATTCCAATATTGGATCACTCAGTATCGGAATTGAAATATCGGTAACTTCCTTCCGAATTTCCGATATAACGAGATTCCGACATTCCGATATTCATGCCCTAGTGTAAACCGCTCGGTACATGCTTTCTCCAGGAGCCTTGCACCGGTGCACTAATCACCTGGCCGGCACTATGCTTGTTTTCCTTCCACCCGGCCCAGTGTCATGACATGAGTCCTTCAGATAACACTACAGCTAAGTAAGATGAACCTCATTGGGTCATCGTTTATAACCGAAATAGCTGAACAGGTAAAGATGTAGCACGTATTTTTATACAGTTTTGCCCCATACTAGGACTTTCTTACCTTGCAACCATTATTTTAAATTCACATACACACCCAGATCCGGCAAAACTATCTGTAGGCCATTCAAATATTTGTAAACCCACCACACGCAGCGCAGCAGCCAACCACTATAGTGATTGTGCAGAAGTAAAATCCGTATTGAGTCATCATCAGGAGGGTCGGTTTACTGTGTAATCGAATGCAGCAGAACACCAGATCTTAACAGCTTACATAGAGCTACTGAATATCAAACCTCCAATTCTACAATCCATTAATTACTAACCACAACTCTTAGTAAAAGTATAATGTAAATTGTTACCATTATAATTTTCAAAACTGCGTTCGATAGCAATTGTTTTATACTTTAAGAGTAGTGACTCAATAAAACAATAGAATACCAAATCCACATGGGTGTACTATGCCAAATCGAATGCCAAATAATCGAATATCAATTGATCGAACACTTTAAATCGAATGCCTAAATACTCGAACGTTCATAATATCGAATAGTTAATATATCAAACATGGAACAATGCCAGTAGAGCTTGATATTAATATTATAGTTCATTGCCATTACTTAGGCATCCAAACTAAGACCGACTTGCTTTTTTAAGACAATTCAAACTTATAATATGACCCTACAGACATTTACACAAAAATCACTTGTAATGCACTACATAGAGTCTGTTTTTTATATCTGAGACAAAATTGACACATGCAATTGTCAAATTACTTATTTTAGTGCTTAATAGGCAAAAAGAAAAATAAAAGATTGTATTCAGTATATTGATATTTCGATAGAATGAATATGCGATGCGTTGAACGCTCGATCAAACAAACATTCGATATTTTGAACACTCGTTGTATTGAGTGTACGATATATTGAATGTTCGTTTTATTATACATTCGATATTATGAACGTTCGAGTATTTAGTCATTCGATTTAAAGTGTTCGATTAATTGATATTCGATTATTTGGCATTCGATTTGGCATAGTACACCCAATCCACATGTATTCACTTTAATTAGTTGACAAGTCTACACACAGGAATGATCACGTACGAGTGGCCTCGTCTCTTGTGCTCCTTACATTATGAAGTATCATCTTACATACTAGATAGGTACCTACGTACATACTGTCGCTATGGCGTCCTTACACCAACATGGGAAAAAATGTATATAGAGGTACAACATTTACCAAAGGTAAACATATCCATGCCAGCTTTTTTCGGTTAACAACTGACGTGTCAACCCTATTTGTGATATTGATTGATACAGTAATAATGACAATATCAAGGACGAGCTGACAGCACAGCGTGATCACGTGTGGCGGAATCAGAATATAAATAGCTTGTTATATTTTTTTAATGAATTCGATACCTTTTTTGTTACCGTGGGGAAACTTTCAACAGGCACCTGGACTATTTGGAAAAATACCAGGCAGTGTGAATGTTTTACCTCAATAAAACCACCTCGTAATCATCATCAGTACATCGAAAAGAACCTCTTAAAAGACCAGCCCGGTTCCCCCTTCTGTGCTGTGGTCCCTCTGTGTGTGTGTACTCTGTGTGTTTGATATCTGTTGGACTGGTGATGATGTCGGATATAACGAAATATCTTATTCTTATATCTCACACTTATGTCTTTGTAAAGTTTTCTTCTTATACTTCTCCATTCTTCGTGTCGCTGGCACGATAGTAATTTAGATTTTTTGCCCAAAAACCTGGTCACTTCCACGGCATCATTTCTCACCTCACCTACTGAGGACAAACAAGAGAACCATATTTGCTTTAGTATGCTGGCAATTTCATGCCTCTAAAACCATACCGAAAGTGCTGGATCAAAGTTGCGGAAAAAAACCATTTCTGGAATAATTTGGGGGCGACCATTGCCTCGCCTATAGGGCATTATTGAATAATAAAAAAGTAACAATTTCTTTTGGATAGTCTCTTTTTACTGAGCCTTAGTAAGATAAAAATATGGGCCGTAACATACATAACCGATGAAATTTTAGAAGTGGCATAGGAATATATACACATTATTTATTTAAAGCTTTAAAGCGTTTCCATAAATTTGTACACCCCTCCAACAGCGAGAACCAAAATTCTAATATCCAACACCAAAATTTATAGCCTCTTCCACCGCAAAACGATGTTTAGAAGCCAACTCAAGCTTCCTGATCCCGGCAGCTTCCTGCCATAAAGATATGCACCGTTCGGCTAGAGCACATTGTCGGACGCAAAGGCAGGTATATAGCCTCCAAATCGAATTGATATGCGGGAAGCAATCTTAATTAGGCAAGCAAATTGAAACATGGCTGTAATACTGGCGATAATGGCCCAACACTGTAAGTGTACATGTCATGTTGTGTTTGGCAGTTTTCTTTTATTTGGATAACAAAGCAAGTAGTGTAGTGCGTGCAGTTTTTGATAGTGGGTTTTGAACGGAAACTTTAAAAAAAAGTTGAGAATCGCGATTTAGGACCGAAAACTGGCCCAAATTAACCTACTAACTACTACTAACCAAACCTAACTAGACACATAACTATGTGGTGTTTTGTTTTCATTAATAGGGACTGCTTCGTCTTTGAACATTCTCTAAAGTGTACACTTATATAGATACATTTATTAATTAATCATGTTTTTAAAGCAATAATAAACATTATTTCATGTATATTTTTAATTTATTTCTGATTTTCTTACTTACTTACTCTGTGTATCATCACGAAACCTCGTGTGTTACTGTGGTCTTATTTGTATTTGACACTTCTCTTTTGTGACATAAATACTGATGTGATATGAGATTTGGTCATTTGCATGCGTTTGTTTGTTTTGAGTTCTGAGGGTGCTGGATATATTATTGGTCTACGGCTGTTATTTACGTCAAATATTGTAGAAACAGTTTCAAAAATTTCAAATAAATCTTCGTTGCTTGAGAGATTACCTATGTATGTTTATAGAACTAATTTCGAGCACCTAAATTTAGGGGATCTTTTAGTGTTAAACTAATCCTTTACTGTTGGTGAAACAGAAACCACATTCTGACAGCCCCCTAACCACTCTTAGGGGACCCCTTAAACTAAGGGGATGTCGGTGAAAACGATCATAAGTGCGGCAAAGAAGTCCATCTACCCTATCCAAGATGAGAATAGCCATCTCGAAGTAGCCAATATCTAGGTAAGTAGTATGATGCTTCGTACAGAGGATTCTTCGAATAAAGTGTTTACGTAACTCTCTTGATATTGAATTTGTTTTTTGAAAGCAAATGGAACCGATATTTTGTATTGTAGGCTACCTTCAATACTAACTTAGTATTTTCTTTGTTAGATAGAACTATTCGGTATTCTCTTATTCTTATTCTTTATTGTACACAAAACATAGAAACATACAAATACAATAGGACTGTTTATGTACAAAGGCGAGCTTAACCCATAGTTGGGTTCTCTAACAGCAAACCTCAGTTGCGTAGAGAAATATGCAAATGAGGATAGTACATCCATGTGCACAACAAAAGCTTATTAAAAACTCGTAACAATTTTAAATACTTACTCACTAAATAAACTAAACAAATACGTGTGCAACACACAATACATAAACATAATATATACCTATTTATTACAAAACTAAAATATTACAATTGTAAATATATAAATTAATGAGTCATGTTGATAGGAAATATTCCTTAATTCTTCTCTTGAAAACCTCCAATGAAGGGCTATCCCGTATAGAGTGTGGCAGAGTATTCCAGAGGCGCACAGCGCGAACAGTAAAAGATCCACCGTAACGACTTGAAGAGTGGGAAGGAAAACGAAGGAGAAGAGATGATGACAGACGACAGGGTTTTCCTCTCGGAACAAGATACTCAAAGCGTTCTCGAAGATACAAAGGAGAATTAGGATTATGAAGTACAGAAAAGAGTAATGAAAGAGTGTGAGCATCTCGGCGCTGTCGAATAGGCAGCCATTTCAACCGCCTCCGAAATTCCGACACATGGTCGTATTTTCGAAGGCCAAATATGAAACGGATGCACAAATTCTGTAGACGTTCGAGCTTATCAAGAAGTTCCTCAGTCGCATCAAGAAAGCTGACATCAGCATAGTCAAGAAGAGGAAGAAGGAGATACTGAGCAAGTGTAACTTTGATCGGAAAAGGCAGGAACTTCTGGAGACGCTTCAGGGACCGAAACGAGCAAAACACCCTCCTGCTTACTTCTGCAATGTGAACATTCCAAGATAAGTGGCAGTCAAGGAAAACCCCTAAGTTTTTAACTTTTTTGGAATATTCTATAGCGACGGCATCGTACAAAACAGGGGGAAGAGACTGGCTATTCAACAGATTTATGAAGTATCTGCCACCAATAATAAGAGCTTGTGATTTTGCTGGGTTCACTAGGAGTCCAAAACTTTTAGCCCATTGGCAGATGTTTCCAAGATCATTATTGATGGCATCGATAGTTTCAGTGAGCTCTTCGATTTTAAAGTGACGATAAAGCTGCAGGTCGTCTGCATAGAGATGAAAGTGTGAAGATAAGACCTTCGTGATAGCGTTTATAAAAACCGAGAAAAGAAGAGGAGAAAGGACGCCACCCTGAGGAACACCCGCCGCGAGATCGCACCAGTCAGAGGAAGCATCCTCTGAGCGAACCGACTGCGAGCGGCCCCGAAGATAAGAATTAAACCATGCAATCACAGAAGGAGACATGTTTAGAGAGGAAAGGATACCTAAGAGGATGTCAAAATCAACTGAGTTAAAAGCACTGCTAAAGTCCAATAAAATCAAAACTGTAAGGAACCTATTTTTCATGGCCAGTCGGATGTCGTCAGTTATTTTAACTAAGGCCGATACAGTGCTGTGGCCAGGACGGAATCCAGATTGATAAGGACTTAGCAGGCTATTAGAGGAAAGGTAATGAGACAGCTGATTATTAACAACACTTTCTAGGACTTTAGATAGGATTGGAAGTATGGAGATTGGACGGAACTGGGTAACTGACGAGGGTTTAGGGACTTTGGGTAGAGGCAGAACATGGGCTTTCTTCCATGCAGAAGGAAAGCAGCCAGAAAAGAGGGAGTAGTTGATAGTGTGCAGGATGACAGGAGCGAGTTCATTCAGGATTGGAAGGAGCATCTAGAGTTGCAGACCATCATCACCCACCGCATTTGTGGATATAGATTTGACGGCCCGCTTTATATCCCCTTCTGTAACTGGTTGAAAAGAGAATGGAGTACACAATGGCAGAGGAAGTTTAGAGAGATTGTTCAGAGTGGAAGCTTTAACGTTGTCGTCAAGAATAACAGGTGATTTAGAAAAATGAAAATTAATTGTGTTGAGGTCAATATCAGGCGTGCTGTCATCTGCAGTTTTGCCGATACCAAGGGATTTGAGAAATTGCCATACTTGTGCTGTGTTGAAGTTTTGAACAGAGTAGTGGATGTGACGCCTTTTAGCATCCCTACACATACGACCGCAACGATTGCGCAGTTTCTTGTACAGAGACCAGTTCGCATCCATAGGATCCTTTTTGTACCGCCTTTTAGCCTTATCCCTTTTCGCCATTGCGCCCTTGATGTTGTCAGACAACCAGGGAGCTGGAAAATGCTTTACTCTGACCCTTTTGAGCGGCGCATGTTCATCAAAGAGTTGCAACACTATCTTGTTAAACTCTGCTACCTTAATGTCCAAAAAATTGCATTCATAAACAGGAGACCAATCAATGTTGCTCGCATCATCTCTCAGGCGATCCAGGTCAATGTTCTTGAAACTGCGAAGGAAGAGAAATTTAGATTTACGTTTTGGAGGGCGAACTTTGTAAGAAAGAAAAATAAGATCATGGTAAGAAAAGGAGGCAGAAAATTGCCCGTGAGTGGCTACTTTACTTGGATCGGACACTAGAATAAGATCCAGAAGTGAGGGGTTACAGTGGGGAGCATGATGAGTGGCGTCAAGCTGAAGGATATGAATGTTGACAGAAGAGACCAGGGACCGGAGCTTACGGCTGCGCACATCATCCTTGATTAAACAGGTGTAGAAGTCGCCGAGTATTATCGTATGGTCATATAACGAAGAAAAATATTCAAGTTTTGTTTCAAATGAAGGAAAAAAATCTATATGACAAGAGGGGCTATAATATACACCTACAAGTAATTTTGTGTGGTTAAAGTTAACTTCAATAAAGAGGTGTTCAGCAAATTTTGAATAATGACTCGGCGACTGATCAACGACATTGTATGTAATATCTCCACGGAGATAGATGGCGACTCCTCCGCATCCCTTGCCTGTTCTGTCATTACGCAGAAGCTTGTAGCCGGGCAGTGAATACTGCGCTGAAGGAAGTGCTGGTTTGAGAAAAGTCTCTGACACGAGTACCGCATGAATAAGATCAGAATCGAATGATGACAATAAGTCGGCGTGACGAGCAGGAACGCTTTGAGCATTTATATGGACTACATTGAAAAATTTACTGAAGCAAGAAAAGGCAGAAAACAGTTGATCGCGCAGGCGAATAGAATCATCACTGAACGCACTAGCATAACTCTCATCAGACGAGCAAGACGAAGAACAGGAAACAAAACTATTATCAATATGACCCAACATGACACATGTATAAATATAAAATAATATAATAAAACTATTATACTAAAATAAATGTTAAGTGCACCTAGATCTAAGAGCAATAAAACCTCGATACAATCGCCATTTAAACAGAAGCCAAAAGACCATGCCCCAAATTAGTAAACTAAAATACAATCTCTTGGAAAAGTTTCCGAACGAAAATAATTTTTGAAGTATACAGTCTATAATCAGTGCTGTCAAAGTGTCAAATCAAAATCACAAAAGTCAAAACAAAACAAAGAATTGTAGCAAAATGTTCAGTGACCGACATAATTAACATACATAATAATTAGAGACACAAAGAGACTATTATAAGTAGTGGATGTAATTATTTTGCTTGCCTACGTTATGTCTTATCCGATGAAACATTAGTAGATGTAGCCAGCGGGAACTGCGCAATGAGTTGCTTAAGCTCAGCCGCCATCTCAATTTTCCGGCGCGACTTGTCTGGTAGCAGGATGACAATCTTGCCCTCGGAAGTCCAGCACTGTTTAACACTAAAGAGTTTGCGAGCACTTAGGAACACGTCGTGTCTCGGCTTGGTTAGGAACTCCGAGAAGACCAAACGTCTTAACGTCAATAGTCTTGCTGCGCCATACCTCACTACGCAAGTTATAATTGGCAAACCTGATCAGAAGAGGACGTGGCTTGCCTGTGTCCACACCCAAGCGATGACACGACGTGATGTCTGAAGAAGAGACATCTGAAATCTTCAGTTTTTCTGTCAGTGTTGACACAGCCCAGGTGGTGCAATCCTCATCCCTCCGCTCAGGAAGGCCATGGAGGAGTAAGACCTGCCTGCGAGATGCCATTTCGTGACGATCCAACCCTACCGTCAGCAACTCCATCTGCGTCTTCAGCGCATTCATAGTTTTCCAAATAAGACACTTGAATTCTATGAAGTCTCGGGATAGGCTGGCTATTGTCTTGTGGGTAGCTTCATTACCACTGACATTCTTCAGATCCTTCTCGTAGGTCTCCATGCGCGTGGCAAAAGTTACAGAAAGATCCTCCATGCAGCTAGACCGTTTAGCGTATAGGTCCATTACTTATTCCTATTTTGAGCAGGTCAGGTGAAGGTGAGAGGAGAACTTATTTAGCAGTGAGTGTAGCCGAGGTTATTGAAGACTTTAGTGCATTTGCACAATAATAAATGTAAATATACTATTATTAATCCAATAATAAATGAGAGCTCCAAAAAAAGTTGTGTTCACTTTAGGTACCCTCAAAAAAAAACTCTCAAAAATTCTCTTTGTATAGAACTAAAATTATTTTGTATTGTATGTTTTATAAAAAATCAAGGTTGCCCAGGTTAATTGAATGTTGAGTGACTAGGTAATATTTCATTTCAAGGACAAGCTAGAGTCAAATAACAATTGACTATCGGAAACTGGTGGTAGACATTACCTTTATTCTGTATCCTTGATAAAGAAGACTAGATTGGCGGTTAAATAAAAAAAAAAGAAATATTTTTGTTTAATTCTGCGTCGACAAAACGCAAAGTCATCATTTGCCTGCCCTTATCCCATGTTACTCGGGGTCCGCGCAATACCTTTTCTTTTTCCATACCGACCAGTATCCCGTCACGCTATCACTGACTCCCTTTCCTTTCATATCACTCCTCACACAGGCCACCAATCTTTTCTTTGGCCTTCCCTTCTCCGTCAATCCACATTTATATTCATAACTCTTTTAGTAACATACGTTTCATCCCTCCTCATCATATGACCATACTAGGACAAACGGTTTCCTTTTAACTTTTCTGTCACTGGCGCCACTTTCAAACATAAAATAACATTACGACTGTATTTCCCGAAAGGTTAAGCGGAGTTTAAGGTTAGTAGGTACACTCCCATTTCGCCAGTTATATTTAAGTCCTATGTAATACATAGGATAATATATGTAATACATAATATGAGCAAGCCTATTGTCATCAACAGGGCACAAATCCAGACTCCGGACTGCTATTGAGGTATTTCAAATGGAAAATCCCAATATCAATTTATTATTATGCAACTATTTTTACCCGTCAGAAAGGAAAGGGTTATGTTTTTCGCGCGTATCTTGTACAAATGTATTATATTCTTTATTACCTCATATCTTTTAAACCGCTAGACCGATTTATATAATTTAGACATCGATAGATAGTTATTTCAAATGGAAAATCCCAATATCAATTTATTATTATGCAACTATTTATACCCGTCAGAAAGGAAAGGGTTATGTTTTTCGCGCGTATCTTGTACAAATGTATTATATTCTTTATTACCTCATATCTTTTAAACCGCTAGACCGATTTATATAATTTAGACATCGATAGATAGTGATACCTCTTGACGGCCCAAGCGTTCTTAGATTAGATCTTCTTCTCTGTCGTTTCGCACTTGGCAGAGCGGTCGTGGTCACATCGAGGCGTCCACGTCGGTGGTAGATGCAGACACAGCTCTCCGCACGATCTCCCGCCATCTCTCCCTGTTGGCGGACTGTTTGGCGCAGTCAGATAAGCGGCTTCCTACTGCGGATTTCACTTGGTCAGTCCAGCGCATAGGTGACCTGCCGCGTGATCTGGTTCCCTCCTCTTTTCCCTGTACGACCAGCCGCTCTATGGAGTCGCCATCCCGCCTAGAGACGTGTCCAAAGTATTGCAGCATGTGCGACTGTACTACGTTCGACAAACGCTGTTTGATGCCGAGTTCCTGGAGTATGGACACGTTAGTTCGGAAATCCGTCCACGATATTCCGAGCATCTTTCTCCAGCACCACATCTCCAGAGCATTTATCTTCCCCCTTTCCATCTCACGCACTGTCCACGTCTCGGCCGCGTAAAGAAAAATGGGAAACACAATTGTTCGTATGAGCCTGATTTTGGTGGCTTTGGTAATGTTGCGATTCCTCCACACTTTTCCTAGCTTCTCCATCGCAGTTCTGGTCATGGCCATACGTCGTTTCACTTCATCTACGCAGCCGCCGTTGTTTGAGATCAAGGCCCCAAGATAGGCATAGCTCTGAACCACGTCGCAGTTCGCGATACGTGTCACTTCGGGCGAGTTGTCGTTGACGCGGTCCACGATCATAATTTTGGTCTTAGATCGGTTTATTCTCAAACCAAACGTGAGGCTTATGTGCTCCATCCTGAGAAGTAATTCCTCCATAAGGTCAGCGTTACTCGCAAGTAAGGTAGTATCATCTGCGTACCGCAAGTTCACGATTTTGCATCCACCAATCACAACACCATCGGTCCAATCTTCGAGAGTGATTCGCATTGCAGATTACAGAGATTAGATAAGTGGCGTTAAAAAAAAATTATCACGGCAGATTTTGGGCGACATATTGTGGGGGCCCCCTCACAATTTGGTGCCCAAAATACGCCAAGAAAAAATAAAAACAAACTTCGAGTGGGGTATAAAAATAAAAGGTTTTAAGGATAGTTACAATAATATATACAACTTATAAATATTAAAAGCTATTCGAAAAAAAAAAAAAAAAAAAGTTGTAAATAAAAATTAATATCAAAAACCCGACTGCTAAAGTTCCGTATGGTGCCGGACGTAAAGAATTTCACCATACCATGTCTTCCCGTGGGTGTCGTAAGAGGCGACTAAAGGACAAACCAGAGAATGGGCAGCAGCGTTCTCTGTGCATCCATACTGCGATAGCCTACCCGTCTGCCAAGCGTGGCGATTATGGCAAAACCCTTCATGAATAGCACAAATAAAAAATGGCCCCTAGTGTCCGGCAGCCTACCAACCCTCGACTACGGTAGCGGTCGAGGTTACGACATGGCAAGCCCAACCGGCTACCCCAACAAACACCGACGACTGGACCTGGCAATGAACTCGAAGAGAAATTGAGCAGGTTACGTTGGAGTATCGTAGGGTTATCTGAAGTCCGAAGAGAGGGGAAGGACTTGATAATCCTCAAAGCCGGTAACTCGCTCTATTTCCGAGGGGGTGACCGGCAGTCCCAGGGTGGTGTCGGGTTTATCGTCCACAAGTCCCTTGTGAATAATGTGATGAAGATCGAGTGTGTCAAACAGGGTGGCGTACCTTGACGCGCTGAAGGTCGTACAGGTCTACGCCCCGACCTCGGCACACCCCGACGACGAGTTGGAGACTATGGACGAGATATTTCTAGAGCCATGCATGGTTTCAAAACTCACTTCACCGTTGTCATGGAGGACTTCAACGCGAAACTGTGCAAACGAGAGTTGCAAGTGGGGCAATAAAGACTCTAAAAAAGAAGAGAGTTTGAGCGAAATAAAGACTCCAAGGTGTTTTCAAGGGATCCGGCTATAGGGCAGAGCCAGCTCATGAAACTGAAGACCGACGATGGCAGGATCGTATCCGCTAAACCGGAGCTTCTGAGGGAGATCGAGACATTCTATGACATTCTATGGCAGTTGTACACATGAACTATAGGCCCATCTCACTTCTTAGTCACGTCTACAAGTTGTTTTCAAGAGTCATAACTAATCGTCTCGCGCGCAGGTTTTACGATTTCCAGTCTCCCGAACAAGCCGGATTCCGAAAAAGCTTTAGCACCGTAGACCACATACTAGGCTGCGGCAGGTTATACAGAAGACCGAAGAGTATAACCTGCCTCTCCGTTTAGCGTTTGTGGATTATGAGGTAAGCCTTTGATTCGATCGAGACTTGGGCTGTACTGCAATCTCTCCAATGGTGCCAGATCGACTACCGGTACATTGAGGTGTTGAAGTGTTTGTACAATAACGCCACCATGTCAGTCCGACTTCAGGATCAGACCTCGAAACCAATCCTTCTCCAGCGCGGCGTGAGACAGGGAGACGTAATTTCACTGAAACTATTCACTGCTGCGCTGGAGGATGTTTTCAAGGTTCTGGACTGGATTGACATCATCGTTAATGGCGAGTACATCACTCACCTTCGGTTTGCCGACGACATAGTTGTCATAGCTGAGACCATGGAGAGCCTCAGTACAATGACCGATGACCTCAATAGAGCTGCTCAAAGAGTGGGGTTAGGTCTAACTTCGAGAAAGAGGTCAACCTTCGAATCCGACTCGGCTGGGCGGCGTTCGGGAAGATGCGTGTCGTCTCGTCCAATTTACCGCAATGTCTCAAGGCAAAAGTCTATGACTCTCTGTGTTGCCAGTGATCACTTATGGTACCGAGACGTGGTAGCTCACAATGGGCTTTATCAGGAAGCTTAAAGTCACCCAAAGGGCAATGGAGAGGGCTATGCTCGGAGTTTCCTTGCGTGATCATGTCAGAAATGAGGATATCCGCAGGAGAACCAAAGTTACCGACATAGCCGGAACTTAAGTGGCAGTGGGCAGGGCACATTGCTCGCAGAACGGATGGCCGATGGGGCCGAAAAGTTCTGGAATGGCGACTGCGAACCGGAAAACGATACGTTGGAAAGCCTCCCACTAAGTGAACCGATGACCCGGTTAAGGTTGCGTGAAGGCGCTGGATGCAAGTCGCACAGGATCTGTCAATGTGGCGACGCCTGGGGGAGGCCTATATCCAGCAGTGGACGTCTTTCGGCTGAAATGATGATGACGATGACTGCTAAAGAAGCGAACTAAGAAGAAGTAAACAAGAAAAACATGCTGTGCAGTTTGAGGATACATATTTGCGAGCTATCTAACCCACCGACAGCACCGCGAGATTTTTTTCTTGATTACATCACCATAGATCGCTGTTTTAGCAGTCGGGTAAATGATATTTAAATTATTTTTTGTTCCAAACTGATTTAAATAATTATTACATATCTGAGGGGTCCTCACATTTTATTATTGTTTAACTTCTACCCAGTCCAAATCTATATTTCACGAAGATCTTCATTTATATTAAGTTGTTCGCCATCTTGTGCAAGTCGTAAATGTCAAGTTTGCTAGAGAGTTATTTATTACTGCACTCTTGGCAAGCAAAGGTTCAGCAACCTGTTACGTTTTGCATTGTTTTCTTCGGGTAAGCTTTTTGAGAATTAGCAGGAATCCATTAATAAAAAAACATTTGTGAATGATTCATTGCGTCATAATATATGATCAAACGAACTTCTAGAAGGAAGTTCGATCATTATTATATGAATAGCTCCATTCGAAGATATAGTATTACCATGTTGTTTCCCTAACGTACTAAGTAGTGTCGCACTTTTAGATTTAAATCGATTATCCTTACTCGATTTTCGAATTCAAACCCTCATCTATCGTCTACGCCTCACTAGCGCTTCCGCGATTTGCTCATTCTTTTAGAGATACCAAAACTTTTACTAAGGGTTGAGATGGGTGGGTTCTTATATCTTCGAATGGAGCTATTCATATAATAATGATCGAACTTCCTTCTAGAAGTTCGTTTGATCATATATTATATTTTCATAGCTCCATTCTTCAGATATAGTATTACCATGTAGATGTTTAGAGAACTGAAGTAATGCATATTATTCTAAAAGTTTTGGTAGGAAAGTGTATTTAAATAAAACAAAGATTATTGAAACTAAAATGATTTGTATTTCAATAACTTTTAAA
The DNA here is from genome assembly GCA_964057195.1 of Orthosia cruda. NCBI lineage: Eukaryota > Metazoa > Arthropoda > Insecta > Lepidoptera > Noctuidae > Orthosia > Orthosia cruda. The sequence goes on along the minus strand of OZ059830.1, from coordinate 44,420,262 downwards.
ACACTATCAAAATAACAATTTTTAACATAACTGATAATCTTATACAATTTTATATAATTTGTCTATAAATCAATAAAATATAATCAATTAAACTTAATTGTTTGTTTCAAATAAAGACCTAGCTAACGCTTGTGAAATAATGGGGCGATTATAAAATTTTGCAAACGTCTGTGATGTAGCCGTCCATCCAGCTGTTTTCCGAATCGCATCTAGTGATACACCAGAGGCGCGAGCGGCCGATGTGGAGGCGTGACGCGTGCTATGAGCGCTAAATTTCGTCACGTCGACGCCACTCTCTGCTAACATATATTTAATCCATCGACTGATGGTTTGTGACGTCACCGGCTTATGTGGACGTTTGTAAGTTAGAAATAAGTTGGAAGAGTCATTTCTAATATTTTTTGTAATTTCTAAGTAATCTTCCAAACATTTTGCAGGACAGATACTAGGTTTGTCACTAAAATAGGGTATAACTAAAGTTGGTTGCTCACGATTGATTGCCGAGGTTTTAATCAAATTTGAAATAGTTATAACGATTTGATCTTGATGGACTATAATACTATTTGTTTTTATTAAAGACAATGTTTGTACGCGATGAGCTGTACAAAGAGCCAAAAGAGTGGCCAACTTTTTTGTTAATTGACATAGTGATAAATTTGTATGAGGGAACCATTTATCCATGCAATCTAAAGCTACCTGTGGATCCCATATGGTATTATATTTAGGTATACTAGGTCTACATTTGAAGACTCATTTTAGTAACCGTGAAACTTGTTCATTAGAACCTATATTATTACCTAGAAGCAGTGATATAGCTGAACGATGGCTATTTAGTGTCCCATAAGAAGCGCCATTTTCAAATTTTTTCGTAAGAAATAAAATTAGCGCTGCTTTTGGTGCTTCTAAGTAGTTAATATGGTTGGTTAAACAATAATTCCACCACAGTTTGAATGTTGTGTTGTATTGTTTAATAGTATTAGCCGCCAACGAAGAAATCATTAGATGTATCGCTTCTGATGGAACTTCTTGTTTTGTGAAGGTTTCCCGGAGACAATGGCTGCTGCCAGGGTAGTCTGCGCGGGTAGATGTATCCTGTAATCCGACCGAATTGCACTTTTTTGTTTTTTTTTATCTGATATTATAATATTGCTCAACAACGGGAACCACACTTGTGTGAGCCAATAAGGAAAAACAAAAGGAGGAAAACAGTAAAAATAATATTTTGACCATGATATCGTAAAAGAATCTACCGTAAGCGCATCCGGGTCTGGCTTCCAGGATATGTATATCCTATATTTGGCATTGGTGCGAGATGCAAACAAATCTATATTAATTTTTCCTAGTTTATTAATAACATTTTGAAAGGCATCTGAACATAGTTCTATTTCGGTGTCGGGATTAACTCTGCGCGATTCCGTATCAGCTTCTTTATTATCTTTGGAGTTGATATAAGATGAAAATAACCACAAGTTGCGTTCGCGCACCACTGCCAAATGGATCTCGTTAAGTCATTTAAGTGTGGGAATTGTATACCACCCATTCTATTAATATAGCTGATGGCCGTAGTGTTGTCTATTCTATTAATATAGCTGATGGCCGTAGTGCAGTCTATTCGCATCAATATAGCACAGTCGGTAACATCTCGGGCAAAACATTTAAGGCCAAAAAATGCTGCTTGAAGCTCTGGATAATTAATATGATATTTTAGCTCACTTTCTTGCCAGTGACCATTGGCGCAGATATTGTTACGTTGCAGACAGCACCCCAGCCTGACCTTGACGCGTCCGTGAAAATTTCAAATTTGTATATTGGAAGTGAAATATTTTTTTTAGATCTAAATATCTTTCTTTCCCACCAATTTAAATCCGGTAAAATGTTATTTGACAGTTTCATAATAGCATCGTAATTGTTGTTACATTTTTTCAGGGCGAGATACTTTTCCCTTTCGAATTTCTTTGTGTACAACCAGCTGTATTTTATTGCAGGACATGTGGCTGTTAAAACACCTATAAATTGAGAGAATTCTCGAATAGTACATTTTTGTAATGTTTTGAATTTTTTCACCAAATTTAATATATGGGTTTGTTTGTTTTCTGGTCTAGGACATAGTCATATTTTGTGTGTCGAACATATAACCTAAAAATTTGCATGTTTGTTTTGACTCTAACGAGCTTTTTTCGAAATGTATGATAAAACCTAAACATTCGAGGATTCTGACAGTTTCTGTTACGTTCAAAATACATTTTTCATAAGAATTCTCGATACACAAGGTATCGTCTAAATATGTTACTGAACTAAAACCACGTTTTCTTAAGTAACCAATCACTTCCTTCATTATTTTTGTAAATGTTCTTGGTGCTGATGATACGCCGTAGGGGATTGCATTAAATTCATACGTAATTGAATTTTGTGAATCGTCTTCAATATGAAACCTTAAATACTTTTTATGTTCGGGGTGTATAGGAACTAATAAGTACGACTCTTTCAGATCAATACTAGCCATATAACTGTTTTTTGATAATGAAGTACATACACTTCTGTAATCCTCCATTTTAAAATGTTCGTTATTTACATATTTATTAAAATATTTTAAATTTAAAATAAAACGATCTGTCCCATTAGATTTGGAATCAAAAAAAATGGTGAGAGAAATTGTTCGGTGTGGTTTTCGCATACAGAAATAGTTCCTAAGTCAAGGAGGTTATTAATAGCAATTTGCATTTTTTGTTTCTTGTTATATGATAAAGATGTATTTGGTATATGCGGCCGTGTAATATTATTTATTAATGGTATACGATAGCCATTTAAAATATAATCTAACACAGTTTTATTTTTTGTCATGTGTAGCCAACAATCATAATAAAAAGTTAATCTACCTGCATGTACCTGAACTATTGACTTGTTTGGGCATGTTGTTTGGAAAATGTGGCTGTCCTCGACTGCGACTGCGCTGCCAGCGGCGGCGGCTGCGGTGCTTGAGGGCGAAATTGCCTGTTCGGATGTACTCTGCTCGTCATGTATGCTCCGCGCCTCCCCCTGCTCGACTACGTGGGATATCGAGGAGAGGGTGTCCAGTTTCCCGTGTATCTGCCTTTTGATTGCGACTGATTTTGTATTTTTTTTGCGGTATATTTCTTTTGATTTGCGACCCTTGCTTTTCTATGGCTTTGGCAGCCTTTATTTTTCTGATAATTGACTGCCAAATAAGAACTCATCTCATTCCTCTTCTTGAATTATGTTCAGTAATGATTTATCTAAACACGGATTAATACATTTAGTCCGAATTTGAGTTTCTGTATAATGAAGGTCTGTCAATATTCTACAACCTTCAGAAATATGTTTTATAGTTTAAATTTTACTTCCGTCATTAATTATTATTTCCAAAGCTCTTGAAATAGCAGTGATTCCCAATCCTAATTGGTTTTGTTTTACTTCTATCTTTTTGTCTCTAATTCGAACTGCTTCTGCAACAACAGCGGCTATCTCGGGGTTTAAACTGGGTGATTTTAATAATCTGCAGTTATCTGAAATATGGTGTTCCTTCAACAAGTTTTCTTTGACATCTTTTGTCAAGCCTTTCCTTAGTATAGGCAACCAGCGCTGTGCCAGGTCGTTGTGAATATTAGCTCCATATTTAGGACTGTCTTCAATGGGATCCCCCAATGTAAGACGTATTTCTGGACCTAGTTCTATAGTTACTTCATTTGAGGTTTCTGGAACCGTATTATTAGGTCTATAGGATGATTTGGAGTTTCAGATTACTCGCAATCATTTTTAGGTGTACTAGATAACGGTATGTTGGGTATGTCAACCGGTATCGGTAATGATTCATACTGTATATTAGGGTAATCATGGTGCATAATTTCAACGTCATCAACATTATAATTTGCGGGTATTTGGATATCTGAAAGTATAAGGTGAAAATATAGTAAAATAATATCACCCATATGGATTTTTATTGTGATTGCGAAATTTTAAGATTAAAGTTATAACTTAATATGTAATTCGAACTTTAAATTCGTTAAATGCTCACAATGTATCTAGGTAACCTAACCTCCAGGCTTAGATTATTTGCGTTATGTCTAACCATCGTGTATAACTCGCAGTTACCCTCCAGGCAGACTTATAGACGCTGTATTGCACAATTTTTTTCGTAATCCGTCAACACTTGTAAAAAATAAATATTTACTTACCCTGGTCTTCGATATCAGAATCTGAATCGGAAATTATAATGTTTCGTCGACGTTTATTCACATTTTGTTTTTCTTCTAAATGTTTGATTTTTTCTTTGTAACGTTTTATTTTATCTTCCGCCTTGCGTTTCGACATATTTGAAATGTAAGGGTACCTACTTTTTTTTTTTTGAAGTAGTGTGTTCACTACCGCGCACAAAAATGGAATGAGCAAATCGCGGAAGAGCTAGTGAGGCGTAGACGATAGATGAGGGTTTGAATTCGAAAATCGAGTAAGGATAATCGATATAAATCTAAAAGTGCGACACTACCTAGTACGTTAGGGAAACTACATGGTAATACTATATCTGAAGATTGGAGCTATGAAAATATAATTGTGTTTAAACATTCATCTGCTCGACAACGTACAGATCGTAGTAGGTACCTTTAAATTTTCAAAATGGCAGGCATTGCCATTTGTCACTTACGCAATTACCCCGCCACAAATTAAACGAAATCCAAGTGATGTGATTGGCTGATATAAATTCATTTAATCAATCACGCATGCTTGAAAATTTGTATCATTAATTTTGCAATAATTTTCGTTGCAGAAATTCCGAGTAAGCCCAGTAAGTAATTTATGACACTGCAGCTTCCCAAATTAGTATGATCAAATTCAATAACCCCTAGTAATAATTTTAACCCTCCATTAGTCCCGCGTTCTACTTTTGTAGAATACGCATGCATTTCTTGAAATTTAAACATGTATTGTGGCTACCTAACGCACACACTCATAGTATTCCTGTATAACTGATTGGTGATCATTATTAGCCTCCTTGCAGAAACGTGCGCGACCACGCACGTGTGATAAATTTCGCGTCGAACCTAAAATTCAACAATAGTAGGACGCGCGAGCACACGACTGACATTTTTCTCGAAAGTTTATCTTCGTAATAAGTCCACCAGAAAAATAACAAACTTCTAACAAGTGGATTTGATTTTAATATCAGGTTCTTCAATGTCCGTCTGCTGTAAAATTTATGAAGACCGAGTGGAGGATATGAGCGAGTAAAAAAAAGAAGATTATAGAAGGTTTGATGCAAAAAAATAATTAATGTTTCTCAAAATTCTCAAGAAGACTGATACTAAGTTCCTAATAAATGTTAACAGTTATGATTTATTGGTTTTAGTTTCTTAATAAAGTGTATTTTCATATGATATTGAAGTATTTTTAAATCTATTATCCCTGTAAAATCTTTACCCAAAATAGTTCTACATGTGTAGAGCGCACGAGCACGGCTTGTTAGTCCAGTAAATTAACTTAACATAATATCACGGCTTTATGCCCCAAAGGGCTAAGCAGAGTTGCACCTATTAGTACGTCCACATTTCACCAGTTATGTTTCATCATCATCATCATCAGCCTTATAAAATTCTTACTGCTAGGACACAGACATCCTCCCTGTGAGAGGGAATTGGCCCTAATCCACCACACGGGCGCAATGCAATGTTTTCGATTTTTTGGTTCTAGAACATGCCATTTAATCACGATGTTTTCTTTCAGCGTTTTGAGATCAGTGGAGATGATATAATTTACACAAAGTAGCTGTTTTAATGTTGCTGTGTTAAAATTAAAATATAAACCTGTAATATTAACACAGCATTTGGCATTAGCTTCAGTAGTCCAACTTATTAACTTATGTATCCCTTTGGATTAAGCAATCATTTAAAATAAGCCCTGTCAAGTTAGTAGTTGTTACGGTCCCAGGGGCCTAAGTGTTGGTCATAGAATTGATGTTTATGTTACTGTGTTCAGATTGGAAAAGTTTTAGGATATTTATTAATGCACATTTATTTTTCAGAACTGGCTGTACTCGTAGGCAGGTCAGATTGCTCACAGAAAGGATGATTGATCGCGAATGCGTACCGGGAGACGCAGTGTTAGAAAGCCTCCCACTAGGAGGACTCCGAATCTCTGACTCGGAATCTGGTTGGAAGCAGTTGTCAATTAAAGATCTTACTCATTACAGGTAGTCAGAAACCCAAAAAAACTGTCAAACAGTGACAAGTGGTACTGTGTCACCCAGTAACTAGATTGTGGAGTTTATACTGCACCCGTTGAGTCTCCAACGACGATGGAAGGAGACCCCAACGACCGTGACTTCGAAGTCTCTAAACTTCAATAAAATATTAAACCCGAATGAACCAACATCAATATTAGCTCAAATAAAATTGTCGAAACGTAAACCGTTCACAAATTAAGATATCACTCGGAATACTTTGCTAAAACTTTGATTGCGTTCAATATTGAGAGTACGCGATGGCGTGTCATTGGTATTAATCGCAAAAGTTTACTGTTTGGAGACTGTTTTACTTTGAGAAGCCTCGGCCCTAGCTTTGGTCGATGTTAAATAAATACAGAATGTTTTATCCGAGACACAAACTGCCAACGTCATACAAAAAGCCAAATACTAAGTACTATGCAATGTGGATCTATTGAAAAAAATCGTACACATTCAAGTCACACCTCGGCGAAAATCAATGCAAAAAACTTATCTAAATTGAAATTAAGAAAGAAAAATATTTATTTTTAAACTTCACAGGATACAAGAGAGATAAGCAAAAACAAAAAACAACAATAAAAAAGAAAACCCGTGCGGGACCAAAAAGCTCCTATCCCAAATTTTTTGGACTCACTGATAGAAAATTAAACATAGCAGTAGCCTGTGGCATTCAGCGATACTGAGCAATTATCCCACCGCCGCGCCGGCGCTGACGAGGAATCGATTAGCTATCGACTATTTTCTCGCTGAAGAAACGGACAAAAAATATCGATCCCGCCTCAACACATATATATTAATACTTGATCGCTGGCTGTTCACACGGCCGGCGATAAATCTTTCACCACTAGTTTGTCGCAGCGAAAACAGCTATCAAAGATATACTCGCTCAGCGATAGTCGCTTGACGGTCATAACGCACGCCGAAATGCCAACCAACTAACGCGTGCACTTTTGCCCCGAACGAGTGGTGCTAGTGATCGCCCGTCACACAAGAACACTCGCTTATAGCCGAGTGATTTATTTCAAAACCTTTCGAAAGTCGGTGTTCAAAGTTCAAACATCAAAGACAATTTTTGCATGTGTTCAAACAATATATTTTTTGCAATATTAGGTAAAAGTTTCATTTCAAACTTCTCCATACATTAAACCCTTAATAGAAACTAATTTCGAAGATTTTCTACTGTAAACTTGAACTACACGAAACTTATAAAAGTGTATGTATTTGTAAGTCTCAAGTATTTGAATCAAGTTTGTTAGAAGTAAGTTGGCTGTTGCCTGATTTGTTATCAAATTGAGAAAATGCTTTGATGTGCCATAGTGAAAGTTTTTACTATAATCTTTTTGTTTTATTAGTTTTTAATAGTATTCAGTGAACCCTAGCGTTAACCCCTTCTTCTGCATTGGTACATTCAAGTCAGAATGGTCGTGGTCATCATGTTGTTGTGAGACTTCGGGCTTCTATAATTCATCTCAAGATGCGACGCCATCTGCTTGGACACAGGCTCAAAGGGAGGGGCAAAATAAGGTGTCACTTAGGGTTCATTAATGTCTTTCTTCACGAGACAATAGGTAATCAATTAAGGTACCGTAGAGCAGTACTGGCCCAGTGGTTACGACCCCAACTTACGAGTTGTAGGTCGTGGGTTCAAATTCGAGCAGGCACTTTACTTTGTGGAATTTGTGCACGCACTACTGACAGCATCGCGACAACAGCTTAGGGGTCTCGTCGATGCGCATGTTTGTGTGAGTGCCGTTTTGAGCGTTTGTTGGTAGTTTCTGTACTGTTTGTCCATATTTATACTGTGCCACTGCTCTCAAAACGGTGAAGGAAAACATCATCAATCAATTCCTACATGGATCCGATTGATTGAGAGTGTCAATGAAGTTTTACAAGGATGAAACCCATTGGAAAAGGAAGAGAATATAACAAAAATTATAAGAAAAATAATTTACGGGCGATCTGAGGTCGGGAAGTGCAAGGGGGTGAGTTTTTAAGGGTAGAAAATGGTTTATCTCGCCATAGGAATTGTAGTATTGCCGGCAATACTACAATTCCTATGGGAAAAAGTTAAAGGGCAATGGTTTAGGTAATTAAAAGATCTACAACTTTTGTACTTACACTTTTTTCACATAACTAAATTAAATAAAAATAACCAAGTTTTTGGTTTTTTATTTTTATATTAACAAAAATAAAAATATTTTGACTCAATATCGAAAAAGTATCCTAATTTTCAATCAAAAATGCTCACGTCAAAATATCTGCTTTTTTAAAAAGTCGGTGGGCTTTTTGTTCGTTTAAATCTCTAATTTCTGATGGTGTGAAAAAATATATACATTACTAAAAAAAATCTTTCAAAAGTACTAAGAATCTTTAGGCCTTAGACCTCAGCTTCTAAAGAAATCCTGTGCAAAATATAAGAGTCTAACACCCCAGAGCTTTAGGCTGTGCGTTGTCCGACTGTGAATTTAAATACGATTTTAACAAGTGTATGTGACAAAGGTATTTTTTCAAGTTACCTGCGGTACGTTTCCTTTCGATTTCTTACAAGAAACATTGAAGTTAACATTTGAGTGTTTGAGTTGGTGTGACCAATGTATTTTTGCAAGATACTAGATAAGTCCATTCATTTTAATTTAGATCATCAGCAAAAAGCCTCGTTTTTCTATCCATACACGATAGTAACAAGCTTGCCTTTATAAAATAACATTCAATAGAAGTTACAAAGTCTATTATCAAGCGATCAAGCCTCACTTATCAGACGCATAGTGCTGCGCAATCACATTAGTGTTGTACCTCCGTCGTACCTGCACTCGTTATCCGTAATAGCTACTTTAGCATGAGACTCCTTAATGGAACGAGAATTAGATACTGCTGTAGGATATTGTAGTAGCAGCTATTTTTATTAGAGATTGGTTGGGTAAATAGTTAACTGAATGTTATATTTTGTTAAGTTGTGAGGAAATAAGATACTTGAAATATGGATTAGAAGTACTATAGTTTGACCATAACCTGTACCGCGCCTTAGGCAGGCATGGCGAGGTGGGGGACGGGAAAGAGAGTATGAGTTCACATGAGATCGATATTGTCGGACAGACCTTACTTAGGAAAACTAGATACGTTTTATTAAAAAAATATTTTTGCTTTAATATTTTTTGCTTCATTTTATTAGATCACTAGCTTCTGCCAGCGACAGAGCGGGGCTGGCGACGAAATATCCACTACCGATTCACCCTGCATACACACACACACACACGTGGAGACAGAACCCCGGTTGAGGACGACCAAGTCTGTCTCCAGAGCCCAGCCCTCAACCATCCTGCCCCGTGTGTCCGTATACCGGGAAACCCAAGCCACATTCTAGGCATTGAAGTCCCCGAGGACGAGCGCTACTCGACGACGACGATTTTCAACTCGAGTTGTGGAACTCGGCGAGAGTTCGGTTCGGAGAGAAGTATACCCCCACAACGGCAATCTCCTCAAACCGTGATGCCACGCAACCCTGTCCCCTCTTGACACCCTCGAGGGACGAGGAGCCAACGGCGGCTGACGAAATTAGGGTCACTGAGCTGCTCAGGTCGTCCATCCAGTCATCCCTGGCCGGGACAAAATACGGCTCAGTGACCACGGCGATGTTAATCGACCACTGCGCCCTGCTCTGAAGCAATAGATCCTGAGCAGCGGCGCAGTGTTGATGCGCCTGGATGAGGCGTAATGGGCACTCCAATACAGCCCCCTTCCGAACCCCCTGTAAGGGTCCAGCCGCGGTGGTTTCGGCGGCGACGACGGCTGTGGAGGAGGCAGCGGCGGCGGCAGTGGCGGCGGCAGTGGCGGCGGCTACGGCGGTGCACCGGCTACAGGATCGCAGGAAGCACCTCAGAGATCTGAGGTGCTTCCTGCTCGGCAGAGCTCCCCAGTCCTGACGACAGCGGCCACCACCACTCCCTCCGTCGCAGAATTGTCCAGGCCCAGAATACACATAACAGCGCACTTGGTGGGCCTGGACACCCGGGCCTCGTCCGCATTTAGGGACGCCCTGAGCCTTTTGGCCAGAGTGTCGGCGGTTGTGCCGCTGGCCGTACCGGGGACTTCTAGCATCCGGCTCCAGTTTCGGTGACCCTAACCCGGATGCCCTCGGTGACACCGAGCTCCTCCAGGTCCACCGCCGCAATCGCTTAGGCGAGCCCTTCGTGGTAGGACACGCCCTTCTTGACCGCAGCTGTAGTGATTATACTAAAGCCGGTTTAGTATAATCACTACAGCTGCGGACGTCGGGCCGCGGAGCCTAGCCGCGACGCTTCGCTCCTTGCGCCGCTTTCGCCTTTCCTTCCTTTTGGCCACCCTTGATGCCTTGCTCACCTTCTTCTTCTGCCCGGCCACTTGCCTTTCGGCTCCCTATATTATATCTAGGTCCTTCTTTCTTTACAAAATTTTCAATTTTGGTGCTTTCATCAATATGATAAAAACTATTGAAATAATTAAATTGACCGGGCTTTCTGTACCCATCACTAACAAAAAGAAAAATCCCGGCCGGCCGGGTTATAAAAATATGTTTTTTTTTTAATTATTTTAATGTTGACATTGGTTTTAATATAGAATAGGTAAGAACGATTAGTATTTAAGCAGCACATTCGAAGGAGCCCTGCTGCGCGGTGCTTCTATTTCTGTCTGCAAAGTCTAAAGTAACCTCACATGAAGATGAGATGACGGGAGCTAAGTTCGCTCATCTCCTTCGAACCGTACCTATCCTTCTCGGGGTGCTGTAAGCTCCCGAGCTCTCTTCGCTTGCTCTTGGACTGATTAATTGACCATAATTACCAAATTGCCCAATCGTTACCTAACAAATAAAAAGAGGATTAAATATTATTTTTGTATAGCAAAATTATCATGTTACCTTGAATGCAGGTCATTTATAATTTATACGAAGATCACATAATATAGACGCAATAAATAATATAAATATTAAACATAAAAAACTTTTAAAAGTGTTCATTTACAATAGATCAATGAGATTTTAGAAGATCAAATAATATTGTCCCATAACATTATTCAAAAAGCATTTCTGCCATCTTCATAATATGTCAAGTGAAATTATGCCAAATAAAATTCTGCCATTTCACGTTCGACTGGTTAAAAGTATGCAATTGTAAATTCGGGCATATAAAACATTCGGCCAAAAAAAAATTATATTAAATATTTGTTATGCCTTAAAAATATTCGTTTCAAGAAGATTATGCCACGTGTGTTATGCCAAATATATTTCGGAGCATCAAGATTCTGTAAGATAGAGGGAACCCCGACCAGTCTTGCATGCAACGGTTTACTGTTGCTTCCTATGCAATGCCTATTTATAACAACATGAAATACTTTAAAATTTGATTACAAAAAAAAACATATTGAAAAAACCTTTTGGCTTTTCTAACAGAAAAGCAAAAAGGTTTTTTCAATATGTTTTTTGATTCTAACGCCATCTGGAACCGCTTTTCTATTTTTAGCGTTAAAAAAATACCTGCTACACCACTTGGGAAAACCGTCCGTTAGTTTAGGCTTACCCTAAGCCCGGATAAATGGTCCGGTGTAAAAAAAGGATTATCCACGTTAAGGCTAACATCAACTTTACAACACCTACGAAGGATCAAAAGGGTAAGAGATTTTCTTTCGGAGATAAATTGTTTTTTATTTAATTTATTTTACTTTTATTTTGTAGGGTTGGATTAAAGTGAAGGAGATTTTATGAACATTAAAGCTTTCGAGAGTTTCTAGACTTTGCCGCTTTAATAAATCTAATTAGCTTTGCTCCTGTGGCTCTAAAAAGCCCAATTCCTGTAGGCCTATCCCACAGGATAGCATTATCAGGATTGAGCATTTTTTCTTTGAAACTTAGCGATAGTGCATTTATTTATTAATATGGCACTCCAACGAATTGCTCACATTTTCAATGACATTATATTAGTGTAGCTTTCATTTTCTCTTCTTAGTCGGGCACTCTTGGCGGCGTGGTCGTGGTCATGGGTGGGTCCTGATGCATGATGGCTCTTGCCATGCGTCTCCATTCGGTTCTATTGGACGCATTGTGGGAACAGTCGGTCATTGTAGCTTTCGTGATGTTTTAATAAGATCTGCCCATCTGGTCGGAGAGAGACCTCGGCATCTTTTGCCCTCCATTCTGCCTTGGATTACAAGTTGCTCCATTGAGTCTGAATTTGAACAGTCGACGATAATATCTATACGACCGATAATAAGAAGTTACCTATCTAATAAAAACTGCCACAACACTGGTTCAAAACTGCTGTAACTACTGGCTGTCTATATAATAAATAAGAAGAGCTCGACGATGATAAGATGTCCACGTCCCCGCTCCGTATGAAAAGAAAAATTGGAAAGACGAGACTTCGCATCAGTCGTACCATTGTGGTTTGGTAGTTTTCAAAAGTGAAAAAAAAAATGTTATCAAATCGGCGTTTCCTGGCGTGATCAAATCAGAAATGTTGAGATCCGCAAGAGAACCAGGGTTACCGACATAGCCCGAAGAATTGACAAATTTAAGTGACAGTGGGCAGTGGCACATTGCTCGCAGAATGGATTTCCGATGCGGCAGTAAAGTTCTGGAGTGGCGACCGAAAGACGTTGCGTTGGAAGGCCTCCCGCCATGTGGACCGATGACCTGGTAAAGGTTGCGGGCATCCGCTGGATGCGGGACGCACGGGACCGGTCAATGCGGTGACGCTTGGGGGAGGCCTATGTCCAGCAGTGGATGTCTTTCGGCTGATATGATGTTGATGATGAATCGGATCAGAACATCCAGAGATTACCTTTTATAAACATAAGGTGCCTTACAATACAAATTCAGTACAGAAACGATATTTTTTAAATTATTTTTAAAATAATTTATTGTCTTAACAAGTTCACTGTCCACATAGGAGACACTATAGTTACAATCACGTGAATCATATATGACTCATTGGACATGAAAGAGGTTAATTGTAATTATTACTATAGATTAAAGACAACCGAAAATTAATCGGTTAATCAGCAATGATTATAAGACAAGTTTAAAAAAATCTCAAGTATTCGATATTTCTGAGTATACTCACTTTACATAATCTCACATTTCACAATAAACCCCTTTAGGCAAATCACATGACGAATTTACCAAATCATTTACCACACTAGCCAACCAGAGTAATATACATGCTTATTGAATAATGTAACCGAGCATAAAATAGGATAGCCTAGCCAAGCTGAAAGTTGGCAATTCTACAATAATATAGAGTTCAAGTTCGCCTAACATGTGATCTTGGGGATAGGGATTAGAAATAGCGGAATAAGATTAATGGCGAATTATTTTAAACAAATGATTGTCGTCAAGAGGTTATGAACAAGAGAACAAAAAATTATGATTATAGTACGAGAGCTTATGACCAAAATTATTGCATCATCGTTTTTTGACCAAAACCGTGTAAAATCGATAGATTTGGTTATTCTGATTTCAAAAACAGTAATTTCAGTAATTTGCCGCGTCACGTTTGACCTGACATTATAACAAGTAAAATGTCAAAATTTCATAAACCCCCGACACATTTATCTTGCAAAAACACCCCGATTTATAATTCAAAGTACGTAAATAATTTTACTGCACAATTTCTAGTCTATCCTTGTACTTATCATATAGAGGATCCGAAATTTGAACGGCGTATTCCAATTGCGACCGAATCAGGGTTTTATATAATATTAAGAATGTAGATGGTCGCACAAAGTCACTTGAAATTCAAATCACGAGTCCATACATCTGAAAGGCTTTTTTTACTATATTGTTAATGTGAGTATCAAAATGCAGATTAGAATCTAGTGTAACACCCAAGTCACGGACAGATTGTACTTCATTAAGCCTTATATTATTTATTGAATAATTAAATTAGATCTTTATAACTGACTCCACCGTCGTGTTGGGATGGTTGCAGATGTTACCTTCTAAGCTTCAGCCATTTGTGCGAAATCGCGTTGCTGAAGTTTTAGATAAGGCAGGACACTGTACTTGGCGACACATCCCAATCGCCAAAAACCCTGCAGACCTAATATCTCGTGGCGTGGATATTAGTGTTCTGCAATCTTTGGACTTGTGGTGGAGTGGTCCCAGTTTTTTGAAGCAAGACCAGGCTCATTGGCCGTCTTAACATAAATCGTTAGAGCCAGAAAAGCTGCCTGAAACTCGACCTCATGTTTTACTGAGCGCCAGTGTTAGCAATAATAGTAAATATCATACAATCATCGGATTTAATCGTTTTTCCAGTTATTTAAGGCTGCTCCGTAGTGTAGCAACAATTTTAAGGTTTATAAAATTGTGTAAGAAAATTCCTTCTATTGGTAAATTTCTATCACAAGCCGAGTTGATAAAGATAAAGATAAAGATAAAGATAAAGATAATTTTATTTTGCAAACATGGGTAACATTAAATGGTGACAAAAAAAAAAACATATTGAAAGTTCAGCCATATTTTACCACGTAGGCATGCAAAAGATGTAGAACATCAACTTATAACTAGATAGTAGGTAGAATTAAAAAAACATTACACGAAAAAGTAGGTACACAAAATAAACATTATTCTAACTTAAAAAATCTTTCTCAGTAAGGTATTCACTTAAATTATAATAAGCTTTCACCACTAAAAAGCTACGAAGTCTTTTTTTAAATAAATGGACTGGAAGCCCTTTCCAACTCTTAGGCAAGTGATTATAAATAACTGGAGCCATGCAGTAGACACTTTTGCGCATGAGTGCTGTCTTAGCTGGCTCCTGACAAAGCAAGCTATTGTCGCGTCTATTGCGGGGAAACACGTCAGCTATGCGTCTGAAACGACTCGGGTTTGCCTTCACAAACACAGCTACCTCTAGTATGTATAGACAAGGTAATGTTAAAATCTTATAACTTTTAAAGTATGGTTCACAACTATCCGTGGGTTTAATCTTAAACATCGATCGAATGCATCTTTTTTGCGCCTTGAAGGCGGTTTCTTTTTCAGTAGAGTTTCCCCAAAATATGATCCCATACCGTAAATGTGATTCTACTATGCCATAATAAGCAGTAAGAAGAGCATCTGTGTTAATTATAGGTGATAATGTATATAGAGCGTATGCAGACTTACTCAGCTTCTTACATAAGGTATCAATGTGTGATTTCCAATTTAATTTGCCATCTATTTTGAGACCCAAGAACTTTGTACTTTCAACTTCCTCTATGATATCATTATTGTAGTGTATATTTAAATTAATAGTAGAGGTCTGTTGTCTAAAATGGATAACTTTAGTTTTACTCAAATTTATTTTTAAATTATTCGCGTCTAGCCAGGTTACCATCTGTTGTAAACTATTATTAATGTCATTCTCATAATGATCTATCCTTCTACAAGGTATTGTAATCGTACTGTCATCCGCAAATAGTGTTACTGGTCGATCAATAGATTTCGGTAGGTCATTTATGTATAGTATAAATTTAAAGGGTCCCATAACGCTGCCTTGCGGTACCCCAAATAATAATTCACGCTCTGAAGATCGAAATATTTCTTCACGTTTATTAACTGTATTAACTTTATTAATTTCAGTAATTTGTTTTCTATTTTGTAGGTAAGAATTAAGCAAATTAAGGACATTGCCTCTCATCCCGTAGGCTTCGAGTTTCTTTAAAAGAGTAGTATAGTGTACATAGTCGAACGCCTGGGTCATGTCGCAAAATACACTACATACAGGATTCCGGATATCAACATTTTTTATGACATTGTATAAAAAATCATATATAGCCATATTGATAGTCCTATGTACACGAAATCCTTTCTGTTCCTCGCACAGAATGTTATTTTTTTCTACGAATTTATAAAGTTCCCTATAAATATATTTTTCAAAAATTTTTGAAATAACGGGAATTAATGATATTGGGCGGTAATTTTCCATCCGTTCTCTATTTTCTTTTTTAAATAATGGCTTTATAATCGATATTTTTAATGCATCAGGGAAAACGCCTGCGCTAATACTTAAGTTAATTATGTGACTTAAATGGCCACTTATTTCCTTAGACACATGTTTTAATATTTTTGTAGCAATATCGTCATACCCTACACTATTTGTATTGTTTAATGATTTGATGATTCTCTCAATATCTTGTGGTATACTAGGAGCCATAAACATTGTTTTATTACAAGTGTCAATTCTGTTACATTTAGGTTTGCTAGTCACATCCAGTTTCCCTTGTACTTTATCGATAAAATAATTGTTAAATGCTTCGGCAATATCGTTGGGATTTGATAGAACGCTGTTATTATTTATAATTTTAGTAATATTAGACTTAGGTAGGTTAAATTTTGCACGATTTATAATTTGCCACGTGGTTTTAGACTTATTTTTAGATGTTGTTATATTATGATTGTTCTGGGCTTTTTGTGTTAGGTGTATAATTTTTTTGTGTAAGCGAGAGTAGTTCTTGAAAGTATATTTATTATATTTGTTTGGGTTTAATCTGAATTGCCACAAAAGCTTTCTTTTTTTTTGACTGCCTAGTTTAATACCTTTTGACAACCATTTAGGTCTTTTTGTGACATCTACTTTGATCAGTTTAGTTGGAAAACACAAGTCGTAAATTAATTTAAATAGATCGAGAAATTTATTATAGGCTTCATTCGGATCGATTGTGTCGTAAATCTCACCAAAAGAGAGATTTTTAATGTGGTTTTTAAAATACAAAATATTGTCTACACTGTAGTCTCTTTTGACGGTATACCAATACTTTAAGAGACACTTTGTTTGTACTGGACAGTGAAGCAGCTGTGCCGTATGATCGGACAAAGCCAGTTCGATTACTTCGGTTTTACATACTGAACTAAAATTATGAGCAAAGTTGTCTATACACGTCATACTGGCCATGCGAGTCGGCTGTCTTAATTCTAGTTTTAAGTTAAAGCTCATTAACAGACATTCGAAAGCATTTGAGTGGCTATTAGGTTTAAGCATGTCTATATTAAAATCACCTGCCATTACAATGTTGTTATATCGTGTGCGTGATATTTCTTTCAAAAGCGTTTCCATTTTATCAAAGCAGTAACTGAGATTATTTATATTTGGTACTCTGTAGATACATACAATAATTATTTTAAAAAGGGTGAGCTCAATCGCACAACATTCAAATATGCCTGACGTCGATATTTTTGAAATTTTAGGTATTTCCTTATATTGAACATCGTTTTTCACAAGAATACAAGCCCCTCCTCTTTTCCTGCCTTCCCTACAAAAACAGGCAGCTAGGTTATAATTTGGCACATACAGTTGATGTTGGAACCCTTCCATAATGAAATGTTCCGTTATACATAAAACATCCACGTCAATCTTTTTTTCGGACAGTTCATCTAGGCATACAGTTAAAACATTTGCTTTATTTAGTAAACCAGCAATATTTTGGTGTAACAATTTAATATGTTTTTTAACGAAAAAAAGTATCACTAGTGCTGTCTTTTGTGCACGAAGAAGAAATTGGGGGAGACTCACCATCAATTACATGAAAAACGTCGTAGCTATTAATCTCATTAAGCATTAAATTTATATTTTTAAATATGTTCATTATACCATTATTATTAACAGATCCACTTCTTGGCAAGAACATTTTATAATCATATGTCAAATAAAAATTACTATCAAACAAATACGCGTAGTGATGAGTACAGGCATCTAAGTATAAAAGACTGTTAAAGTTTTCTATTCTCCTATTATACATCATAGAAAAGTCATTCAATTTAAATGTAGGTGCACATATTATAATATTAGTATGATTATTTTTTAAAAGTGCTTCACGCAATGTAATTATGAGATCGACATAGTTGTTCGTTCGGCGAAAGTCTTCCTCGCCGATGAAGATCAGGCAGTAATCATCCGTAGTGTAGTCCTTCAATTTGAGATCTATGTCCCTAATAAGTGCCTCTATACCACAACCCGGTATCAAGTAGTGACAAATTTTGTAATCTAATAATGTATTTTCTGCAATCGTTAGTATTTTGTTTTTGTTGTTTGTACTCAGGATGCATACCTTTTTTTGGCTTCCTCGAACTTCTGGTTTAGGTATTTTTTTTATATTAGGCGCGTGATCTGACTTATTTTGGTTTTTCTTTTCTGTAACTTCGGTATTATTGTCCTTGTTGATCGGGTTACATGTCTGGGAACCCTTGTTGAGAGTATTTTTGTTCTCATCTTTCTTTTTCGTTTTCCTCGTTGATGTTGGTGGGGTGGAACAAGACTCGCCGTATCCGAGCTTTTTGTACAATTCTACAATCTTCTGACATTTTTCCAATTCCAACTTTAAGTTAGTATTCTCTAAGTTTAAATTCTCAATTTCATTATTTGCAATTATCAATTCCTCCTGTACAGATGATAATTTTATTTGTAAATTACGCACTTCTAAAGTTTCACTGGGGTCAGGTAGACTTTGCATCGTACTATTAAAGAGTGACGAGTCAGAAGCGTTCATAATTGACACATTATTATAAGAGTTAGATTTTCTTATTTTTCTTAAAGTTATGTTACTAGATACTCCACTCGCCATAATTTGCAGTAGGAAAAAGAAGTTTACTCAATTTAATTTACTTTTCTACCACAAGGAAGATTATTTTGTGAACTGGTATCCCCAATCACTATCTAGCGCCCCTGGTGGGCAGTAGCGTTATTATTTTAGTTCACTTTTTCGCCACGTGAACCGTTTTGTACGATGTTATGGCGCTAGTGGTCGTTTCAACTGCGCTTAGGTTGGTAGAACTGATATGCTATCTTGCTGTCACTTTAGTACGTCCATTCGCCACTTAGGCGGTTGCATATGTCGTTTTGGCGCTAGTTGTATGTTTTTAAATAAAATAAACGAACTCATAAAAGTTAAAGTCTTACTTGAGGTTGATTAAAGTGGTTTCGTTCACTGTTTATAGTTTTCTATTTCTTCTTTTGATGCACTAAGAACGTAATAATTGATTAGAATTTGCAAAAGTCACTTTTCACTGTTTATTACTGAGTTTTGGTATTCACTATTGTTCCTTTCAGTAACTGTCCTGGAACTCGATAGTTTCACTTGAAAACGTTGTCACTGGTTTGTTATGTTGTTAAGACTTTAATGATATTATTTTTCGAGTATAAACGCATATTAAAGATTTTAATTCTTTTTTTTAAATATGGGGAGCCTATGTTTACATTTGCCAGGGTTGCCAGCCTTACAGTTGACAGCCTTACAGTTGCAGGATGCATTAAATATTATTATAATTAGAAGCCAAATTGAGTCTTTTCCTGAGTATGAATTACTCATTAATAATCAGAAGTTGCCTTATAAAAGCGCCCTTATAAAATTTAACGTATTCTTAGATAATAATAAAATCATGCGTGTCGGAGGACGCTTAGCAAATTCAACTTTTGCTTTTGATAAAAAGCACCCTTATCTTTTACAGTCCACTCACAAATTTACGAAGTTGTTATTCGAATTTGAACATGTAAAGCTGATGCATGCAGGCCCTCAGTTATTGCTGGCTTCGATTAGAGATTCATACTGGCCAATAGGCGGACGAAGCCTAGCTAAGAGTTGTTATCGTAATTGCGTGCGTTGTTGTCGCATGTCGGGTAGAACAGTTACTCCTTTGATGGGTAATTTGCCACAGCAGCGTCTCATTCCAGGCGGTTATCCTTTTGAAAGCACTGGTGTGGACTATGCGGGTCCCATCATGGCTGCTAGTAGGCAAGGTCGGGGATGCAGGCTAGTAAAAGTGTAGATAGCCATCTTTGTGTGCTTCACCACTAAGGCTATTCATTTAGAGCTGGTGAGGGACTTAACCAGTAATAAGTATTTACTAGCTTTATCTAGATTTATCTCGCGACGGGGAAAACCCAGTGACATCTACTCCGACAACGGTACCTCTTTCGTTGGTGCCTACAACGAACTTTCGAAGTTCCTTAAGTCTAATTGCAATTGCTTGGGCGAGCAACTGGCTAATGACGGAATTAAATTCCATTTTATACCAGCGTATACTCCTCATTTTGGCGGACTCTGGGAAGCGGGTGTTAAGTCAACAAAATATCATCTCAGGCGAGTGTTGGGAAATAGTAAACTAACTTTTGAAGAGCTTAACACCACATTAGTCCAAATTAAGGCGATACTCAATTCACGTCCACTGACGCCGTTGTCATCCGATCCAGCTGACTGCACCCACTGAATCAAGATCATTTTCTTGTTGGCCGGCCGCTAACGTCACTTCCGCAGCGAGATCTACAGAACCACTCCACTGCTTCATTATCTCGGTTCCAACGGATTGAGCAGCTACGACAGCACTTTTGGGCTCGTTGGAGTAAGGAGTATGTGTCCGAGCTGCAGCAAAGGACCAAGTGGCATACCTGCAAAGACACGCTAAAGATGGGTGAAGTGGACTGTATTGGTTGTTCGTTGGAGTCTTCTTGAGGAAATGAAAATACTATCTTGATTCGTATCTTCAAATTTATTCCTTACTTGTTACTCCTTGTAGAGTGGAAGACCGACTGTGTCTCTGCCCCTAAGCGGGCCGGCTTTTATACAAAACCGCTCGGCGAAAACAAAGGCACCCAACGCTACCTGGGAATGGCGCCATAGAAATGCCGATTTTACCTATCTTATCTTACTTAAATCTACACAAAATATACATTTCCTTATTCTACATACTTAATTCTACATATGAAAAATATAAAAGGTGTACAAAGATCAACACAAAGTCTTAACCTAGATTCCTCCTTACTCCAAGTATGAAACTATGAAAATATACATAATCTTATCTAATTAGCTACCATTTCTCTAAATCTTATGTATATTACAAGGTTTATTATACTCCTACTGTAAAATTCGCGTGGAACATACGTGTGTCATATTCTAAACACCCTTGTGGTAATTTCTTAGTTACACCAAGAAGAGAAAGCTGGGACAATCCTAACGGGACGCATTGTATTCTCTCGCCCTGTTACAATAAAGGCCGACACTCATTAATTTCAGGTTTTATGACGGTTGCGATAGTCGCTTTTCAACAGTTTAAATGACGGTTCAGTTTCTTTCCTCGTGTGAAGGACCTCCTCTTCCTCTGGTTCATACGTCGACGTCGTGGGCCACTGCTCTTCGGGCAGGAGCAAGAAGTCCGGCCCTCGAAACCATCTATCCGTGGCGTAGATGGGCGTGTCAACGAGTCGAGTGGCGTCGTCCGCTACGTTGCACATAGTAGGCAGCCAACGCCACTCTTCTTTCTGGGTCAACTCTGCAATCTCTCCCAGCCGGTGCGCGACCAATGGCGTGTAGCGGCGCACGTCGTTGTGGATCCAGTGCACCACGGTAGATGAATAGGGTCCAGTAGGTCGTCTGGCCGATGTCGACTCGGTGCTACCTCCTTATCGTCTCGGCGAGTCTTGTCCCGATCACTGCGGCTTGTAGCTCCAGGCGCGGTATAGTTTGCACCCGACGAGGCGCCACCTTAGCTTTGGCGGCCACCAACACGACGTTCAGGCTCCCATCGACGTTTGTTATTCGCCAATAGGCCACGGCTGCGTAGGCTTGCTCGCTGGCGTCGCACAGTACGTGTAAGTGGACGCGTTCATACCTTTGCGTCACGTAACAGCGCGGATTTCGCAGCTGAGCGAGTTCGGTCAGGTGAGCGAGCCAGGAGGCGAAGAGCTCGTTCTCTTCCTCGGGGATTTGCTCGTCCCACGTCGTCTGGAGGCGCGACAAGCTCTGCAGTATGATCTTCGATCGTATTGTGTAGTGGCTCAGCAACCCAAGCGGGTCGTATATGGACATCACGGCGCTGAGGGCTTCACGCTTAGTCGGAGCGCACGTTCTCGCTCGTACTTCAGCCGGGACTCAGTTCATGGATGTGTTGAACCCCAGCACATCGCGCTCCGCGTCCCAATGCAGTCCCAGGATTGCTTTCAAGCTGCTCACCCCCCAATTGAGTAGGAGAGGTGGCGTGAAGTTCGGTGGGCACGTCGCATAGAACCGTCTTGTCGCTGGAGCTCCAACCTCGCAGCGTGAACCCTGCGTGCACGTGTACTGCCCTCGTTTCCTCGACTGCTTTCCGTGCTTCTTCGGCGTCTTCATAGCTGGCCACCAAATCGTCCATGTAATGACTTCCTTTGATGGCCTCCAATGCCCGCGGGTAACTCTTCCCATGTACGTCTGCGTTGTAGTTGCATACGTAATGGGCCATGTACGGGGAGCTCGCGGCGCCGAATATCATACTGGTCATCTTGTACCCTATCTGTACGACCCGAACAGATGGGGCTCGCAGCTGGAACTACGGGTCCGGCTGTTTGGATAAGGGTACGCGGGGTCAGGTAGGCCCTCCACCATTGCAAGCGCAAAGGTGGAACCTGACATTGGGTTTGGACTCGCGGTGGTCTATGTGGTGGTTGCAGAGGAGTGGCATGTTGTCTGCTCGGCTACATGTGGGTTGAGCGTCATTCCTCGCGCAACAAGTATCTGAAGTTACCGGCCTAAGGCAAAGGGCCACCTGGTGGTCAGACGCGGGGTTCGTGAGTAACCCTCAAGCAAGTGAGCTCCTTTGAGCGAGCTGCATCTCCGGCACTTTCCTGGATAGAAAGTAGAGGACTACTCGAAGGATTAGTCTTCCGGCAACCCAGCTGTAGGCATTGGGTAGGTGCGTTGATTCGTATTCGAGAGGTGAGCGTGCTTGACAGCTCCGGACCATTCTGGAGAAATGGTAGCCAGCTTCTCTGGCGTCCCTAGCGGGGATTGAATCCGCTAGCATCAACAAGGTGTGCTGGTGCCGGTGCTTGCGCTAGTGCTTGCGTGCTGGGGTGCGTGTTGTGAGCGGCTTTACAGCTCCGGTACCATTCTGGATAAATGGTAGCGAGTAATCACGATGCGACTCACATTTTCTCTTGAGTACCAGGGGCGAGTACTCTGGAGGCGTGACCTACCGTAGATGGTCCCAGACGCCTCGTAAGGGGTTGCCTGGTATAGTGTGCCATCTTATATACCGAAAGGTGGGAGAAGGTGGCCACTATAGAAAATATTAGTAGTTTTAAAGGGGGGCTGGTCATCTTGTATTTCCTCGGAGGCTTTTGTTGGTCGTCACCTCTCCACAGGAACTGTTGCGCTGGTTGGTCCTCCGGCCTTATCCTGATCCTCAGGAACATCTCCTGCACGTCTGCTGTAATCGCTACCACCTTCTCTCGGAACCTAAACAGGATTCCTGGTAGCGACAGCAGTAGATCGGGTCCTTCCAACAGTTCGTCGTTTAGGCAGACGCCGTTGCTCTTCGCTGCCGCGTCGAACACTAGCCTGTGTCTACCGGGCTTGTTCGGGTTCTGCACGGCGAAGTGTGGCAGATACCAACAGATGGCACTCGCTCTCTCCGACCCGTCGCATGGCGTCGCGTACCCCTTGTTCAATAGGTTGTTAACCTGCTTGGAGTACTCAGCCGCGAACTGCGGGTCGGCGTCCATCTTCTGCTCGATCTTCTTCAGCCGGCGGAACGCTTGATTGTAGCTAGGCGGCATAGTGACCTCGTCTCGTCACCATGGAAGCCCAACCTCGTACCCGATGTCAATCTTCCTGATTGTCCTCCCAACTATGTCGATGGCCCGTTGATTGCTCGCCTTGACTCTCGGCTTGGCTTGTATGCCGAGCGCGTCGATCCTGAAGTGGGCTTCGACTAAGTCGTGGAGTTCCTGGCTGCATGCACCCGTGGTTCCGTCGGGTTCGTATACATGCAGCACGTTCCCTTCTTTAAAGATGGTCCTGCGTGGTGCGGTTTCGTGCACCACCCATCCTAGTTGCGTTCTTGATGCGGCCGGTTGGTTAGGGCCGCCAATTCGGAGCTCGCGGGACACTATGCACTCCCAGTGATCTGTACCCACTAGAAGCCCGGGGCGCGCCAGTTCGTAGCACACCTCTTCTGATTTCAGGTCCCTCAGGTGCTCGTAGTACAGCAGCGTGTCGGCAATAGACTGTTGGTGAAGCCTGAGTTCCTTCATGGTCCTCGCTCTGACCTTGTAGCTCTCGTCACTCTTCAGTCCCTTCACATTAATGTTAACTACTTGGCTGCCTATATCTCGCTGCGACATGTTGACCCCGCTCAGGTGGAGCGGCCGTGATGGACCTTCTGCCCCGACGCTCGCCGCCAGTTCTTCGTCCACTAGGGTGATCGTGGCCCCTTCGTCTAGGAGTGCGTAGGTCTTGACCTCCCCCCGTGGTCATAAGACTGTCCGTGGCCCGGTAGCAGGTCGGGTAGCCACGGACAGGACCGCTTCCTCCTTCAGTGGTTCAGCCTTCCCCGTGTCTTTGGTCTGCGCTTCGCGTACCGCTTGATGGAGCGTCGCATGATGCGGGCCGTGACATTGATCCACGCCGCACAGCTGCGCCTTGCAACTTATGGGCCTGTGTTGCTTCTGGGCGCATTTGAAGCAAATCTAATTGGATTTCAGAAAGCTCCATTCCAGGACCACCTTTAGCCTCTTAAATGGAGATTGGGAAGAGTCGTCGCCTTCCATCCAGGGTCAGATGGAATTGTTCGTGTATCCGACGTCAAAACATCCGCTGGAGTCGTCAGAAGAGTTTTTAACAGGATTTGCCCACTGCCCGTTGATTCTGCGTTTGATTGAAAGCGCCTCTGCTGCTTCCAACGTCCGGGGGCATGTTCGAGCCTACGCCTGCTCGTTTAGAATGAGCAAATCAACGTTACGTGTTAATTAGTAGTAATTAGATATAAGGATTTTTGTAATTGCTTGTCATTCAGCCCCTTCCATTTTTGTTCGTCATCGAGACAATACATGTTTGATTAAATATCAGCATTTTTGGAGTTTCCTTGAAGAGTCACCTAAAATCCCCCAACACTATTTAATATTTATTAATCAATAATTATGTAAGAAATATTTTAATTGTATTACAATAGGTATTCAATTGGTACAAATTTATGTTATGTAAAAAATATTGTATCATACTATTTAAATCAATGGTTATAGAATTTTAAAACACAACAGCAAATATTTAATATTGTGTTGAGGTCAAGCTTCAATCCTCTTTTCCTTGGGAAAATTAATTAAATTAAATTAAATGACATTAATTTCAGAATCACTTCCATATTTGTTAGTAACAATGTAAACTTATAAAATAGTGTTAGTAACATTTTTTTTCTACATTTATTATACGCTGTGCGAGGCACGCTGATCCTGGGAAATGTCTATTTGACTGCGTGCAGTCGTACCCATCACCCCAAGATCGGAGAGTCCCACCGATCAGCCAACGTTCTAAGAATGATGTTGGGGCTGGCGCGAACACGGCGTAGTAGAGATGCGCATCTCTTGCGCATGATGGCCGCAAAACTATCAACGTCCGCGTCGGCAAACATGCCGGACGCACTACAAAAACGCGGCAGCCCCATCAACACCGGAACGTGTTGTTATATTGTGTGCGCAGGCCACCATATGCCCTCTGCGTAAAGTTCACCCACAGGCTGCACGTGTAAAAGGATTGGCAGTAGGCTTTGAAAAGCGTCACCTTAACCTGAGCGGTACAAGGGCCAACATCCCACATAGAACAGCCAGCGACCTGCGCTCCCGTTCTACATCAACGTTATCTTTCAAGTCGTCGTCCAGATATTTAAAATTTGCAACTCTTTTTAGAGGTCTGCCGCCAAGCATAACTGGTGGAATTGTGCTGTAGCGTTTACTGGCTGCTTTAAATACCATCAATTCGCTCTTTGCTGCATTATATTTGAGCCCATGGGTCGCAGTGTACGATTCACACACGTTAATCAGTTTCCTTAATGCCCTGATCGATATGCTCAGCAGCACCATATCGTCTGCATAACTTATATTATTAATGCATATACCATCAATATGACAGCCGATTCCAGTACTGCTAAGCTCATCGATCAGATTATTCATGTACAGATTAAACAACGCCGGTGAGGACAGCCCCCCCTGCCTCACCCCACATTCAAGCCTGTATTCAGCCGAAAAGGAGTTTGCCCATCTGACACGGTTCTGTTGATTAGAGTACCAGAATTTAAACAAATCTATTACTTCCCGTGGCACATCTCTCTCATGCTGCAGTTTGCCCCAGAGTAAATCATATGATACTAGGTCAAATGCTTTTACAAATCTAGGTAACATGCAAATACTGTTGTCTTTCTTGCTGTATAGTACTGCACAGTCTGCTTCAGGCCAAGTATAGCACTATCTGTAGATAAACCGGGCCGAAACCCGAATTGAGCGTCGTTTATTTTTAGATGTTTATCAAGTTGTCCTACATGCAGACTGTCCAGCACTTTAGCAATTATCGTCGCTAAAGAAATAGGTCTATAGTTTGATAGCACAGACAAATCACCAGTTTTATTTTTGATGATCGGAACAACAGTTGTACGCATTAATTTTTCAGGTAAATAAGAATGACCTAGACATAAATTTAAAAAACATACATAACACTCGTGGCAAGTGTATCCCAGCATGCAGGTGCTCGATGCTGAGACCGTCATGCCCTGGCGATTTTCCTCTAACCATGTTCTTAATTGTAGCGGCAATCCGTTTAGCAGTAAACGTGACGTTTCGCGCAGAACAGACGGTCCCAGAATCAGGCGCAGGCAGGTGCAACTCATTGTCTAAGGGTGACTGTACTCTAAAATGCTGCCGAAACAGATCCGCAATACTACCCTGCTCATGTACACCTTCGACGCTCACTGGAAGGCTCGGCTTATGATTTAATTTGTTTGTTGATTTCCAGAACTTACAAAAATCTTTGTTTGAGTGGTGTTTTGCAATTATATCCATTTTAATTTGGTTTTGATTTGCTTGACACCATTTTAATTTACATTTGAATGTTTTTCTGGATTCACTCATATCATTAAAAACCGGACCAGAACTGGGCTTACCAAACGTTAACCAAAAGCTTATAACAAAGCCGCGCCCTCCTGTGAGCGTCGCGAACATATTTATTCCAGCCAGTTACATGCCTACGTTTCGTTATATTTTTAAGATAATAACTGTATTCAGCAGCGTTCACAAGTACACGTTCAATAGTATTATACATTTCATCCAAAACAGGTAAGTGGCAGGAATCATTACACATCCTGTCTGCACACTGACTAAATTCGCTTGGAAAATCAATTTGTTTCAATTCCGAGAGACAATAGTCATGATATTTAGCTATTTGTTCATCATCACGTTCACCCCATATAACTTTGTTTACATGTGCGTACGGCGGGGTCACCATACTGTGCATTTTCATGTTATTAAACTTACATTCTAACATAACAGGTAGGTGATCCGACCAATATGAGTCATACAATACCGACACGTTGAGAATAACGGGCAGCGCGGCATCTGTCACTACGCAGTGATCGAGCCAGCGCAGGCAACCGTGTGCGTCGCTTACATATGTATAGGTGTCCGACGGAAGTACATTCATATCAACGCACGACCATAACTGCTCCGCACAGAACGAAAGCAGCTCGGTAGCAAACAGACTACTCGGGTGAGCGTTAAAGTCACCAAGAATAAAAACTGACTCGACACTATTGTTTTCAATCACCGCGTTAATCTCGCTTAAGCACTCTGTAAATTCTAACCAATTCTCACTACAATCCGTAGGCATTTACACTGAGAACACCATGAATGACCGATCACTGAGCGTTATTTCAATAGCTGCAAGACGCACACTACTGCAGGTGATCACTGTCACCGCAGGGAACGCACTTTTTCGCCAGAGGAGGAGGGCAACACCTCCGTATGGTCGCCCCCGCAGCACGCCAACCGAGATATCCACTGCCGAGGTGCCCGTGTAGGCAAAGTTGTCATCTATAGTACCCAGAAAAGACAGGTCGTGTGTCAACAGCCATGTCTCCTGCAGCGCTATTAAATCGACTTCTCGACAAAGTTGTCGTATACAGTCCACTGACCTGACAACATTTTTACAATTGAATGTTATTATTTTGGTGGTCGTCATGTTGAGTTGTTAGTATTTAACTCGTTAACCCGTAAGTCGGTTTTGTTTCTAAATTCAACAAAACTTCGGTACGCAATTCCAATAGGCCAAAAGTCTGCATCCATAAATAAATCTCTCTTTTCTTTAGGCACAAAAATTTTGAAGGAATTGTATCCTTTTTCCAAGCTCATCTTCATCTTTTCAACAGTGACATTTATGTTCGACTTACTAGTTACATTTACTTCATACACTTTTCCGGTTCCGGTGCTTCAACAGTGAAGACGTTTGTCAGTGCTCTCCAAAAGAAAAATAGAATACACGATACAAACGTAACAAAATCGAGTTATAAGTGACAAAAAGTGGACAAAAAACAAAGAAATAGAAGAAATGTTGTGAAATCCTAAGATTAAAACAATAATCTGTGAATAAAAACGTCATAAATAACCTCACATTCATCCATCAAAGTGTCAAATCATTACCAAATACCAACAAAACGAAAGAACTCAGTGTTTCCATAGCAAATTAAAATAAATTTTACTGCTTCAGTCAAGTGACAGACCTGCAGGACAGCCAACATAAAGAAGAAAATTGCGTTCCAGTTCAACGAAACGTTTTGTTATTGCATCGCAAAAATAAACACATACTTAGCGATAGCTGATGAAATGTCAATATCAACATTGTGTAGTATAATGAAAATAGAAATGGAAAAACAAGCTACTCTAATAAAAGACAATACAGAGAAGATTATGATGACCATGGACGATAAAATTAAACCATTAATTCGGGAATAAGAAAAACTCAAATCAGAAATCAAATTTTTAAACAACAAAATAAATTCCTTGGAAAATACGACAACAAGAAACAATATCATAATACACGGATTCGATGAAACAGAAGATAAACATAGCGAGCTATTCAATAATATTACAGAATTGCTCAGAAAAATCGGTGTTAAAGTCGGTGAGTACGACTTAAACAAATTACACCGGATTGGAAAACAATCAAGTGATAAGACAAGGCCAGTAGTGATTACTCTTAAAACACACAACAAGAAAATAGAGATAAGAAATAAGAAGAAAATGCCTGATCCAACATATGTCACAGAAGACTTCTCCAAGGAAACATTAGAAAAACGCAAAGGATTACAGCAAGAGCTACAACGAGAGAGGGAAAAGGGAAATGATGTATGCATAAGGGGCAACAAGGTTGTAATGAAATCAAAAGGAAACGAAAAAAGAAAAAGAGAGACCTCAGTATCACCTGCATCACATAATCAACAGGTGCAGGATAATTTTAATAATAAAACCCAGACTCCCGCAAAATTACACAAAAAAGATCCATTTGCATACATGAGGGCCCGATCTCACTCTTTGACAGAAATAACAAAATCAAAAGCATAGGAATCACAAGACATCGGTAACCGGACTGAAACAATAACCAAAAGCATGCAACATATTGTGAAGAAAAGCACCCCATCCCGGCTGGTCACCGTGGGGTAAGAGACCAAAACCCCCTGGGTTTACCTCCCACCAAGAGAAGCAGTATTTACATAGCAACACTCAACACTCACACCTTAAGAACAGATGAATCTCTACAAGAACTAGAATACGCTTTAGATTTTATAAACTGGGACATTATCGGCCTGAGTGAGGTGAGGAGAATGGGCGAAAAAATCGAACAACATGACAACTACAATTTCTATCACATTGGAAACACTCCAGGCTTACATGGTGTGGGATTCCTTATAAAAAAATGCTACAGTGAATGCATGCAGAATGCACTGGAATCTCTGAACAAATAGCACAACTCGATAATAACTTGTTTGGATATGAAAATGTATCAATAATCTTGTATATATATATC
This sequence comes from Orthosia cruda, assembly GCA_964057195.1. Taxonomy (NCBI): domain Eukaryota; kingdom Metazoa; phylum Arthropoda; class Insecta; order Lepidoptera; family Noctuidae; genus Orthosia; species Orthosia cruda. Next base: position 44,390,207 of record OZ059830.1, on the reverse strand, counting down.
TATATATATAAAAGCGAAAGGTCACTCATTCACGTATCACGAAATATCGAAAACCGCTTGACGTATAAAGATGAAATTTGGCAGGGAGGTAGTTTATAGTTAGTAGACATCCGCTAAGAAAGGATTTTACGACAGGGCCGGATTTAAGGGGTCTAAGGGCTCTCGCAAGTTTGTATGAAAGTCGTTCATTTTTTGTGCTACAAAACTTGAAATTTGGCAGGGAGGTAGTTTATAGTTAGTAAACTTCCGTTAAGAAAGGTTTTTACGACAGGGCCGGATTTAGGGGGTATAAGGGCTCTCGCAAGTTTGTATGACAGTCCTTAATTTTTTGAGCAGCAATCTTTAAATTTGGTAGGGAGGTAGTTTATAGTTAGTAGACGTCCGCTAAGAACGGATTTTTCAACAGGGCCGGATTTAGGGGGTCTAAGGGCTCTCGCAAGTTTGTATGAAAGTCCTACATTTTTTGAGCTGCAAACTTAAAATTTGGCAGGGAGGTAGTATATAGTTAGTAGACGTCCGCTAAGAACGGATTTTGTGATAGGGCCGGATTTAGGGGGTCTAAGGGCTCTCGCAAGTTTGTATGAAAGTCCTTCATTATTTGTGCTACAAACTTGAAATTTGGCAGGAAAGTAGTTTATAGCTAGTAAACATCCGATAAGAACGGATTTTGTGACAGGGCCGCATTAAGGAGTTCTAAGGGCTTTCGCAAGTTTTTATGAAAGGCCCTCATGTTTTGAGCTACAAACTTAAAATTTGGCAGGGAAGTAGTTTATAGTTAGTAGATGTCAGCTAAGAACGGATTTTGCGACAGCGCTGGTATATGGAGGTCTAAGCACTCTCGCAAGTTTGTATGAAAGATCGGATTTTTTTTTGTAATACCTTCCTGAAATTTAGCATGTCTAGAGTTAATGACTAGAAGACATAAGCTAAGAAAGAATTTTGTGATATCCTGTATAGGGGCTCTCGCAAGTTTATTTGAAATCCTTGGCTTTTTATACCAGAAAATTGGTAAAGAGATAGAATATAGCTAAGACATGTCAGGTAGGAACAGATTTTATGACAGGGCTAGTATAAGGGAATATATTCGCTTTTGCAACGCTATGTGTTCAACAAACATTTATTAACATCACTTACATCACATCATCAGCCTATTAATGTTCCCACTGCTGGCACACAGGCCTCCTCTCTGTGAGTGGGAAACGTTTATTGATGACTTATAACAAACAAACAAACAGAAAATACTACAAAATTAATTCAAACGAAGATAGGTATTTATATATTTTATTTACAATAACATTTACGCAGGTTAGTAGTTTCATCAAGTTATTGCTCGATTTTCTTTTTGTATTTTCGCCTGGGCAAATACAAAAAAAACTTCTTGACGCATTTCCGTGGTAAAAGTATCTTAAAGTAAGTTGAACCTGGTATTCACATATCACCATATTAAATACCAAATTCCAGACAATATTTTATATAAATGTGCAGTGGTGGCCCGGTGGTAACGGCCGCGACTTACATGTTGTAGGTCTTGGGTTCGAACCCAGGCAGGCGCTTTACATTGTGTACCTAAATTACGGTGAAGGAAAACATCGTGAGGAAACCGGCATGAACTAAAAATTCGAAGATATGTGACATCCACCAACCAGCAATGGGCCCGCGTGGTGGGTTACGGCCCATTCTCTCTCGCAGAGACGAGGCCCGCACGCACAACGTACCAAATGGGAGTCTAACCCCCGGCTTCTCAACACTCGATTATCGGGCTGTTAACGTTATTGACGAATAATCGCCGGTTATATGCTGTGGTTGGCTGTTAAAAATTCATTTTTTTTTTTTTTTTTTTTCCTTTATTTATCAATTATACAAAAAGTTACAGGTTTATTCGTATTAGATAGCAACCAAAAACCACTAAGGTTTAAACTTGTGCTATCGTGAGTCTATTAGTATGTTTATTTATGTGCTATATATAAAAAAAAAAAACGCTAAAGGCGATAACAATTAATGACAACTCAAACTAGTTAAAGACCTATATTATTATTTAGGTCCTTAACTAGCTTGTACCACAAACATCACTGCATTATCTAAATAATATTGTTTAAGCTTAAATTTTATATTTTTGTCTGATATACAATTATTTATTTCTGAGGGTAGACTATTAATAAGTCTCGGTATAATATAAGCAGTAGTTCGCTCACCATACGTGTTGTTTGCGCGCTGTGTACGAAGCCTATTCTCAGAAATTGCCCGCGTGCGTACAGGATGTTCAATTATGTTTCTTAAAGATTCATTGAAAAATTGTTCTTTTAATAATAAAAAAAATACTTGTGTATGAACTGGTAAGACTTTACAGTGTTTAAAGAGGCCATTTATATCGTCGTGAAAATGATTTCTAATTTTGGGAGACACTACCGTTTTTAAAATTTGAACTTGAATTTTGTAAATCTTATCAAGATAGGTTTTGTAGGTACGACCATAACTACTAAGCCCATACTGGATGTAGGATTCAGCCAGTGCGTAATATAGCATAATCTTCACTTTGAAGGGCAAACGGTTCTTTAATATTGTAATATTAGCAAGAAATTGTCGAAGTTTATCGCAAACACGTTCTACTTGATGACTCCAGTTAAACGTATCATCTATAACTACTCCAAGATATGTTTGTTTATTGACAACATCTATTTGAGGACAGTTACAATTGGTCATATTGACGGCATGCAAGCAGTCATGGTCATGGGCTATTAGGTTCCGTAAGGGCAACTTTCTAACGTAGGGAGATTTAATAACTAAAAGTTTGGTTTTGCTTGCATTAAGCACTAGGCCAGCATCATGACACCACCTTGTTAGAGCATCCAGATCGAGTTGCAAGCGTTCACATGCTATTTGAGGATTTTTGTTAGCAATAACAAGGCAAGTATCATCCGCGAATTGATAGCATGTACTGTTTGTTATGCATTTACTCATGTCATTAACATACGACAAAAAATGCAGGGGGCCCAATACCGAACCCTGAGCTGTTCCCTCAGTTATATCCACGCGTTCACTACAGATGTTGTCAATTTTTACAGTAAATGTTCGGTTCTCAAGATAGCTTTTACACCAGTTGAGTAATGGACCACGCACTCCGCAATCGTCTAATTTATCAATTAGTTGATTATGAATTAAAGTGTCAAAAGCACGTGAGAAGTCAATAAAGAGAGCAAGAACATATTTTCTCTCATTTAGGTGTTGATTGACTTCATCAGTGAAATTTGACAAGAGGTGCGTGGTGCTTTTGCCGGCCTGAAAACCAAATTGATACCGATTAATTACGTCGTGCTGTCTGTAAAATGCATGAATTTGTTCACAAACATATTTTTCCACTATTTTATCAATAGACGAGAGTAAAGTTATTGGACGATAGTTTGCATAATCATTTTTTTTACCCTTTTTATGGATTGGCCTTATGCAACCTACTTTTAGATCATCTGGGTATAGACCAGTTTCAATGCTTCGATTAATTAAGTCAGCAATTGGGTTGGATATACTGTCTCCTATCATTTTAATATCGGAAACTTTAATATTGTCTGGACCTGGAGCTTTTCTTGAGTTTAACTGTTTTATGATTTTATGAACACTGCCGGCCGAGGCCTTTTTAAACAGCATACTAGAATCCAATGGTATACGTGTAGCTTTAGGGTCTGTTAGTTTTATATTACAGTTAGGAATTATGTCCTTAACCGCTCTGTCAAAACCATTTGCGAAGTTGTCAGCAATAGCTTTGGCAGTAATTCCTTGCGCATCAAAAGCCCTAAGAATGGCCGTGTCAAGTGACATGGTCACTCTGCCTAACATTTGATTTAAAATATTGTAAAGTTTTTTTAAGTTTTTGAAATTATCACTAATATGTTGTATATAATATTTGTTTCTTTTGTTTTCTATTATTTTATGAATTTTATTTCTAATTTTATTATATTCTAATTTTATTTTTGTATTATTTAAATTATTTTTCCAATCCCTAAATAATTTGTCTCTTTTATCACAAAGCCGGGCAATATTTGCATCAATCCAAGGTACACTAAATCGTTTCGAGTACTTACCAGTCAATTTACTTGTTTTAATTCTACTTGCAGACTTGTCTGCATTATCAAAAGATTCATAAATAAAACTTAAAATTTCGCTAGGCGAACTCATACTTCTTGTCTTTGTCCATTCAACATTTTTAAGTTCTTTGTAAAAAGTATCGTAATCAAAAGATTTTTTTGTAACAACCTGTATACACTTAGGAACTCCAAACAACTGGTCAACGCAGGTAAATATAACGCCTCGATGATCAGCTAGTACGACATCGAGCACCGCCGCGAACGGATGTAGTGTGGGAAAACGTGCAAAAATGTGATCAATACACGACTTGGTAATTAAATCTTTTCTAGTTTCAATTCGGGTGTAATCTGTTATTCCACACAACAATCCATGTTCGCTAAGTGTTTTTAGATATGAATCCTTGTATGCTGAGCTTACTTTCAGATCAATGTTCGTATCACCAATAAGGAGTAAATTTTGTTTTAAATCAAACTTAGTAATGTGATTAGCAAGCTCTGTGACAAATAAACTTTTACTTGTAGACGGTGGCCTATAGATTGCAGAGACAATTGCGTTTTTACGTGAATCAATTTTTAGGTAGCCTGTAAGATTCTCAAAAGTCTTAGTTTTTTTTTCACTTAATGTAAACTTAATATGATTCCGGACATACATAATAATGCCGCCGCCTTTTTGGCTCGTACGCAACTGTGAGTACAATTTATAGCCAGGTAAGTTATATAAATTAACAATATTGCCTGAGATACCCACTTCTGTTAAAATTATAAGGTCTAGTGGACACTTACATGAATGAATTGTTTGTTGCAATTTAGTAAAGTTTTTAACGAGCGATCTAATATTAAAATGTATACATGATAAATTTATATTGGTTTTTGGAGGTATTTGTTCGAAAAAGTGATTAGTTGAATTGCAATGGAAGATTTCTTGTACATTTATGTCCATTGTTATTATTACAAATTACTCTTGTAAACAGAAATTTAAAATGCTACTCGAGAGACAGAAAATAATCTTAGAAATTTATAATGGAGTAGACCCTTCTGGTCGATTCTCGGGTTGAGTTGAACATAGCTTTTCGATTTGTTTTATATCCTGCAATGTACGGATATAATAAATTTTGCTATTGTTAAGCTTCCTAGCATACACTTTGCCACTCTTACACCAAACATATTGACACGATTTATTTAACAATTGGGTTTTTGCGTTATATAGTAGCGTTTTTTGGTATTTTGTGAGAGCCTCCCTTATGTAGACACGATCGTCAGCTTTTTCCTTGGGGACGTCCGGCACTAGTTCACCCACGGTGATACAATTTTGCTTGCTAGCGCCTATCCATTGTTGCTGCTGCATCTTCGACTTTAGCTCCACGAGGATGGGTCCTGGTTTGTCCTTGGTTCCAGGTAATCGCCGCGTTGAGTGAATTTCACTATCTGCCACGTTCAATTTAATGGACACGGTATCTATTACCTTCCGTATGTCATTTGAGGGCATCTCAGGTAACCCAGCTACTTCCAGAGCTGTTGCGAGGGACTGCTGCTCAACCTCTTGAAAACCTTGCTCCAGGATATTAATGCGTAGTTCTAGGTTCTTGTTCTTATTTTGGAGATCGTAGTTTTTGTTTTCAAGATCCTTAATTTTGTTGTCTTGTTTTTTAATAGCCTGCTCCATTGATGTCAATTGCTCACCGAAGAAATCTAGTGAGTTCTCCAGACTTCTAATTTCCTCGCGGAAAGTCTTCTTTACTTCTCGACTGATATCCTGCACAAGTTTATTGGCATCGACGACCGGTGCCATCTCCTTGCCCGTAGGATTGTCGGACTCGTTCTCATCGTCGTCCTCTTCAGGAATTACGAAGGAAGACCTTCGTGAGAGATTTTTTAGACACTCTTCACAACTCCATTCGATACCGGGTGAATTCTTGAGGGTGTTCAGCTGTTTATAAGAGAGCTTTGAGCACACGGGATCAGCATGTACCACTTTGTCACACCTACTGCACTCCAGCCCGGGCACTTTCTTGGTAACATTTTTTTTGCATTTAATACACCTTTTAATCACCATGTTTAGAAATGAGGGTAGAATATGATTACGTTTTCGTTAACAATACGCGACCAAATGCTTTCACGATTCGACTTAGACTGAACCTTCCACCAATCCCAGCACATAACGCGTGCTTGACAATTTGTCACATTAATTCTGCGATAATTTAGCACTATCACGAAATATCGAAAACCGCTTGACGTATAAAGTGAGCACTAAGAAAGGATTTTTGGAAATCCCACCCGTACGGAGGTAATAATAATAATAATAATCTTTATTGTTTAAGAAAATACATTTTATATCAGATACATCACTGATCTCCACACTAGGATTCCCTGTGTCGTGGAGGCCAGTCTCTTTCATCATTGTTCAGAAATACAGTTTTATTGTAGCAGTAACAAAAAGGATAAGTTAAACAAAAAATAAATAAATAAGGGGATGCATGGTATCTTGCAGTGTGTGCAAAAGTGTGAGTCAAGTGGCGTTGGTGCGTGTATTAAGTGTGTGTGCGTGTTGTATGTGTGGGTTTATTTGTGTGGTGTGTGTGTGTATGTGTGTGTGTGTGGGGGGTATGTCTCCAAAACTAACATTATAGAAAATAATAAGTTCTATTTTTACGAAGTATTTAATAGTTTCTCTGTGTTGTCGTAATCCACACGTTTTAGGTAAGTTTTGATGCCTGATTTGCATTTTGATTTTGCCTAATCTTAATATAAAGGTGTGTATATTGATAACACCTTTTCCCAAAATCAAGTCTACGCTTTGGCTTACGCCATCTAGGCTTCCTTCGGGAATGTACATTGGAGTCCACCTTGACTAGAGCATCTTTATGGAACCTTAGGGCTACGGCCATAATGTATCGCGCATTGTACCCGTCTCTTGATATAAGGTGTTAAAAAAAGCGAGGTTGAAATTTAGGTTTAGATTTAGGCTCTTGGTTGATAAAAAGAATTCCTGTATTTATTGGTTTTTGGAAATTCTAAATTCTCTTATTTTATTCTAAGCGGATAAAACAGGGATTGAAACTTTATGTGAAATTTCTTTGGTTTAGAAGGTAAAACATATGAAATTGTTGGTTTACGCTCTTGGTTAATAAAAAACAACGCATATTTTTTTTTCGGCAATTCTAGCCCTAAGGGAGTAAAAAGGGGGTTGGTACTTTGTATAAAATTTCTATAGTTTGTAAGTTGAACACCTGAACTTTTAGATTTATACTCCTGGTTGATAAAAAGACATCATGTATTTATTTGTTTTTTGAAATGCCACTCCTCAGGTGGTAAAAAGGGGGTTAAAAGTTTGTGTAAAACATCTACACTTTTAAGTGTGACACATGATATTTTAGATTTACGCTCTTGGTTGATCAAAAGAATTCATGTAAGTATTTATTGGTTTTTGGAAATTCTACCCCTAAGGAGGTGAAAAGGTGGAAATTTGTTGGGCTTATACCTATATTTGAAACTTGGCATAAATACTAACCTAAGTAAAAAGTAAAGGTTTTCTACTTCTAATAGACGATTTAGGGGGTGTTAAAGATTTTTGAAGAATTTTACTGTGTTGGGCTTATAAATTTGAAACTTGACATAAATACTAACTTATGTAAATACTTTTCTACTCCTAAAAGACGATTTAGGGGGTGTTAAAGATTTTTGAAGAATTTTACTGTGTAGGGCTTCTTTTTATGATGTAGGGGAGCTCTGAGAAGGGATTTTTGGAAATTCAACCTTTAAGAGGGCGAAAATAAAAAGTCATCTGTAGGATAAAATACGGATCACGCGAACGAAGTCGCGGGCGAAACAATCTTCTTAATGGGGGATTTCAATGGAAATATTGGTGAAAGACTACCAAACGAGGATGGTATATTAGGTCAGTTTAGCACAGGAAAAAGGAATAATAATGGACAGAGACTCATAAACCTGACACAGTCACATAACCTCAAAATCCTAAATAGCTTCTTTAAGAAAAACAGAAATAGAAAATGGACCTGGATATCCCCTGACGGGAATGTGAAGAATGAGATAGACTTTATACTCTCCAAAAAACCCCAATTCTTCAAAGATGTAGATACAATTAATACACTCACCTTTAACACCAATCACCGAATGGTAAGGGGAACAATCTACCTAAAAAAGCCCAAGAATAGGAGACAGTGCACCAAGAAAAGAATCCAACCAAGCCAAATACCTCCTTCTATCTCAGAAAACTTGCTGATAGCACTGAAGGACAAGACATTGGATTGTGGCAAGATCGAAAACATACAGAAAAAATATGATCTTCTGGAAGGAACAATACAGGAAATATCTACAAAACTGTACACATCAAAAAACAAGAAAGATAAAATTGGAGAGGAAGCAAGACACCTTATAGAAACCAGGAAAACTCTTTTAGAAAATAGAAAACATATTAGAAATCAAATAACGCAAATAAGCAAACAGATAAATGAAAAAATCAGGACACACAGGAAAAAAATAAGAAACAGGACTCTCCAATACCACATTGAAAAATCAGGAGGAATAAAGAAAGCCCTAAAAGAGTTGAAAGAGAACAAACACCCCCTGGATCCCTTGCATCAATAATAGAATAGCCGGGAAGATAGAAACAAAACGGCCTGAAATCGTAGAAATAGCAACAGAATTCTATAGTAAACTATATAATGACATAGACTCCACAAACACACAATACCTACAGGAAGACAATGAAGAGGATATCCTTCCAATACTAGAAACCGAAGTTAGAAAGGCCATACTATCTCAAGGAAACTATAAAGCACCCGGGGACGATGGAATAACAAATTAAATTCTCAAAACCTGCCTAGACTATGTTACAGAGGCCACTACAAAATTTGATTTTTTTGATAGTATTAAGGAATGATATTATAGCATGTATAATAAATTATAAAAGAATGTAAAAATAATAATTGGTAAAATGTATTTATATTATCAGGAATAAAGGCTATTTGTATTTGTACTAGTTACATAATTAGTGATGTCACACACGGACACATCCTTCGCCACGTTATAAATATAAATCGGTACCTTTATTTCGGCAGCCTTGAAGTTCATATTTATTTCAGCCACAGCTTTCCCCCTGTTACCCGCGAAACGATTTCTATGTCTTCGCCTTTGAACCGTAATCCAGTCATCATTCTGTTTCTCACGCTTCCATTCGCCTTCACCATGTCCGCCATAGTCTTGTTAACGTTCATCGTAGCAGGTTTACCGAACGCATTATCCGTATGTCTCGAGTTACCAGTTGTCGGGCGCACGATCAGCTGAGTTGGGTGATTCATGGTATCGCTCGTCGAGCGCGTGAGCTCGGAGGCATCGCCTTTCGATAATTAAGCTATACCCTCAATAAAAGATAGTCAATAATAAAATGAACAAGTAAAATTTCAAAAACCCCCGACACATTTTATTTCATGCTACATAATTTATCTATTACATAGTAGATACGCTTTGATCCGCAATCTAATAAACACGTAATTATGACACGATATCTTGCGAAAACACCCCGATTCAAACAGTAAAACGCCCATAACTTTTAAACGGCTGAACTGATTTTGTGGGCGCAGCGGGAAAAAAGGCAGATAGGTAGGTACTTACGGGTACGGGAACGGAGCTTTGAGTAATAATGTCCTTCGATAGTTTTAGCAGTGGAGTTTTCACAATAGTTGAATGCTGGTAAGCCAACCACAGAGTCTGTTTTTCACACACAACACTTTTACTTGAGTTTTCTTTGAAAGCGGGAGCAACGGGCGCGCATACGCGTTTCCGGAGTTGCGACTTTTTTACAACTGACGAGCGGAATGACCGGATGACCGGAACTAGGAAGTAGGAAGGGGTGTGCGCGGGAGTTAGGGATTGGTCCTCGCGTATTTGATTGAATGATGTGAAATGAATGTTAGTGTTGCTATTGTAATAATTTGAGTGCGTGAGTAAATGTTTAAATAATATTTAATTTCTAATTTTAATGTGGCGCAGACAACTCCCCCGGACTAGAGGTTTCCTCTAAACAATTTAAGAATTAAGATATTAAAGGAGAGAAAGAGTAATAATATTAAAAATAATAGTGAGTAATATTAAATTTACTGCGAAGGTAACGGACAAAGCCGAACTACTGGCCTTATATATGAACCAGTCGCGGTTTTTACTTTAACAGTTCTTACAATTTTGTCCTTTCCAGGATAAACAACATCCACTATCCCTAGAGGCCAACTAAGTGGATGAGAGTGATTATCTTTAATTACGACAATAGTACTTAGTTTGATAGGTTTTGAGGGAGAGTTCCATTTTTCTCTTTCTTGCAAAGACTTAAGATATTCTTTATTCCAGCGTTGCCAAAATGAATGCGTGATTTTATTGAGTAATTGATAGCGTGATAAGCGATTATCAGCGATGTCGGTAACATCTTCAGCGGGTAAGAATTTGAGCGGAGTTATGTTTAAAAAATGATTAGGCGTTAATGCGGTAATATCAGAAGGATCCGAGCTCAAGACACATAGAGGTCGACTATTTAGCAAATTTTCGATTTGAACAAGCACTGTACTAAATTCTTCGTAAGTAAGTATTTGAGAACCTATGACTTTGTGAAGATGAGTTTTGACACAACGAACACTTATTTCGCTGAGTCCGTTAAAATGCGGGCCATAAGGCGGACTATGTTTAAATTGTACGCGATGCTCAGACAATAACTGTTGACTAATATAATTAATATGCGATTTGGACTGTATAAGAGAGTAAATTTCGTTGAGTTTACGTTTTGCTCCAATAAAGTTGGTACCTCCATCGCTATATATTAGCGAAACAGGACCTCTGCGGGATATGAAGCGCTTAAAAGCGGCGAGAAATAAATCAGAACTAAGATCAGAAACAAGTTCCAAGTGTAATGCTTTAGTTGTTAAGCATATGTATTCTGTATGTCCGTAAAAATCGGGGGCTTTTCAAAACTAGAAGCGACTTCCATAATTTAAATACACGCAGTAAGCACGAAATTGTAATACCCAAATTCAGATTAACGAAAACTAGCAAGTCTTTTCTTATAAACAGTATACGCTTTTATAACAAGTTGCCAAAGTCAGTTATAGAACTGACCGATGGAGGGTTCAAAAACTACATCAAACGTATCCTTGTTAAAAAAGCATATTATAAAATCAAGGACTACGTTGAAGATAAAAACAATTGGCCTTAGCTCCTTCTGCGCATGCAGCTTCCCTGGTAACTTGTAAACGGCACAAATATGTGGATGTCTCTAACTATTCTCAATCTCTTTTTTTCTTTCCTTCTTTTAATTAGACTTTTTAAAATGGTTTTCAATCATCTTTAAAGCCCTTTGCTAAGAATAGTTACAGCACTGATAACAAAATTTGTGCAACATGTTAAATTTAGTCTTGTTATACTTATTTTTATTATTTTTTACCTTTGTATAGATTCTTTTACCGATTGTTTTGTGAATGTGTGAACATTGTAGGCCTTCTAGATGCTAGTTAACATTTGTTAACTTTTTTATATAATCTTTTTCTTTTTTTTTAGTTTCTTACGACTTATTGTCATAATTCGGGCCTACGTTGTCCCCCCATATCTAAGTACTAATGCTGTAACATGTAAATATTGTAAAACCAAACCATTTTTAAAAGAGTAACCATGGAGTTTCTTGCCGGTTCTTCTCCATAGGAAACGACCAACCCGAACCGTGCTCATTTTGTCGACGTTTTATAAGTGCCCATGTAGGCCTATGTGAAATAAAAAAAATTGATTGATTTTGATTTTGATACAAAAAGGCAAATATAAGCCTTTTGGCTTTTGATTCCACGTTTGCGGATATGAGTTATGAAAAAATGACCAGCGCGCAGCGTAGTCAACAGCTGTGTGAACAAATGGTTTTACTTCTGAAACTCGAAAAGCAGGCAGATCACCCATTGGAGGGTAAGTATTTTTTGGATTGAGTCTAAAACATTTATTACATTTGTGAACTATTTGTCTAATTTTCTAGCGGAGATCATCCAAAATTTTTGTCTTATCATAGATAATAAAAGAGCGGGACCTGTATGAAGATTAACGATATGATAATAATCAATTATAAGGTTAGTTACGCGATCTTTTTGCGGTAGTAACATCGGATGCTTTTGTCCGTAATCGAGTTGAGAGTGAGTTAATCTTCCACCTACTCGTAAGATATTAGTAGAGTCGATAAATGGATTAAGCTTTAAGAGTTTTTTACTTATTGGTTTATTTAATTTTAAGTTGACCATATCTTCCGGAAAGTGTAAATTTTGGACATATTTTAAAAGATATATTTCAGCGGTATCTAAATCTGAGACTGTTATAGATCCATGAGAATTAAGACGTTTAGAAAAGCGTAGAATATATACTACGATGCGAAGTAATTTTGAGTAACTAGAGACGCGATCAATTAATTCTTGAATAGGACGAGTAGTTTCAGGTTGAATGACCTTAGCGGATAGAGTAGTAGTTTTCATTTCTATTAACTCCGAATTATTAGAATTAATTTCAAATGTTTTAATAGGCCATTGACATATGGGAGACGAGAACCAATGAGGAGCGTTACACCAAAGATTTAGTTTTGAGAGTAATTTAGGCGTTATAGGACGAGAAACAATATCAGCGGGGTTCTCTTGTCCATTAATATGAAACCAATGTTTAGCGGGTAATTTAGAATTTATTTCAGTTATCCGATTTGCGACAAATGTGTGAAATTTATATGCGGGTGAGTGTATCCACGTTAGTGTTACGGTTGAGTCAGAGAATGCGTAAATATTGTCAATATGACAGCGTTTGCTTAGAATATATTTTACAGCGGTGAGAAGATTAGCTAACAAGAGTGCAGCGCAGAGTTCCAGGCGAGCCAGCGGCAGTTTATTGAGTGAAGCGACGCGTGATTTCAAGGTCAGTAGAGTAACAGATCCGTGATCTTTATCATTAGCGTTAACCCTTAAATATACGGCTGCCCCATAGCAGCGCTCACTAGCGTCTGCGAAACCGAGGAGTGTCACGTGAGTATCCGAAGATATACCTACATGACGCGGGATTCTAATTTGTTCGAGATAAGAGAGTTCGTTTTGGAATTGATTCCACTTATTTTCAATATGCGTAGGTACTGGACTATCCCAGTCAAGTTCATGTTTCCAACATTCTTGAACGAGTACCTTCATAAATGCTGTCATAGGAGCGATAAGACATTTCCATTACAGTCAAGTCAGTCACTAAATATAAATTTAAATAAACTTGTTGAATGTAATAATTCTGTTTTTACCGGTCTTGGTTGTCTTCCTGGTGAGCTTCACATAAGTACAAATCCTGAGGTGCAGCCAAAAGTCGATGCTCCAAGGAAGGTACCATTTGCACTACATTATAGACTTCAACAAGAGCTTGAGAAGATGGAGAAAATGGATGTCATTACCAAGGTCACAGAGCCTACTGAATGGGTGAGTTCATTAATTTTAGTCGAAAAGAAGAATGGTCAATTAAGGGTATGTTTAGACCCCCGTAATTTAAATCAGGCAATTAATAGGACACATTATCCTATTCCATCAGTGGACATGGTTCGTGCCAAGGTAGCAGGTGCCAGATTTTACTCCACCTTGGATGCCAGCAGTAAAATCCACTGCTGGCATCCAAGGTGGTGGATGTGCCAACTAAGCGAGAAGAGTTCTTATCTCACTACCTTCAATACACCTTTTGGTCGATACCGCTTTAAACGTCTCCCATATGGAGTGAGCAGCGCTCCTGAGTATTTTCATAGAACCATGACTGAAATGTTTGGTGATATACCAGGGGTGGCAGTATACAGTGATGATATTCTAGTAAGCGGACAAACATAACAAGAGCAGATGAATTGGATGATGATGTCATTGTCCATGTAAATTTATTGATTAAGTCATTACCAGTCTCTTCAGAACGACTACAGTGGTTGATTAAAGGTACTAATGAAGATGAAAGTTTTCAGATTCTGAAAACATACTGTAAAGAAGGATGGCCATCAAGTAAAACTCGAGTGCACAAAGATGTGCATGAATTTTGGCAATATAGATTTGATTTGCATACTGAAAATAATTTGATTTTTAGAAGTAACAGTATAGTCATACCTAGAAAATTGAGGCCAGATATTTTGAAAATAATACATAGTGGTCATTTGGGAGTTGAAAGATCAAAAGCGTTTGCTAGAGGACATGTTTTTTGGCCATTTATGTCTACAGATATAAAAAACATTGTTCAGTCCTGTCATACTTGCCTGTCACACAGAAGTTCAAATGCTCCAGAACCACTTCATCCACATGATGTTTCATTACTGCCATGGGAAAAAGTTGGTGTTGATTTTATGGATTATAAAATTAAAAAATACATTGTAGTACAAGATTATTACTCAAATTATATTGAATTAATGTCAGTGGCAAGTACTAACGCCAAAACAGTAATTGTTAGTCTTAAAAGTATTTTTGGGAGATATGGTATCCCAGTTGAGTTATTCTCAGACAATGGACCACCATTTAATTCGGCGGAGTTTAAGAATTTTATTTTTAAATGGGGAATACAACATAATACTTCAAGTCCTTACATACCAAAGTCAAATGGGTTGGTAGAGTCAGCAGTAAAGATATGTAAGCGTTTACTTACCAAGTCAGATGAGTCGGGCACAGATCCATATCTCGCTTTAATTCAATTCAGGAATACACCTAGGGGAAATCTACCATCTCCAGCACAATTGTTAATGTCTCGATCACTTAGAACGCAATTACCAACACTCACAAAAAACTTAAAACCAAGAACAGTAAAATTTGAAGACTATATAAAAACTAAGGAAGAAAATAAAAATAAAATGAAATAATACTATGACAGAAAGACCAAACCATTACCAGAATTACAAGAAGGAGAAAAAGTATATTTTAAGAAAATGCCAGACACTCCATGGATTACGGGCACAGTAAGGTCCAAGTGTGATCAGCCTAGGTCTTATACTGTTGAAGGTGCTGATGAATTTATAGGAAGGAGAAACAGACAGCATATTTTGAAGCTTCCACAGTCATCTCAAACACTATCTCAA
Source organism: Orthosia cruda (assembly GCA_964057195.1). NCBI lineage: Eukaryota > Metazoa > Arthropoda > Insecta > Lepidoptera > Noctuidae > Orthosia > Orthosia cruda. Next base: position 44,375,045 of record OZ059830.1, on the reverse strand, counting down.
GATGTGTTACAAAAAAGTCCAAGTCCAGTCAAGATATCTCCTAAGTCACATACAGTAACACCTTCTATTGAAGAGCATACAACTCCAGGTGAAATGCGCACTAGGTGTGGAAGAGTCATAAGACCACCAAGACGGTTAGACTTGTAAATAAAAAAGAGTTGATTTAGATGTGTAGTTGTTTATACAGTTGTCTAACAGTGACTGTGAAAGACTGTTACTTTAGTGAAGTCTAGAATTGTCTAAAAGACTTATGGCCGGTTTCTGAAGTAACTAAGTATGTGCTTATCTCGATTTAAGCATGTGTCACCCTTGATCATCTGCCACTTTAAGTATTCTGCGATGCTGAGCAAGGTTTGAGTATACGTCGTCAAGTCATGCCAAAGTATACCTTATGTCATACAAAAAACCTTCATTGACGTTTAATTGGGTTTCACAACTGAGAAAAACACATTTGATCATTCTAAAATTCTCAAACCGTTGTCAACGTTACATAATCAGTGTGGCCAGATTGGGCGACTTTTCGCCATTTAGGCTTAGACTCTGAAGGGTGGCCGAGGCGACCAATTTTTACGATCGGCGACTGATCGCCAATTAGGCTACCCTAAAAAAACTGACCAAGTGCGAGTCGGACTCACGCACGAAGGGTTCCCTACCATTACTTAAAAAACGGCAAATAAATCACGTTTGTTGTATGGGAGCCTCACTTAAATATTTATTTTATTCTGTTTTTAGTATTTGTTGTTATAGCGGCAACAGAAATACATCATCTGTGAAAATTTCAACTGTTTAGCTATAACGGTTCATGAGATACAGCTTGGTGACAGACGGACAGACAGACGGATCGTGGATTCTTAGTAATAGGGTCCCGTTTTCCCTTTGGGTACGGAACCCTAAAAACATGGGACTATTTTAGGCGATTTCGGAATAAGAATGTCTAATCCTCAGGAATGATGAAAATAACTGGAAATCAAAATGCTTTTTACAGTTCATCTCTTTTTTCATTATACTTCAGTCGTGACAACACAGGGAAAATAAAGAAATGCTTTAAAATGTTTTATACGGAACCAATAATGATTATTGTGTCAAACGCATTAAAGTTGATATAAGATTCGAGGGTGTTCAAGGCAACAATGGAAATTTACGTTTCGTAAAATGTTTCGTGGTTTTAATTAATAGTGGTCGTCTTGAGTTTTTTATAAATGGAAAACGAAATTTTCGGCGACTTGGGACTCGTCAAATCTGGCTACACTGGTTACATTTGGCAGTTGATAGTTGACAACCCCTTGCTTAAACTTTAATCAAGAGAAATAAATACAAAATAATATATAACAACTTATAAAACGAGTGATGAAGATACATCCTTGTCTTCCTTAGAGATGCCTCAACGAAGACCGATACGTGGCAGAAGAGTGTTCGACCTGAATTATCGAAAACATTAGATTGGATGCAAATATTTCACTCCTGATAGATCTCAGTCGCTCGAAGAACGGGTGGTCGATGGGGCTGAAAAGCCTCCCTCTACAGACCGATAACCAGGTTGAGGTCGTGGGCATCCAATGTATGAAAGACGCACAGCACCGGTTGATGTGGTGACGCTGAATGCTGAGTGCCGGGAAGGCCTGTATCCAGCAGTCTTTCGGCAGAAATGATTATTATGATGAGTGAGATCCTCAACAAAAATATTTGAAAGTGCCAGTTTTTGTGTTTGTGGTTGCCAGTGGCTTTACCTGCGCGAAAACCGAGAGTTATCCTACAGGAACTATGTGAAAAGTGAAGATGGACCGGTCAAATGATTCGCGATAACCAAAGGAAATGGAGAAAAGCACCAAGATGAAGGCACAAAGTGTAAGCGATGGCGCGCTGTGGTATTGGCGAGTACCTAGTTCATGAGAGACCCCAGCGGAAACTGTTAGTGGAGGCCTAAGCCAAGAGGCTCTTAGATTAGGAACTTTTTATAAACTATAAAGATGTATTGTATAGACTACAGTTTTATATCTCTGATTTCAGAATAAAAGGCTTTGTTATTCCGTTTATTTATTATTATATCTATTTTTTATTATTAAATCATTTTATTATTAGTCATTGTATTCCAAATGATATACAGGGTGTTTGGAAGGGAGCTGTACATACGCCTAGGGTAGAAACTAGGGATAGTCTGCTACCTACCCCCGCCCATTATATTGACCTTGGCCTCAAGGTTTTTTTTTAATTTATTATTATTTTTTATTTGACATTTTTATGATTTTTTGACTAAAACTACCTGTAGCTCAAAATCTATCCATGGGACCGGTCGGCTAATGGTCTTGTTTTAATCGTTAGAGTCTTAGGGTCCTGCAAAAAATTATTTTACACCAGAAAATTGTGGAGAAGAAAAGTTATGGGGCCTGAAGTACCGTAGTAAGGTAAAGAAATAATTTTAAGGGCAACTTTCTATGGGGTTTAAAAAAAAACTAACAGGGTTGGAGTTCTTCTGATTTTTTTAAAACATCCTCAGTCCATGCCCTTTCTAACGATATGCTAAAAGTGTAATTATCACTTTTAGTTTTAAAGTTATTAATTAATTTCCGCAACTAGGGCACTTTTACCACCACGAGTCGACATTTGTAAGACAAATGTAATTTCCAGAATTTAAACCAGTTTGGCCTACAGTTGGCAAATTTGTTGTCTCACTCTTACACGAGAGCAACATGTAAGAGACAAAACATGTCATGTCATGTCTCTTTCGCAGTGAGGGAGCTTCTGGACAACTGCTTTCCTAATTCTTGGATTGGTCGGGGTGGGCCAATTCCCTGGCCCCCAAGGTCGCCTGACCTTACCCCACTCGACTTCTACGTCTGGGGAAGGGCGAAAGAGTTGGTGTACGCAGAAGAAGTACCAACAAGGGAGGTTCTAATTAACAGGATCCACGCCGCATTCGATACAATGCGCGAGGAACTGCTGCTTAGAACGGTGACCGTGGAGATGAGGAAGAGGTGCCGAGCATGTTTACAGGTCAATGGTCATCAATTTGAACAAAATTTGTAATTAATTAAAATTAGTAATTAATTAAAATTTGTAATTTAATGACATTAGTCATTACCAAATTTTTTGTTTCATTTGCCATCCTTTTACGATCGAATTTTCATTAGTTGAAATTTTTGCTTGAAGTGCCCTAGTTGCGGAAATTAATTAATAACTTTAAAACTAAAAGTGATAATTACACTTTTAGCATATCGTTAGAAAGGGCATAGACTGAGGATGTTTTAAAAAAATCAGAAGAACTCCAACCCTGTTAGTTTTTTTTTAAACCCCATAGAAAGTTGCCCTTAAAATTATTTCTTTACCTTACTACGGTACTTCAGGCCCCATAACTTTTCTTCTCCACAATTTTCTGGTGTAAAATAATTTTTTGCAGGACCCTAAGACTCTAACGATTAAAACAAGACCATTAGCCGACCGGTCCCATGGATAGATTTTGAGCTACAGGTAGTTTTAGTCAAAAAATCATAAAAAAGTCAAATAAAAAATAATAATAAATTAAAAAAAAACCTTGAGGCCAAGGTCAATATAATGGGCGGGGGTAGGTAGCAGACTATCCCTAGTTTCTACCCTAGGCGTATGTACAGCTCCCTTCCAAACACCCTGTATTATCAAAAACGTTCAACCATTGATGTGTGATTAACCAATATCTAAACATACAGACTTTCATACCAATATAGAATATTAGTAGGATCCTTACGATAAGAAAAGGTTACAGCGATGAAAATGTGTACAGAATTTGGCTTTTGTATGATACGATTTTGGTATCAGTACCTACAATAAAGATGATAAAAACAGCATGATAAGTCTCATTTATTTATTATTTTACAAAATAAGTAGGCAAATAATGAATTGTTCGTTAACATATATTAAAACACAGTCCTCCTTCATCGGCACATATCTAATGGCACCGACCCTGGCTAATATTGTTTTCCTTCGGAGGCTCTTCAATGGCTAGAAAAGCCTTTGGTCTTGAATTGAAAACCCAGGTCACTCATTACAAATTTTATCACAAAAGTCCATATTTGTTGGTAAATCACAATTGCAATCAGATTCCAATGCAGATGCACGAATTCTGTGTGTGTGTCGGTTCTCTTCCCACTTGAGAGATCTTATGAAATTCTGAGTAAAATATTCTGTAGTTCTATGAGGTATCACAAGAACCAGCAACTGCTCGCTCGGAACACATTCACTTTTAGTAATTATAAGCTTAAATTCTTGATTTTGGCAATAACAAACTATATTAGATATTATTTTCTTTCGATAAGACATCTTTGACAAAATAAATACGGTTGCTATGACAATCTTGAAGTAATTGACTAGTGCCTACGATCCATTTCATAGTTTCATAATAAGGTTGTATATATTTCAAATAGATATCTATTAAATTGCTTAATTATGAAAAATCAAGTAATTAAAGATTATAACACATTTAATAACTTGTTTTTTTTAAATCTTGAATGAAGTAATATAATACTAACGTACTGTTTATAGCTTTATAATATTTATTATTAGTAAATTTTATGCAATCTTGTGATGTCTCGGATTTCTATTGTAAAATGGAACGTAAGGGTGAAAGAGAAAGTGAACGGATCTTTGACAGGTCCATACTTATGTAGGTACTTAGGTACTTACTTAACTGAGCTAGGTAGATACTCAATTGTGAAACGTAAAAAAGTCAAACGGTTCCTAAATTATTTGACACTGATTTGACAATACTCAACTGATTATTGCTGCTTTACTCAAATCAGAAACCAGCCATTAGTTAAACAAATGGTCTTATTTTTAATTACTTAAATAGTCTGTGTTAAGTTGTCAAAGTTATTGTTAAGAGTTTGGTTAATTATGTAAACTTTGTCAAGCTGTAAAATTAAAATATTCAGCTTTTTCTGAATAAGGAGGATGTTATGAGTACGTCACTAGTGCTATGGCGCATCACTAGTCGATATATAATTACTCTATGATCTAAGTGAATGGCGTGGGTTGTCTCTGGTGTGTAGAGTCCTAACCTTGTCCAATGTGTTATTTTACTAATAAACGATACCAGTTTGTCTAATTACCTAAGTCTTATTAATTACTATCACCGACCACAACGAAAAGGCGAGCGGTTGCGGAGAGAATTGTGCGCTTTGTGCATTTGAGAGAAATAGCGTTAATTTTAAATTGAAAGGTGTCTTCCAAAGGATTCCACTGCATACCTACAATTTTTACGTTTGAGTTAGCGTCTGTGTCGAAATTAATATTTTGCGGATTTTTATGCGAAGCGGGGATTATTTCCATTAATTGAGAACTATTTGAGACCCATTTTGTAAGATTAAAGCCTCCGGACTTAAACATAGCGACCATTTCGCGGTGAGTATTTTCGGCTTTATCAACGCCATCTATTGAACATATATAATCGTCCATATACATATGATTTTCAGTCTCGTATGCGGCTAGTGGGTATTGAACTTTACTTTCAGCAGCCAGTTGGCGAATAACCTTCATAGCCAAGTATGGCAAACTTGAAACACCAAAGGAAACTCTATTGAATTAGTAAGTTTCTATTTTACTAGCGTTATCGAACCTATATAAAATGCGTTGAAAAGAGTGATGTTTAGATTCGAGTTTTAATTGAAAATACATCTTCTCGATGTCAGCTGCTACAGCGACGGAGAACATGCGTAAATTTATGAGCAAGTCAAATATGTTACTTTGTAAATTAGGACCAATATATAAAATGTCATTAAGAGATTTACCAGATGAAGTTTTGCAACTAGCATCAAGAACTATGCGTATTTTGGACGACTGTTTGTCGGGGCGATAAACAGCGTGATGCGGAATATAATAATGCGGAATTTCAAGAGAGGGATTATCAACTTTTGACAGATTTCCTTGATCGATGTAGTCTTGAATAGTGGCGTTATAATTTTTACGTATATCGGGATGCGAGTCTAATTTCTTTTCTAAATTAATGAGACGTTGGTGAGCAAAAGCGTAAGAATTTCCCAATTCAGAATATGGAGTTTTAAACGGTTACTGTACAGTATATCTGTTAGTATCATCACGTGATTGCGTAGCGTTAAAGATAAGGTCACAGGCCTGATCATCAGGGCTCCTGTGAACTTTATCAGGTACGTTTTCTAATTCCCAAAAGCGTTGAGTGAGAGTTTCAAGTGAGTTAGATGAGGTAGCGCAGAAAAAAGATTTATTTTTATAGGTATTATTATTTTTAAAGATAGGAGTGCGAGTATTTAAGCGGTTGTCAAAATTTGCTCTACCCATGGCAATGTAACCTAGTGTCGTCTGTACAGCGACGACTGATGACCCGGGTAATGTAACCTTTCCACTTCCTAATAGGAACGGGAATAACTCGTTGCCAATTAGACAATCGATCTCAGCCGGTAAATGGAATAAATCATCAGCCATAGGTAAGTTGCGTAATTGAATTAGTTTTGACGTATCTATAGGTAGACTAGGTAACCCGTCGGTAATATTTTCTATTACGCGAGCATGGATAATATACGAGCAGCGTGAATCAAAGCGGGAAAATATTTTAAACGTCGTTAGTTCAATAGAAGATACTTTAGATTGGCCTATACCAAGAATGATTGAGTTATCAGGATTAATGGCTAAATTAAGGCGTTCACAACATGATTTTGTGATAAAGTTACTGTGCGGGACGGACGTGATCGTTCAAGGCCCCAGGCTGACTGGAGGTTGTAAGGCTCCAGCTCGAACGCGTTGACGCCCCTTGCACCTATAGTTCGTTGTCTTCGAGCAAATTCCGACCCTGCAGTGGTTGGAAGGCTGCCAAGGATGTTGAGGGGAAGGCGTGATGTCCAGTTCAGAAAAAGACTCAGGTTTTCATGTCCAAAAGCGACGTCTCTTCATGGTCTTCGTTACGCAAAGTGACGTGGATTTAATATTTAGAAATAATGGCTACGTGTTGTGACTGAGTCCAGGCGTGTGCCCGAGGGTCCCCAAAGGTAATGCTTCCGATAGCATATCAATAATCCTTCAGGCACCAAGTGTGTCTGAAGGTAGTGGGCCCTCTGGCAGACGCGTAGAAACGTCCATGCTGGCACATACAGACACATTATTTCAAGTAAGTAATATCCATGTACTAGAATTACACAGATGCCATCTATATATAGGGCCTGGACACAGTTCCAGGTCACCTAGAAGCGCTAAAACGCTTATAACCAAAATTCTATTTACTTACTTGAGCAAAAATGCATGTATTTACCATCTCAGAGTGAAACTGTTTTTAAACCTGGCTATGTACTGTTATTATGTACAGTTTTTCAGTCATAGCACCAAGGTATACTAGATGGTGTTTCCTAACAAAACAAATGTGTAAGGTAAATAATACGATTGGTAGGTGGGCAGAGCGCACCTATCGATACTTGCGACCCGGCCATTTTCGGTGGGTCCAAAATAAGTAAACAAATATTTTTTATTTGCTTAAAATACTACTTACACATTTTATCTAAAGTATATTAACTCTAATAATACTAGATAATCGCATTTTAGGTACTATAGGCTATTATAAAGCCCTCAAAACGCTATTCTAAAATACCAAATTTGCCTGCTTACGCGCCAGACTATACGTGTACCGCCATCTGACTGCTCATTTCGAACTAAACGGTCGTGGTGGCCGGTCGTTTTTACGGAATTTGACTTGTTTTGATTTTGCTTTCTTTCCGTAGGTTAGGTTAGGTTAGGTTAAGACGGGCTGGTGTCCGCAACTCCACGTCTAAGCGCGTATTTTGCGTACTTTCCGTAACTACCGCATTTAGTATGTATGTAACGATTCTAATTTACTCTTTAGACCCCATATTTACTCAATACATACTCATATACACTAAAACATAATGTTTAGTGCCTCAAAAAGTGGTCGAAATTTTATGTTTGAAAAAACTATAAAAGAAAAATTCTCGTCTAAAACTGTTTAGTACGAGCTAGCGCGCTGGGGTAAGCAGACGTATGTTTGTTCATAACATTTTATATCTACAATAAACTATACTACTATTGTTTGTGATGCCTCGTCACGAACAGTTACTCATTGAACCTGTATCTAAAAACACGCGAACCTTATTTGGATTATTATTTTTATAAACGAATACAGAAGCAGTAGGTAATAAAACTGTAGTACTATTACTAGCGATATTACAAGTGGAAGCGGTCATTGATAACGCGAGATCATTTAAATTTTGGCGCGCAAACTTATCAGCGGCGGCGGTGGTGGCCGATGGAACGTTCGACACGATCGCGGCAGGCAGAGCGGCAGAGAGGGGAGCGGCGCGGGGCGCGGCGCTAGCGGGCGGTGGCGGCGCGGGCTGCGTGTTGAGGTTCAGCGGTGCCTTAGCGCTAGGGTTGACTTCCGATCGCGGGGATATCGGTTTGGTTTTGAAAATATTATGAAAGTTTGCTACATGTAAGAGTGTATGATGTTTGCGTTGACATGTGGAACAAGTATTTATTGATTTACAGAATTTAGTATCATGAAATCCCAGGCAATTACGACAGAAACGATGTTTATTTACTAGTTCAAATCTAGCACGCGGGTCTTGATTAACAAAATATGAACACATATACAGGGTGTCCCAGAAATCGACGTCAAGCCGTAAATGGGTGATAGACCAAGTTATAACAGTTCTCAGAAAAATACGAAAAAAAATCTATCTCATGTTTTAAAAAAATTATGTTCACTTTAAAAATTTACTAAAAAAATCAATCCCTGTAATGGTTCTTTAACTCCAATTGCTACAAATCCCATAATTTATCTAGATTTTTTATTATTATGTAATCTTGAATAATGCTTGTGTAGATTTTTGCCTAAAATTTAAAGCCAACTCCTCCTACTTAGAAGAAAATTAAACTTTTTCAAAACCAAATTATTCAAATTTACTGTTTCGCCCAACTTTAACAGACTGTACTGAAAAAAAAATGTACTACGCTAGTTTGGCAAGTAACATGAAAAATTGGCGCATTTAATAAGGATTCAAAAATGGTGTAACACTTGCTAGATTACGTTTTCAATAATTGGTCAATTTTTTTTTTGTAAATAGTATCGGTTTTTACCCAAAATGTCCATACTTCCTTAAAATGACTTTAGCTTACCTAAAGCTTTGCTAAACTCCGTTTCTAATTCGATAGAGACGGAGAGAGTCATTTTACGAAGTGTGAGCGAGATAAGAAATCGAAATTTTACGTAATTTAAGAGCAAAGTTATGATAGTGATTCAACCTTTTTACTTTAAGTCAGGACCAGTTTTCTCATCTTAGAAAAAAAAAACAAATTATCAGATTTAACGACGATTCGACGAGGCGACGTTTTTTTTTTTTTTTTTTTGTATTATTTTTTTTTTTTTTTTTTGTCACTGATAAAGGTGGCGTCACTCTCTGTCTCGCTCACACTTCGTAAAATGACTCTCTCCGTCTCTATCGAACTAGAAACGGAGTTTAGCAAAGCTTTAGGTAAGCTAAAGTCATTTTAAGGAAGTATGGACATTTTGTGTAAAAACTGAGACTATTTACAAAAAAAAACTTGACCAATTATTGAAAACGTAATCTAGCAAGTGTTACACCATTTTTTAATCCTCCGAAATGCGACAATGGCTGCCGTTATTTCGAACTAAAAATTGTACGTGGAAGCGTTTACGTATTGTGTGCGTTAAGATGAGTGATTGAGAGAGTATATTATGTTTTTTATTCGGCGAGAGGGACCAGAACTTGTGGGCGCAGCGGGAAAAAAGGCAGATAGGTAGGTACTTACGGGTACGGGAACGGAGCTTTGAGTAATAATGTCCTTCGATAGTTTTAGCAGTGGAGTTTTCACAATAGTTGAATGCTGGTAAGCCAACCACAGAGTCTGTTTTTCACACACAACACTTTTACTTGAGTTTTCTTTGAAAGCGGGAGCAACGGGCGCGCATACGCGTTTCCGGAGTTGCGACTTTTTTACAACTGACGAGCGGAATGACCGGATGACCGGAACTAGGAAGTAGGAAGGGGTGTGCGCGGGAGTTAGGGATTGGTCCTCGCGTATTTGATTGAATGATGTGAAATGAATGTTAGTGTTGCTATTGTAATAATTTGAGTGGGTGAGTAAATGTTTAAATAATATTTAATTTCTAATTTTAATGTGGCGCAGACAGATTTTATTCAAACATAGCTAAGATCACTCTCGATTAAGTCACCTTTTAAACAATAAAGCTAAATCAAAATCGTTTTACCCGTTTGGACGCTGTGATGCCACAGACAGATACACAGCAACACACGTCAAACTTATAACACCCCTCTTTTTCCGGCGGGGGTTAAAAGCGGGTGTTTCATAGCAATCTGTCTGATTTTTCAGAATGTAGTTGAATGTTGTAGTTTTAGACACCGATTACACAATTTTCAGACACCAGTAGCGTCATATGTAACCATATCTATACTAATATTATAAAGCTGAAGAGTTTGTTTGTTTGTTTGTTTGTTTGTTTGTTTGAACGCGCTAATCTCGGGAACTACTGGTTGGAATTGAAAAATTCTTTTTGTATTAGATAGTCCATTTATCGAGGAAGGTTATAGGCTATATAACATCACGTTACGACCAACAGGAGCAGAGCATAAATGAAAAATGTTGCAAAAACGGGCAAAATTATTCCTTTTTGAGAGCTTCCGTTGCGTGCGCTGCGTAAACTGTTTAATTACACAACAATCATGTATGTAGAGTAGGTAGGGTTGATGGGTAGGTAGGTAGCCAGTTGACGGGAGCGAAGCCGCGTGGGACAGCTAGTGAGAAAATAAAAAATGTGGCAAAAAATACCCTATAGCAAAAATCATGTTTTCAAGTAAACATTAGTCTGTTGATGATAATAAATCATTTTACAGAAGAAAATGTGAGCATTTTATGTGCTTAAACCATTTTGAACGTGTTGATAAAATGTACCTATAGGCAAGTTAGGCAACATAGTTTTCTGTCTGAAAACTGTTGGGTATGATGGAAAAAGTTGCCCAGACGTAGGAAAAAGTTATATCAGACAAATTTCGTGTAGCATCTTACGAATAAGACAACTTTCCCATCGCGCGTCTAATTAGATACATTAGATAAATAATAGCTTACACGGCGTGCAAAAGACGCCTCATGGGGAGCCATTTTTCAAACTACACCGCACATCCCACGGCGCAACTATACAACGGCTACAACGGTCAGTATTATCTGCCGGCGCTTGCGTTGTAGTGAATGAAGTTAGGATAGGAGCGTAATTTAAGGACCGCGCGTTTGCTGGGCGACTTTAATAATTTATTTTCGTTTTTGGAGTGTTTGGGTGACATTTAAAATGTCTGAATACAATCTTTTGGTAATCACGGTAACCAAACAAAAGATTTAAAAAATTGGTCTAGGCTCCTATGAGACAGGTAGGTTAAATTTGTTGACATTTACGTGTTGCGCTCGGGCCACATGTGGCGCGCAAAAAGTTTGAATACGAACTATTTCATTACAAAATTACGAAACCTATATACATTTTTAACATCAGACCTATTGTAATACAAGCGTCTGCTTATCTTTTTGACAAAGCAGAAATTATCCCCCATAATACTGTGACGTTTCTGGCGGTACTGCCCACTTAACCGGGTTCAGATTCATCTAATCTAACGATTTTATACGGTTTTGACCGCAAAACGGTGTGGCATGGTTTTGGTTGTAAGCACTCGTACTATACATAACTAAAAATTGCAAACTATAAAAGACAAAGTAGAAGAGTTGATTATCAGTGAAAGAAGGGGCTAGTAAGTAGTCTACCACTGTCGGGAACTGGGTCCAGGCTACAGACCGTCAGGGCTCCAGAACTTAGAATGTAATGCGAGAATACGAGCCATGTCCAGAAGTAGGTATCTCTTTATGAAACAAGCTCTAGATTCAGCTGCCTACAGAGAGCTTCCTCAGGTATTGGGTGAGACTTGTGGGTATTAACACTTGTGGGTATTATTTACAATAGAAGGTGTTTATTAACCTTAAGGTTGCCCTAGTCAGTCATTCTTCTATACAAACGTAGTATGGCGATTACTCCACTGTTTGACGGTGTACGCTCAAAATAAAAATGATATCAATTTGTCTCATCATTATCTAGCCCTAATATTTGAAAGTTATGAGCGCCGAAAGTTCCATATTTCAACAATAATTAAAGCGCATCTTTGGGTGAAAATAAATATCATAAAATACAAAAAATTGCATAACAGTCACCATACAGGGATAGATTAGCAGTAAAAAAATGCAAATAATTTTATTTTAAACAAAAACATTCAGTTGTTTTTTCATGATACTCATACTCCCAAAGGTCTGTTTATAAAACTTCACGCGCTCCTTTTCGTACTAAATAATCATTCATTTATTATTTTTATACTATGAGTGTGTATTCGTACGCGCACTAGCTTCTTTCTGCTCATCACAACGTCTATCCATTTCGTATGTGTTGTAGGATGAGATAGCATGCATTTTAACCCGGGCCACAAAAGGGTTCGTTCCGCCGACTAGGGCAACCTTAAGCCCGGTTTCGGAATTAAGTAGAACGTATCAAAGAATTTGACAAATATAAAACTTCCATTTTTATTCAGAAATTGGGAGTTTGTCCTGCTGGTGTATAAGAATATACTTTTTCACACAAGTACCGAGCTGGAAGTTGAATACGATAAATATTATAACTTCACCTCATTTGTAATATACATAGTTACCAAATTTTACTATTAATCCACATTTACTAACACAAGATTACATTAGTAAACATCCAACTACATTACAGCAGTAATATTAAATTTGTTTTGTGGTTCCACCTGTTGACGTAACGAAAGTTTTAGTTTGTAATCTATCTTAGTCTTGTTTGTGAACCGCGGTTTCTGCGGGTATAACAAGCAAAATGGGCATAAAGGGCAAAACGGCCCGATCCCTTTTTGAACTGTAGTCTTTAATAGTTTGATACTTGTTAGTTAGTGAGTCAAGGTTTTATTACATAAACTTCGAGCTATTCCTCGAAGTGTTTGGCCGAGGAGTAGGCCAAAATATTGCCTATAGAAGGCAGATCGGGGACACTGTGATTTTTATCATTTTGCCAGTTTTGTTAAGCGAGCTTATTGCCATCAAACGGTCATGGATCTGGTCTAGTCTCTGGGCAGCTACTGAGAAATCCAATAGAATATTAAACATTTTGTATCTAATTACTATGTTGGGCAACAGGTCAATAACAGTCCGTCTCATGCAAAAGTAATTGCCGCCACATGGTAGATAGTAATCCCTTGGTTTTGGTTTGCCAAGGGATTGTGGACGCTCTGCCAATGTTGGAGGCAAAGTTCAAGTCTTATGAGACTACAATTTTATTAGCAGCTATTAGTTCAACATGAAAGTAATTATGGACTAGCTTCTACCCAAGACTTCGCCCGCGTGAAAAGTGTTTTCAGTGTTTGATGACAAGTAACCAAGTTATGTGGTTCAGGTTACAAGCTATCTGTATGATTTTTTTATCTAAATCTATTCAGCCGTTTTTGCACGATTATAACACAAACGTACCAACTTTCACATTTATAATAAAATCTAGTAAGAAGTAGAATTTTTAAGTAAGTTGGGTTTAGCCATTTCCACCAGTTTTTCATTAGCTGAGTTGTAGGCCCACTATAACATACGCAGCAATTCTTTTACAAAATAAAGCTCTGAAAAAACAAACATAGAGTTACAAAAACAAGCATATTTGCACATTTTTTGAAAATAAATTTCGAGACATAAGGCTCGCCACACGCCGCAAAACTGTGGACAAAGTATGTACTGGAAACTCGCGATACGGGCACAACATAACGCTGCCATTCGGGGCAAAATAGACTCTGTCTAAATAAGTTAAAGTTGGTTTTAAATTGGCACAGTAGTAAGGTAAAGCATTGTTGCTTGCAAATTGTGGGTATTTTACAATGTAATTTATGTAGAAACTCCATGAATTACTCATGTTTATTTTCACGTTTCAAAAGAGTTTCGTGCCAACAACGAGAGGCAAATTATATAAATTGCTATGACTTTTCTTAAATTATTAGAGCTTGCTTTGGAATAAAATAATGTGGTTACATGTTCGTTAAATGTTAGTAAAAAGGTCACTTAAAATCGATTGTTTGCATGTCAGTCTATGTTAATTTGTGTGACTTTAAATTTTTTGTAATGATTTAGTATAGTATGTTAGTGTTTTCACATTAATCTATTTTTAGACTTACTTATTATGACAAAAATCTCTCAGTGTTATCGCTGTTGCTTGGCGCATTATTAAAACTACTTTTTTAGGGTTCCGTAGCCAAATGGAAAAAAAACGGAACCCTTATGGATTCGTCATGTCTGTCTGTCTGTCTGTCTGTCTGTCCGTCCGTATGTCACAGCCACTTTTTTTCCGAAACTATAAGAACTATGCTGTTGAAACTTGGTAAGTAGATGTATTCTGTGAACCGCTTTAAAATTTTCACACTAAAATATAAAAAAAACAATAAATTTTGGGGGTTCCCCATACTTAGAACTGAAACTCGAATATTTTTTTTCATCAATCCCATGCTTGTGGGTATTGATAGATCTTCAAAAATGATATTGAGGTTGCTATTTTTTTTTTTCTAAACAGAATAGTTTGCGCGAGAGACACTTCCAAAGTGGTAAAATGTGTGTCCCCCACCTGTAACTTCTAAAATAAGAGAATGATAAAACTAAAAAAAATATATGATGAACATTACCATGTAAACTTCTGCCGAAAATTCGTTTGAACGATATCTAGTAAGTAGTTTTTTTTTTAATACGTCATTAATCGTAAACTGCAGTTTACCAAGTACGGAACCCTTCGTGCGCGAGTCCGACTAGCACTTGGCCGGTTTTTTTGTGACGTCGCTCCCATAGCTTTTCCACAGGAAGCTTTCATTTTTCAGGGATGAAAAATATTCTTAGGTACAGTTAAGGGTCAAAAGTGCAGCCAAAATCTACCAAAATAGCAGCGGTTATTTTTTTTAAGGCAGAATAATTCCAACTTTTCACGGTTAGTAGGTATAATCCTTAATTTAATTTCTATACAACATATTAAATCAGTTGTGGATAATTTAACTTCTTCTACAAAAACTAGCCATTTGAGTTTTGGTAGAGTAAGACTTGTTACAGAGTATGGCAGACAGGAACTTGGCCATCTGAATGGACTCAAACAGTCTTCACCCCTTTACATAAAAAAGGCTCCACAAAGAAATGTAACAACTATTGCCTTATTGCACTGATATCCCACGCCAGCAAAATCTTGTTACATATTCTAAATGAGCGGCTGAAGGCGTATCTGTCCAAGGAAATCGCATCAGAACAGGCTGGATTTGTGAAGGGAAAGGGTACACGGGAACAAATTCTTATTGTTCGCCAGATTATTGAAAAAGCTCGTGAATTCAACAAGCTAACATACATCTGCTTTGTTGATTTCTCCAAAGCATTTGACTCAGTAAAATGGCCAATCTTGTGGAAAACTTTACTTGACATGGGCACGCCGAAACACCTAATTCATCTTCTGAGGAGGTTGTACGAAGAAAGCACAGGCTCGGTACGAACAGATGACATTCTGTCCAGTTAATTCCACCCAAGTGCAGGTGTCCGCCAAGGATGCATTATATCGCCGCTCTTATTTAATATCTATACAGAGCTTATAATGCGCATAACTTTGGAACATTGGACGGATGGGGTTGTGGTTGTTGGCTAAAACATTGCGAATTTGCGTTACGCAGATGACACCACTCTTTTTGCATCTAGTGCTCGCCATATGGAATAACTCCTATGCAAAAGGGAACAAGTGAGTCTTGAATTCGGGTTAAAGATTAATCGCAGCAAGACCAAGGTGATGATTGTGGACCGTGCTAACAATAATTCGCCAGAAGTTACTCAGATCGCGAACTGCGACGTAGTCCAATCCTACGTATATCTTGGACCGAGCACGTGGTCGCTCACAATGGGCCTTATCAGAAAGCTCAAAGTCACCCAAAGGGCAATGGAGAGGGAACGGATGGCATCGGCCATCCATTCTGCGAAAAGTTCTAGAATGGCGACCGCGAGCCGGAAGACGATACGTTGGAAGGCCTCCCACTAGGCTGACCGATGACATGGTTAAGGTTGCGGGAAGGCACTGGATTCGAGACGCACGGGATCGGTCAATGTGGCGATGCCTGGGGGAAGCCTATGTCCAGCAGTGGACGTCTTTCGGCTGAAATGATGATGATGACATATAATTTCACACTACTTTACTAAAGTATATTATGTACCTAAAAGCAGTTTGCAAGTATCCCTAGGCTGAGTCTTCACAAGTACCAATAACGGTAGGACGTGAATAAACTTATTTATAGCCGATACGGTTTTATTAAAGCTTTTTTGTAGACACAACCTATACAATTTTATAGCCAAGGATTTGTGCTCATATATTTTTTATTAATGTTTACATAAGTTATGATTTTAGGCTTCTGTTGTATGCAATGTTTATATTTTATACTCTCCTGTTAATATGAGGCAAAAATATTAATGAAAAGCATTTATTTTTTTATAAGCTGCGTATCAATAAAAGCGTCTGAAAATTCTTCGAAGTGCAAAAGAAAATGTGATTGAAGATAATTATTTTAATAACGTAGGCTTAAAGGACCTTTCGGATGGCGCGACGAATTTAAATTGTGATAGATTCGTATATTCTAAGAAAATTTGAAGTGCAAATCGAACGAATTGCATCGCATGGGACCATGTACTTACAATTTCCTTTAGTAAAATTTGCTTACCGAAGGATCGATATAAATTGGTCGTTTACATATCAAAAAGAACCAAAAAAAATACTATAAAACTATATAGGTTGTTAACTTACCAAAGTGTCAATGCACTAAATATAATTTAAATCGTCTTCATAAAGAAAAGACGGTCACAAATTCTCAAAAAAATAAAATAAGTCACGTAACTCGTTCTGCAATTACAGAGTAGCATGCACTTCGCTTGAAATTACTTTAAAAGTATTTTCTTTCAACATCACGAATTTTTATTTACTTCAACTTTTCTCTAACTTGTCAAATGAAATTCAAGAACAGCAAGCGAACTCCGTGACTTTGCATTCTTTGCTGTTATTCGAGCTTCGATGATTATAATCTTGTGTTTACAAAATAAATCAGGCTAACAAGGACAAAATACCGTGACTCAGGGGTATACATTATTTACACAGATTAAGGATGAAATATTATAACATAATATTGAGCTGATAAAGTTGGGTTCATGATTTTTGATGAGATGCGTAGTAAAAATGTTGATGTTATAAATTTCCACGTTAAGGTTACGTATGGGTTATAGGCATAGAAAGTTAAAATTTTATGAACCTGATGACTCCGGATTTCTTTTTTTTTGCAGGCATTTTCTCTAAATATTATAAAGCAAAGTTGCTATACGCCTCTTTCGACGTTACATTGACATAACATACTATGGACTAGACCTTCATTAAGCTGTTTGTACATTATATTAAGGGCAGCGGCAGACTGCACCCTCTGTAAACCGTTTTTTTATTCGTTCTGGTCTTGATTTCTTAATTGAGATTCGAATTTTAAATTCAGAAAATATGACACAGAACGAGGAAATACGGGTGTCGGCTTTTACGTTTGGTTCTGGCAGTGATCGCCGAAAGACAATTTAATTTACCTAGAAATACTAAGTGTTTGGACTTATCTGCAAACAAGTCTGTATTATAACCAGTTGGTGTATGAGTATTTAATCACTGAAGTGCTTTCATTTAAATATATTGTGTGTGGTTCCCTAAAGAGAGCATTATTTACTGGAACTTTACCCTCAACGGACATCTCAGGGCTCATTGTTTGGCGTATTGAACCATAGCCCGGCCTCCACACCCCTTGCTGCCTACTTACTTACCCGATTGCCTGTTCTATCCGTCCTGCTGCCTACTCCACTGCTAACCTGCCCGATTACCGGTACTGTTTCTACGCTAACTTCTTCTAAACCACGCAACGGATTTTGATAAGCTATGCACTCATGGAAAGAATGATAAAAGACGAAGGTATTTTTATTTAATTTGTCACGTGTGAATCCGTGTTAAGTCGTTAGTTTATTATAAAAGAGGTGTTTTGAGCCTCGGCCTCGTCCGTGATTTAACAATATATTATACTGGCTACAGTTATGCGAACCTTATATTATGCTAAAAACCACCCCATTAAACCACTACCTACTTACATGTACCATAAGTTTCATAATAGGCACGATTATATTGCCAACTCACCAAAACAGCAACACTTACTAACAAAATGTCCAAACTGACACTTAAAAACTACTGACCAACAAAACCCAGTAACTTACCCGCTCTAGTGCTGTCAAGGAAGCCAGTTTTAAATTGCAGCCACCTTATTTATCTAGCCGATCTGCAGTTTTAGTTGGTAACAGCTCAACTTGGGTATCGCGATGCAAGTCGCTTACTCATTGTTCACTTCAGAGAGCACCGTTATTTTCTTTACCACCGACTTAAAAAATTCGATACTCACTTATGTATGTAATATTGTTGGTATTGCCCAATATTCACATAATAATATGTTACTTTATATGGGCTGTAAACTGTGTGCCAAATTTCATAAGTGTATATCTGTATGTTTGTATGCCTGTATGTTTACATGTTTGTATGTTTGCATGTTGGTATGTTTGTATGTATGTTCGTATGTTTGTATATTTGTGTGTTTGAATGTTTATATGTGTGTACATTTGTATGTTTGTTTATTTCTATGTTGTATGTTTGTATGTATGTTTTTCCTCGCATTTCTCTGAAACTAGTTATCGGATCCTGATCATTCTTTTTTTGTTGGAAATATCGGTTCTGCAGTTTTCAAGATATGGAGCATACAACTGAACTCCTTAGCGACAAACAGCACGAATGTGTAAATTTAGTTATTATCGGCATTTTTAGTGATGTTGAACCAAAACTAAAAAGAGAAAAATAATAAAAAATCACAAAAAATAAACCGACATCAAAAACGATACAATAAATAGTACAAAAAATTCTCGTGTCGGAAGTCAGTGTTGCAAAACGATAATAAAAATAGGAGGCGCCAAAGATTTTTTGTGATTTTATTCTTCAATAAGTCTTGCGTTGTGGGGAAGAAATTAGTAAATTGTTGCATGTGTAAGAAAATGTGCTAGCTGTAACTTCAGAGGCACCTAGTCAAGTGAGATTCTATAAACCAAATCGTCGCGATGGCGATTGGTCAAATTTCAAAAATATATAGGTATACTAGCTGACCCGGCAAACTTTGTTTTGCCATAAAAACACCAAACATTCATCTACTAAATATCCTACCTGCCCTACCCTACCTACCCTACCCTACCTACCCTACCCTACCTACCCTACCCTACCCTACCTACCCTACCCTACCTACCCTACCCTACCTACCCTACCCTACCTACCCTACCCTATCCTATCTCTCAAGTTGGATCGAACTGCACATGGTGTGCGAATTTTATTATAATCGGTTAAGTGGTTTAGGAGTCCATTGAGGACAAACATTGTGACACGAGATTTATATATATTAAGATTACCAAGCGTTATCGAAACGACACGTGATTAATCCTATACATATTGCCATTTAGACAATCGCCATCGTTGATACATGAAACTTTTTCTGGAGAAGCTTGGTAACTTTGTTTTTATTATTTGTACAGACTGAATTTTATGGCCTGCCAAAACAAGATATTTAATAGTACATCATGGTGGTACAAGTGTGTGATTTTGGTGATTACCGCTGAGGCGCCATTGAGACCCGAGCCGTTAGGTGAGGATCTTAAGAGAGCCGACGTTTTTCAACACACTTGTAAGAAAATAATAATAAAAAATCATTTACAACAGTGAAAACGAGTTGTGAATTTTTTTTCGTAATGGCGGACAAAATTAATTAGTTCTCTTATGCAGGCGCATATAACAATGGCGATCGGCCATAGACTAAAAGAATGACAATTCTTTTTTTTTGGCTTTCGTGGATAGCGTTTTGGCCACGTACAAAATGGGGAATTTCAAGTTTTTTTATTACAGAGAAAAATTTAAGTTATATTTGAGTGAAAGCATTTTTTTATTAAACAAGTTGAAATTATCTATTTAAATACGAAGTTGCATAAAATGAGGAAGCAATAGGTACATTAATTTATTTGTACTATTGAGCATGATCTTTTTTGTATCGTTTTTTTTTTAAGAACGAAGCAACTCAATTAATAAATTTAAAAATAACTCTATAACTCACTTGTGAATAATAGCAATGAAAAGGTCACAGTTAGATTACAGGTGTCATTATGAGTTTAATTGCGATAAAATTCCCCAACATTGCCTCTGAAATCTGGCCTTCAGTATGCCAAACCGGCTCAAAGCTGTAATCAAAGCCTGAGCGTAAAACATACTTATAAATTAATGTTGTTTGAGTTTTTGCTAGTAAGTTACAAATCGTTATTTATTGGTTGCTTTAGAATAGAATATACTCCAATGTACAGCAAAAAAAGAAATTACACATATCTTTTACAACAACTTAATACTATGGGTACAAAGGCGGTCTTATCGTTGACAGCAATATTTACCAGACACCCTATGGATGGACTTCAAGAACATAAAATAAAATAAGGGTTAGTATGGTGTTCTATCTTTTTTTAAGTAAAACACGTTACTAATGAATAATAAACTATAATTTCAAAGGAATTTGATGAAATTTTATATGAAACGTTTATTATTTCAAAACTCTACAGAAATTGCAATTGTCGAAGGGAGAATTGAGAACTTATGAAAAATGGAATAAGTGATACAGAAAAGGCTAGCAATAAAGATGATCCTTAACTGGCAAAACCGGTATCCTAACCGGATGATTCAAAAGCAGATAAAACAGCAAAGGGAGAGGTCGTTTTTCGTACTATGGTTTTACGCATGTGTTATAGGTGACCGTTACAACGAAGTGTCTTCGCGAAATAAGAAAATAGCGATTTTATGTCATCGTAAATAAAGGGTTGATCATAAACTAAAACTGTAAACCTTTTTTTATAAGATTATTGTGTGGAATAAGATTTTTCTTTTTAATCTTTGATGCGTAACATTTTAATTTAAAATAAGGCTTTTTTGTTATGTGTAAGGATTTTGATTCGGAGACGCGTTTTATGTTGTTAAGATGCTTAGCAAATGACGAAATGAAGAATAAAATGAAGAAGAACTATGAGACTTATATATTATTATCTCTAAATTCAAACACAAAAAATAGATCTTTAAGTGATTATGTCTCACCAGCTGCCGCCCGTGGCTGCGCACGCGTTTTTTAGTACTTTTCCTAAAAACTCATAAGCCCAATAAATTTCTATATATATAAAAATTAACTCCTATTTCTCCTGGTCATGCTATTACTTGAGAACAGCTTTATCGATTTCGCTAATTTTGTTGTGATTTTTAGGAGTTCACAGATAGAAAAAAAAGAAAAAAGAATAGTAGGTAGGTAGAGTACGTATGTGGGTAGGGTAGGTAGGTAGAGTAGGAAGGTAGGGTAGGTAGGTAGGTAGGATAGGGTAGGTAAGGCAGGGTAGGGTAGGTATGTAGGTAGGGTAGGGAAGATAGGTAAGGTAGGGTAGGGTAAGCAGGTTAGGGTAGGTAGGGTAGGGTTGTTTGGATAAGGTAGATAGGTAGGGTAGGCAGTGGATGGGACCGAAAGATAGTATCTTTATAAATTATAACCTATGTGTTATTCTAATGTAAAACATATATTTTTGTAAAGTTTCATCAAAATCCGTTCAATAGTTTTTGCGTAAAAGAGTAAAAAACATCCATCCATTCTCACAAAATTCACACTTTTATATTTGTAGTAGGATTTGTAGATTCTCGATTAGTTATTCGAAGTGCCATTATATCAGCAATAACGATTGTCAAAGGTCCGGAAACGATACCGAATTAATTATCACAGGGCAAAACTTACCATTTCGGACTTTTCAGTCGATTTCGCTCATAAAATATCACTCTTTACCCGACTGCAGAAGGATGAGTGTATGTATCTTTGTTACTATGTGGCGTTCTAGATACCAAACGCATTAGCCAATTTTGATGATTCTTACTTCAATCGATTCATCTTAATCTTGCGAGTGTCACTGGCTACATTAAAATTGGAAAATAGAAAAATAAGTAAGCAGTCGGTTCACGTTGGAGATTCTTCATCTCGTTGGCGTGATTTGGTAACTGGCGTTCCTCAAGGCGGCATTCTTTCTCTTCTGTTTTCTATTTTTATTAATCTCATTACTTCCGAACTTCAGTGTGCGTATCATCTGTATGCAGATGACCTTCAATTGTATTACCACGGGAGTGTCGAAGAAGTACCTGACGTTATCGGTAAGTTAAATGACGACTTAATAGCGATAAAAGACTGGTCGGATAGGTTTGGAGTTGCTGTAAATCCCAATAAGTGCCAAGCGATCATCATTGGGAGTCCTCGCAACATCGCTAAGGTGGATTATGCAACTTTGCCACCTGTTCTGTTCAACGGTACGATTGTTCCGTTTAGTACTGACGTGAAGAATCTTGGCTTGCACATCGATAGTACTCTTAACTGGCGTACTCAAGTTGCTAGTGTCAGTCAGAAGGTCACTGGAACGTTGCGGGCTCTGTATCGTTTAAAAAATTTATTGCCTTCGAACACGAAGGCAATGCTTGTGCAGACCCTAATTTTTTCTATCATCGATTATGGCGATGTGTGCTATTATGACCTGAATGCAGATCTCCTCAACAAACTTGACCGTCTTCTAAATTACTGCATTCGATTTGTTTTCAATTTGCGTAAATATGATCATGTCTCTGCGCATCGGTCACTTCTAAAGTGGTTGCCGAGAGCTAAGGGCACTGACTACCTTGTTTTCATTTCTTGACTCTTCCAACTCCCCTAGTTATCTGACCCCTCACTTTCAATACATTTGCGCTAACCACAACAAAAATCTTCGCTCTTCACATAACCGTCTTCTCCAATGTCCCACTCACCGCACTGACTTCATTCACTGTTCTTTCTTTGTTCAGTCTATTTCGCTGTGGAATGCGCTTCCTCAAGACATCAGGATGGCAACCAATCGATTGGCATTCAAAGTGAAAGCTCGAGAGCATGTACGTAAGAAGTTGGCAGTAGTATCGTCACAGCGATAATTTTCTCCATTTATCTGCTACCATTAATTGTTTAAGTATATTCTTGTATTTAGTTTATTCAGTATCCATGTTTGAGTATCTATTGTATTTATAGTATGTATGTATAGCTTTGTATTTGAACAAACCTACCTTAGGTATCATTTTTAACTTTAAATATTGCACCTACCACTATTTGTCTCTGCATCACCCAAAGGTCGACTGGTAGAAAATGCCTACGGCATTAAGTCCGCCTCTGTACGTTTGTGTGCATGAAGTATTAAATAAATAAATAAATAAAAATGGCGGCTTTTGGGCGCTATATTGTGGGCGCCCAATCTTTTTTTCTTCCAAACCCATCGTGTGGGGTATTTGATACCCCACACGATGGGTTATCAAGGGTTTTAAGAAGTGATTGAGGACGGCTCTGAAAATTTCGGGAATCAAGGAAGTGACACAACATTACTATTTAAAATGTATTTATTGCTTTTCGAAGTATTCTCCGCCAAATTTGACACATTTTTCCATACGATGGAAACAATCATTGAAGCAACCATTCCATTCGGAAGTTGGGGTCTCCAAAATGGCCGTTTTGTAGGCGCCCACAGCTTCTTCAGGTGACGAAAATCTCTAACCACGCAATTTATTCTTTATTTTAGGGAAAGTATAGAAATTATTAGGGTTTAGGTCGGGGCTGTACGGCGGATGGTCTAATAATTCTATGTTTTCTTGCTCTAAAAACTCTTTTGTTCTGTGCGCGGTGTGAGAACTCGCATTGTCGTGATGGAGGATGATGCGGCGGTTGCAGTTCTCTTTACGGAGTTCAGAAATGACCTGTGGCAAACAAATGCTAGCATACCATTCTGCATTAACCGTTCTTTGTCCCTCAAGAGGAATAGTCGCAACATGGCCGGTTTTGGAGACAAACGTGGCCACCATTTTTTTTACAACACTCCGTGAACGAACAACTTTTGTTGGCTTTAACTCATTTTCGAACACCCAAACTCGTGACTGGTTTTTTGTTTCGGGTTCGAACGCGTATATCCCGGATTCGTCACCTGATACGTTGTTGTATACAGCATTTGAGGATCCTGCGTGGAATCTTTCGAGAGTTCTGACGCACCAAGTAACGCGAGCCGCTTTTTGCTCTTGACAGAGCGAATGCGGTATCCATCGGGAAAACAACTTTTTTACACCTAATTGTTCATGCAAGATTATTTGTATTTGACTCATGCCAATGTCTAAAATTGCTTGAATTTTGCGGTATGTCACATGTCGATCTTCCTCAATCAGCTTACGCACAGCATCAACGTTTTCTTGGGTCTTGGATCATCACGGAGCTTGACACGTCCACGTTGAAATTCAGTAAACCAGCGATAAATTGTAGTTTTGGATGGTGCTTCATCACCAAATGCAGAAATCATCCGGTCAACACACTGTTTTTGTGTTAAACCACTTCGAAAGTCATAATAAATCATCGCTCTTGAATTTTCTCTAGTCAATTCCATTTTCTCAACGACTAAACAAGTTTGACAAAACCTTGTGACAAGACCGAGAATCTTTTTTTAAATAAATAAATGGTATTCGATTTTTAAAACCAAGGCGTTTTCAATTAAAAAGATTTTAATTTGCATTATGAAGGCTCCTGAAAGTGTGTGAGTCCTACGCGGTGACTCATGGGCTAAAATACAACACAAAAAAGAGTGAAATAATGATTTTCAGGCCGGACAACAAGAGGTATACATTCGTCCCGAAATTCACCTTATGTGGTACAGCTCTAAATAAAGTCGAGCAATTTAAATATTTGGGCCACTGGGTCACTGAGGACCTTAAGGACAGTGTGGATATTGAAAGGGAGCGCAGGGCGCTGTCTGTCCGATGCAACATGTTGGCCCGCAGGTTTTCGCGGTGCACGAGGGCTGTCAAAGTTGCGCTTTTTTTTAACTATACACAGCGGACATACAGCGATCTGCGCGTTCAATACAATAACGCGTTCCGGGTGCTGATGGGGCTGCCGCGCCACTGCAGCGCCTCTGCGATGTTCGCGGCAGCTGACATAGACGGTTTTGCCGCCATTATGCGCAAACGGTGCGCTTCTATCATGCGCCGCACGCGCGGTAGTCCCAATACCATCCTGCTCGCGCTGGCGGACCGGTGGGACTCTCCGATGCTGGCTCGCTGGATACGGCTGCACGCTGTCGTATAGTGAGTTGTCACCATCATCGGGGAGTCCACCCAGACCTGCCAATTACTGTTTTATTGAATGTAATGTAAATTGTTATTAGTGTATATTATTAATTATGAACTTTACTAACACTAGTTTGTAAGCTCGCAATTGTACTAACAAATATGGATGTAATCGTAAGATGAATCTGAAATAAATGATTTATTATTATTATTATTATTATTTGACAGAAACAGTGGAACTATTCCATTCCCGATACTTTTAGTGCAGCCCTCGTATATAATATGTTTAAGTTTAAATGTACCTAATTCAAAAAAAAAGTTTAACTAAAAAGTTATAAATAAAAAAAGTTAATGCATAACATCAAAAAGCCGACTGCTTATGAAGCGAACTAAAAATACGTAAACAAGAAGAAAATCATGCTGTGCAGTCGGAGGCTACATCTGGTTTTGGTCAGCCAGCTCGCGAATATGTATCCTCTGACTGCACAGCATGATTTTCTTCTTGCTTACGTCTTTTTAGTTCGCTTCATGCTTATGACTGCTTAGTCGTGTTTTTTTTTTAATATACTTTTTCTAAAGCCTCTGTTTGCTTTCCTGTAAAAAATAAATATAGTTTCAAGACCCTTAATTACTTGCACCTACGCGTGCAAAAATCAATCTCTTGTAAAACTTGCAAACCATTATTTTACTGCTCACTCGCATACAAGAAAAATAAACAAACATGCATGTCAGCTAACAAACCTCCCAAACAGTAACTTAACTAAACCAGTAAAAGCAAGTCTACCTGCTACCTGCTAAGTCAGTAATTACCAACGGGTTCCGCGCGAGCCCAATATCGATTTTTCATTAACGGCTTCGCGCGCGTTCGAAACGAGATAAGATATATCGGGCTTATTTGTAGGATTTATTTCGGCTTATAAAACATTATATGTATTGTTTTTTTTTATTATGATTTGATTATATGGCGCTAAGGGAAGTTGTTGAAGTGGCAGTGGGTAGAGCACATTGCTCACAGAACGGATGGACGATGGGCCAGTAAGTTTTGGAGTGGCGACCGCGAACCAGAAGATGCAACGTTGGAAGGCTTCCCGCTAGGCGGACCGATGACCTGGTCAAGGCTGTGGGAGTCCGGTGGATGCGAAACGCACAGGACCGATCATTGTGGCGACGCTTGGGGAAGGCCTATGTACATTTGTGGACGTCAGTTCATACTTGCTGAAAGAACTTTTTGAATTTGGAGTTGATCTTTCATTTTCTCTCTCTTAAGATCCTATGACCCCTAGCTGGGGCAGAGGGCTTCCACAGTAGTTCTCCATCGAGACCGGTCGTGAGCTACGCGCTTCACCTCGCTCCACGTTATTCCGATGCTCGTCGCTTCAGCTTATACGGTACGTCGCCAGGATTGACGAGGACGGCCTTGCTTCCTTTTTCCTTGAATATTTCAATCCAAGGCCTGTTTAGGAATGTGATCGGAATCCCTCCGGAGGATGTGACCAACCCAACTCCATTTATGCCGCTTGATCTGGCGGTCGATCGGGGTCTCGTTGCATATCTCCAACAGCTCTACATTAGAGATGATCTCGGGCCAGTAAATTCCGAGAATGTGACGAAGATATCTGTTGACGAAGACCTGTAAAAACTTCTATATAAAAAAAAGTTAATAAAAAAACCGACTGCTTAAAAAGCGAACAAAAAAGACGTAAACAAGAAGAAATTCATGCTGTGCAGTCGGAGAATACATCTGGTTTTGCTCAGCCAGCTCGATAATATGATAATAGCCTTTTTGTTCGCTTTCTAAGCAGTTGTTTTTTTATTTTTATTATTAACTTTTTTTTACTTTTTAAAGAGTTTAATTTTCAGCATTCGGCTTGCCATTTTATAGGGCTTTAACATATGCAGCTAAGCTCCTCCTCATTTCGTAGGAGCTGCCAACTGTTGCCGTGATAACAACGTGGTTTTATTTTATTTTCGCTTATGTGCCGGTAATCCAGGCGGGATTTTATAAAATTTTCCCTTTATGCTCTTCGCTACAAATACAAGCAACAAGTATCTAAGTACACTATCTTTCTCCTTTATTAGTTCATGCACACAACAAGTGGATCACACGTTGTTTACAAAATAAACGGTAGAACACACTGCTTAATATTCATCGTCACGTTTTTCAATTGAGCAGGAGCGCGAATGTGTGTGCACAGCCTAAGACTGCGAACCTACCTCGCTGGATATTGCATCCAAGTACACACTGTCTTATTGTGTTATTTACGAGTATTTGGAAATAGAACGCAACTAAATCCAGATACGGAAATATTAGGGCTAGATTTTTACAGGGAAAAGCTTTTGCAGATAGGTATGAATTATTCCGATCAGTCACTCTGCTTTGTTCCCTTAGTGGGACAGGTTGGATAAAAAGTTTGATCTGTCCCCTATAAGCAATGACGGGACGGTCGAAACTTTATAAGCACTGATTCTGACAACAAATTAAAAAAAAAATATACAGTTGATTATAAACACTCAATCTTTTATTAAATGTAATGTTGCTTATGATGTGTGTCATTACTTTTAAGAATAAATATATTAAATTCTATGGAGAACAAAAGTGAATAATAACTTTAACCAGTCCCCCTATCACTGTTAAGGGGACAATTGGAGTAAATAAAGTTCGAACTGTCCCCTTGTTACTAACAGGGGGACAAATCAATATGATTTGCCCGATCTGTCCCCCTAAAGGGAAAAAGCATTGTGACAGATCGGAATAATTCAAATCTTAGCAGGTGATTTCATGAAATAATCATGTGATTAATAGAAGTGATTTAATATATTGAACTGCGTTTGAATTCTATAAGATGCAGAAAAAATCAGCAAGTTTCGTAAACCAGAAAATAATTTGCTCGCACTCACAAACATCTACAATAACTTCACTAACTTCTTCCACTAACTTCAAACACAGTTTGTTGGGAACGATATAGTTTAGCCACTTCCGTAGATCCATTACCTGTGCTGCGGGGTCCTAATAGAATAATGCACGGTCTAACCGCGCAATGTGTAGCAAACAAATTTTGTTGGTAGCGCACAAATAACTTTGTTAGGGCATTTCCTTTCTAATGGGCTTGCATAATAAACGCGTGATGGATTTGTGAAGGCATAAGTCATTAAGCGGGCCATTAAGCGGAACTTTTGAACCGCAAAAATTACAATTTACAATTAATAATAATTTAATATACCGTCACTTCAGAAGAGTAGCTTGTTATGGAGAAGAAAGGACGAGAAACTCCATACTTACTCTTTTGAAAATATAAGTTTTTTTTAATTTTTACATACACGAATACATTCATATAAACACATCAACACGGTCTAGGGATATTTTTAAAAAAGCGAATTACTATTTCATCATCATCATCATCATCATTTCAGCCGAAAGACGTCCACTGCTGGACATAGGCCTCCCCCAGGCGTCGCCACATTGACCGATCCCGTGCGTCTCGCATCCAGCGCCTTCCCGCAACCTTAACCAGGTCATCAGTCCACCTAGTGGGAGGCCTTCCAACGTATCGTCTTCCGGTTCGCGGTCGCCATTCCAGAACCTTTCGGCCCCATCGGCCATCCGTTCTGCGAGCAATGTGCCCTGCCCACTGCCACTTAAGTTTGGCAATTTTTCGGGCTATGTCGGTAACTTTGGTTCTCCTGCGGATATCATCATTCCTGACGTGATCACGCAAGGAAATTCCGAGCATAGCCCTCTCCATTGCCCTTTGGGTGAATTTGAGCTTTCTGATAAGGCCCATTGTGAGCGACCACGTCTCGGTCCCATAGGTGATCACTGGCAACACACACTGGTCATAGACTTTTGTCTTGAGACACTGCGGTAAATTGGACGAGAAGATACCACGCAACTTCCCGAACGCCGCCCAGCCGAGTCGGATTCGACGGTTGACCTCTTTCTCGAAATTGGACCTACCCAACTGGACCGTTTGTCCCAGGTAGACATAATCGTCTACAACTTCGAGAGTAGAGTCTCCGACCTTGATAGGAGTGGGTGTTACATGGGCATTCACCATGATCTTGGTTTTGTCCATGTTCATTTTAAGACCCACTCTTTCGGAAGCTCTACTGAGGTCATCGAGCATTTTACTGAGGCTCTCCATGGTCTCAGCCATGACCACGATGTCGTCCGCAAACCGAAGGTGAGTAATGTACTCGCCATTAACGTTGATGCCCAGCCCCCTCCAGTCCAGAACCTTGAAGACATCCTCCAGCGCAGCAGTGAACAGTTTCGGAGAAATGACGTCTCCCTGTCTCACGCCGCGCTGGAGAAGGATTGGTTTCGAGGTCTGATCCTGAAGACGGACTGACATGGTGGCGTTTTTGTACAAACACTTCAACACCTCAATATACCGGTAGTCGATCTGGCACCGTTGGAGAGACTGCAGTACAGCCCAAGTCTCGATCGAATCGAAGGCTTTCTCGTAGTCCACAGACGCTAAACAGAGAGGCAGATTATATTCTTCGGTCTTCTGTATAACCTGCCGCAGCGTATGTATGTGGTCT
Source organism: Orthosia cruda (assembly GCA_964057195.1). Classification (NCBI taxonomy): domain Eukaryota; kingdom Metazoa; phylum Arthropoda; class Insecta; order Lepidoptera; family Noctuidae; genus Orthosia; species Orthosia cruda. The sequence continues at coordinate 44,345,155 of OZ059830.1, read as the reverse complement.
ACGGTGCTAAAGCCTTTTCGGAATCCGGCTTGTTCGGGGGGCTGGAAATCGTCAAACCTGCGCGCGAGACGATTCGTGATGACTCTTGAAAACAACTTGTAGACATGGCTAAGAAGTGAGATGGGCCTATAGTTCTTCAACCGGGCATTGTCGCCCTTCTTGAAGAAGAGTACCACCACACCCCTGCACCATGCCTGTGGCGTTTTGCCCTCGAGTATGACGGAATCAAACAGCTTCTGAAGGGCCCTAAGGACCGGTTTTCCACCCGCCTTCAGGAGTTCGGCCGTAATTCCGTCATCACCCGGCGCCTTGTTGTTTTTCAGCTGTTTCAGAGCCATCCTAATCTCGTACAGGCTGACGTCCGGGATATCTTCGGTATAGTGTCGGGTCAATCTAGCTCTTGGGTCGTTTGCTAGACTCGCAACAGGCTTGCTGATCGAAGTGTACAACTGCCCATAGAATGTCTCGATCTCCCTGAGAAGCTCCGGTTTGGCGGATACGATCCTGCCATCGTCGGTCTTCAGTTTCGTGAGTTGGCTCTGCCCAATAGCCAGATCCCTGGAGAACACCTTGGAGCCTTTATTTCGCTCGATAGCGTCTTTAATACGCTCGGTATTGAAGCGGCGGAGGTCTCTTTTCAAGGATTTAGAGATCTGTCTATTGAGCTGCCGGTATTTGCACGCCTCATCTGAAGACTGCAGGATCATCTCACGCCTCTCCTTCATAACTAACTAACTAACTTCCTAAATTACTATTTATGTGTTAATTATTTATATGACATGTATATATTTAAAAGATACGTTATTTAATATTCTACTATTTTTTAATAATGGTTAAGGTACTTCGATTAAAATTTCAGGATTTTATGGAAAAAAATGAAGCATAGACGGAAACCGTATATGAATTAACTTTTAATTTATGAGTACAAACTGAAAAAAATAGAAAAATCATTTAATTTGTGTTTATAAACTTGAAGTTAGTAATCTGAGAAAGCGCCCATGATGTTCATAACACATCGGCAACGATTCGGCATGCTCAGAACAAGGTTGTCAATGTCTTGCTGCGGAATATTGTCCCATGTCCTTCTGAGGTGCGCAAAAAGTTGATCTTCTGTAGCCAGATTTTCAGGAACTTCCTTCAGAGCTCTTCTTTGCAGCAAATCCCACGCATGCTCAATGGGATTTAAATCTGGCGATTGAGCAGGCCAGTCTAAGGCCCTAACATTGTGTGTATGTAACCAAGCTGCTACCGTTCTCGCCGTGTGTGCCCGGGCATTGTCGTGCATGAGCAGGAAATCTTGCCCCATTTGTGTTCTGTGGGGCAAGATTACGGGCCCCAGCACCTGTTGGACGTATCGTTCTGCCGTCATATTGCCCCGCACCCAAACGAGATCCGTCCGTCCTCCAAGACGAATTCCTGCCCAAACCATAATTGTTCCTCCTTGGTATGGGTGAACCTCCTGAGGGTTCTGAAGACGGCTCCATCGTCCACGAACTGCCAAACACGCGTCCTTCGTGAATCTGGATGGAAGCCGAACCTGGATTCATCCGTGAACAGCACATTGGACCATTGCTCACGGCCCCAGTCCACGTGGTTCCGAACCCATTCTAATCGTCGTCCACGATTGCCTCTCCGTAAAGGTGGGACCCGGAGTGGTCTACGAGAGCGTAGATTGCTTTCATGCATCCGCCTTCTTACAGTTTGGTCACTCACAAGCACTTGGTGTTCCAATCGGAGCCTTTGGACCAATTGAGTCGCCGTTGCATTTGGTTGAGCACGCGCAGTAATATGCAAAAATCGGTCTTGTCTGGGGGTAGTGATGCGACTTGGCCCCCGGTGCCTCTCCGCTACTTCACCTGTGGCACGATAGCGTGTCCACAATCTTGAAATTACATTTTGGTGGGTCCCTATGGCCTCAGCAACATTACGCTGAACAGAGCCAGCTTCCAGCATTCCCACAGCTCGTAACATCTCCGCCCTCGTCAAATGTTGGCGTTGCATGGCTACAATACTTCAATTTTAACTTTATCTTTCGTTTAAAAATGAAAAGAAACTGTAACTAAACGTAATTCGTATTGTTTTCTAAATTTCGCACAAATGAAAATTCCCTCTCCTACACATCAAGACATTTTTATGCCACCGAAACAAAAGAATTTTCAAAAATTTGAATTTGGAATTAGTCTGAGATAAATTACAAACAAATCGGTGTAAAAAAGATTCCAATGCGGCCAGTAGTTTTCAAGTTATTTAATAGAGTATGAAATATCCCTAGACCGTGTTGATGTGTGTATGTGAGGACGATGCACTCAGAATAGCACTACATTTTTTTTTTCTTTTATTTTTCAATATATTTAGTTACACTTATTGTACAGCATAACACTTGTCTAAAACCTTAAAATGTTTATGTGACAAAGTGGAGGAAGCAAACTCGCACCGCATATTACTAAAATAGGTAAACAATATACATATACCCACTCAAAACCTAAGATGCGATGTCACCTGTTGTATAATATTTTTTTAAGGTAAGTTTACATTTTTTATATGTGCTAGTGACAATATTTGACTGCATAGTTTTAGGAATGTTATTCAGAGTATTAGGTAGTATATATTCCCACGTTCTCGTGCCATACACATTTACAGTTTTAGGTAGTTTATATGTTTACATGCTATACTACGTACAGGTATAAAATATTAAAAGCATTAACAGGTAAATTCATTAGTTTGATAAATAGGTATATGGTTCTCAAATACTTACAAATATTGCAAACATAGGTAAAATACCTAATTCAACAACAACAAATCAGTCTGTGAGTCAATTTCTTAAATAAAAAAAAAGCGATACTATTACTATTAAACAAATTTGATTTTGTCTACACTAAAGATGGAGCAGGACCAGCATATTTCCGAGCATTCTTATATTGAATATAATCATCTAATTTATAATATGCTTGTTTACAAAGTGTGCTCTTAACAAAACAGTTTTTTTTCTTTCATTTAGTTTTAATATTTCACAAGGTATTTTGTTATAAGATTTAACACAGTTCCCCATGGAAGATGTGTGTACTTAAGCTAATCTATAAGATGGTTGATCGAACTTATCTTTATTTCTAGTGAATATATGTGAATGATGACCCAAAATCTCTAGTTTATTAGAAAATATATAGCACTTTGGGTTATGTTGAGGTGACTAAGGGACAAACCAGAGAATGGGCAGCAGCGTTCTCTGTGCTTCTATAACAACCATACAGCGATCGCCAACCCGCCTGCCAAGCGTGGCGATTATGGCAAAACCCCCCCAATGAATAGCACAAATAAAAAATGGCCCCTAGTACCCGGCAGCTTGCCTACCCTCGACTACGGTAGCGGTCCAGGCTACGGCATGGCAAGGGGTGCTAAGAATCTCCGGACGAGATCCGGCTACCCCAACAATCACCGACGATTGGACCTGGCAATGTACAACACGCGCACACTTCGGACCGACGAGAAGGTCACCGAACTCGAGGAGGAATTGAGCAGGTTGCGTTGGAGTATTATAGGGTTATCTGAAGTCCGAAGAGAGGGGGAGGATTCGATAATCCTCAAATCCGGTAACCTGCTCTATTTCCGAGAGGGTGACCGGCAGTCCCAGGGTGGTGTCGGGTTTATCGTCCGCAAGTCCCTTGTGAACAACGTGGTGAAGATCGAAAGTGTGTCGACCAGGGTGGCGTACCTTATACTCAGAATATCCTCAAGATATTCGCTGAAGGTCATACAGGTCTACGCCCCAACCTCGGCACACCCCGACGATGAAGTAGAGACCATGTATGAGGATATCTCCAAAGCCATGCATGGTTTCAAAACTCACTTCACCGTTGTCATGGGGGACTTCAACGCGAAACTGGGCAAACGAGACGAGGATGAGCTGCAAGTGGGGCAATTTGGAGTTGGACAACGGAACCACCGGGGTCAGCTACTGGCCAGTTTTATGGAGAAGGAGGGCCTCTATATGATAAACTCCTTCTTCAAAAAGCGTGAACACAGGAAGTGGACCTGGCAGAGCCCTGATGGTGCAACAAAAAATGAGATCGACTTCATCATGTCAACCAAGAAGCAAATGTTCAATGATGTCTCTGTGATCAATTCGGTAAAAACCGGGAGCGATCACCGCATGGTAAGAAGCACATTGAACATAATATTAAGCTTGAAAGGTCTCGACTGATGAAGTCCACGCTCCGGCCAGCACAGATCCAGGTCCAAAACCCCGAGAGCTTTCAGCTCGAACTCCAGAATCGTTTCGAGTGCCTAGGGAGCTCCGTGGATGAATACAGCAACGGGTTTGTGTAAGCTGTCCATACGGTCGGGTCTAAGTTTTTCAAGACCCGTCGTACAGATAGAAACAAAAAGCTCTCTGATCATACCCTCAAGCTTATGAAGGAGAGGCGTGAGATGATCCTGCAGTCTTCAGATGAGGCGTGCAAATACCGGCAGCTCAATAGACAGATCTCTAAATGCTTGAAAAGAGACCTCCGCCGCTTCAATACCGAGTGTATTAAAGACGCGATCGAGCGAAATAAAGGCTCCAAGGTGTTTGCAAGGGATCTGGCTATTGGGCAGAGCCAACTCACGAAACTGAAGACCGACGATGGCAGGATAGTATCCGCCAAACCGGAGCTTCTCAGGGAGATCGAGACATTCTATGGGCAGTTGTACACATCGATCAGCAAGCCCGTTGCGGGTCTAGCAAACGACCCAAGAGCTAGTTTGACCCGGCACTATACCGAAGATATGCCGGCAGTCAGCCTGTACGAGATAAGGATGGCTCTGAAACAGCTCAAAAACAACAAGGCACTGGGTGATGACGGAATTACGGCTGAACTCCTGAAGGCGGGTAAAAAAACCGGTCCTTAGAGCCCTTCAGAAACTGTTTGATTCCGTCATACTCGAGGGCAAAACGCCACAGGCATGGTGCAGGGGTGTGGTGGTACTCTTCTTTAAGAAGGGCGACCATGCGCGGCTGAAGAACTTTAGGCCCATCTCACTTCTTAGCCATGTATACAAGTTGTTTTCAAGAGTCATCACGAATCGTCTCGCGCGCAGGTTTGACGATTTCCAGCCCCCCGAACAAGCCGGATTCCGAAAAGGCTTTAGCACCGTAGACCACATACATACGCTGCGGCAGGTTATACAGAAGACCGAAGAGTATAACCTGCCTCTCTCTTTAGCGTTTGTGGACTACGAGAAAGCCTTCGATTCGATCGAGACTTGGGCTGTACTGCAGTCTCTCCAACGGTGCCAGATCGACTACCGGTACATTCAGGTGTTGAAGTGTTTGTACAAAAACGCCACCATGTCAGTCCGTCTTCAGGATCAGACCTCGAAACCAATCCTTCTCCAGCGCGGCGTGAGACAGGGAGACGTCATTTCTCCGAAACTGTTCACTGCTGCGCTGGAGGATGTCTTCAAGGTTCTGGATTGGAGGGGGCTGGGCATCAACGTTAATGGTGAGTACATTACTCACCTTCGGTTTGCCGACGACATAGTGGTCATGGCTGAGACCATGGAGAGCCTCAGTAAAATGCTCGATGACCTCAGTAGAGCTTCCAAAAGAGTGGGTCTTAAAATGAACATGGACAAAACTAAGATCATGGTGAATGCCCATGTAACACCCACTCCTATCAAGGTCGGAAACTCTACACTCGAATTTGTAGACGATTATGTCTACCTGGGACAAACGGTCTAGTTGGGTAGGTCCAATTTCGAAAAAGAGATCAACCGTCGAATCCGACTCGGCTGGACGGCGTTCGGGAAGTTGCGTGGTATCTTCTCGTCCAATTTACCGCAGTGTCTCAAGATAAAAGTCTATGACCAGTGTGTGTTGCCAGTGATCACCTATGGAACCGAGACGTGGTCGCTCACAATGGGCCTTATCAGAAAGCTCAAAGTCACCCAAAGGGCAATGGAGAGGGCTATGCTCGGAATTTCCTTGCGTGATCACGTCAGAAATGATGATATCCGCAGGAGAACCAAAGTTACCGACATAGCCCGAAGAATTGCTAAACTTAAGTGGCAGTGGGCAGGGCACATTGCTCACAGAACGGATGGCCGATGCGGCCGAAAAGTTCTGGAATAGCGACCGCGAACCGGAAGACGATATGTTGGAAGGCCTCCCACTAGGTGGACTGATGACCTGGTTAAGGTTGCGGGAAGGCGCTGGATGCGAGACGCACGGGATCGGTCAATGTGGCGACGCCTGGGGGAGGCCTATGTCCAGCAGTGGACGCCTTTCGGCTGAAATGCTGATGATGATGATTGGGTTATGTGGACAACTCAATTTAGTGTCACCCATATATTTTAAGTCTTAAAACTAAATCTGAACAAAGAAACAGAGGTAATAAAGTTAATTTAAGAGAATTAAATGTTTGTTTTTTTACGAAAATGATATTACAGTTAAAAAGCTACAATACCGCTAAGTATCATATGCTATTGAAATAAGAAAATGCACGCGGTTATTATGAGGTAGGTCACGGAATCGGAGCAATGATATAAAATATTATATGCAAAACGCCTACTTTTAATTATTATTTTTTATTATTTTAAGTAACTCCTATTAGCCACACGTCATAACTATAAACATTACTCATACTGACATGACATAAAATCGCTATCAATGGCACATTATTACCATGGACCTGTGGTTGACTCGAATTTGGTAAATAAAAAATACGCACACCCAGTCAAGTTCTTTACCAACAATCGTTGAATAAGCTCGACAGTGTATATACGTTAGCGTAATCAGCCTATGATGTTGCCACTGCTGGGAAATAGGCCTCCTCTCTGTGGAAGAGAGTGGGCTATAATTTAATACACGGGTCCAATGCGAATACCCACACACATCACACACACAGTCACATAATTTTTTGTTTCCACGACATGCTACCTGGTTTCCATAACATTTTTCCTTTCCCGGTTTGAGAGCATTGGTGATGAATTAGAACAGGAACTCATCGCTAAATAATACCACCGCACGGGGTAATCTTTAAAGTTAGGCAAAGCTTGCCGAGATGACTGTCCATTGCAGATAAGTAGATCCCACGACACAGGGTATCCTAGTGTAGGTTTGAGGTCTACTTTAATGCTCTTAATATTTGTATTTGCCTGAGTGTTCATGCTATATGTTTTGTCTTTTTAGGGTTCCGTACCTCAAAAGGTAAAAAAGGAACCCTTATAAGATCAATCTCTTGTCCGTCTGTCCGTGTGTCACCGCTGATTTTCTCAGGAATGGGTGGACCTAGCAAGTTGAAATTTATACCAGATACTGAGGTCCTGAGTCAACACGATAATAAGACATGGGCCAATTTAAATTTACGAGAAAAGTTTTCAGTACGAAAATTTACCTTTTTTTACAACTTTTTTAAATTTCGCAATTTTCCCTTTACTTGTGCTGTAAGACCTTTTTTTAACCAAAATTGACAATTCTTGATCAACCGGAAGTACCCTGTAGGTTTTGGGTCCAAAATCTATATGGTAGTTCCCATTACCTAATTATGTTAGTGAATGTAGCTATTTGTACGGAACCCTAGCGAGTCGGACTCGCGCACCTTGTTTTTTGTGTTTAATATTATGTAAAGAAAGGTGTCTCAATAAATTAATCTTATCTTTATCTTTTACCAAGTCTTTTTCGTGCCTCGGAAAGCACGTCACTCTGCCGCCAAGCTCAGAATCGAAAGTCGCCCAATCGTCAAGGTTCGCCGGCGCGATTTCGCGCTATCGGCGCGGTGTCAGTAAAACGCCGATTTCTCGGCAGTTTTTTATGGGAACCAAGTATGAAACCTATGTTGTTAGAATCGCTATGAAATAAGTAATGTATAAATGTATGTATAATTTAATAATAATAATAATGAAAATAAATGGTATATGGTTGAACGAGCGTGCGATCCAATACAAGAAATGGCGGCTATCACGATCAGCCCTCAAGATGTAGCCCGTGCAGTCGGTCCATTTCCGAACTGGAAATCTCCAGGGCCGGACGGGCTGCACAACTTCTGGATCAAGTGGCTACAAAAGTCGCACGCTCGTTTGGCATCTCAGTACCAGGCAGCCTTGGAATCTGGTTCGCTACTCAAGTTCCTTACAACAGGAATAACCCAACTGCTCCACAAGCACCGCGGAACCTAAAAATTATAGACCTATTACATGTTTACCATCGGTATATAAGGTTCTTAGATCCATTTTGAGAGTTAAAATTAATAAAGACGTCGATGATAACTCAATCATGTCGGTCTCTCAGAATGTATGTAGTAACGGGTCCCGCGGTACTAAGGAGCTACTCCTTATAGATATGGTCATTAGCCAACAGGTTCGGCGTTCCCGAAAGGATCTGTCGACATGTTGGATAGATTATAAGAAGGCCTATGACTCGGTGCCTCATATATGGCTCATGAGAGTGCTAGAATTGTATAAAATAGATACAACTCTACGCACCTTGCTGATGTCGTGTATGGGGCAATGGAGCACAGTCCTTCGCTATCCAGGATGTCGAAATATCCAGAGGAATAGCGAACCTGTAAGGATCGAGCGAGATATATTCCAGGGCGATAGTTTGAGTCCACTTTGGTTTTGCCCTGAATCCTCTAAGCTTGCTGCTGGAGAATTCAGAGCTAGGCTATCGGTTGAAGAGAGGTGGTCAGGTTATATCTCACCTCCTTTACATGGATGATCTGAAACTCTTTGCCCCCAGCAATCTTCAGCTGATGGAGCTACTGAAGGTAACTGAAACTTTTAGTAAAGCCATCAGGATGGAGTTTGGTGTGGACAAATGTGCGGTCATGCATGTAAAGCGAGGGCAGATTGTGGAATCCGTAGAAATTCATCTCGCGCATTCCATAAACCTGAGATCCCTCTCTCCAAACGAAATCTATAAGTATTTGGGTATGTCGGAAGCTTTAGGTATCAGCACTACTGACATGAAGCAATCTTGAGCGAACGCTTCTTTGGCCGCCTGAAGAAGGTATTCAATAGCCTTCTTTCAGGCGGAAACAAGGTGGCCTTCAACGGTTGGGTCATGCCGGTATTGATGTACTCTTTCGGCATACCCAAATAGATTCAAACGGAACTCGACGCCCTGGATAGGCGGGTTCGTACACTGCTGACTGCATATCGAATGCATCACCCACGATCGTCGGTCATGAGATTGTATATCTCGCGGAATTGTGGAGGCCGAGGCTTTTTAAATGCCAAAAACCTCCACAACCGCGAGATATGCAATCTCAGGGAATATTTTCTAAACACAGACGTGGATATGCATCGAGATGTAGTAGCAGTGGACAATGGACTCACCCCGCTCTCCTTGGCGAATGAGAGCTGGCGCAACCCTGTAGTGCTTGACATTAACGACCGCAGGGAGGTATGGCAAAGCAAGGAGCTTCACGGACAGTTTTTCCGGGCCCTACATGGGTCCGATGTAGACCAATCAGCGTCCGTAGCCTGGCTGCGTTTCGGTGACCTCTTTGTTTGTTTTGTCTGTGCAATTATGGACGAAGTTATCATGACGAAAAACTACCGAAGATTTATTGTGAAGGATGCCACGGTTGACATTTGTTAGGCATGTCACCGCCCGGGTGAATCGATCCGCCACATTGTTTCTGGTTGTTCTCGTCTAGCTAACGAAGAGTACTTGCATAGGCACAACCTTGTAGCCAGGATAATCCATCAGCAACTTGCTCTGAAATACACTCTTGTGGCATCGGAGGTGCCGTACTACAGGTCTGTGCCCGACCCAGTTCTCGAGAATGGCAATATCACATTGTACTGGGATCGGTCCATCATCACTGATAGGACTATTGTAGCCAATAAGCCTGATGTAGTAGTGGTGGACCGAATCGAGAGGCGTGCAATGATAGTTGACATAACTGTCCCGTATGACGGGAACCTCGTGAAAGCCGAGAAAGATTTAAACAAATCAAGTATCTTGACTTGGCTCGCGAGGTTGTCGTCATGAGGGCTGTGGACACAGCGATCATTTTACCGATAGTCGTGTCAGCCCATGGCTTAATAGCAACGAGCCTGGACCAATACTTTAGGAGGCTCTCATTAGGCAGCTGGGTCAAGGGCCTGATCCAGAAAGCAGTACTGCTGGACACGGCTCGTATTGTTAGGAGGTTCCTCTCTCTGGAGCCCTGACCGCCGGTAGCTTGGACCCTGTTCCCGATACCGGTGGGCCTCTATTTTCTATATTTTTAAATGTTTTTGTATTTATTTTATAAAAATATTTAAAAATGTACCAAATAAGAAATGTAATGAATAAAGGACATAATAATGAATATATAATTGGGAACGCAAAGCACCTGTCTAAGTACGAACCCATGGTTAACAAATCGTAAGTCGGGGTCATTACCACTGGACCACCATTGCTCTCCGTATACGTTAAACCAAATTGAATGAAATAAATAAGCTCGAATACAGTGAGCCCAGTTTGTTAGCACTTTATTGTAACAAAGTCTATTTCGGATGCGACTGTACGGAGGAAATAAGTAAAGTAGCTCATGTGATTTGCATTTGTGAGCGATTTTATTTTAGTGGGTGCTACTTGGTTTTTTCCCGTTGGCATTTTGAAATGAATCTGCTATTGTGTTGGTACATCTTATTTGGACTTTTTTGGTGTTAAAAGTTGGCATGTAAGAAGACTATGCCTACTTTTGGAAAACTGAGCCCCCTTCAGATACAAAATTGAATTGTATAAAGGGGTCTGAAGACTTACCTACATTTATTCTCCTTCGTTATATCGATGACGTCAAGTTAAAAGCCAGAATTCAGCGTTAACTTTTTACCAGACTACCGAAGGAGGGTAATGTGTTTATCAGTCTATTTATGTATATATGTTTGTTCCTATGTGGCTTTCTAGAGATCAAACGTTGGCCGATTTTGATTATTCTTACGTCAATCGATTCGTCTTAACCTGCGTGTGTTACTGGCTACATAAAAATTGGAAAAGAGAAAAGTCTTTCAGTTTCCTCTTTTTAGTTTTGGTAGGTACCTCCAATTAACATGAAAATCATTTATAGCCAAAGTACATCTCATGACGATTCCAATAAGCCCAAACACGATTGGGATATATTGTTTCATTTCGGAGTTCCAGTGGCCATTGTGGTCTTCTTTATTTGTTCCACTTCACCAAATGATACTTTCTGATTGAAAATTACCATGCAATGCATGATTGCATATTGCATTATTGATGAAAATACCAAAATCAAGGCGTCGCCTCAAAAATTATAGGCATACATATAGATGTATGCCTATAATATTTGAGGATATCCCTCGATTTCTCAAGGATCCCATTACCAGATCCTGGTTTCCTTATCATGGTACCACCCTTGGGATATCTCCTATCCAACAAAAAAGAATCATCTAAATCGGTTCATAAACGACGAAGTTAAGAACACACATAAAAAAAGAAAATTGTATACGGTCGAATTGAGAAACCTCCTCCTTTTTGGGAAGTCGGTTAAAAAATGGCGGCTTTCGGTCGCCATATTGTGGGGGCCCAATTTTTTTTCTTCCAAACGCATCGTGTGGGAAATCAAAATAAAGGGTTTTAAGAGGTGATTTCAAAAATATTTTAACACTTATATGTTTAAATGTAATAAATTCGAAAAACAAAATGTTTCTAAAAAGTTAATTCAAAAAATCAAAAGGCCCAACTGAAATAAGTAAAGTAGCTAATGTGATTTGCATTTGTGAGCGATTTTATTTTAGCGGGTGCTACTTGGTTTTTTTTCCGTTGGCATTTTGAAATGAATCTGCTATTGTGTTAATTTCTTGTGTTCTGCTATTGTGTTAATTTCTTGTGTTCTGCTATTGTGTTCGCTTAATAAGCGAACTAAAAAGACGTAAACAATTAGAAAATCATGCTGTGCATTCGGAGGATACATCTGGCTTTGGTCAGCCAGCACGAATATGATTGTATCCTCTGCCATTCGAATTTAAAAACAGAAATAAACCGTTTCGAATCGAAATTGCATGTCTGCGACTACCTATCTGTTCTCCATAACAAAGTTACTTTGTCTTTCTGGAAAATGGGCAGAATCATCATCATCATCATCCTACCCTTGTCCTATGTTACTTGGGGTCGGTGCAACACTTTTTCATCTTTCATGTCGTCCTGTCCCGACTCCCTTTTCTTTCATATCACTCCTCACACAGGCCATCTATCTTTTTCTTTGGCCTTCCCTCCCTCTCCATCTATTCCCATTTATATTCATAAACTTTCTCAGTAAGATGTGCAGTATTTGGATACATTTTTTTTGGACACCACAAACTTAAGCACAGCTCAATACAAAATCTCAAAATCTCATTTCCTGGACTTATATAGATAATGCAAGTCTGAAAAAGCCAAGTCCTGTGGCCTGTGGGTTTCCCAGACGGCTGGCTTTATTAACTCTGACACACCACATCCACACACGAAAAGAAGAACACAGAATACAAAATCTTATCATAACAAGTCCACAGACAGGGCCAAGACTAAAACCATTACCCGCCTCCTTGAATCTGAAAGGGTGCAATAACTTGGACGCAGCACATTCCACCCGGCGTGAATTACCGAACATTCAAGACCGCTCACTCAAAACTAGTTACGAACTAAGTTTACATAAATTAATTAATTTGCTGTCCAAAATCTTGGGCGATTTATGAGACAGCTATATGGTAGTAAGTTTAGCTCGGATAAAGGTCTAGGTAACCCGCTGAGTAAGGTAATGGATTTTAGAGGCTTGTGCTTACGACAAGAAGTATCTTACAAGGCTGACATGTTGCGTGCGTAAAGCACTTCTGATTGTAGATAAAGAACATAAGGTTCACGAAGAAGTACGTAACTGGGCTCTATTTTTGAATCGTCAGATCACTTTTTAACCGACTTATCAAAAAGGAGGTTCTATGTTCGACATTGTTATTTTTTTTTTGTATGTTCACCGATATCTCTTTCAATTGTGTACCGATTTTTAAATTATTTTTTTGTTTCAAAGAATATGTGCCGAAATTGGTTCCATTTTAATTTGGTGGACTGGATTCATTGTCAAATTCTGGGCAGACTGTGAATCATTGTAAATAGGAACAACATTTGACCAATGACCTTATACGTATTGGGTACGGTTACGCTTAAGGTCTTTGCATTTGACTCACCAGTAAGTTCTAGCATCAATTGCTTTAGAAACGTAGCAACTTTAGCTTATGTTTTTTTACTGGCTAATCAAAATTTTGAATTTATATTTTACCTTTTACCTTTCAATGTGTTCTGAATATTATTCGTTTGTCACTTCATTAAACTAAGTCAAAACACAACAGTAGTTTTCTTATTTGGAAGTCAGTAGTATTTTTTTGTAAAAATGATTTTATTTTTCAGTTTTTAGTTGTACCTACCTAATAGGCAAGTTGATTAGTAAGTTACCTATAACGCCAGAATAGATTACCCGAATATCATGTAACTTGAACATAAGTCGGTAGTATTTTTTTGTAAAAAAGATTTTTAAGTAATAAAAATGGTGGAGCAGAGGTGGCCCAGTGGTATCGGCCGCGACTTACAAGTTGTAGGTCGTGGGTTCGAGCCCGGTTAGGCGCTTTACTTTGTTTAAATCATTTCATCACCACTGCTCTCAAAACGGAGAAGGTTAACATCGTGAGGAAACCGACATGTCCTAGAACCAAAAATTCGAAGACATGTGACATCCACCAACCTGCACTGGGCCCGCGTGGTGGATTACGGCCCATTTCCTAGCACAGAAAGGAGGCCTGTGTCCCAGCAGTGGGAACATTAATAGGCTGATGATCTGATGATATGAAAAATGGTGGCAGCTTGTATATAGAAAGAATATCAAATCTCCATAATAATATTTATTCTGCTGTCTATTGAAATTAATAAATTCGAAAAAAAAACAAGGAATTTCCTAATACATTGCTTCATAATTATAATGTTTGAAAAAATAGACAACGTTTGCAACTAAGGCACTGAATGGAGTTTACAGAAAGCCATGAATTGCCATTGATTGTGCAATTATCCCACTGGTCTCCTAAAACTTTTTCTTTCAGTCAAATCGCTCTCATGAACCGGTTACACCATTCTTCATACATAAAACTAGCAAATTACTTGTCCTTGACCTCGCACATAATACCTACATGTCTCAAAAGAAATTTACCCACAGACAGACTTCTTATCATGCCATACAAAGACAATGTCGAAACACAAACGAAACACGAAGACAGTTTGGCGGCCTATTTGCACGCATCCGTAATGAGGTCGCCGACTGTACTATGACGTGATGTCACAACTGTAGGAAAAATTGAGATGTTTATACTGTAGGCAGGTTTTCAAATTGTTGCCTTTATCAAGTCCGGACATATAGCATCTTTTGCAGCTAATGACATTGAAAAGACTATTGCAAAGAAACTACACTATTATATTAAACTTCTTGAAAACAAAGTTCAAAATAGCAAAAATAACTATTATTAATGTCTAATTTTTCCTATTTTTTTAAATTGTTGCATATAATTGATAATGTCACATTTTACACGACATTGACGTTCAGACAATTCTGAATCTATCAATCAGAAGAACACATTCAATCAAGAACGGAGCAAAAAAAACAGACCTTAATGTGACGAACCTATTTTTCCAATGACTTCATCTACATTTTGACGTCACAATACAGGTCGGGACTGCGCGGAACAAGGAAAGAACGTAGAACGTATATTTCGTGAAGCTTTTAGAATGTGGGGCTGTTCAAATGTAGATCGCTTCACGGCAAATTGGCTGAGATGGTACTTTAAGAGGGTTGTAAGATATGAAACAGCACTTGAATAAAATCAGTTGAGAGGGTAATGGGGAAAAATTCCTTGTAATATACATTTAAAGGCCTAGAGATATAAATTTTCTAGCCTATACTATAAATTATTTTAATGGTCGTATGCATATTACGCCGAAAAGTGTGTGTTCTTCACAAAAATGAGGCATAAATGCTGCCTAAACCCAGAATCAAAGAAATAAAAGAAACAGAATTCATTAAGTATATGAAATGGAAGAACGATAATTTAAAAAGTCCAATATTAATAGTGATGGCGGAACAGCTGCGGTTATCAAATAGCCCATATTTGAATGTCATCCTTAACCTGGAAAAACTGAAGTGATAAAAGTGGATGGACAAAGACAATCCGGACGTTCCCCTACTCGTTGGTCAGATCAGATCAGGGTAATTACAAAACTCACGGTGAACACTGCCCTCAGAAGAACCAAAGCTAAAGTGGCTTGGAAGCGGCTCGTCAGTGAGTCCTTCAAAGCTTTCCAAGGGGAGCACGACCTTCAGCAATGACAACGAAAAAAAAAGTGATTTACCTGGGTAGGTTTATAAAAATTAATATTATATTATAATAATAATATATACCTATAGGTATTTTTATATTATTGTTAATATTATGGTATATTGGTAAAAATGCACGAAGAGTTGCCACAAAAACATTTGTATCATATATGATACCAGAACACAAAATCAAAGAAATAAAAAACAAATCTCATTACGAATATGAAATGGAAGCATGATAACATGAAAACTCCAATACTAATCGTGATGGCGGAACAGCTGCGGTTATCAAAGAGCCCGTATTTAAGTGTCATAATCCGATCTCTGGAGATTGTATGTCGTATAAGATTGCAGATGTAAAGACGCTGGAAGTGACAAGGGTTTTGTTTAAAAGATGTCGATGGTACATGAGCATTATGATTAATTGATTCAGGCTGTTGTTATGTCTAAAGATATAAAATAATACAAAAAAATATATATTATTCTAGCAGCAAATAGCATACTGAGCGTGATGTGAATACATTTTTAAATGCCTATAAAAATTGCGGTGTAACATATTTATTATAAAAGACACACTTTCTGCACTCACAACTAGACTTTTCGTGAAAACCTAGGTGCAGTGAGTGATGACCACGGTGAGCGCTTCCACCAATAAATTGCTTCAATGAAAAAGCGTTCTAGGGAAATGGAATCCTGTTGCTTGCAGACTATTGCAGTTTTATTTAATGTCTTAAATCTGTGGCAGGATGATTATGAATACTATATATATATATATCTGAAGAAATAAGTAATATTTGTTGACTAGCGGTATACCTTTATGTCTTTGATATACGAGTATAATTCACCACAACCATATAAGAAGCAACTAGAACTACCACCTGTTGTTCCGATTTCTGCCAACTCATCAATTACAATCTACATTTTTCCCTGCCTCATCCAGCAACATCTACCTCGCGGACTATTGAATACGTCGTATTAATCCGCACCGACCCGGCTAGAGCCTTTGATCTTGGCTACAAAGGGAAAGCTGCTTACCTGAGCATATTCCACATAACTGATATATGGATTTAAACTTGAAGATGTCGGCCTGTCCTCATGGTATGTCACATGTTTTGGTCATTGTATAAGTTAGGGTGAGATATGTTTGTTTGTTACTTTGAGGCTCTTGACCTTGGGTAACCTTGTTCGTATTTGTAGTTTAACGGATTCTTATAATTCAATCATGGTTTACGCACGATTACTTCTATCCAAACGGCTGTGCTTATAATAATGTAATTACCTATGTTTTTATTCTGACTATTTTTTCGCTGTCCCTAAACAGTTTCGAATTCAGCGAACCTAAGATAATGATGTTGTCGTAAAATGTTTATTTATTTATTATATTCTTTATTGTACACCACAAAAATATATATACAGGACAAAAAAAATATAAAAACAAGTGTACAATGGGCGGTCTTATCGCACAGGGCAATCACTTACAGACAAACTTTGGATGGACTGTATGAGAAGAGAGGAATTTAGGATTGTCAGTGTACAATTTATCTTATATAATAATACTTAGACATAATAACATAATACACATACATACAATAACAAATAATATACTAAAAAACAACAAAAATATCACAGAGAAAGGAGAAGGCTAATTATAGTGAAAAGAAATGCTCCTTCACCATGTTTTTAATGTTGGTAAGGATTGAGCACGCCTCACTTCAATAGGTAATGCATTCCACAAACGAGCTTGAACTGTAAAAGATTTGTCGAAGAAGGATGTGGAAAGCATCATCATCATCATATCAGCCGAAAGACGTCCACTGCTGGACATAGGCCTCCCCCAAGCGTCGCCACTTTGACCGGTCCCGTGCGTCTCGCAACCAGCGTATCCCTGCAATCTTCACCAGGTCGTCGGTCCACCTGGTGGGAGGCCTTCCAACGCAACATCATCCCGTTCGCGGTCGCCACTCCAGAACCTTTCTCCCCCATCGGCCATCCGTTCTGGGAGCAATGTGCCCTGCCCACTGCCACTTAAGTTTGGCAATTCTTCGGGTTATGTCGGTAACCCTGGTTCTCTTGCGGATCTCTATATTTCTAATTCGATCACGCAAGAAAACTCCGAGCATAGCCCTCTCCATTGCCCTTTGGGTGACTGTAACCTTTCTGATGAGGCCCATTGTAAGCGACCACGTCTCAGAGCCATAAGTCGTCACTGGCAACACACACTGGTCATAGACTTTCGTTTTGAGACACTGTGGTAAGTTAGACGAGAAGATATCGCGCAACTTACCGAACGCTGCCCAGCCGAGTCGGATTCGACGGTTGACCTCTTTCTCGAAGTTGGCCCTACCCAAGTGGATCGTTTGTCCCAGGTAGACATGCGTACGTATACTTAATTTTAGATTCTCCGATGATCTCAAGGACCGAGAATGTGTGTCACAGAGGAACTGAAAGCGTTCTTTAAGATAAAAACGACTAGATGGATTAAAGAGCACGTTATATAGCAAATAAAGTATGTGAGCATTCCGACAAAGGCGAATAGGAAGCCATTTGAGCTTGGTTCGAAATTCAGAAACATGATCATACTGGCGCAAGCCAAATATGAACCTGTCACAGAGATTTTGAAGTCGCTCAAGCTAGTCCAATTGGTCTTGGGTGAGATAAAGTTAGCTGGCATCAGTATAGTCCAGGATAGGGAGAAGTAGAGATTGTGCTATCGCAATTTTAGTGGTCATGGGAAGAAAATTACAAAGGCGTCTCAGGGAACCAGCAGAAGCAAATAGTTTAAGACTAACCTCCTGCAGCTGTTTGGTCCAAGAAAGAGTGCCGTCGATATAAATCCTAAGGTTCTTCACAGTGTGAGTTAATGGAACAATATTACTATTGAAAGAAACCTGGGGAAGTGACGCCCAATCAATCCTACAGACAGTTCGGGAACTACCTACTACAGCCACTTCAATCTTAATCGGATTGATCTTCAACCCAAACTCAGTGCTCCAGTCACCTATTCGAGCCAGGTCCATATTAATAGTCTCAATAGCGTCAGATAACTCTCCGAGAGGTTCTTGGGTATAAATTTGCAGATCATCAGCATACAGGTAGTAGAAAGAAGATAGTCGTTGAGTTATAACATTAATAAAGAGTGCGAAAAGTAGAGGAGATAAAACGCCAACCTGCGGCACACCGGCTGAGGTGTGGCACCAAGAAGAGAAATATTCCTCAATGCAAATACGCTGCCGGCGGCCAAACAAGTAACTATGAAACCAGTCAATTACCGAAGGAGATATGTGAAAAGAGCATAGGACGCCCAGAAAAGGTCGAAATCAACCGTGTTGAATGCATTGCTAAAGTCAAGCAAAGCAAGTACAGTTAACTTGCCTATTTCCATGCCTGACCTGATATCATCCGTAATGTCCACAAGTGTCGAGGTAGTGCTGTCATCATCATCACATCATCAGCCTTTTTAATGTTCCCACTGCTGGGACACAGGCCTCCTCTCATAGAGGGAGTGGGCTATAATCCACCACGCGGGCCCAGTGCGGATTGGTAGATGTCACATGTCTTTGAATTTTTGGTTCTAGGACATGCCGGTTTCCTCACGACGTCTTCCTTTACCGTTTTGAGAGTAGTGGTGATGAATACTTTATCTCCTTCATTATATTCAACGCTCTTATTCCTCTTCTTATTGTAGTTTCCAATATTTTCTTCTTGTACTTTTAATATTTGTTCTTTGGCCTTCTGCCTGAGCTCATCTCTTTCTAGAATAAAGCTTTCCCTTTCTTCTTGCTGCAGCAACTCATAAATGTTGACATCATCTTTGGTCTTCATTTTCACACCAACTAGAAGCTCATGTGGTGTTGTAACCCTACTCCTCTGATTAGTGCTATTGATAGCTCGCTGCACACGACTAACATATCAAGGTACCACAATATAGGGTTTTCTATACACAGCTTCGACAGGACTGAAATAATTATTCTATGTATCCGCTCAACTTGTCCGTTACCTCTTGGCATTCCTGTGGTTATTTTCACATGAACTATCCCTTCTTCTTTGCAGTAATCCTGGAACTTCATTCTCGTCCGTGCATTAGTCTAAGACAGACCTGTTTTACGTTGTTACGAAAATCTTAAAGTACAAAAGTAGTCCTTGTTTCTTAAGAATTAAGCTATAATTTCCATTGAAGACAGTGTTTCACATACGCTTATTTCAACTTGAATTCGTTTCGACAACCTTATAGTAAAGGCAAATTTGTCAGATAAAAATGCAGTGTACTCCAAAATCTGGACAGTCAATAAAGTTCTCGTCGTATCCGGCTTTGTCTAAGATTACACCAGATCAGGATATTATCCAAAATATCAACATAAGGAAGCGAAAAAACCCTGAACAGGAAACCCTGGCGGATCTTAAAGAACAACTTATGGAGTCTTTCAAGCAAATGATGAATACTGAGATTAGTGAGATTAAGCAACAAAATAGCCAGATACTTGAGTCAAATTCGCAGATTATAAAACTTCTTGAACAGAATGCTGAAAATTATAAGGAAATAGTTGGTAGGGAACAAAACCTTGAAACTAAATACGAAGCAGAAAATACACGGGTTACTAATTTGGAATTTCAATTGAATGAATTACAAAGGCAACTTATCAAGAATACTGTTGAAATAAGGAATATTCCACGCGATGATAAAGAAAACGTGTATGAAATAGTCAAGAACATATACAATACTCTAAATTTACCGCCTATTGATTCAATAACAAATATATACAGAAGAGGTAAATTTGATGGTCCAATCGTTGTCGAGTACAAAGAAGCCAAAAAGAAAGAAACAATTATTAAGGCTACTAAAAAGTATAACTCCGAGAACAAGGAAAGACCACTGAATACAGAATTGTTGGGGTTTAGTGGCATATTTTCGTGAGTTTACGTATCTGAAGCACTAACGCCATTGTCAAAAAAGATGTTGGCAGCAGCTCGAGAACTAGTGAAGAATGGAATGTACAAGTACTGCTGGGTATCCCGAGGAAATATCTTACTTCGCAAGGAAGAGGGCCAGTCTGCCATAGTCATTAAAACCCTGAATCAGATCAAAGATTTAGCAAAACAATGACTACATAATAGCATCTTAATATTGAACCATCTCTTAAAATAATTGTACAGAACATTCGAAGTTTACATAATAAAATTGAGAATCTTAAACTTTTTGTGGCGAGGAGTAATATAGACTTTGACATTATTATTCTAACTGAGTGTTGGTTACAAAATTCAGACTTTATTCCAGGAATAGAACAATACGATTCTTACCACACTCAGAAACATATCAGTCAGAATAGTGGTGTGGTTGTATATGCAAAAAGTAATTTGGCAAATATCGTAGTGTAAGAACCCAATATTAAAGATGCTGATTGTTTAGTTGTTGAAATAGATAAAACAAACGCCTTTGTTTATATAGATCACCATCTTTTATCTCATTATCTAATTTTCTTTGTTCTTTAGACGAACTTTTAATTAAACTGAAACATATACCCAATGTGTATTTAACTGGTGACATCAATATTGATATTAGTACCGATAACGATGAATCAAAATCTGATGAGTATTTGGATCTACTTGCAACCCATTGTCTCTTACCTAGTCATTCTCTTCCAACTCGTCTTAACAAATGTATTGATCACTGTTTTGTTTAGTCTAATTCTAAAATGTTGACTGTGATTTGTAAGTCATCTGTGACTGATCATAGCTGCTTATATTTGAATATATCTTTATCGCAACAAAGTACTATTATTTACAAAAAACATAAAAAAATATTAAAAAAACTTAATTATGATATGACTAACACCCTAATTAATGAAATTGATTTTTCAAGTATAACATCTTTAGGCGACCCTAATAAAGCAACTGAAATGTTTATTAAAATGATATCTGAAATAATTAAGAAAATCACTCAAATAACAGAAATACCAAACAGAACTCGTCAACAATGGATAACACCCGGATTATTACGTTGTATGAGATTTAGAGACACATTACATAAAAGACACTTAAAATTACCAAATGACATAGAACTAAAAACTACCTATAAACGTTATCGTAATCAATGTAACAATATTCTACATAAATTAAAAAATGAACACGATAAACGTAACTTATATGATAGTAAAAATGACATAAAAAGACTTGGAACGTTATAAAACGTGTATGTAATTTGAATGTGTTGGATAAATCTGGAACAGCATATGAGCTGTTAAATATTAAGTCGACGCCGCAGGAATCAATTGATTATGCTAATAACTTTTTCGTTAATGTGGGTGCTAAACTCTCAAACAGCATTTTACAGAAATTAAAAATTACTGAAGATGATATAGTCAAAGATTCTAAGTATAATCACACTCCATTGAACTCATTCATGCTTTTGGGAACAGATGAACTAGAGGTACACAAAATAGTTATGTCACTGAAAAATACTAATACTACTGGTTGGGATGGCATATCATCACTATTTATAAAAAAAAAAATTAATATACTAATAAAACCACTAACGTATTTACTAAATTTGTGTTTGTCTTCTGGCAGGTTCCCAGACGCACTGAAGGACTCCATTGTTGTGCCTATATTCAAATCAGGGGTGAGAGACAGCATCACTAACTATCGCCCAATTTCACTACTGCCTACTTTGGCCAAAGTTTTAGAAAAAGTAATGAACCATAGATTAGTAAATTATTTAGAGAAAAATAATATTTTGTCCAAAAATCAATATGGTTTTAGAAAAAAACAAATCAACTGTGGATGCTGTGAAGGAATTGGTAACCAATATAGCTGGGAATCTTGATTGCAAAAAGAAATGCATAGGAGTATTTTTAGATTTAGCCAAGGCTTTTGACACTGTCTCAATTTCTTTACTGATTCGTAAATTAGAGTATATAGGCATCAGGGGGATGCCACTGGAACTTTTTAAAGATTATCTTAGTAACAGGACACAAACATAAAAAATCGGAGATATAACTAGTGTAGGGGTAGGTGTCGCGTTGACGTCACAGGTTCGAAGGAAACACTGATGATCTTGCAGGTGTCTATTCCAAGTAGGGAAGATACAGGTATTGTTTACACTTATATTAAAATAAGGCGTAGTACACACAGCCAAGTCCGCTTGGACGAAGGCGGGGTACTTATAGCCCTCTAATCCAAAAATCCAACTGACAGGGATGTTCTACGTGACCTTTCCAAGTAGGACGAGGATCCGCAGATGCACCTTTCTGCTGGTTGGGAATTGCATTGACGAACGATAATAATCTGTCGTAGTCATTAAATGGGGGTAATTTTTAACAGCGCGTTTCAGGATTAAGACACTAATTAACAGCGACATCTAGTAGTACTACTGCGAACCACTTGCAATGCATCAATGAAGTTGACTTAGTGAGTCCTCTACTACTTACGTTCCTCAAAGGGATCGTAATCGATAGCAGTTTAAAGCTTTAAACGGAGATAGCGTTAGTTGTAAGATACATTATACATGAATATTAAGGTTCATAGTAATTAGGTGTGTTACAATCTCCCCATCAGTCCTCAAAGACGTCTCGGCGTGAAGGACTGAATAATAGGGCGTTATTGTTTCTTAGGACGTCCGCGTCCTCTTTTGTCTCCAGGTAAAGGCTTGTCGGCAGCAATCTTCGTTCTGTTGCAACAATCTTCTAATGGGATGCTCATCTTCCTTCTCCCGCTGGACCAGAACTGTCCCAAGTGCGTAGCTACTGGCATCGGTCTTGAGGGTATAGGGCTTTGTTTCGTCTGCCTGCCGCAGCACAGTCGTGGTAGTTAACCGAGTTATCAGTGTAGGATAGGCATCTCTGCTTTCTTACTGACACTTGCCGTTGTGATTCTTCCGGAACGTGTGACGTACTATGGTTCGTCTGGGGGGCTGGTCTGTGTTAGCAAACTTACGCTTTGAGCTGTCAGCGACAAGCCCTGTAGGGCTTGGCTTTGTCGATGCAGTCCTACCTTGCCTGGCTCCTTCAGAGCCGGCAAGGTGGCGTGGTCTTGAGGGAGAGCGCTACGGTCGTGTAGATCCTCAAGGCAAGTGCGGTGATTTTCCTTCTCGTGGTTGCCGCCCTGTTATTGGTCTAATTCCCTCTGAAATAGACGTAACTGAAATCACCGGGCGACGTATCACAGGGGTGGCGAGGTCATGCCCCTGGGTGTCCACCATTGAACAAAGAAAATGTTGGATAGCAATGACCTCCCGCGTGTTTGTGCCGTGCGCGGGGACCCGTATGGAGGGATGAAGGGATCCTGGTGATTGAGTGGAGCAGGCTGCACACAACACATCACTTTGGCCCGGATTTCTTCCGACACGGGAGGCCGTAGCCTAGCCAGCTATGGTCAATCGGCTGCGGGGTCCGGTCAGACGGCCCCCAGGCGAGTTCACTCCCATTGGGGGCTTGCAGACGGCGGCGCTCGCTCGCATCGCTAGTGGTAGTAGTGTGAGTTGGTGTCGTGCAGTCTCGTGAGCAACTGATGGGGGAGGGCTATATCTCTCGGCTAATCCCTGGTGCTACCGTAGCATCGCCACTTGGGCACTCCATGGAGGGTGGGGAAAGTCGAGAGATGAAATTTATATCGGGATTTTTAAATGGATTTAACATCAAAAAAAACCACAAGGCGAAAGGACCGGCGAAAGTTGGGACTGCGCTCCAAAAGGCGGGACCGGCGAAAGCTGGGACTGCACACCAGACGGCGGGACCGGCGCAAGCCGGGACTGCATTTTCCATAGCAGGAACGTCCAGAGGCGAGACTGCAGTGGGATCGTCTCGAGGTGGGGCTGCGGCGGGACTGTCAAATGACGGTACTGCTGCGGCACTGCCGAGGGTCGGCACTGCTGCGGGACCGTTGAAGGGCGGAACTGCACACCAGACGGCGGGACCGGCGCAAGCCGGGACTGCATTTTCCGTAGCAGGAGCGCCCGTAGGCGAGACTGCAGTGGGGTCGTCTCGAAGTGGGGCTGCGGTGGGACTGTCAAATGACGGTACTGTTGCGGCACTGCCGAGGGCCGGCACTACTGCGGGACCACCTAAGGGCGAAACTGCAAACCAGCCCACCGGGCACAAAGGTGCTGCCAAAACTGGCGCGACACGTGACCCTTGTGTCGGAGGTCGAATGACCTCGGACCTTGGGGCCCCGGACGCGACCGGCAAAGACAGCACCTCGTCGTCTCCCGGCGGCCGGCATGAACCAGGCTGGCTTCCGGTTGGACGATCTGGGGCGCGCAGAAAGAAGCGCCAAAAGCTGAGACAGCAGGCGGCTCTAGAGGGGACTCCTACGGAGGGCCCATCAAAGAGACCGCGTGCTGCTCTCAGCGGCGACAGCGGGGACATGGCGGCCAAGAGGATGAAGACCCAAGGGCAATCATCCTCAACCGGATCCTTTAGGGATGCGGTGGCGACTGTGAAACTCGCTGTCGTCACAGTCAGGTACCCGGAGGAGTACTTGAGGGCGGAGGACTTGGTGCCAATCCAGGAGCTCATAATTGGGAAACTGGAAGTGGCGCCGGATCCTCTGCCTGTTCTAACGGTTGCTCCCGGAGTTGTCGCAGGTGCAGTTCATGTATCCTGCGACAACTCTGATGCAGCTAGCTGGTTTCGGGGGGCCATCCACAATGTGGAACTTGGCTCCTTGAAACTCAAGGTTGTTGACGCCAAGGACCTTCCAAAGCCAGTCAAAATGGCATGGAAGAGTCGCAACTTGGCGTTGCAGGACTCTGCCCGGGCCATTCGACTGCTCCAGCGGCTTAACCCTGCCTTGAGGACGAGCGACTGGAAGGTCGTGAATACTCTCACAGAGCAGACCGGCATCCGTCGTATCGTCCTCATGGACGGGGTGTCCGCTGGGGTCATCAAGGCCGCGGGCTACTCTCTTCCAGGAGGAATTGAACGGTACTCGTTCAAGCTCCTGGAAGAAGATAAGGGAGAGGCACCCACTGCGGAAGCAGAGGCGGAACCCTCCGAGGATGGACTACACCGACGTGAGGAGGCCATCGAGGAAATCTCTGCTTACGGCGCATCGCAGGAGGCAGAGATTGGGACCAGGGCGTCAGAGGCAGACCACGAGGATGACATCCTCGGGGACTTCGACACCCTGGGGATTCAGTCGCCGATTGCTCCTGAGGAGAGCCAGGCGATGGAGGAGGAGCCTCAAAACTAGGGCCCTCCTATATTGACACAGGCCCATCAAATAATCCAAGATGGAGGGACTAAGGTGTGTACAAATTAATTTGCATCATTGCAGAGCCGCTACTGCCCTTCTGGCTCGGCAACTGAAGCTTAACACATTTGACGTTGCCTTGATACAGGAACCTTATCTGTATAAGGGGACTATAAAAGGCTTAGGTGGGACAGGAGGCATGGTGCTCTATGACTGTCCAACTAATGACGCGAGGACTTGCATCTATATCAGGGGCGGTATAGAGGCAATGCCCTTACGTACTTTCTGTTACAGGGATCTCACAACAACTCTGATCCAAGTGGGGATGGGCACAGAGAAAAGGAAAATTATCCTTGCCTCTGCCTACCTCCCATATGAACAAAAGGAACCAGTAACACCACTAATCAGAAGACTGTTTGACTACGGCAACCAAGAAAACCTCGACCTGATACTTGGCTGCGATGCGAATGCACACCATGTCGTTTGGGGCAGCTCAGATGTCAACAAACGAGGGGAGGATTTGTTGGACTTTGTGGTAAGCTCTTCTTTACAAATCCTTAACGCAGGCAATAAACCTACTTTCAGGACCTCGGCGAGAACTGAAGTTATTGACCTGACACTGGCTTCAAACAAGGCCAGCGCTTACATCGAGAATTGGCATGTATCGGACGAAATCTCTCTGTCTGACCATAATTATATATGCTTTAGGTTTAGGACGGCGGCAGAAGCCGAAACTAGACGAAGGAGAAACCCAAGACATACAAATTGGGACTCGTACAGGAGGGACCTAAAAGTAAATCTAGGGAGCCCTAAAGGTAAGCTCAATTCCATACTAGATATAGAATTTGAAGCAGATAGAATCAAGATGGGCACCATCGGTGCATGGGTAGATAACTGCCCAGAGAAAAAGGCCTTTTGCAAAAGGGTACCATGGTGGACTCCTGAACTAGCTAAAATACGTCAGGAAACACGACAGGCCTTCAATGATGCAAAAGTCAGAAAAGACTTCTCTGACTATCATAGCATGCTGACGAGGTATAAGATGGCGGTACGCAAGGCCAAAAGAACTAGTTGGCGGCAGCATTGCACCTCCATCGAAGCTCTGCCGAATGGAATGAGGTTGTGCAAAGCGATGTCCATGACTAAGACAAACCCACTATCATCTGTAAAGGATGAGAATGGGTATCTAACGGAAACTGGACAGGACACTCTGGGCGTGATGTTTAGAACTCACTTCCCGGAATGTATACTACGCGACAGCGATGAAGAGGATCCAGTCACAAGGGACGAGCTCACAAGGCACACGTCCAAAAATAACTGGCTCACGGCAAAGAAAGTGGTAGATGAAAATAAACTGAAGCTTGCCATAGCGGGCTTCCAGCCTCTCAAATCCCCTGGTCCGGATGGCATCTACCCAATACTATTGCAAGAAGGGGCATCTGTTTTGATACCTCATTTGAGTAAGCTCTACAGAGCCTGCATAGCCTTTGGGTACGTACCCAAGGCATGGAGGGAGGTCAAAGTCACCTTTATACCGAAGGTGGGAAGGCCGACTTACGAAGAAGCTAAAGCTTACAGGCCAATTAGTCTATCATCCTTTCTCTTAAAAGCTCTGGAGAAACTGGTAGACAGGCATCTAAGAGAGGGACCACTTAAAATCTTCCCTCTACATAAACTACAGTGCGCCTACAGCCCTGGTAAATCTACAGAAACGGCATTGCACTATGTTGCGAGTCGAGCCGAGGCTGCGCTAGAGGGACAAGAGATCTGTGTCGGGGCTTTCCTCGACATAGAGGGAGCCTTCGACAAGACAACATTTGAGTCCATACGCATCGCTGCAAAGGAACATGGCATCAATGATACCACGTGCAACTGGATTGACTATATGCTGAGAAGCAGAATAGTCAGATCGGAACTGATGGGTGACAGACTTAGTGCAAAAACAACAAGAGGTTGTCCGCAGGGTGGAGTGCTGTCACCATTATTGTGGTGCTTGGTAGTAGACTCGCTACTTACCAAGCTCAATACTGGACCATTCTACACAGTAGGCTATGCAGATGACATAGCTATAATGGTTAATGGTAAACTCCCGAACATAGTCTCTGGATTAGTACAACAGGCATTGAGGATGACAGAGGAATTGGTTGCAAGTTAGGTGTACAAAGAACCACCTCTCTATCAACCCAAGCAAAGCAGTCATTGTTCCATTCACGAGGAAGAGACAATTAGGAAACCTAGGAGAGCTCTCCCTCAATGGAATAAAGCTGCCCTGGTCTACCGAAGTAAAATATCTGGGTGTAACGCTTGATAGAGAACTCAGGTGGAAAACTCATGTGGAAAATATTACGACGAAAGCCCTACGAGTGTTCGGCATGTGTCGTTCCACCTACGGTAAAACTTGGGGGTTAAAGCCCAAATGATACGATGGCTGTACCGGACAATGATAATACCTATTATCACATACGGCAGCATAGTGTGGTGGCCCAGAACAAAGCTTGCCTCGTGCAAAGCGCCACTCACCAAATTACAAAGAACAGTGTGTCTAGGCATCACGGGTGCTTTCAGGACAACACCTACGGCAGCGATTGAGAGATACCTCAATATCCCTCCTCTGCATATGATGGTTGAATTCGAGGCAAGGAAGACATTACATCGACTTGCTGTGGCTGGACTATGGGATGCCTCTAAGCCTAGGACCAACCATACAAAGTTTGACGGGAATGAAGGCCTGGATCGGGTAACAAGCATGTTATCCGATAAAATGCAAACTATGTTTGTGTTTGAAAGGTCTTTCAAGGTCCAAATCCCTACAATAGAGGACTGGACGAAGGGAATCGATCCACCAGAACAAGACAGTCTGGTGTGGTACACTGATGGATCCAAAATGGAATCAGGTACAGGGGCGGGAATATACGCAAAAGGTTACAAATGTAGCAAAAGCCTAGGGAAAATGGCAACTGTATTCCAAGCGGAAACTTATGCCATAATAACCTGTGCTCAAGAGAATATAGATAGAGGAACTAGAGGTAAATCCATATATATTCTTAGTGACAGTCAGGCTGCAATCAAAGCCATGGCATCCTACAAAGTGGACTCCGGACTTATTCTGGATGCTGTCCAAACCCTAAACAGGCTTGGGAAGCACAACAGGGTAAGACTGATGTGGGTCCCTGGGCACAAAGGAATCCATGGTAACGAAATGGCAGATGAACTGGCAAGAGAGGGCTCAGCAAATGACTTTGTGGGTCCAGAACCATGTGTAGGCATCTCGACGTGACTCGTAAAGGCCGCATTTAGGGAGTTTGCAGATCACAGACAGCGAACTCATTGGCAATCTAGCACCGGTCTACAACACTCCAAGAAATTCCTAGGCTCTACGTTCAAAGCCCGGGAATGCATTTGGAACATGAGCAGGGGGCAAATCCGCTACCTGCTTGGGGCCTTTACTGGGCACTTTGGAACCAACGACATGCTCATGAAGATGGGTTTAACCGCGACACCCATGTGCAGGTTGTGTGGGGAACATACGGAACGCATGGAGCACCTTCTTTGCACATGCGATGCACTGGCTGGTAAGCGAATGAGTCTCTTAGGGGTTGGATATCCAAGACCAGAAGACTATAGGCTCATATCTCCCAGTCTCGTTGTAAAATTCATGAAAAGAGTTTTCAACGAGATTGGGGAGGAGTAAGGTATCTAGGGGACCACAATAGATCCCAATGGGTCGAAGTGTCCGAGTTAATTCTCGGCCCCTCCACAAGATAAGATAAGATGGTTCGTCTTCTTGCCCCACGTTGGTCGCCAGTTTGTAGGGGTTTGCAGTCTTGCCCCACGTTGGGCGCCAGAGTTCATAGTAATTAGGTGTGTTACACTAGTTCAAAATTAAAAATAGACTTTGGAGTACCTCAAGGATCGGTGCTTGGGCCTACCTTGTTCCTAATTTATGTTAATAATTTATGCGTTACTGAAATACCTGACTCAAAAGTAATTACATTTGCTGACGATACGGTGATTTTATTTCAACATTCAACATGGACACAAGTCAAAACATCAGCTGAGAATGTAGTCCGAAAAATTATAAATTAGCTTGACTGCAATTTACTCACGTTAAATTTAAATAAAACCAAATATATAACTTTTAGCATCAAAAACAATCTACAGCCCCCTTCTGATGTCCTATTGAGAGCACATTCTTCTGATTGTTCTCTTCTTATTGAAGATTGCGATTGCCATATTTTATCTGCAACTAATAGTACTAAATACCTTGGCATTGAAATTGATAAAAAAAAAATTTGGAAACCACATATCAGTAATCATAAATCTAGAATTCGCAAAC
This sequence comes from Orthosia cruda, assembly GCA_964057195.1. Classification (NCBI taxonomy): domain Eukaryota; kingdom Metazoa; phylum Arthropoda; class Insecta; order Lepidoptera; family Noctuidae; genus Orthosia; species Orthosia cruda. Next base: position 44,315,314 of record OZ059830.1, on the reverse strand, counting down.
TAATACCTATTTTCAAAAAAATTAGAAACCTGATAGACAGAAAAACTAACAGAATGGTTTACCTAGCTTTATGTCAATCAATCGCTACTTACGGTGTCGCCACCTGGGGTGGTGCACGAAAAAGAACTTTTATAAAAATTGAACGTGCCCTGAGGTGTATTCTAAAAGTTATTAATTTCAAACCCTTTAGATACTCTACGTCGAAATTATATGAGGAGTTTGAGGTCCTCAATATTCGTCAACTTTACATTAAAAGTATTGTTCTGAGACAACACTTCTGCCAAAGACCTAAGATTCAATCCATTAAAAGATCACATGAAGTTTTTAAGGTTTCTTCATGCAGGACTTCCTTTGCTCAGGGTTTTTCTTACTTCCTGGCCCCGTTACTGTACAATCGCATAAGTAAGGTTACGATCTTAAAATATATGACAAGCTATAATTGCGGGAAGGCACTGGATGAGTTTCTGAGTAGTTTAGATTATGAACGGACAGAAAAATTTATACAAATATGCAAGTATGCAGCTGTGTTGATTTCGTTTAAGATTGGTATGTTGTTTGAAAATTCCATGTACTACTCGTACTACTGTTTAATATAAGTTTGTTATGAAAGTAGCTTAACTACTGTTAAGTAACATTGTATTTTATTTATAGGCTAATAATAACATTTAAGGTTTGTAAGTCATGTTGTCTGATAAATTTGCATGTACTACTTGTTTACGCAAAACTCATTAGTCGTTATCGCATCTTTTGTATACTTTTTATGACTATAAACAATGGAGAACTGTCCTTATGACAATTAACTTACAGTTGGTTTTTCTAGAGTGAGAATCCTTACCTTGCCGTAACACAGTCTTTGACTAGCGCGGAAGGTAAAGAATTTTATCAGTATACCGCCAATTGTTTATCTTTTCTTTATATGGTTCTAACATCAGTAAAATTTTTGTTTAGTTTTAAGTTCGAATAAAACCGCATCAATTTAGTGGAAAATGTTTACTTAATTATTTTTTTTAGGAATTTATATTAGTTTTGTAAACTTATTACTAGTACTTATTTTGATTAGTGTTTAGTCTTGGGTGGTGGTGTACAATGTAACATTTACTTTTGAAAATAAATTTTATTCTATTCTAACTCTGAACTGGTGAATGCTGCTCCTCTGTCTGTAACAAGCCTACTTGGATTACCGAATTGCTGTTGATGAATTCGTAGCTTGTCTAACGTCTCTTTGCTCGTAGTGCTCTTTGTTGGGAAAATCCAGACAAACTTAGTGAATCCATCCACTACAGTCAAGATGTGATTGTTCTGCTTCTTTGTGTCTGACATCGGTCCAATATGATCAACATGCAGGGTATGCAAAGGTATAGCTTCTTTGTCAATCACATGTAAGAATTCTTCTTGTTTGACTTCCTTTTTGCTTGCTAATAAACATGGAATACATGTTGATAGGAAATCTTCAACCTTTTTACTAACGTTTTTTATAAAATAATCCTTATCAAGCAATTCTAACATCTTCTTTTTGGAAAAATTACCATTTTGGTGAAATCTATTGATAATTTAATCCTCTATACTTTGTGGAACCACCAAATTCTTGTCAGCTCCTTTATAGACAAGACCATTGTCCAACACATAATCTTCATATGGTGACCTCTGTAAAATACTTGTAATGGCTTTCAAACCTTCATCTACTTGTTGAGCTTTTCTAATGCCGCCAAACAACTCATTGATAACTGCAACATAAGGGTTACGGCATATTGCATCAGCATGTCGCATACTAGAACCTTCTCTGTGTTCTACAGTAAAGTCAAAATCTTGAAGAAACAAAATCCATCTGGCCACTCTAGTTGACATACCCAGTTCCTTTTTCTTAAAACTCATTTGAAAAGCTCTACGTCCGTTATAATCTTAAAGTGCTTACAGAATAGGTAGTGTCTAAACTTTTTGACACCTTCGATGACTGCTAATGCCTCAAGTTCATAGCTAGTATACCTACTCTCTGCATCTGTCGTCTTTCTGCTCATGTAGTAGACAGGGTGTAACTGCTGATCATCCACACTACGCTGCATAAGTATAGCTGCATAACCAACACAGCATGCATCAGTGTGTAACTCTGTGTATAGTTTTGGATTAAATATCTTTAACACCGGATCATTAGACAACTTATTTTTTATCGTATTGAAGGCACGAAACTCATCATCATTAAATTTAAAATTTGAATCTTTCTTCAGTAAATTAGTCAATGGACTAACTATTAATGCAAAATCCTGAATGTACTTTCTAAAGTATGAGGCTAAACCAACAAAACTATGTAACTGTTTTACCGTCTTTGGCTCTGGGAACTTAAGCACTGCATCAGTCTTGTCACTGGAAGGCCTCACCTTCCCATCTTCGATCACATGACCAAGGTAAGTAATTTTATGACATAACAGTACTGCCTTTTTCCAGCTGAACTGCAAACCATACTAGGATGCTACTTCCAGAACTTCCTTTAGTCTTTCCACAGCTTGATACTCATCATATGACGGAATCAAGATGTCATCGATGAAGATCATCACTTTTCCTTCTGCTATTAGATCTCTGAAAACATAGGTGATAAAACGCATGAAGTACTTAGGACACACAGACAGACCAAACGGTGCTCTCAAGAACTCGTATTGACCATTGTGTGTAACAAAAGATGTATATTTAACAATGTCTTCATAAACCTTAAGATGAAAAAAAAACATTTTTCAGGTCTAAAACACTGAAAACCTTAGCGCCTGCCAGCTTATCAATGTAGTCTTCTATCAACGGAAGTGGGAATTCATCTTTCACTATCTTCTCATTGAGCCGTCTATAATCTACACAAATAAGGGTGGTGCCATCTTTTTTCCGCACCAGTACCAAGGGAATAGCATATTCTGAATAGCTTACCCTAACAATTCCTTCGTTTAACCACTCCGCTACCTGTCTGTCAACCTCTTCTTGTTCCACGAATGAAATTCGTCGTGGTCTTTGAGCAACGGGAACATCATCCTTGAGAACTATCTTCAGTTGTATTGGAATATCCTTTGTTTGATTTGGATGGTAGTTTTCGATCATAGTTACCACTTGGCTCTTAAGTTGTTCGCTGCCACTATAACCTATACTATCTGAAACACAGGGAAAAAAAAAATCTACCTAACCATTCTTCATCTATTGGTCTGATCCATACCAAACTTCCAGTTAATACACACAAGACATTCTTCAAAAACTCTTGACCAATTATCAACTGAAAAGGCATACATGTTTCCGGTACAATGTGGAAACCTATGTTCATGTACCTGTAGTCATCAATTTCAATATTCGTTTTATAATATCCTGTGGAGAACACTTTTGCTGAACCTAAACCTGACATCGTATCTTTGTTGTTGGTATCACATGTTGGCGACCCTAATATATCGTAACACAGCTTCGACATTGAGTTTATATCACTGTCACTGTCTATCAATGCCGTAATTAGAATATTGTCACTTATTTTCACTGTTTTCATCGGTTTTTCCGAAATATTATACGCTTGTTTTGTGCAACTGTCATTATTTACTGAACCGTTAGTGCCAACATCACGGCAATTCGAACTTTGCGTATTTCTCGTATTCAATTGACTTTATACGTATTTCTTACTGCTAGACTGTGTACCAAATTTTTTTGTTTAGCTAAAATGAAATCTATCATCATACACCTAGGTTAGCTATTTCCTTATAAGTGGTAGCTAACCAAAAGCGGGCCTGGCGAGAGGGTTTCCGCTGGTAGTGTGTCCTTGTCTGACCTCTTGCTAGCTCAACTAATCATTGGGTTTGGTAGAAATGGTAGAAAATTTTATATTTTTCTTTTTATGTTATACAAAAATGAACAATTCATAGACTTTGACACGTATTTAAATATTTCTAGAAAAGTATACACATATTTCTACAGTGCCTATATTTAATCAATCCGTTGTATTTAAAAAAATATTCATTAATACTGAGTAAGAGTAGTACTTTTAAATGTTTGGGCCTGGTAATACTAAATGTAGGGCGGTGGTTTTACGGATTTTTTGGCGGACATTGTTCGAGTGAAATTCAGCGGCTTTTAATATTATTTGCAAATTGATTCCTAGTGGAATACAATTGGTGTAGTCTACGCAACTGGACAATATGTGAAATCATAAAGATCCTTTGAGGATATTGAGTCCTCCCCCTCTCTTCGAACTTCAGATAATCCTTTAATACTCCATCGTAAACTACTCAATTTCTCTTCGAGTTCGGTGATATTTTCGTCGGTCCGGAGTGTGCGCGTGTTGTACGTTGCCAGGTCCAGTCGTCGGTATTTGTTGGGGTAGCCGTCGTCTGGGATTCTTAGCACCCCTTGCCATACAGTAACCTCGACAGCTACCGTAGTCGAAGGTACAGGCTGCCGAGCAATAGGGGCTATGTTTTATTTGTGCTATTCATGGTGAGAGCTTTGCAGGCGGGTTGGCGATCTCAGTATGGTTGTTACAAATCCACAGAGAATGCTGCTGCCCATTCTCTGGTTTTTCCCTTAGTCGCCTCTTACGACACCCACGGGCACACATGGGATGGTGAAATTCTTTACGTCCGACACCATACGGTTAGTGATGTAGATACCAAAAAATATAAACACTTTTTTTTTATTAACTATAAATTAGGTAGGTTTAGGTAGCGCTGTTAGGTAGCATCAACATATCGGAATACTTAAAAAGTCATTTTTACAATCGATTTGTCCCGTGTTCTGTTTGGTCATGGTCATCTCATTAGAAAGAGACAAACTACCAAAGGGAGCCCTCTCGCTCGGACCGGTTTTTGCGCCATAGTGCACAGTCTAGTAGTAGGAAGTATAAGGTCTTTGGCAGCACCTGCATAGTGCTGCCATCGACTTCTAGCGGCGAACCGGATGAACTAAAATAAGTTTATTACGATTGGAAGCCCTGCTGCACCTGCCTGGGCGATGAGAATGACTTGCATTTTGATGATGACACAACTTTTCTTAATTTTTACCGGTTTTGCAATCTGATGCGACATGTCCAAAATTATTGCACCTAAAGCACTTTCGTCCTTGAGTATTGTTCGGGCACTCGGATGACAAAAAATCGGGTTCCCCGCAGTTATAGCAACGCGATGACTTTCTGCTATAACTCGGCTTATAATTTTCACGACCACGTCCTTTTTGACTTTTTCTACCTTTTCTTTGATAGTCTCGTATATTTTCAGTTTATCTTTCAGCTGGGGATATGTCTTCACACCGTATAGCATCATTTTATGTGATTCTGAATTGACGATACCGTCCACAATGTACTTTATCGCTACATAATCGGACATCTTACCTCTTTTGCCCATTTCTTTCATGACCAGCAAAGAATCCCTACACGATTCGTCCTTCCTTTTCTTTCGGGCGCTCATCATCTCATGGATCGTCTTTAGGTCGGTGGTGTCTGCAAACTCCTTGAGTAATTCCTCCTTCAACTCACCCCATGAATGGCCTTTCCGACTTCAGCCAAAGCGCCGCGGTGCCTACCAGAGCACGCCTCGCCACCAGCAGTTGTTGCATCGAGGTCCACTCGAAGATCAAGGCATTGTCTTCCATCTCCTGAACCCATCGGGATGCCGGAAAAGATTTGTACTGGCCGTTAAATTTTGAGAGGTCCGCGCTCATTTGAAGAATGGAACCTGTTGCTGCATCCGTCTTCGCTCGTTGTTCTGCCGACGTCATCGTGGTTGGTTTTCTTTTTTCAATAGGGTTTTAACCATGATTCTGAAATAAGAATCGCATGAATATTCTTACAGTCAAAGCTATTTGCCAGCATATTGGAGAAGTGGGCCGGAATACTCTGGGCATTTATGTGGACAACATTAAAGTTCCTCGAGACATCGGGAAAAAGTGAGACAAGAGTGTCGGCTAACGAAGGAATACTTTCATTATCACTATCCAAAGAACAAAGCGAATCAGAAACACTGCTACAGTAAGGGCTGAGCATAAATATATATAAAAAAATAAGTACTTACAAAAAAAACTATGCGGTTAAAAAAGAATCGTCCACCTGCCAGTTGACTAAACACAAGAATAAATAAAAACATAACACAAAATTCTATTCAATTCTGTAGTTTAGGTGTAAAACAAACAAAGAAAAAGGAAAATAAAAAATATAAATACATGCTATGTACACAAACACAAAAATACAAATTAGGATCGTGTAACAGAGCGAGATAATTTAAAGCTGGTTCACATTTGTCAATGCAGTTTTGGAACGCAACATGAAGTGACAGATTATGAATATGAGAGTGACATTGATGACATGACAATTGACAAGACAGAAAACAAATTAGTACCAACTTATCAGTAATCTGTGATTAGTATGCAAAAGGAAACCAAACAAACGAGAAACTAAGAATAACTGCGAAATTATAGAAAAAGGTGGGTAATTATCTACTGAAAAACAATACACAAGAAATACCTGGACTACCAAAAAGTAGAAACAAGGGAAAACCTATTTTCTGGCCACAGTCCGTTTGTTTTTTGTTGCGGCTATCCTTCCCACTTCGCTCCGGCTGTCCATAGACCTGCTCTGGCTGGGCGGCCATCAGCTCCGACAGCTGCGCTATCTTATTGAGCTCGGCTAATGAAGTCACTCGATGCCGAATTCCCTTCGAGTCAAGGACGAACACAGTTCCCTCCGAGGTCCAGCATTGGCTCACTGCAAATTTGTCCCGCGCCGCCATAAAGACGTTGTGCCTGGCTTTAGTGAGGAACTCCGACATTGTTATACCGGACCCCTTCAGCTTGGTCTTACCGAACCAGATCCTACTGCGGAGTGCTACATCATAAAGCTTGAAGTGGATCGGTCGGGGCTCGTAGGTTGAGCTGCGCCCCATCCTGTGACACCTCTTGATGCCAGATGTAGCCAAATCAATATTCAGATTTAACAACTTGTGACACCACCCGTGCAGTCTCCTCGTGTTGCTCCTCCGATACTCCGTGCAACAGCAGGATCTTACGCTGTCCACGCATCTCCATATTGCCCAGGCTCTGCGCCATCATGGCAACTTGCTGCTGTAAAGTGTTGAGCGCCTGTATAATAAATGCCCGGAACATTGTAAACTCCACTGCCAGACCCGAGGTGGTGACTGCTGCGGTGCATGGGGTCTTCAGCTCCTTTTCAAAATCAGACATTCTTTGGCTGAAGATGTTGCTCAGATCTGTGATGGTCTTGATTGCCTCCATGATGTAAAAAAAAAAACTTTGTATTTTTAAGCAGATAATACTTGACTGGCAGGTAGGTATTGACGATTAAATATCAATTCTTGTCATTAATTTATATAAATGTTAATTAATTACTATTTTAAATTTAAATTTTAAATATCACAAAATATCTAAAGTTGAAAACCTTACAGAAACAGCTACAAGTTAAGACATTTTTCCAAATAAGTTTTTTAAGACCATGAAAAGCGTACATTTTACCGTATAAGTACAAGTACATACAACATATTATGGTCTTCATTTTTCACGAGCCTCGACTCTATCCTACAACTACACATACGTACGTGAATGGGACTAAAATATATTTTTAGTAAAACAGTCGTGTTAAAACTTTCAGATATAAAAATTCTAAGATTGTACTTAATTAAATAATGGTATTACTTTATTTATTTATTTATTATATACTTTATTTTACACCACAAAATATGTACAGGAAAACATTCACAAAAACAAGTGTACAATGGGCGGTCTTATCGCACAGGGCAATCTCTTACAGACAACCTTTGGATGGACTGTACGATAGGAGATGAATTTAGGGCTGTCAGTGTACAAAATCACAAAAATAAATAATATTACTTAGACATAATAACATACAATACATACATACAATATTATATAATATACGAATACATATCAAATATATAACAGAGAAAGGAGAAAAATAAAAATTATAGTGACAGGTAATGCTCTTTTGCCATTTTCTTAAACGTTGGCAGTGTTTGAGCACGTCTTATTTCAATTGGCAATACATTCCACAACCGAGCCGCTTGAATCGTGAAAGATTTGTCAAAAAAGGAAGTGGAATGCATACGAATATTTAATTTTACATTTTCCGATGACCTCAAGGACCTAGAATGGATGTCACAGAGGAACTGAAAGCGTTCTTTGAGATAAAAAGGAGTATAAGGATTAAATAGCACATTATAAAGCAAAGAAAGTATGTGGGCATTCCGGCGAAGGCGAATAGGAAGCCATTTGAGCTTAGTACGAAATTCAGAAACGTGATCATACTTGCGCAAGCCAAATATGAATGTGATATTTAGAATATCTCCAATTTTTCTGATACTAATGACCCACAATCCTTTATATATAACTAAATGGTGATTGGCTGTATTTTACTCGTTGACACCGAAAAACACCAGTATCAAGCCAATGAAAAATAAACGACATTTTTTCGGAACCCAGTATTGAGCTACTTACAATAAGAAATATCAAGAATAAAAAGAAGAAACAAACAAAAAATGTAAACATGTTCAGAAAATCTACATAAAAATAAACCAGTCAAAACCAGTTTTATGAAGATTGAACAATAATTAATATTGGTTTTAATACAAATTTCCGTAACACCCAAAACGTTATTCAACCAATGAATTCAAGACTTATTTTATTTAAATAACGCAAAATAACTAAAATATGTGCAATATTTATTTTAAAATAGCACATGGATTTTCATCTAGCTAACAGTCTTAACTATTGTTTTTCTCTGTCTACTTTAGGTAACTAAACGAGTTTAGAATAAGGATGAACTAATTAATGTCAGTATAAAACTTGGTACGTCAGAAGTAAAGGTGTCAAAGTTTGTAACGTACCTATTACGGGCGTGAAAACCAAGTTTACATTTAAATCATATTTAATACCTTAAAGCACTGTCATTCGAGACTGACACTGTCACTTGACCAATAACTCGCCATAACTAATCTGAGGAATCATAAAATATTCACAACAATAATATGATTAGGAAAAAAACCCGCCTACTCACAACATGAACAGTGGAGTTTGACATATCGGAGACCTTACGCTGCACCAGCGGCGAATTCATACGCGATAATCCCCACTCAGAGATCCTAGAAAATGGTTATATTAATAGCTTTTTCAATAAAATGTTTTCTTTTACTGTAAAAACTCCAAAGTACTGGTTAAGACCTAAGTTTTGCATACTAAATAGTCTTAATCTAGATTTGAATGCCTAGAGCTATAAGTGAAAACTTTTTCCGAGCTGAACTTTTGGGCCAAGCAAAGAAATCGTAAATGTTATTATGAGTATATACAGCTTGCTCTTAATTTTTCACGACCCTCGAATCTATCCTATATCTTCACATACGATTAAAATAGATTTCTAGTAGAGAGAGTCACTAATTCTTTTTCTCTGTCTATTGGATCTAAACGTGTTTATATCTTAAAAAAGCTAGAAAATGGTTTAATTAGTTCCTGTACCTTTTGCACTAACATGTTTTTTTTAATACCAGAGTACTGTTCACAAAATACTTAATAGTCTCTAGACTAGATTTGAATGTCTAAAGAAAAAGCTACAAGTGAAGACATTGTAGCCGAGTAAGATTTTTGTCTTCAGTTTTCACGATCCTCGCATTTACCATATATCTATGCATATATTATGAATGGTACCAAAATAGATTTCTAGTAGAACTCTAGTAAGCCAGACAAACTTGATTTAATTTGTAGGTCGAGGGATACCTAGACGATATTCTGAAATCGATGAGCTGGCTGCTACAGATCTTGACGGATTTAAGTGGTTTTGGGAATCGAGGGTAACTTCATGTTTAAGATTTATGTTAACGTAGCTTTTAATGCGTGTGTTATGATAAACTAGATGGTACGCAAGTCAAAGTCAATATTATTTGTTTCAATTAGGCCATTATGCGGCACTTTTGAAAGCCATATATTCAAATTTACAAGTAAAAATAATTGATTCTAGCGACCATTCGGAAAAGTAGCTTATTATGGAGAAGAACGGACAAGAAACTCCACACATGCTCTTTTAAAGAAAAAGTGTTTTACAATATTTACATACATACATTAATTCATATATGTGAGGACGATGCACCCAGAATAGCACTACATACTATACTACGTAAAAGTATAAAGTATTAAAAGGTAAATTCATTCATTTCATATATAGGAACATGGTTGTTACATACTTACAAATATTGCAAACATAGGTAAAAGACCTACCACCCCAAGGGGTTCCCGCATTGTCGAGGTAGGGGAGGGCTCATTAATCGTGGCTTGGTCACCCAAGGTGAAGCGAAGAGGAACCCTAGGAAGAGCCGCTCGTCAGGGCTTTTGGCGATAAGACGACGACCTCACGATGTCATGTGGGGCCTCCCATACCCAAACGATATCGCAGCTTAGGGTCGTTGGCCGCGGCAGGAGAGTGCCGGTATTGCGGTGCGCCGCTCTCCCTACCTTTCACGGTCTGGACGGGGTCACCACCGTCTGATGGCGGATGCGGTGGGGCCGCAGAGGAGGAGTAGTGTCGGTATAGCGTTGGCCGCTCTCCCCGTCCCCTGCGGCTTAAAAAATGGTAGGTGGCGGGGCCATTGACCTTACACACACACTATACACGGGGTCATCTGATGCCCATGTGCTGGTTTGGTCCATGGGGTGGTCACGGTGCACAGTGTGTTCTGATGCGCTGGTGATGGGGGTTACCCCCCAGAGAAGGGTCCGGTGACGGCGGGTTCGCGGTGAGTGCTAACGCGTGCCCATGTTCCCGCCATAAGCGGCACTGCAGGAGGACACCATGGAGGTTTAGTGGGTTGGAGTCCCACATAACTGCGCTATCACGAGGCGATAGCGCAGTTATGTGGGACTTGACCAACCAGTCTTGAGCATGTATGGTGATACATTCTCGTGCCTTCTCTGTATGAGAAAAGGGAAAGTTACAGGCTGGAATATACTTCAGTCCCAATTCGATACAAGAAGAATGGAAAAAGAATACGAATATAAGATTTAAAAAACTGAAGGGGTAATAGATTGTTGTTATTCACCATTATAATCTATTAATTATCTAATATCTTAAAAAAATAGTTTAAAAATATGTGTCGGTAACAGTTGATCCGACGAACTACAAGCTATTCCAAAAAAAATAAAAACATATTAAATGCTTCGTTGTGATCAAAGCTTTGCATGAAAAACAGTTTGGACACATACAACAAAGTTTAAAATGTGTCGGTGACAGTTCTGATGTGACTAACTACAAGCTAGCTTCATTATTTTGTTTCAAAATACTTCTATGTGATCGTCATGGAAAGGTTTTCAACCATTTATTTTTTCACCATCCGAATTTATAGGACCTTGAACGTTTTTGTTTACCGATTTTAGGACCTTAAAATATTAAATAACTTGCTAAAATGGTGGGTCTAAGTAGCTATATGTATTTAGTACTTTGTTAATACCACGGCCTTATAAGACCAGCTACTTTGTAAACATGAAAACATCAAACCACAAGAGCGACCTAAAGATTTCTGAAAGTAAACTAAGTACGGTAATAATTTAGGTGGTGATAACGAGTAACGAGCATACCAAGATTAGAGCACTGGAGAAGAAAGGTTTCAGATTCTTTACAAAGTTCTAGGTTATGGCTTAATAGTGGCGTGGGTAGTTTGTAGGAGAGACGTATAGTTTAGATTGCAGTTTCAGATGAGAAAATATATCGCGTTAAGTGTTAGAAAAAGGTTAAAAATCTATTTCAATTTACGGTTAATGGCATTATTAGGTTCATGGTTAACCTCATTGCGTAAAACCACTTCAATTGAAAAGGATAGGCAGAAATGAAGGCAAGCGTTATCAACAATTTGATTTAATTTTTAACCGACTTCCCAAAAAGGAGGAGGTTTCTCAACTCGACCTTTTTTTATGTGTGTTCGCGGATAACTTCGTCGTTTATGAACCGATTTTGATGATTATTTTTTTGTTGGAAAGGAGATTTCCCATGGATGGTACCATGATAAGGAAACCAGGATCTGATGATGGAATCCTAGAGAAATCGAGGGATCTCCTCAAATATTATAGACATACATGTAACGATTTTGGTATTTTCATCAATAATGCAATCATTTGCACATTTGCACTCAGAAAGTATCAAGAAAGTATGAAGAAGACCACAATGGCCACTGGAAACCCGAAATAAAACAATGTATCCTTATCGTGTTTGGGCTTATTGGAATTGTCATAAGTTGTACTATCACGGTCAAAATCGCAGTCACAACTTCACGAAACTATAGCATAACCAATCAGTCCCACTTACGACCTTCTTCTATAGACACATAACACTCATACACAAATCAAATCCATCCTCATCTGTACATATTATAATATAATACAAACGTTTACCTAAACTTTATAACATTGTGGGTAGATTTCAAACACAATAACCACAAGTTTTGTCGCCAACATCGATCGCACTTACTCCCGTATATTGCTATTCATCAAGAATCGTAGAGAGCGCGGTAGATAATAATTTACCTAGTTAGTTTGATTGGAGTGAGGAGGCGAGTGAGGTATTTAATTTCAATGCTATACGTAAGAGTCTATCTGGACCAGCGGTAAAAACTTCTATGTATACTACGATAACCCTGGTTCGAATCCCGTGAAAATATTATTGTCAATATTTCTTCATTTTTTTTCCTTTATTTATCAATTATACAAAAAGCTACAGCTTAACCAAAAACCACTAAGGTTTAAACTTGTGCTATCGTGAGTCTTTTAGTATGTTTATTTATGTGCTATATATAAAAAAAGAACGCTAAAGGCGATAACAATTAATAACAACTCAAACTAGTTAAAGACCTATATTATTATTTAGGTCTTTAACTAGCTTGTACCACAAACATCTCTGCATTATCTAAATAATACTTAAATAATATTGTTTAAGCTTAAATTTTATATTTTTGTCTGATATACAATTATTTATTTCTGAGGGTAGACTGTTAATGAGTATCGTTATAATATAAGCAGTAGTTCGCTCACCATACGTGTTGTTTGCGCGCTGTGTACGAAGCCTATTCTCAGAAATTGTCCGCGTGCGTACAGGATGTTCAATTATGTTTCTTAAAGATTCATTGAAAAATTGTGCTTTTAGTAATAAAAAAAATATTTTTGTATGAACTGGTACGACTTTACAGTGTTTTGAGGCCATTTATATTGTCGTGAAATTGATTTCTAATTTTGGGAGACATTACCGTTTTTAAAATTTGAACTTGAATTTTGTAAATCTTATCAAGATAGGTTTTGTAGGTACGACCATAACTACTAAGCCCATATTGGATGTAGGATTCAGCCAGTGCGTAATATAGCATAATCTTCACTTTGAAGGGCAAACGGTTCTTTAATATTGTAATATTAGCAAGAAATTTTCGAAGTTTATCGCAAACACGTTCTACGTGATGACTCCAGTTAAACGTATCATCTATAACTACTCCAAGATATGTTTGTTTATTGACAACATCTATTTGAGGACAGTTACAATTGGTCACATTGACGTCATGCAAGCAGTCATGGTCATGGGCTATTAGGTTCCGTAAGGGCAACTTTCTAACGTAGGGAGATTTAATAACTATTTTATGGTTTATTACACGCTAATGTTTCAGCATGCCCGACTGAATTTAACTTTTCACATATAAACCCAATAACAGCGATAAAAGCTTTTAAGCAAATAAAGATAAAACTGACAGAAGATCTATGGGGAATGTCCATCAAAGTTTGTACCTCCATTATTCAGACTATAGCGCCGTACTTAGCTTTAATTTTTAATTTGTGTATAGATCAAGGAGTCTTTCCGGATCTAATGAAATATAGTAAGGTTATACCACTTTTTAAATCCGGGGACAGTAAAGACACAAATAATTATAGACCAGTATCCGTGTTGCCGGTTTTCAGCAAGGTATTTGAAAAGATAATGCTAAATCAAATGCTCATTTATTTTAATACGAAAAACATCCTACACGAGAAACAATATGGTTTCACCAAAGGACGTTGTACAACCGACGCTGGTGTCACCTTATAAAACACATCTTTGATGCGTGGGAGGAGGGACAAGATGCCATAGGTATCTTCTGCGACCTGTTGAAGGCGTTTGATTGGGTTGATCATGAAACATTGCTTTTGAAACTTGAGCATTACGGGCTAGGCCTATCAGCATTAAATTAAGTAAAATCCTATTTGAATGATAGACAGCAATTAGTTCAAATAAACGGTGTCAATTCGTCGGGGTTGAACGTGAAAATGTACCCCCATTTTCCATCCCCAGGGCTCAATTTTAGGTCCTTTCTTATTTTTAGTATACATTAACGATTCACCCCATCTATTGAAAAACAAACTGAACATGGTGTTATTTGCTGATGTCACTTCTTTGATTTTTAACATAAATAGACGTACGAGTAACGTTGCCGACGTAAATAATGCATTGCGGCAAGTTCTAAATTGGTTCACTGCTAATAATTTAGTTTTGAATGCTAAAAAAACTAAGTGTGTAAAATTTGCCTTGCCGAATGTCAAAAGTTATGATTGTGACATTATATTAAACAACGAGAAGCTAGAATTCGTCGACAAAACGGTTTTCGTGGGTATCACGCTAGACTCAAGGTTACAATGGGGTCCTCATTTAATATCACTTGCGGGGCGGTTAAGTTCGGCGGCTTATGCTGTTAGAAAAAATCGTCAATTTACTGATGTAGATACCGCGAGGCTGGTCTATTTTAGTTACTTTCATAGTATAATGTCTTACGGCATATTACTATGGGGAAGGGCTGCAGACATTCAGTCAATTTTTGTTCTGCAAAAACGAGCCATCAGAGCGATATACAATCTTCGCCGGCGCGATTCTCTAAGGGAACTATTTAAGGACATTAACATCATGACGGTACCTTGTCAATATATTTACGAAAACATCATGTACGTTAGAAAGAATTTACATCTTTTTAGTAAAAACAGCGATAGACATAGTTATGTTACTAGAAATATGGACCAATTAATTTAACCAGGTTTCAGGCTGGCTAAAGCAGCGTCATCTTTTAGGGGGTACTGTATAAAATGTTACAATAAAATACCGCCACACATTCTAGAATTGAATGAGACGAAATTTAAAACTTGTATAATACGCACACTATGCAGGCAGGCATATTATAGGTTGGGGGATTACATCGCTGATAAAAATGCTTGGCCCAACGCTATTCCAGCTCCAGGCTAGGGCATCAAAACAAGTGATAAGCAGAAAAGTTCTGAAGTATTGTTGGACCTGCTCAAGACTGTACGAATAATTATAATGTATATTTGTGTTGTATAAACTCAATTTATTTTTTGGATTATATAACTGCACAGCACATATGTGAGTACTATGTACCAACTGTAAATCTACCATTTACTGTACCTATGTGTCGTTCGTTGACTTCAGTGTGCCCTGGCAGTTGAGTGTGTCATGATCTCTCTAATGTCTCTCTGATCGTGGCACATGTGTTGGATCATTCGGTTCCCTTCATGATGGTTGAGCTGAGTGGTGCCGATCCATGTGTCATGTTCGTGAACGGGCGCCGTCAGTTGGGATTGGTCATATCTTAGCTGCCTCCGCCTGTTTTTAATTATCTATTTATTGTATTTTTAATTGTTTGTTTTACTCTAGACGATTTTAAGTGCGTTTTTTTTACATCGTTCTCACATATATGTATTTTTCCTACAAGATTAGTGTAACCAAATACTTGTAAAACACATTTTTTTTTTTAAAGTGTAAGTTTGGAGTTTCTTGTCCGTTCTTCTCCATAACAAGCTACATTTCCGAATTCCAACATATTTTTCCACTATTTTATCAATAGACGAGAGCAAAGTTATTGGACGATAGTTTGCATAATCATTTTTTTTACCCTTTTTATGGATTGGCCTTATGCAACCTACTTTTAGATCATCTGGGTATAGACCAGTTTCAATGCTTCGATTAATTAAGTCAGCAATTGGGTTGGATATACTGTCTCATATCATTTTAATATCGGAAATTTTAATATTGTCTGGACCTGAAATTCATAAATTTATATTGGTTTTTGGAGGTATTTGTTCGAAAAAGTGATTAGTTGAATTGCAATGGAAGATTTCTTGTACATTTATGTCCATTGTTATTATTACAAATTACTCTAGTAAACGGAAATTTAAAATGCTACTCGAGAGACAGAAAATAATCTTAGAAATTTATAATGGAGTAGACCCTTCTGGTCGATTCTCGGGTTGAGTTGAACATAGCTTTTCTATTTGTTTTATATCCTGCAATGTACGGATATAATAAATTTTGCTATTATTAAGCTTCCTAGCATACACTTTGCCACTCTTACACCAAACATATTGACACGATTTATTTAACAATTGGGTTTTTGCGTTATATAGTACCGTTTTTTGGTACTTTGTGAGAGCCTCACTTACGTAGACACGATCGTCAGCTTTTTCCTTGAGACGTCCGGCACTAGTTCACCCACGGTGATACAATTTTTCATGCTAGCGCCTATCCATTGTTGCTGCTGCATCTTCGACTTTAGCTCCACTTATCCTTGGTTCCAGGTAATCGCCGCGTTGAGTGAATTTCACTATCTGCCACATTAAATTTAAAGGACACGGTATCTGTCACCTTCCGTATGTCATTTGAGGGAATCTCAGGTAACCCAGCTACTTCCAGAGCTGTTGCGAGAGACTGCTGCTCAACCTCTTGAAAACCTTGCTCAGGATATTAATGCGTAGTTCTAGGTTCTTGTTCTTATTTTGGAGATCGTAGTTTTTGTTTTCAAGATCCTTAATTTTGTCGTCTTGTTTTTTAATAGAGGAGCAGGTCCATTGATGTCAATTGCTCACCGAAGAAATCTTGTGAGTTCTTGAGACTTCTAATTTCCTCGCGGAAAGTCTTCTTTACTTCTCGACTGATATCCTGCACCAGTTTATTGGCTTCGACGACCGGTGCCATCTCATTGCCTGTAGGATTGTCGGAGTCGTTCTTATCGTCGTCCTCTTCAGAATTACGAAGGAAGACCTTCGTGAGAGATTTTTTAGACACTCTTCACAACTCCATTCGATACCGGGTGAATTCTTGAGGGTGTTCAGCTGTTTATTAGACAGCTTTGAGCACACGGGATCAGCATGTACCACTTTGTCACACCTACTGCACTCCAGCCCGGGCACTTTCTTGGTAACATTTTTTTTGCATTTAATACACCTTTTAATCACCATGTTTAGAAATGAAGGTAGAATATGATTACGTTTTCGTTATACGCGACCGAATGCTTTCACGATCCGACTTAGACTCAATATTCTCAATACTCAATTCTATACACATTTTAAACAATTTTTAATATTATTTTAACTAATAATCAAATTATTATTATTATAATTTAATACACTTAACTTATGAATATAAATAATTATCTATTTCTTCATTTAAATTTAAGGCATAAATATTAATAAAGATTAACTATCTTTTTAATGTAATCTCATAAATGATAGAAAATATTAAATACCGTAGCATAATAATTTTGTTATCCTTTTAATAATATTATATTCGTCGCTGCATTTATTACTTTATATTATGATTATGACCTAATTTATTCAGTTGTCAGGAAAATTTGCGTTTAAGTGTTTAGTTAATTGGATCTTGAGCATTGCATTTGGATAAGGGTAGACATTTTTATTTTATTCGGTTAAATAACTGAAGATGAGGGTATATTGAAACAATATCAATTTCTTGAAGAAATACTTAGTACGACGTTGTTGGTTGGTGAACTTTAATCAGAACGTTCGTCAGGGTTTTTAATAATAGCGGTGTGGTTTTGAATATCATAAGTAATATGTTATACAAGCAAATATAAGTATTGAAAATAGGGCAAACATTGTTGCCTTGCATAAGAATAGGCTAAATACAATAACAAATTTCAGATGCAACCGGAATATGTGTAAGTTATATTATAAAAATAATGTGATGAATTTTTAAATATATTGCATGATATTTTTGTGTCAATTATGTAAATAAATATTTTTTTTTTAATGTTTGATAAGTGTTTTTTTTTATTTTTTATAGGAGAACTGTGATTCGTTGGATAACGAAATTTGAGAAAGAAGGAAGTCTCAAGAGTCGTGCATGAAGTGGCAGACCACCGCTTATAAGTAAGTCTCAATGAAGTTTTATGGATGAATCAATATGAAAACAATGGTTTTATACCAACTAGGCGTTTTGCTAGTGAATCCGATTCGTCATTGTGCACTATTCGCCGCGCACTCCATGCCGAAGAAAAGAAGTGACTTAATTTAGTATTTTGACCACCGCCTTATCTCGGGAATGTGTTGAATTCCTAGTCGACAACGAACCATTTGTTTTTCCTTTACCCTCACTGGGATAATACTTATAAAATGTTTGCATATTGTTGTAATGACAATTTGTCTTAATGTGAATAAAGATATTTAAACCGATCTAAGAACCAGTTTATTATGTAAAAAGTTTTTATGTTATTACAATATTATTATTATTTAGGAGCAGTGGTGGCCCAGTGGTATCGGCCGCGACTTACAAGTTGTAGGTCGTGGGTTCGAACCCAGGCAGGCGCTTTACTTTGTGTAAATTATTTCATCACCACTGCTCTCAAAAACGGTGAAGGAAAACATCGTGAGGAAACGGCATGTCCTAGAACCAAAAATTCGAAGACATGTGACATCCACCAACCCGCACTGGGCCCGCGTGGTGGATTATGGCCCATCCCCTCTCACAGAGAGGAGGCCTGTGTCCCAGCAGTGGGAACATTAATAGGCTGATGATAATGATGATGATGACAATAAATCAAAATCAAAATTTCTTTATTCAATTAGGCCATTAAGCGGCACTTTCGAACGTCAAAAATAAAAATTAAATGTAATAGTAATTGATTCTACCGTCCATTCGGAAATGTAGCTTGTTATGGAGAAGAACGGACAAGAAACTCCAAACTAACACTTTAAAAAAAAAATGTGTTTTACAAGTATTTGGTTACACTAATCTTGTAAGAAAAATACATATATGTGAGAACGACGTAAAAAAAAACGCACTTAAAAGCGTCTAGAGTAAAACAAACAATTAAAAATACAATAAATAGGTAATTAAAAACAGGCGGAGGCAGCTAAGATATGACCAATCCCAACTGACGGCGCCCGTTCACGAATATGACACATGGATCGGCACCACTCAGCTCAACCATCATGAAGGGAACCGAATGATCCAACACATGTGCCACGATCAGAGAGACATTAGAGAGAGCATGACACACTCAACTGCCAGGGCACACTGAAGTCAACGAACGACACATAGGTACAGTAAATGGTAGATTTACAGTTGGTACATAGTACTCAAATATGTGCTGTGCAGTTATATAATCCAAAAAATAAATTGAGTTTATACAACACAAATATACATTATAATTATTCGTACAGTCTTCAGCAGGTCCAGCAATACTTCAGAACTTTTCTGCTTATCACTTGTTTTTGTGCCCTAGTGGCTGTGGAGCTGGAATAGCGTTGGGCCAAGCATTTTATCAGCGATTTAATCTCCCCCAACCTATATTATGCCTGCCTGCATAGTGTGCGTTTTATACAAGTTTTAAATTTCGTCTCATTCAATTCTAGAATGTGTGGCGGTATTTTATTGTAACATTTTATACAGTACCCCCTAAAAGATGACGCTACTTTAGCCAGCTTGAAACCTGGTTGAATTAATTGGTCCCTATTTCTAGTAACATAACTATGTCTATCGCTGTTTTTACTAAAAAGATGTAAATTCTTTCTAACGTACATGATGTTTTCGTAAATATATTGACAAGGTACCGTCATGATGTTAATGTCCTTAAACAGTTCCCTTAGAGAATCGCGCCGGCGAAGATTGTATATCGCTCTGATGGCTCGTTTTTGCAGAACAAAAATTGACTGAATGTCTGTAGCCCTTCCCCATAGTAATATGCCGTAAGACATTATACTATGAAAGTAACTAAAATAGACCAGCCTCGCGGTATCTACATCAGTAAATTGACGATTTTTTCTAACAGCATAAGCCGCCGAACTTAACCGCCCCGCAAGTGATATTAAATGAGGACCCCATTGTAACCTTGAGTCTAGCGTGATACCCACGAAAACCGTTTTGTCGACGAATTCTAGCTTCTCGTTGTTTAATATAATGTCACAATCATAACTTTTGACATTCGGCAAGGCAAATTTTACACACTTAGTTTTTTTAGCATTCAAAACTAAATTATTAGCAGTGAACCAATTTAGAACTTGCCGCAATGCATTATTTACGTCGGCAACGTTACTCGTACGTCTATTTATGTTAAAAATCAAAGAAGTGTCATCATCAAATAACACCATGTTCAGTTTGTTTTTCAATAGATGGGGTAAATCGTTTATGTATACTAAAAATAAGAAAGGACCTAAAATTGAGCCCTGGGGTACCCCCATTTTCACGTTCAACCCCGACGAATTGACACCGTTTATTTGAACTAATTGATGTCTATCATTCAAATAGGATTTTACTAAATTTAATGCTGATTGGCCTAGCCCGTAATGCTCAAGTTTCAAAAGCAATGTTTCATGATCAACGCAATCAAACGCCTTCGACAGGTCGCAGAAGATACCTATGGCATCTTGTCCCTCCTCCCACGCATCAAAAATGTGTTTTATTAAGGTGACACCAGCGTCGGTAGTACAACGTCCTTTGGTGAAACCATATTGTTTCTCGTGAAGGATGTTTTTCGTATTAAAATAAATGAGCATTTGATTTAGCATTATCTTTTCAAATACCTTGCTGAAAACCGGCAACACGGATACTAATACTAAAATCAGGCGTGTGTATATATAGGTAGGCCTAGTCGACCAGTCATCATCATTACAGCCTACTTATAATTTTTACATTGCTGGGACACACTGACTAAGATTTCAATCAGCACACCAAAAAAGGGTTTTAACATTGAATAAACACTCAATGTCATGTAATCCTGACCTAAAACGAATCTCGCCTTTTATGTCTTATCGATGGACCCAATCTTTAAGCATTATTTTGTCCAGTGATCCAGAAAATTTGCTTTTAGGAACTTTGTGACGTGGCATAAAATGTTTAATCGAAAATAATCTCTACGGACTAATCGAGCTGGTTTAGGAGCTGTGAAGAGAGTAATTTACAGAGCACTTCTTTTATAAGGCGTGCCATGATGATTTATGATTAGAGTAGAGATCAGGTGCAGGTGGCCTAGCCCCCGGTTTCTAAAGGATTCCGTAGAAATACATCCATATTACATCCAAAAAACAATGGCAGGTGCCAATACATAGTTTTAGCTTAGACACAGATAATATAATACTAGCATACAGATGCCACATCCTATACAAAGAAACCGTGCCAACGTACTAGCGTTTTTCATCTGATTAATCTTGTTAATTTTGTAAGTACATCAATCGCGTTCGATCTCGTTTCACGGCAATAGATGGTGTTAGCAGCGACTTGCAAGTAAAAAGGTTTATTAGGTTCGTAATATTTTTTTCTTTAAATACAGTGAAGGTTCATTTTATAGTATTTTTTGGCATGTTTTTACAGTTTTATTGCACCAAAATGTGTTGCAATGCAAATTTTAACAATCGGGTGGAATGCCTCAGAAATGTAAGCGTGCGCGAATGCGTCAAAAATGTTCAAATAATCTTTCAAATGTGAATTAAGAGCCAAATATTCCATAATTTTGTACTTAGGAGAGTTGAATAAACAAGAACATACAATTTTTATGTTCAATTCCAGAAAATGTTAATTTTACACACAATTCTATTGAATTGTGTGTATATATCATACCATCATATCGCGCCATCTAGTGAGATTTATTTGAACCAAATTTTCTTTCTTAGCAATGAGACCCCTTGGCTAAGATTAAATTCCTACGTCCCTATATGAAAAATATCTGGTTTAACTCAGGGTGATGTTCTGAATTTGATGTGCAAGAATTTTTGTTCGAAAATGTCGAGAATAATAACTAACTAAAATAACTTTTATAGGTTATGTCTGGGTAAATTTTCATAATGTGTTTAATAGGTAATATTACTAAATTTCGTGGAAGTAAATGGGGAATATCGCAGTATTATTTACCTAACCTAGATAGTTCAGCATGAAATGTATACTATACTGTTTGGATAGAGTATATTTATTTAAACTAAGCGACTTTGACGATTATTAAAAGGTCGTCATCAACAACCGAGCACTATATTATTTTGACTTGGATACTAGTATTTTTGCCAATCATTAATTTTTAGTAATTTATTTATTTCTACTACACTACAATATTCTTACCTACCTGCAAGAAACATCTACACTTAAACATAAACTGTATTGCTAGCTCATTTACTGCAATAAAAACAATAATGATATTATTACTTAATATAGTTACTGGTTGTCACTTGGCAGATAAAATATATAATGGCAACACTAAGCTAAAGAAATTAACTAAAAAAACAAATAACTTTTTTTTATCCGTTGTGAACCAGCCCAATTATACTTCAAAAACGTAGACAATTAATAGAATGTCTTTCGTATATAACTCACTTTCAGACGCTCAAATTTAAGTCAGCTAAGATTTCGCCATTGTTCTTTCCCCAGTTATGTTTAAGTCCCATGTTATAATAGGCTAGTGTTGGGCGGTACAAACAGTTTATAGATACGAGAACTATAACACAAATGCGCGATATCAAGTTTTAATATAAGTAGAGCTGTTAACAAACTTGGAAACCCTTTTGCACAGTTTGCAATAATGTTTATTTTTATTTTAAATTTCCAAAAAGGAGGAGTTTCTATGTTCGACCGCATGTATTTTTTTTAGTTTTTGGTCACCGATTTCTCCGTCAATCATGGACCGATTTTGAACATTGTTTTAGTGTTTGAAACGGTGTAGGTACTCCTGAGTTGGTCCCATGGCCACCAAGTCAGAATCTCATGTTGGGATCCCATGGAAATCGAGAGAACTCCTCTAATATTATAGGCATGCATGTGGCGATTTTGGTATTTTCATCAACAATGTCAACAACTCAGAATCTATCATATTAATTATATCGGTACAATGTCTACAAACCGCATACTAGCTCTTTTGAAAACTATGAGTTATAAAATCTAGATATTCACGTACCGCTCGCTCCGCATTAGCTTCGGCTCGATTAACCTTTTATTCTAATTAACGTATAAACATGTTCATAATTTAAAGCAAACCGAAACAAAATACAAAACTTTGAAATAAAAAAGTAGTTACCAGAACTACGAGTGCAGTATAAGCATTAGCTCAGTAAAGACGATATTATATTTATTTTTTACAGATGTATCATGCCGATTCTCATCGAATATCGAGGCATCAAATAAACAGCGTATCGGATCAGTTTTGAAAATACTTACGCGTACGCACAATATTGATAATCTATAGAAAAGATTTTAAAGTTTGTTTGTACCGAATAGGCTCCGAAACTCCAGGACCGATTTTAAAAATTATTTCAAATATGGAAAGCTAAATTTTTCCCGAGTAACATAGGCTATAATTTATTTTCGAAAGAAATGGGGATCCTTAAGAAAATTGCAATAGTGTAACCCTAAGTATCAATATTTTGCCTATAAAATTCATTATTTGGCATGCGCTGAGAAAACTATGGATGATACTTAAAAATTATTTACTAAATGATTAAAAAGTACTCATTATTAACTCCAAAAATGTCTGCGAGAGAATGTATCTCACTAGCATAGTTAAGTCACAATAGCAACTTTTGTATTCTAAAATTTAATTAGATCGCTGGTAGAAACAAAAGTTGGTTACATGTTTATTGTAGTAATTCATTCATATTCAAATAAATAATTTAACAAATTGGTAGGTAGGGTAGATAGGGTAGGTGGGTATGTAGGTAGGAAGGGTAGGTGGGTATGTAGGTAGGAAGGGTAGGTGGGTATGTAGGTAGGGTAGGGTAGGTAGGTGCAGGTGAGTAGGTTGGTAGGTAGGTGGCTAGAAGCATGAAAATTGGCAAAAAGGTTCCTCAAGTGACGTAAGTGAGCACTAAGAAAGTATTTTTGGAAATTCTACCCCTTACCCGGTAAAAGGGGGTAGGAAGTCTGTATGAAAAACCTAATTCCGTTGGCCAAAGTTCTTGAAGCTTGGCACAAATAGTATTCTAAGAAAATGATAAAGGTTGCCATTATTCGTTTTTCGAAACTACCCCCAAATGATGATTTAGGGGGTGTTGAATTTTGTATGAAAAAATCAGATTTCTTGGGTCAATAAACTTGAAACTTGGCACAAATACGTCCTAAATGAATATTGAAGGTTGTTATTATTATTTTTTGAAACTACCCCCAAAATATGATTTAGGCGATGTTAAAGTGTTTTTGAAGAAACTTATTTCTTGGGTAAATATACTTGAAACTTGACTTATTTATGTAGGTACACACAAAACACTTAAAAGATAAAGTACATAGAAAGATAGAATAGCACAAAAGTGCTGCTTATTTCTAGAGCAATATCTTCCAGCAGACCTACGACAGGAGAATTATATAAGAAACTAGACACATTGTACAAGGAAAGGTAATAAAACTAAACTAAAACACACATAATATATAAAACTACAATAAGTGCCTAAAGATTATTATTTATATAAAAATACATATATACTATAAAATAAATAAATACCTTAAACGATACGTAAGATCACGGGATGGCAGAAAGTGTTATTTGACTTGCTTTTTAAAAATAGATATACTTTTAGCGTCACGGATCTTAGGTGGAAGTGAGTTCCACAGTCGTATTGCATGAACAGAAAAAGAGTGGAAATATAAACGAGTTTAAATTTATATAATATATTTAAATTGAGATGGAGTTTAAGGCGGGATCTACACAGGACTTCAGCAGGAGTAAACGACAAACGGTCGCGCAGGTAGCCAGGTTATGGAGGCTTAAAAAGGATGTTGAACAGGAGACATAATATGCGATTTTCACTGCGAAGATGGATAGGGATCCACTTGAGATCCTTGCAGAACTGAGAGATATGATCGTATTTCCTAAGACCAAAAACAAAATGTATACACCGGTTTTGCAAGCGCTCAAGCTTATTTAAGAGCTCCTCACTACTGAGGAGCTCTTATATAAGCTTGAACGCTACCATGTGGATGCTAGCAGGCATCGGCGTTGTCTATGATCGTCTGAATTAAGGTTTGGGCTAAATAATTTTAGTATTAAATGGCAGGAGACTTTGAAGATTTTTTAAAGAGTGGAAGGAGAAATGCACCTTACGACTAACTTCATTTACTTGCGCTCGTCAAGTAAGATTGCTGTCAATTAAGACATCGAGATTCTTTGCCGTATCGGTAAGGAATGGTCGAGCCGTTAAGGGTTAGTGGCGTCAAGGTAGAAGTCTCAAGCGCAGTGCGATAACACCGACTGCCTATGATCATGGCCTGGGACTTGGAAGGGTTATTCTGTAAGCCATAAGATTTAGCCCATTCACTGATTCACTCCAGGTCACGATTTATGTCATTAATTGTTGAGTCTGCGTATGCAAGAAGAAGGGTCCATAAAGCTGCAAATCGTCCGCGCAAAGATGGAAGTTGGAGGTGATAACCTTGGTAACAGTGTTTATGAAGATAGAGAAAAGAAGAGGAGAGAGAACGCCACCCTGAGGAACACCAGCAGTGAGATCACACTAATCAGGGAAGATCTCTTCAAGACGGACACACTAAGAGCGATCCCGAAGATATGAGTCAAACCAGGCGAATGCAGGAGAAGAGAAGTTAATAGATTGCAAGATCCCAAGCAGAATGTCGAAATCCACAGAGTTAAACGCACAACTCAAGTCAAGTAGGACTAACACGATGAGAAACTTATTGTCCATAGCTCTGTGGACGTCATCATTGACCTTCAGAAGTGCAGTTACAGTACTGTGACCCGCACGAAAGCCAGATTGGAAAGTTCAGATCGAAGCTTCAGACGAAAGAAATCTGAAAATTTGACCATGAACGATGTGCTCGAGAACTTTAGGTAGAAAAGGTAGTATGGAGATGGGTCGGAAGAGAGATAAAGAAGAAGGATTGGTTATTTTGGGAAGTGGAATTATGTGTGCCTGTTTCTGTTACTTAAATACCAACCTAAACAAACAATACAGGTTGCCATTATTAGTTTATCGAATCTTCCCCCAAAAGACATTCGGTGGTGTTTGTTTTTTGAAGAATTATATTTCTTGGGTTAATAAACTTGAAACTTGGCATAAATACCAACCTGAGTAAACAATAAGACAACTCAGGTTCGTATTTCTGCCAACTTTCAAATTATAAGTTTTTCGAAACTAACCCCAAGCTAAGAATCTTACTGGACCGGGTTTTGTAATTCCTTGGGAATAAAGTTAATAATCAAAATTTTAATAAAACTACCCCTCAGATAGGGTCAAGGGTTGTTAAAGTGTTTTTTGAGGTATCATACTGCGCAATCTGACTAACATAAACGAAAAATTAAAAAGAGAAGAAAAGAGTGAATAACATATTTGGGTTGTCCAAAACTCGACACTCAACGGGGGAAAAAAGGGGAATTAGTTTAAGTTTAGTTTTAGAGGAGGATTTTACTTTGTGGCTGTAACCTGAAATTTAATATTCTATAAGACAAATAACGAATTGTCCCAATCCAATAAAATCTATGACACCCAATTTTTTATTGATTTAATAATAGCTTATTTTTGGGTGCCTTCATTAACTGCACATAAGAAAATCATTTATAGGTTAAACGAAATCACGCGAACGAAGTCGCGGGCGGAGTGCTAGTGAAATATATAGTTTTGAAATTAGATATTATAATTCGAAATTTGATTCGGTTACTATTCTCAGAAAAATACGATATGACCCAAGCCTATACAAGGCCAGAAAACTAGACTACAGGTTGCTACTGAGAAATTCTAGATGGAAAAACCTGATAATACTTAGCCTGACCCGGGCATCTATCCCAGAGCCTTAGTCGAAATCGCGCACGAAGGGTTCCGTACCATTATCGCAAAAAACGACAAAAAAAAATCACGTTCGTTGTATGGGAGCCCCACTAAAATATTTATTTTATTCCGTATTTAGTATTCGTTGTTATAGCGGCAACAGAAATACATTATCTGTAAAAATTTCAATTGCCTAGCTATCACGGTTCATGAGATACAACATGGTGACAGACGGACAGACAGATGGACAGACGGATCGTGGAGTCTTAGTAATAGGGTCCCGTTTTTTACCCTTTGGATACGGAACCCTAAAAAGGCAGTTTTGAATCAAACTTGAAGTTTAAAACTTGTTGAGCAGTTCTTGAATGATACAGTTTGTTAAGTCCTTAAGCTAAAGTTTGACAAGTGCTTTACATTTGAATTTTCAATTTTGCATCCACCTTCTACCTGCAATACCAATGACATCTATGGTCATCTACACAAGACCAGAGATGTGTGGCAGAGTCAAAGCTCGAATATCTCATGTGCCTGTAATAACACCGGCAACCATAACTACCTTGTATCTCGAATTCAGCAAACACCAGTTCTGCCATTTGAAATAAATATCAATGGTGTCTGCAGAAAGGATGGCCGATGGGGCTTTAACGACTGAAATGGCGACCGCATACCGGCAGACGCATTGTTGGAAGGCCTCCCATTTGGTGAATCGATGACCTGGGTAAAGGTTGCAAGAATCTGCTGGATGCGATACGCACATGACCGATTGATATGGTGACACTTGGGGAAGGACTATGTCCAGCAGTGGACGCAAACATTCATCATCATCGTCATCTTCCTGCTCTTCTCCCATGTTACTTGAGGTCGGCGCAACACGTTAACTTCTTTCATTGAAATACATTGCCGTTTGAAAATTGCAATTAAATCCTAGAGCACGTTCCACCTTGTCACACACAGACACGCACACACACTCTCGGGCATGTATGCGCTGGGATAAGGACTTATATTGCACTCACGGACACTACACTCTCCAAAGAGACACATGGCACATGTCCTTTTGTTTTGTATATCTCTTCCTCTCAATTTGAAACTTTAACAATTGTTGTAGTACGTAAGTGTGCCATAATATTGTAATTTTAAGAATGTGAGCCTGGAGATCCAGTCATACAGGTCTCGAATCCAGTATAAACTCCAACTCTCACAAAGGATTGAATCTGCCTGTAACCTAGATACTATTCACCGAAATTTATTTATTATTTTATTTATTTATTTATCTCGACATCAAAAATACAGTGACTATCTTAATAGGTAACCTTGTATGGAGAAGGGTGTCTGAGATAGGTAAGGCCCTGTGTTACAGATCACCCAATTTTTACATAAAGGAATAATTTATCATGAAATAATTTGTGTGTAGTCTTTACAAAATCGAAATTTAAGTTTAAAGTAGAATACAATTAAATTAAATTAAAATTCAATGAAGATTAAATTTAAAGAGAAATTTAAATCAAAATCAAAGAGAAATGAAATAAAAATTCAGCGAAAAATATACAAAAGAAGTAACATTATCACCGAAAGTATTAACAAACAAAAAGTACCTATTTAACTATAAAAATAAAAATAATTGAACCTTTTTAAGAGAAAAGTATAAATCAATCAATCATTTATTTCGGACCATGATCCATAATTTGTTAGTAATACACTTATGACTTTGTTAGTTAATTTATATAATTTAATAATGTCATTAGTGTGAGCATGAGCAGTGGTGGCCCAGTGGTTACGGCCCCGACTTACGAGTTGTAGGTCGTGGGTTCGAACCCGAGCAGGCGCTTTACTTTGTGTAATTTATTTCATCACCACTGCTCTCAAAACGGTGAAGGAAAACATCGTAAGGAAACCGGCATGTCCTAGAACCAAAAATTCAAAGACATGTGACATCTACCAATCCGCACTGGGCCCGCGTGGTGGATTATAGCCCACTCCCTCTATGAGAGGAGGCCTGTGTCCCAGCAGTGGGAACTTTAAAAAGGCTGATGATGTGATGATGATGAAAAATGTCATTCTTATAAAAATAATAATCCGTACACACAATAAAATTAATAAATAACAAATAAATTAACAAATAATTTAATCAGTTCAAAAACCGATTTCCCGTTGCACTGGAGCCGCCGCTGTGCAAGCGGGTCCAGTACCCCAGGAAAGAGCAGTCCGGTTTATCCGCAATAACCTTTAGGACACCGTTTACGCTCCCCCGCATCCTGTGCATCAGGGATGCTGTCCTCTTCCGCATTATCGCCTGAAAACTATCAGTATTCGCTTCTGCAAACATCCCTGATGCACTACAGAAACGTGGGAGCCCCAACAGTATCCTGAAAGCGTTATTATACTGGACCCGGAGAACGTTGTAAGCCCTCTGCGTATGTCTAACCCACAGGCTGCACGTGTAGAAGGTCTGACAATACGCCTTGAAAAGTGTAATCTTTACTTCCCTCGTACATCGCGCAAACCTGCGGGCCAGCATATTGCATCGGACTGACAACGCCCTCCGTTCCCTCTTGATGTCATCCTGCAGATCCTCGTTTAGGATGTGACCTAGGTACTTAAATTTTGCCACCCTCTTTAGTGGTACTCTGTAGTGGTATATGTAAATATATATGTATAAAGGCATTTATTATAATAAATATATATGTATGTTTATTTTAGCTACAATATATATATTGTTATTCAATTTTACTTCAGTAATTATTTCAATTTTATGCACCTGCCATGTTATCTCTCCACCACCCTTGGTTGACTGGTAGAGAATGCCCCAGGCATTAAGTCCGCCTATGTACTTGTATGTTGCATTAAGTTTTAAATAAATAAATAAATAAAGGCATACCGGAGGAACTACTCTAGGCTTCTTGGTACCCACCCGGAACACCATAACCTCACTCTTCCCCATATTATACAGGAGGCCATGAGATTCGGCGTATCCTTCACACACCTCAAGCAACCGTCTGAGTCCGTCAACTGAAGAGCTCAGCAGTACCATGTCATCGGCGTAACTTATGCTATTTATCATCTGCCCATCAATGGAGCATCCGACACCTGTACCGCTGAGGTCTTCAATCAACTGATCGACGTATAGGCTGAAGAGCGCCGGGGAGGTCAAACCTCCCTGTCTGACCCCACACTCCAGACAATAGGTCCCGGAAAATACACCCGACCATCTGACCCGGTTATGCAACCTAATTTGGTTGTCATACCAGTATTGCAGTAGGTCAACCAGCTCATCAGCTAGACCCTGTTCGCGTAACTTTGACCACAGGATGTCATAATTAACCAGGTGAAATGCCTTGAATAGATGCAAGAAGGCAGCGTATACTGGCGTGCTTCTGTCAGTGTAGTACCTGACGGTGTGCTCGAGCGCCATAATAGCAGTCTCCGTGGAAAGCCCAGCCCTAAAACCAAACTGGGCATCCTGCAGACTGGGCTGTTCAGTTACTCTCCGCTCAAGCAAACCGTCCAGAACCTTTGCAGTTATAGTCGCCAGGGATATTGGCCTATAGTTATGTATGTCTGAGACAACCCCGGCTCTATTCTTGACTATGGGGACAACTATTGTCCTCATCAGTTCAGTGTAAAGATAGGAGTGCCTGACACTCAAGTTATATAACATTGACAAGGCCCTAGGAAGATGCGGACCAGCACGCTGAAAATGTTCTATGCTAAGGCAATCGTGACCCGGTGACTTGCCTCTGGTCATAGACTTTATAATTTTGCTAATTTCTTTTGAGGAAATGCTAGTTGGTACCTCAGAGACTTGTCTTTTGGGGTCACGATCCCTCGCTTTCAATGGAAGTCGCGAGACTACCCTAAAGTGCCTCATGAACATGTCCGCAACCTCCCCCGCGCCCGTCTTGCCATCAACGCTCACCGGAACAACAAGTTTCGGGCTCAAACGCTGGGTGGATTTCCAAAACTTCCGGAATCGCTTGCTTTGATGTTCCGCAACCAAAATGTTGATCCTAACCTGTTCTTCATTCTCCTGACAGAACTTTAAAGCTCGTTTAAAAGCCTTTCGCGCTTAAAATATATGAAATCTAAAAAGATCTAAGATTTCCATAAACCGGTCTCACAGGAGGGCCGAACAAGTCGCAACGTAAACTGACATATGGATAGGCATTGCCTTTCTTCCTAAATGTCCAACTAATTCCATTTTTAGTAGGGATGGCTAAATATAGTACCTACTGGGGAATAAAAATGGAAGAGGCATTATGTATTTAAATGCTGGATTTTAAATTCGAAATTGTTGAAGCCAGCATCTGCAGCTTCGCTTTTTTCTTTGTCTTACCTAGTAAGATTGACTGGCGATACGGTCGGCTTAGTGGTTGAGTGATCGGTTCCTGCCCTGCGTGTCGCGGGTTTGATGCCCGCACGGAAAAATGGTCAGTACTCGTATGGCCTGCAGATACTTGTTCCGGGTCTGGCTATTTGTGTATGTGTCTTTACATATTTACTAACCCACCCAAGATACCTACAGGAGAAATTCCTAGTGTGAGGCAACTATTATCATTTTTTTAATTACGTGTTGCTGCTATGGATGCCTAAGGCATGTTGGTGTTACTTGCAAATGGTAAAAAATCTTACTTGCCCGTGTCCAAAATATTATAAAGACGCAAATATTGTTTGTTTGTTTGTAAGAGATAATCTCTAAAAGTACTGATCCATATTTTATTTTCAGTAATATGAATCTACCCTATCTCCCAATAAATACAGGCCACCGAAAAGAGCAGACATTTTGGTATGAAGTTTAAAACTTTGTTGAACTTCCAACATATTATAAAATAAACAAGTTTTCTAAAACATAGGTACACAAAATCAACAACATGTCTGCAATATCTTGAACATAAACCTCAACATCGATTTTCGTGGCAGACATTCTATTATCCATATCACGCCAATTTCGGCAGCTCCCAATACGTGTGACACAATATTATGGCGGTAACCTTCACCTCAGTGTACTTGGACCACAGAGTAAGGAACAGACTCGTTACCACTGACCTCTATCATACAAGTACGCTGGACTAAACGTACTATATGAAATGACAGTTGATTTTTGTGCTGATTCAAAGCACCCCGCTCGAGCGTATTAGGAACTAAAATTGACACATTTAGAGATAGGTTAATACCGATATTTCTCAAAATTAGGTAATACAGTAAAACCTGGTTAAGTGAGACATCAAGGGACCTGCAATGTTGTTTCACTTATAGAGGTATTCCACTTACCCAGTGTCTCAGATATCCAGGTATAAATAAATATCTGTCTCATTTATAGAGGGTTCCATTAATAGAGGTCAGAATACAGGTTATTTCAGTTATAGAGGTGCAACCCATGTTAGCAAAGCACTGCTCAAGTTCAGGATATTCTGATAGACAAACACGTTTTAGTTTTCCTTGTCCTTCAGAACATTGTGATTGAGTTTTATATTTATTCTGAATTATTATACAAAGAGTAGATTTTGGCACATTAAATTCGACACAAACTTCATCGCGTGTCTTCCCACTTACATAAACGCATATCAACTTCAGTTTTTCACGTAACTGATAAATATTGTAGCTTTCGTTTTGACATCTTTCAAATAAAAATCCGTATGAAAGTAAAGTGAACGGAGTTAAGGACGGAATTTGCGTGTAGAATTAGTAAGTAAACAAACAAAACGATGTTATCTCAATTACAGAGGTTTATGCATATAAAATTCACTCGCTCTCTCAGTTATAGAGGTAACTATGATGATAAATCGAAAGAACGAATTCCAAATATAGAGGTTTGCTTCGTCCCACTAACAGGGGTAATTCATTGTCAATGTGTTGAGACCTCAGTATGAGTTCCAGTTATGGAGGTTTCTCACTTATCCAGGTCCCACTTAACCAAGTTTCACTGTACTAATATATTCGCCTGGAAATATTATAATATTGTAACTAATATATCAGTATTAGTGATATTTTTAAATTACACTAATATAAAAATAGTAGACTTGGCAAGGCGTATCAGTCATCTACTGTATTGACTTCTCGTAGTATGTTGGAACTAAATATCTCATATTGGTATTGGTGATGAATGTTATATGAATGCCTAATAATCAGTATTAATATGTTCAAAAGCAATGTGTAATACTAAATTCTGGAATCATCATCATGTTCATCCACAGCCTGACTTTGCCAACCGCTGAGCACAGGCCTCACTCTTGTACCAATCACCACGTTTCTGAGCATTGAGTTAAATATACTACGTACTAGAGGAGACTCCTCAACTCAATTGTTTGTAACACGCGTTAGAGCGCGCGTACCCCAACTCACTTAAGCGCTCGCTGCAACGTGACACGTTTGAGTACTTAGTTTTGTTTCTTATAAAATGCCTTCGTGTGTATTGAGATACTGTTCAAACAACTCGAGAAATATAAATAAAAGTCAAGGAATGAGTTTTCAACAGTAAGTTGAAAACACGCTTAATTTAATTATTTTTTATCAATTTATTGTATCTCGTGACGTTGCGTCACCGCGGAGGCGGGAGGGCGGCCATGTTTGTGTAAATTTCAAAGAGTAAGAAAAAGTTCATCTGCGCGCATTGATTGTCTATCTGTGAGAACATAACCCCTCCCCCTCCCCTGCTTACCTCGCTGTCACCGAATTACCTACGCGCAATCTTTTGTTTGAAATAGCTTCTATTCTTCTTTCTCGTAGTACATTTAACTCAATGTTCCTGAACCTTGAATTAATTCTGGAATAATATCATGTTAATTATAATTTTATTAACAATGTTTTGAAGACAAACAATTTATTATCTGCATCTGAAACAGAGTTGAAAACTGATATAAGTCTTCAGCTTGCTGGAATGCTATGTCACTATTATTTGCACTTTAACACTACAGAGACAGGATCTCAGCGATGAGAGCGAGAAATACGACCGTTGTAAATGATTATCCATCTCATTTATTATTATTATTATTGTGTAAATGATGTTCCCTTCACGAATCCGATGAGCGCCAACCGAGTGAATCTGAACGATTGTAAGTATTAATCTAACTAGTGTACTTGAGCGAGGAGATACTTGCTCAAATATACTAGTTTTAAGGATAAGTTGTTAGCCTATCCCCATATTTAAATCTCACTGATCTGACAGTAATGCGCTAAACTTTACTAGCACCACTAGTTTATAGCTTGCAATCTGAATTAAAATATTTTTCAGTTAACCTTTACAGCAATTATTCTATTACTTAAAAATGAATCATAATAAAAATAACTGGGATGTTTTTTTCTCTTACGTATTTAATTATTCTCACGATCGATAAAGCCCATAAAAGTATTTTTTTAACGAAAGCTGTGTCCCATCTCTAATATTAGTTCCATGTACTCTCACGTTAAGTCACGTTGCTATCAGCGCCAAAATGGCGAAAATCAAATGTCTTCATTTTGTCATCGCTAATATGTAGTCCAGCGTACTAGTGTGATAGAGGTCAGTGCTCGTTACACATTAAATAAAACTTCCTAAAGTTCTCCAACTCTTCCTAAACAAATAGTTTTGCTTTGAAAAAATAATTAACAACACGATATTTTTTCCTTAGACTTTTGGATACGCCTCCAAAATGACTTGGATGTTCAAAAGTATTTTTACACGGCAAAATTTATTGCTAGAATTTCTTCATAGTTGAAATATAATAATGTAAATCAATGAATATTTTGCAAACAAAACTGTCCAAAAGGAGATTCAATATTGGCTCCGAAAGGGTGCATGGCTGGTACTGCGTTAGCATTGGGGAATGCATACGCCTTAATTTAAAAGAGAGTCAATGGAGTTCCATAATGACATTCTGCCTGGCCTTTTCTTCCACTCGAACCAAGTGTGGCATTAATTTAATAAAACTATTTTAGGAATATCATTTTAACATTTAACATATTGCAGCTATACAAAAGGTACGCAGCCCAACACAATACAGCAATTCAGAATTTCGCATATATTTCCCTACATGACTGCACAAGCTAGATACTGGGTAACAGAATATCCTTTGTGCTGACACATATGGGCTTCTATCTACTCCTAAAGTTTTACTTTGCCAACTATAAATGACAGCGGGGATAACGGTCTTATGTGCTTTCTGAGGCACTGAAAGGTATCGATATGGCTGGTGCCATTTATGACCTAATCTCGGCAAACTAAGCTTAGCCTTCAATTGATGCGTGTGGTTAATATTTTCTTCTTTCCTTTGTTTTATCCTTTTATTTTAGTACTCCCGTGTCTAGAGGCTGCCGGTAGAAATAATTCCGTGCTCTGTACTCGATTCTAAGTGCCATCTCACACGGGCGACAACGACGGTTGATGATAAGAGTAACGCCTAGTTACGTACACACGTAATCTGCTTCGAGTTCCGTTGTAGGGAATTTGGTTGAGAGAGGCAAGCTTATAAGCATTGTTACAAACATTGGTCGTTATGAAAAGATTATGTAGATATCCATTATTTTGACTTGATTTAACTTGATTTATCCGACAGTCATTTTTCAGCAAGCTTATACCTAATTATTTTAAATAGTGTGATCACGTGCGTCCACAATATAGTTACCTAGTGTAGCCATTTTTACAACAAATAGTTTTTTTTCCGTTTTAACGCTTTCGGTCTTAATTGTCTTAAAGAGATACTTCCTTACTAATCAGGACTTCTTAGGTACATACGTAATCTTCAAGAATATTTGGCAAGTAGACTTTCCACACTGAAAATAATAATCGAAACATCGATTATTAACTAGGATCTTGGGTCTTGGACCTTGGGATCTCGGACTATATATATTGTGCTACCACGAGAGAAAAGGAACTGAAATACCAGTGTATAATAATCATTCCAGGAGAAAATCGCATTAAATAAACACTTACAAAACTAATACTGCACATAAACTGAACTGACTCAACTATCTCCATTTTGTTTCTATCAAAAAAAATACTGGATAAATATTTACCGTGGCTTTATCGTGTTAAAATGTTCACGGATTAATCTCATTTACTGGAGACGCTTGTGTCTACTTATTCGATTCTTGTTACGGTGACAAAGTCAATTTTAAGACGCTGCCTTTTTGATGACAGGCTGAGTATTAAGTTAAAGCGCTGATTAGCGGTGTTCAGCGCTTCAGCTATTGATTGCATCGTGTGTAGAATGTTCTTCGCGATGTGATTTCTTGATTCCATTTTTGTTTGTGATTTGTCGGTTATTTTTGGATACGAGTAAATAAGCTTAGGTAGGTATTTTAGGAGAAAGTCAAGGCTATCAAAAGGGTAAAGGGTCGTACACAAATTATAAAAAAAATTACAAGTAATAAAAGTTGATTCTACCGTGCATTCGGAAAAGTGGCTTGTTATGGAGAAGAATTCACAAGAAACTCCATACTTACTCTACGAGACAGCAGTATTCGCAAAATCAAACTTGCATCTGTTTCAAACACTGCGGTCGATACGTCGCAATAGAGAGATATGTGCTATTCCACACAAGACTGCATTATACTCAAAGAGTTTTTTAGGAATGGCACCCCAGTTATATAATAAGTTGCCCATTACAATAAGAGATCTTGAAAGCATAAACCACTTCAAAAATGCTCTTCTTGATCTATTGGGCGAGAAAGCTTACTATTCAGTCAATGAGTACCTGGAAGACAAATTGTAAACTTATGACATTTTATTTATTAATTTTGAATGTATTATTATTTCTTACCAATTATTAATTTGAAATTGTGACATTTTATTAAAAAAAAAATAATGTATTATTATTTCTTACCAATTATTAATTTGACATTGTGAATTTTGTTAATTAATTTTGCATGTATTATTATTTCTTACCAATTATTAATCAGGAATTATAATTAGAATATTTGTACGCCGTTGACGGCAAGACATAGCATTCATTTTATTAATATTGACATCTGTTTATTTACCTATGTTCCACAAATAAAAATATTTGAATTTTGAATTTGAATTTGAATCTATTTAAAAAAAAAAGTGTCTTACAGTATTTACATAAGTATATACATTAATAAATTCATATATGTGAGGACCATGCACCCAGAAAAGCACTACACACTATTCAACGTACAGGTATAAAGTATTAAAATCATTAACAGGTAAATTCATTAATTTTATAAATAGGAATATGTTTCTCATATACTTACAAATATTGCAAACATAGGTAAAATACCTAAATCAACAACAACGGAATAGTGTGTGATTCAATTTCTTAAAAAAAATTGAATATAATAACTATGAATATAAATTAACAAATTTGATTTTGTCTACACTAAGATGTTTGGTCTAACTTATCTGTATTTCTCGTATAAAAATTGTGTCTATCAATGAATTTACTAAAGAGATGAATATTTTTCTTACATACATAATATTTTCATAAATGAATAGGTAAGAAACTATCATAATATTAATCATTTTTAATAGTTCCCTAAGAGATTCTCGCTCACTTATATATGGCTCTGACAGCTCTCTTTTGCAATATAAATATGGATTCAATGTCAGCCGCTCGACCCCACAGTAAAATACCGTATGACATAATGCTGTGAAAGTAACTAAAATAGACCAAACGCGCGGTTTCTTCATACATTAACTGTCTTATCTTCCTAACAGCATAAGCGACTGAGCTTAGCCGACCCGCAAGAGATGTTATGTGAGGACCCCATTGCAATTTGTCATCTAGAGTGAACCCAAGGAAAACTGTTTGATTTACAAAGACCAGCTTTTCGCCATTCAATAAAATGTCGCATTCCGTACTTCTAACATTCGGCAATGTGAATCTAAAAAATACACCAAATGTATTATTTGGTATATTTTTTCATTTAGTGTCAAATTGTTTGCCGTGAACCAATTTTGGACCTGATGAATAGAGTTATTTACATCATCAAGATTTTGTGACCGCCGATCTATTTTAAATATCAAAGAAGTGTCATCAGCAAACAACACCATCTTCGGTTGATTTAGTAGTAATTGGAGTAAATCGTTAATATAAACTAAAAAGAGGAATGGACCCAATATCGAGCTTTGAGGAACACACATTGCCATTTCAGACCCGAGTGAGTTTACGCCGTTTACCTGAACTTTAACTTTTCTGGCTTTTAAATATGATCTAAGTAACTCAAGGGCTGTATGTCTAATTCCATAGTGCTCGAGCTTCAACAATAGTGCCTCATGGTTAACGCAATCGAACGCCTTCGAAAGGTCGCAAAAGATTGCAATGGCGTCTTGTGCTTCCTCCCAGGCGTTAAAGATGTTCTTTATTAGGGTGACATCGGCGTCAGTTGTGCAACGCCTAAGGGTGCAAAAGTGCCGTTTTTTGGACTAGTTGAATAAATATATTTGACTTTATATTTTCAAATATAGGTAGTTACTTACGTGATAATCCGCTCGCCTTCACTTCATAAGCTTTGTCTTGAGTAGCGGCGACTGGTGACATTTGATCCTACGGAAGACTTGGTTCATAAAAATAATAAAGCTACTTAGCATCTTATATTGTTTTAAAATGGTAATTCCAAGTCTACTAAAGTAATAAAGCCGGGGAAGTAGAACTAATAGTAGAGTTAGGTTTGATTTTTAAATCAAGCGAAGATTTTTAGGGGCTTAATAATTTTAGACTCCCGGTCTTGGTACATATTTTTTTTAAATTAGAACCAAGTTACCCCAGGCTCCCTTACATTTCCTGTAAGGGAGCCTGGGGTTACTTGCTTCGTTTTGATTTTAATTTATCTTTTTGCATGAGACTGTCAAAAATCGTAGCCATATAATTATTAGGTACTTGTATTGTTTGTGCTGCTTTAAGTAAGAAGGTATCTACTTAGTATAGTTATGTAATACTATATCAAATACCTATATATTATGTATATGTACCTGTTTAGAAATTATTACAAGGAACCCAAACTTTACAGTTTGCCTTACCCTTTCAACACGATAAGCTATGGCAATCACACATATAAATTCTTGACAAACGAATTATGCAACATCAATCGTGAACCACCAACCGTGTTGAAGATTCGTGCAACCACCACCAACAACTTAGACATGAATTCCTGTACAAAATCCCAAAAAAGTCTGAGGAGCCTTCACGGCAGTTTACGGTTTGCACCAAGAAAACGCCGCGCTCAGAACGAGAAACATTTATTTATGATATATACAAGAGGGGTCATGAAATCCCTGAAAATCTTAACACTGCGATGTAGCGGAGAGTCAAAAATGTACATCGCCCTCTATTGGTTAGAAGCGAATTTAATAACAAAAGTGACATTTCTTGATGTTAGAATCTTAACATTCCGCCCACCATGGACAGAGTGTCCATAAATTAACACATTATAAAGTCAAAACAATTTATCCGCCCACCATGAGAACAGTTTAGCTACTACCAACAACAAATAAAAATATCAAAACTTAAACTAACACTTCATAACATGTTAAGTGATAGATAGTAAAATACATAAAGCAATACCAAAACTTAAGTCTAGATGGTGACAGGTAAAATAATGAGCTTAGACACTGGTATCTTTATAATAGAACCCTTACATTTTAATGAAACAACGCGCGTAAGTTTGTCCACTCCAATATGCTTGTCAGTTATTATGCCATACAACCATCTTGCCGGAGGTAGATCATCCTCTTTAACCAGCACTATATCTCCCACCTTAGGTTCCGGCGTTATTTGTGTCCATTTATAACGATGCTGGAGTTGTGTAAAGTATTCGTTTGACCATCTACGCCAAAACCTACATCCTGCACAAGCCGTTGTGTGAAATGCCATCTTTTGAGAGTGCTTAAGGTAGAATTTTCGTAATTAGCATCCGGTACCAGTACTAAAGGCTCACCCACAAGAAAATGTCCCGGGGTAAGTGGGTACGGATCTTCTGGATTGGAACTTATATGTGTTATCGGCCTTGAGTTAAGACATGCCTCTATTTGGCACAAAAGAGTCGTCATCTCCTCGAAAGTGAGTGTGCTGTTGCCGATAACCCTTTCTAGGTGATGTTTTGTGGACTTCACTCCAACTTCCCAGAGCCCACCAAAGTTTGGTGAATGGGGTGGAATGAAATGCCAGTTGGTGCCGTTTGTTGCAAGCCAGTCAGCTATGTCATTCGCTACTACTTAACTTTCCCGTGGTACAAATTTTTTGAGCTCTTTATTCGCTCCAACAAAATTAGTGCCATTATCACTCCACAATTCTGCACAATGACCTCTGCGTGCAACAAAACGCTTAAAAACAGCCAAAAATACTTCTGAGGTTAGATCACTCACGACCTCTAGATGAATTCCACGAGTGGCCATGCAGATGAATAAACAAATATAACCTTTAGTGGAGTGATGGCCACGTCCCTTTGTGGTTCTAACTGCGATAGGCCCTGCGTAATCTTCACCACTTTTATGAAAAGGGCGGCAAGCAGTGACACGAGCTGATGGCAATTGGCCCATCAATTGTTGGTTCGTTTGAGCCGCATAACGAATACAAACGACACATATACGAAAAGGCTGCCTTATAAGACTCTTTGCGTTCATGATCCAATACCGAGTTCTTATATAACTCAGCATAGACTGAGGACCCCCATGAATAGTACGCTCATGGGCATCTGCAACAATCAAATTTGCAAGATGTGAATTAGGAGGAATCAGTATGGGATGTTTCATTTCAACCACAACGTTAGCCTTCTGCAATCGCCCACCAACTCTAAGGATGCCTTCGCCATCAAGGAATGGATTAAGCGAGGTAAGTTTACTCTCTTTATTTACATTACCTAATCACCGTAAACTCTTTATTTCGTTCAGGAATCTTTCCCTTTGATCCAACAGGATACAGGTAAGTAATGACTCCTTCATTTCCTTAGACGTTAGCCAACGTGTGGTTGTAGAGCTAGTGCTAACCCTATTTAAGGTTTTAAGAAACCTTCTACAATATGAAATTACTCTTGTCATCCTATTTAGACTTTAAATCCTTGACATTATATCAATGTCTACAATTGTGACATGACATAATACCTTATATTTCTTTTCTTCTAAGTCAATTTGTTTAAACTTTCCTTTACTGTAGTGGACTGTATTTTCTTGTAGCCACTTAGGGCCCTTTTTCCAAATGGTAATTTCAGAAATATCCCTCGGATTAATGCCCCGCGATACGCAATCTGCTGGGTTCTCATCGGACTTGACATGCGCCCACTGACTATTGTCCATTAGGGTCAAAATTTCCGAGACCCTGTTTGCGACAAACGTTTTCCACTTGCTAGGATGACTACTCAGCCAAGCAAGAACAACACTAGAGTCAGTCCAAGCGTGGGTATTTTCTTTTGTGATACCCAATACTTCCGAGACTTCTTGGAGAAATTTAGCTAATAAAACCGCTCCACAAAGCTCCAAGCGAGGTATTGATACTTGTTTTAGGAGCAATCCTTGATTTGGAAGCAACCAGATTCACATGAACCTTACCGTTACAATCTACTGTTCTAACGTAGACAACGGCTGCATACGCTGCATTAGAAGCATCACAAAAGCCTTGTAGTTCCATGTGAACATTGTGTCTGCTTGCCCCCGTCCATCTCGGCAGTTGAAAACTAGTGAGATGAACGAGATCCTTACGATATGAATGCCAATCTTTGAGTATGTCAATTGGAATTTCATCATCCCACCCTATACCAGCAAGACATATTCTCTGAATAAAAATCTTGGCTGTTGTTATGACGGGCGCAATCCAACCAAGTGGTTCAAATAATTTGGCTACATCCGAAATTACCTTATGTTTGGTCACAGGTGTTTCAAGCGGCGGAAGTTTTTTTTTTTTTTTTTTTTTTATATCAACTTAAGTTACATGAGTGGGTATTATACAAATCTTCTGCCAAACTGCAGGACAGTTTGTCGGCATGCAGGACAGTTTGTCGGCAGTTGGACAGTATATTGAAACTCATCGTTAGATCTGTTCCAGGTTAATCCTAGAATTTTCATAACAGAATCTAATTTCAATTCTAGGTTTTCCTTGCTATCCTTACTGTCTGTATCAACTTCTTGCAATAACCCATTGGTATTACAAGACCACTTCTGAAGCGCAAATCCGCCCCAATTAAGAAGGTCTTTTAATTGATGTATGACTTTAATACCTTCTTCAACGTTTTCACAACCTGTCATGAGATCGTCGACGTAGAACTCCTTTAAAACCCTGTCTGCTGCTAAAGGGTATTTATCACCATCATCATGCGCAAGCTGTTGCAGAGCTCGTACAGCTAAGTAAGGTGCTGAAGATGTACCAAATGTTACACGCAGTAACCATAGATGTTGAAGTTCTGAGTTCACATCCTTACGCCACAACAGGCGTTGAAAATCAACATCTTCTCCAGATACCTTTCCTTGTCTATACATTTTTACTATGTCTGCAACAAGACATATAGGATAATAGCGCCAACCCATGATGATGTGCCTCAGTTCAGGTTGTAGCCTTGGACCAATCATCATGTCTCTATTTAACGATGATCCATTGTTTAGAACACATGACGCGTCGAATACAACCCTCACCTTTGTTGTGGTTCTATAATTTTTGATGACTGCGTGGTGTGGCAGATAGATGGCATTATGATTCTCTTTCTCTAATTCTGGAACCACCTCCATATGACCCAACGTCATATACTCCTCAATAACAACAGAATATTTTATTGCAAATTCAGGATTCTTAAGAAACCGTTTCTCGAGCAAATAAAATCGTTTCCGAGCAATATCGAAAGAGTTGCCAAATTTACACTCAAGATTCTTTGACTTGAAAGGCAATCTTACCACATAGCGACCTTCTGAATCTCTTTTAACAGTTTCTGCAAAGAAGTCCTCACAGGCTTGCTCTTCCTCTGATAAAAACCTTTTTTCAGAAGAAGGTTCCTCTAACTCCCAGAACTTCTTTAACAGATCGTCAGTTAAATGAATGTGCATGTTCACAATTTTATTTCTTAGCGGAGAACCTTGCTTGATTTGTGAATGTATACAGCCAGAGAGAATCCATCCAACTCTGGTATTCTGAGCCACAGGCAACCCAGGTGAACCCTTGACAACACCATCCGTTATAATCTGGCAATATACTTCTGCTCCTAGTAAAATATCAATTTTATTAGGAGTATTAAGGATCAGCTAGCTTTAGATCCGACATTTGAGGTGACAACGCTGTCAAAACAATCTTCCTCTCAGGAAGAAGTGATGTGATGTTCTTTAGAACATGAGTCTTCACAACAACTATACTATATATAAGTTGGGATCGTGGCGTGACTGAATCCTTATATTTACAAAACATTTTGAGTGCAATGTTTCACTCTGGTCACAGCCAAGTCCTGAAATAAAGCTCTTGTCTGTAATCTTCTTCAGACCAAGCATTTGTACCGAGGATTCGAGGAAACGATGCTTGAGATCCATGGTTTAAGAGAGATCTTAAAACGAAAGTGCCTGTTCTCGCTGCTACCTGTACTAAGGCAGTGGCCAATAGCACTTGGCTGTTCACACTGGAGAAACAAGACACAACGTTAATTGGAATCTCGGTCTGTGGAGTAGACGGTGGAGATTTATCCGTACCATCATCCTCTTGATCACGTGAGTTGTGACCTTTAGGGATTGATTTCTGATGAAG
Organism: Orthosia cruda; assembly: GCA_964057195.1. Taxonomy (NCBI): domain Eukaryota; kingdom Metazoa; phylum Arthropoda; class Insecta; order Lepidoptera; family Noctuidae; genus Orthosia; species Orthosia cruda. Next base: position 44,271,662 of record OZ059830.1, on the reverse strand, counting down.
GAGAGAGTATGCCTCTTCCTACAAATACGACAATTGGTTGACTGACGACATGAAAATACCGAATGATTTGAACCGAAACAGTTGAAACACAACTTATTGGTTTGGATAAACTTACGACGTGTTTCAACGTCTTCCCTTGCAAACTTTTTGCAATTCATCAATTTATGGTCTTCATCACAAAACTCACATTTTGAATTTGAAGTGACATGCATAACCTTAGTTGCGCGAGTAATTTTCGACTTGTTTACCTTATTATCCAAAAACTCAAGAGATCTGAATCAACTCAAAGAATTCTTGCAAGTAACTTATCTTAGGTAGTTCGTCATTGAACGTACAGATTTGAACTTCCCATAACTTTCTAGATTCAGTATCAAGTTTTAAACTCACAATGTAAATTATAATAATATCCTAAGAAGAAATATCAATATCTAAATTTTTGAAAGCGTTTAAACATTCATTTGTGGTATCAAGTAATTCTTTGATGGCACTGGATGATTCTGACTGTATGTTCTTTTGATTCATGAAACGTTTTGAAATACAAATAGCAAGGTGTAATTTAATATTATAGCGATGTTCTAATTGATCCCAACAGACTTAGTAATTATTGGCCGTGATAGGAATATACCGTAAAAGTTGCTCGGCCTCACCTGTTAAATAGCCTTTGAGATAGTGAAGCCGTTGAACGTCGTCCAATGCTTTGTTGCTATGTAATAACGATATGAATAAATCACGAAAACTTGTCCATTCGGTGTATTTGCCGCTAAAAGTAGGAATGGAAATCTTGGGTAATCTAACACTAAAGGATTGACCGACGTTTGACTCATTAAACTTAGAACTAGACAGTGCAACAGTATTAGAATTGATCTTAAACTTAAGCAAACAATCCTTTATTTCCGTTTTATAATCCGTGTATAGTTCTTCAGTTACGTCATATGCATCAGTTGTGTAATAAGTAGACTTAACCAATTCCTTTTGATTAAATTCCGAAACGATGACTCTATGTGTTTCGCGATATGAAGTCCAATAATTTTCCAGTGTTTCAAGACGAGTTTCCAAATAGGATTGTGTTAACCTTTCCTTTGGAGATTTCTTAAAATTTACTCCGGCTTTTTGTATCTTTGATTTCACATCATCTTGAATTGCAAAATACTTATCCATTTTTATATGAATGTATAGTTAAATTTTCAATTAACTTGAATCACCAATCTCAAATAAATTGCAAGTCAATGAACTTTTTCCTCAAAATTTTCTAAGTGTTTGGCAGTTCTGGGGGAAAACCGGCGTGGATTCCCCGTCTGTTCACTTTTTGCGAAACTATTCTAAGTCCAAACAACTTCTAAATTTTCTTAGTCTATTTCTTGTTGTATTGAAGGTTCTAATTTGCTTGAATTTTCTCAAAGATAATATTGCAAAGAGTACTCACAGTTTCACTTCTTTATACTTTACTGAAAATGGTTCCAAACTATCCCGCTCCTTCCGATATCGTTCCAGTACTGGATATGTCGCTGCGTGGTTCAACTTCAATCAACCAACTTATCGTCCATCCAGCTTGAGCCATGTACAAAATCCCAAAAATGTCTGAGGAGCCTTCAAGGCAGTTTACGGTTTGCACCAAGAAAACGCCGCGCTCAGAACGAGAAACATTTATTTATGATATATACAAGGGGGGTCATGAAATCCCTGAAAATCTTAACACCGCGATGTAGCGGAGAGTCAAAAATGTACAGCGCCATCTATTGGTTTGAAGCGAATTTAATAACTAAAGTGACATTTCTTGATGTTAGAATCTTAACAATTCCTATACATTTCAATTCGTGACCTCTATTTTAAATAATAAAATATAAAATCTATTTATTGCAGACTAATTACATGTCCATAGTTGTAAGTAACAAAGGTCTTAAAACAGACACCTCAATGCATGATGAGAGTGGTGATATTACTTTAAAATGATCCTTAAAAAAGTTGGCTATATCCTTAGGCTCACCACATCTTTCCATAGTCACTGGCACACTAACCTTACCCTTCATTTTCCTAGTACCCTTCCAAAAAGCCCGAAAGTTCTTACCGGAGACATGTTCTGCCAAAATGTCCATTTCAAGATGGTTTTTATGGTTTTGACAGAACAGCCTTGACTTAAAAATGTTGCGTGTTGCATACATAGGACTACCATCCGGCCTGCCACATGATACATATCTAATAAAAGCCCGTTACACTCACACCCTTTCTATGCTTTCTGATTTGTTTGCTTAGTACAGAGGCCTCACACAAGATGACTATAATGTCATTATATAACTTATCACACAGACACAAGATTGCCACAACACCAAATGGTCTGCCGCGTCTCACTCCAGTAGATAAGTACATTGCGATATGTAAAGCTGAAATCGTCATCGATGCAGCCGAGGAAAGGCAGGTCCTGAGGGACCAACCAGGTTTCTTGAAGAGCTATCACATTAGCTTTCAAGCAAAGTGACAGTCCACACTCCTTTTCACATTTTTACAGTTGAAACTAACAAGCTGGCTATTTTGATTGTGATTTATTAAAATGTTGTCTGCCAGGCTCCCTTTGATATTCACAAAACGACGGAACGTTGTGCCATCGGGCCACATATTGTCATCTAGGTTACTCTTAAGTTTTTGTGTAAATATATTCAACTATATCTGTCTCCGCTCCGTCTCTATGGACATTAGAGATAAACGTATATCGAGATAACGTTACGATAAAGTGCCCCTTTAGTACCTGCCGCCTTAAAATTATTTAAAGGTTCTGCAATGGACTTGCCCGACTGACTTATGAAGTGATTACGTAAACGCTTTTTCTGCACCAGAGTCCAGCTTTCATTCGGCTTATCATATTTGAAATCACCGTTTACCTGCACAACTTCAGCCATTGATATCTGTTGCTACTCAGGTTTATCAATAGGTGCACTAATTTTATTAATCACTGTGGCTGTAGGTACCTCCTTGACAGCTGCACACGAAAACACGATATTCGATGCAAAGCTTTTACCAACCGTCTCAACACCGTGCTTATCTCTGTCCCGCTCAGACTTGCCGGTCTCACACACTGAGTCATCGTCGGCGTACGGGAGTGAAAGAGATAGCCGACATGGAGTGCTCTCGCCGTCTAATGTTCGTTGTGTTGGCACTGTTAGGATTGACCCATATTTCCAATTATGTAGCTCCTCTTTTATTTCCTCCACCTGCTTTATAGTTGCATACGAACTGTTAATAGCCTTTTTAGATTTCATCACCAATAAGTCCTTCAACAATCCCGTCACATCAACATGGTCGAAAGTTACGGGAGGCAATTTTCCCAAGTCTTTGGCCACAAAAATGGGAATCAGCTCAGGATCTGTCATCTTCAACAACGTTAAGATGTCCTCCAGGTCCTTAAGCCGTTTATCTTTTCTTCGAGATATTTTCTTCTTGCTACTCAACAAGTATTCAAATAATAAAGACTTGGCACGGTCGATATCCTCCGTTGAAAAACCCGTAGCACAGATCTGAATCATGCTTTGATTGTCCATAACTTCATATTTGTTTTGCACAAAGGCCAAAAGTTCATTTATTGTTATGCGATATTACACGTCGTACACTTAACAGTTTTTGAACTCTTCATTTTTTTACACCGGTATTACAATGACACCTGTGTGACACGCCCGGCACGGATGGCGCATGCGCGACGACTATTCGTTCATCATTATGGCGTTATGCTATTCGATAACAGCGACTTAACATTGAATCGAATGACCCGAGTTCACGCTTCAGAAACCATAAGTACTAATTAAATCAAGATTAAACAACCTTTTCATTTCAAAAAATATATTTTAGTTAGTATTTAGTTTTTATCGCGACTAAAGTAAGGCTGGGTACGAATGGAGCGGTTTGAACGCAAACAATTTTGGCGGTGACTACAGGGCATCGAGATGGCTTGTTGGCCACTCACTACTATAGTTGCATAAGCATAATCTTATAACTTTCCAACTTCTAGGACACCGGTCTCTTTTCTGTGAAAGGGAGTAAGTAGATCCTAACCCAAACCCAGTGCCTAGATGCCTAGTACTAGAGGCCTAGTGCGAGTTACTGGATTTCACGTATCTAAATAATAAACTTGAAGCAGCGTTCCATTTTAAAACTGTCATTATTGTCATGGCGATTCCATGTTCTGTCTGTGACGGTGCTTGTTCCACAAACCTTTTGTTTCGAACCTGCACGAAACTGAATTGTTGCCTCGTGTTGGACATTCTCACTCACTGCCGAACAATTGCTGTCCATTGAGATTCTGAAGCTTGTCGGCTAGTACGAGTATTGGACTGTGGTTTATTTGACGCTAGAGATAAGTGTGATTCTACACGTAATACGAAGCTTTTGTAATTGCGCTTTGTATCAATAAAGTAATCTGGCACTTTCGTATCGTAAGCTTTCTTACGGTAGTTAAAAATGTATCATATCTACATCTGTACTACACAATAAGAACTAAGTAACTATTTGTCCACCAAGAGAACCTCAGTGCATCATCATCTTTCTGCCCTTATCCCATGTGTTATGAATGAAAATGTGGTGTGCCGACCCCTACTTGGGCGGCACAAAACATTTTTTTTCATACCGTCCTGTTGTCACGCTTTCACTGACTCCCTTTTCTTTTATATCACTCCTCACACAGTCCATCCGCCTTTTCTTTGGCCTTCCTCTCCTTCTTCATCCATCCACATTTATATTCATAACTCTTTTATTAACATACGTTTCATCTCTCCTCATCACAATGACCATACCAGAACAAACAAAAACTTTTCAGTCACTGCCACTTTCAAAATTCCTCTAATATAATCTTTTCTCATTTTATCCGTTCTCGTCACTCCGCACATCCATCTCAACATTCTCATCGCTGCTACATGCAATCTCTTTTGATCCATCTTTTTCACAGCCCGCATCATTTTCACGAGAACCTCAGTTATTATGACTTAATTCAAAAATAGACTGATTTTATTATATGTTTAAAAATAAACCTGCTGTACGAATTTTTGAAACTGTACAATCGCAATGGGGCAATTACCCAAGTGTGTAGGAGATATTATAGTGAACAAGGGTGTGACTGTGCCCATACACAGGAACACTAACTTTGGTTCCTTTTTCTCAAAGTCGATAATCCTCAGGGATCCGGCGCTGTGCCAACGAATTATAGTACACGGTACGTAAGTTGAACAAAAATGTACTAACGTTTTATTGAAATTTAACGACTTAAAGCGACTTTTGTTCTTTTTATACCAATTTTTATATTGTCAACGGTTAGTTGAAAATATAAAAATTAGTTAGGAGCGAAAAATATATTTAAATTCATGCAGTGGACGTCTTTCAGCTGAAATGATGATAATGATTCATATTCATTTATTACATGCCATATTGTTTTACAGTTGTTACAGTAAAACTTATAGTTAAGTACAAATTTATGGTCCCTGTTAAGCCACAGCAAGTAATTTTCAAATACGTCTGATTAAAATAATAATTACTATTAATTAAATTAAGTATCAAATGTCATGTAAACAAAACACACCATGTCCAATGCGTCTCAAGCACCACATATGGTAGCAGCCTGCCGCGTATCTCACGCGAACTTATCGCTTCGAACCAGCATGCAAACTTTCATAATCGATAGCTTTGACATTACGTAATAAAGTTTTAAGACCATCTATGTAGAAGAAAAGTAACACATAACATCTCGCCTATCACTAATCACACTATTCAAAACCACTCCAAGTCAGAATCTTTGAAGCTCAACAAATCTCGATCTCGAAGAAACGATTCAACTGCCTTGGATCCCGCAACAAAAATAATCGGACATGAAACAGCGGGGGCCGAGGAAAAAAAGTAATTACTACTTTCCGGTGTTCCTATTAAGTACTGGAAACGTCATCATCATCATTTCAGCCTCAAGACGTCCACTGCTGGACATAGGACTCCCCCAAGCGTCGCCACACTGATCGACCATGTGCGTCTTGCATCCATTGGACTCCCGCAGCCTTGACCAGGTCATCGCTCAACCTAGACGGAGGCCTTCCAACGCTGCATCTTCCTGTACGCGGTTGCCAATACAGAACTTTTCAGCCCAACGGCCATCCGTTCTGCGAGCAATGTGCCCTTCCCATTGGCACTTAAGTTTGGCAATTCTTCGGGCTATATAGGAAAACCTACTAATTACATTTCACCAGTTATCTTTAAGTCCCATTTAATACAGGGCAAGACTTTTGCCATCAATAGGTCTCAAATGCAGACTCTGGACTCTTAGGTAATGAACATTACTAGATGGGAAACCACAACAACTAACAACCCTTCCCAACCGGGAAATAAAATACGCCCTGGGTTTGATTGCCGAGAAAAAACCTTGTAACACTTTGCCTGATCATAAAATTAATTCCAAGACCTCATGCTCAGAAGTAGCGTTAGCAACCACTAGACCAAAGAGGCAGTTAAGAAAAGCAATTAAGACAAAATTAGTAACTAATTATTTTTCATTAAGCCTGTAGCACCTGTGATTAAAATTAGGGAAATTTGTTCGATCGTCGTTTCGGTGAAATTTTATTAAGATGTAAATTAGAAAATTGATGCTAGCTTTATTAAAACGTGTCTTGTTAATGCTGATGTGTTTAATTTGAGTTACAAAAGTGCTTTGTATATTATAGGCTTGAATAGTTAACATATTTATTATACACTAGCTGTCCTACGCAGCTTCACTCCCGTCAATTGGCTACCTACCTACCCATCTACCCTACCTACCCTACCTTACCTATCCTATATATACGATTGTTTTGTAACTTAAACCGTTTACGCAGCGCACGCAACGGAAGCTCTCAAAAAGGAATATTTTTGCCCGTTTTTGCTACATTTTTCATTTATGCTCCACTCCTATAGTTCATAACGTGATGTTATATAGCCTGTAACCTTTCTCGATAAATGGGCTATCCAACAAAAAAAATTTTTTTCAATTCCAAACATTAGTTCCTGAGATTAGCGCGTTCAAACAAACAAACTCTTCAGCTTTATAATATTATATATTAGATAGGCTAATCATGTTACTTGGGGTAGGCTTTTGTACAATGGTGGACATCTTTTGGCAAAAACGATGATGATAGGGGCCCATAAGTTTACGGAATATTTTCCTTACAAAGTACTATTTTAAGAAAAATATGCCGCGAACTTCTAGATACTGTCAAGAAAGTACCGGGAAAAGTTCAATAATACTATAGTTATTCATCCAATTTTATTTTATCACCTTCAAAATATGCTCCTTCAGAAACGATACACTTACGCCAACGAATAATCTAATCATCAAAACATTTTAAACGCTTTTTCCGGCATCGAGTTCAGTTCTCGTCGCGAATTCTATTTATGTCTTCTACCGAATAAAAACGAGTGCCACGAAGTGGTAATATTTATTTGAGTTTAGGAAAAAGAAAAAGTCGGCTGGAGCCATATATGGTGAATAAGGTGGTTGCTCGATGGTATTTGTTGAGTTTTTGGTCAAAAATTCATTGACAATGATATCTTTTTTTGGGACGATCCCACTGCACTATTCCCAAACCACTGCAACTTCTAAAAGTCAGAATCATCAGTTCCAACTTCCAGAAAAGCGTTGAGGAAATGAAGCTCCACGAAGTCCCGGAGAATGAATTTAACAGTCTTGGATCCCGCAACGTAATTAATCAGAAAAGAATAAAGGAGGAGTAGGAGAACAACAATGATCGCCTTGTGCGAAGGCGCATTATCGTGGCGAAATCCAAGAATTTTCTTTCCACAAATCTGGGCTTTTTCGTCTAATTTGCTCTCTTAAACGCCGCATAACGCTCAAATAATATTCTTTATTTACCGTTTGACCTTTAGGCAAGAATTCCGAGTGCACAATATTCAAAGAAAACAATCAACATGACTTTGATTTTTAATCGACTTTGGCATTGCGTTTTCGGTTTTGGTTGAGTTGGAAGGCGCCACTCCATGCAAAGCTTATTGACTAGTTTGCATGTCAAACTCGTAAAACCACGTCTCATCACCAGTTACAAATGAACGCATGAATGTTGAGACGGAATTGACTCGTTCTAGCGTGTCCTCAGCGACTCTTATGCGATTGAGTTTTTGGAGAAAAATCAGGTCTTTTCGGTCTAGCCGAGCAGCAACAGGTTTCATACCCAAGTGATTATTTAAAATGGTAAGGACTGACTCGTGAGACACAGAAAGTTCAGCGGCTATCTCTCTCAAACTTGAATTGATTGAAGAATTTTCAATTCAATAGAATGATTATCAGTCACTATTTCCTTCACTTTTGCGATCTCAACTTCATTTGCAGACGTTGATGGCCTACCAAAGCGAGCGCTTATCTCCTTTTAAAAACTAAATACGCTAACCACCCTAATAGCCACATATAATGATTACTTCAGCCAATTGCCATTAATTCTAGGGCTTACATACCAGTGTAAATCCTCCCTTAATTTTACTGGCCTATCTCCTGTGATAATAAATGTAAATCCTGCCTTAATTCAACTCTCTATCCCCAGTTGTAACTCAATAATTATATTTGGGCGCACGGTTGGCGCAGTGTTTGAGCGATTGACTGCTGCACTGCGTGTCGCGGGTTCGATTCCCGCATGGAACAAATATTTGTATGACCTACAGATAGTTGTTCCGGCTCTGGGTGTTGTGTATGTGAGTTTATATGTTTGTTAACGCACCCACGATACAGGAAGAAATTCCTAGTGTGGGGCAACGTTTTTAAAAAAAAACAAAAAAAGTCAATGAGCCATCTAATAAGTTAATTGACTAAACAGATTACGCGTTTCATTGCGTGTGACAACTCAAATATGGGGTTGTGTGGAGGACATTCAAAATTAAACGCATATTCAGTATGCTATTTATTTTCCTCGGATTAGGCCATTTAGTACCTATTAGTTGAATAGGTATTTAAAAATTATCTAGAGAAAATTGTGGGGATCCGCTGGATGCGAGACGCACGGAACCGGTTAATGTGGCGACGCTTGTTCCCACAAGCGTCGCCACATTAACCGGCCTATGTCCAGCAGTGGATGTTTTCCAGCTGATATGATGATGATGTTGAGGCCAGTTTTGTGTCTCGGGAAAAGGAGCTGTTCGACAAGCATGGTGATTTTAAATTGCTTTTATCACAATATTTTTATACCATAATTAGAGAAGTAGTAACATGTAGGTATAGGCTTACTCAAATACTGATTATGGTATGATACTTTGATGAGTTCCTAACACAAATTAGGACTGAGGCGAGAGGCCACGGCAAATTGCCACCAGAAACACAGAAACTAACTCAGGGGTCAAAGTCTCATTATATAGGCGAGACTTTAACTTTGTTAGATCGATCATATGAGGACTAAGCAGATTATTGTCCAAGATGGTTTGAAATGATAATAATAATACAAAGGCTAAACATGGATATCTATGTAAGTAATGTAAGTCATTTTAAGGCAACATAATATATATAATATGATCACGATCAACAATCCATTAGCCAAGCCAGATAATATACTTAATTTTCTTTAATTAGGTCCAACCGCAAATTAAGACAGTCTAATTGAAATTCCAAGATTAACAGTAGATATATGTAGCGTAACTACATACTTCTTACTATAATGTTACCCGAGCAAACCTAACTAGCAACACGGGGTCCCAGCGCTAAGAAATCAAATTTGGTTCAAATCAATATCAGTAGATGCCGCGATATGCATAGATTTGTTATTAAATTGTGTTTAAAATTAACATTTTATAGAATTGATCATAAAAATTGTATGTTCTTGTTTAATTAACTCTCCTAAGCACAAAATTATAGAATATTAGTAGTAAACCCTTTTACTTGCAAGTCACTGCTAACATCATCTATAGCCGTGGAACGGAACCGAACGCGATCGTGTACTTTTAGTAAATAGTCCGTATAGTCCGTCGAATAACGCTAGTTACGTCGGCACGGTTTCTTTGTTTCTTGCTTTCTTTCTTTGCATTTGTATGCTAGTACTATATTATCTATTCTAGCAAGGAAAGTACAAGAGAAGAGAGAAGATTCTTTCGTTTCACCGTAGACCCTAAGCGAGATCTCAGAAAAAAGCTAACCAAAAGTAAAAACTAAAACAAAACTAACACAAAAGTGTTTGTCTATAGTTATACTATCTAACCATTCTATATTTTGGTATTCAATTTCTGGTTTTATTAATATACAAACATCGCCTCGTCTTTGGTCTCGCCTAGCTGCTAACCAATTTAAATGATTTTAAGATCATGTTGGATTCGTCTCCTGCTTTAACAATCGTTTCACTGAGGCATATGAAATTAACATTATACATTTTATCCTGTAGTAGATTAATGGCTATTTCAATGTCATCCAACTTATTTATGGCACCTGCTATATTTTGGTGAAAAAAAATAATATGGCTTTCTTTTTTAATTACGGAAAAAGGTATTGTATTTATATAAACAAACGCACAGGTAAACACGTCAAACTTATAACACCACTCTTTTTCCGTGGGGGATTAAAACAAAATAAATAAATTCTAAAACTTCTTCACAGGATCACTTTCCCATCATCCAAAAACTTAAACGGTTCGTCCAAGCAACAGCATGAGAAATCAGAAACGGTATACAATATCGCGATTATTAAGCGAAAGATCAAACAAAAAGTTTAAAGCATTCCACTAATGATTCCGTGGATGAATGATGCCTGACGAACAAAAGACCGTGATGAAATACGAAATGGCTAAACGGGTTGCTCTTGGTTCGGTAGTTTTCTGTTGGGTATCGAAAGAGCTAGAGAGAGAGAGCTATCATAAACGAAAGAGAGAAAATTAAACCAGATTATTATGGGCTATAATTGATCACAATATTTCTGGTATTAGGTCATCAACCGAACAGATAAATTACTGGTAAGTTTTCAGCAGCTTGTACAAGAAATCAGTGAAGAAGTCACTTAACTCATCTAAATCGGACTTAGCGACGTGACAGTAGCTGTGTATATCAGATCAACAATAAAATAGTTAAGACATAACACAATTGATATCATATTATCTATATATAAAAGGCAATGTCCCGACTGACATATCAACGACCAGCCTAAACCACAAATGATAGAAGTTTGAAATTTTTAGAGGATGTTGATTTTATACTGCAGGCGTGATTTAAGAAAGGATTTTTGGAAATTCATCCTCTAAAGGGTTGAAATAGGGGATGAAAGTTTGTTTGAAACTCTGTCATATTTTATTTGAAAGAAACACGTATTTAAGGATTTTTAAATTTCATCCCTTAAAGAGGTAAAAAGGGATGTTATAGTTTGAATGAAAAATAAATTGTTCATTATCAAAATTAATTGAAGTTTAGTCATTCTGCTCTTCAACACAATTAAAGAAACAGGTCTGTAAGGATTTTTGAATTTCATCCCTTAAAAGGGTAAAAAGGCGTGTTTCAAGTTTGTATGAAAACTAAACAAATTGTTTATTAACAAAATTACTTGGCATTTAGTATTTCTGCTCTTCAATACAATTAAAGAAACATGAATTTTAGGATTTGTTGAATTTCTTTCCTTAAAGGGGTAAAAAGGGGTGATGAAGAAGGTATGAAAACTAAATTGTTTATTATTAAAATTACTTGAAGTATAGTATTAAAGTATACAATTAAAGAAACACGTATTTAAGGATTTTTTTAAATTTCACTCCTTAAAGTGGTAAAAAGGAGTGTTAAAGTTTTAAAAGCAGATTCAGCACTAGCAGCTTGGTAATTTTGACATCAGACAGAAAAAACCAATGTGATATACAAAGAAGTTGTTAATTAAATTCTAACTTCTTGATGGCGACTTTGTCAGTGTAAGCTAATAGGAGTAAACACTTAACTAGACTGTAGAGGATGGCGAAAACTCATCACTCTATCGGAAGATGCTTAATTTTTGCAAATGGCGGCAAATATCAATTCTGCTTCAACATTTGTGAAGTAAACAAAATATAGCTGGTAACGTCCAACCGGGTGTAATCTACGTCAAGCTATTCTAAATCGCGACCACGAGGAAGACAACTTTTCATCGAAAGTCATCGTGAGCAAGCTCTGTGAACATGTGAATAAGCAAAATTTTGCCCTCTGTGGCACCGAAACTCCGCGTGTAATCTAGACAGAGCCATTACACCCGCTCAAAGTTACTGCATGGTGTGTTTTTTACACTGGAGGCGTCATTTACTGCACGGCCCGCAACTGAAATTCTGAAGGCGGCACTTACTACTACTTACTATACTACCCGGACTTACACTGGCCAGTAAGATCGCCTGTTGTAACTGTTCCAGACTTCTTTCTGTGGATTTTTTTAAGTCACAAGTCTAAGTCAACAAGCCTCAGACTCACCTTGAAGCACTCAAATATAATCTACGCCGGAATTTCTGGCAAGAGTAATGGCAAATGCCATAAACGGACCCGAATGTTTATCAATTCTGGCGAAGCGACGGCCACTTAGCCGTATAATTCATTAAAAAAAATACAGCCAGAATTATATTTCGGGTGATTACTTTTGCGCCACCCTGTATTAATTTCTATCGTTTTGGTAGTAGGATTCAGAAATTGAAAACAAAGTGGTATTCCACTATTTGTATCTACCCGTGGAAATCGATCCCACGAGACCTCTGAATGAAAGTCGCGCTCTAGCTATTAGAAATTTTTGTGGTCTACGCGAACAAAGACGCGGGCGGAAAACTATGTTTGGATAATAATTTGCAATATCCCATCAGAACTGAAAAAAACACAACAGTCAATATCGTGTAGTCCACGCGGGCGAAGCTGCGGGTGGAAAGCTAGCGTAGTTGCTTCCAAAGCATTCCAAAAAATACCTTTTCCATAGATAACGTATTGATTAATAGATAGATATAAATCTCTCCATTGTGCATAAAGTTTGTAATTTACAATATTGACTTAAAGATTAATGGGTAAAGCAAGTAAGGCGACCTTATCGCTTAGGACGACCATTATCGTGACATAACGCCATAACAGTCGACAAGATTGTTCATCAACATTACTTCCATTAAGAATATTATTCTGCAAGCTGCAATACATAACAGAAACATGATTAAACAAGAAGACGCCTACTAGTAGAAAGTCGACATGACTAGTGGTCTGTCCCTCGGGCCTACTCTAGGAAACGTTTCATTCTTCAGTACTGAAACTGGGCATGTGCCGCGAGCAGTGACTAAATTACAACAAACAATCCTGGCTTTGGCGAAGTTTTACAATAAAGTTCTGAGGATTATTGAAAAAAAGTCAAAATATGAATAGTACAAAGCTATTGAAGTTTATTAATAAATCCCATATATTTTGGCATAACAATAATCGCCATCGCTGACAGAATACCTGCCTGCCTGCTGGTCGCAAATGATTGAATTGAAAACTGACTTAAATGCATTTGGTATAAAGGTGACATTATTGAGCTTTAGGCACATTATATATTCTACAAGTAAATTAAAGACTAAAAAAATGCTTAAAATCACACTATTACACTAATAATATTATAAAGGCAAACATTTGTGAGTGTGTGTATGTTTGTATGTATTGTTTCTTCTTCACGCTCAAACGGTACTTCGCGTAACAATATACAAGAGTTATAAAGCAGCAACTATTAGGTAATTTGTATAAATCACAGTCTACCCATCCAAATAGGACAAAACGAGATCCAGCGGCAAGTCATTCAACGTTGATTTATTCTCAACTCTTTATTGAAAGTTTTAACGTTATGTTCGACCAACGAAAATATTCAAGCAAAAAAACACAATGCCACATTCCCCGTTCCAAACTAAACCAGAGCGTTTCATTTTATTCCACAAGCTTTGTTTCCAAGTATTGCTCTTGTTGCTTGTTGCTGCTTTTACTCGTTGCTCAAGCTGCGCATTGAATTCTTATTCCATAGCTAAGTAATTGCTGAATGTTTATCTAACGTCTTCAAGATTGAAATGTTTTGTATATAAATCTTTATGGCTGTAATTTAGATAATGGTTGCAGTCTTGTAATAGAACTTGTTTTCCGTTAAGGTGAGATACGTGTTGGAAATCGAAAAAGGTGTTATTATTTTGATAGTGGTTTTCAACGGAAAGTTTTGGTATTTTGTTGGATTAGTAGCTGTAGGGTGACATTGTGACAATTATTTTCTATGTTAGCGACCTGATGCGGCTTAACTAATTTATTTGAATATTTCTCAGAAAATACATGCGTGATATCGTCTATCGACGATTTTTAAATTTCATCGCGCCAGCAGGAGGACATGGTGACGGTCATTTCTATGTTACAAAAAATAAAAAACATATCAGGTGATACAAGTTTTCAACAGTCTCGGAACGTACTCTCCGAAACTATGGTATAAACTATGGCGGTAATTTCATTTGGCCTCTGTAAATGAAGGAATACATTTACTGGACACCATTACACACCCGCCACTATTATTATGAGGCATGGCCTGAATAAATCTGTTTTTCAGACAGTCTACGTAGCTTTTTCCCATTCCTGGTGTTGGGTTCCTTTTCCAATCTAACTAAATGTATCTGCAGACCAATATTTTACCAGTCTGCCTATGTGACCTCCACAAACCATTTATTGCGTAACAAGATATCTACTAGACTGCTGGCTGGCTGGCAGTCAAACTTTCAGTCTTAAGTACGGCTCCTAATTATAAACATTTATTCATAAACTCACGCCCTTTTCCCATAGGGTGGGCCGACTGTTATTATAAACAGGCCACAAACTTTATAAATAAGTATAATTGAAAGTCTGCCTACATATTTTTATTTCATGCTTCACAATTTATCTAGAAGTAGCCACGCTTCGATCGACAATCTATTGAACACGTAATTATGACACGATATCTTGCGATAACACCTCGATTTAAACTAAAAAAGTAAGACGCCCATAACTTTAAAATAGCTGAACCGATATTTATCAGACATAGCTAAGAACACTCTTAATAAAGTCATTTTTCAAACAAAAACAAACGAAATCAGAATTGGTTCATCCGTTTAGGAGCTATGCCACAGACAGATATAAAAATACTCATATTCAGAAATACACAAACACAGGAATACACGTCAAACTTATAACACGCCTCTTTCTCCGTTGGGGGTTAATAGTATATTATGGTACAAGTGTGTAATGTTGGTGATTAACGCTGAGGCGCCATTGAGACCCGAGCCGTCAGGTGAGGGTCTTAAGAGAGCCGAGGACGATGATAAAATCTTTAGGGTACAAAAAAAATGCTTTCGAGCCATATATGGCATTCCACCATGGTAATCTTGTAAACCGTTGTTTCAAAAGTTGAAACTCCTTACTTTGCCCAGTATGTATATCATAGAATGTGTTAAATTTGTCCGATAGCACTTTGACCTGTTTAAGAAGGCACAAGACCGTTGCCCTAGAATAGAGTAACCGTAAGAGATCCAGTTAGAATAGTTCTGCCTAGGACACCAAAGACCTCTCTGTATAAAAAGAACTGTTATTATTAGTGTGGCTTTATATATCAAAAAATACCAAAGAACTTTAAAGAGTTACCTAACAGTTTATTTTTTACAAAATTAAAATTATGGCTACTAGAGAAACAATTTTATTCCATAAATGAATTTATAAATACAAAATGGTTAATGTGATGACAATTAATAAATAAAAATATAATTGTAAAATAATAGAAAAAATCATGCATGCCATTAGACATAAACACTATAGCCTAGCATTAAATATATTGAAATGTTTTGCATGTCAAATGTTTGACTATGTATTAGGAAACTATTTATAACTTAATTAAACACCTACACTGTACCAATACTTATAGCAAATAAATGATTGATTGATAGATTGATTGAATACACACGTGTATCATACGACGTTTGTCAACACACTTGTGAAGAAAATAATACTAATTAATCATTTACAACAGTGAAAACAAATTGTGAAAAACTTTTTGCAATGGCGGGCATTTTACTCAGTTTTCCTTTGCGCGCGCATCTAACAATGGCGATCGACCATAGACTAAAAGGATGAGGTTTCTTTTTTTTGCTTTTCGCGGATAGCATTTTAGCCACGTAAAAAATGGGGAATTTCAAGTTTTCTTTATTACAGATAAAAACAAAAGGTATATTTGAATAAAAGTTTCGTTTATTAAACACGTACAAGTTGAAATTATCTATTTGAATACGAAATTGCATGAAATGAGCAAGCAATAGGTACATTACATAATTTAATATTGAGCACGATCTTTTTTGTATCGAAACTTTTTTAAGAACAAAAGCAACTCAACCAATAAAAATTAAAAAACACTTGTGAATAATAGCAATGCGAAAGTCACAGTTTGATTATAGGTGTCATTATTTGCCTAATTGCGGGGAAATTAGAGCCACTTTATGAGCAAGTGTGTTGAAAAATAAATAAACAGTACAGCATGCGCAGCTCTATTTGTAACAATATGTTGTGCAGGGTTCGAAATTCAAACGTAAATGCGGTCGGATGGTTGATGTTAAAACGGTTTTGAATTTGGAACTCATTTTTTTTTGGCCAGCATTTTTATAGCGGGCAGCTCGACGATAAATTGTGTGGTTTAATAAAACATAGTGCGTTTGCTATTTACCTTCGTATACCTGTGTAGGAATGAAAATGGAGGGAAGCCTTTCAAATAATTCAGGTGTAAAAGCCTGTATAAAATCTACGTTATTAGATACGCTAGGAGCATTCATGTTGAAAACATTCGCAGAAGAAATGCTCTTAGAAGTTTTTCGACTCTAAAAGAAATATTAAAAAACTTTTTTACAAAAAATAGGAACCGACTTCAAAAGCAAACACTAAAAAGTGCAAAATACATTTCGTTTCGAAAGCCGGTGTCGAAAAATTACACAAAAGAAGTACCAAAGACACCGGCTGCCGAAACGAAAGTTATTTGTGAAAAGGTTTCTATTTCACTCTCTTTAGTTTTAGTACACTACCACTAAAAATAACGGATCCATGTTGATGATGTCACGGGGTATCCATTTGTTGTATACCAAAACCTTCTCCAGAATGTTGCAAATACACTTCCGAAAACCGCATCAAAATCGGTACAGCCAAACGCGAGAAAATCGCGGACAAACATGCATAGGTACATACAGTTCAACCTGAGAACCTCCTTTTTTAAAAGTCGTTTAAAATACAAGTGTTTGGTAGCGCCATCGCATGTGAGTTGAAAATTATTCTAAGGAAACGTACACTCGAGATAAAATGTAAACTGTGTCCTAATCCAGGCCAAGGTGGACCTAGGTTCCAAACCTCTAAACTCATTCCACCGTTGAGACGCAGTTTTTAACATTAGTAAAAATCATAACCTGACATAAATCAAGCCTGTATTTCTTAATGAGGTAGACAGTGTCGTAGACTACAGCGATATATATACTATTATGATGAAGGAGAATTCAAATGAAACATATTGTATGTCCTTATTCACATAATGCCTTGCTGTACATAGTACTAAAATCTTCTCGCCGGTAAGTATCTCTGTCTACTCACTGATGCATAACGCATCCTCAATGCTTCAGTTTCGAGTCACATCTCTTGTCCAAATAGTTTAGCGTTTTGTGTTGTTAGCCTATAGATATGTTTTAAAGGTAGCTATCTACACATATATACAGTCCACTATGTTTACCTCAGTTGCGAATAAACCTGCATACTAAACACACGTTGTTTTCTTCCAAAATCCCAGCAAGCAAAAGTCAACCTTATAACTTCAACATTTTGGTCCGTATTCGAACCGGATCGTGTTAATGATCCTCGAGCCCGGCCGGCCCGCGAGAACAAAAGAATATTACCTGAGTGCGATAAGGAGTCGGCGGGAGCCACGTTTTTGCTAAATACATATTATGTGCAAGTTATAAAACATTTTTAACAGACGAGTTATGCAGTGATGGACTATAAAGTTAATAAAAACTGGTTCTTGTTTACAAGGTGTATGTGACTTTTGGTGCAAATTATAATAAAAGTACATTGAGTGAGTGTTTAAAGTGAGTAAAATTAAGAAACTGTTACTTTGCGAGAACTTATTACCTAAAACAAGTATCCGAGTGGTGTTGTTTGCTGAGATTACTGTGCGAGTTTATTTGTTACCACAATGGAGGAACTTTTTTCGTTACAAGATGAGTTGTTCGACAATTTGATGAAAGCTGAGAGAAATTTTAAGAAAACTCCGAAAGAAAGAATTAAAACCCAATACTTAGAAACAAGATTGGAGTTGTTGGAACAACTATTAAAAGATTTTAAAGACGGACACAAGGAGATAGTTGCAAAAGCGAAAAATAAGAAGGAAGCATATTTTACAGAAGGAAAATATGAGATATTTGAAGAGTTATATGTGCAGTATAAATCAAGTTTAAGAGAAGCTTTGCAACAGTTTTTACCGTCAGTTACCGAGTTAATTAACCCAGCAGTTACCAATAACGCGAACAATAATTATAGTGATGTAAAATTACCCCGCATACAATTACCTACTTTTGGGGGTAAATATGAAGAATGGCCAACCTTTTACGACATGTTTTCTTCATTAATACACAGTAATAAGAACATTTCATCGGTACAGAAATTACATTACCTCAAGTGCAATTTGAGTGGAGAAGCATTCAATCTATTAAGTAATTTTTCGACGACTGATGCAAATTATGAGGAAGCATGGAAGCAGTTAGTTCGGCGATACAATAACAAGCGTTATAATTGCAATGCTATTATGAGGACTTTATTTGGCACAAAGAAAATTCAAACCGAGTCAGCCAATGCAATTAGGAGTTTGTTGGATACGACATCTACCTGTCTTAAATCTTTGAAAAATTTGGGCATTAGTACTGAATCCAGTTACGCTGACGCGTCTGTCGTACACTTAGTTGTTTCGAAATTGGATACGGAATCTGTCAAACAATGGGAACAGCAGATAAATATGATGAGTGATGAGTTGCCCACTTGGACACAATTGAGAGATATAAGGGCGGCTAGGTGTCGTAATAAAACGATTACAGTTCATGCCACGATAAAACACTTTTAGTACACAACACTTTGTACACAAATGTTCTTACGAGCTAACCACAGAACAACACACTACTTCGTACAACTAAACTTAAAGTTACGACAATAGTTATGACGGGAACGAGCTAGGACCGTGGAATACTCGATCTATCTAGCATGCGCGACTCGAATCGAATCTCTACTGATACTGCTCAGCGGGTGTGCGGGCCCGGGGCCCGCGTGGGCGCTAGGCGGGGTGCGTTTTATACATCTGGCGACCATCTGCCAGCGTGGTCCCTCTACCTGCGGCTAACCTGACCGTAGCCGTGCACACTGAGCGTTACAGTCTCCCCCTCTAACCCTAACGAACGTCCTCGCGTTTGGGTTAGCTTCTACGAAGTCTTCCCCTCCTACGCTTCTCTTGTACTGGAGCTTGGATGCGACCAACGAAGGGTGTCAGCACGGAAGCGTGATACTTGCCTAGCACCGTGCCATCGTTGAGGCACTCTAGGATGTATGTAGTGGGGTTGACCACAGCCCGGACCTTGTATGGTCCGTCGCGGCGAGGAATAAAGTTCGGTGTCTGCCCTCGTCCGGTGTCGCTAGCTCTCAGCAGAACCAGTTCACTAACCTTATAGTCGGGAACAGGCTGACAACGATCATCGGCATACCTATTATGTGCTGCCTGGGCGTTCTCGTAGACGTCGCGGGCATCTTGGGGCACCGATTGAATCCTTGTGTCTGCCTTATACCTTTTACGACTAACACATTTTTTACATTGCGTAACGTAGGAACGCATTCCTGGCCAGTAATACTTACCAGCTATACGTTGCAGCGTACGTTCCGCGCCCATGTGACCAGCGGTGGGTGCATCATGGTGATCGGCCAATACTTTGGCACGTTCTCCTTTTGGAAGCACTAGACTGGCCGCGTCGTGGTCCCCATTCTCAGGACAGTAGCTGTATGGGACATCTTCGACGGGCCCGTATCCTCTGCTTGTCCATACCCTCCCCCTAGAGGGATCGTCGGACTCCTGAACTTTAATAAACTTACTTACCTCCGAGTCTTTGTTTGGATTCTCGCGTAGGTCAGCTGCGGTCAAGAGTCGACTGCCCCATCTGAATCGGCGCTCATAGGTTCCCTCCCCCTGGAGTGAGTCTGCCCTGAGAGCGTACCCACCGTTATCAGTACTGAGGACGAAGGGTAACGTCGCATCAGCCTGGCGCAAAATCGGTGTGGATACCAGCAGCTCATTCTCAAGTGCCTCTCTTATAGGCGGGGATAATCTAGAAGGAGGAGAAGCCAAAGGTTCTTGTGTTTTACTTACCTTATAAACGGCGAAGTTTGTAGGAGGTCCGACCGAAGCGAACTGAGCGACTCTGTGTTGTGAAACCTCACTGAGTGCGGCTCTGTGCTCCAGCGATAAAATCTTACCTTTTCCTTGCTGCGACGACACGTTATTAACATCTGTGTGCATCACGGCTGCGCTGTTTAATGTGTAAGAGTGCTTAAACGGGAACCGGTCTCCTGGACTATCTGCGAAATGCCATGACTCCTGGCCTATGTCGATTACCATACCTGCGTTTGCGATGAAATCGCGACCTAATAGTGTCCTGGTGTCGTCACCGGAGAATACCATAAACTCCGTGTCGACTCTCCGACCACCTAGGGTGACAGGTACAGTAGCCGTCTTTACCATTTTCCTATGACAGGAGCCATCGGCGAGTCCAACGTACCGTTCCGTTTCATCGAACCTAACATTGTTGTTCACTAACAACGCGTGTAGTGATGGGCTAGCAACACTATGCGTGGCCCCGGTGTCGACGATCGCTACCCCTTCTTTACCTACTACCCCTATTGTTACCAACGGGTGCGATGACGTCATTGTGCAACAGTCGCCTTTTACGACATTGAAGTCGGATAGTTTGGCAGGTGCGGCTTTATTTGAACAAGTCTCACACTTAGACTTAACTACCCCTGGCCGGCCGCATCCGTAACAACGTATTATACTTTTACCGTTGCTCGTACTTGCATTTACCGCACTTTTAATATCGCTAGTATCCGCGTTATCAGTGCTATCACTGCCGACTTTCCTAGCCTTTCGACATTCGTTAGTCGGGTGACCGAATACTTTGCAGTACGAGCATCGAATGCGATTTCGTTTATCAGAGTTAGAGGTGGGACTGGAACCTAAGGTTGCGCTCGGGCTAGAAGTACTGCGGTCAACGACTCTAGGTAGGTTCGGCTTATCCGCGGCGACGATCGCGTTGCTACTTAGCTCTACGATCGAGTCTTCCACGGTTCTCGCTCGCTCTAACAAATGATCAATGTTACTAACACTATCTCGCGACAAACGTTTACGTATTCTACGGTGTAAAAGGCCGTACACTATATCTACTATCATAACACTAGGAACAACATATGGTAATTTAACTAATAAAGAGCGTACCTTAGAAATAAACACTTCTGCACGTTCACTCTCACTTTGTTCTTCCGCGAATATCTCGCGCAGCACCCGGTATGCAGGCCTTTGTACGCCGTAGGCGGCGCGCAGGCGCGCGAGAGCGTCCGCCCACGTGGCGACGCCGGTCCGCGCGCCTCGCCACCACACCGCTGCGTCGCCGCTCAGCAACATGGAGAGGCCGCGTAGCGCGTGCTCATCGGTCACGTCGGCACACTCCTTGTAGACTTCCACTGCATCGATGAAGGCCTCCAGTACCTCGGTGTCGCGTGACTGCCCGTCGAATCTCGCGGTACACTTCGCGAAGTTACCGCCGCCGGATGTCGCGGGCACGTTCGCCGTGGGCGATGCCGCCGCCACGTGGTTCCACTGGTTGCCATGATGTAGTGATCTTAGGCTTTCCACTAAGGTGCGGTTAGTCTCCGCCTGCATTCTGGCGAACGACTCCATCATGGTGGACAGGAGCCGTTCAGTGTTGAGCGCTGCGGCAGGCGCGCCGATATGGGCCCCGCCGAGCGTGTGGTCCGCTGCAGCAGGAGCGCCAATGTGGGCCCCGCCAAGCGTGTGATCGAGGGCGGCGCCCCCTTGGGCGCGCATCTCCTCGGACGCGTCGGTCGCGTGCGCGTGGGTGGCAGCGGCGCCCGCATGGGCGCGCGACTCCACCATCGATTCGCAGTCCTCGTCTGAATAACTGTCGTTATTCTGTTCCATCGCCTTGCTGTTGACAACTGCGCGGGTTGCTCGCGTCGTTCGTGGCATGATAAACCTTAGGGTTGGTTCGTTCACACGCTGTTACACTTAACTGTTTACAACACCACGTGGTCTTTAATGTCACGCGGTTTTTAACGGCACGTGTTTTTTAACAGCATGTGGCCGCAAGTTGGGCGTCACTATAAGGGCGGCTAGGTGTCGTAATAAAACGATTACAGTTCATGCCACGATAAAACACTTTTAGTACACAACACTTTGTACACAAATGTTCTTACGAGCTAACCACAGAACAACACACTACTTCGTACAACTAAACTTAAAGTTACGACAATAGTTATGACGGGAACGAGCTAGGACCGTGGAATACTCGATCTATCTAGCATGCGCGACTCGAATCGAATCTCTACTGATACTGCTCAGCGGGTGTGCGGGCCCGGGGCCCGCGTGGGCGCTAGGCGGGGTGCGTTTTATACATCTGGCGACCATCTGCCAGCGTGGTCCCTCTACCTGCGGCTAACCTGACCGTAGCCGTGCACACTGAGCGTTACAGAGATTATTTAGAGTTCAGATTCCGGACATTAGAAATGATAGATACGAACGGAAACCGTGCCGCGTATCAAGCTAAGCCTGCTACGAAGTCGAAATCTTTTCACGCGTCAGTGGAGAAAGAGAACAAGTCTAAGACTAAACAAGAGTGTCCGATGTGTCATGAAGTTCATTATCTCAACCAGTGCAAGCGTTTTAGCCTTATGACACCTAAGGAAAGACAGGCCTTTGTTCAAACAAGTAAATTATGTTTTAACTGCCTAGCACCAACTCACGCGGCAGTTAAGTGTCGTCAGTCATTCAACTGTAAGAAATGTGGGAGAAGACATCACACGATGTTACACTTTGAGAGAGATAACCAGGAGCCATCCAGTAGCCTGGAGCAGGCAGCCGCCGTATCACCACAACACAGTGAACCACAACACGAGAGAGCGAGTACAACACGAGGTGACACAAACATAACTGCTACATTTTCTAGAGGAGAGCTACAACCCAACAGCGTGCTACTTGCGACGGCTAAGGTTAAGGTAATCCGTTCTAACGGTTTTAAACAAATAATTCGTGCTTTACTCGACCAAGGGTCACAGGCATCTTTTGTATCTGAGTCAACTGTGCAATTATTAGGTCTTGTACGCAAACCAGTGAGTGGCTGGGTGTCAGGGCTAGGAGAGGGCCGTATGAGAATCAAAAACACGGTTTCACTTCGCCTGGAATCACGTCGTAATCCAGCTAGTTACATCCTAGTTAACGCTTATGTGTTACATTCCCTAACGTCACTACTTCCTTCCACCAACGTGAGCAGTTCCAAATGGGTAGAGATTGACAATCTTCCTTTAGCTGATCCTACATACGCGACGCCAGGTAAGATCGATATTTTGTTGGGTGCAGAGGTTTATAGCGAAATATTACTTGATGGCGTTATGAAGCATCCTGATTGTAATTTAATAGCACAAAATACGGTGTTTGGATGGATTTTGTCAGGAAGAATGTCAAAAGAGTATCGAGAGTTAGCAAAAGATAATCTTATTAGCATGCATATACAGGTGAAAGAGGATGAGTTACTTAAAAGGTTTTGGGAGATGGAAGATGAGCCTAGTTTAATAAAGAAAGAGATGACTAATAGCGAGAAAGTATGTGAGAATTTGTTTGACTTAACTACAGTGAGAGATAATGAAGGGAGATTTATAGTGCGATTACCTTTTGCAACGGACGATCCTAAGTGTCAATATGGTAATACAGAAAAGAGAGCAGTGAAGAGGTTAGAATATTTAGAGAGAAAGCTATCGAAAGATACAAAGTTGAGAGAAGAATATAATAATGTTATGAGAGAATACTTGAGTATGAACCACATGAGACTGGTTTCTGAGAGTGAGTTGCAAAAGTCTGAAGCTGTGTATCTTCCTCACCATGCTGTGGTGAGAGAAGAAAAAGACACCACTAAAGTAAGAGTCGTCTTTGACGCTTCGAGCAAAGGTGACAACAGTGTCTCACTAAATGATGAGCTTCTTGTTGGGCCAAGGTTACAACAAGATTTAAGGCACATCTTGTTGAGATGGCGTCATTATAAAATCTGCATCGTAGCCGATATTGTAAAAATGTATCGGATGGTAAGAGTGGCGGACGAGGACACAGATTTCCAGAGGGTTGTCTGGAGATTTGATTCTTCAGAGCCCATACAACGTTACAAAATGTTACGTTTAACGTTCGGCACAGCATGCGCGCCATATCTAGCTGTCAAGGTATTGCATAGACTTGCTGAGTTAGAAGAGAAGAAGTATCCATTGGCGGCGAGAATAACAAAACAATGCTATTATATGGATGATTTAATGACCGGGTGTGACACGGTTAATGAGGCAATTAAAATTTATGAGGAGATGAATGAGTTAATGATGAGTGGTGGTTTTGAGTTACAGAAATGGAATAGTAATAATGAGAAGTTTTTAGAGTACATTGGGAAAACTGAGTTGAGTGAAAGTCAAGCTATTAAATTAAATGATCTAATCAAGGTGTTAGGTTTAAGTTGGAATAGGAAGAATGATAATTTTGAATACGTAGTAAACTTACCTGAACTTAAAGATTTAGTCACTAAAAGGCAAGTCTTATCTGAAGTAGCGAGATTGTATGACCCTTTAGGCTGGATTGCCCCAGTGGTAGTTACTGCCAAGATCTTAATTCAGAAACTGTGGAAATCTGGTCTTGGGTGGGATGATAGGTTGTCGGATGAATTACATGGTGAGTGGCTAAAATATAGACGAGAGCTAATAGATTTCAAAAATCTTAAAATACCTAGGTGGGTAAATTTTACACAAGAGTGCAAAAGAGAGTTACACGTATTTTCCGATTCTTCAAAATCAGCTTTTGCGGCAGCAGTTTACATACGAGTGATTGATAGATCAAATAGTGTGCATGTACATTTACTGTCCGCAAAGACTCGAGTTGCCCCAATCGTAAAGGAGATCTCTATACCCCGACTTGAATTGTGTGGCGCCACCTTAGCAGCCAAGCTTTTATGTGAAGTATCACAAGTTCTGGAGATACCCAAGGAACATCTCTATGGGTGGACCGACTCCACCATAGTATTAGCATGGCTCAAAGGAGGCTCAAGTCGATGGGCAACGTTTGTTAGCAACAGAGTGTCCACTATATTAAATATTATGGATTACCACCAGTGGAATCATGTCTCCTCAGAGACAAACCCTGCGGACTGTGCTTCACGTGGTCTGCAGCCCAAAGAGTTGAGTGAGCATACATTGTGGTGGAGAGGACCGCATTGGTTGTCAGAAACTACAGTACACACAGAGAGTACAATAATTGAAGACACACATGAAGAGGAACGAATCCAGTCGTTATCCGTTTTATCCCACGTTGACGAAGAATTTTTTTGGTCAAAATATTCATCTTTAAATAAACTATTAAAAATTGTATCCTATTGTAGACGAGTTTTGAATTATAAATTAAAGAAAATTAATAGATCTAAACTACCCAAATATATCACGTCAAGTGAAATGAACGAGACTTTATTAGCATGCATTAAACAAGTACAAGAGCGCGAGTTTTCCTTTGAAATAAAACGGTTAAAGACTGGAGAATGTGTACCTAAAAAGAGTAAATTACGATCTCTTTGTCCCTTTTTGGATCAAAAGGGGATGCTAAGAGTAAGTGGACGCATAGCACAATCGGACGCGTGTTATGACACGAAGCACCCGATAATTATGCCTGGTAACTATCATATTACCATGGTTTTAATTGCGGATGCTCATGCAAAAACATTGCACGGTGGTCCACAAGCTATGTTAAACTTTCTTAGATCCAAGTTCTGGATCTTACGTGGTAAAGATCGCATTAAAAAATATTTTAGGGAGTGTACTATTTGTTTAAGATACTCCACAAAGAAGACTACTCCTCTAATGGGCCTGCTTCCAGAGGCAAGGTTGAAACCCAGTAAGCCATTCAAATCTACTGGTGTGGATTACTGTGGTCCTGTTTTTATCAGATTTTCACCAGGTCGAGGAGCTAAGTCTTACAAAAGTTACATTTGCATATTCGTGTGTATGGTTACACGAGCAGTCCATTTAGAAGCAGTAACCGACATGACTGCCAAGGGTTTTATTGCTGCGTTTAGGCGATTCACTGCTCGTAGAGGCCATTGTCAGGATTTATACAGTGACAATGGCACTAATTTTGTTGGTGCTGATAAGCAAATGCGAGAAATGTATAATAATGCCAAATCTTCTCTTCCTGGAGAATTAGCCGAGCTACTTTCTTTAGAAAGAACCACCTGGCATTATATTCCTCCCCACTCGCCTAACTTTGGCGGGCTGTGGGAATCCTCAGTGCGAAGTACTAAGACCCATTTAAAAAAGGTAGTAGGAAATAGTACACTTACATACGAAGAAATGTCGACAGTCCTGGCGCAAGTGGAGGCGTGTTTAAACTCGAGACCAATATCCTTGTTGAGCGATGACCCGAATGACCCTCTTCCCTTGACACCAGGTCACTTTTTGGTAGGCGAACCATTGTTGAATATTGCAGATGAGGATTACACTAATTGTAATGTTGTTGGTTTGGATAGATGGCGATTGACGCAAAAAATTGTAACAGATTTTTGGAATAGGTGGTATAAGGAATACCTAGTTAATTTAAATCAAAGATATAAATGGAACACTAAACGTGATGAACCAGAAATAGGCGATATTGTTGTTTTAAAAGAAGATTATTTACCGCCAGCTAAATGGTTACTTGGTAAAATTATCAAAAAATATCCTGGACCTGATAATGTAACCCGAGTCGTTTCCGTAAAATGTAAAACCGGAGAATATAAGCGTCCAGTGAGCAAAATTTGTATTCTAACTAAATGAAATTTGTTTATTTGTTGTTCTAAATTTTGTTTAAATCAATTTAGTTTGTTTTCAAATTTAGAGTTAATTTTACCTACATACCCAAATGAAGTTTAAAAAAGCCAATGTATTTATGTTATATAATTATCGTACTATGATAAGTTCTCCCAAACCTACTCTTTACCTGCATCATTCAGTTTAGTTGAACTATATGTACTAATGATCTACTCATAAACTTGTTTGTTACCGATGTACCTACTTGAATACGCCTGGCTGAGCCGCACGTGTTCTGCGTTAGGTACCTACTTGTTGAATACTACTGACTACTTAGTGCAAATAAGAAAGATACAGGTTGTTCTGTTATTCACTCAACTGTTTATTTTATTAAGATTTTTAGAAGAATATTTTTGTTTGTATTTACACTTGTTACGTGTTAAGCTAACACTTTAATATATCATCTATTTTTTCATTGTTAGAGTTAAGTTTTTTTTCGTTAAAGTGTAGTTAAAGAACTATGTTCTTTGGCGGGCGGAATGTCCAAATAGTTTAGCGTTTTGTGTTGTGAGCCTATAGATATGTTTTAAAGGTAGCTATCTACACATATATACAGTCCACTATGTTTACCTCAGTTGCGAATAAACCTGCATACTAAACACACGTTGTTTTCTTCCAAAATCCCAGCAAGCAAAAGTCAACCTTATAACTTCAACATCTCTGTATATCCCTAGGGAACTGTACCTGCAGCAATGTTCTGACAACCAGCAGCCAATGTCGGTATCGACCTGAAAATTTCGAATCGAGAACATTTCCCCTATGACTCACAGAATAGTCCTCCGAGGATTGTCAATGGCGAATCGTGAGCTTGCATTTAATCTATTATGGATTTATGGGCTAATTTATTCTTATCATGGAATGTTTTAATACACTAAAAAATAAGCAGTCATGGGGACTGCCAAGATATTAATGACGCGGTCATATAAGCATGTCGCTGACGTAAACCATAAGTTTTGCCGCTACCATTACTCAATGCAGCTAAAGAATTTTTCTCTTCGAAAAATGATTTGCAGCATCCATTTGACTTGCTTTTGATTATATTATGCCTCAAAATACAAAGATTACTGAGTAAATAAAATATCAAAATACGTGGAGTTAAAATACAAACACATTTTTTTTTATGGTGCTCACACACTGCTGTTAAAAATGTTAACAATTATTTTCTAACACCAATACATTTACTATCAAATGTTAGGAATTGTTACATTATGTTAAGTTTTGTTGAATATTTTGAGTGCTCCTATACTGATGCTTACTAACATTACAACATTATATTATTACACTAGCTTCTGCCAGCGGCTTCGCCCGCATGAAAGTCGAAAATTATCCTGCGAGAACATATTCTCGGGATAAAAAGTATCCTATGTGCTATGCCTGACTATCGTGATATTATGTGATCTGCCCAGCCATTTGAGCGTGAAGAAGTGACAAACGTACAAACACACACACACATACACACACTCACAAACTTTCGTCTTTATAATATTATATAGTGTGATTACACAATGTTTACTAACATTACCTAGCATGAAAACATTTTTCAGCAATGTGGGAGCACCTCAACATTGTGATCAAATGCTTGTTTAAAAAATGTATACTATTATCCCCGGCACATAAGTTGGCTAGAGTCGCTAGATGCGCTGAAGTCGTTTTTAGGTCTCTTTTGTAGTGAAGCGGGGCGCGCTGAACGTTACGAGCGCGCAATTGGTTGGTCAGTTGACATAAGGATCGACTGACCAATCGCGTCGCGTCCACGTTCCTTCGCTCTATAAAGTGGTTGGGCAATATGCGCGAACTTATCCCCACTACGCCAAAACCTTGCCAATAATGTTTGTAAACATTTTTATCAGCGGTGTGGGAGCACCATTATGCTAGCAGAATTGAATATCCGTTTTGGGCCCTCTTGGATGAAAAGAAAACTTCAATCAAAATACAATGAAATATACCAGCATAATAGGCATCTTTCCTGGGTACAAAAAATATAATTCTATTTATTCCGTGACTGAGATTATCAAATAATATTGGACACGTATTTTTTGCATTAGTTATCAAATAAATAAAAAAGACAAAGATAAAGCGCATCAAAGTTTTAGAGTGGAGGATTGTGACGTCACTTTGTCAGTTAAAGTGCAGCACGGCGTGACGTCACAAGATATTTCAACGCACTGTATCGTCGTAATTTTTTGTTTAAGTGACAAAAAAAAACCCTTCGAAATATTTTAGGTAATCTAATTGACGGGCCAAATAGATTAATTTTGCCATTTACCATATTCTCTATCAAAATCTTTTTATTTCATGACTGTTCATGAGGGAAAATAATCGTAAATTTTTTCACACAGGCAACAATGGTACCTAAAGTGAGATCCATAGTAACTATTTTATTTCTTATCAATCATCATCATTTCAGCCGAAAGACCGGACATAGGCCTCTCCCAAGTATCGACACATTGGTCCGTTCTTTCTACGCTTCTCGCTTCCATTAGGTATAACATATTACGACATACTTATATATTACTACATACATATCACTAACTATGTTCTAAACAGAATGTATCTATTGCAAACTGTACAGTGTATGCTACAAAAATAAACTGGTTTCCTGAAAGTAAACACCGGATATTAGGTATCTGTTATTGTTTCTTTATTTCGTTTCTTGGTACAATAGCATCACTGAAAGCAAATCTATTGAAAACTGATTATTCTTTTTTCTCTATTTCATTGTTTAATTTTTTTATCCTTCGTTATTTGATAAATTTAATGGAAATGTGATGTTTTAATTTAATTCTGATCGATCTTAACTTTACAAAACTTAATATTAAAAAAATATTTCAATATAGGGACAAATTGTTTTAGGGATATCGTTGTGTAAAATTTGAATAAGATAAGTTAGGAAGTAAACACATGCTAAATTTTTACCTACGGAGCATAACTGATGGAACAATAATATCTTTGTCCAGAATCAAACTGCGTCTTCGACTCTTTTAACACCGGTTGTATAATGAATAACACGAGTTGTATGTATGTGTGACTGAAAATATTTTCATTTAAACGATATTCCAAAGACCGCTGTCTTTAGAATATCGTTTAAATGAAAATATTTCTATAATCTGCACTTGGTTAATATCCTAACTAGTCGTACTCAGCTGTTTGCTTCCACATTCAAAATGTGAAACTCCTTGCTCCTTGCCCACACTGTAGATCAATGTGTCACACTTTGATGTACAGAATGGGCAAAAAATCGTGGATCAAACGAAACAGAGCAATAGTTGGGATTATTAGGAAAAAAAAAATGCTAGATACTTTTTACCCGACAACGGCGAAGCAAAAGGGAGGGTTATGTTTTTGACTGGTATGTGTATGTTGTACTGTATGTATGTACGTTTGTATGTATATGCATCTGTTCCTTCATAACTTCAAAACTACTTAACATAATTTGACAAATAAGGTGTCGTTGGCACATTAAATTGAATAAGGCGCTCTCTAGGCCCCCCGAAGTCAAGAACAAAGCTCCATCCCATCATGTGTGGTATCATTGAACAGGGATTTTAAAATGTAGGTAGAGTGTCGTTCATCATAATATATTTTTGTCAAGATTACCGTTTGCGAGATATATCCCTTCAAAGTCATGAAAACTTTATACTTACATATCGATCAACAGTTTTTCTTGATCGGTTTTTCTTTCTTTTCCAATACAATATGCAAAGTAGTCGGGTTTTAGCTTTTGAACAATTTTTTATTAACCTACTGCAAATAGTCCCAAATATCACCCCGTGTCTTTTGATCCACGAATTTTAGTATGCAGGGGGTTTTATCATTCATCATTTCAGCCGAAAGACGTCCACTGCTGGACATAAGCCTCCCACAGGCGTTGCCACATTGACCAATCCCGTGCGTCTCGCATTCAGCGCCTTCCCACAACCTTAACCAGGTCATCAGTCCACCCAGTGGGAAGCCTTCCAACGTATCGTCTTCCGGTTTGCGGTCGCCATTCCAGAACTTTTCGGCCCCATCGGCCATCCGTTCTGCGAGCAATGTGCCCTGCCCACTGCCACTTAAGTTTGGCAATTCTTCGGGCTATGTCGTTAACTTTGGTTCTCCTGCGGATAATATCATTTCTGACGTGATCAAGCAAGGAAATTCCGAGCATAGCCCTCTCCATTGCCCTTTTGGTGACTTTAAGCTTTCTGATAAGGGCAATGTGAGCGACCACGTCTCTGTCCCATAGGTGATCACTGGCAACACACACTGGTCATAGATTTTTGTCTTAAAACACTACGGTAAATGGGACGAGAAGATACCACGCAACTTCCCGAACGCCGCCCAGCCGCGTCGGATTCGACGGTTGACCTCTTTCTCAAAGTTGGACATACCCAACTGGGCTGTTTGTCCCAGGTAGACATAATCGTCTACAACTTTGAGTATAGAGTCTCCGATATTGATAGGAGTGGGTGTTACATGGGCATTCACCATGACCTTGGTTTAGTTCATGTTAATTTTAAGACCCATTCTTTCGGAAGCTCTACTGAAGTCATCGAGCATTTTACTGAGGCTCTCCATGGAGAACACTATGTCGTCGGCAAACCGAAGGTGAGTGATGTACTCGCCATTAACGTTGATGCCTAAAGGTTGTCTGTAAGAGATTGCCCTGTGCGATAAGACCGCCCATTGTACACAGTGCTTGAAAATGTTTGTTCTGTATGTATTTTTTAAAGGTGTACAATAAAGAATATAATAATAATAATAATAATCTGTGGCCTGACTTGTCAAGAGTGACACAAAAATTTTCTTCGCTCTTCGATTTTTTTGATTATATTTATGAATCCGAACAATTTCACTGTTAAAACTATATAAAACTAAATTTAAATAATGCCTCAATATATATATAATAAAACAACCAGAAGAAAACCAAAACTATAATTAAAATGAACAACCTACTCGTACAATAAACCAGAATGACAAGCTGAGAAGAAAATGTTGACACGAAGCCAGGCCCGAGCCAAAAACACACGCCCAACATCTTCGGGTTCGTGGCTCAGCTCCGCCTCGCAGTCGCCGGGATCCCCTACAACCGTAAGTCAAGCGATCCTGGATGCTGCAGTTGCGTCGAGCTCTAGCGACGAATACTTCTCTCCGCCGACGACACCACCACCTACGCGTCGACGGGGAGGACGCCGGCCACCGGACAGCCTAGGACCTCGAGGCCCATCGGCCTCTGACAGGGTCCCCGCTCCCGGTGGAAGTGTGCAGCGCATGCGATGGACGCAATCGATTAACGAAAACGTCATGCGCGCATACTTTGGGGCTACAGAGGGGGGAAGTAACCTGACTGCGTACCGTGGTCGGATGCTCTCTCTGTTTCAGGTGCTTGAGCCAGCTGTCAACGTGTCGGCCCAACGTCTATCGGATCAGGTGCGGGTCATCCAACGTAACCGTATGCTGGATGACGCCGTACTTGATAGACTGCGTGCGGAATCACAGAGTAGCCGTGTCTCACCTGCCTTGCCACCGGCCGCGGTGCAACTGCAACCCAGTGTTTCACCGCGACCCGACCATGTTGGCGAGGATGACGACGACGGGGCTATATCTGTGAGTACCCAATGCAATGCACGTTTGAGGAGCGCTTTGGAATGTGCATTCAGCGAGTATCGCTCCACACCGCCTGAGCTTAGACCTCGACTACCTCGTTTGCCCATGCATAAGAAAAATAGGGCGCTGGTGTGTGCTCTAGATTCGCAGCTGTCAAATGTTTTTGATAGCAGCAAAGACCTTGCCGACACCCACTCGATCTTGTACTGTGCGGCTGCAGCAGCATGTCGTGTAGCTAACGTCAAGTTTCCCAAAACTGACAGAGCTACACGACCAGCTATACCAGCTTGGCAGTGCAGGATTGAGCGTCGTATCGGTGAGGCTAGAGCACTCATCGGCAAGCTTATCTGCTTCAGGGAGGGCAACACTCGCCCTAGAGTGATGCGCTTTGTGAGGCGGGCGTTCTCAGGGACTGATATCAGTTCTCGAGATTATATGTCCCGCGTCACAGAGCGTATCGACTTCCTGAAGCAGAAAATCTATGCATGGGCAAACCGTATTCGTCGGTACAAGCGGCGAGTCGAGCGATACACTCAGAATCACACATTCCAGAGCAACGAAAGGTGGGTTTATAGGGCTTGGGAGCAACCCAACCAAGGTGTGACTGATACGCGCCTACCGGATAATGACGCCATGTCTTCGTTCTGGCGCGATATTTGGTCGGTGCCTGTCAGTCACACCGAGGATGACTGGACTCGGGAGGTCGAACGAGCGTGCGATCCGATACCACAAATGGGGGCAATTACCATCAGCCCCCAAGATGTGGCTCGTGCAGTCCGCCCGTTGCCTAACTGGAAATCTCCTGGGCCGGACGGACTGCACAACTTTTGGATTAAATGGTTCCAAAGGTCGCACGCTCGTTTGGCAACTCAGTTCCAGTCTGCCTTAGAGTCAGGATCGCTACCTCAGTTCCTAACGACAGGAATAACCCACCTGCTCCACAAATCAGGTAGTACTGCGGATCCTAAAAATTATAGACCGATAACGTGCTTACCGACGGTCTATAAAGTCCTTACATCCATTCTGAGAGCGAAAATTAATCAACATATTGACAATAACGCCATCATGTCTGCTTCTCAGAATGGATGTAGGAACGGGTCCCGCGGTACTAAGGAGCAGCTCCTTCTTATTTCTTCCTCCTCATAGACATTGCCATTAGCCAACAGGTTCGCCGTTCCCGCAAGGATCTGGCGACATGTTGGATAGATTACAAGAAGGCTTATGACTCAGTGCCACATACATGGCTCATGAGGGTGCTGGAGTTGTATAAAATTGATGCAACTCTGCGCGCCTTCCTGACGTCATGTATGGGGCAGTGGAGGACGGTCCTTCACTATCCAGGATGTCGACAGATTCAGGAAAACAGCGAACCTATAAGGATCGAGCGCGGCATATTTCAGGGCGACAGTCTGAGTCCTCTGTGGTTTTGTTTAGCCCTGAACCCTCTCAGTACACTGCTGGAGGGTTCAGGTCTGGGCTATCGGTTGAGAAGAGGTGGTCAGGTCATATCACACCTCCTTTACATGGATGATCTGAAGCTCTTTGCCCCCAACAACTTGCAACTGATGAAGCTACTGAAGGTAACAGAAACCTTCAGTGACGCCATCCGTATGGAATTTGGTGTGGACAAATGTGCAGTCATGCATGTAAAGCGAGGGGAGATTATGGAATCCGTGGGAATACAACTCTCGGATTCCATACACCTTCGATCCCTTTCCTCAACCGAAACTTACAAGTATTTGGGTATGTCGGAAGCACTAGGCATCAATGCTACTGACGTGAAACAGTCGTTGAGGGAGCGCTTCTTAGGCCGCCTGAAAAGAGTACTAAATAGTCTTTTATCGGGCGGTAACAAGGTGCGCGCCTTCAACGGCTGGGTCATGCCGGTATTGATGTATTCTTTCGGCATACTCAAATGGACTCAGACTGAACTTGACGCCCTGGATAGGAGGATCCGCACGCTGCTTACCGCAAATCGTATGCATCACCCACGTTCATCGGTTATGAGACTGTATATCCCTCGGAAGTGCGGGGGTCGTGGCTTTTTAAATGCTAAGATCCTACACAACCGCGAGGTATGCAGTCTTAGGGAATACTTCCAGGCCGCTGACGTGGGTATGCATCGAGATGTGGTAGCGGTGGACAAGGGCCTTACCCCGCTCTCCTTGGCTAACGAGAACTGGCGCAAACCTATAGTATTAGATACTAATGACCGCAGGGAGGTATGGCAGAGCAAGGAGCTTCACGGACGCTTCTACCGGGTCCTACATGGGCCCGATGTAGATCTTTTAGCGTCCGTGGCCTGGCTGCGATTTGGTGACCTATTCGGGGAAACCGAAGGTTTTGTCTTTGCGATTATGGACGAAGTTATGATGACGAACAACTACCGGAAATACATTGTGAAGGACGGCACGGTTGACATCTGTCGGGCATGTCACCGACCGGGGGAATCCATCCGTCACATTATCTCCGGTTGTTCTAGTCTAGCTAACGGAGACTATTTGCATAGACACAACCTTGTAGCCAGGATTATCCATCAGCAACTTGCTCTTAAATACAATCTTGTGGAGTCGGAAGTGCCTTACTATAAGTATATTGTAGTATAAGTAAGTTGTATTGGGATCGGTCTATCATCACTGACAGGACTATTGTTGCCAATAAGCCTGACATAGTGGTGATGGACCGACTAGAGCGTCGCGCAATGATTGTTGATATAGCGGTCCCACATGATGAGAACCTCGTGAAGGCTGAGAGAGATAAGAAAAGCAAGTATCTTGATCTGGCTCGCGAGGTTGTCGACATGTGGGACGTGAATACAGCTATCATTGTGCCGATAGTCGTTACGGCCAATGGCATAATAGCCAAGAGCCTCGACGAACATCTGAGGAGGCTCTCGTTAGGCAGCTGGATCAAGGGCTTGATCCAGAAAGCGGTACTTCTGGACACGGCGCGTATCGTTAGGAGGTTCCTCTCTCAGGAGCCCTGACCACCGGTAGCTTGGACCCTGTTCCCGATACCGGTGGGCTACTATTTTTGTATTTTTAAATGTTTTTTTATTTTATTTTTTATAGAATAATATTTAAAATGTAAAAATATGTAATATAAAATGAATAAATGAAATAATAATAATAATGCCAAGCCCCCTCCAGTCCAAAACCTTGAAGACATTCTCCAGCGCAGCAGTGAACAGTTTGGAAGAAATGATGTCTCCCTGTCTAACGCCGCGCCGGAGAAGGATTGGTTTCGAGGTCTGATCCTGAAGACGCACTGACATGGTGGCGTTTTTGTACAAACACTTCAACACCTCAATGTACCTGTAGTCGATCTGGCACCGTTGGAGAGACTGCAGTACAGCCCAAGTCTCGATCGAATCGAAGGCTTTCTCGTAGTCCACAAACGCTATACAGAGAGGCAGGTTATACTCATCGGTCTTCTGTATAACCTGCCGCAGCGTATGTATGTGGTATACGGTGCTAAAGCCTTTTCGGAATCAGGCTTGTTTGGGAGGCTGGCAATCGTCAAACCTGCGCGCGAGACGATTCGTGATCACTCTTGAAAACAGCTTGTAGACATGGCTAAGAAGTGAGATGGGCCTATAGTTCTTCAGCCGGGCATTGTCAGCCTTCTTGAAGAAGATTACCACCACGCCCCTGCACCATGCCTGTGGCGTTTTGCCCTCGAGTATGACGGAATCAAACAACTTCTGAAGGGCCTTAAGGACCGGTTTTCCACCCGCCTTCAGGAGTTCGGCGGTGATTCCGTCATCGCCTGGCGCCTTGTTGTTTTTGAGCTGTTTCAGAGCCATCCTAATCTCGTACAGGCTGACGTCCGGGATATCTTCGGTATAGTGTCGGGTCAATCTAGCTCTTGGGTCGTTTGCTAGACTCGCAACGGGCTTGCTGATTGATGTGTACAACTGCCCATGGAATGTCGCGATCTCCTTCAGAAGCTCCTGTTTGGCGGATACGATCCTGCCATCGTGCAGTGGGTTTCGGGGGCAATAAATCGATCTAGCTAGGTTTCATTTTAGATATCGTCGTTTTCTCTATTTTCATCCGAGCAGAGCTCGGTCGTCCAGGTACTGTATTTAATAACCGTTATTAATTTTGACCTTTACACAGCGCAGCGGTGAGCAGTAGTGTCGCAGTAGTTACGGCCTCGACTTACTTAGGTTCAAACCTAAGCAGGCGCTTTACTTTGTTTAATTTATTTCATCACTACTGCTTTCAAAACGGTAAAGGAAAACATCGTGAGGAAATTGGCATGTCCTAGAACCAAAAAAATCAAAAGCATGTGACATCTACCAGTCCGCACTGGGCCCGCGTACAGTCCACTTTCTCTATTATAGGTGGATTGTTTCCCAGCAGTGAATACATTAAAAAGACTGATGATAATTATGACAGCGCACACTCTTTTGTTTATTTAATAGTTTCATGTCCAGCAACTTATCTTAGGTATCTATCATAGGCAAAGTCTAACACCATTTTCATTAAAAATCATTTTTTTTTAAGATATAATAAGCAATTTTACTCAACATCGAATATTTATTATTTATTTATTTATTTAAACTTCATGTACAATGGTGATACATAGGCGGACTTAATGCAGCAAGGCATTCTCTATCAGTCAACCTTCGGGTTAAAAAGGACAAACAGGTGGTAGGAGTACAAAATAAAAATGGACAATAATTAAAGTCGGATATTAATAAGCTATCTAACAAATAAAATACATAAATAATTTCTAAAATAATAGACTAATAAATATTATAATAAATATCATATTCTAAATGAAACAGAAATTAAACATAATAACTAAGACGAAGACCGAGCTATGTAAGAGAGAATATTCTTCCAACAACTCATGTTACTAGGGGTCTGAGCCAACAAATCGATGCCGGGACACAGCACTTTGTTGAAGTGCCAACCCTAGTAGCGGTCAATTATAATAGAACATAGTATAGCCGAGACTGGCTGTAAACGTCTGGCTTGCTATATTTTTTTTTAACGTCAGACACAATAGTACATTGTGTATTAAGGGCGGTATGTAAGGAATTACGATCGAGGCTCTAGTAGAAGCCCGAAGTCGAAGACTGAGGGCTTTCTGAGTCGAGGTTCGTAATTCCCGTACCGCCCGTGATACACACAATGTTTTTCATCACATTTGCGAGTAATAATTATGAATTTAATACACAAGTCAGCACAGCTGTTATTACGAAATACGAGAACTTTTTTTTAAGCGGTTGGAGTATTTTTGCCCACCCCACAAATTATACAGTGTTTCGTTCAGAAACTTTAAAGGCAAATACTTACGTAGGTATACAGCCACGATGGAGTGTAAAAAGAATTAAATAATTTCGACGTTTTCATACTATAACTATTAAAATCGATTATTAAGAACATTAGTAGAGTATTTAAGTAACATGTAGCGAGATTGCAAAGAAATTCCTGTTTAGATAACATTTTAAGACAAGTTTTCAATAGCGTGTAAACTCCTTGCTTGAACTTGCATGACCTGTGTGCTGTACCATAAATTAAAAAAAAATTTACTTACCGCCCTAGGGTTCCATGACAAAAAGAAAGCCCGAGGGTTTTATATGGGGCAGTACGGCCAAGTTAACCTGTATGTTTAGATACTTTTTACGTGCAAGTGTGATGAAATAGTACATTGTGATACAAGGGTGGAAAGTAGGTTATTGCAAACGAGCTGTCATTAACAAGCCCGAGCCGAAGGCGAGGGTTTTTAATGACACGAGTTTGCAATAACCTACACACCCGTGTATCACACGACGTTTTTCAATACAGTTGTGGGAAATAGTAAAAACAAGTCAAAGAATTAAATTTTATTTTTCCATAAAATAAAATTAACGTAAGTCGCCATATATCTTTCTCGAGATTAGGGAGGCAAAATTTCATCTTGCGCAGTGTTTGCCTCAGATAAAATATCGGGTGGAGTTAATTCCATTTCATCACTTGTACTTGAACTCATATTAAAAAAAAGATATAATTTATCACACAAAAATAAAAAAATTATGCCATTCCTCCTCTGAAAAGCTTATTTTATACTAAAAACAGTGGAGCAGAGAACAGAGTTAGAGATAGAGAACAGTTAGAGATAGAGTTAGAGATAGAGTTAGAGATAGAGTTAGAGATAGAGTTAGAGTTAGAGATAGAGATAGAGTTAGAGATAGAGTTAGAGATAGAGTTAGAGATAGAGTTAGAGATAGAGTTAGAGATAGAGTTAGAGATAGAGTTAGAGATAGAGTTAGAGATAGAGATAGAGTTATACAAACTTAGATAGAGTTAGAGATAGAGAAAGAGACAGAGACAGAGTTAG
Organism: Orthosia cruda; assembly: GCA_964057195.1. Taxonomy (NCBI): domain Eukaryota; kingdom Metazoa; phylum Arthropoda; class Insecta; order Lepidoptera; family Noctuidae; genus Orthosia; species Orthosia cruda. Next base: position 44,232,614 of record OZ059830.1, on the reverse strand, counting down.
AGATAGAGTTAGAGATAGAGAAAGAGATAGAGACAGAGTTAGAGATAGAGTTAGAGATAGAGTTAGAGATAGAGTCAGAGATAGAGTTAGAGATAGAGTTAGAGATAGAGTTAGGGATAGAGTTATAGATCGAGATAGAGATAGAGATAGAGTTAGAGATAGAGACAGAGTTAGAGATAGAGTTAGAGATAGAGTTAGAGATAGAGATAGAGACAGAGTTAGAGATAGAGTTAGAGAAACCAATTTTACAACGAAAACAGCCTATACAGCCTATTCGATTTTTGACAAATGTTTATGTGAAAATAATGAAATTAAAAATGTTAATTCAATATATTAAACAACCATTTAATAAACTTTTGAGAATTTTATGCTAAGACGTACGGACTCATTCATTTTGTCCTCGAATAAAATCCCATTTTATTTTAAGTATGAAAACTCCTTGCTACTAAACTTTTTTAAATTGACTAAAACATTTAAAACTTAACTGCAAAACTAATGATCGAGCTCGTAAACAAAAGTCACGACCGCGTAAACAAAAGTCACGACCGCGTAATAGAAAGATGCCTATGCGAAAGATTTAATTTTCGAATCATAATTATAGCCTCTGAAAGTACGCCATGTTTAACAACTGTATTGAAAAAGCCTTTTTTATGCAACGGAACTTAAAGTCAAAACGAAGTCAGTTAAAAATAGAATCCTATAATTATGTTAGCTAGAATATGGTATTCTTAAAGATAGGATTCGATACCGTTTGGACGGTTTTTACTTCGACTTTCTTATGATGACAGTTGATGGCAATTTTAACTGTCATCCTTGGACAAATTGACAAAAGAGTAAATTTAATACACCACAAACAGCCCAATTTGTGTATGAAATCGTTAGTAATAAGTAAACATTAACTTTTTCCGCTTCTATTTTGGCCGTGGTTTATACCATAGAAACCAATTATTTTCCGGGCTTTAAAGTAGCCTATAGAAGATAAATTAGGTAGTGTACCTTTTTTAGTAGAATATATTTTTGATTCCGGATAAGTAGATACTTTTAGATATTATCTGCTTCAAACAAACAATCAATTTAATCGCTTAAAATAAAATATTTTATAACGCCTTTCTTAGACGTCTTCCTAGATTTGTTTATGCCAATTTTTATCCAGCAGCTATTAAATGAATTTTCTTGAAACTTTCTTTAAGCCAATCTCTTAGGAAAACAAAGCAAATTGTCATCGTCAGTAGCCCGAGGCAAAGTTATAAATCGACCACGTAGGATATTTGCAATTTAATGGCATATTACCATAATCGATGTCCGGTGGCAAGCGAGGTTCCGCATGTTTCAATAATAATGCTTACAGCGTTCCGTGTGGTTAGTTTGAAAACCGATCTAAGTTGGCTAATACGCGGTTCAGCGGTTTTTCGCTACATTTACGCTTAATTAGTGTTTTAGTGGATCGTGATTTTGTCTATTAATGTACTTAAATTTGAATATTGTGGTTAGATTTACTTTACAAAGATAGGGTGCATAGTGACCGGTATACTAAGTCCCTGTATCAAATATGGGCATTTTATACGAAGTGACGAGGCAACAGTAAGAATCTTACCTACCACCCGGTGGCGTTCTAAAGTTCGTGCCTAGTCGTCTACGCCTTAGGTAAAGGTGTGAGATTATGTGTCTCTATATACATATTATGATAGATAAGGGATTGACGATGATGATAATGAAGCAATAATTTTACCCAACTGCAAGGGAATGGTTATGTTTCTCGCGCGTATCTTGTATTTTAACCGACTGCCCAAAAAGGAGGAGGTTCTATGTTCGACATTATGTTTGTTTTTTTTTGTGAGTTCACGCATATCTCCGTCAATTATGAACCGATTATGAAAATTCTTTTTTTGTTTAAAAGAGTATGTTTTGAAATTGGGCTCATTTTAATTTAGTGAAGATCTGATGAAGAACTTCGAAGATATGCAACAGAACTCTTCAATAAATTACGGCAAATCTCTCGAGATTGCTGCAATCGCATCTCTGTTTATTGTTTATACCATTTCATAACGTAACATCATGCCAGTACGCTCTTAAGGGGTACGCAGATATCTCATTTCACTGGTTATGTTCAAGTTTCATGAAATCTATTATGGCGTTATAGTTACCTTACTGACTTGCCTATTAGGTAGGTACAACTAAAAAGTGAAAAATAAAAAAAACATTTTGCAAAAAAATACTACCGACTTCCAAATACAAAACCACAAAGTGAAAATAACTTTATTTTTTGAAGTCGGTGTCCATAACGCATAAAACTTAGTACCTACGAAAGACAGTTATTTTTCACTTTGAGTTTTGTATTTGGAAGTCGGTAGTATTTTTTTGCAAAAAGTTTTTTTTTGAATGTATGTAATATTCTTTTCATCACACTTGCACGTAAAAAGTATCTAAACATACAGGTTAACTTGGCCGTAATGCCCCATATAAAACTCGGGCTTTCTTTTTTTCATGAAACCCTAGGGCGGTAAGTAATATTTTTTTAAATTTATGTCACAGCACACAGGTCATGCAAGTTCAAGCAAGGAGTTTACACGCAATTGAAAAATTGTCTTAAAATGTTATCTAAACAGGAATTTCTTTGCAATGTCGCTACATGTTACTTAAATACTCAACGAATGTTCTTAATAATCGATTTTAATAGTTATAGTATGAAAACGTCGAAATTATTTAATTCTTTTTACACTCCGTCATGGCTGTATACCTACGTAAGTATTTGCCCTTAAAGTTTCTGAACGAAACACTGTATAATCTGTGGTGTGGGCAAAAATTCGCCAACCGCTTGAAAAAAAGTTCACGTATTTCGTGATAACAGCTGTGCTGACTTGTGTATTAAATCTATAATTTATAATTATTACTCGCAAATGTGATGAAAAACATTGTATGTATCACGGGCGGTACGGGAATTACGAACCTCGACTCAGAAAGCCCTCAGTCATCGACTTCGGGCTTCTACTAGAGTCTCGATCGTAATTCCTTACTTATCACCCTTAATACACAATGTGCTATTTCATCACACTTGCACGTAAACAGTTTCTAAACATACAGGTTAACTTGGCCATAATGCCCCATATAAAACCCTTGAGCTTTCTTTTTGTCATGAAACCCAAGGTCGGTAAGTAAGATTTTTTCAATATATAGCACAGCACACAGGTCATGCAAGTTCAAGGAAGGAGTTTACACGCAATTGAAAAATTGTCTTAAAATGTTATCTAACAGGAATTTCTTTGCAATCTCGCTACATGTTACTTAAATACTCAACTAATGTTCTTAATAATCGATTTTAATAGTTATAGTATGAAAACGTCGAAATTATTTAATTCTTTTTACACTCCGTCATGGCTGACTACCTACGTAAGTATTTGCCCTTAACGTTTCTGAACGAATTATTTGTATAATCTGTGGTGTGGGCAAAAACTCACCATCTGCTTAGAAAAAAGTTCACGTATTTCCTAATAATAGCCATGCTTACTTGTGTATTAAAGCTATAATTCATAAATATTACTCGCAAATGTGATGAAAAACATTGTATGTTTCACGGGCGGTACGGGAATTACGAACCTCGATTCAGAAAGCCCCTAGTCTTCGACTTCGGGCTTCTACAAGAGCCTCTATCGTAATTATCATTTATTATTACTCAAGCAAAAGGAAGCCAGCGGCTACACTTACTCGGGGTTTGCACGCAGTTGATGTTTTCTACTGTCATGTTCCTTGTTCTTAGTTGACGTAGTAGACACATTTCTCTTTATTGTCATTGAGGGATTTTGATCGTATATTTATTGTGTTTTATTCATATATTTGTCTACGTTATACACATACATACTGTGACTCACCTTCTGTGTTTATACTATTTTGTAATTATTTATATTATTCTATTTTATTGCTTTTTAAATATTGTATGTTCCGTTTCCGTGAATGTGTCCGTGGCATCAACAGTGGGCTATCAGAATATCAGCGCAGCGTTATTTTCCTTTTTAATATCGTTGCACATGCTGAGATAGGAGCCTTTTTGGTCTCGCACAGGGTTATTTATTTTAATTTTTTATTATTTTTTGTGTTTGGCTTATCTCGTGTCTCCTGTGCGGGTCACAAATAAATATTTTTCTTTCTTTATATGACTAAGTATAAGTGATAATTTAGTTGATACATATTTAAAAACATTAGTCGAAATGTCATCATATCCTGTACTGTTCGTGGACTTCAGATTTGAGATGACTTTTTGAATATCAATTGGTATAGTGGGTTTCATAAATATTGAGTTAGGGTTACTTGATATGTTAATTGGTGTTTTATGGGAGACTAATTTGGTGATTTGATTAATAAAATATTCATAAAATTCATTGGCTATGATGAGGGGGTCTTTAATTGTGGTTCCATTAATATTAATTTGCCGTATTTCTTGTTTTGGTACATTCATTTTATTTTTGTTGATAACTGTCCACGTAGCTTTAGTTTTGTTATTTGCATTATTTATGAAATTGTCGTTTTTGGTATTTTGTGTCAGTTTAATAATACGATTTAACCTTGATGAAAGTTCTTTAAACGTTTTTTAATTATATTATTCTGTTCGATTTTTCCGTAACTGCCATAACAGCTGACGTTTGCGTTTGCAGCATAGTCTAATACCCTTTGTTATCCATCTTGAATTTGCTTTCACATTAATCTTAAAATACTTTTTAGGGAAACATAAGTTAAAAAATAGACCGAACAGGTCATAAAAATAATCGAACACTATATTTGGGTCATCACTATTAAACACATCATTGAAACTTAAGGCATTTATGCATTCATTAAATTTTCCATACTTTCTTTGCTTTAGTCCCGTTTTTGAATGAACCAATATTTTAGACAGTAGCTGGGGTTTACAGGACTTGTATCTGCGCGGTGTGGTCAGATAATGCGAGTTCTAAAACATTTGCTTCGCAGCCGCGTATGTTAAACATGAAATTGTCAATGCATGTGCCACTAACCAACCTCGTTGGTTCTTTAATTCCTAATTTAAGGTTAAATAAAGACATTATTTGATTAAGCTCATTAGATTCCTTACTTTTTCTTAATGTGTTAATGTTAAAATCACCACAGAGTATTACCTTATTTTTACCAAAACAAAACCGATTCAACACAGAGTCAAGTGCTGTGAAGAACTTATTAATGTTGACCTTGGGTGGTCTATAAATGCAGAAAATATATAGTTTATGGTCAGGCAAATGTACACCTGAGCATTCAAAAATACCCTTAATTGAGTATTTTTTTATATCGTTGATTGGAAAAAAATCTTGTGAGTTATGAACGAGAATACAAGATCCACCTCGACGCTTCTTGCAATTAAACACCGAGCCCACAGAGTTATTCGAAATGTTCAGAGAAAATAAGTCACTACTAGACATGTTTATTTATTATATAATTTATTGTACACCATAAGTTGTGCTTAGTTATGCCTAAAACTTTTATTTCTTGTACACTTTCCAATGATTTTAATGATGCAAGTAATAAATCTGATTTGTTTATCAGACCGTTAATATTTTGGTGCAGAATTCTAATTTTGTCGTAGACGAAAAATATCACTGGATTATTCTGGTACAAGTGTCTCAATTACCGTGTCAGTTTGGGTACTGATATCACAAAATCCAGTCAACATATCTGTCTGGTTACCCCTATCAATTAATGGCTGTGTATGTTCCAAACTATTATTTGAACTTTTACAATACAAATCATACTGTATTCTGTAATCTACACGAATAATTTCGTTTAAGAGTGACTGAGCTGTGTAGAGAGGAAAAATATGCGTTTAGGTATCATTACAGAATATTTCATATCTATAAAATTTGCATTTTTAAATTTAGTACATGCAAATTTAATTTAATAATTATTTTTTTCTCATTAAGGCATTTATTACGTGGTATTTCTGATACTATTATATTAGGCTTACATGTATCATTCAAAAACTATTTAAGGGAAAACAAATGTTCACTAGGGTTTTTATCATTAGTTCCTCCAAGTATAACTATAAAATCATTACTATTTTTATTTTATTTCGGGCTTTACTGCTGCTAATACCTCCTTTAAAGGAGCTCCGTATTTCGAGTAACATGATATAATAAATTCCTCTCCAGTCAGGTTTTGAAGGGTTTCTCTTATTTTATAGCCTTGGTTATCTGCCAAAATAATATTTTTTCTTCTTTCTGATTTACTAGTCTTTGGCTATTATTGTGATAGCTATTTGGTAAACTCATCATTGTCGTATCGAATATACTTGATTCTAGGTGAATATTGCTTACGTCACCCAACGAACTGGCTCTGCGTGGTTTACCGTGAGTGATATTTTCAAAACCCATGTTTAGTTAGTATTTCAATTAACATTATATTCAACGTAATTTTTCTGAGTGCAAAGAAACACACTTCCAAAAGACCAGTGTTCAAATTAAAAAAAAAAAAATTGTTGTCAAGATTTTAAACTAGACTTGTGATTTGTTATTATTTGTTCGATGAATCAGCTGATTGATGTTGACATGTTTACATTGAAAATTTTGCACTGTTCGAATTTTTAACTGATAGTTTTTATAATTTATTTTCAATTTTTAAGTATCAATGCTATTTCGTTTAGGGACATCCATTAGTTAGAGAGTTTTTACCCTTTTTTGTTCTTAATTCCTATTATACACAGAGTTCCACTGTATAACACAAACACTTTTCTATTGATTGTAAGACACAATTGTTTACTGCCATAACATTAGCATCGGTTTTACGTTCCCGGCCAAGTGAATATTATATATTATTTCACGAAAAACACAAAGAAACGAATAATCATAAACTCGTTGGTTCCCCGAAACTATGCGTTTCATACTTACATAAAAATATTACTTTAATGAACTTTGTTTAGAAAACTCTCCCCGTAATGGCCTTTTGAACAACGCTGATCCATTGAAATACCTATGTCTTTGTAGATTTTATCAGAAAACGGACAGCAACATACAATATAATTGCACCAAATTTTATAGCAAAGAATTGCAAGATTGTGTCTTACTTTTTTGTTGTGACGCATACTTTGTATTGATTGTATTTAAGTATATTTTTTTCAATTTATGGTAAGCGTCTTGCCTGGCGTAAGTAAACTACCAGGCTACCAAGTACCATGATAAACTACCATTATGAAACTCTTCTTTGAAAATTTACAATACGTATTTAAATGATGCTATGTTTCTATTTTTATTTCATATAGGACGCGGCGCCATAGGCAACATAGATTAATCGATTTCTCCGTCAATTACGGACCGATTTTGAAAATTATATTTTTTTGTAAGAGTATATTCCCAAATTCATCATCATCATCATATCAGCCGAAAGACGTCCACTGCTGGACATAGGCCTCCCCCAAGCGTCGCCATTTTGACCGATCCCGTGCCTCTTGCAACCAGCGGATCCCCGCAACCTTCACCAGGTCATCGGTCCACCTGGTGGGAGGCCTTCCGACGCAACGTCTTCCGGTTCGCGGTCGCCACTCCAGAACCTTTCTGCTCCATCGACGTTCCCAACTTGGTTCCATTTAAATTTGATGTAAATCTTATAAAGAACTTCGGAGATATACAACAGAACTCTTCAATAAATGACAGCAAGTCTCTCGGGATTGCTGCAATAACATGTCTGATTATTGTTTATAACTTTATACCATTTAATAACATAACATCACGCCAGTACGGTCTAAAAGGATACGCAGATGTGTACAGTTCACCTTGGTTCACTTTCTATTCACCGGTTATGTTCAAGAAATATAATTAAACTATTGAACTTGCTCATTATGTACGACAACTAAAAAGTGAATAATAAAAAAATATACAACTGACTTCCAAATAAAAACACTAAAATGAAAAATAACAGTTGCTGTTATAAACACGAAAAAACGAAAACAAGAATACCGACTATTGAATAAATATTACAATATTAGAAATTATTTGCACTTTGTAATGTTTTTTATTTGGAAGCCGCTGGTATTTTTTATAAAGTTTTATTTATAAATAAGACCCAAATTTTCAATCGTAATAAATTATGCTTCCATTTTAACTTACATTTGTTCCTTAATTATCATATTTGTAGGTAAGCACATGAATCTCATTCACAAACAAACATACGTTTAATTAACTTTTCTACACACAAGAAAGTGTATCTAACAATGGTTTCGTGCTTATGAGCTTGATTCACAGTACTGTTACAATTCAGAAGGCGATGTATTTATGTTAAAACAATATTAACGGATATTTGGTTATAATCTTTAGTAGAATAAACAATAGTTTAGAAACTAAAAAACACGCTTTAACAGAAAACCAAAAGAGTGGAAAATAATGTTCAATAAATTTAAATTAAGAATGGATATATATAATAAATGCATATAAGTCCCAACAACAATTTATCAGCAACGTTCAGATTAATAACCACAAACTATATACACACAAGCAACGCGCGCTTCTTCGAGAGGTGATAGGTTCAGTATTATTCTGCCAGTTACATAATTATCCATACAAAAGTCATTTCGTATGTAATTTTGTTTTTTTTTTTCCGTATTATAATCTCATGTCTAAATGTTTATATTTCGAATTTCTGAGGCAATGTGTTACATAATAGACAAGGTAGTGGAAGAAGTATTTTATTGTAACCAAAAATTGGTAAACCCTTTTTCCAAAGACCTTTTTAATCAAAAGTAAACTGGTACCAAACTAATGAAGCAACAACTTACTCTTCTGCCATCCACCTCCATCATCCCCTAACCTGTCACATGTTTATTCCGCGAACAATAGACCGTATCGTATAATTTACTACTGTTACAACCGTCCCTACCCTGGGCACATCGGCACAATAGTATCTGTAGTGCGAGACCAAAGGTGTCCTGTTATAGTCACAAATGCTTTGGAAGTATATCAGCAGTGACAATGTCGTATTGTGTGCGCTGCTTTGATCTTAGGTGTAAACTATGAATGTGTCATTTTCAGTTGGGTTGTGGGCTTGAATGTTATTTAGGTGACATAGATTAGGATCCCTTTTCATTTGTTTATCTCCTAGGTGTATACCGAGTAAGAATATTTTAGGTAAAGACCGTAGGGAATTCATTGGCACAGCATCTTCTTACTTACATTATTAAAAATGTGAAAGTTTATGGGCAGATGTGTGTGTGTGTTTGTAATTCAATCGCGCCAGAACGGCTGAACGGATCTAGATGAAATTTGACACAGATACTTTTTATCCCGGTATAACGTTCCCTTGGGGTGATAAAACACTTTTCACGTGGGCGAAGCCGCTGGCAAAAGCTAATGTAACCATGTAATGGCCGACAAACTGCATCTCAAAAATCCTCCAGCATCTCATTGACTAGTAATTTGTATGATACATCGCAGAAACAGACCGCAGCAAGTTATACATTGAAATGCAATGTGTATTTTTTTTGTTATTTATTAGTATAAACAAAAATTCTTAATAATTAATTACGATCTAGCCTAAAAGACTAATAAGTAATTTAACTGTAACTTAATATGTTACGTTTTAGATTATGTTAAGACTAAGAATAGTGCCCATTTGCACTTTTACACAAGTCCGTAGCACTTTCTTAGAGTCTGATATAATTTTTTCATCACACTTGCACGTAAACAGTATCAAAACATACAGGTTAACTTGGCCGTAATGCCCCGTATAAAACCCTTGAGCTTTATTGTTTGTCATGAAACCCAAGTGCGGTAAGTAATATTTTTTTAATTTATAGCACAGCACACAGGTCATGCAAGTCACATAAGACAAGGGTAGGAAGATGTTGATGATAATCATCAGCGTTTTTAACTCCTGACGGCAAAAGAGGGGAGTTATAAGTTTGACGTGTGTGGCTTATCTGTGTATTTGTTTAACTGTGTGTCTGTCTGTGGCATCATAGCTCTTATGGGATGAACCAATTTTGAAATAGTTTGTTTTGTTTCAAAGGTGACCTTTGGTCTAATAATTTGCTCCAGTACTCTAGAATTCTAGATATTTTGTCCCTTAGAGTGTTTCCAGTTTTCGTCACAAACTGAAGTTGCATAAATTAGTTGACATTCAGACACGGATACAGCTGTGTCTCATTTGCCCAGTTTCCTGAAATAACGAAGTTTTTGTTCCGAATTTAGAGCAGTACAACAAAATGGAGAAGTCAAGACAAAAACCGTGGAGTACTAAAAATATGCGAATAATGTTAGGAAAAATTAATTGGCGAAGTTTTTGCAAGAAGCGTGTCAAAATAGGCGCCTCGAGACGCGGCATCTAATTAAGTTGCTTAAAAAAATATGCGAACAAATTTATTTTAATCATCTGTGTCTGACTCTGTACATATATTTTCTTGTCATATTTTGAGTTTGACTTTGAAATCGTTTTGTAGGATTGTAAACACGAACATTTAGGTTTGTAAGTAGATACTCGGTAGGGAAGAAATATTATCATGATTTCGATTTTTGTTTGATATATTCACCAATATAATGACAATAATTACAAGATTGAATCGATTAAAAGTCATAACATTGTATTAGCTGTGTGCTACAATGAGTAGAAATTAACCTCGAGACATCACACGGGCTCGCGTTTGCTCGGAAACTGTCGATGTCTTTTCGGTACTAAATTCAAAACAAAACCGGCTAAGTGCAATTTGGACTCGCGCTCGAAGGGTTCCGTACGATTATAGCAAACATCGACAAAAAACACACGTTTGTTGTATCGGAGCCCCCCTGAAATATTTACTTTATTCGGTTTTTAGTATTTGTTGTTATAGTGGCAACAGAAATACATCATCTTTAAGAAATTAAACTGTCTTGCTATCACGGTTCATGAGATACAGCCTGGTGACCGACAGACAGACAGACAGACCGCGGAGTCTTAGTAATAGGGTCCCGATTTTACCCTTTGGGTACGGAACCCTAAAAATATCTTCAATTTGATATTACTTTGTAGTTATAGCGAAAAAAAACTAAAATAGTTATGTAACAAAACTTAGATATATATGATCTTTCCATTTATTACAAAAAAAAAAAGTTGGTTCAACAACCCAATTGTTAATTGTCAAATATATTGTAAGCGTACAGCAAAATAAAGCACACTATGTACCGTAGCTACTTTTTATGTATTAAGTACAATAATATGTGTATGTGTAGGATAATATTCATACTATTGCTTTTGCATCAACAATATCTTATCCTTAACATAATTAATTTGAGATCGGTCGCTCGGCGCTACATGTCTTATTCTACACTTCTCTGCTAATTGTCATCTCACTAATATTCTCTTGCTAGACATAATACTATATAGACTAAAAATCAAATGAATCTTTCCATCCACTGTACATTTTGTGGGTTACAAATATTTAACTCAATTAACTTCGCCATGTGATCTTCAGAATATTTGAAGTGTGTCCCTTCCTTTCCACAATTCCACATCCGCTAAAAGGGAGATGAAAACCGAAATAGATATCTTTTTGGATTCCATGACGCGTATGATTTTGTTTATTATGTTCTTAAAGCCTCCGGCTTTCCACATTATTCATTAAACTTTTTATTAAAGAGACAAATAATAAAATTGTCCTAAATAATGAATTGCTTTGCTATCGTTCCTACCTCCTCGTTGGTTGGTGGTCGGTAGCACTTCTGCTGAGCTTGAGATATCAGGTCGAACAAAACGTTTATTGGATTTATTCTTCAATAATTTCTCAGCTGCATTTTACCTGTCATGACTTATGGCTGCCGAACCTGGCAAGCGACACGTGCAAGTAACGTTACCGTGTCGTAAAAAAAAACGTCACGATGCCGCAACGTAACACGTTGTCGTGCCTAGAAAAAGTCCGGTACAGTTTTCAGCATTTCTGACAGAACGAAACAACGTTTACTTTCGTTTCTTGTAGTTTCTGATAGTTACAGCATTTCTGACATCTTTTTTGCACAACTAATCGCTACTACATTTAAACATCAACTGAGCGAGCGCATTGCCACGTACCGCTTTCAATGACGGCGACGTTAGACGCGGCGTTCCGCGGCACCATTGCCGTTGTTGCCCATTAACACGTCACGTCAATGCACCGCACCGCGACACCGCACCGTACCACATTGACAACGTCGTGACGTGGTGATGGGGACAAGCCCTAAGTTTGAAACTTGCCAGCATAGTACAGAACGAAGCATACTGAACATCAACATAAGGTATAAAATAAAACTGTATAACACAAGGAACCAAACCAGAATAACTGATGTCACATCACATCATCATCATCATCACATCATCAGCCTATTAATGTTCCCACTGCTGGGACACAGGCCTCCTCTCTGTGAGAGGAAATGGGCCGTAATCCACCACGCGGGCCCAGATGTCACATACTGTATTAAAAAGCAAAAATGGAGCAGGGCAGGACACATGACTATTAGCAAAAAAGCAAATGGTGTAGTGACGTAACAGAGTGGTGCCCAAGACAACATAAAAGAAAGTTAAACCCATGTTACCGTATAACAGCTAACTCGCTAAACAGTGGACTTTACAAAACATATTAACATCGTCATGTTGGGACCTGTGTGTTCAGTGAGGCAGAAAATGGCGTCTGAATTTGTTGAAATGTCATCTGATTATTCCTTGACAATGTTTTATGAACGCTTGATATAAAAGTTTAGACGGTTATGCTTAATCAATACATATAATAGATCTGTAAAAAAGTCTTTTTTTGTACATTGAAAATATTCCACACAACCACGTAATCCATTTCTAGCATATTTGGATGTTTGTCGTTTTATCTGTTTGTCTGTTTAGCTGTGCATGCATCACGTAAAATGTACGAATCCAATATAGATAACTTTTATACATAAAAATTGTACGTAACTTGAAGTTTTACTTTGTTTTTGTTTCATCACAATTGGTTCACTCTATGAAAAGTTAAATGAATTTAAAGTGTTCAAGAAGTAAAATATCACAACGCGCTATTCAGATACTCGAACAGTTGAACTCCATATATGATAGATGGCGTTGTGCATTTGACGTCATTTTCAAAATGGCGCTGCTAAGATTGTCCGCGGAAGAATGACCATAGAAAAATTGGTAGGTAAGACAGGCAGAGTAGGGTAGGCAGTACAAAATATGTGTAGGTTTCCTACCTATTTAGTGTCGATTTTGGTGAAACGTCCGTTGTTATAAAGCCAATTATGTTTCATTAGATAAGTTTTCGTTTCTACTCAGAAGATACGTTAGAGGCATAGATTTAAATACTTTACTACTATATAACTCAATGGACAAAAGATAATAATTGTAAGCTAATCGTTAACAAATTAATCAATCAAGTTTTGATGTCAGTCGAATGATTTTGATTCTGAATCAGTCAAAATTATGCACTAAGCACCTGCCATGTTGTCTCTACATCAATCACCCAAGGTTGATTGTGCCTTTGTGCATGAAGTTTTAAATAAATAAATAACACCAGTTGTTTGGTGCGAAAACTGAACCCATATCGTGACTTGTACTCTGTTCAACTTCCTTTGCAACAAATGGGATGTGTTGAGAGAAAAGTAAGTGTAGTGTTGTGTCTTTGTTTTAGAAGTATTTAGGTTAAAATGAGACCTATCGCGTTGATTTTATTCGCCACGCCTGTTAAATTTCTGATGACTGATACAAGAACGGCCTTAACCCCGATTTATGAAAGAAGAATCTGAAGTTGAGTTTAACATTATTTTAACTCCAAATTCTCTACTCAGAAACTGGTCCTTTCAGTGGAAGTGTATCTACTTCAATAATTATAGTAATTGTTGTTTATAAGAATAGTTCACTATGAAAACTCTTTGCAAATCATTGAAGTTTTAATAAAAGCCAACCAAACACGTCATTTCATGTTGAAAGCAATGATGGACATAACAATTCAGCAAGCAGACGTTAAATATCTTAATTTATTGTTAGAGAACATTTCAAGATCATGAGGCTGTCTACTACGACTGTCTGTTGTTTGACTCATTAAACTGTCCAATACTGAGTTGGTGACGCAAACACACTGCTTTGCAAAAAGTCAATCACACTTATGTAAGAAATTGACAGCATCATCAGTAATATTTTGAAACGGGTTAAAGATAAAAAACCGGCCAAGTGCGAGTCTGACTTGCGCATATTGGCTTCTGTATGAACAGCTAAATTCACCAAAATAAATAGGTAACATTACTAACGTTTTTAAACAATGAAAGCACCAAACATTGCTCTAACGAAGGGACAAAATTAACTTTGCCGTTCGAAAACTGTTGTCCCCATATATCAATATACAAAATGTTTACTTTTCCAAGTACATTTTATTAGCAAGTCGACTATTACTCGTAAACTTGTAAAGCCTACTTAGCTGTGATAGTTTTCTTTTATTTTCTCTATATATACTACTGCCGCGATTTTTTTCATATACCCAAATCCAACGATTTAGCTGGCAGGGAGAGGGGTCTCTGAAGTCTAACAAAAAATTGCCATTTAAAGCTTAATTTTACGCAAACGGATCCCTGAAGCGAAAAATGGTTTTCACCAACCCGTAATGTTTTTGAATGGCCTATCTAACGATACCCCACACCATGGGATAGACAAGAAAAAAAATCATCCTTACTACGTTTTCATGGTTTTATTTTACCACTTTGTCGGCGTGATTAATATGTATATCCATGCCAAATTATAGCTCAAGTCTCTGAGCTAAGTTGCGGATTAACGGACGGACAAACAGACGGACATCGTGAAACTATAAGGGTTTCTTGTTAACTGCGGAACCTTACAAATTACCAGTTTCTCTTAATTTTAGATCAAAAACATTGCTTTTCTTTTTATTTGAGTACAATATAGAATTTGCTTATAATCTTTATTTGCCAATTGTAGTCTGCTTCTGGACATAGGACTCCCCATTGCATTCTATTTACCAAGATAACTACCACTCTTATACAGCAACAGCGGGTGTACAAGATCATTATCGATCATATTTTTGTCGGTAAATTGTATGTTGAATATTTTGCAATGTGTGAACTTCGTCATCGCGTCGCTCCCGCCTATCTCCTACAACCACAGCCTCCCCATAATCGTATTTGCATCACTCAAAGGGTTTAGCAGCGGAGTGCACAGGTAGAGAGAGCTTGCCAGCTTAATGGCTATGCACCACAGCCGCCAATTTTCCTCATTTGTGTCTACCGTCTATCCCTGTCTGAATAAATTAGCAGGGAAGCGCGAGCCAAAACGAAGTGAACTTGTGTGGAAGTTTACCGAGCTTGTTGGGTTGTTACGGGCTATTGAAGTTTAGCGTTAAAATGTGTGGTACAACTTCTGTCTGACTTGGTTAAACCTGAGTTGTACCAGTTTTAGCGGTATAGTTAGTCCAGTTGCTTTCATGATATCCTACACGATATGTACCCAAAACTCTTCTTGGCGAACTAACCAGTTGAATCTCTGAAGGGGGACTTCTTTTTTTGAACTTAGACTCCCATTTGGGTCGTTGTGCGTGAATGTTTAATGCCCATAATTACTGAAATAATAGAAAAGCCATTACGTCATGACAGATGATTTATTTCTTTAAGTTGGTTTGTGCAAACACTTTTACATGTCGATCATATTTTTTAAAACTAGATGAGGACGGCGTTTCCTATCTGATTACTCTGAGATGAAAGGCTGAAACAAACTCAGAGGTCACAGTCTCCTTTAAAGTTGTCTCGCGTGGATACACGTTTCGGGTCATCGAGGGGTTAAAATTGCCTAAACGAGTGGCATTATTTATATCCAGAACACCTTAGGCAATCAGCCCCGTTAACATCTTTCTAATTAGAAAGTATTTCTAACCACGACATTGGCTGTTCTCATACAGTACCAATACGGGAAAAAAATAACTCAATAGGGTAGTTGACAAAAAATATATATTTAGTCCGTCAGTTAGTTAGCCTAAAAATATTGGACACGTATATTTCTTTTTCACAAAAAATTACGACGACAGAGTGCGTCATGGTGTGCTATACTTTATACTGAAAAGTGACGTCACATACCCCCACTCCTGAACTTTGATGCGCTTTATCTTTGCAAATTTTTATTTATTTGATATAGCTAAAAATACGGGTTCAATATATTATTATTTCATAATCACACTGACGGACTAAATAGAATTATCATTTTTCTATCCAGGAAACATCCCTATTCTAGCGATAGCAAAATCATGCATTAGAGAAATTATATGCATTGACATTTATATGTGTTCTACAGGTACATAAGCAGAACAAACCTCTGGGACAACCTCATCACTTCATCCACATCCCAGTTCAAGACAGGAGAAGGTCTAGAACTGGTAAAACAACTATACGTCGGTCACCAAGGACAGTTTGGATCCGCTGAGCATAGAGAAGTCCATGAGAAACATCAGGGTTGAAGCCGAATGGTCAGCACAGAACTTGCCAGTACTTGAAGCATGGCTGGACAATTTCCTAGCCAGTAGTGATGTGAAAGATGATAAGTTTATCAACATGTAATTTTATTTTGTTGTAGTTTTGGAAGATTTTTAATAGTCAGATAAGTTGTAGAAAAGAAAAGAAACATGATTATTTGGCATAAGAAACTCAACACAAAATGTACTATATATTATGGCGATTTGACATAACTGCTGAAATAATATAAGCTGTCAATTTTAACATTAGATTCCTGGGTCAGTCAAAGTTTCCTTTGCTTGCAAAGCTGCCTTTTCCCATAAGAATTTTATCAATAGCACTGGAGTCTAGATTTGTGATGGTTAAAGGCAATAAGTTCGCCCCAAATTACAAGGGACTTCGAGAAATACAGGCATGATGTTAAGTTGTGTTATGTTGGCAATCTTCCAGTTTTATTGCTCTTTTAAAAAGTATCATACTATTGAAAAATCGGCCCTTATTTAAGTGGTATATTGTATTTAAGTAGAAAGGCGACTGGATCGTTTTTTTACTGGGACGTTGGTCCCAGTAGTCTGATTGCTTTATTATTTAACTAGCTGACCCTCGGGGCTTCGCTCCCGTCAACTGGCTACCTATTTACCTACCTACCCTGCCTACCCTGGCTACCGTGGCTACCCTGGCTACTCAGACCACCCTGGCTACCCTGGCCACCCTGGCTACCCTGGCTACCATGGCTACCATGGCTGCCCTGGCTACTCTGGCTTCCATGGCTACCCTGGCTACTCTGGCTACTCTGGCTACCCTGTCACCCTGGCTACCCTGGCTTCCCTGGCTACTCTCGCTACTCTGGCTACCTTGCCTCTACCCTGCCTACCTTGGCTACCATGGCTACCCTGGCTACTCTGGCTACTCTGGCTACCCTGGCTACCCTGGCTTCCCTGGATGCCCTGGCTACTCTGGCTACCCTGGCTTCCTTGCCCCTACCCTGCCTACCCTGGCTACCATGGCTATCCTGGCTAACATGGCTACCCTGGCCACCCTGGCTGCTCCGGCTTCCCTGGCTACTCTGGCTACCTTGCCCAAAACCTGCCTACCCTGGCTACCATGGCTACCCTGCCCAAAACCTGCCTACCCTGGCTATCATGGCTACCTTGCCCAAAACCTGCCTACCCTGGTTACCCTGCCCAAAACCTGCCTACCCTGGCTACCATGGCTACCCTGCCCAAAACCTGCCTACCCTGACTACCATGGCTACCCTGGCCACCCTGGCTACCATGCCTGACCTACTTACCCTGGCTACCCTGCCTACCTACCTACAATTTTTTATCTTTCATCAATAGTTTCCTCGGCGCACGCCAAATAATGTATTTTACAGGCAACATTTTGCTACCTAGGGTTACATTAATCCAATTTTCATAAGGATCTCTAATTATTTTGGAAACATATTATAGCCTATAGCTTTCTACTGGTGAAAGAATTTTCTAAATCGGTTCATTAGATCCAGATATTACCCCTTACAATGTCACAAACTCACAAACTTTACCTCTTTACAATATTAGTATAGATTAAATAGGTTTAATGAGAGATGGCGTTTTATTTGATATTTTCGCTATGATTCCAAATGGATTAGGGGTATGGAAACAAATGCCCGCCCTCCAATGACATGCCAATGACGTTATAATTCCGTTGTGGGAAAGAGACGCAGCTATACACGACGAATAGTACTAGCAAAGAATGCTAACTATTACGTACTAGTACATTTTTATTTACAAAGGTCTGGCCTTGACAGTCGAAGGTAAAACGTCTCTAGAAGATATGCTAGTACTTCTGCTTAGATTGCAAGCCAACCTAGTTCGGATACGCATAGGAGAGTTATTGGTATTCTAAACCATCATAATCATCATTTCAGCCGAAAGACGTACACTGCTAAACATAGGCCTCCCCCAAAAGTTGCCACATTGACCGGTCTCGTGCCACAGGCAGATGCACGCAACCTTAACCATATTCCAAACCAAAATCTCCTAACTAGGTCAAAGAAAAAGCATCTAATCTATGCAGGGTTGCATAGGGAGAATTTGGTCTTCGAACTAAAAGTACGTTACTTAGTTTTTCAACTGTAAAAGGTTCTTTTAAATTTTTGATACAACCTTCAGTAGTCAGTCGAAGTGCGCAATCGCTAAGGTTCATTGCAAATGGCGTTTATGGCGTTTGGTAAAATGATGAAAAAATCCCAGGAACGAGTGTAAATATCGGGCAAAGGGTTAATATGGCATGATTTATCGACAAAAACAAAGGCAGAACTAAAATGCCGAGGATATCGCACTAAAGCACAGTATACCGCACAATATTTTGAACAGCAACAATCTTAAAACTTTTGTATTCGAAAGTGATTTTTTTTTTTTCTGTAAATTCGGCCATGCACGGGGTGTTGCTCTCACCTCTGAGACGGATCTGCCAAATACTAGCTTGATATCACTTGAGTCGATTGACAGATGGGCCAAGAGGCTTATTGGAAACGATGCACTGGTCGACGAGCCTGGAACATCGACGCCGAGTTGCCAGCCTGTCGTTTATTATCGGTTACATTTCGGGAATTTGCGATGGAACTGCATAATTTGATTCCGCCTAGCCCTTTACATCAACGGACTACAAGACGTACGGTAATGCGCCATCTTTACATGGTAGACATCCCATCATCACATTCACTACTTATCTGTGTGCATTCATTGTGCACACAGATAAGTAGTTTTTGGGGGCTGAGTCACCCACGTCCGTAGGAGTGTACCCCATTCGATTCCCTACACGTGGTCCCCGGGTGGTGCAAATCAGGTGACAAACTGGTGGTAGGCTTCGGACGAAGGCTTGCGACCACCCACCGGGCAAAGACGTACCGCCAAGCGGCCTAGTCGTGTTCCGGTATGATGTTCGGTGCAGCCACTCGAGAAGTTGGGTCGAGATAGTTGTTCCACTGCAGGCAGGCTGGCCCGACTCGCGCTGTTATGGACGTATCGGGAGACTGGTCGCGGAGGGTAGCGGGATCCGAGGCACGGTGCGCCGCTGGCCGACCGCAGGTAGTTGGGGGCCCAAGTAGTGTGTCAGACCCACATGAAAGGCTGCCCCGCCAACTGACGAAAAATTCCGGAATGCGCCATCGTGCTGGTTGGCGACCAGATTCCTGGGGGGGCTCGGGCGTCCCCGCAGTCTCCAGACCAGTCCCCCAATGATGGCGTCCTATCGGCGTATGTCTGTAGGTTGCAAGTGTGAAACCACATCTCACTTCTTTCTCCTCTCCCTCCTTTTCACTAACAACAATAATGCCAAGGAACAAGAGAAAAAAAGCTGAACAGCGGCAGCACTCACTCTCACATAAGGTGCAACTCAGCAACATCCGAGGTCTGCACTCTAACCTTGTCGCAGTCCATCACCACCTTGAGACTGAGAAACCAGCACTTATGTTCCTTACGGAGACGCAGATCAGATGCCCGTCAGACGTGGCGTACCTATCTTACCCAGGGTTTACCCTGGTGCACATGTTCAAGCCACGCGCTGGTGTATGCATGTACGCCCGGGACGACATCTGCTATCGGCGTCTCCGAGATCTTGAAGACTCAAATTACTCAGTGCTATGGGCCCTGGTGGACACAGGTCTGAATAAGATCATCTATGCCTGTGTCTACCGATCGCATAGCGGTGATCTGGAGACAACCAGGCTCACACAGTACCTGAATGAGGCGCCAGATGTGACTCAGCTACGGTACCCCTCCACCCAACTAGTGTTACTGGGGGACTTTAATGCCCACCACCAGGAGTGGCTCTTCCCATACTAGTGCACTGACCATGCTGGTTCGAGAGATGCTAAATCTTTCGATTGCGCTATATCTCACCCAGCTGGTCCAAGGGTCTACCAGGGTGCCAGATGTTGATTCACATACAGCCAATTGCTTAGACCATCTGCTGACAACTGATCCAGACCGATACTCAGTGTCGATATCATCAACTTTGGTTAGTTCCGACCACTGTCTGGTGAAATCTGTATCCGTCTACTCCCCGCCCGATCCCAGCCCAAGAAAGCACTCGGCGGGTTTGGCGGTACAAGTCAGCAGATTGGGATGGTATGCGATCTTTCTTCGCAAACTTCCTTGGCGCCGCACTTGCTTCTCTTCGGATGACCCATCGTCATGCGCTGACGCAGTGACAGATGTGTTGCGTCAGGGGATGGATTACTACATTCCTTTCTCTGACGTAACGGTGTCCAGCGTTGACCGTCCGTGGTTTGGTGCCGAGTGTGACCGCGCAAACGTGGTTAAACACAAGGCATACCTAGCATGGGTTGACGCTCATGTGTGCAAAAATGACGTGAGTCAGAAGAAGAGAGCCTTCAACAGGGCTGTCAAGTCCTGCAAAAAAGCGATGCGAAGGGCACGGTTTGACCATATTAGCAGAATCGGGGACAAACTTGCTTCACACCCTGCAGGTAGCAAGGCGTTTTGGTCCCTGGCTAAATCGGTTGAATCAAACTTCTGTCGCCCCTCACTACCACCACTGCTGAGGCCCGACGGGTCGCTGGCCCACTCCGCTGAGGACAAGGCTAACTTGTTTGCCTCCCTCTTTGTGGAATCTTCGCGTCTGAATACTGATGGCACGCGGCCCCCTTCTTCTGCTGTTTGATGTGAGACGAGTATGTCGGAAATTCACATCCATCAGAGAGAGGTCTGTAGGGTGCTGCGAAACCTTGACGTGAACAAGGCTAGTGGCCCGGACGGGATACCAGCAATTGTACTTAAAACTTGTGCGCCTGAATTGTCTCCGATCTTGACACGCCTTTATCGCCTTTCGATGGTGACCGGGAAAGTGCCGAAGGCTTGGAAGCAAGCTAACGTTCAGCCCGTGCCCAAGAAGGGTAGTCGAGCGGACCCGGCCAACTACAGACCCATATCTGTAACGTCCATCCTCTGTAAGACTATGGAACGTGTATTGAATAATAAGCTCCTGGCATACCTAGAAGACAACAACCTCCTTAGTGACCGTCAATACGGCTGCCGCTGAAACCAGTCAACTGGGGATCTTCTAGCGTATGCCATTCACATCTGGAGTGAGGCCATCGAGAAGCACGTGGAGGCGCTTTCTGTCTCCCTTGACATATCGAAGGCCTTTGACAGGGTCTGGCACGAGAGCCTTATTGGTAAGCTTCCTTCCTTCGGTCTGCCTAGTGGTCTGTGTGACTGGATTGCAGACTTCCTGAGGGATCGGTCCATCCGAGTGGTTAGCGATGGCTGCTCGTCCGGTCAGTTAGGTATTAACGCCGGAGTCCCTCAGGGGTCAGTGCTCTCGGCAACATTGTTCTTGCTGCACATTAATGACCTGCTAAAACTCGGAACCTTTGGGTATGCAAACGACAGCACTGTTGCTGAGAGATACTTGTCTGGCGCACGGGCTACGTCTTTTCGGGAAGCCATGGTTGATCCTGGTGAGACCTGTCTTTGGAGGCAGTCTCCGAATGGGGCAATGCCAATCTAGTCAGTTCCAATGCTGCTAAGACCCAGGCGTGTCTTTTTTCCGCAAAAAAGAGCCAATTCCACCCGGCTCCATCCTTCCGTGGTGTAACCGTGCCGATAACGGACCATCTCGACCTTCTTGGTGTTACTTTAACATCGACCCTCAATTTTGGTCTATTCATTGAGACAAAGGCTCAATTGGCTGCAAAAAAAGTTGGGGATCCTTGCGAAGGTGAAACGGTACTTCACGCCTGAACAACTGCTCAACTTGTATAAAGTACAAGTTCGGTCATGCATGGAGTACTGCTCTCACCTCTGGGATGGATCTGATTTTGATTTCTGATGATTGACAGACGGGCCAAAAGGCTTATTGGCAACGATGCACTGGTTGCCTCATAGCTCCAGAGCCTCGAACATCGCCGCCGAGTTGCCAGCCTGTCAGTTTTTTATCGGTTACATTTCGGGGAGTGTGCGACGGAACTGCACAATTTCATTCCGCCTAGCCCTTTCCATCATCGGACTACAAGACGTACGGCAATGTGCCATCGGTACATGGTGGATATCCCACCCATACGCACAAAGCGTTTTGAAAATACTTTCATTGTGCGTACAGCTAAGGAGTGGAATTCCCTGCCGGCGTCCTTATTTCCTGATAGCTACAACCTGGGGGCTACTATAGCTACTATAGCTACAATCAAGAGTGAATAGGTTACTTCTATGCAAGCGTGCTTCACCGACACATCGCTTACAATCAGATGAGATTGGTAGTAATAAAACGTTACCGATAAAAATAAATATTAATAAAAGAAAGGATGAAAACGGATCTAAAAGGCGTAAAGGCGCCTTAACCTGGATATTAAAAAAAACAGATAATAATGTCTTTCATCCTCAATTTGAATACCTAGTTAGCACGAACGATTTCGTATTACTTGACTTTTGAACTAGGGCAATAATAATTTCATTATATCCTTTCAAGTGAGCACAGTGAATAAGAGGTCGGAGTTGTTTTCAAAGACAATTTAAAGAGAGCAGGTGGTGGGAGGTGGAGGTTTGGGTAGAAAACGGATCCAACTTTTTATCGGGTTGTTTTCAGTTTTATTATTATCTGTTGGAGTAATTGGTTTCTATTTAGCATAAGGACCAGGATTGCCAGATCAAGCAAAGTATTTCAGGATTTTCCTATCTGGAATTTATCAGTAACTAGCTTCTGCCAGCGGCTTCGCCTGCGTGAAAAGTGTGATGAATGAATGAATGAAATGTAGCCTATGTGCTATTCCAGACTATAAATCTAACTGATCTCAGTGCCAAACTTCATCCAGATCTGTTCAGCCGTTCTGGCTTGATTGAGTAACAAACATACATCCAATCATTCACATCAATTTAAATACTTATAATAAATCTATAGAAAAGTCGTTTTTGTTCACCGAGCCAGGTGTTAAAGGAAACGAACCCATTTCCAGCATTTATGGAATTTTTGTATGCTTGTCTGTTTATCTGATTGTCGGTTTATCTGTTTAGTTGTGCACGTATCACGTAAAATGTACGAAACCAAATTAGATAACATTTATTCATAAACATCGTGCGTAAATTAAAGTATTTCTTAGCTTTTGTTGCATCGCAATCGGTTCACTATATCAAAAGTTATATGAATCTAAAGTGTTCAAGAAGTAAAATATAACAACACACGCGATTCCAACACCTTCATTCTCACTCAAAGAATCCTAGGGCTCACACAAGCGTAATCTTTTACACATCTCATCATCCGAACCGAGAGGATAACCCCCACACCCTGACAGGCCCTCTGTGTCTCTTGAACACCAGACCAGATAGCGGTCAGGGACCCGTGTTTAGACATATCCACTCCCTTTCTTTTTGTCTCATTCACACATAACAAATCTACCTTTTTGTGCTTCATTATTTCACATACTTCATCCATCTTATCTACCATCCCTCCCTGCACATTCAGCGTAGCTAAGCGACACTCCGCTCATCGCTTTTCGCCCCATGAGAACAATTCACGTGGTGGTGTCATTTTGTTCCCACGAATAGTAAGGGAAACTATGTCCACGCTCTATAGAGCCCTACTTGTAGAGGTAAGGCTGGATAGTGCCTGAGGGCGCCCGGTCCCAGACAACAGGCACGCTTGCGACTAAGGCTCTCCCCTAGCCATGCAGCTCTCGGCACGGCGACCTTAGCTTGGGGGTGAGATGTTCGCACCGCACAGAAGGAAACAGAAGTGTCCTCTGGCATATATTCCCTTAGACGCCTTTTACGACACCCACGGGATGAGATAGGATGGTGTAATTCTACGGCCCAGACACCACACGGGGGAAGTACTACTTATATAATTATATAGTTATTTTACAACATTTGTCAGTTTGTTAATAAAATGCTAACAAGAAGTACTACTAACGTCATCTAGGTGCGTTACGGAGAATCATCCATTCTTCATTTTCACTGCAAGAATTGTTCTGAGTGTCTGTATTGGACATAAATGAAACCCCCTCCCGGATAGTTTACTAATTGTATTTCGACACAAATAGGTATTTTACAATAATTTTCTTGAGCAAACTACGTTGTGCAGAAATGAATATAATAAAAAATAATGTGGGGTATTTTATAGACAATAAGAACAAAAATAGTAAACTCCTGACAATTTTTTCTTGGCGTCTCATATGAACTAAGCTTGTTGTTATGAATATAGCACCAGGCGCGAACACTGAGCATTAATAATATTTACAGATGAAACTCCTGAAATACATACTTCTGAAATACCTAGTGGTGTTTCTTTCCATGCCATCACCTAAACGAATAAAATGGTACATTTATTTTTGGGGTCAACTTATCTACTAGAGATGACGCATCTTTAAATATATATTTTTACAAAACTTATCAATAAGTATAAAAAAACACAATTTAATTTATAACCATTACGCAAATCAATGAACTCTACACCAATGACCTTCCAACGATAAAGATTTTATTGGCTCCAAACATTCTAAGAACCGATTCCTAGTATTAAAATATCACGGGTTTGGAAGATAGGTAACCTTTTATGACAGTAAAGATGAGGTCACACTGTTTGCTAAGCTAGCTAAGTTTACAGAACTCGGCTAATTATTTCCTTTTTGAGCTTAGATACTGATAATGTCTACTAGCTGACTTGCAGTCTGATTGCATTAGTGAATTCGGCGGGGCAAGGGGTATGACTCCATGAAGGTTGGCAAATTTCCTTTAAATAATTAGGTATGGCCATGAATTATTTGACTCTTTCGAAAAGAGTATCTTCACAAATAAAAACGTCCAATAA
This sequence comes from Orthosia cruda, assembly GCA_964057195.1. NCBI lineage: Eukaryota > Metazoa > Arthropoda > Insecta > Lepidoptera > Noctuidae > Orthosia > Orthosia cruda. The sequence goes on along the minus strand of OZ059830.1, from coordinate 44,207,391 downwards.
TTTTAATTATTTAAAATAAATAAAGTATTTATTTCTCTTTCACAAAGGTTTCTTATAAACTGTTACATAATGGTGCAATATTACTTGGTAAATCCTTTGTGGGAGACTGGCATCTGCACTAGGAAATCCTGTCACACAGATTACCAGGCCTCCCAACAGAACTGTGATTATTAGTCAATTTGATTACAATTATTGATAATTATTGGTAAAGTAGGTACACGGAAAAGAATAGAATACATATTATTTTAAAAATACTATATTAAAGTATTATTAAATTCAAACATTTTTCGATTATTATTAATTGTTTATAAATTATTGAATATATCTTTTTTTTGTTTAATTTTTATTAGATTAATTATTAGGAAATGTTTAAATTCATACAATAATTAAACTAAATTGTCATGAGTTGTGAAGTAATGGTGTGGTGTGGAGGTCGTTTGTGGTGTGGGAGTCGTTATGATGTGGTGTGGAGGTGAAAATAAAACTAAGATGGGACGACAAAAAGTTTTTCGGTTTCATCATATCCTAGGGTTAGTAACCAGGCTATAGCTGCATTTTTGTACTGATTTGTGTTGAGACTGTAAATGGTCAATATATTGTTAAGTTTGTTATAGATAAAGGGTCCTCGGAAATAAATGGCACCTTTTTGTAGACTCACATATCCTACATTTCCGACAAGATACATTTTAAGGGGGTCATAGGAGGAGTCGGTATGCTGTTTAAGAATTGGGCCCAATAGAAACAGTTGTGAATTTTAGAGAGACATTTAGAGGGAATTTGTCATTTCTCTTTCATGGAGTCATACCCTTTGCCCTGCCGAATCCATGTATGCAATTAGGCTGCTGACCATAGTCGTTCAACCCTACTGAGTTGCAGCCTTTCTGTTTGTGTCTAATCTATACGCGCATATACCAATCAATCCAACTTCTATTTTTCTTTAACTCACGACAGGGCCTAGTAAAACTGAAATTTTATCAGCAACTAGCTGTATTAGTATTTCTCCCAATGTCTTTATACATTATATAAGCTATATTTCCGTTAAGTTATATTATATATTTAATAAATGATTTATCTATATAGGATAATGTGAAAAATGTAGGTATGGGATGCGCTACCGAAATGTCAATCCTGAAACTTTTGGGCTTTGGAGTGGACAATCGTTATTGCTGCTAGAATGCCAGTTTGTTTAGAGTAATGTGCATGGGGCAATTTACTCTCAACAAACTGACATTCTAGCGTTATAAGGAGTTTAATAATGTAGCATTTGTAGCAACAGGACGGCTTGTAATGAGGGCTACCATTTTTGTGCCCACAAGTTGGCGACACTGGCGAGTAAGGTCTTGAAATAAAACTGTTAAACGTTGTTATTACGTTAAGTTTGTATTAAAGTCATTTCTAATGCCGTAATGTTGCGATTAAATATAACATCCAGTATGCCGCAGTTTTGGGATATTTATCAAAAAAGAGGAATGCGGTCGGGAAATACAATTTTTCGAAACATAAAACTCTGTTAAAACAGTGGTTAGTAAAACCTGTACCTCTCTTTATCTACCATATTTGGTAAATATTCCCGTCAATATAAAAGTAGTAAATAAACCCGCGCTAAAAGCCAAAAAAACGGTGACGTTTGACATTTTGAAGACCTCACACTACACCAGCGCCCCTAGCGGCAAATTCAAACTCGATAGCAATCATTACGAGAATTAAATTCGCGGATTGTATTGTTAATATTTCGTTTCTGCCTTGGATTTCGCTAAAACTCTTTTGTTTTTTGAATGAATCTAGCTATGTTTGGTCTCATACATTGGATTGGCTCGTGTAAGCACTCTTGGCTATACATAGGCTAAGCTAAGTTAGCTTAGATGACAGTGTAGCCATCGCTGAATGCCTGTCACACATATTTACACGTTCGGGTGTGACTGACCTTTAGGGAGCGAGGTTAGGACATTTTAGTTAATGAGGACTGAAGGGTGAAATTATGGATTAACGTGACATATGATCAGGAGGGCACTGTAGTGAGATAATAACAAGTTTGTAGAAGTAAATGAAATCGTGTTACTGATCAGTAAATTAGATGTCAAGTTGTGTTAGCTATCACGCATTGTAAGCAATATTGATAAATACCTAGATAAATGAGATTTGCGGGCTGACTAAGCATTTAAATAATATTCTGCTACAACAGCTTAAATTACCTTTAGTCAGACTGCTCATTCTAAAAGTAGGTGACTATTGAAATGTTCTTCTTTTTCGTCGTATCGATGATTCCAAAATTAAATATATTTTGACCAGAATTCAGCCACGCCAACAGCGTTGTCATTTGACTCACAAAGGTTTTTTAAGGAAGAGAGAACTCGACAAAAGGTGTGGCTCCGCAATCGCACTGTGGGTCATTGGAGTATCCCCATCTAACTAGGTTTTGCCTGCAGCGACCCATCTGGCTTGAAATGATGCCAAATAAATATATGTGGAGGTAGAAAACATAATGTGCCGAGCAAACAAATAACAGCTGCGAGCAAGAGATTCAGAATTTCCGAGTTGTATGCATTTGATTGTAGTATATTGTAATGAGCATAGTACAATGTGTCCGGACTCGTAGTAATAAAACTTTAAGGCCGTAATAATACACTTAAGTTTATCGATAAAAACAGCCCTTAAAAGGGGTTTAATCCCGACAATTTTTTATTACATTTCCTAAAATTCTGCAGAAATTATGAGGCAAAAATGTGCAGAGGTTCCTTTTAGGCAATAATAAAATTAAAACTAATTAGTTTAGAGCTGTGATTCTTTTGTCAGTGTGTAGACCAACTCAATAACTAACCAGAAATCCCATAAAATACGTGTGTTAATTCCTAAATATTTTGCAGAATTTTAGGAAACGCCTCATTTACAATAATATGTTATATTTTGAATGTTACATGAATATTTTTTAGTTTTTCCATGCTACGGCCGTAAAAAAAAACTTTAAATGTACGCCTTTGTGAGACCTAGGTCCAAAGTTATGGTTGTTAGACTATGTGGATATCGTAATAAGTAAGTCAGGCACTAAAATTACTCTATCTTTGAAGGTGTGGTGATTTCACCACTTATGTGGGGTGTTTTTATAGATAAACAAAAATGTATTTTACGACCTTAAAGTTTTATTACTACAAGTCCGGACACATTGTATATTTCTGGAATGTTATTCTGTTGACGTTAACACACTGGAAAACCTTCTTGTCGACTCGTACCTAATTGCAAAAATATTTGATGGTTTTCCTAAACGTATAAGGTAGAGGAACCGAGACAGCTAAAGTTCTCAAGAACTACAAACTTATACTGCATGAATACAGCTCTTCCTTAATGGAACGCTAACATTATATGGAACGAAACTAAAATCACTTTGATACGAGTTTATGTGCACTCGTCTTAAGTTTAATCGCAATAAGGTGTAAATTCATTTGAAGAAGAGGAGGAGAAGGAGTAGCACATAGATATGAGATTTTGGTATACAGTTATTAAAGTTTCGGTAGTCGTTCTGCATGTTTGACGATGTGTGGGGTCCACTGCATGCAAACACGACCATATTCAGAACTATTATATTACTTACTGATGAGTTAATCTCGATTCTATGGCATAATGAATATTGTCTGAAGTGATTGCTAGTGGCTTGGTAAGCGTTGATTCTTTTGTGCGCGGGGTTAAAATGCATGCTATAGTCAAAGTCAAAGTCAAATGTATTTATTTCAACTGGGCCATTAAGCGGCACTTTTGAACGTTAACAATCATATACAAGTAATAATAATTGAATCTATCGTGCATTCGGAAAAGTAGCTTGTTGTGGAGAAGAACGCACAAGAAACTCCATACTTACTCTTTTAAAAAAAATAAGTTTATACAATACTAGAGGACGCCTCGCGGTTTCACCCGCGTAGTTCCCGTTCCCGTGGGAATACAGGGATAAAAAGTAGCCTATGTCACCCGGGGATAGAGTAGCTTCCCAACGGTGAAAGAATTTTTGAAATCGGTCCAGTAGTTTTGGAGCCTATTCGGTACAAACAAACAAACAAACAAAAAAATCTTTCCTCTTTATAATATTGGTATAGATTTACATAAGTACAAACATTAATAAATTCATGTACGTGAGAACGATGCACCCAGAACTACTATACTTACTACATATAGGTATAAATGATTATAAGCACTAAATGTTAAATTCCTTCAATTGATAAATAGGAACATGTCTCTCACATACTTACAAATATTGCAAACATAGGTAAATTATCTAACTCAACAACAATGGATCAGTGTGCGAGTCATTTTTTTTAACAAAACGAGAAGAAAATAATTAAGAATATAATACAAATTAACCAGTTTGATATTGTCTAGACAAAAGATTGCCCTATGGAGCAGGACCAGCATGTTTCCAAGCATTTTTATCTTGAATATAATCATCTAATTTGTAATATGCTTGCTTACAAACTGTGCTTTTAACTATTGTTTTAAATTTTCTTTCATTAAGTTTTAATATCTCACAAGGTATTTTGTTATAGAATTTAACACAGTACCCCTTGAAAGATGTGTGTACTTTAGCTTATCTATAAGATGGTTCATCTAACTTATCTTTATTTCTAGTGTTACAATTGTGTCACTAATCACTAACTTTACTAAAATGATTTATTTTTTTCCTTACATACATAATATTTTCATAAACGAATTGGCAAGAAACTGTCATAATATTAATCTTTTTAAATAGCTCCCTAAGAGATTCACGGTGACATAGCTTATATATGGCTCTGACAGCTCGCTTTTGCAATATAAATATTGATTCAATGTCAGCCGCCCGACCCCACAGTAAAATACCGTTTGACATAATGCTGTGAAATTAACTAAAATAGACCAAACGCGTGGTTTCTACATCCGTTAACTGTCTTATCTTTCTAACAGCATAAGCGGCTGAGCTCAGCCGACCCTCCAAGAGATGTTATGTGAGGCCCCCATTGTAATTTGTCATCCAGAGTGATGCCCAGGAAAACTGTTTGATTTACATATTCCAGCTTTTCTCCATTCAATATGATGTCGCATTCGCTACTTCCGACATTCGGCAATATGAATCTAATACATTTGTTTTTTTTTTCATTTAGTACCAAATTGTTTGCCGTGAACCAAGTTTGGACGGTGATAAATAGACTTATTCACATCATCCAGATTTTGTGACCGCCGATCTATTTTAAATATCAAAGATGTGTCATCAGCAAATAACACCATCTTCGGTTGATTTTGTAATAATTGGGTCAAATCGTTTATGTAAACTAAAAAGAGGAATGGACCCAATATAGAGCCTTGAGGAACGCCCATTGTCATTTCAGACCCTAGAGAGTTTACGCCGTTTACCTGAACTTTAAGTTGTCTGGCTTTCAAATATGATCTAAGTAACTCAAGGGCCGTATGTCTAATGCCATAGTGCTCGAGTTTCAGTTTTTAGTGTCTCATGGTTAACGCAATCGAACGTTAACGCAAAATCAGTTCAGTTTTTAGTGTCTTATGGCTAACGCAATCGAACGCTTTCGAGAGAGCGCGGGTGAGGAGTTTAAAGCTGCTGTAGTTTTAAGAGGAATATTAACAACAAAGTTTTCAAATTCCTCAGCTACTTCTACATCTGATTGTATGGGACCATATGCAGTTGCTAAATTAATTTCAGTATTACTCTGTTTTTTTCTACCTGTTTCATTATTTATTATTTTCCTGGTTGTTTTTATTTTATCGTCAGCTGATTTTATTTTATTGCTTATATACAGCGCTTTAGCTTATAATTCGCAACATATTTATCAAAGCTTGTATTATTCATATGTTGCTTTAGGCTATAAAGTTCATATAATTTTTCCCTGCTTTTACGAATGCCTGGGGTCGCCCAATCGCTAAATACAAACTTGGTGAAATACTTTTCGTTTTCAGTGGAAAAGTCTCATTAAATTGCGAGTTTAGTACTTAAGAAAACTCGGCATAGAACTCATTTGGGTCATCTATATAAAATAGCGAGCTTATGGTCTTCAATTCGGGTTCCAAGTGTCCGTCGGAGGCTCCACCAGTAAGACTGTGCGGGGTGCCCTTGGAGCGGGTACATAGTTTTAAGTATCTGGGCCATATTGTGACGTCCAACCTGAGGGATGACGCTGATATTGAGCGAGAAAGGAGGGCGCTGTCGGTTAGGGCGAATATAATTTCCCGCAGGTTTGCTCGTAGCTCCAAGGAAGTAAAGATTACCTTGTTTCGAGCGTACTGCACATCTTTTTATACGAGTAGTCTGTGGGTTTCATATTTGCAGAAGTCTTACAGCGCTCTCCGCGTTCAATATAATAACGCGCTGAGGGCGCTGCTGCGGCTGCCACGCTTCTGCAGCGCTTCGGGTATGTTCACAAGTGTCCGCGTTGACTGTTTTTATGCCAGCATGCGCAAGAGGGCGACCTCGATAGAGAGTAGAGTGCGGGGTAGCGGCAACAGTCTCCTTGCCGTCGTTGCCAACAGGTTAGACGGGCCTTTTATGCAGCACTGGCAGTCCTTACATGCACCCGTGTATCGCGCGTGGGGCAGGTAAACTTTTTAATTTATATCTTTTTAATGTCTTAAAATTTTATTATATCAATTTTTATAACTCTCTGACAATTTTGTATATTTTATTTTCATAATTTTATGAAATTTTTGCTGACATGTTTATTAATATTATGATAGTATAGCTGACAATTAAATTTTGGATGTTTCTTATTTTAATGATGTAGTCTAATGCTAATGAATGACATTTTATTTTAATTATTTCTAATGGATCAATTTTTATGTAATGCTTATGAATGTAATATTATGGACTAAGGTGTCTGAAAATAAATGAATTAATAATAATAATATTATTAAAGTTTTGAACACAACTTACTATTTACGATATTATTTAATTTATCTAAATTTTATCAAGTAATTAGTCTAAATTTTATTTGTATTTTTTGTTAAGGTATGTAGGTGCAAAAAGTTATTGTTGTCCACTGTGATCAGATGCTAACTTATTTACAATTTATTTACCTAAGTAATCACAATTACAAAAAACGTTATCTATACAAGTCGCAGAAGAAGCTGTCACTCTGGCTGGCTCCATAAAAACATTTTCCAGATTAAATGATTTAAAAAGACCCAACAACCTGATACTGTTAGAGTTATTCTCTAATAAGTTAATGTTAAAGTCGCCACATATGACAATTGATTTACTACTAGTACTAACTTTTTTTAACACATCTTCCATTACAGAGTCAAACACAGATAGATTCTGGTAACTTGGAGGTCTGTTTACGAATACTACTACATGCTTATCAAGCTCAACACAGGACAATCAATTCAATGGTGTGTTCAACCGACAGTCTAACAATGTCTTTTCTTTCTTTAGATTTAATAGAGTTTTTAATAAGTATTAATGATCCGCCATGTATCATATGTTGTCTGCTGAAATGGCTAACTACGCAATAATTAATGGACTTTACTTGGTGATCTTTTAACCAATGTTCAGTTAGAAAAATAATATCAAACTTTGTTTTTTCTAAAAAATAATTTAATTTCTGATAATTTGGAAGAGCAACCCTGAATGTTCTGATTTAATAATTTTAAAAAGTATTGCTCTCCCCTCAGCTTTGTATCACTTAATGGATTGATTGTTTACAGGCGTAATTTCTATTGTCTTATGGACAAGTTTAAATCTATGTCGCTAGTTGAACTAGGCAAAACAGGCTCATCAATTCGGTTTCGTAGTTACCTGTATGGCCGCCGGCAACGTATATGCATAGAAGAATCTAACTCTTCTTGGTGTTATACAACTGCCGGTGTACCTCAGGGTGGCGTTTTATCTCCTTTACTCTTCGCAATATTTATAAACGCTATCTCCAAAAAGCTTCTCTCCTCCTACCACCTGTATGCAGACGATTTACAAATCTACAAACAAGCTGCCCTTGCAGAGTTAGCTGATGCAATTAATACATTAAATAAGGATTTGGCAACAATTTGTGAATGGACTGAAGCAAATGGGCTTCAGGTAAATCCGTCGAAGACCCAGGTCATAGTTGTTGGCAGCTCTGGGATGGTTCCAAAAGTAAATTGGACACAACTTCCTCTGGTACAATTTAACTAAACTACTATTCCAATAAGTGAGAAGGTTAAGAACCTTGGGGTTTGGATCGACAGATATCTGTCTTGGGGTCCGCAGCTTCAGGACGTAAGCCGCAAAATGTTTGCATCTGCCAGGTCCCTTAGACGATTGCGGAACTTTCTTCCCACTGCCACTAAAATTGCGCTTGCACAGTCCCTTCTGCTTCCAATCCTTGACTATGCTGATGTCAGTTATCTCGATCTCACCCAGGCACAACTAGATAAACTTGAGCGTCTTCAAAACCTTTGCATAAGATTTATATTTGGCTTGCGCAAATACGATCACATTTCTGAATTTCGGACAAAGCTCAAGTGGCTTCCCATACGTCTTCGCCGGGATTCTCATATTTTATTTCTGCTTTACAGTATTCTATACAATCCTACAACCCCCTCTTATCTCAAAGAACGTTTCAAGTTCCTTCATGACACACATAATAGATACCTGAGGTCATCGGAAAACTTGGGACTAGAGATGCCGATGCATTCCACCAGATTTTACGACAAATCTTTTACGGTTCAAGCGGTGCGATTGTGGAATGTTTTGCCTGTGTCAATAAGGCGAGCTCAATCTCTGCCCATTTTTAAAACTATGGTAAAGAATCACTACCTCTCTCTTTAGTAGTTGTTTTCTTGATTTCTATGTTTTTGTTCCATACTTATAACTGTATATATTTTTATATATAGTATGTTTATATATATGTATTTATTTTATATATAAATAGTACACCAATAGACTACCTACAGTACTTTCTTTCCTTTCTTTTTTAAAATCCATCCAAAGGTTGTCTTGAAAAGATCGCTTTTAGCGATAAGGCCGCCCATTGTGTCACCCAGTGTATTTTTTTTTTTTTTTTTTTTCTTTATCTATACTTTCTGTAACTTATTTGGTGTACATAATAAAGAGTATTCTATTCTATTCTATTCTATTCTATCAATTAATATAAAATTTGATAGATTTACTATCAATTCATTTAAAGAATATGCCATCAACATAGCAATCTTACGTCTACATTTGTATGACAGAGAGAAAACTCTCTGAGTTACTCTAGTCCACTAATAAATATATAAGTGTCATCCGACAACACGTGCGAAAGAGACAGTTGCTGTGATGAGCAGTAAGAAGCTAGTTCGCGTACGAATACACATTTTTTGCAAATTTGTAGCGAAATGGATGATAATTAGGACGAAAACGAGCGCGCGAAATTTTATAAACAGGCCTTTGGGAATATGGATATCGTGAAAAAACGGCTAAATGTATCTATTTAAAATAAAATTATTTGCATTGTTATACTACTAATATATCCCTGTATGGTGACTGCTTTGCAATTTTCCTTCTGCTTATGGTATTTATTTGTGCCCAGAGATGCGTTATAATTAGTGTTGAAATATGGATCTTTTGACGCTCATAACTTTCTAATATATATTTTTCTCAAAAATGGTATGTAATGTTGCCGTAACATCTCTAAAAAGTATACAGAAAGTGAACTCTACCGGAGACTTATTCACAACTATCCAGTAAAAAGCGAGATTTTAAATTTGGAATCTCCTACTGTCCAGTAAGTAAGTATGTAATTTACTTACTAGACAGTTGGTCATCCCCTTTAGATTAGCTTAGAAAAAAAAAACATGCCATTATAACATGGTAATAGGAGGGAGGCTCCAAATATACACACATCAACACGGTCTAGGGATATTTCATACTCAATTAAATAACTCGAAAAGTACTGGCCGCATTGGAATCTTTTATACACCGATTTGTTTGTAATTTATCTCAGACTAATTTCAAATTCAAAATTTTTAAAATTCTTTTGTTTCGGTGGCATAAAAATGTCTTGATGTGTAGGAGAGGGAATTTTCATTTGTGCGAAATTTAGAAAACAATACGAATTACGTTTAGTTACAGTTTTTTTTCATTTTTAAACGAAAGATAAAGTTAAAATTGAGATATCGTAGCCATGCAACGCCAACATTTGACGATGGCGGAGATGTTACGAGCTGTGGGAATGCTGGAAGCTGGGTCTGTTCAGCGTAATGTTGCTGAGGCCATAGGGACCCACCAAAATGTAATTTCAAGATTGTGGACACGCTATCGTGCCACAGGTGAAGTAGCGGAGAGGCACCGGGGGCCAAGTCGCATCACTACCCCCAGACAAGACCGATTTTTGCAAATTACTGCTTGAGCTCAACCAAATGCAACGGCGACTCAATTGGTCCAAAGGCTGCGAGTGGAATACCAAGTGCTTGTGAGTGACCAAACTGTAAGAAAGCGACTGCATGAAAGTAATCTACGCTCTCGTTGACCACTCCGGGTCCCACCTTTACGGAGAGGCAATCGTGGACGACGATTAGAATGGGTTCGGTCCACGTGGACTGCGGCCGTGAGCAATGGTCCAATGTGCTGTTCACGGATGAATCCAGGTTCAGCTTCCATCCAGATTCACGAAGGACGCGTATTTGGCGAGTTCCTGGACGATGGAGCCGTCTTCAGAACCCTCAGGAAGTTCACCAATACCAAGGAGGAACAATTATGGTTTGGGCAGGAATTCGTCTTGGAGGACGGACGGATCTCGTTTGGGTGCGGGGCAATATGACGGCAGAACGATACGTCCAACAGGTGCTGGGGCCCGTAATCTTGCCCCACAGAACACAAATGGGGCAAGATTTCCTGCTCATGCACGACAATGCCCGAGCACACACGGCGACAACGGTAGCAGCTTGGTTACATACACACAATGTTAGGGCCTTAGACTGGCCTGCTCAATCGCCAGATCTAAATCCCATTGAGCATGCGTGGGATATGCTGCAAAGAAGAGCTCTGAAGGAAGTTCCTGAAAATCTGGCTACAGAAGATCAACTTTTTGCGCACCTCAGAAGGACATGGGACAATATTCCGCAGCAAGACATTGACAACCTTGTTCTGAGCATGCCGAATCGTTGCCGATGTGTTATGAACATCATGGGCGCTTTCTCAGACTAATACGAGTAACTTCAAGTTTATAACCACAAATTAAATGATTTTTCTATTTTTTTCAGTTTTTACTCATAAATTAAAAGTTAATTCATATACGGTTTCCGTCTACGCTTCATTTTTTTGCCATAAAATCCTGAAATTTTTATCGAAGTACCTTAACCATTATTAAAAAATGGTAGAATATTAAATAACATATCTTTTAAATATATACATGTCATATAAATAATTAACATATTGATAGTAATTCGCTTTTTTAAAAATATCCCTAGACCGTGTTGATGTGTTTATATCAATCTCTCTTTTTACCCGACTGCCGAAGGAGGGTAATGTGTTTATCAGTCTATGTATGTAAGTATGTATGTATGTATGTTTGTTCTTATGTGGCGTTCCAGAGACCAAATGCGTTGGCCGATTTTGATGATTCGTACGTCAATCAATTCGTCTTAATCCTGCAAGTGTCACTGGCTACATAAAAATTGTAAAATAAAAAATGGCGGATTTTGGGTGCCATTTTGTGGGGCATTTTTTTTCTTCCAAACCCAATGTGTGGGGTAACAAAATAAAGGATTTTAAGAGGTGATTTCAAAAATATATAACACTTATATGTTTATATGTGTAACAATTATTTATATTGTTATATAGAATAACGACATCTAGTGTCAAAGGCGTGAATCTCTCACTAGCTTACTTTCATAATTGTAGTTACTTCTAATGCAATGCTGTTAGATGGCGCTACCGTCGGTTGAAAAATAAACTAAATTGATTAAAAATAAGTAAATATGAATTGTGTGTAGTAAATATATATTATAATAAAACACACAATTCAATTTATAAATAAAACGACAAGTCTAGTAACTATGATTATAACTATGGGTCGATAAACGCTCAATGTCTATGGCTGATAAGAGTGACATTGCCTTTCCATTGCTAATTCTTATTGAGGAGGTCACGAAAAATTCAGATAAGAAAAAGTTGATATAAAACAATCAGAATGACTCGGAGGCGGCAGGGAAACAGCCCTAAATATAAAAATATAATGTGCCAGCAAGCGCTGTGAGTATTAGTTGTATGACGCTCATCCTGCATTTTTTCCATTGACAGGGCTCATTAGGATTATTTTAAATATAAATAAATAATATAATAAATATGGTCAACTACCAATAAGAGCGACAGCTACAGTGTTCAACAACAGGCTCCGAATACCCATGATATTTTGACCGGTGAGAAACTGGATGCCAGCCGCACAGAGGAACGGTGCTGATTGAGATATCATACATCTGGTACTATGTTTTAAGGGCATATTATAGTCCATATACAAGTAAGTGTAATAAGTATACATTATGAAGCTGTAGTGCTGCTGAAATAAATATTAAAATAGTTGACCAAATAGAAAGACTTTTACTTCTGTCGACCCTCATGCGAATTCATCCCTGCAATTATCTCATCCTGAACATCCACCCCTGAGTTGACTGGTGAGTAGGGTGAAAATGCTACCTCACATATGTACCTAATTCTAAAAAAATGACTAAAAGGATATAAATAAAAAAAGTTAATTCGAAAAATCAAAAAACCCGACTGCTTAAAAAGCGAACTAAAAAGACGTAAACAAGAAGAAAATCATGCTGTGCAGTCGGAGGATACATCTGTTTTTGTTCAGCCAGCTCGCGAACATGTATCCTCCTTTTTTTTTGGTATGTCATTTTATGAGATAGATATATTTTTGGAGCCTTAAACAGCCATTTTATAATCTGTGGCACATAACGCGACGCAGAAAAAGTATGCACGTTGCGTTTTGTACTTAGTAAAGTTGTAGAAGTATAGTGTGGGATTTTATGTTTGTATTTAGTAATTTCAGTTTATAAATCATGTAGGATTAAAACTTTCCATTCTAAAATTAACATGGAGTTAAAAAACAATAATTTACATTTTTTTCTAAAACATTCATGTAATGTAAAAATAGAACAATGTTAAAGAAAAAAATACAGTAAGATATTTAAAATAAACTACGAATAAACTATAAATATTATTATGTTTTGAATAAAAGGAATGCAGGCATCAGAAACACTGAAGAGATGCATATACGGCACACGATTGACAAAACAGAAAGTGCGGGTATTACACCCGCAAAAACACGTAAAATCGTTCAGTGTTCTGTCCTGCTCCCACACCCACACTCGCGCAGCGCTCCCACAAAGCCTTACTTTGTGAGCCTACGCGAAGTAGTACGTGTGCGCGCTCGTTGGATCATAGACTTATTTAAAATAAATTGAGACGTTGGATGTCGTCAGGGCGGCGAACGAGCCCCGCGCTGGCATTTGCCGTGGGATTAGCTCGTGTGGTTCGATTGGTGATGTTAGACAACAAAGGAAGAAGAGAAAGTGTTGTGCCTAGTAAAGAACGCCCCCCACATCACATGACCGCTTGGATTCGATGCCAATGGATTATAAACCTTAAGTGAGTAACTTTAAAGCAATTTTTTTATTTATAATATATACATTGTTCAACCTTCTGTTGTTCTAACAGGATTCTTTTTAAATGAAATTTAAAGCTTTGTTTTGTTTTCAGCGATCTTATGGGTGGTGGAATATCGTTCCAGCAGCGAGTGGCGGCTTACTTAAAGCATCTCTAAAGGCTGCGGTCCTACGCAGTTAGGTCGGCACTATAGAGTATGTAGAGTAAAGGCCCGAGCAGTGATCCTTGCGGAACCCCCCTTGTGATTACTTTCGGGGAAGAAGATACCGTGGAACCGTCTTTCTTGCGCAACTCAACCCGCTGCGACCTACCCGTTAAATAACTTTTAAACCATTCCGTAGTCTGGCTGTCAAAACCGTAATATGTTAATTTGGATAAAAGTAAATGAATATTAATCGAGTCAAAAGCCCGCGAGTAGTCGAGCAGCACCATGATAGAACCCTCACCACGGTCCCGTGCTTCAAGGAGGTTACCCACGACGTCCGTTAAGGCAGTTGCGGTTCCGCGTCCGCTTCTGAAACCTGACTGCAGTTCAGGCAGCATATCATGCCTCTCGAGAAAATCGATGACCTGCAGATACACCACTCTCTCCAACACCTTGGACAAACATGGCAAAATACTTATGGGACGAAGGTCTTTGTAACTTTGTGGGTTATTGTTTTTTGGAAGAGGCCGCACAATCGCATTACGCCACAAATCAGGAAATACGTTTGACGTAATTGATTTGTTTACTATATCGGTTATTGTAGTAGTGTAAGAGTTAACATATCTTTCGATATACCGTCAATACCCTGCGCATTTGTGGATATGGTTTTTAAGATATTTAGTACTGTTTTTGTGTCTGTTGGCATTAAGGTGAAAATTGCGGCACCGTATTTATTTTTTTGAAAGAAGGTTTGTTGAGAAGAGTTCACTTTAGGGTCGCCCGGGACATCTAGGAACGCTTCATTTATCCCGTCTGGGTCGTCAAATTGTTCAGGGAGCACACCATCGTCCTTACTCAAAGGGAGAACATGTTTTTTTAGATTATACCATAATGATTTAGAGTCGTTAATGTTGTCATTTATATATTTATTAAAAAAGGCTTTTTTTTCATTGAATAAACCAACTACTGCTTGGTGCTTAAGGTCTAAGTAGTAACGTTTGTGCGTTTCCAGTTTTGTTTGACAATATTGAAGGCGAGCATCATTTCTAAGTTTAAACATTAATTTTATAACGTCTGTTATCCAAGGTGTTGGTTGAGTTTTAAATATTCTGGTTTTAACAGGTGCATGGGCGTCAAAAAGGCTATTGATGTGGGAATTAAAGGAATGCATTATGTCATTTACATCCTGTAGTTGGCGGATTGAGTCCCACGGGATCGCCTCCAGATCTCTCCTGAAATCATCAGCCTTGATGTCCCCAAACGCGCGATACACTATCCGTTTACGTAACGGTTTCTCTTTTTTAAAGACTATTTCGCATGAGACGAACGAGTGATGACCGAGCTCCGTGACGTGGTCCATGGAAGCATTCCTGTGCCGCGCATCCGTGCAGATCAGGTCGATTAATGTGGCACTATCTCCCACAAAGTGCGTAGGCGTCGGTACGATCTGGTCCATGCTACAGTAATCAAGGAATTCTATAAGGTTTTTGGTTCTACCATTATTTGTGTCCAGCATATTAACGTTAAAATCGCCTAAAAAAATAACATTATCATACGGAGCCAACGCACACATGCTGTCCGTGAGCGCGTCCAGGAAAATATTGATGTCTAACCATGGAGGCCGGTACGCTGTTCCTATAAGTAGTTTCTTCCCCTTGGCAGTTATATTCATCCACATCTGTTCCACCTGCGGATGATGCGGATGGGCCCTTATTTGAGTGCTGATTCCAGCTTTAATATAAAACGCGACACACCCCCGCGCCCCCCACGTATCGCCGTCGGGCGCGGTTTGTGTCGCAATTGATATCCAGGCACCACTGGAGCCCTGCCCTCTTCCACCTCCCTCAACCATGTCTCATTAATTGCCATAATATCGACTGAATGGTGATCCATAGCAATAATAAACTCATCATGATTTGTTGATAATGAGCCCGCGTTCAGAAGTCCAAACGTAATATGTTTATTTCGTGGCATTTGAAAAAGAGGAATAGCTATGTACATTCAAATTATACGATGAGTGATACAATACATAGTATAGAAACATCATATACGGGCAGTGACAGTTATAATGGGTAGATACAAAAAACTAAACGCAAACTTTTTAGTAAAAAAACAACGACTGGCGGGATTTCACATTCAATTGCGACAATTGTGTTTTAATTTACCGCGTGAACATAGATAATCACAAAAAATGAGTTCAAGCGATCTGATTCGGAAATAGATGGCAGTCCTCATGATTTAAAAGGTGTGGCCGAATAAGCAAAAAACAATTTACTTCCTCCAAAATCCAAGGATCGATATATGAAAACTTATGAAGTGGAAGGCAGAAAATAAGCCAACAGTTGGTCTGAAAATGTATATTAATTAAACGAATTTGTGGTTAAACTTTCTTTTATTTTTGAGAAAAGCATTATACAAGCCTCAACCAGTAAGAAAGCCATCCTGGCCCCGTATATAACCGGACTTCACCTGCGGTTCGGCCCGGTTAACTCATACTTGGCCAGGAAGGCTTACTTACTGGATTCTGCAGTAATGTACTATTTTATATTTTTATTTCCATACAGGGCTAGATAATGATGAGACAAATCATGAATTGAAATAATTTATAATTTTGAACATACACCGTCAAACAGTGGAGTTATCGCCAGGACTACATTTGTATGGAAGAATGATCGACTAGGGCAACCTTAATATTTTATCTCGATTTTCGCAGCCTTGTCTGGATTTCTGCTTAGTCTATGGCAATAGTCTAAACCAATAATTACACACTTTATTATGTTACTGAAACATATCTGGCGAAACGTAAAAGAAATAGGTAAACCTAAATATTTTGTGGCCTTTAGTTCGAAGTCAACTTTTTCTGTCACGATTAAATTAAAAAGATATTATTTATCCATACTATTAATATTATAAATTCGAAAGTAACTCTTTCTGTCTGTCTGTTACCTTTTCACGCCTAAACCAGTGAACGGAATTCAATGAAATTTGGCAAGGGGGATAGATGGCATTAGGTGGGTAGGATAGGGTAGGGTAGGTAGGTAGGTAGGTAGGTAGGTAGGTTTAGTAGAGTAGGTAGAGAGATGGATAGGTAGGTAGCCCGTTGATGGGAGCGAAGCCGCGTTCCCACGCGGCTTCGCTAGTCGTCAATAACTTCTAAGCTGGATTAAGCCTGCCGTTGGCCGTCAACTGCTAGTTGATTATGATTGAATCAAAGTCGATACGGTCGCTTGATATATATCGATAACTCGTTGCTCGATACATGCTTAGAGCTAGGTAGCAGAAATCGACGATCGATTTCGATAAAAATCGAGGATTGTCTCCATACGTACTTTGTTTAACCTTGAACTGTTTTTAACGATGAATAATTTATTTGTGTGAATAAAATTCATTATTATTCTACCATGTAACGTGGTTTTCCTTATTTATGGCTGAGTGTTTATTTAGTTTCTTAGTAGTAGGTACCTATGTGTAATAATGTAATCATTACTTGGTTATCACGGTGACATTAACGGGCGCGACATACGGTATAATAAGATGACCAGCAGGGACCGTAGTGCGAGTTTTTTAACATACTCCATCGCGTAAACGTAAAAGATTTCTTATGTCAATTTGTTGGTATACAAAAAAACAGGTTACCGCTTACTGCCACCAAACAGTGGTTATACTGTGTCATTACTTATTGTTTACTAATTACATTAACGCGATCAAGCACGAGCAAAACTTCGGAATAAGCCCACCGGTGTTTATAATAAAATTATAATTTAGGGGCAAATGCAATTGACGTTGAAGTTGATTAGTAATTGGGGTAGCTTAAAATTAGATAAATATAATAATATCAGCTATTTCTGCAACATGATTGGTGATTGAGTGCATTCCTTGAAATACTTATTTGCAATCTTTGACCCTGAGAACTTGGGTTTTGAATATTAAAATCGAGGCTACTTTACCAAATTATGTTGAACGGTTTTTTTGGTATCATAACACAGTACTACCCTCACTTTACGATAGCTTAAACAAGTTTAACGTTGGTCTAGCAAATTATTGCGGAAATGGCGAAGCGAATGGGTAAACGTAGTCTTAAAAAATATGCATAAAATACAAGCAATTATTATGAAGATGAGCGAACAGTTGAAAATCACACATTTTAGTGTTACAAAATACATAATATTCTATAGAATTAATTCTGCATTTATGTTCAGTTGTTCATTCGTATCGTCCGTGTAGCACATAATTATTTGTGTCACTGTGTTCACGATTATCACAGCAAGTGACATTTACAAAACGTTTGTGACTAGTGCGTGTGTACAAAATGTCTTATTGTGTGTTTTTAATTGGTGAGTTTATTTATTACTTTTGAATTGCATTAACACCTTCGTTGCCGTAATTGAACAATTAAAAAGCAATTGTGTCTCGCGCGATGCGAGTCCTTGGCAACGAAAAGTTATTATTTTATTTTAGATTGTTCTGTCCAACTCCAAGGCAAAGGCCTGCCTTCCTTTCCATTAGTAACTAATAGAAGTAGTTTTTAGTTTTCTAAAAAATATTCAAATAAAAAGCAGACTTTGCATGTGCCTGTAGTGGTAATATACACGTATAGAAAACAAATCTTTATTTTTATGCACTATTCGAAATTTATTTTGTGTTGGCTTAGTATCTCTTGTTCTTCGATACATCTCAATCACAGTAAATCTGCTGTGTCTCATTCATCTCTTATCATCTTTCAGACAATCTATAGAAAACGAATGGATACAGAAGTTTGAATAACATTTTGTGTTTTTGTTTTTTAACCGACTGCGTGACGCTAAGGAGGGTACGTAGTTTGCAGTCTGTACACAAGTATGAAAAACTGCGTCAGCTGTGAGAGCTAAGCTAAACTAACTTAGCTTAGCTCTTAACCGGCTTTTCGGTATGGGCAGTGGGCACAATCAGGACAACTTTTGCAAAGAGATAGTTAAAAAAAACTGTTATAGTTCTTGATTGTGTTTTAAATAATTCGTAAAAAAATAATTATCACATGTGTCGAAAAATCTTCGCCTTTTAAAATTTACTCAAGATACCAGTACCAAACAAATACTCGAACAACTTACTTACTCGTTGAAACTTCAAAGTAACAAAAACAGATCCCAGTCTCTTACTCACAACTTCCTATTTGGATTACAAAGTACTCACAGATAAACGTCTACTTATAATGAACAATCATAAGTCAATGTTTTGTTCAACTTAGAATGATTGTTGACTGAACTTTTGTGTTCGACTTCGGAATCTTCGGCTTCGGTGAAATTGGGCCGAAGTTTAGGCCGAAGCTGAAAGTTTAGCTAGTGAAATTAAATGAACTGTAACCAGAGTGTGATGGAAGAGGCACCGGTCGCTATCGCCAGAAAATAACGAAATTCATAGGTACTATCCATACTTCCTACCATTCTATCTTCTGTCTGTACGGTACGGGTGGCCCAGTGATAACGGCTGCGATTTACAAGTTGTGGGTCGTGGGTTCGAGCCCAAGCAGGCGTTTTACTTTGTGTAAATTATTTCATGGCTACTGCTCTCAAAACGGTGAAGGAAAACATCGTGAGGAAACCGGCATGTCCTATAACCAAAAATTCGAAGACATGTGAAAGCCACCAACCAGCACTGGGCCCGCGTGGTGGATTAAAGCCCATTCCCTCTCACAGAAATGAGGCCTGTGTCCCAGCAGTGGGATCATCCATACTTCCATAATAATATTATAAATCTGAAAGTAACTCGGTCTGTATGTTTATTACGTTTTCAAGCAAATTTAGAGCAAATTTTGACGAATTTTTGTATAGAAATGGATTGGATTAGGTGTTTAACTACAGATGAACTTCTGCCTAACCCCTCGGCGAACACAGCTGTGATGTTATGCATTAGACCTTGGCGAAGGACATAGGATACTATTTTATCTAGAATAGAATTTCACCCGGGTAAAGCCGGTAAACAAAAAAAAAAACGTTTTATCATAAACATTAAACCGACATCCAAAACAAAAAAACTACAAAGCGAAAAATTACTTACTTTTCGGAAGTCGGTTTAATGTTTTAAATTTAATTTTTATTTTCTCTTTTAGTTTTGGTACCTTATATTACCATGAAAATAATAATTATTAAAAATAACTCAAAGACTTAAATTCAATGGGACCACATGAAAAGCACCAAGTCACAAATAAAAAAAGAATCATCAAAATCGCTTCAACTAGTAAAAAGTTCTGAAGTAACACATATCAATAACATACAGTCAAATTGAAACCCTCTTTCTTTTTGAAGTCGGTTAAAAATAACCAATCTTGTATTGAATTTTTTAAGGTTATTATACTATTGGTTTTAGGGAGTCACGTTACTACTACTAACTAACGGGGTGCATGAAAGGAACCTCCCCGAGTGGCGTTAATCTAAATCGTACTGCGATTCCAAACGCCCGGCACACCCTGAGCAGCTAGCTACCGGTAATGCAGAGTCTAGCTGGCTAATCCTTTCACCACGATGGCACATCTAAACGGTTCTTCTCAGAACTATGATCAACGGTCCGAAATATAAAAAAAGAGTCAACTCTAAGGGCATCCACCACTTGCTTTCGAAGCCCGCCCTCGCTATCACCTTAATTAACATCGAATGGTACTCTGAAAACAAATCTCAGTTGCTGTCTCAACTTTGTCAGAGTATAGACTGTGACATTCTCTGTGTCTGAACATCTAAGGCCACACATCCCCGGAATGAGTCTTGCTCTGGAGATACCCCACACACAATACAGAAGCGCAATTTTTTTCAAAAACTATTTTGTCTGCAACCTGGAGTAATGAAAATTGCACGAAAATCCTTACAGTGGATCTGGGTACTTGCTCAATCACATCAGTTTAAAGCCGGCTAACCAACCTATTCAGTTCAATAGACCACCTAATTTTGACATCCAACAGACTAAAGTAGTTGTTGGTGACTTCAATAGTCATACATGTTGTAGTATATCCTGGGGGTACCGCGATACTAACGCAGGCGGCAATTTAGTCGAGGAGTAGGCTGATGCATCAGAACTATCCCTCATTTTTTTTTTGCGTGTAGAAATGCTCATGCATACTGCACTACCACGGGGAGATAGTACAGTTATGTGGGACTCTAACCCACTAAAACTCCACGGTGTCCTCCTGTGCCGCTTATGGCGGGAACACGGGCACGCGTTAGAACTCACCGCGAACCCGCCGCGGCTGTCCGTCCACGGACCCTCCTCGGGGGAGTACCCCCCATCACCGGCGCACCAGAACAAACAGTACGCCGTGACCACCCCAGGGACCAAATCAGCACATGAGCGCCAGACGACACCGTGTATCCGTGTACCTTGGTCCCCCTTTGACGGGTCAATAGCCCCGCCACCTACCATTTTTCGGCCGCAGGGGATAGGGAGAGCGGCTAACGCAAAACCGACACTCCTCCTCCCGTGCGGCCCCACCGCGTCCGCCATCAGACGGTGGCGACCCCGTCCGGGCCGCGGAAGGTAGAGAGGAGAGAGCGGCGCACCGCAATACCGGCATTCCTCTCCCGCCGCGGCCTCCAACCCTCAGCCGCGACATCGTATGGGACCTGGGAATCTCCATAAGACATCGCGGCCCGCCTCAGTTGCGATGTCGCCTGTTACCAAGCGGCACCGCAACCTACCAGTTGGCCGCTACGTCGTCGGCTTAATCGGCAAAAGCCCTGACAAGCGGCCCCTCCTCGGGTTCCTCTTCGCTTCACCGTGGGTGAAGCTGTGGGGATCAGCAGCAGATGTTGAGTCAATTTTCATATTACAAAAGAGGGCAATCCGCGCGATCTATAAAATAGGTCCTCGCGAGTCCCATAGAGATAAATTTAAAGAGATCGATATACTGACTCTACCTTCACTCTATATTTTGGAATGTATTTTGTATGTCCGCAAAAATTGAGAGCTTTTCAAAATTAGAAGCGACTTCCATAATTTTAATACACGCAGTAAGCACGAAATTGTAATACCCAAATTCAGATTAACTAAAACTAGCAAGTCTTTTCTTATAAACAGTATACGCTTTTATAACAAGTTGCCAAAGTCAGTTATACTGACCGATGGAAAGTTCAAAAATCACATCAAACGTGTCCTTATTAAAAAAGCATATTATAAAATCAAGGACTACGTTGCAGATAAAAAATTTGGCTTTAGCTCCTTCTGCATGCGGCTTTCCTGGTAACTCATAAACGGCACAAATATGTGGATGTCTCTAACTATTCTCAATCTCATTTTTCTCTTTTTTTTTGTTTTTCTTCTTTTAATTAGACTTTTCACAATGGTTCTCAATCATCTTTATAGCCCTTTGCTATGAATGGTTACAGCACTGATAACAACATTTGTGCCACATGTAAAGTTTAGTCTTTTTATATATATTTTTTTACCTTTGTGTAGATTCTTATGACGATTATTTTGTGAATGTGTGAACATTGTAGGCCCTCTAGATGCTAGTTAACATTTGTTAACTTTTTTATATATTATATAATCTTTTTTTTTCGTTTCTTACGACTTATTGTCGGGCCTACGTTGTCCCTTCATAGTGCTAATGCTATTTCATGGAAATATTGTAAAACCAAACCATTTTTTAAAAGAGTAACCATAGAGTTGCTTGCCGGTTCTTCTCCATAGGAAACTACCAATCCGAACCGTGCACCTATTGTCGACGTTTTATAAGTGCCCATGTAGGCCTATGTGACATAAAAAAGTTTGATTTTGATTTTGAACTCCAGAATCTTTAGACCTTCTTAAGACCTACGAAGTCCTCTACGAGAATGACCCCTTTGCCGAGGATACAATTGCTGCTGGGGATGCGTTGGTGTTCATGGTAGGTGAAACCCGTATACAAAATTTTACATCTCTCTATTATGTCACACATATAAGCTGTTTGATAGACTTTTATTAAACCGCCTCACAGCAGAAATTGACTCGGCTCTAATCCCTGAGCAAGCAGGATTCAGACCTGGTAAGTCTTGCTCTAGCCAGGTTCTCCGACTGACACAATATATAGAGGATGGGTACAAAGCTTATAGTCTCTGGTGTCGTACTCGTTGATCTTTCGGCAGCTTACGAAACCATTAATATCAAAAGACTGCTCGGGAAGGTCAGGACCCTTACTAAGGACCGGGTTTTGTACGCATACTGAGTGAAATTCTGCACAACCGCTGTTTTCAATTGTGCTTCCAGTCCACCAAGAGTAGATGGCAACGGCAATAAAATGGTCTCCCTCAGGGCTGTGTGTTGGCGCCGACGCTTATTAACATCTACACGAACGACCAGCCCATCACCCAACACACGGAGCGGTTCCTTTATGCGGATGACTTGGCCTTAGCAATGCAAGCAGCGACTTTCGAAGCCGTGGAGCAATCGCACTCGACTTACTGGGAGAATACTATGACCGCAATGCTCTGCGGCCCAACCCATTCAAGACACAGTCGTGCGCATTCCACCTTCGCAACTTGCATGCAAGTCGGACACTCGCCATTTCGTGGCGAGGAACGAAGGTCGAACAATGCTCGAACCCCAAATACCTGGGTGTGACGTTGGATAGGGCCTTAACATATAAGTCACACTGCTACGTAACAAAGCAGAAGTTCGGTAACTGTAATAGCTTGCTCCGTCGCCTTATTTCCACCAACTGGGGAGCGGCACCCGATGTTCTTCGCACAACTGGTATGTCTCTATGCTTCTCTGCTGGCGAGTTTGTGTACCCAGTTGTGGCATCGATCCACTCACGCCAAGCAAGTAGACATTGCCCTAAATGAGACGTGTCGGATAATTTCGGGCTGCTTGAAACCATCTCCACTTAATAAGCTCTACCCACTAGCAGGCATAGCACAACCTGTCGTACGAAGGGATGTCGCATGCGCGATGGAAAAAAGCACCAGGAATCCGATTCCCGACATCCCTTCTACGACTATTCACCAACTCCGGGTAGACTGAAAAGTCGTAGGAGTTTCCTGCGAACTACACAGGCAATCCAGGAAAGGCCGCTTGAGGAGAGGAGAAAATTGTGGGTGGAGAAGTGCCCACCACCCCATGACTTTTTTGAGCCCAAGGAACATCTGCCGCTTGGTCATGAATTGCAGTGGCCTGTATGGAAGGCATTGAATCGGCTACGTAACCAAGTAGGCCGCTGCATATATAATTTGGCAAAATGGGGGATTATTGATTTGTCCAACACCCGGTGCGAGTCTGGTGCCCCTATACAGACTATGTCCCACTTGCCGGAGTGTCCTGGCTGTCCATTCACTTGCACCCTGGGAGACCTGTACAGTGCTTCTGACGCTGCAATAAGCTTTGCCACCAACTGGGCCCAGACAATCTAATTAAATGTGCCACCGAATCGAAAAGAAGAAGACTACCGGTAGCCCATCAATCGGGTTCGGCTTCGGCAACAACTCAACCTTCGGCGGGTCACTACTGAACATTCTTGAATTCCAATGAGCTTCAAAAGCAAAGCCATTAATATTAATACGAGGGCTTGACACCTCTCCCGAATATTTTACTTGAACTGAAATCAAATGTTATGAAATTCTGATCATTGAGATCTTTATAAATTGTTTATTGAGTACGCTTCGATTTGATAATGATTATGGAAATGAAGTAGCTGGATTTGGTAAAGTTGGAGTGCCTTTTAATCGTCGAAGAGATTGTTTTATCCATCTGACACCTTTAAAAAGTTTTATAGCTTGTTTTTTTATTAGGTATTGATAGGTTTGCGCTTGATCACTATCTCACCTGATGGTATAGTTGTTGGCACGTAATTTGGTATGATATTCACAACGGATCTTTTTGTCTCTGGCTGCAAGACCGTGCGCAGTAGCTATTTTTGTGTCAATGTTGAAGGTGAAGATAACATTGTATAACTCTCTCTTTCACTCGCTTACGTTTGTCGCATCGCCCTGTCTCGCTTACTCTACGCAGAAAACTCGATTACAAACTGTTTCTAGCGCAATGGTTGGCAGAGCCAAGTTCAGAGACTCAATGACCCACTGTGACTACCATACGTATAAGAGTCGTTTTTTAGGTCTCTTTGGTTACCAAGCGGGACGCGGGGAATGTTTAGCATCTTAGATTGGTTGGTCAGTTGACACAAGGATCAACTGACCAATCGCGTCGCATCCTCATTCCATTCGCTCTTTATGGTGGTTGGTCAGTCCGCGCACTATGCGCGATCTTACCCCCACTAAGCTAAAACTTAGCCAAGTTACGTGCCGTATAAGTAATGATGTGGTCGACAGTGAAGCACGCTCGCCTAAGCCCCTAACGGGAAGATTGTCGCCCTTTGCAGTATATTGTTATTCTAAAATAGAAAATTGGAATACTTAATTTGTTGCAATGTTTTACTGCAACCCGCAGAAATATTGCCTGCCATTACAATCAACTACTATTACCAATTCAACTATTATTATTAATCTACTACTATTTGAAATAGATCATTGCAGCGATTCAAACCAAATAAATAACAAATACAATGAATACATTATCACCTTATTATCAATTAAGAAGATTATGATTTACTTATAAAGGTAGATAATACTGACATTGTATCCCTGCCGAGTAAAATTTTTCTCTTTCTATTTTTCAGCCTTATCCCTGGTGGGGTTCTCCTCCTGCCTCACCATCAAGGGTTCCTGTCCCCCGACCCTACCAGTGGATGTGTGCACGGCATCGTGTGGACCTCAGAGTCCTTGCACCAATGAGACGCAATTGTGCTGTCCCACAGCGTGTGGAGGCGCCATGTGCGTCGATCCTATGTCACAGAGGCACTTTGTAGACTTGGGTAAGTATGATAAAATTAAATAAATAATTAGCCTATTAACTCCTGCCTGCAGCTTCGTCTGCGTAAAAAATATCCTAAGGAAACATACCTCCGGCATAAAAAGTATCATATGTAATCGAGGACATGATCTACCTGTGTGTCAAGTTTCATCCAAACCCATTCAGCCGTTACGGCGTGAGCAGGTTACAGACATACAAAGTTATTATCGCATTTATAATAATTAGTATGAATTATCTATAGTGTTCATCTAATGTTCAAGGGACCACCCCTTGGTTGCCTTAGAATAATTGCCATACCAAAAGCATTGACATTCCAGAGACAAGCCCAAAGTGTTGTTATCTCATGAAATCTTTTTACTGACTACTGTCCAATATAAGAGAAAACCTCAAGAAAAGTGAGTCAAATTTGTAACCGGTACGCTCAATATTTGCACCAACCGACACTCGCCTCTCTATTCGTGCGAAACCTTCACATGGCGATGAGGCGAAACACTCAACGTTTACACGTATTTCGTCGAAATTCCAGCCGTATGGCGAGAAGTCATTGAGCAAGATGGTATAAATTTCACTCAGACAGGATAAACACTACGATACTAGTTTCTGCTAATGGTAATCTACTATGTCGTTCTTCTAGGTGCCTTCAACCTTCGCCATAGCAAAATTCATCAAGATTGTTTCAATGGTTTAGGTGCGATAACGTTACAAACAGTTAGACAGAGTTTCTTTCGTTTTTATAATACTAGTATGGATTTTTAAACTACTAACTTATCCCCTTAATGTTTAATATTCCAGTGAAACCAGGCCTCTGCCCAGAGTTCCCGCGCGGTCCCTGGGTGTGCACCCACATGTGCACCAGCGACTCCGACTGTCCTCGAGCGCTGAAATGCTGCCCCAACCGATGTGGAGCGCAGGCCTGCCAGAAACCTGACCAGGAACAACCAGCTACTGAGAATACTGTTTAGAAATAAAAATGGTTAAATATTACAGATGCTTCCTTTTTGGCATTTAACTACATACAAGAAGAGCTCTTTTTGGCAAGGTTATCACCTTGTCAAAAAGAGAGTTGTTGTGGAGATATTTCAAAATTTCCTTAATTTTTATAAATTTTGATTGGTTTCGTTGCGTTTATTGAGATGATTCAATATCTATACTAATATTGTAAAGAGAAAACATATATAGGGAATACTGTGTAATTGTCAGGAAAAGCCATTATTGCATGGGTTCTTTTCGGGCTAATACGAGTTAGACAAACCAACTTCTTCGTATTATATTGTATGTAGGGTCACAATATAGCTGATCACATTATGTATTGGCGAATAACAGAGGTATATGACATTCTACTAAACACGTAGTTTTATTTACACGAACAATCAATCGGTTACTCTCACTGTATTCAAGTTCAATCAAAACCCGCCATCCTCCTACTCCTCGATTTTTGACCTCTCTCCCTTCTTCGCGCCTAAAACTAGTGCTTAGTGTTACGTCAAGTTGACATCTGTCAAAGTCGTTCCAAACCATAACTCTCGTCAGAACGAAATCGTTAGAAGTGCTTTCACATATGTATTTTTGTATATAACATAGAAACCCTTAAGTGCTAGTTATTGACAAATTCCCTGGATCCCACACTAGGATACCCTGTGTTGTGGGGTCCAGTCTCTTCCTAAGTAGGTAAGGCAAAATATTTTTACATGGTTACATAGAGATAAAATTAAATTAAATTGTAATGTAGGTAAATAGAAATTTTTATTTTATTCTATGAATTAAGTTTAAGTTGCTTTTTGGTGAGTGTATGTGTATTTATTTATTTATTATAAGGTACACCAACAGCATTACATACAATACAGTTTGTAGTTAACAAAGAAAAATAAAGGTGCTGGTATGTATGCCTATTACAGGTATATGCAATTACACTTTACGCAGCTTTTATGGAGTTTCTTGTGCGTTTATGGAGTTTCTTGTGCGTTCTTCTCCATAACAAGCTACTTTCCGAATGCACGGTAGAATCAATTTTTATTCCTTGTAAATTTAAATGTATTAACGTTCAAAAGTGCCGCTTGGTGGCCTAGTTGAAATAAAATATCTTTGTCTTTTGTCTTTGACACCATATGGTCAGAAACACTAAATTATTTAAAATTACAAAATATTAGTAATTAATCTAAACTTAAAAAACCATAGTAAAAATAAAAACATACGAAATGAATAAAAGAAGAAAAAGAAGTAGGATGTATATGTTCGCAATTAGACTAAGTTGAAGTATTTGCGCACTCCCGTACCTCCGAGATTGCTCTTCTTATCTTATTCAGTGAAACACCGTGTAAGTCAGTATCTGGTGTTGTACAAAAACTATTATAGCTTCTACACATGTGGAGAAGTGGAGCGTTGAGGCCTAGGTTGGTTTTGCGAAATGGAATATGAAGTAATTTTGTGATGGGATGTCTGGGTAGTTTTGAAGGGACTGAATATTGGATACATTCTACTAAATCACTGCACTTAATAAACCCGTTTGCTACTTTGTAAAGGAAAATTAGATCACGCGTACGGCGACGGTCACGCAGTGTCTTTATTTTGACAAATTGTAGGCGCTGTACATATGGACAGCGATGACTAATTCCTCTAGATATAAATGCAAGATTTTTAGTGAAAGCTCTTTGAATTTTTTCAAGTCTTTGCGAATGAACAGCGTAGAGTGGGTTCCAGGCGACACTGGCGTATTCCAACCGACTTCGCACTAGGGTGTTAAACAAAACTATTTTGGTCTTTGGTTCTTGGAAGCCTCTTGTGTTGCGTTTAACAAAACCCAGCATCAGCGCAGATTTCTTTACGACGTCGTTGATGTGTGGCTTGAAGGTGAGTTCATCATCTACCAGAACTCCTAGATCCCGGCTTTGTCCAACCTTTGCCAACGAAAGAAAGAGAAAGAAAGAAAGAAAAGAAAAATTGACAATGACAGCAACGAACTGTGAACGATTTACAAGATAGGATGCAAACCATCTCAACAAAGATCCACTAACCTCAAGTTTTATACTATCATGAGTGGATGACTCACCTTATCGAACGCGCTGGTGAAATATTGCATCGACTTCTTCTCCGCAATCGAGCGCTTGAGATATGTGGGATGAATATCTGAGAAAATAGGCTCTGTGGAACGTCCAATTCGGAATCCATGTTGGCTAGAATAGAATAGAATAGAAGAGGGACTCCCTTTTCCGCACTTAGACTCCCATTTGGTATTTAGGAACTGCATTTTCTCCGTTTTGTTCAGTGCTGGATTGTTGTGAATCATCTCAAAGAATAAATCTCTAAAAGAGATCCAATTGTTGTAAGTTCCGTTGAACGCCGGCAATTCCATACACGGTGTTGTTTTTTCGTAATGGGATGTCTCAAAGATTTTCCGATTTAAATCTTCCTTAAGGTCGTCGTAGACTTTCTCCCAGTAGTCAAATTTGGCTTCGTAGTCTTTATCGTTGCCTTGCAGTAGGTAACTCAATTCCCAGTGAATCTTGTCTATTGCTTCCCATTTTGACCGTAAAATATTAAGTTGATCTTGCAGTTGCCACTTCTCGTACATGCTGCTCATGTTGACCTTGGAGACCGCTCGCTTCAATGCGATGAAGTTACACATTTGATTACGTAACAGTGTCGAAAGATAAAAATCCGTTTCATTTTCCATTTGTTGGTGTACTCCAGTTGTATCAAGTTGCGGTGTTCCGGAATTTCTAATATTTTTGGTTGTACCATCCCCGAAGCTCCAGGTTCGTTTTTTAACTTGTTTCGTAGTGAGTCACATTGATAGCATTGTTTCTTCAAACATGTTTTTTGTTATGATGAAAATGTCTTTTTTGAAGTAGTCATGGTCTCTTTGGGCAATCCCATACTGCTTTAAGACATCGTGGTTGGCTCGAAATTCATCCCATAAGGATTGTAAAGATTCGATGAGCTTGTTAAGGTATACTATGGTTTTTCTACTCACAGCATCTTTTTTGTAATTAGCTTGGAGAGTTTTTATATTTTCGTAGCTGTTTTGCTGCGCGTTCAGCAAATTCGTTGTAGTCTTCTGTGGACATTGTTTATGCCTTGTGGCTGCTAGAGGTTGGTGCGTGAGTAGTGTGGACTCTCACAGGTTTCGAAGTAATCGCATTGGTCGTTATCCCTGCTGATTATTTCTTGTTTGTAGGAGTAGACGTAATCTCCGCTGAAGAAACCACCGTGGACGTTACCCTCGCCGATTCTTGCTTGATATGAAGTTTGTAGCAGTAGACTTGATCTCCGCTAGTTCGTTAGTGGCAGACACTTAGTGAAACTCACCCTCCTTTACGCTAAGTGCAACGACTCAATGCTACTGGTGAGACCCGCTTGTGGGAGGCCAGCAGCACCGATTTGCTAACGTAACTGGGATATACCACGCTAAGCCCTCTGCTTGATGAGGAGTCACGATGATTCACACGATGTTTTCCCGTGGACCCGCGACATCCGGCTCGAAGGACCAAAAGATGTTGGGGTTTTCTCGTCGTTGCCGAGTAACCCGGTAGTTGTGGAAGTTGTTTAACACCAAACCACTGTTATGTTCCAAATATTTACTAAGGACACAGTTTTTAGGTTGCTGCTTGTAACCTGAGCCGCACTTAATGTTAAGTTACGTCAACACGCAAATTAGCGTATGTCGGTGTTTTAGTTATGACTGATTTATTTAATATTGTGCAGAATTTTAATAGGCGTACTTTTGCTGTATGAGCATTATTGGCTCGTACAATTCTATTTTATTTTAAAACGCTGTGTGCTTAGTTAAAATATTTCAATTAAATTATCTAATATCTGTAAAGACAATTATCGCAAAAATGATGACACGATGTGGTAATGTTAAGCCTGGTTTATCAGAGTTGTGTCAAAGTCAAAGTGTTCTGAGTGTTGTGGGTTCTTTATTTAAATTAGGCAGCACTTTTGAATATAAAAAAAAATAATTCAAAAGTAATAATAATTGATTCTACCATAAATTCGGATTCTTGTTATGGAGAAGAATGGACAAGAAACGCCACATTAACAATAACAAAAAAAATGTGTAGTCAGTCGCATCAATAATTTTTGACGTGACGACAAAATTCTTTTCTATAAACCGTGTACTTAGAGTAGTCTAAGTGCTCGGTTTTACTGACAAAAATCATTACTAAAGTACATACATGAAACTAAATCAGCAATATCTCATTACTACAACAAAGAGGGTGAAGGATTTCGTAGCTCTCGTAGCACCCTGCTACGCTACGCGCGTAGCCACAGCTACAGCCTACGACCGCACAGCTAATCTTCTCCATAATTCCTTGTACTCCACATTTTCAATTTCGCCCAAATGCGTTCTTGTAAAATATGAAAATAGTTTTTTCCGACATTTGTAAGTAAATGCGAATGTTTTACTTGAATTTATGAAAGTTTTACTTAGTCAGATTTGTTGTTTTGACAAAATAAGTTATTTGAATGTCGTTAATATTCTCATAAGCGACTTCCTTGTATATGGTAGAATATCTATTACGAAAATTATGTATGTATTACAGACAAAAGTGCTGGAAAGACTTACTACAATTTATATAGCAACCGCTTTATATAGCCACACATGATTTGCAACCAATTGTGAAAAAAACATCACTATTACTTCAAGTAAGTAGTAGTCATGCTAGGTAAAACTGCAGGCTCGGCTGGGCATAAAGTGATAATAAAATACAATACCACGAATTGTTAAATTTGACTGTAAATATTTAAGTACTTATTGAGTGTGTCTTTCAGTGATGATAAGATCTCAAACAATACTTTTGTTGTGTTTACCTGAATGAGTGAAATCAGAATGTTTTTATATATTTCCAGTACGCTTCATCATCATTTCAGCCGAAATACTCCACAGCTGGATATAGGCCTCACCCAGGCGTCGCCACATTGACCGGTCCCGTGCGTCTCGCATCCAGCGGATCCCTGCAACCTTCATTAGGTCATCGGCCCGCCTACAGAGAGTCCTTTCAACGCAGCGATTTCCGTTTCGCGGTGGCCACTTTTTAGCCCCAACAATCATCCGCGCGAGCAATGCGCCCTTCCCTCTTAACCAAATTATTTATTACTAGCGGACGCCTCGCGGTTTCACTCGCGTAGTTGCCGTTCCCGTGAGAATACAGGGATAAAAAATAGCCTATGTCACCCGGGGATAGTGTAGTGTATAGTACTATAAGGAACATACATACTTTTTTCTTTTATATAGATAGAAAGAATATAGATTTAACCATCTTCACTTCTAAATAGTATTCTTTGTAGCCGGTTAATGTTCCTGGTCAGGTTTCTGACAGGCCTGTGGTCCACACCGGTTGAGGAAGCACTTCAGTGCTCGAAAACTGACGGAGTCGCTGGTGCATACGTGAGTGCACCCAGGGCCTTTAAAGGAACGAGCATTTAGGGTATGTCACACATTTTTTTATTGTTTTTCATGCCATACACCTGCATTTTTGAGGACCTTAAAAACTCCACTGATGATTCACATTTTTATCTGGGGCTTAAAACGCACCAACTCGAGAGTTGCCAGTCACAAAATGAATAAGACCTCCCGACCCCGAGATGCTGTTGACCTGTGACGCGCAACTCATTAACACGTGCTTGAGAGTATTTAATTAAGTCTGAAGTGACAGTTTTATATTATGGCAGCGTAAGGAGGAAGTGTGTTGGTAAACTGGTAAGTACGTGTTATGTGGACTTATTAAACAGCATTAAGGGGCTGAATACTCAAAATAGGCTTTCTTTTAAACATTTTTTAGCCAAATCTATTGAAGATGTGGCAGCAGAAAAAAAATATGTTAATCTTGATCATATTTCCGAAAACTTTGTTGTGGCCGAAACACGTTTACGCACAAAAACCTCGATACAATTGAATGGCAAAGTAACCTCTTACCGTGATCTTCAAAAGATTTTTCCGGTAATACTGACCAGCGTACATTTGTACAATTAACAACAATAACGTATCATAAAAGGACGCAGAACTTCATTGTCTTATATTGAAGTTTCATTCATTATTTTTAAGTAATTCATATTATTATGTTTTGTAAAAAAGTCTATATAAATTCCATCGTGCTTCTCTTTCCATCCAGTGCAATTCGACAGTGACCGCTTTGCGGCGTTGCTAGGTGGACGTATGTCGCTTTTGTCCGCAAAAAGCAAAAATAATATTAAATTTATTTCTCGTCAATTCAATCTGTCAAAAAAATATCAGGTATAATGCAGCCAGATCATGTAGCCTGGTGGCTTTAATTGGAACTAACGAAATCACAAGTAATATTGTCAAAGTCTGTATTATTTTTATTTTTGGCACTACCGCTGTCACTGGCATCTATATTTTTGTTGTATTATAAACGACTCTCGTCGTTTAGTTTACTTACTAAGTCCATAACTAAAAAGTATTTGAACCTCTTTGAAAATACAACAAATGTTATCTCAATTTGAATTAAACAATATTTAAAATATAGGTAAGGTCGAATACTATTTTAACCTTCTTCGTTCATGTGAAAACAATAGAAGCAAAAACACAGAACATGGAATGGTCATACCAACCACGCTGGCAGTGTCTCGAAATGACAGAACTAATAAAATTCTTCGTATCCATTTGTTTCAATCTTTGTTTCTTTCTAACATACGGCACCTAGAACTGACCAAAATATGTCAAATTCGTGAGAAATGATAATCTATTTCTCATGAATTTGACATTTTTCGTCGTTTCAACCAAAAATCGTCCACATGTGGACATAAAGCTCACCAAGAATCACCACATTGATCAGTCCTGTATTTCTCGCAATTAACTATCCCAATTGCAATAACGGGCTACAATAATAGTTTGTTAGTCTATTAATATTGTTATGCTAATTATTAATTGATCTTATCATTTTGCCAAATCGGCACTGACAATTCTTATTTATTAACAAAAAATCCACCGATCGCCCTGGAGAGTAAACGCAAAGACTTACACTTGGGGATTGCCAGAGATTTACGCAGCATTCTGGATGTAAAAAGAACAGACCGAATACGGAACACACTGTGTTCCCAAACGGGCATAATAGACGTTGGTAAAAAGGCTGTTCGGCTCAAATGGGCCAATGCCATTACGGCTCACGTTAGTAGCATGCAAATTGAGCGCTGGGCAAGCCTCCACAATCTTGAAGATGGAACGCACCATTGAGGCCGGTCCAGAAATAGGTGCCGCGATGATTTGGACGCGTACCGTGAGGGCTGGTTCTAGACGGTGCGGGAAAAGAATGTCTGGAATGACTTAGGTGTACTCTTATGAATTTAATTGGGGATGGATGAAGAGGGAGGGGACGACCAAAGAAAAGATAGATGGACTGTGTGAGGAGTGATATGAAAGGAAAGGGAGTCAATTATAGCGTGGTGCGGAACAGAACGATATGGAAGAAGAAAACGTGTTGCGCCGACCCCAAGTAACATGGAACAAGGGCAGGTAGATGATGATGGTGATGATTTCAGACTTTTACCGGTAAGACTTAGTAAATCTGTTTTACCGATAAATAATAAGTTTCATCATAGTTTTTTTTTTTTAAACTGAAACAACAGTTCGGCTTTTACAGTAACATATACGTGGTTGTGAGGCATACACTGTTTTTAGTATTTACGGTTCCCTAGCCAAAAGGCAGAAAACGGAACCCTTATGGATTCGTCATGTCTGTCTGTCCGTCCAAAGACAAAGACAAAGATATTTTATTTCAACTAGGCCACAAAGCGGCACTTTTGAACGTTAGTTACATTAAAATTTACAAGGAATAAAAATTGATTCTACCGTGCATTCGGAAAGTAGCTTGTTATGGAGAAGAACGCACAAGAAACTCCATACTTACTCTTTTAAAAAATATATATGTTTTTTTTACAATATTTAGGTACATAAGTACATACATTAATAAATTTATATGTGTGAGGACAATGCACCCAGAATCACTACATACTATACTACGTACAGGTACAAAGTATTAAAAGTACTCACACATGTACTGTGCAGTTACATAATAAGCACTAGAAAAACACTAGCATCCGAAGCAGTTAAGTTAAGACCAATCCCAACTGACGGCGCCCGTTCACGAACATGACGCATGAATCGGCACCACCCAGCAAAACCATCATGAAGGGAACCGAATGATCCAACACACACGCCACCATCAGAGAGACATTTGAGTCATTTGACATTTGAGTCCGTATGTCACAGCCACTTTTTTCCGAAACTATAAGAACTATGCTGTTGAAACTTGGTAAGTAGGTGTATTCTGTGAACCACATTAAGATTTTCAAACAAAAATAGAAAAAAACTGAACCTCAATTTTTTTTTTCATCCTACCTGTACGTGATCGATACGTATCTATGGATAGGTCTTCAAAAATGATATTGAGGTTTCTAATATATTTTTTTCTAAACTGAATAGTTTGCGTGAGAGACACTTCCAAAGTGGTAAAATGTGTCCCCCCCCCCCCTGACACTTCTAAAATAAGAGAATGATAAAAGTAAAAAAAATATATGATGTACATTACCATGTAAACTTCCACCGAAAATTGGTTTGAACGAGATCAAGTAAGTAGTTTTTTTTTAAATACGTCATAAATCGTAAACCACAATTTAACAAGTACGGAACACTTCGTGCGCGAGTCCGACTCGCACTTAGCCGGTTTTTTTTATGGCATGCGTTGTGCCTGGCGCATATAAAAAACATTTTCTTTCTTTCTATATTATCTTTAAACACCTACACTGTACCAATACTTATAGCAAATAAATGATTGATTGATATATAACAAACAATAGCAACAAATAGTTTCAGCCGTTCTCTAGTGAGACGCTTACAATCACATACAGCATTTTTAGGGTTCCGTCTATCTCCCTGTCTGTCTGTCTGTAACGAGGCTGTATCTCATGAACCGTGATAGCAAGGCAATTATTTTTTTTACAGATGGTGTATTTCTGTTGCCGCTATAACAACAAATACTAAAAACAGAACAAAATCAATATTTAAGTGGGGCTCCCATACAACAGATGTGTTCTTTTCCGTTTTTTGCGATAATGGTACGGAACCTTCGTGCGCGAGTGCAACTCGCACTTGGCCGGTTTTTTTTATTTATATAGATAGATAAAGTTTACATGACCGTGTTTTTTGCGCTCTGTCTATTTGTTTTTTAACTCTAATATACAGAAAAGCGGCACCACGTGACCTCACCACAGAGGGCTGATGTATATCAAAACCCAGTAAGTGCTTTGTAATTATTATATTCCAGGAGAGCGGAAAGTCATCTTGTATTAGTAACTAAATGATATATTAAGATTTCAAGAGAATACTAAACAAGGAATAAGAACCTACTAATTGTACAAATGATATTAATAGCGTCATACATTCTATTGCATATTTTAAACATGCCTAAAAAAGACAATTCCAAACCTAGTAAGTTTTGGATATTTGCTAATTTAAGTTGTCTTTACAATTTGATGTGACTTTCCTATTGTAAATAATGATAAAATTGATTACTGAAAGCACAAAATCTCAATTCAAATTTAAAGTTTCCAGTTTAATATTGCAGTCCATTTCAGTATAGTAAAACTCATTAAAATAATTTATATAAAATTTTCTAGCTATTAAAACAATATAAAAAAATGTAACGTACTGTGTTCTTATATGTGGCAGTCACATAGAAGCAGACATAATTATAATATTTATTCAATTTGCACGGCAAAGACTCGTATGACACTAGCCAGATTACCTATTTTAGTGATCTTTATTTTCGTAGCAATAAGGTTGCATTCTTAGGCAAAATAACAGTGAACGATCTGATGTCAGATGCTAGCCGCCAGTTTGAAATAAGAACTTGCGCGGTAATATTTTTGTAAAATCATCGGAAGAGTCCGTTTATGATGTGGGCCTCTGTGGTCGGCCTTGTGTATTTAATTTTCAAATAATTTTCCCTCCAATTTAAAGTTTGCCCCTAAGCTATCGATGACAGTGGGCGTGGCGTAGAACCTCAGATGTCGATTGTCAACTGTTCGACTACAGCCCCTTAAGCTGATGAGGTTTATTTTGCGTATGGTAAAGTTTGGACACTATTGTATTTAGTACGTAGTGACCAAATAATTTCTACAGTGGGCCGGCAATCGGTTAAAAGATTTCCAGATTGTTCACTGCAAATCGTGTCCAGGTGCAGATGATTTGCTGGCGTAACGAATTGCGGAGGGATGGTTAGTAACAATTTACTGCCAAACTATGTTACTAAAACATTTACAAACAAAAACAGTTCACGACATCTCTACATATACATCTCAGGAACTTGTAGTAGTGTTGCTGTGAACTGTTAAGCTGGGCATGTGTCCAGCTGAGCACTTTATTATCAGAATTCACTGATTCGAAGAAACTTTTTTTACTACTGCAGTAAAAAAAGTGTTTGCGTTCTTAGTAAATGCCCGGAGTGACAGATCCTGAAGGACAATTACAGTCTTTCATTATTAATCCATGGACATAATACTAAGTAATACCGCTTATATCACAAACAACTCTAATAACCCCGGATCAAAGATACCACGTAAAGAAATAAACATATTTCGCCCGTAATATTGGTTCACAAGGCCACATTCGGTGTCAACTGATTGAATTATGTGAGAGGCGTATTCCATTAAGACGGTAACGCGTGCCGAATTCTCACTACCTAGCTTTGAAGTTATTACTTATTGAAAAAAAAACTGCGTAATACGTTATGTGTTGTTTGTTATCTATGTATTGCTATACGGATGGTATATGAAAATCCAGATGAAACTGAGTAACAATGTTTCTCGTGCTAGTTATTTACCGGAGATTTCTTATAGTACATATATGTTTTACATATACTGTCTCAAGAACGAAAAAGCAATGCTGGTGTGTATGTGTGTGTGCCGACACGTGTGTGTGTGAGGCAGCAATTGCAAAGCAAGAGCGGATAAATTGAAAGAAGTAGCACTGGTGGCCCAGTGGTAACGGCCCCTACTTAAGTGTCATAGGTCCTGGGTTCAAACCCAGGCAGGGAATTACTTTGTGTAAATTATTTCTTCACCACTACTCTAAACGGGTGAAGGAACCAAACACTCGAAAACAAGTGTAATCCACCAACCCGCACTTGGCCCGCGTAGTGGAATTATGGTTAATTCCCTCTCTCACAGAGTGGAGGCCTGTATCTCAGCAGTGGGAACTTTACAAGGCTGATGATGATATTTGCACAATTCTGGGCAAAGGTTGATCCTCGCGTTTGATCCTTGAATTTCATAGTCTTGGTGTAGATCTCTGAACGAATATTTACAAGTCTTACAGCAAAATTAGCTTTAAACAGCGCGTGATTATCAAAAAATATTCAAAGGGAACAAATTCCTGGGTTAAAAATTATACCATGATATGGTCAACCCGTGTGCCAAGTTTCACCTAAATATCCAGCCATTGAGGCGTGAAAGGGTAACCAACAGACAGGCAGACAGAGTTAATTTCATAATTATGGTTAGTATGGATAGTATGGATAAATCCAAAGATATGCCATCGTTCAAAAAAAGCTGGAATGTTTAAAAAACCGCTAAAACCGATATCCCGTTACACCCCCGCGTAATAAGTCATCATGCAGATTTAGAGAGCAAAACAAGATTTGCGGTTCCCTTTTCACCCCTGCCTTAGTACCTCTTCCTCATTTATTTACATCAGTAACAGCGTTATAAATTGATGTATCGACATTTTCCATTATGAGAACGTTCGGGTTGGCACACCTGTGCTTAATCATGGCGTGCAAAATCTGGGACGTTTTAAATCATTCCATGACTGGTTTTACAACTTACAGGCTGTGATTGAAATCTGTGTAATCCTGATTTATGTATGGTCAAGTTGTTATTTATTTTAGTGACCATTTTACCAAAAGCCACATGCCAACAAAAACGTTCTACGTTATTAAAATCAAAATCATTTTTTTTATTTCACATAGGCCTACATGGGCACTTATAAAACGTCGACAAAATGTGCACGGTTCGGGTTGGTCGTTTCCTATGGAGAAGAACCGGCAAGAAACTCCATGGTTACTCTTTTAAAAATGGTTTGGTTTTACAATATTTCCATGTTACAGCATTAGTACTTAGATATGGGGGGACAACGTAGGCCCGAATTATGACAATAAGTCGTAAGAAACTAAAAAAAACAAGAAAAAGATTATATAAAAAAGTTAACAAATGTTAACTAGCATCTAGAAGGCCTACAATGTTCATACATTCACAAAACAATCGGTAAAAGAATCTATACAAAGGTAAACAATAAGTATAACAAGACTAAATTTAACATGTTGCACAAATTTTGTTATCAGTGCTGTAACTATTCTTAGCAAAGGGCTATAAAGATGATTGAAAACCATTGTAAAAAGTCTAATTAAAAGAAGGAAGAAAAAATGAGATTGAGAATAGTTAGAGACATCCACATATTTGTGCCGTTTACAAGTTACCAGGGAAGCTGCATGCGCAGAAGGAGCTAAGGCCAAATGTTTTATCTTCAACGTAGTCCTTGATTTTATAATATGCTTTTATAACAAGGATACGTTTGATGTAGTTTTTGAACCTTCCATCGGTCAGTTCTATAACTGACTTTGGCAACTTGTTATAAAAGCGTATACTGTTTATAAGAAAAGACTTGCTAGTTTTCGTTAATCTGAATTTGGGTATTACAATTTCGTGCTTACTGCGTGTATTTAAATTATGGAAATCGCTTCTAGTTTTGAAAAGCCCCCGATTTTTACGGACATACAAAATACATTCCAAAATATAAAGTGAAGGTAGAGTCAGTATATCGATCTCTTTAAATTTTTCTCTGAGGGACTCGCGAGGACCCATTTTATAGATTGCGCGGATTGCCCTCTTTTGTAGGATGAAAATTGAGTCAACGTCTGCTGCTGATCCCCACAGCAGAATGCCATAAGACATAATACTGTGGAAATAAGCATAGTATACTAACCTAGCTGTAGCTACATCGGTTAGCTGCCTTATTTTCCTTACTGCATATGCAGCCGAACTTAACCTACCCGAAAGAGTTCTAATGTGCGCGTCCCACTGTAATTTTGAATCGATAGTAATCCCTAAGAATATAGTTTCCGTTATAACTTCAAGATTTTTGCCGTCAAGATTTAAGTTTAGGTCATGTTGTGGTACATTTGGTAAAGAGAACTTTAGACATTTTGTTTTTTTCGCATTCAGTAAAAGATTGTTAGCTGCGAACCATTTTGAGAGAATAATTAGACGTTCGTTTTCGTTGACATTTATGACATCCGTATCTTGCCTATCTATTTTAAAAATTAGCGAAGTATCATCAGCAAATAGAATTATATCCGATAATTTGGCCATCATATTAGTGGTTGTTGCTATGATTATAATAATCCTTCCAACCGAATTTTGATGACGATGGCCAATCTGTTACCTTCTATCTACCGGCGCGTGGATAGTGAGCAGTCATCTGCGTTTGAGGTGGTGTTGGAGCGGGAACGTATAAATGAGCTAAGACCTTTAGTCTGCGCAAACTCACTTATCTTTATTCTTTTACTCTCACAGTTAGACGAAACGGCCATCCGACACAACCAGGGAGAGATTGACCGGGGAGCCGCGCAGCTTTAGATGCTTTCTTCACTCGGGGATGAGCAACATCTTCCAAATTCGGGCTGCTAATGAGAAATTTCATCATTAAGTTCAGAATTAAATTATTGAGAGTTCAGAAATACTATTTTAGTCAATTACATTTTTCAGTAATTTATTAACTTAACCAACTGACTTATCCAATCAACAATATTCTTTTGTCTCCTAGCATCCTGACGGTTGCGCCAGCCTCAGCTGGCTAGTGTGTTCAGTAATTATATAATTCCATGCAGGAGAAGCCTACACCACCCCCCTCCAGAGCCCGTCAACGGCGGTATCGGAACGCGATACGAAATTTCGCGGTTCGGAATTGTCGTCAGGGTCTCCACGCTCGACATGAAGTGTGAAGGCCAATTTAAGGCGATCGATCGAAACGGTCGCTTCTTTACCATTCAGAAGAATCTTAAAAACTTTATCCCCTCTTGAAAGGATCTTATGAGGTCCTGAGTAAGCAGGAGTAAGGGAACCCCGCGACGCATCCACACGAAGGAACACTGAGTCACATGTTTCGAACGCCTTATATACAAATACTCTTACGCTACCATGCCGTGACGAGTGACTTTGGCTCGCTGGCACTGAAGGCATGAGCGTGGCAATTTTCTGCAGTCCTTCCAGATTCCTGGCCATACGAATCGTCCGGCTACCAACTTGGCCGAAGCGTTAGTGCCAGGATGACTTTATGAGTGCAGGCTATCAAACACCTGCTTCCGACAAGGTTTCGGGACATAAAGCCTGGTACTTGGTGTACTTACGTCGCAGTACAAGGGTTGACAACTCCCAGGGACACTGAGTTTCTTCAATTGTAACGAAGATCCATCGCAGAGAAGCTTTTCAAGCTCGGGATCAGAGGCTTGACTTTCAGCCAATGTCTCGAGGCTAAGCGGTGTTCTCAGTTCTTCTATACGATACAAGGCGTCTGCGACAACATTATCCTTGCCGGATAAATGCCTAATGTCAGTCGTGAACTGGGAAATAAAATCGAGGTATCTAAACTGCCTAGGCGAACAGCTGTTTTTCCGTTCGTGGAATGCAAAGCTGATCGGCTTATGATCAGTATATATAACGAAATGCCTCGCCTCGAGCATATGTCTAAAGTATTTGATTGCCTCATAAATGGCAAGCAATTTTCTATCGTAAGGCGAGTATTTCGTCTGCGAGGGACTCAATTTACGAGAGAAGAATCCCAATGGCTGCCAATCGCCGTCCTTGAATTGCTGCAAGACCGCACCGATAGCTTTATCAGAAGCATCTGTCACAACCGCGAGTTTAGCAGAACAATCAGGATGAGCTAAAAGGGCGGCGTTAGCGAGACTCTCCTTGCAAGCCTCGAACGCAGCTAAGGTGTCTCCCTGTAAACTGATTAGATGCGATCCCTTCACCGATCCTGTTAACAAGACGTGCAATGGAGCTTGAATTTCTGCCGCCCGTGGAAGGAATCTCCTATAGAAATGCAGCAGGCCCAGGAAGCCTCTCAGCTGCTGCACGGTCGTGGGTGCGGTAAAACCTTTCACAGCCTGCACCTTCGAATCCAGGGGCTTGCAACCGCTCTCGGAAATGAGATAACCTAAAATTGGACTTCGCTGACCCCAAAAATACACTTAGACGTGTTAAGCAACATACCATACTTTCAGACGTCTGAAGACCTCGCGCAGGTGTTCTTCGTGCTGCGAACGGCTGCGCGAAAACACGAGAAAATCGTCGAGATACGTGTATACGAAATCAAGCCCCCTGGTCATTTCGTCGACGAAACGCTGGAAAGCTTGGCCCGCGTTTCGAAGACCAAATGTCATGTATGGAAATTTGAACAATCCGAACGGTGTCGTGATTGCGGTTTTCGAAATATCGTCAGGACTGACGGGAACTTGATTACGCTTTTTCCATATCTAAAACGCTGAAAATTTTTGCATTCAACAAGATTATGACTAAAGTCATGCACATGTTTAATTGGGTAACTGTCAGGCACCGTCCGAGCGTTGAGTTTGCGGTAGTAACCGCAAGGCCGCCAGCCGTTGTTTTTCTTCGGTAGGTGAAAAGGCGATGACCAGGGGATGTCGGAAGGTCTAGCTGTACCATTGGCCAGCATAGACTAGAACACCTGTTTGGTAATTATAAGTTTGTCAGTGGCTAAACGACGGGGTGTAGAGGATACGGGTGGGCCTGGTGTAGTGCGTATATGATGGACTGTACTATGTGGTGTAACACGGTGTATTTCGGCTGGTCGAGTGATTTCCGGGAATTCGTTAAGAATATCATGAAACCGAGTCGCACCAGTCAGGACTTTTACAGATGTAACATTTTTACAATTTACAATAGCGGCTATTGTTGTAACTGACGTCAGGTTGTCGATCAACCGCCTTTTGCGGCAATCTACAATAATATTATAGTGTTTTAAAAAGTCAACGCCAATTATTGCCTTTGTGACGTCAGCAACAACAAATCGCCATACAAAAGTTTGGCGCAAGCCAAAATCTAAACTTAAGTTAACATAACCATAAGTTAAAATATCAGAACCATTGGCAGCACAAAGTTTATAACTAGTCGGTGTACGACGTTCACGTAGAAGTGACTTGGGGAAAACACAGAGGTCGCTTCCTGTGTCGACCAGGAATTGCGTCTTCGTGGAGCGGTCTGTCACGAACAGGCGACCAGTAGTTGTTGCGGGGCAATCGTCGGCTGCCATTACCGACTGCCCTTGCTGTTTTCCGACGTCTTGAAATCGCAGGTTTTAACGCACGCGCTGGTTTTTTCTCCGAACTTGCTATGGTATCAGCAGAAGGGGTATTTCCTGTAATTGGACTGGGAACGTTCCCTCTGGGTGTTGCGGTTGCGGGGACGGGAACGTGCTCTGGACGTTCTTGCTGTCGACGTCTGCAAACGCTGCATCTGCTTACGTAGCTCAGCGACTTCCCTGACGAGGTCAGTGACGACGGAAGAACCGGGACCAGAAAATGATGCCTCGGTCACACGGGGTGTCGCAGTAAGGTCATTGACCCTATCAGCTAGGTCCGCAAGAACGTCGAGTGACGTCGTAGGTGGTTGCCCGGCGAGTACCATCTGAATACCTTGTGGTAGGCGGCTAATCCAGACGGTTCTAAGGAAGTCATCGGACAGCTCCTTTCCGGCGTTGTCTTTGAGGTGGCGGAGAAATTGAGATGGTTGTCGGTCTCCTAGGTGTTCCTCGTACAGTACCTGCTTTATCTTGTCCTCGTTGGAGACGCTGAGGCGCTTTATTAGCTCGGCCTTAATCTTTTCATACTTGTTGGTGACAGGTGGGCTAATAATGACGTCCTTGACTTCTTTTGCGAATTGTCGCTCCAAGTTCGAGACTATGTAACTAAATTTAGTGGCGTCACTTACAATGCCTGCCTGAATGAATTGTCCTTCAACTTGGGCAAACCAAATCTCGGGTTCGTCGGGCCAAAACGGTGGAACATTTACGCTGACCTTACAAATGTCTTGTGTCTGTGTCTTGAAGTGACGACATTGTCCCATCGCTAGATCCGGTACGATTGTCCTCTGCATCTCTAAATTCATGATGCGCCATGTAAATGTAGGTCTATGTGCTCCAGGAGGTCACCAATTTATTCAATTATATTTTTCAGTAATTTATTAACTTAACCAACTGACATAACCAATCAACAATATTCATTTTGTCTCCTAGCATCCTGACGGTTGCGCAAGCCTCAGCTGGCCAGTGTGTTCAGTAATTATAAATTCCATGCAGGAGAAGCCTACACTATTTTATTAAAATTTAAATCCATTGCCAATGTTACAAACATACGTGCATAAA
The DNA here is from genome assembly GCA_964057195.1 of Orthosia cruda. NCBI lineage: Eukaryota > Metazoa > Arthropoda > Insecta > Lepidoptera > Noctuidae > Orthosia > Orthosia cruda. The sequence goes on along the minus strand of OZ059830.1, from coordinate 44,163,384 downwards.
CTCGTGCTTTATTCCTTTGTACCTAAAAAACCAAACCACCAAAACCAACACCAAATTCAAACCCTATAAGTATCCTAGTATTAAGTTGTTGTAAAAAATATTTGTGTTATTTTTTTTTTGTTTTACATAAAGTACATTTTATTATATTCCTATTCCCATTGGTTCCTTTATGTTCATACACGTATTACAATTTTGTGATGACTTAATAATATTTTATTATTTACCTTTCAATAGGAATGTGCGTCCACACAAAATTATAAAAAAACTTTTTGCAAAAAAATACTACCGACTTCCAAATACAAAACTACAAAGTGAAAAATAACTTAATTTTTTGAAGTCGGTGTCTTTCGTAGGTACCATTTTTTTGCGTTATGGACACCGACTTCAAAAAATTAAGTTATTTTTCACTTTGTAGTTTTGTATTTGGAAGTCGGTAGTATTTTTTTGCAAAAAGTTTTTTTATTTTTCACTTTTTAGTTGTACGTACCTAATAGGCAAGTTAGTAAGGGAACTATTTCGCCAGAATAGATTTCATGAAACTTGAACATAATCGGTGAAATGAGAGATCTGCTTACCCCTTAAGAGCGAACTGGCGTGATGTTATGTTATAAAATGTTATAAACAACAAACAGACATGCGATTGCAGTAATCCCGAGAGATTTGCCGTTATTTATTGAAGAGTTCTGTTGTATATCTCCGAAGTTCTTCATCGGACCAATTTCGGAACATACTTTTTCAAACAAAAAAAGAATTTTTAAATCGGTCCACAATTGACGGAGTAATCGGTGAACATACACAAAAAAAAAAAAAAAAACAAACATGAAGTCGAACATAGAACCTCCTCCTTTTTGGGAAGTCGGTTAAAAATGCATAATATATGATTAATTGATAGTTATTATTGTAAAATATTTCGTTGCTGTGTCTAAATAAATAACTTAACATTGGAGTATCTAGTAACTGGGCTTGGATTATAACTGCACTTGGAATATAATTATTTCTTAGAAGATTATTAGCAGACTGAGATTACCTCAAGATAATGGGCAGCACTATTAAAAATTTAATATAGACGTGTCTAAGTGTGTGACCATAAGTTTCTCGCGCGCACACACGCCCATTACTTATTGTTACATGGTGGACGGGGTACCGATGACAAGGGTCGCCGAAGTGAGGGACCATTTTTTTTTTTTTTTTGCTTTGGGAAATCTTCCAATGACTTCTCCAGTGGGAGGGAGTATCAGACTTTTACTGACTAAAACCCACACGTGTTCCTTCAGTTGCTTGTGCCAGGGCCGCGCTAACTCTCTTTCTTTATCCAGGGTCACCGAAGTAAGGGACTTGGGTGTCCGTTTCACCAATGGACTATCGTTTCGTGATCATATAGCTAAGATATGCAAACAATCATATTGAAACCTAGGATTTGTCCTGAGAATGGTTAAAGGCTTCACAAATATGAAAGCTATAACAGCGTTGTATAATGCTTTAGTAAGTAGCTAATTAGAATGTAATGCAGTTATCTGGCCTTCGCATGAATCTAAATATAATCTCATGTTGGAGCGCGTACAAAATAAATTTATTAGGTATAAATATTATGAGGGAATACGGAGTATATCCATTTTATCCGTTGATGTACCTAACGCTATTTGTCTTAGATATGGTCGGATATCATGGAATGAGGATCAGGAGGAAACTCACACTTGTTACTTATATCTTTAAAATAATTAGAGGGAAGATACACAATGTGGATATATTGCGAAGGGTGGAACTAGTCGTGCCAGATGGGTATGTGGGTCGTCATCGTCAGCCACGTTTGCTGGCGGTACAGCACGCGTGAACTAATTTGCTGCGTGGGCCGCCGCTGACGAGCGCGGTCCGCACTCTCCACCTCATTGCTGATGACGTCGACATATTCTGTTGCGCTTTGGATGAATTTGAAAGAAGAGCTACCTATAGAATCTGTTATGGAACAAGCAGTGGAACTATTTAATTTGTAAGTGTACTACATTATCGCATTGGGTCTAGCCTGTAATCATATTTGTATGTTTGGAGTGAATAAATAAATAAATAAATTTATGAGATTGACCTCTCAGAAACAATGCAATTTGCATGTTTTAACACTAATATATTTATTAGCCTGTTTACAATTGTTACACTATTTATCCTAATAATACAACCATAGGGTGGCAATATGATGCCCAGTTTGATACGTGATATGGTGTCGGCGTATTTGACTTCCAGAAGACTTATTAACTTGGTTCGGGCCACGGCAGTTCGCTGGATACGAGAAGTACAGGACCTGCCGATCTGGCAACGTTTGAGGATATTATGTATATATATATTGATATTATGTAATAGCTGTTTTTATAAAATCTCCTCGATGTCCCAAATAATACTCTCAACTCAAACAACGAATCATATAACTTCCAAATCTCAAGACGGGTTTCGGTAGACCGAATTCGACTTCAAAAGTCGGTGTGAATAAGACCAAGAACCGATATATCATGCAGTCTCAATTACCCCCAACAGTATCGGTGTTGCTGCAAGAAAAATTTATGTATTGTAAAGATGGATTTATTGTTCGGACATGATAAATGGACGGTAGTAGATAAGGTTTAGTGATATAGTGGGGGATACCCAAGGGATACCTGTTGAAAATAATAGGAGGAAGTTACATAATATTTATTGATTTCGCTACTGCCGTTTATTGTAAAGGGGCATCTTTGTATTGCAAACCAATAGATTTGATGATTAATATGAGTGGGACTGCATAGTTAGAAAAATATTGGTATTTAGTCTGGTTAATTATTGTACTGTGTAACAATGAACGGAATAAAGTTTTTTTAGCCTTAGTATTCTGGGGATGGTAATGGAATAATGGATGAAAGGTGATGATAAGCTAGTCTACAAATTGGGCTCACTCACTGCTAGGATACTCTTGCTACTTATTGAGGCTGTTTTGATGTAAAGGTACGAGTATCTTAAGACAAAATACGTATTTATCTCTAACATAAAAACATGTACAAACAATTAAGAAAAATAGAAATCTTTATTGTCAACTCTGAAGACATAATATAGACGGACATAAAAAGCAGTGGTGGCCCAGTGGTAAGGGCCTGCACTTAAGTTTCGAACTAAAAATTCAAAGACATGTGACATCCACCAACCCGCACAGGGCCTGCGTGGTGGATTAAAACCCATTCCTTCTCACAGAGAGGAGACCTGTGTCCCAGCAGTGGGAACATTAAAAAGCTGATGATGATGCTGAGGATATAATAAAGATGTTAAAACTTGTAGCTAAAACAAGCAAAAGCCCAAGTTATCGTATTAATTTAAAGAATAAGTACTCTATTCAAATTAAATCGATCGGCTTTCTATAAAACAAACTAAATCATCTGAAGTAGAAGTCTCAGCATTCCAAATCAATTCTTAATTGGTCGTTCGCTGTTCACTAGACATAGCATAGGAAAATCAGTTAGACAAGATTTTATTTCAAATGTGGCTGTTATATTATATTTCTATTGGATTTCCGTACCATCAGAATGTTTATTAAATATCTCCTGCAATATTGGCATTCGATTGATGCAAAAAGTAATTTTTGAATGATTTGTGTACACACGGTGGATTGATACAAACAAACAATCTATAATATATTCTTCTATTGTGTTTAGCAGATATTTTCACATACGCTTTTCTTTCATTATCACTTATTTAATTCACCAGGTCTTCTCTGTGGGAAATAAATGAAAATGTTTCCTAGTAGTGGGAAAATTAAAGGCTGATTTTGATGTAGCATAACCTAACTAAAATGGTAATTATATTTATTGCACAAAAACATAATTGACTAAAATACTTGTGTATTTTTTAATTGTTGAAGCAGGGTGCGAATACGGAGCCGAGTCGTGAACTACGGTCCACCTCTTGTCATGTCCCCTGTGACCTACAGCCAAAGTGACCTACGCGTTGCCATCGACGATGTCGTAGTAGTAGCAAAGATCTGGGCCGAAAAAATCTAAAATACTGTCATACCGTTGAAACGAAGACGATGAACACTAAACAAAAAATAAGATAAACTAAACCTATCAATGAAAACAGAAAAAATAACAGAAATTCTTGTCTTACTGAATTTGATACCTATTTTGTTACTCTGTGTCCTAAATCCTGTTAATTAATTTTAGATCTACCGTTGAAGAGTCGAGGATGTAGGTCATTCTAGATTCCGATTAGTTGGACAAAAATAATAACCGCAGCTGTGAAGCGGCTCACTTGTGGTCTTGTAAGCAAATCGAGCAGGAATTGATTGGTTCCTGGATTGGGTTTATAAGTGCTTTCGCCTCTGGTCTACGTCTTGCTGGCGCTGACTCCTGGTGCGCATCCCTTCCGTTTCTTCCTTTGGTAGAACCGGCATAATTTATCCCGCACTTCTGACACCAATTTGTTACGAGCTGGGGTCCAGGGATGAATTATTTAAACAGCAGACTTCAATTATTAACTGTTTAACACTTCTTAAACAATTCTATTACTTCGCACTATTTTCCGCTTTGATCGCTCTGTATCGCTTCTCAATCGAAACTGACTCACGACGAATCCGACTGCTCTTTATATAGCACGGAAGAAGTTTCTGGAACGTTCCATACTGTTCTAGATAATTCGAGAAACTTCCAGAACAATCGACTTTCGAACTCATTGTTCCCGAAGCGACTAGAAACATCCAGAATGTTCGGTTCGAACCTTCTGGAAAATTCCATTCGACACGAGCTTTCGAGAACAATAGTTCCGCTATTTGTTACTAGATGGCGCCACTAGTTACTACCTAGTTCTTCCTCTCGTTACTAGATGGCGTTGGCCTATCTTGTAACACTATTGTCAAATGGTGGTAGTCAGATAATCTTGACGAGTCGCACCGGATGCACGTTGCATCCTATCCTGCCGATTTTCAAACCTAGATGTTCGTTGAACATCTCGATCTTAATTATCAAACTCGCAAATATGAAATCGCAAATTATTTATCTTCAGCTATTTTTTTTCTCAAATTCTAAAAAGTCCACCCCGCTTACTTCCGCCTCACAGCCGGGAGGCTCGACATTTTTTTATTGAGCACGGAAGCTGTTCAGCGTCTTGCGGTGTTGGGATTATCTTCTTTTTTAATTTTCTTCTCTTACTGCCTGGAGTTACTGTTTACCTGTTATTAAGTTTTGCTAGGTTTTACCAGTAGAGGATTTGTTTATGGATAGTATAAAATGTAGTTACAATCTGTAATTTATTTTTTATTCGATGTTTATATTGATTGCCCCTAACTGAAACTAAACTGAACTGTTGTATCTATCTACCGTCATTGAGGCTCTAATACACACCGGTCGATTGTAGCAGCTCTAGGTATCGAATGCAAAATCTCTCAAGAGTTTTAATCGTTATTTTGTTACGCTATGTTACTGTAAAAAGTGTGTGTGTATCCTGGTAAAACTTATTGTATGTTTTCTTTTTTCCGCTCAGAAAACCCTTAAATTTCGTATTCCTTTCCTCCGTGTTCAGGAAAGACGGAAGGTTATAGATGGTTATCTTAGGGATGGGATATAAACAGAGAATACCTATCAATGTTCTTGTCATTGATGGTGATGAAAAAAGTTTCCTTTTTACGGGTATGGGATAGGATAAATTATATAAAGCGAAAAGCCACCACTTTATTTTCTGGAGCTGGGCTGGTTTGTGAATTGAGAATTTGGAATTAGGAACGTGTCAAATCCAAAGTTTGACGAATACACATTAAATTCTCAATTCAGAAATCGAGCGATACATAACTGAAATTACCAAAACCGAATTGACGCTACCTTTTTGCTTGCGATATCGTCTAGTCTAATTGAATAGTTCAGTTGATGCGTACGAAACAGGACGGCACTGCTTCGAAAGCAAGCACCAGACATTGTCGGGGGCTTTCGTAAAGCTTAATCGATGTAGATGGGTCACTATCACTGAGTCTCATAAGCTACTTTATAACCCAGCAAAGTACAGAGTTCCTGTAGCAACAGCCGCGGGCAAAGCTAGAATTGTAGAATTATCTAAAAGCAACAGCAGCCATTTTCCACAAGAACTTACAGCATAGGTAGAACCTAAACTCATGTAGGCTTCAAAGCTACCTACAAACTCAAGGTACCTGCAGAAAAGGCGTCGGCAGCGAAGCCGAATTGAAAAGAATTTTCATCATCAACTTATCTAATATGATAGCAGTGGTGGCCTAGTGGTAACGGCCCCGGCTTAAGTGTCGTAGGTCGTGAGTTCGAATCCAGGCAGACGCATTATCTTGTTTGCATTATTTTATCTTAAACCGGTGAAGGAAAACATAGTGAGAAAACCGCCATGTCCTAGAAACAAAAAATCCAAGATATGTGACATCCACCAACCTGCACTGACCCTGCGTGGTGGATTTGGACCCAATACCTCTCTCACACAGAGGATTGCTGTGTCCCAGCAGTGGGAAAATTGTAAGGCTGTTGATGTTGATGAATTTATCTACTAGCAACAGCCGCTCTTTCACTTACGACATCATCTAGGTACATGACAAACTAATACAGCTTTCAAAACTCTCTTAAAAGCCTCCCTGCCTGCAAAACTCTAGTAATTGAATAGTTAAACCGTTTAGAGTGGTGCGTACTACACAGGACGGCATAGGAAGAAAGCGAAGCGCTTAACAATGTCAGGGGTTCCGTATAGCTTAATCGATGTAGACGGGTCACCTACGCTAACGGTGTACACTGATTTTTTTGGTGTGTGGGGTATGTTAAGAACGGGCCGAGGGTGTAAGATATTCACATATCTGGCCAACAAACGCCAGCTGTCACTGAAAACCAGCCTTGTATCCCTTACGTGTCGCAGCATTATAGCGATGACCGTTTTCCACTGATATGTGACGCATATTTGCCTAAAGGTGTTAGGTGGTGTTTTGTGTGTGCCACATTGTGGCGAAAAAAAATGGTGTCCATTTTCTTTGTTAGCTATATGGACCTTACTCATTAATGGTTAAAGCTGCAGTAAGTTTAGAACTGACAACTACGGGTAGTCAGGGTGAAATTGGTTTTTGTGTGTTTAGGAGATATACTTCCAATCTTTTTCATTTTGTGGAAAAATAACGGAGGGGCGTTTCTGTTAATATCCGTTTATACTAGTCTATTGAACTCAAAATATTCTAATGCGTGCCGATATTTACTTTTTTACTGCATGCAGTTTCTAACTGAAAGTATACAAACTAAAATTATATCAGAATTAAGTGTTAACTGCTACTTGGAAAATTTGTGACACCGCTGTTAGTTTGGATGCGGTCATTCGTTTAAGATACAATTAATGTTTAGTATAAAACACTACCAAATGATATCACGAGAATCACATGAGAAAATTAAAAAAAAAAAAACAAAAAGCGTACCTACGTTAGGAGCGAACGAGTACGGTAGCCGCTCCTAACTTGCAGGCACTACAAACGCCCCGCCGGAATGTAGGTCAGGTCCGCGTTATTTTGGTTCTGTACACCCGTCCGCCACCGTGAGGTAATTGCGCAAATACAGATCGGGCCTTATGCTATGCTAGGCTGCGTTACGCTTTCTCAGGGTGACGATTGGGACTTAGTCGGCTTCCCACAACGACGTGGAGGGAATAACTTACGATATTGGGGATCTTTCAACTTTTTCGGTGTATCAGGTTCTTGGGGTGTTGTTATTTATAGGTTGGTGTGATAAATAATAACATAAATAAAATTTGCAAGAAGTAAATGGTTTGTGGACTTTAAAGTGATTACGAGAGATTGCCAGGAGAAGACTGGAAGCCGACCCCAATATAGTTGGGAAAAGGCTAAGCAGATTGATTGCATTATGTGAACTATATCTTGATGATACACGAATTGTATTGTTGCATGGGAAATTAAGTATTTGCAACAAAAAAGGAGACGCATAAGTTTTGTATCTATTTAAAAAACATTAAGAAAATGCTGCTGCCGAAATGCGCAAGTGAATTCGGCAAGGCGAAGAGTTTGACCGCTATCATATCGATATAAATACGGCTGCGGAACTAATACAATAACTAGAAAAATAAAATTACAAGGAAATGCAACCATTTTTATTTTTCACTTTGTATTTCTGATACCTAGTCTTAACAGCTAAAATAAAACTAAATAGTGAGCAAGTTTAATAGTAAGGTACCTAAAGGATTTACATAATATCCTTAACAACTTAAAGGAACACAGTATGTCCGTTTTGTGCGGTCGTAGTATAAATCCACTCATTATTAGATACCTTGCTTTGGAATTTGTAACCGGCTTCCCAAAAAGGAGGAGGTTCTCAATTCGGATGTTTATATATATGTATATATATATGTGTTTGTTTGGGCATAACAACGTCATCTAAAAACGGATTTGTAAAATTCTTGTTTTGTTCGAAAGAAGTTCAAGTAAAATTCTGATGAAGTTCTTCTGAGATATAAAACAGAACTCTTCAATAAATGACGGCAAATCCTTCGGGATTGTTGAAATCGCATATCTGTTTATTTCTTACGCCTATTAATATAACATACCATCACGCCAGTATGCTCTAAACGGGTAAGCAGATGTGTGTTCACCCTGGTACACTCTCATTCCACTGGTTATGTTCAAGTTACATGTTATTCGGGTAATCTATTCTGGAATCACTGTGGGCATTACAGGTATCTTACTATAGAACTTGTCCATTACATACCACTAAAAATGAATAAAAATAACGTTTCTTCGTTTTGTTTTTGACATCGACTTCCGAAATAGAATTTGTTTTTCACTTTGTAGTGTTTTTTTGGAAGTCGGTTGTAATTTTTTTGTAAACAGTTTAAAAAAAAATGAGGTCAAACGTAAAAAAGATGACATTTAGTTTTGCTAAGCCGACCTAAGTACCTAGTGCATGTTATTTTAAGTAGGTTTATCGACCCCTTGTATTCCAGTAACTAGTTAGATATAAATGGAATAAAGAAGAAAACGGTAGGTGCCGTTGGCCGGAAAGTCAATAACAATTTCCAATTGCTTGCATACAGAACTATATCGGTGATAGATCTTCAATATTAATGATCATGTCTCATAGTCAATTTGCCAAGTAATTGGACGGCTAAGCAATTCGAACCAAGACGATATTTGCGGTCGTAGGTAATTAGATTATCAGGGATTGGATTGGAAATACTTAATAATTAGTTTAATGATGGCATCACATTCACAAGTTAACAACAAATAAACCTTTTTTCCTTGGATTCGCTCTCGTGGTGTATCCCACAAGAACTGTGAACTTTTCCAGGTTAAAAAGCAGCTTATGACACTCAGCGAGAGCGTAGTTTTTTCTATCAGTGATAGAATGTTAGTATCGTTTCAGAATTTCCAGAGATAACTTCTTACTCAGCTCCGGTAATATAGAAAGCCGACCTCAATATGTTTAGGGCAGACTAAGCAAGTTAACCTCTTACAAACAAAGTAACAAAAATGTTTGCCTCTTTAAGAACTATTAAGCGCACAGAAGTATTAGAGTGTATGAACGCAAATCTATGTACTAAGCTGCCGACGGCGACGTAACTTAAAAAGTTCGAAGACTGAAGTGGGACTGACCAGGCCATAACAGCTGGATATCGTCAAAGCATTGTGCCTGTCAAAGATATGACATCTACCAATCCGAACTGGGCCCGCGTGGTGGATTGTAGCCCACTCCCTCTACGAGAGGAGGCCTGTGTCCCAGCAGTGGGAACATTAAAAGGCTGATGATGATGATTGTGCCTGTATATCCCAGACTGAAGCTCTGACACAGCTAGATGGGGTCGCGGCACTCCGATGAGAAAATGGTGGGACGCTTTGTATAGCTTTCTCGAGAATTGGCGTTAAGAAACTCAACACAGAGGGTAATGGAAGGAATACGGGAAAACCCTTGACCAGGAGTGAAGTTCGGGCAGAGAGCGAAGTGGTTTTCATCGCCTCCCAACCTGAAGGTTGGCGATTTAGTATTATTAAAATCAAACTTAACTCGACCACTGCAATGGCCTCTTGGTAGGATAGAAATCACACATGAAGGCGTTGACAAAATAGTTCGTGTTGTCACTTTAAGAACAAAAAATGGTCTGATAAAAAGACCAGTAAACAAAATTTGCCCATTGCCATATGCAAATTAATTACCTCTTATTATTATTACCCCATATTTAGTTAAACATATCTTTAGTTTACTATTAGTTTATATTTACTACACTAACACTTTACAAATTGCCATAGGTATTTATTTCATTATACATATTTAATTTATGATTTTCCCATGTATTAATTTGGATTATAATTATATCCTTCACACTCTACATACATAAAAGAGTTAGGGAATTCATTCATGATGAATTCGGTGAGGGGTATGTTCGATCCTTGTAGGTATTGTGGAGGTATTTGGAGAAAACTTCATCAATACTTTTTTTTTACTACTGTCAAATGGTGGTAGTCAGATAATCTTGACGAGTCGCGCCGGATGCACCTTGCATCCTATCCTGCCGATTTTCAAACCTAAACTAAGTCGTGGGCTACCCTGGAGCCTGTTCTAAACGTCATAGAACAGCTGTAATCTGTGAAGGTGGTGAATACTTCCTGTGAAACCAGTGCCGTCAACTGTGATTGCTGATCCTGTCCTTGGCGGGCGTGGATGAAATGTTGGTGAAGTGTCCATAATATTCTTCAGAAGCTTGCAGGGGTTGAAGATCAGTTCCTCACCTATTAACTCACGACTCACCTCATACAGTCCATATCGAGAAAACTCCCTTAATACTGTACGTAGACCGTACAGTAGTAATACAATTACAGAACCTGTAAAGAAGTCCTTTAATTTTATGACTAATTATGACATACAAAAATTGTAAATGTATCCTGTAGTTGAACTGTATCCTACAATTATACTGTTTTGCAACGGATTAGCAGGTTTTAAATTAAATATCCCCAAAAAAATATTGAAATAAAGATCTGCTCATCAGTTGCCAGATAGCTTCTAGATTTTCGAATAAATAAACTGTACGGCAGATCGAGATGTTCGTTGAACATATCGATCTTAAAAATCAAACTCGCAAATATAAAATCGCAAATTATTTATCTTCAGCTATTTTTTTTCTCAAATTCTAAAAAGTCCACCCCGCTTACTTCCGCCTCACAGCCGGGAGGCTCGACATTTTTTTATTGAGCACGGAAGCTGTTCAGCGTCTTGCGGTGTTGGGACTATCTTCTTTTTTAATTTTCTTCTCTTACTGCCTGGAGTTGCTGTTTACCTGTTATTAAGTTTTGCTAGGTTTTACCAGTAGAGGATTTGTTTAGGATTGTATAAAATGTAGTTACATTCTGTAATTTATTTTTTATTCGATGTTTATATTGATTGCCCCTAACTTAAACTAAACTGAACTGTTGTATCTATCTACCGTCATTGAGGCTCTAATACACAACGGTCGATTGTAGCAGCTCTAGGTATCGAATGCAAAATCTCTCAAGAGTTTTAATCGTTATTTTGTTACGCTATGTTACTGTAAAATATGTGTGTGTATCCTGGTAAAACTTATTGTATGTTTTCTTTTTTCCGCTCAGAAAACCCTTAAATTTCCTATTACTTTCCTCCGTGTTCAGGAAAGACGGAGGGCTATAGATATCTTAGGGATGGGATGTAAACAGAGAATACCTATCAATGTTCTTGTCATTGATGGTGATGAAAATAGTTTCCTTTTTACGGGTATGGGATAGGATAAATTATATAAAGCGAAAAGCCACCACTTTATTTTCTGGAGCTGGGCAGGTTTGTGAATTGAGAATTTGGAATTAGGAACGTGTCCAAAGTTTGACGAATACACATTAAATTCTCAATTCAGAAATCGAGCGATACATAACTGAAATTACCAAAACCGAATTGACGCTACCTTTTTGCTTGCGATATCGTCTAGTCTAATTGAATAGTTCAGTTGATGCGTACGAAACAGGAGGGCACTGCTTCGAAAGCAAGCACCAAACATTGTTGGGGGCTTTCGTAAAGCTTAATCGATGTAGATGAGTCACTATCACTGAGTCTCATAAGCTACTTTATAACCCAGCAAACTACAGAGTTCCTGTAGGACAGCTTACAGGAGCAAGGCCGCGGGCAAAGCTAGAATAGTAGAATTATCTACAAGCAACAGCAGCCAGTTTCAACAAGAACTTACAGCATAGGTAGATCCTAAACTCATGTAGGCTTCAGAGCTATCTACAAACTCAAGGCACCTGCAGAAAAGGAGTCGGCAGTGAAGCCGAATTGAATAGAATTATCATCATCAACTTATCTAATATGATAGCAGTGGTGGCCTAGTGGTAACGGCCCCGACTTACGTATCGTAGGTCGTGAGTTCGAATCCAGGCAGACGCATTATCTTATTTACCTTATTTTATCACCACTGCTCTTAAACTGGTGAAGGAAAACATAGTGAGGAAACTGGCATGTCCTAGAACAAAAAATCTAAGATATGTGACATCCACCAACCTGCACTGGGCCTGCGTGGTGGATTAAGACCCATTACCTCTCTTACACAGAGGATGGCTGTGTCCCAGCAGTGGGAAAATTGTAAGGCTGTTGATGTTGATGAATTTATCTACTAGCAACAGCCGCTCTTTCACTTACGACATCATCTAGGTACATGACAAACTAATACAGCTTTCAAAACTCCCTTAAAAGCCTCCCTGCCTGCAAAACTCTAGTAATTGAATAGTTAAACCGTTTAGAGTGGCGCGTACTACACAGGAGCGCTTCGCTTTCTTCCTATGCCGGAAGAAAGCGAAGCGCATTGATATACTTCCAATCTTTTTCATTTTGTGGAAAAATAACGGAGGGGCGTTTCTGTTAATATCCGTTTATACTAGTCTATTGAACTCAAAATATTCTAATGCGTGCCGATATTTACTTTTTTACTGCATGCAGTTTCTAACTGAAAGTATACAAACTAAAATTATATCAGAATTAAGTGTTAACTGCTACTTGGAAAATTTGTGACACCGCTGTTAGTTTGGATGCGGTCATTCGTTTAAGATACAATTAATGTTTAGTATAAAACACTACCAAATGATATCACGAGAATCACATGAGAAAATTAAAAAAAAAAAACAAAAAGCGTACCTACGTTAGGAGCGAACGAGTACGGTAGCCGCTCCTAACTTGCAGGCACTACAAACGCCCCGCCGGAATGTAGGTCAGGTCCGCGTTATTTTGGTTCTGTACACCCGTCCGCCACCGTGAGGTAATTGCGCAAATACAGATCGGGCCTTATGCTATGCTAGGCTGCGTTACGCTTTCTCAGGGTGACGATTGGGACTTAGTCGGCTTCCCACAACGACGTGGAGGGAATAACTTACGATATTGGGGATCTTTCAACTTTTTCGGTGTATCAGGTTCTTGGGGTGTTGTTATTTATAGGTTGGTGTGATAAATAATAACATAAATAAAATTTGCAAGAAGTAAATGGTTTGTGGACTTTAAAGCGATTACGAGAGATTGCCAGGAGAAGACAACACACCTCGAAGAGTGAAAGGCTAAGGGGGAGATATTTACTCAGCAATGGGTTAATATATTATTTAACTTCAAGAGTAAACTATAAAATGATCACAATTAAAAACTGACCAAGAGCGAGTCGGACTCGCGCACGAAGCATTCCGTACCATTATCGCAAAAAACGGCAAAAGTATCATGTTAGTTGTATGGCAGCCCCACTTAAATAATTACTTTATTCTGTTTTTAGTATTTGTTGTAATAGCGGCAACAGAATAACATCATCTGTGAAAATTTCAACTATCTGGCTATCACGGTTCATGAGATACAGCCTGGTGAAAGACAGACAGACAGGCAGACAGACAGACAGACCGTGGAGTCTTAGTAATAGGGTCCCGTTTTTACCCTTTGGTTACGGAACCCTAAAAGCACACTGTTTGAATTTCACATGATTTCTCGCTAAATACTAGAATACAAAATCAAAAACTCTGAAAACTATATACACTAAAACTCGTTTCAATTACGACCAAACACAGAAAATAACATTATTTTCTTTACATTGCCAATGTTGCCGTAAGTACTTAAAGTGCTTACTGTTTTAAAAGATCGACGGCAAAATAAATTGCCAGCATGATACTGCAGGAAAAACAATGCAATTAATTGCCTTGCAAACGTATTCTTGCAAGGCAATTTAATTTTCTTCAGTTGCATTGTGTGAACTATGAGGAGCTCGTGGCTAAATAATAACAGCCGCACGGGTTGATCTTCAAGGTTAAGCAACGCTCGACGAGTTCGGTCCGTAGATGGGTGACCATTTCAACATACTGAGTTTCCTCTATGCCTCGGAAAGCACGTTAAGCCGTTGGTCCCGGCTGTCATTTAAAGAACTTTGACAGTCGTTACGAGTAGTCAGAAGCTTGAGATCTAACACCAGTCTTGCCAAGGGGTACCGTTTTACCCAGTTACTGGTTTGTGGAGGTCAGATAGGCAGTCATCATCATCATCATCATCAGCCTATTAATGTTCCTACTGCTGGGACACAAGCCTTCTCTCTGTGAGAGGGGAAGGGCCATAATCCACCATGCGGGCCCAGTGCGGGTTGGTGGATGTCACAAATCTTCGAATTTTTGGTTCTAGGACATGCCGGTTTCCTCACGATGTTTTCCTTCACCGTTTTTTAGAGTAGTGGTGATGAAATAATTAACACAAAGTAAAGCGCCTGTCTGGGTTCGAACAGATAGGCAGTCGCTCCATGTAAAACACTGGTACTCAGCTGAATCCGGTAAGACTGGAAGCCGACCCCAATATAGTTGGGAAAAGGCTAAGCAGATTGATTGCATTATGTGAACTATATCTTGATGATACACGAATTGTATTGTTGCATGGGAAATTAAGTATTTGCAACAAAAAAGGAGACGCATAAGTTTTGTATCTATTTAAAAAAACATTAAGAAAATGCTGCTGCCGAAATGCGCAAGTGAATTCGGCAAGGCGAAGAGTTTGACCGCTATCATATCGATATAAATACGGCTGCGGAACTAATACAATAACTAGAAAAATAAAATTACAAGGAAATGAAACCATTTTTTATTTTTCACTTTGTATTTCTGATACCTAGTCTTAACAGCTAAAATAAAACTAAATAGTGAGCAAGTTTATTAGTAAGGTACCTAAAGGATTGACATATTATCCTTAACGACTTAAAGGAACACAGGATGTCCGTTTTGTGCGGTCGTAGTACAAATCCACTCATTGTTAGATACCTTGCTTTGGAATTTGTAACCGGCTTCCCAAAAAAGAGGTTGTTCTCAATTCGGATGTTTATATATATATACATATATATTATGTTTGTTTGGGCATAACAACGTCATCTAAAAACGGATTTGTAAAATTCTTGTTTTGTTCGAAAGAAGTTCAAGTAAAATTCTGATGAAGTTCTTCTGAGATATAAAACAGAACTCTTCAATAAATGACGGCAAATCCTTCGGGATTGTTGAAATCGCATATCTGTTTATTTCTTACGCCTATTAATATAACATACAATCACGCCAGTATGCTCTAAACGGGTAAGCAGATGTGTGTTCACCCTGGTACACTCTCATTCCACTGGTTATGTTCAAGTTACATGTTATTCGGGTAATCTTACTATAGAACTTGTCCATTACATACCACTAAAAATGAATAAAAATAACATTTCTTCGTTTTGTTTTTGACATCGACTTCCGAAATTGAATTTGTTTTTCACTTTGTAGTGTTTTTTTGGAAGTCAGTTGTATTTTTTTTTGTAAAAAGTTTAAAAAAAAAAATTGAGGTCAAACATAAAAAAAAATGTTTAGTTTTGCTAAGCTGACCTAAGTACCTAAGCATGTTATTTTAAGTAGGTTTATCGACCCCTTGTATTCCAATAACTAGTTAGATATAAATGGAAAAAAGAAGAAAACGGTAGGTGCCGTTGGCCGGTAAATCAATAACAATTTCCATTTGCTTGCATACATAACTATGTATGCAAGCAAATGGAAATTGTTATTGATCTTCAATATTAATGATCATGTCTCATAGTCAATTTGCCAAGTAATTGGACGGCTAAGCAATTCGAATCAAGACGGTATTTACGGTCGTAGGTAATTAGATTATCAGGGATTGGATTGGAATGTGTTAATAACCAGTTTAATGATGGCATCACATTCACAAGTTAACAACAAATAAACCATTTCTCCTTGGATTTGCTCTCGTGGTGTATCCCACAAGAACTGTGAATTTTTCCAGGTTAAAAAGCAGCTTATGACACTCAGCAAGTGCGTAGTTTTTTCTTTCAGTGATAGAATGTTTGTATCGTTTCAGAATTTCCAGAGATAACTTTTTACTCAGCTCCGGTAATATAGAAAGCTGACCTCAATATGTTTGGGGCAGACTAAGCAAGTTAACCTCTTACAAACAAAGTAACAAAACTGTTTGCCTCTTTAAGAACTTTGGAGCGCAGAGAAGTATTAGAGTGTATGAACGCAAGTCTATGTACTAAGCTGCTTACATAGCTTTCCGACGGCGACGTAACTTAAAAAGTTCGAAGACTGAAGTGGGACTGACCAGGCCATAACTGCTGGATAACGTCAAAGCATTGTGCCTGTTAAAGATATGTGACATCTACCAATCCGCACTGGGCCCGGGTGGTGGATAAGAGGCCTGTGTCCCAGCAGTGGGAACATTAAAATGCTGATGATGATGATTGTGCCTGTATATCCCAGACTGAAGCTCTGACACAGCTAGACGGGGTCGCGGCAGTCCGATGAGAAAACGGTGGGACGCTTTGTATAGCTTTCTCGAGAATTGGCGTTAAGAAACTCAACACATAGGGTATACGGAAGGAATACGGGAAAACCCTTGACCAGGAGTGAAGTTCGGGCTTTAAAAAAAAAAACACCAAGTTGCATTAAGGGTTATAGTTAATACATATTTCTCATCTGTATGAGAAGTAATTATGTTACTTATTATAATTTATCCAATTCTCACCCAGTCATTAAAACCAAAACGCACACTGTGCATAAATTCAGCATATTCAATTTCCTTTCATGTCAAAAGGTTTATAAGGAAATAAATATTGCGGCTAGAATGAGGGAAATGGGCTAATTTCCACAGCTATTATATTTTATTGTTACGTGTCACGTGGTTATTCGTGACCGACCAGTTATTGGCTCGTAATGCGAGTGCGAAAGGTTTAAGTGATGAGAATAAGCGGAAAGGGGAAAACGCTCAAGTGAAAAGAGGGAGTGCGGAAGAACAAATTTTTGAGTAGCGTTTGTGAATGAAGGTTGTAGGTACCTCTTGCTTTATCATTTTCAACACCGACTTCCGAAAAGAAAGTTATTTTTGCACTTTTTTGTGTTTTGCTTTTGTAAACGGTTTATTTTTTGTGACTTTTTTATTATTTTTTAATTTTATCTTTACAAATTGATACTGTTTCAGGTACCGGATCCGGACCCTTTACGGGATTGTAACGACCATAATTAAATAGCGTATTTTTATATATAAGAATGTTCGTTTTTAGGGTACCGTACCTCGTAAGGAAAAAACCGAACCCTTATAGTATCACTTTGTTGTCCGTCCGTCTGTCTGTCTGTCAAGACCCTTTTTCTCAGGAACGCGTTGAGGTATCAAGCTGAAATTTATGTCAAATATTCAAGTCTACTGTTCCTTAAAGCTGTGAAAAATCAAACTTCTAATCCAACACAATAAAAAAATACAGCAGTTTAAGCCGCAAATTACCGCAAACTTTCGACACTCGCAAGGGAATCAGAACCAACAGGGTACTTCCCGTGAACTCAGAATCTTGAAATTTGGTACGAAGCAACGTCTTATAGCAAAGATAAAGGAAAAATTGCGATTAAATTATTAAATCATATAATAAAAATATTTTTAATCATTTTGAACTTAACTACCCCTTTCTTCATGAAGGCGTTGAGGTATTAAATTGAAATTCCTATCAAATACTCAAGTCTATAATACCTTTAAGCGGTAACAAAATCAAACTTCTATGTCAATCAAAAGAAACAGCAATTTAAGCTACTTGTTTTCAAACTCGCAACTACTCGCAAGGGAATCAAAACCTAAAGGTTACTTCCAGTCGACCTAGAATCTTGAAATTTGGCATGAGCAATGTTTTATAGCACATATAAAGGAAACATTCCGATAACCTTAATTTTTTAGTTACATCACATATTTTTAGGGTTCCGTAACTCGAAAGGAAAAAACGGAACCAACAGGTTTGTACGGAACCATCGGTGCGCGAGTCCGACTCGCACTTGGTCGGTTTTTTTTCTTAAGTTCTCTTGAAAACTGATCCGATCAATGAATATCGCTGAAAAAGTCATGAATTTTTTATCGTGGAAAATTTATGAATCTGCTACTGATTAGCAAATTTAAGCAAATCGTGAGGATATTTTTTTATAAATAATGCTGTTAGAATACTGTCATTATCTGTGCAGTTGCACCAAGAAATATTTACATAGAAGCTACATTCTTGCAATTTCAAATCACAGCGAGCAGTTTGATAGTTATTGAAATCTAGATACTCGTACATTACTGAAAATTGAATGCCCGAATGCAAGATCAATTGATCGATAGCAAGTAGGCACTTGCTATCGAGGCGAACCGCAACTTGCTCCGGGTGGATTTCAACTCATTTAACTTGCTAGCCGAAGTCTGGCTATCGATTTAAACTGCTTTATTTATGTCTGGGCTAGGCGAATTTATTATTTTTAATATCTGAGGTTTGATTTTGTTTAAGAAGATTCTGCACTTGAAGGATGAAAACGGTACTCGTTTATCAATAGCCCACGACATCTGTTCTTTTATCCGTCAGACGTAGGGCTGACACTCTTTAGAACTCTAACGGATACGCAAACAGTTGATCTATTTAAAAATGTTTTTGAGGTGACAAACATGAAAAAATTAAGTCGAATTTATAACTACCTCCTTTTTGAAGTCGGTTTAAATACGTGTTTTATACCAGCTTTCATAGCTAATAAGCACTTATAAAAGTATTAAAAAATCTCTCATTTAAGAGACCTCACAAAATTTTTGTTTTGTGGAGTGTTCACTACGTGAGTCCGACTCGCAATACGTCTGTTGGTTTCGTGTACGAAACAGAAAACAATAAAAATAGAAACGACTGTACCAAAGGGTATCGTCCATAAGTAAATTCCACTTACATAAACTTAAGTTTTCCCGTGGGAGTAGGCAGACACTACAGAAAGTGACCTGCTATGAAACATACCAACTTCTTTTGCTTCGTAACAAGTTCTATTCAAGTATACAAATGACATTTGCAGCCCTAAGACCTCGAAAAGATAAGGGGTTTCACACACGGATTAGCAGGTACAGCTTATTAATGGCCAATATATTAGCGCATATCACGCGCGTAAATTACCTTGTCTAGAAACGTGGACAAAGAATTTATGATGCAGATTACTTTGCTAAAGTGACAGTAAGTAGTGGCGGTGACCACATACACAGGTACACAGGCACATCCACATACATAGTTACTATTTAGTATTGACCCTTTGGTTAACTTAATAATAATAATTTATTGGTCCAAAAACAGTGTTACAAATCATATTTTTCCACCAGATATTGATGCAAAGATTATGCAATACACAGTAGTAGTTAACTTTTAGTGGAAAAGATCACCTGTTTCCTGTACTTGTTATAGATAACTGTATCACAGGAGACAGGGCCTTCCATTTACAATGAGACAGCGTATTGGCAGTACATGCATGCCAATATTTGTAGGAAATAGCCAATTATGTAATAAGGAATACATGCAAAAATAGGAACAAGTCGGTAATCAAAAGAAAGTAACTGTAGGTGTGGGTGTACTGTGTAGGCTTGTTGTGTATGTGTATTGTTTGATGTGTGTGTGTGCGTGTGTGTGTGTGTGTGCATGTGTGTGTGATTGCTTGTGAGTGTACAGATTTCACTGTAGAACTATATCGGTTGTACAAGAAGGCTTTCAGTATCACCATATGAGAGTTTCAACAGCCAATCACGCAACAGTAGTTTGCACTTTGAGAACGAATGCTCGTAAATGTTGAGTTGTTTGTTTGCTTTGTTATAAAGGCGAGGGCCGAGAACATAGAAATGTCGACTAGCAAGAGTGGTCCTATGGCGTACTGTAGGACATACATGACTCTTGCGTCGTTTCCCACTCATGAGCCCTGGGACATACGTGAGAGAAGAGTGTTGGCGCAGAATCGACTGAAGGACAAAGAGCTGTCTCACAGATAGAAGTTTACACTCGCTATGTAACAAAGATGTAGGGTACATGCGTGGTTTCTTGTATATAACTTTTAAGACAGCTCTCTGTGCCCTTTCAACTTTTAGAAACGCCGTGGCATAAGCACCACCCCACGCCGAAATACAGTACGCAAGAAGGGACTGTGCCAGAGCATAATACACAGCTGTAAGCGAACCACTCTGCAAAGTCGATCGAAGCCTTTTGAAGGTAAATATGAGTTTGCGGACACGCCCTGTCAATACCTTCAAATGCGTGTGCCAATTCAAGGTGGAGTCAAGGAACACACCAAGGTACTTGACATTACTTGCCCTCTCTATGCATTGGCAATTGCAGGTCTGTGCGCTTGTGTCAAGGCAACTATGAGCCCTAAGGGAGAGCAAATCACTTGAGGGTTGGGATTGAGTGGATGGTGAGAAAGCGAGATAATTAGTTTTAGCGGCATTCAGAGTGAGCAAGTTAGCATTCAACCACGTTATAATAATTCTGAGAGCATTCTCTTCATCAATGTGAGCATCTTCCCAGGTTTTACTAAATACAAGTACAGCGGTGTCGTCCGCATAGGCAAATATTTTACAATTCTTTATATTGAGTTGACAAAGTTTGTTTGCGTAAATAAGAAAGAGTGTGGGACCAAGTACACTACCCTGGGGCACCCCGAAGCCACTGAGGTCAATGTAATCACTTTGAGAGGTTTGTATTTTCACACATTGGTTTCGTCCTGTAAGGTAGTCTTTGAATATGCTTAGAGCCATGCCCCTGATTCCCATGCGTTCCATTTTCTCAAGGAGGATGGTGACAGAGACAGTGTCAAATGCTTTGGACAGATCTAGAAATATGCCTATTGTTTTGGTTTTATTATCAACTTAAAATATTAAAGAACACATAAACAAATGCATGATGAGGAAATAATTACAACGACTTTAGCGACTCAACGCTGCTTTCAACTACCATAAATTATCCATTGACAAGGATAAAGGAGCCCAAACAAAGATGTCCGTCAGAATCACGGGTGTATGACTTCCAAATAGATCAAAAATAAACTATATAAATTTACGTGAAATGTACGTTTTTGTACTAAAATAAGTATAAATGTGTGTCCGTATGCGTAGCTAACATCATTTTAAAGTAAGCCGCCATCCTGATGTGAGATTGGCGGGTGAATTTTAATTATATTAACTTTATTCAAATTTGACATTAAGAATGAAATGTACGTCAATTTTGCATATAGGAAGACTATTTAAAAACTTCTTAAATGTTATAGAAGCTCTGTTATTGTAAAGAATTACTTTGTATGAGTCAAGAGACCTGCATCACAAAATTTGGCTTATAACTAGAACGCTGCCGTCCAAAATCTGGGCCATTGAAGACGGTAATGGTCAGTAAATTGGAGCAGATTGCCGAGACTTGGAAACGTTACTGTGGTTCGCTGTTTGAAGATCCACAGTTGGAAGCCTTTACACCTACAGAACCTGAGAATGATTCACTAGAACCTGACATTCTTGAGTCCTAAATCAGAGCTGCCACTAAGCATTAGAAGAATGGAAGGGCTACGGGTACTGATGCCATCCCCATTGAGACTATTCGAGCATTGGGGGAACGCGGCGTCCATATTTTACACATCATCTGCAATAAGATATGGTTGGCAGGAAAATGGCCGTCGGAATTGGCTCATACCACTGACCTCTATTATACAAGTACACTGGACTAAACATACTATATGAAATGACAGTTGATTTTTATGCTGATTCAAAGCGCCCCGCTCGATGTTCTCAGGAACTAAAATTGTCACATTTACAGATAGGTTAATGCCGATATTTCTCAAAATTAGGTAATACTAATATATTCGCCTGGAAGTATTTATAATATTGTAACTAATATATCAGTATTAGTGATATTATTAAATTACTGTTAAATACAGGTCTGCGGATCCCAAGCCAGGAGCTCATCACTGGGGCCCATTAGCAGCGTGCCACTCCTGGATCCAATCAGAACCGTATCCCACGAAACTGCCGTAACGCAGCAGTGGAAAGCTAGGGATTTGCTCCCTATTGCGAGAGATACTGGTAACAATCTCACAGGTGGCACAAGGGTTGGCGTATATATATTCGTACTTACCTTAGATTCTTGCGGTAGACTCCTGGGCGTCGATCGATCTCGTGCCGTGAGGTTAGGGATGGGAGAATATATATAATAAAGGAAAATAAGGGATAGACTGACGGCTGTCTGGACCGAAGAATCCCGCCGGCATCCACCAGGCAGCACTTTTCCCGCAAAAGCACATCGATGCGCGTAAAATATACACGAAACCCACTTTAGGGGCGCCCCACAACGCCGATTGCGAACGGCGGGCGCGATTAACAAATACAATGGGTGAAACACATCTCGATTAGATATGTTTCTACAAGACCCGACTTCAGCGTGTTCACATTACAAACTTTCTCTTTCGACTGTGTAGTGTCAGCTGTCAAAATCGTTGACAGCCCACCGGAACGGTGTTGCAAGTAAAATTCGGGACGAAACAATTACACTAATATCAAAATAGTAGACTTGGCAAGGCGCATCACTCATCTACTGTATTGACTTCTCGTAGTATGTTGGAACTAAATATCTCATATTGGTATTGGTGATGAATGTTATATGAATGCCTAATAAACAGCAATAATATGTTCAAAAGCAATGTGTAATACTAAATTCTGGAATCATTATCATGATCATGCCCAGCCCGACTTCGCCCACTGCTGAGCACAAGCCTCTCTCTTGTACCAATCACCACGTTTCTGAGCCTGGAATTAGTTCTGGAATAATATCATGATAATTTTAATTTTATTAACAAATGTTTTGAAGTCACACAATTTATTATCTGCATCTGAAAAGAGTTGAAAACTGATATAAGTCTTCACCTCGCTGGAATGCGATGTCACCCTTATTTGCACCTTAACACTACAGAGACAAGATCGCAGCGATGAGAGCGAGAAATACGTCCGTTGTAAATAATTATCCATCTTATTTATTATTATTATTGTATAAATGATGTTCCCTTCACGAATCCGATGGGCACCAACAGAGTGAATCCGAACGATTGTAAGTATTAACTAACTAGTTGATGATGATGATTACACCACTACGGAATTCGTGGAAAATCTGCTGATCTCGTGCTTTCCTATTTATCAAACAGACAGCAAAAAGTAAATGTTAATGGGGCGACGTCCTCCGGGTCTCTAGTCAAGATGGGCGTGCCCCAAGGTTCAATTCTCGGCCCTTTCCTTTTTCTTGTTTACATTAATGATCTCCCTTTTATGATGGCCAAATTTTCGGATATAATTCTATTTGCTGATGATACTTCGCTAATTTTTAAAATAGATAGGCAAGATACGGATGTCATAAATGTCAACGAAAGTCTAATTGTTCTCTCAAAATGGTTCGCAGCTAACAATCTTTTACTGAATGCGAAAAAAACAAAATGTCTAAAGTTCTCTTTACCAAATGTACCACAACATGACCTAAACTTAAATCTTGACGGCAAAAATCTTGAAGTTATAACGGAAACTTTTTTTTTTTTTTTTTTTTTTATTATCAATAGGCTCGCGCTTGACCACTATCTCACCTGATGGAAAGCGATGATGTGGTCGACGGTGAAGCACGCTTGCCTAGAAAAAACCTATTCACTCTTGACTTAAAGACCCCTAGATTGTAGCTATCGGGAAACACAGACTCCGGCAGGGAATTCCACTCCTTAGCTGTACGCATAATAAAAGTGTCCCCAAAACGTTTTGTGCGTATGGGTGGGATGTCCACCATGTACCGATGACGCATCACCGTGCGTCTGGTTGTCCGATGATGGAACGGGCTGGGCGGAATTAAATCATGCAATTCCATCGCACACTCCCCGAAATGTAACCGATAAAATACCGACAAGCTGGCAACTCGGCGACGATGTTCAAGGCTCTGGAGCTTTGATTTGACCAGTGCTTCATCGCCGATGAGTCTCTTGGCCCGCTTTTCGATCGACTCTAGTGCATCTAGCTGATATTTGGCAGATCCGTCCCAGAGATGAGAACAGTACTCCATGCTCGATCGAACTTGCGCTTGATACAAGTTGAGCAGCTGTTCCGGCGTGAAGTACTTTCGCACCTTCGCAAGGATCCCCAACTTTTTGGCAGCCAGCTGAGCCTTTGCCTCAATGTATGGCCCAAAATTGAGAGTTGATGTCAGCGTAACGCCAAGAAGGTCAAGATGGTCCGTTATTGGCACGGTTACATCACGGAAAGTTGGAGCCGGGTGAAATTGGCTCTTTTTAGCGGAAAAAAGACACGCCTGGGTTTTAGCAGCATTAAACTTGACCAGATTGGCTTCACCCCAATCGGAGACTGCCTGCAAGGACAAGTTTAAACGCTCCACCATGGCCTCACGGAGAGACCGGATCAGTGGCCCGGTAGCACGTGCGTTGGACAAGTATCTCTCAGCAACAGTGCTGTCGTCTGCATACCCAAAGGTGCCGGGTTTTAGCAGATCGTTGATGTGCAACAAGAACAATGTTGCCGAGAGTACCGACCCCTGAGGGACGCCGGCATTAATATCCAATTGGTCCGACGAGCAGCCATCGATAACCACTCGAATGGACCGATCCCTCAGGAAGTCTGCAATCCAATCACACAGACCACCGGGCAGACCGAATGAAGGAAGCTTACCAATAAGGCTTTCGTGCCAGACCCTATCGAAAGCCTTCGAGATGTCGAGGGAGACGGCAAGCGCTTCCCCGTGCCTCTCAATGGCCTCACTCCATATGTGAATGGCATACGCTAGAAGATCCCCAGTAGACCGATTTCGGCGGAAGCCGTATTGGCGGTCGCTAAGGATATCATTAGTTTCTAGGTATGCCAGGAGCTTAGTATTTAGTATACGCTCCATACTCTTACAGAGTATGGAGGTTACAGAGATGGGTCTGTAATTAGCCGGGTCAGCTCGACTGCCCTTCTTGGGCACGGGCTGTACGTTAGCTTGCTTCCAAGCATTCGGCACTTTTCCAGTCTCATATGAAAGGCGGAATAGGCGTGTCAAGATCGGAGACAGTTCAGGCGCACAGGTTCTAAGAACTATAGCTGGTATTCCGTCAGGGCCACTAGCCTTATTCACGTCGAGGTTTCGCAGCACCCTACGGACGTCCTTTTGATGGATGCGAATGTCCGACATACTCGTCTCGCATCCATCAGGAGAAGGAGGGGGCCGCGAATCACCAGGATTCAGACGCGAAGATTCCGCAAAAAGAGAGGCAAATAAATTTGCCTTCTCTTCAGCGGAGTGGGCCAGTGACCCATCAGGTTTCAGCAGTGGTGGTAGTGAGGGACGGCAGAAGTTCGATTCGACCGACTTAGCCAGGGACCAAAACGCTTTACTACCTGCTGGGTAAGAAGCAAGTTTGGTGCCTATTCGGCTAATGTGGTCGAACCGAGCCCTTCGCAACACCTTCTTGCAGGACTTGGCAGCCCTGTTGTAGGCTCTCTTCTTCTGATCCACGTCACTCGCCTTGCGCGATCGTGCGTCGGCCCATGCCAGGTATGCCTCATGTTTAAGGGCATCGGCGCAATGACATTCGGCGCCAAACCATGGCCGGTCAACGCTGGACACCGTTACGTCAGAGAACGGAATGTAGTACTCCATCCCCTGACGCAACACATCTGTCACTGCGTCAGCGCATGACGATGGGTCATCCGAAGAGAAGCAAGTGGGCTGCCAAGGATAGCATGCGAAGAAAGATCGCATGCCATCCCAATCTGCTGACCTGTACCGCCAAACCCGCCGGGTGCCTCTTGGGCTGGGATCGGGCGGGGAGTAGACGGACACAGACTTCACCAGACAGTGGTCTGAACTACCCAAAGGTGAAGTTATCGACACAGAGTATCTGTCTGGATCTGTTGTCAGCAGAAGGTCCAAGCAATTGGCCGTGTGTGAATCAACATCCGGTACCCTTGTTGCCCCATGGACCAGCTGGGTTAGATTTAGCGCAAGCGAAAGCTTACGCATCTCCCGTCCAGCATGGTCAGTGCACCGGTATGGGAAGAGCCACTCCTGGTGGTGAGCATTGAAGTCCCCCAGTAACACTAATTGGGCGGAAGGGTACCGTTGCTGTGCCGCATCAGCCGCCTCACTAAGGTACTCTGTGAGCCTGGTTGTCTCCTGATCTCCTGAATGCGAACGGTAGACACAGGCGTAGATAATTTTATCCAGACCTGTGTCCACGAGAGCCCACAGCGTTGAGAATCTGGAGTCCTCAAGGTTACGGAGACGCCGATAGCAAGTGTCGTCACGGGCGTACACACATACACCCGCGCGTGTTCTAAAATTGTGCTCCAGGGTAAACCCTGGGTATGATAAGTACGAGACGTCTGAAGGACTCGCTATCTGCGTCTCCGTAAGAAAAAACAGCGCTGGTTTCTCAGCCTCCAGGTGGTAGTGGACTGCAGAGAGATTTGAGTGCAGACCTCTAATGTTGGTGAGGTGCACTTTGTGGGGGAGGGGGTGCAGCCGCTGTCTAGCTCCAGTATTCTTTTTCGGTTTCATATTATAAATTGAAGAGTGAATGGATGAGAGGAGAAGGAAGTGAGACGAGGTTCCACGCTGCTAACCTACAGACACGCAATGAATGGCCGCCATCATTGGGGCACTAGTCTGGAGACTGCGGGGACGCCCGAGCCCCCCCGGAAACTGTATTCTTAGGGATTACTATCGATTCAAAATTGCAGTGGGGCGCGCACATTAGAACGCTTTCGGGTAGGTTAAGTTCGGCTGCATATGCAGTAAGGAAAATAAGGCAGCTAACCGATGTAGCTACAGCTAGGCTAGTATACTATGCTTATTTCCACAGTATTATGTCTTATGGCATTCTGCTGTGGGGATCAGCAGCAGACATTGACTCAGTTTTCATCCTACAAAAGAGGGCAATCCGCGCAATCTATAAAATGGGTCCTCGCGAGTCCCTCAGAGAAAAATTTAAAGAGATCGATATACTGACTCTACCTTCACTTTATATTTTGGAATGGATTTTGTCCGTAATGTCCGTAAAAATCGGGGGCTTTTCAAAACTAGAAGCGACTTCCATAATTTAAATACACGCAGTAAGCACGAAATTGTAATACCCAAATTCAGATTAACGAAAACTAGCAAGTCTTTTCTTATAAACAGTATACGCTTTTATAACAAGTTGCCAAAGTCAGTTATAGAACTGACCGATGGAAGGTTCAAAAACTACATCAAACGTATCCTTTTTAAAAAAGCATATTATAAAATCAAGGACTACGTTGAAGATAAAAACATTTGGCCTTAGCTCCTTCTGCGCATGCAGCTTCCCTGGTAACTTGTAAACGGCACAAATATGTGGATGTCTCTAACTATTCTCAATCTCATTTTTTCTTTCCTTCTTTTAATTAGACTTTTAAAATGGTTTTCAATCATCTTTAATGCCCTTTGCTAAGAATAGTTACAGCACTGATAACAAAATTTGTGCAACATGTTAAATTTAGTCTTGTTATACTTATTTTTATTATTTTTTACCTTTGTATAGATTCTTTTACCGATTGTTTTGTGAATGTGTGAACATTGTAGGCCTTCTAGATGCTAGTTAACATTTGTTAACTTTTTTATATAATCTTTTTCTTTTTTTTTAGTTTCTTACGACTTATTGTCATAATTCGGGCCTACGTTGTCCCCCCATATCTAAGTACTAATGCTGTAACATGTAAATATTGTAAAACCAAACCATTTTTAAAAGAGTAACCATAGAGTTTCTTGCCGGTTGTTCTCCATAGGAAACGACCAACCCGAACCGTGCTCATTTTGTCGACGTTTTATAAGTGCCCATGTAGGCCTATGTGAAATAAAAAAAAAAAGATTTTGATTTTGAAAAAAAAGTTTACTTGAGCGAGGAGATACTTGCTCAAATATACTAGTTTTAAGAATAAGTTGTTAGCCTATCCCCATATTTAAATCTCACTGATCTGACAGTAATGCGCTATAACTTTACTAGCACGCTATCCACTAGTTTATAGCTTGCAATCTGACTGAAAATATTTTTCAGTTAACCTTTACAGCAATTATTCTATTACTTAAAAATGAATCATAATAAAAATAACTGGGTATTTTTTTTCTTTTACGTATTAAATTTTTCTCACGATCGAAAAAGCCCATGAAAGTATTTTTTTACCGAAGGCTGTGTCCCATCTCTAATATTAGTTCCATGGACTCTCACGTTAAGTCACGTTGCTATCAGCGCCAAAATGGCGAAAATCAAATGTCTTCCTTTTGTCATCGAAGATCAATCAATTGAGAAGCTAAACTATCCCCGGGTGACATAGGCTACTTTTTATCCCTGTATTCCCACGAGAACCGGCACTACGCGGGTGAAACCGGGAGGCATCCGCTAGTTATTTACAAAATTTAATGTGTATATATGATTCAATTTACTTGAAATAAGTAATTTTGTGACTGACAAAGAATTCATTACGTTATAGGGCGCCGAATATGAGGTTATAGACGACTCTCAAGATCACTGGTGGAAAGTGAAAGATAAGAATGATTATGTAAACAGTTATTTATTATTTATATACCATACCAGGAGTCGCCAATTACTTTCATTTGGGGTCCGCTTTTCCAAATAATATGACCGTCCCGGTCCATAAGGTTTAGAGCCATCTAGGTACCCGGGGCCTTGACATCGACACGTGTATTTACATAGTTAAAATTGAAATAATCATATTTTTTATGTTCTGTAATAAAATATATTCTATTCTGAATTAAAACAATATAGATACAATATCAATAATGATTCTAATGAGATGAATCGTCCGTTACCGGATCGACGACAGTAAGGACAAAACTTACGTACTCAAGTAACACAAGTAAATTCATAAACAGTTGACAGTTTACTTAAGGTGTACACAAATAGGTCTGGTCCGCGTCCGAATCTGGACCGCGGTCCGCCACTTGGTGACCCTGGTACTATACTGTAATCGAATTCTTTGAATTCATTGACAATCTTTCAAGAGGTGACTGCACTCAAGAATAATTATAGTGAACACATAAGATTTACTTACTATGAGAGCAACTCTGAAATATGCAAAAAGAGGTAATCTATGAAGCAAGAAGTTAGTCACTAATTCATTGAATTTACTAAATTAATCATTTTTATTTCAGGTTTGCAAAAGAATGGCATATTTAGAAAGACACAAATATATTCATCGAGATTTAGCCGCAAGAAATTGTCTAGTCGGAGATGTAAAGGTACGTTTGAAGTTCTTTATTCATAAATGGTGTAAGTTTTTTTCGAGTGGGCGTGGAACGCCTAATCCGGAACTAATAGGAATAGCGAAAACACTCACGGGGGTCACGCACGCGATTTTGTCGAAACTGGAACTGCATCATTGGATTTTTGAAAATCAATATTTCGAAAAGTTACGATCCTTCGGCAATCTTATGAAAGAACAATTTTTTTACGGTTTACTTCTTGAATTATTTGTAATCCTCAGCTAGATTTGCACACCATATTTGTACGCCTCCTGGCATAACATAGCGCTCTGTTCATCAAACATAAGATCTGTATTTACTTACTTATGTTAACAAATAAATAAATTGAATTGAATTGAAGTAAAACTTCTTAGGCAATGATTCAATCAATATTAAATATTATTTATTTCTCCATAAAATTGTAGAATTTGAACAATATAATTATTTTATAAAGCTATTTTAAGACTATGCACTAGAATGAAAGATGAACAACTGGGCCTGAGCTAGGACGAGCCTGTATTTCAGGACGCAGTTCACTTTACAGAACAACAGTAGTTTCATTTAACATAATATTATATCAATTTAAAGCAAAATAAGGTTTTACAACAAACAGAGTGAGTGTTGAGCGATTGTTGTGTGTTGTATGCTTGTGTTGAATGTGTTTGAGTGAGTGTTGTGTGCTTGTGTTAGGTGTGTTTATGAGTTTATCTTTATCTTAAGATTTTAAGAAGATCTTCTGTAGTTTCGTAATCACAAGTAATCAGGCAGTTCAATAGTTTGAATTTGCATTCTCGTTTTAATAAATTGAACCATAGTTGCATTTTGTAGTTTTAGGTCAGAATTATGATGTTTATGTTCTAATGAACATTATGAATTGCAGGTGGCAGACTTCGGCCTGGCGCGGTACGTATTGGACGACCAGTACACAAGTTCTGGTGGCACTAAGTTTCCCATCAAATGGGTGCCATCTGAAGTGCTAAAATATACGCGCTTCTCATCCAAATCAGACGTCTGGGCTTTCGGTTAGTTGCCAACTTGATTACAAACACAAGTTTTCTTGACTGACTTTTACTTCTAGTACTATTCCGTTCTTCAAAAGTTGTCCATTAAATCTGAATTTACGGCGGCGAGGCTGTCTAAAAAGGAATAAAACATATCTCGTAACATTTAGGTCTGGTAAAACGACAATGTATTTCATTTAATTCGAATAACTTGTTCCTAATAATAACTTGTTAATTATTTCAGGTCTGTTAATGTGGGAGGTATTTACTTATGGGAAATTACCGTACGGCCGGATGAAGAACTTCGTAGTAGCGGATATGATTCACCGGGGTATGTTGCTCGAGAAACCCAAGGGCTGTCTCAACGAAATATACAACATAAGTATTATACTGGCATTCATCTTTATCACTGTCTACGCCGGAACGCAGCTCTTTCACTTTATTTATGAACGCATCCATCGTTGGCAAGATTCGCTGCAACTTCAAAAAGAAAGATGATGTCTATGATATCCACGTGACATTATCTTTTTTTTTGGGATCTCGCGCACCGCCATAGTTTTGTAGAAGAATAAACCATTACATTCATTATATCATACCATTATTTTCATTATATCGCCCACAGTCACTATCATCATACTTTTGCTCGGAATTACCAATGGATTTGATCGGCGTACATCATAAATCCTATGTGCTATTCCTGATTATAATCTATCTCTCTGCCAAATTTCATCCAGATTCGTTTAGACGTTCTGGCGTGATTAAGTAATAAACATACACACATCCAAACTTTCGGATTTAAAGGTAACTAGCTTCTGCCAGCGGCTTCGCCCGCGTGATAAGTGTTTTCTTATCCCAGCGGAACATTATGCCGGGATGAAAAGTAGCTTATGTGCTATTCCAGACAATATAATCTATCTTGGTGCCCAATTTCATCTAGACTCGTTCAGCCATTTTAGCGTGATTGAGTAACATACATACACACATCCATCCAAACTTTCGCATTTTATAATATTAATAAAATAGTAGGATATTAGTAAGAAGTATATCTTAATCCTTACTGCAACAATAACATTGCTGCCATGTTTGGACAGTAATATTACGTGCAGTTAATATTACTGTACAAACATTAATATCCAAACATTAATATTAATATAATAATACTGCTTCATTTTCGTTTGAACCAGTGACTTTCAACCAGTAGAATCAACTTTTATTACCTGTAAATTTTAATTTTAATTTGTGTACGACGTTTAAAAGTGCCGCTTGTTGGCCTAGTTGAATAAATATATTTGACTTTAACTTTGACTTTGACTCGCCCTCGAAATATGCATCAATCGCCGTATATTTTTCCACTTACATTGACGAACTGGCCATCAATCGCACGAATGATTGCTACTTTACATGAGTGTAATAAATTAAAAGCTTAACCCACTGCAGTTTGTAGCATCATTAAGATAATCGTTACAATTCGATGTCCAGTAAGCAGTTTTAACTGAGTGTCATTCTGAATTTCTCAGAATGACACTAGTTTTAACTACTGCAGATTGTAGGATAAATTAATTTCCTTTTAATACGATCTGCAGACTTAGCAACTTCGCAACTATCTATTTATAACGTTTCTCATATTACTTAGGAGTTAAAAAAACCGGCCAAGTGCGAGTCAGACTCTCGCACGAAGGGTTCCGTACCATTATAGCAAAAAACGGCATAAAAATCACGTTTTTTGTATGGGAGCCCCCCTTAAATATTAATTTTATTCTGTTTATGGTATTTGTTTTTATAGCGGCAACAGAAATACATCATCTGTGAAAATTTCAACTCTCCAGCTATCACGGTTCTTGAGATACAGCCTGGTGACAGACAGACAGACAGACGGACCGCGGAGTCTTAGTAATAGGGTCCCGTTTTTACCCTTTGGGCACGGAACCCTAAAAAAGGAATGAAAATACTTAAATAAATAAAAGTATAATTTGAAGAAACTGCACAGGCATAGATAGCAACCGAACGCGCAACAAACCACAGCGGAGTTAAATTTAGAATTTAGTATCTGCTAATCTGTTACTACACAGGTTAATATTTTAACCGACTGCCGAAGGAAGGTAATGTGTTTATCGGTCTATGTATGTATATTTATTCCTCCTATATGCCGTTCTAGAGACCAAACGCCTTGGCCGATTTTGATCATTATCCAAAATAGAAAAATGGCGAATTCTGGGCGCCATTTGGGTGGTATCGAAATAAAGGGTTTTAAGAGGTAATTATTAAAAAACAATTATACGAGTATGTTCAAATGTACCTAATTCGAAAAAAAATGTTACAAAATCATAATAATTATTACCAATATTAGCTGCAATCCATAATGGATTGCTTACATTTAAAATCACTGAACTGATGGTTTTATATTCGTATTTAATACACGAGCAGTATATGTGTAGTATATCTCTTCAGTTTTCATGATTGCAATTTAATTGGTCCGTTCCGTTTTCATTACTAGACCCGTTTGAGAACATTTTTCACTAGAAAGTGTCGACACGCTGGATAATGGACACGGGTCATAAATTCTATGGGAGATGGGAATGCTCCAGTTGTGTCGTTTGTGGATGTGTGTTGAATTTTGTGGAGAATAATAGGAATTTATTTGAGAAAGAGCTGGTTAGATAATTAGAAACCAAAATCTTTTATATCAAGTTTATGATCGGCTGAAAAGTACGAAATTTAATATCGTTTGTCGATACATACACAATGAGACCAAACAAGATGGTGCTAACTTATCTAGTTGAGGTGTTTTTATGGCTATAACTTACGGTTCCATCATAAGACCAGCTCCATAGAACTATATTATTTCAATGTTTACAAAGTTACATAAATACACGCAGTTTCAGCTTAATCGGATGCCAGGAAATGCTTGAAAAATCGATTACTCGATACACGTACACACGAAAGCAAGGTAAAAAAATATAGAGCCTGTAAAAACTAGTCATAAGGTTTTAGTTATACTTAAATGAACCGAATGTACATTATTATGCGAAAGACACAGGATGCAAAAAAAGATAAAACAACAACGGAATTACAATA
Source organism: Orthosia cruda (assembly GCA_964057195.1). NCBI lineage: Eukaryota > Metazoa > Arthropoda > Insecta > Lepidoptera > Noctuidae > Orthosia > Orthosia cruda. The sequence continues at coordinate 44,129,746 of OZ059830.1, read as the reverse complement.
GTGCAGATATTAAATGCAACATTTAGTAGATACCTACGAGTAATCAGTATATTATGACGTAACAGTTGGCACCTATTTTGTCTCACTGCTGGGCAAAGGTACCTCTAATTGTGTAGGTCCTATAAATACAGGAAAACAGGTCTTCATGATTTTGAAGTCTTATCGATTAGATTGGATCTGGCGAAGAATGACGATGGGAGCCGAACAAAAATAAAAATAATTATATTTATAATTTCAATAACTACAAATAAAAATACAACTGGTTGGTTTTATTATAGTAAATATATAAGTATGTTTATTTTAGCTATATATATCTACTATTTTACCCATTTTACCTTTTAACTTTTTTTTATGCACCTGCCATGTTATCTCTCCACCACCCTTGGTTGACTGGTAGAGAATGCCTCAGGCATTAAGTCCGCCTATTTACTTTTATGTTGTATGAAGTTTTAATAAATAAATAAAAGACTTAGGCTGGCGTTGGATGAACAAGATCTAATCTATAAGGGTCCCATTGAGCCAGGGAGGCGAGTATTATTTTAAACCTCCTCCGGTTTTCCTTGAGTGGACTGGGATCGTCCGACATCAAGTCCTCGACTAAATGTATCAACAACTCTACAGGATGCATAGTTGTTGATAACAAATAATCTCGGTGATAAAAACAATAACAAAGATAATATAAAGAAGTTATATTATCTTTAGGGACGGATAGCGATAGTCCCCGGGTAGGTACGCCCGGGGATGTGTGGCCCTACCCTCCCAGTCGGGTTAGACTGGGAGGTGAGTACCTAGGTGAACCCTCAGCTAGTTGTACCTATCACCAATCTTATTGGGTGATAGGGGCCCTGAGGTACTGGGTAACCCACAGAAGGTGGGCACCCGTCGGATGTGTACCGTTGTCTGGCACGTAGGGGTAGAAACACCCAGCCGTGCCAGGTGATTGCTGAAAGCAGAGTCAAGGGTTGACTAGGCTAGACACCAAGGCCAGGTCCCTTGCTCCCGACTCCAGCTGACTGCCGTGCTCTGAAGGAGCTTGGCGGGTGCGATGGGGCTACACCCCCTCTGATTTTCGTTATCACCGTTAGGTTTCCACCAGAGGACCACTAAGTCGTGGTTTTTACCCAGACGGGGTCAATGACCGTGACAAAATCTGTTCAAAGAACTAGAATGTCGATCCCTATCCTTAAAAGGACCGGTCCGGACTGCGAGGTACCCAAAGGCGCCTCTGATAGCGGTGCGAAAGCGCGACCGCGGACACGGAGCATAGAACTCGACGACTACGGAGAGCGGGGTGCGGGCGGCGGGGGGAGCGCAGACAAGCGTGCGTTCGCGACGGCGGCCGGGGGCGGAATCATTACTTGGAATTTGTGCAAGTCCATTTAAATGCTTACGATTTAACAAACCTATGAAATGACAGAAATTATTCTTGAGTTTTTCTTGCTTTAGGTATAAGTGAAATATTCAAAACAAGTCCAAACAAGTTTGTAGATTAGTCAATAAAAATAAATCAAACGACTACAAAAAAAAAAAAAAACAAGTCAATCAGGCAAGTCACGATTTTATTCATTTCACCTACCTTTATCATAAAAAAACAAACACGCTAAGATGATAAAACCTTTTATTATCCGTTAATCACCCAATTATAACCTAATGTGTTTTATAGAATCCCCTAAACCACCACAAATTACTTCTAGTTTAGTCGTTAAATCAGCAACATTGTGGTTGACCTTGGCTTTCGGTAACATTAGTGGTAATTCGGTAATTTGAGGCACACAATCTTTATGATTAGCGAACACTAGTTTTAATGTAATGAGAGGTCAAATTTGTTCAACTTTGTAACAGGGGTTGTATTATCGGCAACTAGGTAGAGACAAATGTCATTCGTAGTCAGCTGAACTATTCACTCTTGACTTAAAGACCCCTAGATTGTAGCTATCAGGAAACACAGACACCAGCAGGGAATTGCACTCATTAGCTGTGCGCATAATAAAAGTGTTCCCAAAACGTTTTTTGTGTATTGGTGGGATGTCCACCATGTACCGATGGTGGATCACCGTACGTCTGATAGTCCGATGACGAAACCGGCTGAACGGAATTAGATCGTGCATTTCCATCGCACACTGACTGAAATGTAACCGTGGAATGTAGGACCCGACCCCGTCTTGGCGGCGGAAGGTAGGGAGAGCGGCGCACCGCCACTCCTCTCCCGCCGCGGCCTTCAACCCTCAGCCGCGATGCCTGCCATACGAAATTGCGGCCCGCCTCAGTTGTCAGTTGCGATGTCGCCCAAGCGGCACCGCAATCTACTTGTTGGCCGCTACGTCGTCGGCTATTCGGCAAAAGCCCTGACGAGTGGGCCCTCCTCGGGTTTCTCTTCGTTTCACCGTTGGTAACTAAGCCACGGCTGCTGAGCCCCCCCCCCCCACCTCGACAATGCGTGAACCCACCGGGAGGGATCGATGACTACCTAAGTGTGTGTTGTGCAGTTTCGTAGTCGCCCGTCCCAAAACCATGACAATGGCAGAAAAAAAAACCTATTTTTATTAGCGTCATCTTGGAGTTTAATCTCAATCCTATTTTTGTTATGAGCGACCCCGGACACCGTGAAAATGATACTCTTGAAGAAAAACTTCTCGCATTTTATTTTGAGACCATTTTTTCTCTTCATATTCAGTTTTCATTTAGTTTCTTGGCGATAGATCCTTTCTCCCTACCCCGTAATATTTTATTTTATTTTATTCTATTTTAACAGAACTGCCAAACGCCAATTACTTTAGTTAAAGATAACACGGGGATTCACATAATCATCTCATAGAACTTCAGAAATACTGACAAAATCATTGTAAAGGAGAATGCCCATGGACAGTACTTTCAAAAAAAGAATTGTGTCACAATCATTTCTTGACAATAAATTAAACAAAAATATTTCAAGTATTTTGATTTATTTTCTAAAAGATTCCTAGTGGGGTTCATTTTCTTGAATTAATAAGTATTTAACTTCCGTTTCTCAGCTCAAACATATTCCGCCATTTATGTTAGGGTTGAGGCATGTTGACATGATCTGACATCGATTAATCAAATAATCGTTTTTTTATAATCTACCTGAAACACTGAATGGATCCAAGGATCTCCTGTATCGAACCGATTCACCTCTTTAATGTTAAGAACTAATTGATTTTGAAATTGGTTTGATTTACTAGTTTAATGCTAACTATGATATCAAATGAATCATGTTTTTAGAAATCGATTACATTGCCGATTTGGTAACATGCCTATTACTGTCAGTCATTTCATTTGACAGTGACAGTCATGTGACAGTAGTTGTCTTTTCATTTGATTTGTTTATATGTTTTGTTGCGTCGGGTTGCCTTACTTAATACTTATCTTATCAATACAACACCGCCGTGTGTTTGGGAAAATAGTGCTTAATAAGACAAGACTTTATATTTGTGATTTCCGACATGGCCACAGCTCGAAATGGATATCTCAAATGTTCTTTGATGTTGGCGCCATATATGCGCAGACATAATATTTTGCTGCATTTTAGCATTTTAATTCCTGATAATATATTGACCATATTACGGGCTTAGATCTACACCGGTACGTAAGAATAACATTGTATGTCTTTCCAGCACTTGAACAAATGTCTAACGAAAGCAAATCTTAAATATGCTGTCATAGAGTCCATATTGCTGTGAATCTACAATAGCCTAAAAATTAAGATATTTTGTTCAATATCTCTTAACTCCCGCAATGAAAATTGACTAAAAATGGTACATGTAATTAATTAAGGTAACATAATCAAATAAAGTTGTTTTTATCAGGACAGGCATATGTTTTGGTCAGTACATTTCTCCATACAAAATGGGCATTCTCCTTTGTCCGCGAATATATCAGTCAGTATTTAACCACGCATGTAAAATACAAAGAACAAAATACAGTTAGGCATCGCAGTACTTCCGTATATCGCTGTAATCCGGCAATTTCTAAATCTAGCAGCATTGCATTCATATTTTTGTTGATTCTTATATTTAAAAAAATATGGCTACATTAAAATTATATGAAACTGCCTGTGGTGGTTTGCTTACTACCCGTAAGTATTTAATTAACTTAACTTTTGAATGCTATACTCTCCATTTTACAGTACCAGAAATCACGAAATATTAAATTTGTGAGTATCTGCCGGTCTGTTGGAAATAAAAAAAGTTAGATATTTACAGACCTAGGAGCTCGTGGCTAAGTAATACCAGCTGCATGATCCACGGAATGACCTATTGCTTAACCTTGAAGATTCATCAATCTTCAAGGTTAAGCAATGCTTGCCTAGGTCATTCCGTGGATGGGTGGCAATAGATTACATACCGAGACTTTCATTTTAAAAATTGTCCAATGTCGGAAATCATGAAATCTTTGACCAGTATTTCCGAGAGGGTGTCATATTATTCAGTTACTGGGTAGTGGAGATCAGGTAGGCATTCATGTGAAATAGTGGCACTCAATTGCATCCAGTTAGATTGGATGAAAACCCCATTGTTGGGCAAAGTCTAAGCAGATTTTAATCTACAGTATATTATATCAATAAAGCAGTCGGTGTCTTTAGTATCTATTGTTTTTCGTTTTTCGACAAAGAATTCCGAAATGATAAAAATGTTTCTCTCTTTGTAATAATTTGATTTGGATTTCGGTTTCTTTTATCTTTTTGTATTACACCTTAAAATACGTATTGGGATGATATACCGGGTCAGCAATACTCTAAAAACATCAGATTCGGTAAAATACTACACGTCACAGTGTCACAGCCGTTAGAGAGGGATGGCGTTGCATCATGCCGGTCCGGTGTCTCACTGCAACATGCTGACCACGACCACACTGCCAAGAGTGTACCGACGAAGAAAAAACCAATATTCATTTCCTAAATAAATACCGGTATGAATTGCTATACTACAAGCATTTCAGTACTACTAGCAAGCCCAGCTTTGTTCGCAATCGTTATGTAAATGAGGTAGGAACGCGGTAAACACCTCGTAATTCGTATCAAATGCCGCATAATTGAAGGAAATGTGCCCCCGGTCTTAGTTTTAAGTGTGCCGCAATGGTTTTTAACAAAAGCAAAAGTATGCTCTTTCTACATTGTTTCTTAGTACGAAAAATGTTGTTAAAAGTCAGATTAATTCTTTTTCAACACACTTGCTCATAAAGTGGCTCTAATTTCACCGCAATTAGGCACATAATGACACCTGTTATCAAACTGTGACTTTTTCATTGCTATTATTCACAAGTGAGTTATAGAGTTTTTTTTTTATTTATTGGTTGAGTTGCTTTGTTCTTAAAAAAAGTTTCGATACAAAAAAGATCGTTCTCAATAGTACAAATGCAACACATTTCATGCAACTTCGTATTTAAATTTATAATTTCAACTTGTACGTGTTTAATAAATAAAACTTTCACTCAAATATAACTTTTGTTTTTGTCTGTAATAAAGAAAACTTGAAATTTGCCATTTTGTACGCTATCCGCGAAAAGCCAAAAAATGAAAACTCATTCTTTTTAGTCTGTGGCCGATCGCTAGAGTAAAAATGTTCTGTGGTGGCCGATCGCCATTGTTAGATGCGCGCGCATAGGAAAACTGATTAATTTTGCCCGCCATTGCGAAAAAAATTCACAACTCGTTTTGACTGTTGGAAATGTTTTTTTTTGTATTTTTTCTTCTCAAGTGTGTTGAAAAACGTCGTATGATACACGTGTGTATTGATGATTACCGTCCTCGGCTCTCTTAAGACCCTCGCCTGACGGCTCGGGTCTCAATGGCGCCTCAGCGGTAATCACCAACGTTACACACTTGTACCATAATGTACTATAATGTGTTTCGGAATCGAGGGACAATGTGATTTATTTTAGACGATGCACGATTTCACTATAAGATTAGAACCTTACAGAATTTCATTTATAGTTTTTCTTGCATGTATTGCAGAATTTCAAGTGGAGTTATTCTTATGAGTTTGACAATTTTTTGCTGTATAGTCTTCTCGTATGCTGATAACTTATAGATTTTCGGGCAAACTCATATTGACCTAATATTACTAGGTACTTGTTTGTTCTCCAGTGTTTTATCACAATGTTGTTTGGTGTTTCTTCTCATCGTTCAATCTGAAAAAGTCTCTAAAGTGTAAGATTTAGTAATCAGCAGAGCCCGCGATTGTTTCCAAGGTATCGTTACCGCGTTACACCAGTCTTAGCGATATCTTCACATCTCTCGACACCCCCTAATAAGTTCCGCTCGTTTTAACAAGCTAATAATTTTCAATATGTTTTATTTCATAATGAGCCAGATCTTCACTTCAATCTCACCAGATGAAATGGAATAGATGTCTATTATAGAACGAGTGAGCCCTCAAGATACTAGTTTACTCTCCCATTGAAGGCTGACGGATTAAGGAACGCAGAAAAGTATACTACTTTGGCTAAGGGCTCTTAGTCTTTTCAGGCTATAGGCCATATACCACAAAATTTATTTATTTCAGTTCTGTGTTAAGTTAGCACAAATTTTCTGATGTCTACGATAGAATGAGTGAACCCAGAAAATGGTTTTTACCCTTGCTTTGAAAGCTGACGGTTGGTATAAGAAGTACAAAAACTGACTACTTTGGAAACAGTTATAGCCTTTCAAAGTTATAAGGCTATGTGATAAAAAGTGGCCTATGGTTAAAAGAATATATAGATATTTAATTTCAGTCCTACCTGCTTATATTTCAAACTATAAATTGTCCTTCATTCTTTATCTTTGGTCTTTAGATATTATTACTGTTCATTCACTTTATAGTTTCTAAAATCTACCTCAAAGGTAAGGAACGCAGGACAAGTATGACTACTTTGTCTAAAAGCTATTGCCTTGATTGAAATAGTCCATAGTATTTAATTTGATATTTCAGCCCTGTCTGCTAACATTGCAAATTTTAATTATTTATCCATCCATCTGTATAAAATATTTTCTTTACATATTAAGTGTAACAATGTTTTCTTTCGTTGTCTCCCTCTGTTTTTTCTCTTTATATTGTTACTTTCTATTTGCTTCACAAGTTCACAGTATACAATCTACCATAGTATTTAACGACTCCTCAATTGTTTTCAAGACATCGTTTCAGCGATTTGATCACGACTCCGACACCCCCCAACGAGACTTCCTCGTTTTAACAAGCTAATAATTTTCATTCTGAAATTTTCATTTAGTCTCGCATAGATTAAGGGCGCTGTTGATTTTGTTGCCCAAACAAAATGAGTGTAATTGCTTTTAATGAAACTTCTAATTAGGCGTTCAAAATATTTGTGTTTATTTTTAGAGATTGATAGAGTTGTTTGGTTTTGAATTTTAAATATGGATTTCAAAATCTAGACTGTTTCATTCTGTGTTGAGTGCAGACTTCTATAGGCAGTATTTATGGAGTTAACTGTAAGGATCTTTAGCTGGTTGCGTTCTGTAGTTTCTACCTCTATGGGAAAAAAAGCGTGAGTGTATGTATGCATGGATTATAGATATTTCTTTGTTTAGGTTGTAAGAGTTTTGGCACCGTTGGCAAAGTATTTAATAATTAGATTTCTGATAGGTAACTAAATTGTCGTGTCCTGCGTTCAATATCCATGTGGTAGGCAAGTTTTACTCTTGCACTGAGGAAATCCATACATCCATATGCGAAAGTAAATATGTCTGTCTGTTTTTTACCTTTTTACGTTTTAACATCTGAACGGATTTGGTGAAAGTTAGTACACGACTAGACTATATCCTGCATTAGTACATAGGATTGGTTAGTAATGCTTTATCCGATGTGACCCAACTAGTTCACTTCCCTGTACAACACACACTAGGGTGTCACACAGTCACTGCAGCACGCAAACTTGTAACTTCGATGATGTTAAATAAAATAATCCTTACTTTTATAAATGTATTGAAAACATACTGAGATATTTCTTTTTTTTGTTGTGGGTCTCGCAGGTCAATCCAAGTGCTGCTTAACCGAGCGTTCCTGTGGAGACTAACCAATAGCTTCCAGCCAGGCAACACTAAGGTATATTAATCTAATGATCTTAGATAATCTTCGGAGAAACATAACATCGCGATTCAGGATTCGGCCAAAATTAAACAACGTCATCTATCGGCACAACGAACCTGCTTAAACAGATGTGTGTGCCAAATATTTTCTTTCTTCTTTGATTAAAGTTCCTGGTTTATTTTGCTTGTGTGCTCCATCTGCATACATATACCTAAATGTTATTAACTCCGTTTATACTAAGACCATTCGGTTCAGTTTAAACCACGTGCAAGAGATCACATACTGAGAGATATACTATTACAGATCCGATGGTCTAGTACTCTAGTAGACAGAAGAGTCAACACAATAGTAGATAAGCTGTCAATTCTCTATCAACAGTCGAGTGGTAGAGGTTTTAGTAATAGTCTAGTCTTTACACGTGTTCTGAAAATTTATTAGTAACCAACTGAAAAAAAAAACTACATCCAAACATTTTAGACAACAGACAGACTGAACATCTTCAGACATTTTCAGATCCGAGACCGAGACGCGCGTCGCGGTCTCGAGGGATGTGTTCGCGCGCGAGACGAGACATGTGTCGCACGCCAAGTTATCAAATTACTAATGCAGGAAGAAGAATACGACAGTATGATATTATATTATATCATTATAAAAATACACAAAGATTGGCTATCAACAAATTATGTACGTATGTATGTACAGGACAAAAAATATCATGTGCAGGCAGTGCCGTCAAATAAAGAAAATAAAATATTTTCTTTATAATCTAAATATCGTTATAAGAGTATTTAAAACAAATCCTCTTTTATAAGTTTTTAAACTGTCATGGTCACTAACACTAATATACAAACAGTAAACATGGTAAATATCCCGCTTATAATGTTAATATTAAATCCTCTTTTCTCGTGATGTGAAAATTGTGTCTATCTTCGTCCTTTTTTCCTGAGGCGTAGATAATAACATAAGAATATCTTCATGTTCTTCATCCTCCAATAGCTGCTGTTTACTTTTTGCCTAGATGCGGATATATTGTGCGACATTTCGTACTGCAATAGAACACAACCATCACCCATAAAAACTGCGGGAAGAGTGGCGATGTCGTCGTCGTTGATATCAGAAAGCTAGTGGTCGCCCCGCGATAGGCGACCATGGTCGCGTAATTGAATAGTCGCAGTCGCGCGTCGCGGTCGCTAAGAACCGAATCCGAGGTCCACGTCTCCTGCCTGGGTTGCGTGTCGCGGTCTCGCGTCGCGGTCACTCGGTGAACTGGCACCTTTACACACTCACAGATCTTAAAGCCAAGCCAATACATTGTGGCTTTTAACTGCAAATAATATAAATTAATTATTTAACTAAACCTATAGGTACGTTTTAAAATTATATCTACCACTAGTTACATGTAAATCATAATTCTCAACAAAAATATTGTAGTAACCAGCCTTTGAATCCATCATGAGTCCTTTGCAATCACAATTTAGTAAGGATCATCATCATAGTAGATCTCCTTCAACTATATTTCGATAATATTTCTTTCCTTTGGTAAACCTGCTTTCTAAAAATGTTAAATTCAAAACATAAGTCCCAAACGTCAAAAAAAAATTGGATTCAAAACATAAGACCTTAATTACAACGGTCCATAAAATATACCTTCCGTAGTAAGCCCTTTTAATTTGCATTTCATATAAATCAACGTAGAAACTGGGCCCTAAATTGAAAGCAAATAACACAGTCCTGTTGAAAATTAATTAAAGCAAAAGTATCATTAAACCTGCAACTAATTGGGTGACATTTTTTTATGAATACTTGTGGTTAAATACTGTTAAGCTGATTTTTAATTCCAATTTTAATTCTCGTTGGAGATATGGTTGAAAAGTTTTTATGGCTAAGCTCATAACCTGCACTGTTGACATTACGATTTTTCTTTATTGATCCGGAAAATCAGCTAACTCTCGTCTATGCAAATGATGAGTCTTCATAACATTTCTTCAGGGGATTTAGGTAGATGTGCAGTAAACTTTCGCCTGTTTTAATTAAATCATTTTAGGGGGTTTAATTTTCAATATAATAATTAAAGGGGGTAGACTGTAGTCTATATCGATATCCAATGGAATCACCCTTCAGTGGATCAAGGGACATAGTGGACCCTTAAGCAAGATGCCACAGATAAACTCGCGAAGAAAGGTTCTGAGATGATAGTGTTAGGCCCGAAACCACTTTGCCCTGCCTTTATCTCTCATTCGTGCGTGGATTCACCTGAGAGCAACCGAACTTCATAATAACAGATGGTCACGGGCAACATACTGTAGACAATTAAAAATGACTTTAACGAATGTATACACGCGATTCACCAAGAAACTTCTCGGCCTAGCCTAAATAGAAATAACCTTAGAATAATCATAAAAAAACATCTATTTCACTTAGGTGTCAAAGACAGCCCACTTTGCAGGGGTGGCTTTAACGACGAGGAATCAGCCGCCCATAAATCATCCTGAAATGCGACGCCGTGGCTTACCAGCGTGCAGTAATCCTCGGGACAGTGAGGTTGCTCCGCGAAGCCTGTGAAACCTCAGGTTGCTTTTGTGCTTTTGGGAGGGGCTAGGCTGGCTATGTTAGCCAGAACCTCCACACACAACGAAAAAAATGGGAGTCTAAGAGCGGAAAATGGAAACCATTTATCTATCTTTAATACCATCAACCGGACACATGTTCACACCACGGCCTATTACCGAAAAATTGGGAAAACCCAATAACACCTTATCCGACCGGGGAATAGAATCCAGGTCCTCATGCCCCCCTCTGATGGGTTCCCGCTTTGTCAAGGCGGGGTGGCTCAGCAGCCGTGGTTTGGTGATCCACAGGCCACGGTGAAGCGAAGAGGAACCCGAGGAGGGGCCGTTGGTCAGGGCTTTTGCCGTTAAGCGGACGACGTAGCGGCCAACAGGTAGGTTGCGGGGCCATTGTCCTGATCCGTCACAGGGGGACTAAAATTGTAGGTGTCAAGAAGGCTGCGAAGTCTGGCATCGTGTTACGTGTTGCTAACGATTTACAAATCAAAAAGTTGCAATCGGTCGATGCCATTAGCTCCGTCCGCTGGCTTGCGACTTCAAAAACCAAAAGGCCGAAAGCCTCGTATTTTAGTTAAAGATGTGCCATCCTCAATGGAGGACAGTGCCTTTTTGTTTTGCATGCGTTGTACTGTCAAAACATTAAAGAAGAGTTGTCATTAAAAGAAGACGAATTTATTAAATCAACATAACTCATATGTAGGCATTCGTTAGACAACGTTCGGAAATGGATAGGCATTGAACTCGAGTCCGCGGTCCGGAAACATTTAGTCTCGATTGGGCGACTTGCCGTTTCATTGAAGATATCGACGTTGTACGTTGTGTACATTGTCAACAGTTCGGTCATGTTAAGAAACACTGCACTATTAAATCACCTACCTGCGCTAATTTCTCTGAGACACATGAAACCAATGACTGCCTGCAAAAGGACAATTTAAATTATACATCGTCTAGCGTGGCGTTTAAACGCTTTAAGAAACCGTCAGACCACCGCTGTGGGTCAGATGGGTGTCCCACTTATAAATTTAAACTCAAAAAACTTATCCTCAACACCAACTACTAAAATAATGGATAGACTAACCGTAGGACAATTAAATCTCCACAACGATAGGGTAGCAAATTCTGAACTGACAAACTAATTATCGATTATAACTTAGATATCGTGCTTGTTCAAGAACAATATCAAAACGCGCGTTTACGTCACAAAGTAGTACAGTTGGATGGCAAAGCACGAGTCGGAATTTACGTGGCGCATTCTTTTAACTTCACAGTAACGTCTTTGCGTAACCTTATGACACCCCATTGTGCCGTTGCAGAGGTCTCATTGCCTTCTTTTAAAGTTTACTTTGTGAGCTGCTACTTTCAATATTCAGACCCTGTAGCTCCTCATATACATAATCTCTGTCACGTCTTGCAGTCGCTTGCAGGTTGCAAAGTTATCGTTGGCGCTGATGTTAATGCGTCATCATCACTCTGGTATGGCAAAGTTCGGTGTACGGATTATGAACGACGCTGCGCTGTTGAAGATTTCATTGCTGAAATGAATCTGTCTATTCATAATACACCTGACGCACCACCAACATTTTGCAGCTAAATGGACGAATCTTGTATTGACGTCACACTTTCTAGTGCAGACGTACGCTCGGATAGGTGGCGTAACTTACCGGACGCGTCTTCGCGTCCTCATCATCGCTTGATCGTGTACGAATTTGTTCCGGTTTTTACTCAGAGTACGTCACATGTCATTGGTAACTCTAGGTATAAATGTAAGGGTGCGAATTGGGAATTCTTTAGCTCGCTTGTTGCGTCCTACGCCAAAAACTTCACTCGTGATGGGCTTTCAGCTGAAGAAAGTGCTGAAATTATCTCAGACACCTTTACTTACTGTAGTGACATTGCCATTGGTCGTGGATCTATGGCCAATATACGTAGATGTGATTGGTGGTGTAACTACTTAACTGAACAGCGTAAAAATTATCGCTGAGCGCGTTAACATCTTAACAAGCTTAAAAAACGTAAGTTTACCGGTGACCCTCTTTCTGTTGCGTTTAATATGTTTAGAGTTGCCAGGGCCCGCTACAGAGCATCGGTGGAAAAATCAAAGGGTAATTTATTGCGTAAAATAATAGAAAAATTTGATAAAGAAGGTCCGTGGTCTCCTTTATATCATGAGTTTAAAGACAATCGATCAGTCGACCTCGCGTTTGTTCAGAATATTAAAGTAAATAATAAACACACCACCGGTTTTAAGGAAACAACTGAAGTTTTGCTGAATACCTGATGACTTACTAGCTAATGACAACGAATACCATCAACAGATCAGAGCGTGGGCAGCTATACCACCTGAATTACCAGCGTCAGACCTTCCATCCACTGACGAATGTATTAACGTTGTTACCACTCAACAAGTCATCACGTGAAGATAAAATATCTATTTGGATGATTATAGAAGCGTGTAAAACAGCCGGTGATGCGATTTTAACCGTTTACAACCGTTGTATTGCGGAGGGCGTATTTCCTCGTACTTGGTGACGCGGATTTATACGAACCATCCCGAAAAGTGGCGACAAACCCCCGGACGACCCGAAGTCGTACCGGTCCATAACATTACTTCCATCTTTGGGAAAACTCCTGGAGCGCCTTATCGTTCCACGGTTGCTACCGGACGGACCAAAATTTCATAATAATCAATTCGGTTTCACTATTGGAAAATCTACCATGGACGCGACACTTACTGTTAGGAAAATAGTTAATTCATCTGAATATAAGTATGTAATTGGGATTTTTCTAGATACGAGTATTTCTGGGGCTTTTGATAACGCATGGTAGCCAACGCTATTACTTAAAATGGAAACTCGAGGCTGCTATAGAAATATATACAATTTAGTTTACATTCATTCCATGTCGAAGTCTCTTACATGGGATGTCCTCAGGGTTCGGTTATTGGTCCACCTTTATGGAATTTAGGCTTTGATCATTTCCTCGCGATTCCGCTTCCAAGCGGCTGTTCATTAACCGGTTACGCGAACGACGGTCTTCTGCTCATTCACACAAGTACTCGAGCTGGACTCGAGAACTTGGCTGACACTTGCCTACGATTAATATCTCAGTGGGGCGATCGAAATCGCCTGATCTTTGCTCCGCATAAAACTTATCAGCTTATTTTGAAAGGTAATCTTAAATCGTGTCCTACTATTAAATTTAATAACGTTCCGGTAAAAAGGTAGCAGTCCGTGTGCTTTCTTGGTCTAGTGTTAGAGAGGAATTTTGCATTTATAGACCATATTAAAATAGTCGGTGAAAAAGCAAAAAAGAACTTCTATGCCTTAACGAAAATATTTAAATCTACGTGGGGTCTGTCTTTTTTTACCTTCAATACTATTTATGGGGCTACTTACTTGGGTTGTATATGCTATAGGGCGCCTTTTTGGGCTAATAGGGCCACAGTAGCGGCGGTACGACATAAATTACTTCAGATTCAGCGTTTGGCTTTGATATTCTTATGCAAAGCATACATGGCGGTTAGTACTGAGGCCTAGGATATGGGTGTCAAAACGTAAACATCACAGTATTGCTGCTCCGAAACAAACCTAAATAAAAAATAGTAAAAAGCCACTGTTCTTCAATTAAATCGCGTCCAAACAAAGAACCAAGTTAAACTTAGTGCTGGAAGCCATCATTGTCGTGCATCTGTTGGGATTCACAAAAGTACGAGACACAGAAAACCGGCGAACATTTGAGGTTAGAATTTATAATAACCAAAACCCTACCCGCCACTGCTCAATATCGATATCTGTCAATGTCACAACTGTCAAGCAAGTGTCACCCGATCTCTATTCTATTCTATATTTTTTTATGGCAAGCAAAGCCGATGTCGACTATTCTGCCAGTGTCCAAAGTAAATTGGAAAACAAGTGTGTCTGAGATTTGTAATTTAATTATAAGAGGGGAAACTGAAGACGAAAACTAAGTTCTTTTTGATACAGTTGAACACTTGTTGCGTTAGTACTGGACTGAAACAAACAAAAAATAAGAATACATAAATATTAAAATTGTTAAAACATTAAAATACATATACCACAACACCATAGAGGCAATAATCGAAGTTAGAATTATAATTTGATACTGTTGTGGCGGATAAAGCTCATCAGCGCCACAAGCAGATCTGGGGAAGAATATGTTAGGAGGGATGGGAAATTAATTGGAAGAGGGATCTTGAATTTAGGGAGACGGCTATATAAATCTAAAGGAGGGATGTTATTGGGGCATTCAAAAAATATGTGGTCTAACGTACCGTCTACCAAACCGCATTCACATAGGGAGGAGTCACGAACGCGAATTTTTTCTAGAAAAACTGGAGTACAACAAAAACCTAAGCGGATTCTACAGATTACGGATACAACGGTTTTAGATACTTTTTTGTATGGGTAGAACCAAGGTTTTGGTTTTATAGTAGGTTGTACTGCATAGTAGAACCTACCCTTCTTCCTACCCGTGGAATTCCACTGTTCCTGCCATGAACATAGAAGGTTGACTTTTGGCATGTTTAGTAAGTCATACCCCTGATAAGAATAGTGGGAGAGATTAGCTGTAACTGACGAGCAAGCATCCTTGGCTAAGATATCAGCGCATTCGTTGCCCTTAATACCGCAATGAATACAGGTATCCAAACTAACTGAACCTCTTTTTGACTATTAGCGCACGAAAATAAGCATTTTTTTATTTTTAAAATTAGGGTGCTGTGCGTTTTACTTTTGAAGGGGCTTTGAACCAAAGCCTGTAGGCAGCTAAGGGAGTCAGTGAAAACAACGGCTTTATCAATGTTATGGTGTGACTCTATAAAAAGACATGCTTCCAATAAAGCCATACATTCGCCCGTGAACACGGAGGACTCCTTAGGACATTTATATTGCAAAATAATCCTGGAGCTTTGGTAGTAAACTGCAGCCCCAATGCAACTAGAGTCAGTGAACTTCGAAGCGTCAGTAAAAAATTTTTGGAAACCATTCCATCGTTCGCCCACCACCGCGTTGAAAGCCGAATTCGCCGAAGGGGACTTTTTAGATATGCCGATATTAAAGAGAATTTTCGGAGTAAAGCATAGAGTCTCGTATTCGAAGTTAAAGAGGGGTAATTTGGGGTACTGGACGATCGGACATTCTAAATTTTGGATAAAGCGAAAATGCTTGTCTTCCTTAGATCTGGCATAAACCTGCTGATAGGCCAACAGGTTTTGGGTGTTCATCGCCCGATTATATTGTTTTTCAGCTTCATTCCTCTTCTTGACCCACAAGGTGCATTCATGATCCCACCATGGGGGTGAGGGGATGTTATTCCGGGCACTGTTTTTCAGAGGGAAACAGGAATCTGCACTAGAGGTTACGGACTCAATAAAACCTTCATAGCAGCCCTTGGCATGGTGGTGATCAGAAAAATCAAATAAACTAGAATTTAAATTTGGAAGATTATCAATTTTCTGCTCCAATAATGATACAAACTTAGTCCAATCAGGATTGGACAAGTTATATTTCAAAAGTGGAGGAGAAGTTTTTTCTAAATAAGTTTTATTAATTAAAGATATAACTATAGGGTAATGATCACTACCATGCGACAATGATGTGCACTCCCAGTGGGTTGATGCTGCTAGGTCAACTGAACAGAAAGTGAGGTCAACGCAACTCTTCTGTTGTCCAGGAGGTGATCTACGGGTTGGGCAGCCATTGTTTAAGACGCAGAGATCTAGGTCATCCAGGATCTCCACTAGAGCTATACCGAAGGCATCACAGCGTTCAGACCCCCATCTATAATGGTGGCAGTTGAAATCACCCATAACCAGCAATGGTCCATGTACATTACTAAAAGTGTTTTTTAATATGACTAGAAAATCAGGGTGAGGGTGCGCAATATAGATGGAAAACACTGTGATACCTTCAACCATACCTGCTACTACACTCAAATTACCCTGAAGGGGAGGAAGGGATAAAGGGGAAAGTGGGACCCGATTATTTACGAAGAGAGCCGACCCTCCGTACCCATCGGATCTATCGCATCTAAGGATGTTAAAATGTGGTATACGAAAGCTGAGACTTGGGGTGAGCCAAGTCTCAGCTATGGAACAAGCCAATGGCTTGTATTTGTTCAAGAGGAATATGAGGTCGTGCTTTTTATGCCACACGCTCCTCACATTCCACTGAAGAAATGTTTGGTGGGACACCATTTTTAATGGACAGTAAAAGAGAAATAAGTTGATCGGCAACGTTGGACGGTAATTGAGAGTTACTAGAAGAGGAAATAAGAGTAGGTAAGAGTTTTACTAGGAGTTCAAGGACTGAAACAGTGTTATTGCTGGGGACATTACTATTAAGACCACAGCCATTAGGCTGTGAGGATCGGGGAGTGCTTACTATCTGCTGATGAGCAGCTTGATCAAAAGATTGAGAAAGAGGGGCATGGGTCCTGGGCTTGAGGGTGACAGTCTTACGATAAGACTGCGTTTTAGTGGCATTAGCATAGTTACGGGTGACAATCGGGATGACTTTGCTAGCCTCAACGTAGGAAATGGATTTCTCCGCCATTACAGTCTTAATGGCTTTCTGTCTACCATGCTCGGGGCAAGACTTGCTATTAGCAAAGTGGTTTCCCGAACAAAGCACACAGAAGGCCTCGCCCTCTGAAATGTTGCAACCATCACTAGGGTGATCGTGGCCACATTTACTGCAGCGTGGATTCGATCTGCACAAGTTTGCAATATGTCCAAAACGACAGCATTTCCGGCATTGGATGGTGGGAAAGATATATTGTTCGACAGGGAGGGATGTGTAGCAGCAGTATACTCGCTTAGGTAAAACCTGTCCATCAAAAGTTAGAATGCAGGTTTCTGTGGGTTTCCATTCAACTATGCCTTCTTTATGAACCTTACGGTTGATTCGGCGTACTTTTAAGATACCTCCACAACCTGAGGGTACAGACAAGTAAGATAGGGCCTCTTCTTCATTAATATCTGCGGGAACTCCTGTCACAACACCCATCCTGGTGATGTTGAAGGTTGGGATTGCTGCAGTATAGCTGTGTTTAGAGAGCAAGGAGTTTACTAAAAAGGCGTTTGCATCCTGAGGGGATGTAAACTCCACGGATACCCTATTGCGACCCACTCTGTTGTCTCCACCGCGAACAACGTTTGCAATCTTATTGCCTATTAGGAACTTGCCAAAGTTAACAGGGTGAAGTGTGGTACCTGACGTTTGTTGCGTTTCCACGCGAGAAACGTGGACGACATAAGGACCCTTATCCATGACAGAATACTTAACTCGGCCAATTTGGCTCTTAGCTTGTTTATTGGATGACGGGTTAGGGGTTTCTGAATTCCCAGGACGTTTACGCGAGATTTGCTGAGTTTGCAGGACTTCCATATCGGATACGCTGCAGACAACATCAGCAAATTGCGAGAGAGGATTCGGAGAGGGATGAAGAGGATATAAGGAGGCTGGGATATCAGGCGGATCGGGGTCGGGAAGTTTATTTTTATCCATGTTTTGGTAAAAGGAGGACAGTCACAGAACAAACCTGTTTACAAACAAGGACAACACACTTAAAATACACAAACACGTCACAAAAGTAGCAAAAATTGATTTAAACACCACTAGGCACTCGGAACACACGTGTAAGCCAAGAGACTCGTGGCGAGAAAAAGGTCACCCGATCTCAAATTGAAACCGACAATACAAATGCCAGTGTCACAATAGTGTTGCCAACGAAGAAAATTAAATTACCATTATAGTAAAAAGCGCTCCATTACACGTAACGAATATAATAAGGATGGAAGATCAATTTGAACTTTTATTTAATAAAATGAAAATTGAGATACAAAATCAAACAATAGAATTAACAAATTCAATAACAAACACAATCATGGACAAAATAGATGAAAAATTAAAACCTTTATTAGAAGAAAATAAAAACTTGAAAATTAAGGTGGAATTCATGCAAAAAAAAAAAGATAGAATTTATGGAGAGAGACAGAAAAAGCAATAACATAATAATATACGGGTTAAAAGAAGAGGAAAAGTCTACAACTGAACTAATTAAAAAATGTGAAGAAAAGTTTTGCGGATGATTTAAAAATAGATATAGAAGACTATGAAATTAATAAAATTTATCGAATTGGTAAAACAAACAATGGCGAGAAACCGAGGCCTACGCTGCTTTCATTCGTGAGTGGCTGGAAAAAGAGCGAAGTTATGAAAAACAAAAAGAAATTGAAGGAGTTATATGTCGCGGAAGACTTACCAAAGGAAACTTCAGAAAAAAAAGGAAGGTACTCTTACCAAAGCTAATAGAAGAAAGAAATAAAGGAAACATTGCCTTTATCAAATTCGATAAACTTATAGTCAAAGAAAACACCTACACCAAGGACAAACGAAAGAGGGAATTGTCTACCTCCCCGCAAAATTACTTTCAGCCGAGAAAACAACAGACTTTAACAAATGCGTTTGATAAGATGAGGGTTCGGTCTAACTCGCAATCAACTACCTCAACAGATAAGAAAAAATAGCAGTTAGACACCTGCGAACGGAAACAACATTTAAATGAAAAAACTAAACACGGAACAACAGACACAAAATACCCTCTCCCAAGCCGACTGGTCCTCGTGGGAGAAAACGACCACAACCCTCCAGCGAAGGGAAAAACTACTAACAATTACCTAATTATAGCAACATATAATGTGACATCTCTAGCATCAAAGGAAAGATTTTTAGAATTAATATACTCTGTGCAAAATATAGAATTTGATATAATTGGATTAGCGGAAGTCAGAAGAATGGGCTGCGACATTGAAGAACACAAAATTATATATTCTGCTACAAAGGCGAGACACTTGGACTGCATGGAGTTGGCTTTCTGATTAAGAAAAAACACAAAAACAGTATCATGGAGTTTATAGCGTTATCCGAACGAGTGGCCATGCTCCAAATGAAATATAATAACAGTCAACAGGTCTATGCCCCAACAGACAGCGCCAAAGAAGAGGAAATTCAAAGTTTCTACGACACTCTAGAAAAAGCCCACAACCTTGCTGGTAAATATATCCTTGTTATCGGCGACTTTAATGCAAAGATAGGACAACCGACGAAGTTTGAAAACCTTATAATGGGAATACACGGTTATGGAACTAGAAATGAAAGAGGAGAGAGACTTATACAATATGCTTATGAATACAAAATGGCAATTATGAACACCTATTTCAAAAAGAGAAATAAGCGTATGACCTGGATCTCTCCTGATCAAAGCACGAAAAACCAAATCGATTATATTTTAACAAACTATCCGAAACATGTTGAAAATATCGAGGTATTAAATACAATCCAATTTCCTTCGGATCATCGAATGGTCAGAGCCTACTATCGTTTGCAGGGAATAAAGAAAAGCAGACCTTCTTACAGACCATCTTATAATACTTTAAAAACGGAACAAAACACAAAATTATATAATGTTAATCTAAACAACAACATACAAGAATTGGACACAGAACACTCTAACGAAAATATCCAAACATACTACAACAAAGTGGAATCAATTATCAAAACGAGTTTAGAAACAAAAGAAAACAAAGATAAATAAGACAGAGTAAACAAAATTGTTTCCAAAACTACAAGAGACCTCATAGCCAGACGAACAGAACTAATAAAAACTAAACAAAAAACAGTAGCAATGAAAAATGAACTAACTAAACTGTTCAAACAAACAAACAAAGCTATTAAAAAAGACTACAAAACCTACAGATATAATATAATGGAAGAAAATATCAAACGTTATAGAAGCACAAAGAGATCTTTTAAAGAACTAAGCACACATAAAAAATGGATTCTTAGTGTAAATACAAAAAATAGAGACGCAAATACTAGGCAAGACATCATCGATTCTGCCACGGAATTCTACACAAGGCTATATGGTTATAACACTGAACCTTACAACAAAGAGGAAGAGTACCATGAAACAGAAGACTACGAAGAAAAAGAAAACCTAGAACAAATCGATGCAGTCTAAGTTTTCGTCAACATCAAAAGACTGAAATCCGACACAAGCCCTGGACCTGACGGTATACCGAATGAAGCCCTAAAGATTGGAGCACCTGCACTAGCTCGCCCACTAAGCCACCTCTTTAACATGGCTCTAAACTCATGTCAAGTACCCGAACAATGGAAAAGATCAGACATAATATTGCTTTACAAAAAGGGGGACCCTAAAGACATAGGGAACTACCGCCCAATCAGTCTCCTGTCGAGTATATACAAGCTATTCACATCAATCCTGCAAAACCGAGTAAGCCCAAAAATTGATTATCTTCAACCAGTCGAACAAGCAGGCTTCCGATCCGGTTTCTCCACAATGGATCACATCCATGTAATGGAACAAATTGTGGAGAAATACAAAGAGTTTAATCGACCTTTGTACCTTGCCTTTATAGACTATGCTAAGGCGTTCGACAGTATAACACATGACTCGATCTGGGCAGCCCTCGGCGAATGTGGTGTCCACAAAAACTATATAGAAACCTTAAAAGACATCTATAAAGGTAGTACTAGTAGAGTCAAATTAGAAAACCGCGGATCGGAGATACCAATCAGGAGGGGAGTACGACAAGGAGACCCACTGTCACCAAAACTTTTTATAGCCGTGCTGCAGAGTATTTTTACTAAACTTAACTGGCAGGATAAAGGTATCAAAGTAGCTGGACATCACTTAAGTCACCTGAGATTTGCGGATGACATCGTTCTTTTCGCTGAGACTAGCCCCAAGTTGGAAGGGATGATATATGCACTAAGTGTCGAAAGTGAAAAAGTGGGCCTAAAAATGAATAAGGACGAAACAAAACTCATGACGAACAGCATAGCTGCCCCAATCAAACTAAAAGGCAAGGCTTTGGGATATGTGAGTAGTTATGTGTACTTGGGAAAACAGCTATCCTTCAAAAACAAAAATACCGAAGAAGAGGTTGATCGAAGAGTACAGCTAAGTTGGAGGAAATTCTGGGCCCTCAAGGAAATCTTAAAAGGTGATTTCTCCCTCCAACAAAAAAAGGTAGTGCTGGATACATGCATCCTTCCGTCCCTCACTTACGGATGTCAGACGTGGACTTATACTTCCAAAATACAAAACAAACTAGTTGTATGTCAGAAAGCTATGGAAAGAAGTATATTAAAACTGAGAAAAATACAGAAAGTCAGAAGCGAATTTATACGGAAGAAGACAAGACTTACTGATGCTCTGCATTATGCGCTTAAGCTGAAGTGGAAATGGGCCGGACACCTAGCCCGTTACAATGACAGGAGATGGACCATAGAGGCAACTCGGTGGACAGGACCCAGCGGCAAGAGACGACAAGGGAGGCCTAAAAAACGCTGGACTGATGACATCATAAGAACTGCTGGAAAACAATGGATAAAAGATGCCGCTGATAGAGATAAATGGAACAAGCTGGAGGAGGCCTATACCCGAGAAGGGGTTCCGATCAATGAAAATAAAGACAGTAACGATAGTGATTAAGTGAAATATAAACAAATGAAAATTAATGTTTAATGAAATTAATATTTTATTTGAATTTTATGAATATATAATTTTATTGACATTTTATTTTAATGTTAAGGAATGTTTAATTTAATTGATATTTTTTTAATGTTTATGATTGCATAATTTAGTTGATTGTTTATTTTATTATTTGTTGTTCATGAAAATTTATTAATTTAACTGATATTCTATTATAATGTTAATGAATGTTTATTTTAATAATTTTAACATTTTATAGTTTTTATAATGCATGTATTTGGATGTTTATCTTATTAATGATTGGAAATAAATAGGTTTATTATTATTATTATAGTACTGAGGCCTTACCGGTACTTGCTGGCGTACTTCCTGTCGACCTTGAAGTGCAGCGACGTGCTGCAATGTACTATTCTGCAAAAGAGGCCATGGACGCGGACTTTTTAACGCGGAGAGACCGTGACAAAATCTCTAGATTATTTAAACCACATATTGACGTCTGGGAGGAACTTTTATCCGAATGGCAATGTAGGTGGGATAATTTCATCAAGGGCCGACACCTCCACCAATAATTTCCATCCGTTCGCGTGCGGCTGGCCAGGATGTAGCTGGAGTGTCAGAGTGAGTCACTGTGTTGCCCAATTTCTCACAGGGCATGGTAACTTTAAAAGTAAATTATTTTCCTTCAAGCTTGTTGCCTCGTCTTTATGTCAGTGTTCTAAATCTGACTTCAAATATGTACAATCTGCTCATCATATCTTATGGGAGTGTATTCTTTGGCAGAATGAACGCAATACTATGTTGAATAATGAACAGGCTGTATCAGGAGCTGTTTACTATACGGACCTTGTGGAAACTAGAACAAATTTCCGTGCATTCAAGCGTTTTTGCCATACCTATTATTGAAATCAAATATAACAGCTCACAATGTTAGGACCCATTAATATTAATGCTAATTTTTATCCGTGGTTTTAGGCAACTGGGCTTATCCCAGTTGTAAACGACCCTTTATGGTTATTGGTCTTGTTTGTTCTGTCTCCTGCTTGATATGGAGCGAAGTGCAAATTTGTATTTCTTTTCTTACTTATTCTTACATTATTCTTTTCTGATTAATTTCGTTGCGGGATCCAAGACAGTTAAATTCATTCTCCGGGACTTCGTCGAGCTTCATTGCCTGGGCGCTTTTCTGGTGGTTGCCGCTGTTGATTCTGGCTTTCAAGAGTTGCAGTAGTTTGGGAATAGTGCGGTGGGATTGTCCCAATGTAAAAAGGGAACCAAAAGTGCCATGTCGTCTGACGCCCATGTTGATGTTGATGCGCACGGAGGAACGGCACAGAAGGACATTGTGGAGTCTTAGTGGGTTATAGTCCCACGTAACTGCGCTATCTCCTCGTGGTAGCGCAGTATGCATGAACATTTCTCCACGCAAAAAAGAAAAAAAGAAAGTGCTCATGCCCAGAAATAGCGGCAGCCGCTTGCAACCACTAGACCAGCGAAGCTGTTTCGTAATACTACGCCCGTAAATGTATATTTATTCCTAAAAATGTCAACATAATATCTGCGGGCAGAGAGCTCCGACTGACCCTTCTCTTTACTATCCTGCACAATCCTAATTCTAGGTTTGCTGTAAGAGAACTCAACATTGAGTTAAGCTCGTCTTTGTACATGTACTTTATTATCACTTTGCATATAATATTGGTTTTTGGTGTACAATAAAGAAATAAGAAATGAATTTTCTTAGTATTGCACAAATTTAAAATATATTCTATAAATTAAATAAAAGAGATACACATATTATGTTGATCTTCTTTGTTTTCTTTTTTCGTTTATAGTTGTCAAATTTGTACTAGGCCTCTGACGGCAGCGCAATTTTGAGCATTTTTATAGTTTTATTTTATAGAAGCACACTTCTAAAGATAATGTTTTAACAAAGGGGCACAGTATATATATTTTTTTTGGCAATTTATGGAATACCTTTTAAATTGATCCAATATTGGAGGAGGAAATAAGCGGGCAACAAACCTCGAATTGTGACTTTTTACTTAGAATGTCGGATGTCTGCGACCACATTTCCTCTTAAGACACAAAAAGAACTACAAACTACCACAATCAATTACGAACATTAACTCTTCACAATCAAGTCTAAACGGACGCGCGGTTTCCCGACACGGCCAATTTGCTATGAAGGAGTGAACGCCCGATTGACACACATTTGCATGACAAAGCCCCGTTCGCCTGACGTTTCTGACGTAGCGAATCGCGGTGACGAAATGACATGACGTACGTAACGGTCACTGGAGTTTCGAATTTTTATCGCTGGCCTGTGATCTTTTACAGTTCGGTTTATTTAACGTTTGGTCTCGATTTTTCTTTTATTTGTCCTTTTGTCGATGCCATATTTATTTTTGTGTATATGTTTGTAAAGCCTGGTGTTTTTATGTAGGCGATAGGGACATTTTTCCTCTTTTATTTTTATACGGTTAGTTAATATTTATCAAGACTGCACGGAAGAAAAGTACAAAGCCGGACTTAATGCCATGAGTCTGACTTAATGTATCTACCAGTAAACCAAATGTGGTGAACAAATAACATTACACGCAAAATTAGAGTTCGTACTTTTAAATTAAAATTCTAAATACCTAAGATCGGGCAAATAAAGTCGCAGCAGAATTAAAACCAACTTAAAATTGGAACATTTTCCCTGGTATCTAGGTATATACTCGTACTATGGTATCTTCAGTATTCTCCTAGTTCAACACAATATAGTGTTACATCTGATTATTGATTCCACTTGAAGGTACCTGTCTATGGTCTTACAATAGCCTCTCCGCCTGTAGCCACTCAATACGATGCAGACTGTACAGGAGTGGGCGAGTACTCTAGAGAACTAATCAAACATAGAGCATACTGAAAAACCAATTTTCACATAATAGTTATATATACATTTTCAGCAAAGACGCACAGAACAGCTCGTCGCTAGGATAGGATAGGATAGATGAACCTCTTTGTCGCACTTAAGATTCCTATTTTGTCTATTGTGCGTGCAGGCCGTTCCCTGTAAGAGGGAATGGACCGTAATCCACCACGCAGGCCCAGTGTGGGTTGGTGGATGTCACTTGTCTTCGAATTTTCAGTTCCAAGACATGCCGGTTTTTTCACGATGTTTTTCTTCAACTTTTTGAGAGCAGTGGTGATGAACAAATTTACACAAAGTAAAGCGCCTAACAGGGTTTGAACCTACGACATACAACTTGTAAGTCGCGGCCGTTACCACTGCGCCACCACTTCTCGTCGTGAAATAATAACATCCCGCATGGGTTTACCATTACCTTTACATAATATCGAGACTCCTCCGAGCCTTAGAAAACATGTTAAACTGTAGGTGCCAGTGTCGCTTGTACATCTTTAATAGGATCGTTATGGTTAAAATAAAAATGAAGAAGATCCATGATCTAGTTGATTAAGCTTTGGGTTTTCTATGTAGGTGTCTGTTGCCTTAATAATGTATTTGTATAAGTATATATCACTTATATTATAAGTATATGTTTTATTATCTTCGGTTAGTCGATCACTTTTCTTCTCTTGCTGTTCTTAAACACTATTTGTCTACATTTCTTTTTCGTCTCCTTTTCGCGGATCTACTGGTAGAAATTTATTAAGAAATAAGCAGTACCTTTGTACTCTTTTGTCTCGATGTGTTTTCCTGTATACATTATACGGTGCTTACAGTAATTATTTAAAAAAAGTATGCCGTTGCCTGCTACAGGAAATTTACTTACCTCACAATAATACAATCTGTCTACCTACCATCAATCCAATCCATGCACTTAACTAGTAAGCGCTCTACAGCCTTCATACTCTATCGGTTAAACGATATAACAATACAGTTCTGGATTGGAGCAGGCTATTAGATATTAGAGCCTTTCAATCAAACTTCACTACTCGGCTATATTTCGGGATGGGCAGGCGAATGACGAGCCTGTAGGTAGTAGTTATTATGTATCGGACTGTTAGTCGCTTTGCTAGGCGAGATTTCGGTGTTAACTGGGAAGTGTGAAGAGATTTAGGCCCGGTGATTTCGGTGTTAACTGGGAAGTGTGAAGAGATTTAGGCCCGGTGATTTCGGTGTTAACTGGGCAGAGTGAAGAGATTTAGGCCCGGTGATTTCGGTGTTAACTGGGAAGTGTGAAGAGATTTAGGCCCGGTGATTTCGGTGTTAACTGGGCAGTGTGAAGAAATTTAGGCCCGGTGATTTCGGTGTTAATTGGGCAGTGTGAAGAGATTTAGGCCCGGTGATTTGGGTGTTAACTGGGAAGTGTGAAGAGATTTAGGCTGAGTTTTACATTGGTTGAACTGAGACTGATCTACTTAATAAAACATCTGTTTTCATTTACATACCGCTTGACAGGCGGATCGTAATTCCAGTAAGATGTTAAATTGCATAAGTATGCCGCTTCCCATTCACTGATGAATTCCTTGCTTTTTACCACACCTACAGAAGGAGATGCGATAGTGCTTTTCTTTAAGGCCGGTATCAAACCATACTGAAATGTGGCAACGGTTTGGGACGGCATCTGTCCAGTGGACATCTTTCAGCTGAAATTATGAAGAGGACTTTAGTTAATTTCTAAAGTCTAACAGCATGCGATGTTTTTAAGATCTCCAGATGAGATTGAACGTTCGCCGTAATTATAAATTAGACAGAATTAAAACGCCTGGCGAGTGACATTTTTCACCGCTTTATTATAGACTTTCACAAATCCGTTAATTATGAATAAGCCCTAAAATAACGCAAAAAGGCTTCACTCCCTTACCTCTATAAACAATTCATAATTGAGTATTAAAGTAAAATAATTAACAGCATTTAATATTCTGGGCACACAGTGTTTGATGACAAATAGCTGTTCTTAGCCACGGAGCCACGTTTCACCAATGCAAATTAGTTATGAGTGCCTAGAGTTGTAAAACGTTAGTTTTAATTTAAATTGGCAGTTAAAGAAACATAATTAAGAGCTCATTTAACAATTGCATAATCAGAACACTTTTATTTAAAGAACAATAACTGGGTTTGATTTGACATATATTTTTCTACCCAAAAATAGTTGTTCTCAGCATCTCTAAAACGAGCGTTCCAACAATGTAAATTAGTTATAAGTGAAACACCGTCCTTTGAGTTGTAAAACTAGTTAGTTTAAAGTTTTATTGGCAGTTAAGGAAACTTAAGTAAGAGTTCATTCAAAAATTAAATTGTCAGGCGAATTTTATATTTAGAATAAATATCCCGGGAGTTTGACATATATTATTTTCTATCTATAGCTGTTCTTAGCCCCTCTCAAACTAATTATGAGTGAATCTTCGTGCTTAGAGTTGTAAAACGTTAGTTTAAAATTAAATTGGCAGTTAAGAAAACTTAATTAAGAGCTCGTTTAACAATGAAATAGGTAGGAGAATTTTATTTGAAGAACAAATACGGGGAACAATTTGACAAATATTATTTACTGCCCAAAAATAGCTGTTTGTAGCCCCTGTCAAACGAGCCACGTTCCACAAATATAAATTAGTTATGAGTGAAACACTGCGCTTAGGGTAGTACAACGTTGCCTTTAAAGTTAAATTGGCAGTTAGAGAAAATGAATTAAAGCTCATTTTCCATAATCGTCAGGACGAGCTCGTGGCTAAGTTATAACAGCGGCAAGGGTCAGTCCACTGATGGGTCACCATCCATTACAAACCGAGACACCTTCGTGTCCCAGGATTACGAGCACTTACGAACGAATGACATGACGTCACAAAAATCCTGTATGGCGTAAGCAAAGATTTCGGTGCGATTTGAACACATACAACAGTCCGACAATAACCGTTGGGCAGTTGCCCGGATCAGACACAGCACCCGTCTGGTCGGATGATCCTGCCTTTTTAATGGAGGTTTGCGGGACTTTACTTCCTATTGCGCATATCTCTAAAAGCTCTTCATTCCATTCTTTGGCAGCTAAGTTCCATTCAATCACCAAAATACAGTTTTGCAATGAGAAAACGTACCATGTACTCTTAATTTCGTTCTTTGGCCGTGTTTTTTGTTCAATAAAAATGAAGCGATGATACTGACTGTATTGTGCGTTACTAACTCAAAATCTGACCTAGTTGGAAAATGTCCTGGCTGGAAAATGACGTACATGGAATCTGACGTCTATAGCCGTTTTCGCGCAAAAGTGGTGATTTAGTTTTTTTTTTTACCCGACTGCCGAAGGAGGGTAATGTGTTTATCAGTAGCTAAGTTCCATTCAATCACCAAAATATAGTTTTGCAATGAGAAAACGTACCATGTATTCTTAATTTCGATCTTTGGCCGTGTTTTTTGTTCAATTAAAAT
Source organism: Orthosia cruda (assembly GCA_964057195.1). NCBI lineage: Eukaryota > Metazoa > Arthropoda > Insecta > Lepidoptera > Noctuidae > Orthosia > Orthosia cruda. The sequence continues at coordinate 44,101,226 of OZ059830.1, read as the reverse complement.
CAAGCGATGATACTGACTGTATTGTGCGTTACTAACTCAAAATCTGACCTAGTTGGAAAATGTCCTCGCTGGAAAATGACGTACATGGAATCTGACGTCTATAGCCGCTTTCGCGCAAAAGTGGTGATTTAGTTTTTTTTTTACCCGACTGCCGAAGGAGGGTAATGTGTTTATCAGTCTATGTATGTAAGTATCTATGTATGTATGTTTGTTCCTATGTGGCGTTCTAGAGACCAAACGCGTTTCCCGATTTTGGTGGTTCTTACGTCAATCGATTCGTTATAACCCTGCGAGTGTCATTGGCTACAAAAAAATTGGAAAAGAAAAAAATGGCAGATTTTAGGTGCCATTTTATGGGGTAGAATTTTCTTTTTCTTCCAAACCCATCGTTTGGGGTATCAAAATAAAGGAGTTTAAGAGGCGATTTCAAAAATATATAAAACTTATATGTTTAAATGTACCTAATTAAAAAAAAATAACTAACAAGTTGTAAATAAAAAAAATTAATAAACATTAAAGAAATAAAAAAACCCGACTGCTTAAAAAGCGAACTAAAAAGATGTAAACAAGAAGAAAATCATGCTGTGCAGTCGGAAGATACATCTGGTTTTGGTCAGCCAGCTTGCGAATATGTATCCTCCGACTGCACAGCATGATTTTCTTCTTGTTTATATCTTTTTAGTTCGCTTTTTAAGCAGTTGGTTTTTTATTTCTTTAATTAACTTTTTTTTATATATTGTATTTTAATAATTTTCGGTCACGTTCCAACAGAGTAAATTAGTTATGCGTAGTATACATAGACCTTAGTGTTATACAATGCGCAGTTTAAAGTTAAATTGGCAGTTAAGGAAAGTTAATTAAAGTAAATTAGGGTAATAAATAAAGTTGTGGCCGCCGCTACGGATATATGGCCCACGTAGCGGTTTCGTAGCAGGTGCTATGAGACGTAGTCCTTCGATGTTCTATCTATGCCTATTGCAAGTCTTGCCTACGTCGCTGTCCTAATACAACGCGATCGTCGCGCGAAACTCGAGAACGCGTAGTCGTGCCGACAAAGGGCGCTTTTCGAGTTTGCCATACATAAATGAACGTGACGGTCGCATGTTCGCGCGATGATCGCCTTGTATTAGGATAGTGCCTCAGGGATCCCTTTTTTTCGCATATTGTTCTTTTCCTAATATACTTTGGCATAACTGTTTTGGCATATTTTTTTGCCATAATAATTCTTTGGCATATGTTTCTTTTGGCATACAGTTTATGTTGGCATAATTATCTACAAGGCTAATTTGTTTTGGCATAATTTTAATTCGCATAATGTTACTAACCCTAATGACTATTAGCATAATAGTATTAAAACATAAAAATGAATAAGAGTAACGGAAACAAATTTGAGTTATTTTTACGTATTTTTTTATTTTGATGTTTCATGTAAATGATTTATTATATATAATATTATGTAACTGTCATGCATTACAAATTATTAATTAATAAATTAATAGTCATGTATCTGACAAAAATCACATTTTGACACGCCTACCTGTATTTTAATTTTAGGTGTATATTTTTGCAATTGCTTGTAAATATGCAAGTTCCGACGTATATTAATTTTTACCTTAAAAAAAACCTGGCTCCCAGGGTATCATGAACCTAGCTGACAGAAAGGAGCAAGCGCAGTATAGCGCGAGCGACGAAATTTTTGACAGAAAACGAGAGACAATTAAAATGCGAGCGAAGCGAGTGCGACGAGCGCAGCGAGGATCCATAAAAAAAAACATATTATCATAGAATGAGAATTATTTAATTATATTGTATAAAAATGTGTATTAGGGTCTAACATTTTAGGAATTAATTATTATGCGTATTTTTTATGCTTAAAAAATATGTTTTAATATCATTATGTGTAAACAAATTTATGCATTAGAATGTTATGCTTAAACAATATTATGATTAGAGTTTTTATGCTAAAATAATTATGCGTAAGCTGTTATGCGAATATAATGTTATGCGTAAATATAATTAGGATAAACAAAAGTATGCCATGTTATATTATGTCTAAAGTTTTTATGCAAATGGATAGGGAGTGCCTCAACCTTCTCATATTACAAATGTGAGTCAATTTATTACTCTAATTCACATGTTTTGTGTTATTATAAATGTTAAAGTTTGTATGTTTTTGTTTCAATCACACAAAAACGGCTGAATGGATTTGGATGAAATTTGGCGCACAGATAGTTTATAACTTGGATAAAACACAAGATGTTTTTATACAGATAAAACTTCGATCATTAATACAAATCTTCTATATTAGTGTTCAGTTCAGATTTAGTCTATATTAGTGATCGAAGCGATAAACTCAATTTAATGAGAATCATTTACTGGGTAGAATGGGGATATTAAAACAATTTACACACGGATGAAACCGCGGGCAGAAGCAAGCAATTATACAAGCATTTTATTATCTTGCTATGTATGTATGTATAATGTTCGGGTCAAATCTTGCAACTGAATTTTATAGCAGTTATCCTCAACCGATTAAGACGAAATTTTGCATACACGTGGATGACAATGCACGGTAAGCTGAAAAAAACAAAAATCTCAACGGCTCAAAATTTATTAATTAAAAAGAGAAAAACAAGTACTTGATATAATTTATACATTAAATATTATGAGGTGCTGCTACAAAAACCGAACAAAACTTCGATTGTCACCGCTGGCAACTTTCAGTTAATTAAAATTTTATCTCCACCTTTTTTTGGAGGGGGAGGCGATTTAAAAAAAAAAGACACTCCCACAATTGAGTCATTTGGGCTGTAGAGCGTGCTATTGAAATGGACATACTTACATGTATAATTACATATATACATTCATATTATATCCGCTCAAAAAATATTACTCTCCGGCAGTCGGGTGAAAAGGGGATAAATATAAGTTTCCTTCGTAACAAGGACAAACAAATTGTAACACATTTTTAATTTCAACATTACCCTTGGCCTTTCTTTCACAATGAAAAAGAGGTACAAAGGAAAAAAAAGGTCTCCCAACTCATTCGGTCGTGTGTAACCCTTCTAGCGAATACAGCGATTGTACGAAGCGCTTTCAAAATGAGAGTCAGTTCATTTAACATATTAGGTTAACCGCCGCTTCAACGGATTAGCTGCTTTGTGGATTAAGTTAAAGTATTTACATTGACGTTACGTTGCTTAGTAAGCTGATAATACTTAATCTCATTGATGAAGTCCTGAGTATACCACAAGATTTAGTTCTTGTGGTGAGCACTGAAGCTAGGTTATATATCACTGAAGTTATCTGTACCAATATTATAAAGAGGAAAGATTTGTTTGTTTGTTTGTACCGAATAGGCTCCGAAACTCCTGGACCGATTTTAAAATACCTTTCACCTATGGCAAGATACAATATTCCCGAGTAACAGGCTATAAATTATTTTCAGAAAGAAATGATGAAAATTGCAATAATGTAACCCAAAGCAGCAACATTTTGGCTATAAAATTAATTATTATCATAAATAAAAAATATATACTACATGATTAAAGTAATTATTATTACCTACAAAAAAGACTGTGAGAGAATATATCTCACTATCATAGTTAAGTCACATTAGCAGATTTTGTGTTCTAAAATTTAATTTGATCGCTGCTGGTAGAAACAAAAGTTGGTAACATTCGTATTGTAGTATCAATTCTTATTAAAATAAATAGTTTAACAAATTGGTAGGTAGGGTAGGGTAGGTAGGTTGGTAGGAAGATAAGGTAGGTGGGTAGATAGGTGGGTAGGTAGTTAGATAGCCAGTTGACGGTAGCTATAGCTAGTGAAGATTTAAAATGGTTTGTGTGTTTGTTTTGAGGTAATCTATGGAAGTACCTACCAATGCGATTACGGCGATTCCTGGTAGATTGCTGATAGAAAACTGGTAGATTGCTGAGTGTCAAAGGGTACTTTTTATCCCAAAAAGTGTACGACTCGTGTGAAAAAGATCACCATAGAAAAGTCGCTTTAGAAAACCAGTTATCTTTAAAGATAATTTCTGATAGATACTTGATTAGCTAAGAGGTTATAAAGCAGAAACGTTGTCTTCTTTTTACTTCAACAAAACACTAGCTTTTGCCGCGTTAGTATTCAATGTCTTTCAGGAATAGTTTACCTTCATAGCAATGAAAATATTTTCAGTTCCTCCTAACATACAACAACTTTCCTCTTTATAGTAACAATATCAGTTTAAATCATCTTTATTTTCCTCTCTTAAGCGGAAATGCGGTCGCAGATATCCGACTGAAGACCTAAGTAAAAAGTCTTACTTCGAGGTTTGGCTCTCGCCTCTTCCCTCCTCCAATATTGAACCAATTTGAAAGATATTCCATAATCTGAAAAAGAAAGATATATACTGTGCTCCTTTGTTTTGATTTTTGATGATAAATTATCTTTAGAAACACTACAACCCTCAAAAATGCTGAAATTGCGCTGTCAACAGAGGCCTGTGTACAAATTTGACAAGTATACATAAAAAAAAGATCAACATAGGCGACAGCTAAACCTCGAATTATGACTTTTACTTAGAAAATTCAGTCAGAACTCTCTGCGTGCATTTCCTCTTGATACACCATCAAATCACTGAAAATACAAAGTACATTTTAAACCTAACAGCAGATTTGTAAAACTATTCGCTAGCAATAAAACATTTCCCCGCGGTAGCGTCTCCCATCTCGCTGGAGCAATCACTATAAACTGCAAACTTTACACAACGCTAAGAAATTGATCTAACAGTTCCCTTCGATCGGTGTAGAGTTTACAGCTCACGAATAAAACAACGTTTACGAGTTGAGGAAACAAATGAAATGTGCATTTTCTCTCTTTTGTTTTGATTATATGTTTCGGAGTTTAGTGCTTACATAATGATAATGTTCCGAATTTGTATTATAGGTATTCAAAACTATTTTGTGACCACAGGGCCAAATGGTTAAGGCTTTGCCTAGCTTTATTGAGGTTGTGGGTTCAAACTCGTGCTTGGTACAAATTGATACTTCAATGTGTTTTTCTAAGTTTATTTTAGACATCACTGATATCGGTTAAAGAAAACATCATGAGGAAACCGGACTTCTAGTTAATATTACAAGCGTGAAGAAACCCGAAAAGGTTATTTAGTAACCCAACATTTTGCCAGGTACGTTATCAAAAGTAGGGGAGCATATTGCTGAGCAAAACAATAAAGTCCAGATTACTATTGAAAAACCACTCTCTCCATTTCTTTTATGTATCCATAAAATATCTCACCCGATCTTCCTACGCCTTTACAGTATTGAAGTCTAAAAACAGTAAAAAAGTTATTTAAAGAACGAAATAAAATACGAAATCCATTTCAAAGCCATTTACAAATTCCGGTCCATTAAAAAAGTTATATTTTCACTCGAAATATGAAGATCCACAACTCTGAAAGAAATTGCGTCACTTAAGGGTACGTTAAAACAGAGTCATCATCTGCCTAGTCTTTTTCCCAATTATTGTTGGGGTCGGCTTCCAGTCTTACCGGATTTAGCTGAGTACCAGTGTTTTACATAGAGCGACTGCCTATCTGACCTCCACAACCCAGTAACTGGGTAACACGAAACCTCTTGGCAAGACTGGTGTCAGCTCTCAAGCTTCTGACTACTCGTAACGACTGTCAAAGATCTTCAAATGACAGCCTGGACCAACGGCTTAACGTGCTTTCCGAGGCACGGAGGAAACTCGGTATGTTGAAATGGTCACCCATCCACGGACCGACCTCGTCAAGCGTTGCTTAACCTTGAAAATCGACCCGTGTGGCTGTTATTATTTAGCCACGAGCTCCTCCCTCCTCACGTTAAAACAGAGTATATGCAAGAAAAGTATTAGAGGCACATAAGCTGTCTCATTGCAGTCATATTGCCAAAAACCTTATACTTCTTACTACTAGACTGTCTACCAAAAATTTTTGTTTAGCTAAAATGAATCGTCATACACCTAGGTTAGTTATTTCCTTATAAGCGGTAGCTAACCAAATCAGCGGAAACCCTCTCGCCAGGACCGCTTTTAAAGCGGTCCTGGCGAGAGGGTTTCCGCTGATAGTGTGTCCTTGTCTGACGTTTTGTCAGCTCAAATAATTATAGGATTTGGTAGAAATGGTGGAAAATTTTATATTTTGCATTGTTATGTTATACCAAAACGAACGATTCATAGACTTTGAAACGTATTTAAATATTTCTACAGTTCCTATAATTAATCAATTCATTGTATTTATAAATAATTCATTAATACTGAGCAAGAATAGTACTTTTAAATGTTTGGGCCTGGTAATACTAAATGTAAGATGGTGGGTTGCGGAGTTTTTGGCGGGTTTTGCTCGAGTGAAATTCAGCGGCTGTTAATATTATTTGCAAATTGATTCCTAGTGGAATAAAATTGGTGAAGTTTTGTTTCTCAACTGTCTACGCAACTGGACAATATGTGAAATCATTGAGATCCTTTGAGAAATATTTAGCTGCTGGTATTTCAAAGCATCGTCTGAAGACTGCAGGATCATCTCATGCCTCTCCATCATGAGCTTGAGAGTAGGATCAGAGAGCTTTATGTTCCTTTCTATACGATTAGTCTTGAAGAAGTCCAGTCGACGGTAATTGTTGTGGTAGTCAGATCTCGTCCGGGATTCTAAGCACCTCTTGCCATGCCAAAACCTCGACCGCTACCGTTGTCAAGGGTAGGCAGGCTGCTGGGCACTAAGCGCTATGTTTTATTTGTACTATTCATGGGGAGTGCTTTGCAGGCGGGTTGGCGATCGCAGTATGGTTGATACAAATGCACACAGAACGCTGCTGCCTCTTGCCTGTTGCCTCTTAAGACACCCACGGTAAAGCATGGGATGACGAAATTCTTTGCGCCCGACACCATACGGTAAGTGATGTAGATTCAAAAGAAATATACACATAATTTTTTTTTTTACAATAGCTTATGTAGGTTTAGGTAGCGTAGTTAGGTAGCATCAATATATTGGGATACCACTATCGTTTTTACAATCAATTTGTCCCGTGTTGGTCATGGCCACCTCGTTAGAAAGAGACACACTACCAACGGGAGCCCTCTCGCTCGGACCGGTTTTTGCGCCATAGTGCACAGTCGAGTAGTAAGAAGTATAAGGTCTTTGCATATTTCAGTTTTGAATTATCAGGTCTTCAAAAACTCTAGACAAAAAGCCAAAAATGTTTAGAATTGATTTAAAGCTACGGAAATTTCGCGCGGTTACTTTCATGCACTTTTGACAATCGTTATCTATACCAATATTATAAAGAGGAAATATTTTTTTGTTTGTTTGTTTGTACCGAATAGGCTCCGAAACTACTGGACCGATTGTAAAAAATCTTTCGCCTATGGAAAGCTATATTATGCCCGAGTAACATAGGCTATAATTTTAACGGGAACGAAGCCGCGCGGGTCAGCTAGTTACTGATATATTGACAGTTTTTCTAGAGCGTCAGTTAATGGATTTCTTAAGTATTTATTAATTTTTGAGATACTTATTACCAATAAATAATTATTAAAAACTATGCGATATCTTTACAAATTAGTCAAGCTGAAATATTGTCTTGATCTGCACTAATATTATAAAGAGGAAAGATTTGTTTGTAAGTTTGTTTGTAATAAATAAACTCAAAAATAACTTAACCAATTTTGAAAATTCATTCACCAGTAGAAAGCTACATTATTCTTGAGTAACCTAGGCTATTTTATGTCCCGAAACGGGTCCTGTGGGCCACGGGAGCGAAGCCGCGGGGTAAAGCTAGTGTTAAATATTTTTATTCAATTTTAATGTTAGTACATTTTTTGTTACCCAGACATAAAAATACGAATTTTCCTCCGTATCCTAGTTAAAAAGCTGTTCGAGAATAAGTGACAATCCATTGTCCAAAATAATTGAATGTCACGATGGTCAATTACGCGCTTTCGCCAACCATTGAGGAAAATAATGAAGGGAAATCCTCAGATTATTGTGTAAGTGTCAGCCGATCTATAAAAGACCTCGTGAAGGAAATTACGTATTTCTGGATCACTTTGATAAATTCTATTGAGGTAGGTTATTAAGGGAGAGCAACTCTAAATTATCAGAAGCAGAATATCCAATATATTCTTCTATATCTATACTAATATTATAAAGAGGAAAGATTTGTATGTAACGAATAAACTTCAAAATTACTGGACAGATTTCAAAAATTATTTCACCGTTGGGAAGCTACACTATCCCCGGATGACATAGGCTACTTTTTATCTCATATTTCCACTGAAACGGGAACTACGCGGGTGAAACCGCGAGGCGTCCGCTAGTTCTGGATAATTATATTCTAACTGATTTATTTATTTATCTCTATTACTTTCTGCACTTACAGTTTGACCCAACACGTGCAGAGAATCTCCAATTTAACTATTACACATACTATAGCAGAACCTCAATAATTTATCAGAGGATATTAAATAACACAAGTAGAAACATAACAAACAACAAAATAATTGCAATACCTAAATAATCAAAATACATTAACAATTGTTTAAAGTCAATAATAAAATATTAATATATTATAAGCAGTACCCCCGTATTTATTCCTAAAAATATTTTAATACGAATAATTTAGTAACAATAATTTAATACAAATAATTTAATAATATTAATACTTTAAATAGTATAAGAAATAATTAACAAGCAGGATACAAAGGGAAGAACTGATTGGGCATAAAAAAACCGTCCGCATATCTGTCATTGGAAAAACTGCTCATAAAACTACAACCAGCATTACCAAGTTGAATGGAATTTCTGATTGTTGTATTAAGAGAGACTTTGATTGCTGGGTACAATTAATCAACCAAGCAAACGAATGTTGATTAATGGGAATCACCGATTGCGGCATGCACTTTATTATTATTATTCTTTATTGTACACCACACAAATATTTATTTCTCACTTTCTACCAGGTGTAGTCCATGCGAACGAAGGCAAACGAACGGGAATTAGTGCGAGTGAAGACGCGTAAGGTCTCCAATCGTTAGAAATAAATAAAGTATATATTCAGCACTGCACACACGAAAGCCAAAATTATAGCACTAGCGTTCATGTTAGGTCTTTGTACCAGGCTTGATAATGCCATCCCACACGAGGCAAAATACATTAAACGAACTCCTTAAAATAAAAATCCTAATCCCGAAAAGTTTTCAAGTGAGCAAAAAACTTCATTTCGTAATTTTTTATGATGAATGTAAAAAAAACCACCTCTGGCAATATTAAATAGAGGGCAGGTGCAAGCCACCATTACCGAGAGAGTCAATTAAGGGACCGAATGGTGCTTGAATCCCGACTGGAATCTCATTACAGGCGAAGTCTGGGTTATTGCCGATGTGTGTGTTATTCCCAACTTTAAACGGTTTATTGAAGAGAATGGACAATGAGGAAATGGTCGTACTTTACTGATGAGCGTCAGAGGTGAAGGTTAACAGAAGCCGATATGGAGCTGGAAAATATAGAGAAAAATATTGATAACGATTTTTAAACAGTTATAAATACAACCCTTTAGTAATCAAATAGAAGGGGCAAACCATATTCACGAAAACAGTTTCTCCTTGTCTCCTTCTAGGCCATTTGTTATTGGTTCATGGTGAAACAAAATAGACTGGGTAACCTAAACAATTGCTTAATATTACTGAATCTGGCGTTGTTAGTAATATGGGAGCAAAAACTTGAAACTTCAAGTTATAGCTTTCGCATATCTATTCGATTTTTTTTTTATAAGGCTTCCGTAATAGCTCCTTTTCCCTCTTGCGGAGACGGGTCCAGAATCAAAGGTATGGAAAGGATAGATGGATCCTCTTTGCCGCACTTAGACTCCCATTTGGTCCGTTGTGCGTGCAGGCCTCCTCTCTGTGAGAGGGAATGGGCCGTAATCCACCATACGGGCCCAGTATGGTTGGTGGATGTCACATATCTTCGATGTTTTCTTTAATCGTTTTGAGAGCAGTAGTGATGAAATAATTTACACAAAGTAAAGCGCCTGCCTGGGTTCGTTCTTTGTAAATCGCGGCCGTTATCACTGGGCCACCACTGCTCTCTAAGCGAAGGTATCATTACTTGAGGGAGATCCATATTTGCGGAGGCGGAGGCGAGGTTCCACTACAACCATATTTTAACTATTAATTATGACCTAAATATTCTATGAAATATTAGGGCTCTTGCCTTTGAAGTACCTTTTGTTGTCCTTTGAAGCGCTTTGATAGAGGTAAAATTTGAAGACGTTTTAAATATTTGTGGAAGATTTTTCGTTATTAACATGTCAAGAGACCTATAATGAAATGGAAAATAGTATTATGAAACATCACTCTTGTGTTTGATAAAGGGTAAGACAGATTTATACCTATATAAATTATACCTACAATTCACCAGTTATAAATTAAATTAAAATTTATTCATTTCGGCACCAGTCCATATTGATACCATGTGAAATTAAGAATACTAGATACATAAAAAAAATTACAATTAGAAAAACTTACAAAAGTAATTAATAAACACATTATAAATTCCAATTTAACAATAACAAAAAATATAAAATTCATCATCAAGTTTCATCTTACTCTACACTTAGGTTTGGATCCGGAGTGCTCAACGTGTAGCCTAGTCCAGTACCGCATTATTGGGCAATCCAGATCCATCCTCCATGCAAACAGCTGCAAGTAGCTGTTGGAACTGCCTCCTATACGTCGCATCAGAGACACAACCCTCTTGCGCATAATCGCCGTAAAACCATCTATATTTGCGTCCGCAAACATACTCGATCCGCTACAGTAGCTAGTTAGTAGTTATATTTAAGTACCAACTAACAGAGGTAACTGGAAACTTACAGCTGACTTTTGTCATCCATCGAATTTGAAAGTTCAATATGAAAGAACGAATAACACTTTGCTCGACATCCAGGGCCTCAAGCTCAGAAGAAGTCACACTAGAGACCATTACACCAACAAGGTAGTCGCGTGATGGAAAATGCTGCATTTTGTGTATGTTCACCGATATCTCCGTGAATTGTGGACCGATTTAAAAATTCTTTTTTTGTTTGCAAAATTATTTTCGAAATTGGTACCATTTTAATTTAGTGAAGATCTGATGAAGAACTTCGAAGATATACAACATAACTCTTCAATATATAACGGCAAATCTCTCGGGATTGCTATGGTACGGAAGACACCGACTTCCAAAAATAAAGTTATTTTTCACGTTGTAGTGTTGTTATTCAGAAGTCGGTAGTATTTTTTGTAAAAAAGTTTTTTATTTACCATCAATAGGTTTTAAACATAATAATCAAATGCACCCGGTACTCCGTCCTACGCGACCACTGAAAATCAGCGGCGTTCTGTAGGTCTCCCACGGCACAGCTAATTGCTGAGTGGGAGCTTTCATGCCAAAACCACGACATGCATCTGGTTTTTATAATCAAATTTGTTTTTTTTAACATGTCTTTACTAACATAATTTAAAAACTACTAACACTATCTTTAAGGGTTTTGTTTGAGTAATATCTACTACCTACTAATTATTGTTTTTGTTCTTGTAATCTACAAATATTTGTTTGTGGAAATTAAATACTTTTTCTTTCTTCTTTTCTTTCGCTTTGGTGTTGCATTTGAGCATGATATGAATTCATATTCTCGTTCATTTCAATACCGTTTGTTAAAAATATTCTGCACCATATTTACAGGTGCTCATTGAGGCAAATACGTGAGCGTATTACATATTCTTTTGTATTCACCTTTTGGAAAATCACTTGCTTTCCAACTGGATTGTTCTGTTTAAGTGTGAATGGAAGTTTAGCATTGATATAAAAATTTATTTGTTATGTTTTTCAATTATAGCTAACTGTTTTGTGAAGCAAAATAGGGAAAAAGTGGCGTTTGTTGCATATTTTTATGTTCTGCACAATGCACACCCCGACGCCGAGAATAGACACAGAATGGAGGATCATCATAAAAGGAAAGTTTGTTTTTACTTTTCTCTCATCAATGTGTGTAGTTCATCATCCGACTAGTCTTGTGATCAACTACTTATATCCTGAAGTAAAACTTACTGTAGCAATTTCAAGAGCAAATCTGTCGAATTGCATCGCTTTGCGTCCATGTGAACGAACTTGCAATTTCGCTTATTGAAAATCAATTATTGGTGTGATACTCGTATAAATCGAATCGCGTGAAGCTGAGATGAATCGAGCGAGTTGAGTTTATTGGATACTAGCTGCCACCCGCGGCTCTTTATAAATTATAGCCTATGTTTATTAAGATTTATCCTACTACCCTACAAATATTATAAAGGCGAAAGTTTGTGAGTGTGTGTGTTTGTATGTTTGTAACTCTTTCATGCAAAAACTTCTGAAAGGATCTGATGACATTAGCAACTTTTTGGAGGGAGAATGGTATAAACTTATTTTTTTCGCGATTATACTCTGTCCTGATGCGAACCTCTCCAGCTGAGAATGTGTCCAGTTGCGAATCTGTCAAGTTGCTCCGAAGGGATATATTTTCGACATTCACGCGAGCGATGCCGCTGGCAGAAGCCAGTAAGCTATATTTCTGTAAAGTTTAACCATAATTCGTCCAGTAGTTTTTGTATGAAAGAGTAACAAAACATCCGTCCGTCCATCCACACAAACTTTCACGCTTATAATAGTAGTAGGATTTGACATGAATGTATGCAGGGACCGACGTTTCAAGTTTTCTCAAAGAAAAGAGGCTTGTGTAGCAACAGTGGGAACATTACAGCTAATTTTGCTACATCTGAAGATGCTTTTTGATTCTCGTTCGACCTCGATTTGCAAAGCAAATTCTCTCGGATCTTCACAAGTGCAGCTTCAACATCTTTTAATTACTCCTTCTCATTAGTACACTCCCACTTATAATTAGTCTCCAAAGACACACAGCTCATAATACCGTCCTTCTAAAACCTCCTGCGGGATGTAGCACTATAACAGTTTCCATTTGAAGCGGAGATGCGTAACGAGCCACTTCTTGTCGGCTGAATGAAGGGGCTCTTTTCGTATTCATATGATCCCACGTGTGTGGTGCGGGAAAGGGGTTAGGGGTTGAAGGTAGAGGCTTGCAGCGAGGTGGAAAGGTAAGGCGAAGATGGGTAACTGTCTTAGGAGATAAGATAGCCAAGGAGAAAATTTTAGGCTAAGATCAGAAAACAGTTTTTCTAATGTATTATTTCTGTGTTTCCAATCGTAATCTAACAAATTGGAAGAAAATATTCTCTGTAAATTTTGCTATAAACGCTTTGATACATTTCATAACTGTCGACCATGCTAAACCTTAATAAGTAAAATTAGGTTAAGTTTAACTCAGTGAGGGGCTGATTTCACTTATGAAACTATTCGCGATTAGTTCAACTAAATTCAGTTTATGCTAATACAGCGTTCTGATTGTTAGTTTCTCAGCGGTCTCAACCAAACAGAACGCTCTATTTGCATAATCTGAATTTAGTTGAACTAATCGTGATTAGTTTTATTGGTGAATTTGGCCCTTAGTTGCTAACACGAGGTTTTATTGACAATATTATATGACAACCTACCAAACCTACCTAACCTACAATATTAATGCCGTTCACAACTGCGTGCTGGTTCCTACACACTTATGTATGGAAGTGAAGGTTGGGTATGGCAAAAAAGACATGAAAGTAGGAATAATGCAGTAGAAATGCGCTCCTTGCGAAGTATGTGTGGTGTAACTTTAAATGATAGATTGAGGAATGAGGTAATAAGACAATGTTGTGGTCTAAAAGAAGATGTAGTGACTAAAATTGAAAAGAGTATGTTAAGATGGTTCAGCCATTTTGAGAGGATGAATGAAAGGCGACTAACGAAAGGTATTTACAAGGCAGACGTGAATGGAAACGCCAGGAGGGGAAGCCCTAGAAAGACATACAAGACCTTATAGGCGGTGTTCTTCAGAAAGGCCAGGTGCGCAGTACTCATAACCGGCGTGTGTGTACGACCAGATGTATGAATATGAGTGAAGCAAAAGAAGTATGTAAGGATTGTGGCAGGTGGCGTTCTGTAGTCTCTGCCTGCCATGGAAAAAGGCGTAAGTTTATGTATGTATGTATTATATGACAAACTCTTAATTTAACCTCGTGTTAACAACTAACTCTGAGTTAAGTTTTTCGCCCAAGTGGGACTAATTGATTCTAAATATTCCTTAAGTTCTGCACATGCGTTGTTTTGCCCGCATGGATGTTGAAAAACTACGACAGGATGCATCGGAATTAGATTGGGAAAACATTGCTGCGGAAGTGACTGTAGACGATAAGCTGGATTTGTTTAATCGTACGGTCCTTGCACTCTACGACAGACACGCTTCTGTCAAGAGGGTTAACTTAGGCGTCCACCTGCTCCTTGGATGACGACAGGGGTTCGTATGGCGATGAGGTGCAGGGACCGGGCCTTTCGTAAATTTAAAAAGGACCGCCGTGATGAAAACAGGAACCTTTTCAAAACTGCAAGGAATCGGTGTAATCAGGTGATACGCAATGCCAAACGCCGCCATATTCTTGAAAACATATCTTCTTTTTCTCCGGCTGATATCTGGAAATTCCTTGGAACTCTTGGTATCGGTAGGTCACGTCATGTGGATTTTCCTAAGACAATCGGCTTGGATTATCTCAACCGTCACTTCACTACAACCTGCCATTTGGATTCACAAATGTTATCTCAGACGGTTGATTTCATTACTGGCCTACCCGGTCCTATTATAGAACAGTTCCACTTTTCTCCGGCCACCTTGGATGAAATCAAAAAAATCATCCTGCCCATTAAATCCAAGGCTATGGGTTTTGACGGCTTCAGTCGTTATATGGTCACCCTAATCCTCGACTTTCTCCTTCCCCCTATTACCCACATAATCAACTTTTCTCTTGATTCCGCACAATTTCCTTCCTTGTGGCGTATGGCCTACGTTCGTCCACTTCCTAAAATCTCTAATCCCTCCCTATATAACCATTTTCGACCAATTTCTATTCTTCCTTTTCTATCCAAAGTGCTGGAGGCCTTCGTCCACAGACAGCTCTCAGGGTTTGTTCATCGGAATAACCTTGTTAGCTCATTCCAGTCTGGATTCAGGCCGGGACACAGTACTGCCTCTGCTCTCCTCAAAGTGACTGGTGACATAAGAGAAGCGATGGAGGATATCAAGGTCACTGTTCTGGTGTTAATTGATTTCTCCAATGCCTTTAATGCCGTCAGTCACGATATTCTCCTTTCTATCCTTTCACATCTTATGGTTTCCTCCGAGGCCCTGGAATGGTTCTCTTCTTATCTTCGGGGACGTCAGCAGTCGGTTCACGTTGACGAGAGTGCCTCGAGTTGGTGTGATTTGGCTGCTGGTGTTCCGCAAGGCGGTATTCTTTCTCCATTATTATTCTCCATCTTCATAAATTTTATAACTCACTGTCTTCGGTGTTCGTATCATCTTTATGCCGATGACCTTCAACTATATGCAGCTGCGCGGGTAGAAGGTTTGTCGGATGCTATAGGCGATGTGAACCGGGATTTAGCTGCAGTCAAGAATTGGTCTGATAGATTTGGGGTGTCTGTAAACCCCTCAAAATGTCAGGCCATTTTGATCGGGAGCTCGCGCATGATGGGTCGGGTGCAGATAAGCTCTCTTCCTCCTATTATTTTTGATGGCACCGTTATCCCCATAAGCCCTAGTGTAAAAGATCTCGGTCTACATTTTGACTCGACGCTTGGCTGGCAAAGTCAGGTTTCTAGTGTCAGTCAAAGAGTCAATGGGACCTTGCGTTGCCTGTACCGTCTGAGGAACTTTCTGCCTGCAAAAACGAAGACTATGCTTGTGCAGACTTTAATTTTCCCTATAATAGACTATGGTGACGTGTGCTACTTTGACCTGAATGCGGTATTCCTGGATAAGCTTGATAGGCTCCTAAATAACTGCATCCGGTTTATATTCAACCTGAGGAAATATGACCATGTGTCGAGCTGCAGATCTGAACTCAAGTGGATGCCCATTAGGCAGAGGCGAAATTTGCGCGCTTTGACCACGCTTTTCTCCCTACTCAACTCTCCCACTCCTCCTTCTTATCTCACACCTCACTTTCAATATTTATGTACTTCACACGCTAGGAATCTGCGTTCGTCTAACAATCTTCTTTTGCTTTGTCCTTCTCATACTTCTGATTTTATTCATTCTTCCTTTCATATTCAGTCCATTCTTCTCTGGAATGCGCTACCTCTCGATATCAGGACGGCCACCAGTCAATATGCATTTAAGCGGAAGTTACGGCATTACTTTCTACACCAATAGCAGAGTCGACTCAATCACCTTTCTATCACTTATATATATATATATATATTTATTATAGGAAATATATATGTATGTTTATTTTAACTATTCTTCAATTTTACTTTAATAATAATTTCTATTTTTTATGCACCTGCCATGTTATCTCTCCACCACTCTTGGTTGACTGGTAGAGAATGCCTCAGGCATTAAGTCCGCCTATGTACCTGTATGTTGCATGAAGTTTTAATAAATGAATAAATAAATAATCCATCAAAAAAAATACATGACCCAGCATTTGAGTTTAAAAAGGAAATAGCCGATATCCGCCCGTGGCTTGCGTCGCACCACTCTTAGCTTTGGCCCAACGACGACCTCTAGATGAACGCCGTATGAGCAAAATGCAATCTCTCCGGTCTATGGAGATTATGGAGCTCTTATGACGCTAAAAATAAGGTTGATTTTGGCTTGGTTGGGTGACAGTTACCTAGGTTTCGTTTGAGATTTCAAAATGTATGTTGTGATTAAAGGTTTTTTAGGTTATCAAATGGACACTAGACCATTGAACTGTGCTATTTTGGAGGGCGTTCGTTATTCAAAAATGTTTGTTTTCATGTGCACACAGGTTTTTGTTTTGAAAGCCTCTTTTTTTTGTTAATCATTCCGAATACGTTTGCTGCTACTTATGTACAATGTGCTGGTAGTGAAAGCTCTATTTTTTATACGTAAAACAATACAAACAGAATTGGTACTATAATCTGCATTGGCAGATATCACAAAGCTGGGTGTGGTTTTGAAAGGCGACACTACTAATGAATAATTTGCTCTAGTAAGTCACGGTTCATGAGATACAGCCTGGTCACAGACGGACAGATGAGCCAGACAGACAGAAAGACAGACGGATCGCTGAGTCTTAGTAATGGGGTCCCGTTTTTACACTTTGGGTACTGTTAAATACAGGTCTGCGGATCCCAAGCGCTGGGTCCCATTAGAAGCGTGCCACTCCTGGATCCAATCAGAACCGTACCCACGAAACTGCCGTAACGCAGCAGTGGAAAGCTAGGGGGTTCGTTCCTTATTGGGAGATATACTGGTTCCTACTACGGGTGTAAGCACCATTTGGTCACTCTTACCTGAGTCTCCGTGGTGATCTTCTGCTCCTCGTTCAATCCCGTGCCGTGCGTTGTATAGGGAGAGGAAAGCATATATATAACAAGGGAAAATGATGGGAGGGAACCACAAAAGTGTTCTGAGCTGGGCTCCGGCTTCAAGGCAGACACATACGTTCCCGACAAAAGCACTTCATTGCGCGAAATATACACAAATCCAACTGCGCGGGCGCCCCACAATACCGATCGCGAAAGACGAGCGCAATTACAAAACACGGTCGGCTAATTATATCTCGATTAGCATATAATTCCAAGAAAGCCCGATTTCTCCGTGTGCTCGGTACAATTTTTTTTTCGACTCTTGTGTGATTTGTCAGCTGTCAATCAAAAGCTGTGAAATCGCTGACAGCCAACTTTTTTGTTTGTTTTATAATCTATTATTGGCTCGCATTTGACCACTATCTCGCCTGATGTTAAGCGATGATGTGGTCTACGGTGAAGCACGCTTGCCTAGAAGAAACCTATTCACTCTTGACTTACAAGTCCCCAAGGTTGTAGCTATCAGGGAACAAAGGCTCCGGAAGGGAGTTCCACTCCTTAGCTGTGCGCACAATGAAAGTATTAGCAAAACGCTTTGTGCGTATGGGAGGGATGTCTACCATGTACCGATGGCGCATGGCCGTACGTCTTGTAGTCCGATGAAGGAAAGGGCTAGGTGGAATCAAATTGTGCAGTTCCGTCGCACACTCCCCGAAATGTAGCCGATAAAAAACCGATAGGTTGGCAACTCGGCGTCAATGTTTGAGACTCTGGAGCTTTGATGCGACCAGTGCATCGTTGCCAATAAGCCTTTTGGCCCGTCTGTCAATCGACTCAAGTGCATCAAGCTGGTGAGAGGTGAGAGCAGTACTCCATGAATGACCGAACTTGCGCTTTATACAAATTGAGCAGCAGTTAAGGCGTGAAGTACCGTATCACCTTTGCAAGAATTCCAATTTTTTTCAGCTAAGTGAGCTTTCGTCTCAATGAACGGACCGAAGTTGAGGGTTGATGTCAACGTAACACCAAGAAGTTCGAGAAGGCTCGTTAACGGCACGGTTAAACCAACCACCAATGATGTAGCCGGGTGGAATTGGCTCTTTTTAGCGGAAAAAAAGACAGCCTGGCAGCATTGAAACTGACCAGATTAGCATGACCTATTAAGGAGACCGCCTTCAAGGACAAGTTCAAGCGTTCAACCATGGCCTCCCGGAGAGACCGAATCCGAGGCCCAGTGGCCCGTGTGCCGGACACGTATCTCTCAGCAACCTTGCTGTTGTCTGCGTAACCAAAGGTTCCGGGTTTTAGCAGATCATTAATGTGCGGCAAGAACAATGTTGCCGAGAGCACTGACCGCTGAGGCACTCCGGCGTTGATATCTAACTGACCGGACCAGCAGCCGTCGATAACCACTCGGATGGATCGACCCCACAGGAAGTCCGCAATCCAATCACACAGACCACTAGGCAGACCGAAGGAAGGAAACTTACAGATGAGGCTTTCGTGCCAGACCCTGTCGACCCATGCCTGGTAGGCCTTATGTTTAACCATGTTGGATTGGTTACAATCGGCCCCAAACCATTGTCGGTCGACGTTAGAAGAGACGGCGACGAAGAGTAGCAAGTGGGCTGCCAAAGATAGCATGCGAAGAAAGATCGCATCTTATCCCAATCTGCTGACTTGTATCGCCATACCCGCCGGGTGCCTCTTGGGCTGGGATCGGGCGGGGAGTAGACGGACACAGACCTCACCAGACATCGGTCGGAACTACCGAAAGGTGAAGATATCGACACTGAGTATCGGTCTGGATCTGTTGTTAGCAGAAGGTCCAAGCAATTGGCTGTGTGCGAATCAACATCTGGCACCCTCGTTGCCCCCTGGACCAGCTGGGTGAGGTTTAGCGCTAGCGTAAGCTTGCGCGTCTCTCGACCAGCGTGATCATTGCACTTGTATGGGAAGAGCCACTCCTGGTGGTGGACATTATAGTCTTCCAGTAGCATTAGTTGGGCGGAAGGGTACCGCTGCTGTGCCGCATCAGTCGCCTCAGTGAGGTACTCTGTGAGCCTGGTTGTCTCCTGATCTCCGCTGTGCTAGCGGTAGACACAGGCATAGATAATCTTATCAAGCCCTGTGTCCACCAGAGCCCACAGCACTGAGAACCTGGAGTCTTGCAGGTTACGGAGACGCCGTTAGCAAGTGTCGTCTCGGGCATACATGCATACACCCACGCGTGGTTTGAAATTGTGCTTCAGGGTAAACCCTGGGTAGGATAAGTACGACACGTCTGACGGATTTCCCATCTGCGTCTCCTTAAGGAAAAACAGTGCTGGCTTTTCAGTCTCCAGGTGATGGTGGACTGAGGTGAGATTGTAGTGCAGACCTCTAATATTACACCCCACAAAATGTCAGGCCATTATTATTGGAAGCCCGCGCATGATGCGTAGAGTGGCGGTTGGCTCTATTCCCCCGATTATTTTCAATGGTTCCGTCATTCCCATTAGCCCTAGTGTAAAAGATCTCGGTTTGCATCTTGACTCGACACTTAGCTGGCAAAGCCAGGTGTCCAGTGTCAGTCAGAGAGCCAGCGGTACTTTGCGATCCTTGTATCGTTTGAGGAGATATTTGCCAGCCAAAACGAAGACTAAGCTTGTGCAGACTTTAATTTTCCCAGTGGTTGACTATGGTGACGTGTGCTGCTTTGACTTGAACGCGGTCTTACGGGATAAGCTAGATAGGGTCTTGAACAACTGTATTAGATTCATATTTAACCTCAGAAAGTATGACCAGGTCTGAGCTAAAATGGTTGCCGATTCGCCAGAGTAGAAGCTTACCTACTCAATTCTCCCACCCCTCCTTCCTATCTTATGTCTAAATCCTAATATCTATGTTCTTCACATGCTCGGAATCTGCGGTCTTCCAATAATCTCCTCTTGCTTTGTCCTTTTCATACTACTGATTTTGTTCACTCTTCATTCAATATTCAGTCCATTCTTCTCTGGAACGCGCTTTCTCTCGAGATCAGAACGGCTACAAGTCGGTTTGCATTCAAGCGGAAATTGCCGTTTTATTTAAGTGGGGCCCCCATACAACAAACGTGATTTAATTGCCGGTTTTGTGATAATGGTACGGAACCCTTCGTGCGCGAGTCCGACTCGCACTTGGCCGGTTTTTTCTTGTTTGCAGCTTTTTATTCACTTCTTAAGCAATCGGGTGTTTGTTTTTTAAATTAACTTTTTTATTTGCAATATTTTTGTTATTTTTATTACTAATTACTTTTAAACATATAAGTGGTATAATTTTTTATAATCACCTCAAAAAATCTTTATTTTGACACCCACTCGATGGGTTTGCAAGAAAAAAATATTAGGACTCGCACAATATGGCGCCCAGAATCCGACATGTTTAGTTTTTTTTAACTTCATCTATCTAAGAACACTTGGGCGGTCAAGACGTATCCAACGATGTCTTTATTAATTATATAAATCTGTCCAGCGGTTTGAAAGATAACAAACAAATATACAAGATACGCCCGAAAAAAATAACCCTTTTCTTGCAGTCGGGTAAAAAAACATAACCCTTTCCTTGCATACGGGTAAAAAGGACCTCATGTCTGCAGTAGCGGTTGCCATCACATGACAACGAGAACTTTATGAACCAGTTAAATAGCTTTCTCTAGCTACTCTTCATAACCCATTCAACTCATAGCTCACACATTTTCCGATTCCATTCCACACTTTGCAAGACCTTACTGGAATAAAAATAAAAAAGCCTTTTTAAATATTCATAATACACCGATATAGGGAACATGGGAATCCACTCAGTATTCGCTGCGTGCATACACGGACTACTCTGAAACGATTGGCTTATAGCTTGGATTATGTTGACGAGGATGGGACATGGCGTCATAATAGTTATTTTGGGTTGTGAGTTATGTTTATAAAAGCGTATATTGGTATCGGATATTTTTCCGTTGGCAAAAATAACAAACTACAAAAAACATAAATTCTTTACATAGTTTAAACTCTTCAGGGGACGAATTTACAAACATCTAATGCGCTCAACTTCGTTGTTCATAATTGTTGTGCAAAACTGTATGCTTTTAGACGCAAAGGTTTAAGCCACTTTTGGACGCAGAGGTATATAACAATATTATAAGATGTTTATTAAGAAGGTAAACGATTTTGGGAATTGAGTGCACGGCCCATTTTATCCAAGAGCATGAAAATTTACGCATAATACACACGTTTAAGAATTCTTCGAACGACATAATGATTACAAAAAAAAGTTTTTACACAAATGTAAATTTAAAAAAAAACAATAAGTTGTCAAGAAATCTGTAAGAGATTATAGTTCTAGTTTCAAAATCGAAAATTCCTGTAAAAACCAAGCAACACTGGGCATGTTATTTTTATGAAAACCCCCGACACACTAGAACTTACTTTCTTACAGATTTCTTGTCTCTCAACCGATTTTAATCAATCATAGCTAATAACACTCTCGACAAAGTCACCTTTCAAAAAACAAAATCAAAATCGGTTGATCCGTTTCGGAGCTACGATGCCACAGACAGACACACACGCAGACACGTTAAACTACCCGCTAGCTAAATTTAACACCCATCGTTTTTGCGTCGGGGGTTAAAAATAGCTTCTATCAAATATCCTTATCCGCCCCTAAACAATCTATAGCCGGATAAGCACGGCCAAGCGCGCATTGACTGCGAGATGCATCGCATCAGTCTGCATGCATTGGTTTGTTACAAATTGTTTACCGTGCATCGCATACTTATTACTTTCAGCTTTAGAGCGCTTTATTTTATTTATTGAAGCGTTTTATTTGGCAAGCAAAACCACGATTCTTATTTGAATAGTTTGTAGAGGTGTGATTCTGTATCACAGTTTGTCAAATGATTTCAAATTCAATTTAAAGACAATTGAGTTTGCTGCGTTAAAGTCGTCAGTGAACACATTTGTTTTTAAAGAATGTTACTTTTCGAAACAAAGAGTTCAATTTCGAACAGTGTGTGCCTACTTTAGTGAAGTTCAAAGTCATTCGGCAGTACAAAGCAGTTCGGTTTTACAAGGGGTCGTTCAACTACTGATGCCGGTGTTGAACTTTTAGGACATATTTATAATGCATGGGAAGATAAGTGCGATGCCTTGGGAATCTTTTGTGATTTGTCCAAAGCATTTGATTGTGTTTTTCATGAAACGCTAATCAGGAAACTCCGCCACTACGGGATCCGGAACAGCGCTCTGGATCTTCTTACTTCATATTTGAGTAATAGGATTCAGACCGTTGACGTTAATGGAAAAAGATCTCCTGGATCTATGGTAACAATGGGAGTCCCACAGGGCTCGATTCTTGGTCCTTTCTTGTTTCTTATTTATATTAATGACTTGCCTTACCTCATAAAGGATAACCATGATATAGTGTTGTTTGCGGATGATACTTCACTTTTGTTTAAACTTAAACGTCAGCAGCTGGTTACTGACGATGTAAATAGCGCGATCTCAAAAGTAGTTCACTGGTTCAATGTTAATAATTTACTTCTTAATGAAAAAAAAACCAAATGCATTAAGTTTACCCTACCTCACGTTAGGCAGGTGAAAACCGATGTGTTGATAAAGGGCGAAGAATTGAATCCTGAAAATAGCACAGTATTCTTAGGCTTAACTTTGGATGCTAAGCTTCAGTGGGGCCCACATATAGATAAATTGTCAAAGAAGCTAAGCTCCGCAGCATATGCTGTTAGAAAAATTCGTAATTTAACTGACATAGAGACAGCCCGTTTAGTATACTTTAGCTATTTTCATAGTGTAATGTCGTACGGTATTCTGTTGTGGGGAAATGCCGCCGACATCCAGACTATCTTTGTTTTGCAGAAAAGAGCTGTTCGGTCAATTTATAAATTAAGCCCAAGACACTCTCTCAGAGAGAAATTTAAGGAGATTAATGTAATGACTGTGCCTTCTCAGTATATTTATGAAAATATTTTATATGCCCATAAAAATATAAAATTGTTTAAAAAATACAGTGATATCCATAACATAAATACTAGGAAAAAACACAAATTTGTAGTACCTACAACAAGGCTCAAGAAAATAGGTGGCTCGTTTAGATGTCAATGTGTACGCTTTTATAATAAGCTTCCAAGCCACGTACAACATCTAAGTCTTAATAAATTCAAATCTTTTATTAAACGTAAGTTGTGCCAGAAAGCGTTTTATACAACTAAAGATTACCTTAAAGACAAAAAGGCTTGGGATTGAGCTGCTCCAATTAATTTTGTTTTTTTTATTATATTTTGCACCGTGAATTTTGTTGTTGTTTTTTTGGTTTTCTTGCAGTGACAAGAATATTTACTTTTTAAAGTATTATATTATTTTATATTAATTATTGTGAGTGTGAAGACTATGTGGATCATTCTTTTTTATTTTAATTTAAATTTATCTTAGTTTTTAATCATGGTCTGGCAGTTTGAGTAGTTTATGCGGCCTACCCGAATGTCCTTTCTTTGGTATTGTTCGTCGAATCGTTGAGCTCCTTAAATTCTGAGTTGAGCTGCTCGGTTATTGACAAATGCGTGCACTGACTGGACAGGTCCACTCAATCTGGCTGGTTCTTTCCTCAAAAGACCATTTCAGACATCAGTCTACATGGTCTTCACATGATGTAACCAATATTTTGTCTGGACTTTAAAAGAGACTGTGACCTCTGAGTTTGTTTCGGCCTTTCTTCTCAGAGTAGTCAGATAGGAAACGCCGACCTCATCTAGTTTTAAAAAATATGTTCGACATGTAAAAGTGTTTGTATAAACCAACTTACAGAAATAAAATCATTTATCACATTTATCACATTCCAGCGGCTCCCAGCGGCGGAATGTCGTTTTTTTTCTTTCTGTTGGTGAAAAAAATAATAAAATGATTAAAATCGATCCAATAGTTTTGGAACTTATTCGGTACAGACAAACAGACAAACACTCAAAAAATCTTTCCTCTTTATAATATTATTATAATATTAGAATAGATTATTAGGTTTTGGTCGCGGCTTCGCTGCCGGGGCCCACACCTCGTTTTCGGGATAAAAAAATACCTATGTTACTGAAGAATAATGGAGCTTTCTACTGGTGAAAATTCAAAATCAGTTAAGCAGTTTTTGAGTTTATTTATTACAAACAAACTTACAAACATTGAAATAGGATAGTAGGAGTTGAGATGGCGCTGCCGTCACGTAAACATTGTCTCCGTGTATAAAAATATTTAAAAATAGTATTACCGAGTATTTAACGTTGAAAGTGGTGTTAAAGTGTTAATATCGCTTGGAATTAGCTGTCCTATCGTTATTGAACTCCGAATTTACCCAGAAAAGTGAAAAAGTGATCTAAAAGTGACGTGCAACTAGTACTTTAAAAGAAGACAAAGGTGCAACAAATCCCTATAAAATACAGTTTTAAAACATTCAAAACAATATCCCAACAAAAGTGGATCGTGAACTACTTAAAAATCAATAAATAATTGTGTCTAAAACTTGCAGCAAACCCAGTTGACAGTGTGAACATTTTTGCAGCATGAGTCACATAACGACCGTTTGATGTTTGAAAATTTATTGAAATAAGAATAGACACACTATTTCATTACCAGAAGTATTGTTCAGTTGGCGAAGTGCGAGAACTGCCGACATCAGAAATCGTATGAACGAAGTGCCGCGGGTTCGATTCCACCATCGTACGCTCTTTTTGTACAACATTACTTTTTCTAAAATATTTGATTAGGCACAAGTTCGATCCTGACTTAAATACTTATATTTTGATCTTCATATTATTTTAATATCAGTATTATTTACTTATTTTACTATCAACAATGGCGAGTGGAGACACTAGTAATATAACAATGAGAAAAATAAGGAAAACGAACTCTCATAATAATGTGTCAATTATGAACACTTCAGACTCGTCACTCTTTGAGACCACGGTGCAAAGTCTGCCTGACCAATGCGAAACTTTAGAAGTACGTGATTTACAAGATAAATTATTATCTGTGGAGGAGGAATTACTGATTGCAAATAATGAAATAGAGAATCTAAACACAGAAAATACAAAATTAAAATGGGAATTGGAAAAGAGTTCTAAAATCATAGAATTATATAAAAAGGTCGGATATAGGGAGTCTTCTTCCACCCCACCAACTACAATGCGGAAGAATAATAAAAAGAAAGACCAGAATGAGACTAACACCCCGTCTAAGAAAAATAATGATCAACATATTATTATCCCTGACAAGCCTATAAATGTAGAACAACCGAAGCAAGATAAAGGTTTTAAAAGAAATTCTACAAGTATCCAGGATTTTTCTGAAAAAGATACCAATCCAAGTGTGTGCAAGGAAAGCCAGCTGCCAGTCGCCAGCTTTGCCCACAAGAATAAACTATACATACTGAGCACGAATAATACTAATAAAATACTATCCATAGCGCAAAATACCTTTGCAAACAAATTTGACTGTTGCCACTATATAACACGTCAAGGGAAAATTGAACAACTCTTGAACGGTTTAAAAGAAAAACTTATGAAATTCACAATTAATGATTTTTGTGTAATTCTTTTAGGTGATGAGGACTTCAAAAATACTAATAATTATTTTGAAATTATATTCCGCTTAAGAGAAGTTATTCAAAACATAAATAATACGAATGTGATCATATGTTTACCGACGTATAAATATGGATACTATGCTAATTTATTTAACAGTAGAACAGAAACTTTCAATAACCTCTTGTATCTAGATGTATTGACATATGAACATTTATATCTGTTGGACAGTAATAAAAATCTTTCCTATGACTACAAAATGTATAATAAACGAACTGGCTTAGTAAGTAACCATGGAATGTATATAATATTTAAGGACATAGATAGTTTAATAATTGACATACAATATAATAATAGTCTAAGTGATACAATTGACATAACCATTGATAATAATCTGACAAATAAGGACACTTTTTTTCGTGACTAAATATTTATGTGTACTACATCAGAACATTGCCGGTCTCGTTAGTAAATCTGATGCTCTCTCAGTATGTTTATGTGAACTTTCAGAACGAGATGTCGATGTAGATGTAATATGCATTTCAGAGCATTTTATAATGGCTGGCTGTGAGAATCAGCTACACCTACCTAATTATAGTTTAGCTGCTTGTTATAGTAGACAGACAAGTAAGCGAGGCGGTGCATGTATACTTGTTAAGCATGGTATTCAATGGAAAGGATTGACCGATGTAGCAAACATGTCCTCGCAAAGTGTAATCGAGTGCTGTGCAGTTAAATTGACGGACTATAACATTATAATTGTGTGTATTTATAGAGTACCTAACTCAAATAATATCAATGAGTTTTTTGATAAACTGGAAACTGTTTTAAAATATTTATCCAAACAACGATGTAAGAATATAGTTTTGGCTGGTGATTACAACATTGACATTTTGAAGAGAAGTAAACTGTCAGCCGAATTCGAGTGTATTCTTTTAAATTTTAATTTACAACTTGCTTTGAGACAACCTACTCGGGCTGCGAGCCAAACATGCATAGATAATTTTGCTCATGATTTTAACAAGCGTCGTTGTACATCACAAGTATTGGAGTTCGCGCTATCCGATCACACAGCACAACTGTTAAAGTGCCCCGTTATAAAAAAGGATATTCTTAAGTATTATCGCAAAAGTACACGAGACTACAGTCAGGTAAATATAGAAAAATTCAAGACTTGTTTAAGTAGTCTATCCTTCTCAGATGTATACGAGATGGACGATCCTAATGCAGCCTACAACTGTTTTATTGAAACGTTCCAATTATTGTACGAATTATGTTTCCCCAGCAAAATGATTACCATTAAGACTACTAAAAATCCTACTTGGGTATCACGTGGGATAAAGTTGTGTAGTAAGAATAAACGGAAGCTTCTATGGCAATATAGGTTAAAACCAAATCAATCTAATAGAGATAAATTCAAAACATATTCAAAGCTACTCAAAAGAATTATGAATCTAACACAGAAAGCACAAAACAATTACAATATTAAAACCTCTAATAACAAGTCTAAGACTACGTGGCAAATAATTAATAAGAGTAAATACAATGCCCCGAAAAACTCAATTTCTTGCATCAAATTCGAAAATAAAAACATCACAAACCCAAAGGACATTGCCAATACATTTAATAATTATTTTATAGATAAAATACAACCAACAATTACCGCAGGTACAAACTCAACGTCATTAATTCTTAGCAGAGCACAATCTATGTTTATGGCTCCGTCTACGCCCTATGACATACTAAATATTATTATGAAACTCAAAAACACAAACAGCGTTGGCTACGATGGTATTGCCACAAAAATATTGAAAGCAGTTGCATTTGAAATAAGTACTCATTTGTGTTTCATTATTAATCTTTCCATAAGTGCTGGTGTATTTCCTGATGCATTAAAGAAATCTATAGTGAAACCGCTCTATAAGAAAGATAATCACGAATTAATGATAAATTACAGGCCGATCGCGCTTATACCAGTTATGTCTAAGGTGTTCGAAAAATACATATATGGTGAAATGAATACCTATTTAGAAAAATATAATATATTAAGTGACGAACAAAAGGGATTTCGAAAAAATAAAAGTATAAATTTGGCTATTTATGAGTTTTTAAATAATGTCATGCTAAATGTAGATAAGAGAACACCAGTCTGTGCCATATTCTGCGACATGACACAGGCCTTTGACTGCGTCCATTATAATTCCCTGGCAGAGAAACTTGAAGCCTATGGTGTTAGAGGCAACGTTTTAAACTAATTAAATCCTATCTTCATAACCGTAAACAAGTTACAGAGATCAGTAAAATAAATACAAAAATTAAACGTGAAGAAACTTCAAGATCAGAAGAACGCGAGGTTATATACGGAGTACCTCAAGGCAGTGTATTGGGGCCTCCGTTGTTCACTTTGTATATAAATGACTTGCCTAAAATAACTGAACATCCGATGACACTTTTTGCTGACGATTGCACTTTGACAATAGCTTGTAATGACATAAACACATATGAACTTGACATTAATAATGCACTAATATCTATTATAAATTGGTTAAATGATAATAATTTAATAATTAATCTAAAAAAGACTAACGTAATGCACTTTAGACAACGTACACCAACAATCAACAATTTGAATATTCAATTTAATAATATAAATATCAATGAAGCTGACACAACAAAATTTCTGGGACTATTAATAGATTCCAAATTGAATTGGAAACCTCAAATAGAGGCACTTAGTAAAAAAATGAGTAGTGCATCCTACGCTCTGAAACAGCTTGCTGTGGTTCTCAACACAGATGCACTAATTACTGCTTACTATGGATTAGCCGAATCAATTCTTAGATATGGAGTCATCTTTTGGGGGAATAGCACGGACAATGAAATAGCGTTTCGGGCACAGAAAAGGTGCATTAGATCGATGTTTAGACTGCAAACAACGGACAGCTGTAAATCTTATTTTATAGAACGTAAAATATTGACATTGCCCTCATTATATATCCTAGAAACAGTAATGTTCATTAAATTAAATTCCCATTTATTTCAGCGTTTGTCTGATGTTTTCCCTAGGAATAGACGTGATAATTTCAAACTTTGTGTTCACGGCGCTAAAACTACTCTTATGCGTAAGAGCATCTTTTGCATGGCTCCGACCATTTTTAATAAATTGCCCAAATCATGGAAAACATTAAATATATCTGCCCTTAAAAGTAAATTAAAGAGTTTTCTAACTGAAAGAGCATATTACAGTATAGCAGAGTTTATGAAAGAGGATAATTTTCTTCGTTTTTGAGATGACAATGTTGTATTATTTTTTTGTTTTTTGACATGTTGTTGTATTTTTTATTTGAATTAATTGAATTTTTTTAATGACAGTATTATTCATATTTTTATTGACCAATTTATTTAATGATTACTTACTTTGACATTGAATTGTATCTAAAAAATATGCTTATTGAATTGTAATTATTATACTTACCTAATCTTTGATGTATAATGATATAAAATGTAATTTTGATGAATATTATCACGGTTTATGCACCATCTCTTCCTACCAATTTGTACGCCACGATATGTGGCTGAACATGTTAGAACTTTTCTGTATCCCATTACTATCCTGCATGCAATGTATCATGTACACCATGTTTAAACAAATAAAATTAAAAAAAAAAAAAAAAAAAAAAGAAATCTTATCTCTTTATAATATTAGTGTAGGCAGATGTAGATAAATTAATGACTACTTAGATTGAGTTTTATTCAGATTATTGTCGATTGTACATTATAAAAAAAATGGATTGTTTGTTAAAGATAATCTCTGGAACTAGTTTTCCAATTACTTAAATTATATCACATCTAGAAACCTACACTATCAGTGCCATAGACTACTTATTATCCCGAAAAATGCACGCGACTTAAAATATTAATTATAGCAGCGAAACTGCGGGAAAAAACTAGTATAAAAATAAAACCAGAACATAAACAAAACGCTCTTCAAGCAAGATGTCTGTCGACTAGATTTTCTCATTACAGTTTTTCCCTTATTTTATTATTTCATTTAGAATTGGGTTTCATTTCACATAGAAGGGATTAATTTACACATTTGATTCAGCTCCAATTTCTTACTCGACTCTGTCTGAAGACATGTTTTGTATCCCACTTAGTGCTACTTTTTGATTGTTCCTCTTGTATGTACTTATTAATATTATTGGATAAAAGGGTATTGTAGTTACGAGTATACCTAATAAATTTTAATTTTGACGGAAAACTTTTTATTATTGATTTTTATCATCATCAGCCTTTTATTGTTCCCACTGCTGGGACACAGGCCTACTCTCCGTGAGAGGGAATGGGCGTAATCCATCACGCGGGCCCGGGTTGGTGGATCTCACATGGCTTTAAATTTTTGGTTCTAGGACATGTCGGTTTCATTACGATGTTTTCCTTCACCGTTTTGAGAGCAGCTAGGCGAGCACGGCCTCTGTAATAGGCTTGAGTCACGCATTTTATCACGGTTTTTGCTCCTAAACTGTGATAAAAATGTGTTACTCAAGTCTATCACAGTAGGCCGTACTCGCAGGGCAGTGGTGATGAAATAATTTACACAAAGTAAAGCGCCTGCCTGGGTTTGAACCCACATCCTACAACTTGTAAGTCACAGCTGGTACCACTGGACCAACACTGATCAATTTAATTAATTAAAAAAATAAAAGAGTTACCATGGAGTTTCTTGCCGGTTCTTCTCCATAGGAAACGACCAACCCGAACCGTGCACCTTTTGTCGACGTTTTATAAGTGCCCATGTAGGCCTATGTGAAATAAAAAAAAATATTTTGATTTTGAATGCCACTATTTATTTATTTATTTTATTTATATATACTTTATTGTACACTAAGACAAAGCAATACAAAAAGAAACCTTAAAATTAAAACAAACATACAACAGACTACTATCTCACCGGATGGTAAGCGATGATGATGTAAATGTTATCGAAAATGTAAATATCTTTGGTGGATTTTTATTTTAGCAACATTTAGCACTGACCATTTCACTCAAAATCCTATGAGAACTCCTTCATAAACCAGGATAAGAAGTTTCGCCAAGATTCGTTAAGAGTTTCTCCCTGTTCCTCATTTTATACGCGCTTATACATAATAATTATTATCAGTAATTTATAAGTCCATGTTATAATAAGTCTTCCAAGTCATTTACATGATGGGATAACCGACTTCCAAACAGCGTCTCTAATAATCACATTGCCAATAGCACGGCAATGATATATTAAGTGAAAACTGTAGAACACTCAATCTAACCCACAAGTCGAGCCACACATCTAAAGCCTAGTAATTAACTAGCAATAGTACTTCCATAGAGTAAGAAAAGAAAGAAGCGACTTTTCTTCAATAGGATTGAATTAAATTAAGTTTCAGGGCAGAAGGAATGTTCAACGCAACGAAGAAATCCCCTATCATTGATTCATCTAATAGAGCGAATGCAAGTGTGTTGCTCCAGATCAGATGATATGCCATTAATTGCCCGAGTTGCCGTAATACGCGTCCATCTTGTATCTTTGATGATTTTAACATTGCCTCCGATGTAGCAAAAAACTTGGCCCAAACAGTAGAATTAAAAATGTCGTCGATACACAAAAAAGACGGACTTGGTACTCCTAGAAAATAGACTTTATTAAAAACTAGCTGTGTCCGTGGCTTCGCGACCCTACCTACATACCTACCCTACGTTTTTTTTTTTTTTTTTGTTGGGAAATCATCAAATGACTTCTCCCGCTCTGGGTGAAGCGGAAGAGCGTGTCAGACTTTAACTGACTAAAACACACCCGTGTTCCTTCAGGTTCCGTGTGCCAGGGCCGCGGTAACTCTCTTTCAAATTTATCCGCGACCGCCTACCAATTATTTTCTAGTGGTGCGTATAACCTCTAGTAGATTACTAGTAAAATCACACGCGTTTGAACCTAAATTATTAGAGTAATCTAGGCTATAATTGCTGATTCAGCAGTACTAATTTGAGGCAGAAAAGTACGCAGATGAGACGAAAGGCAATGGATAAAGTTCAATTTACTAATTATGCCACATACCTTTGAAACAGCGATTCCCATGCAGATGCAGATGCCACGTTCGAGAAGTTCAGCTCACAGACTAGGTACACTATGCTGGCCAGCGGTACACAACACAGTAGGTCTAGGTAATGCAGATAACACTTTACATGTAGGTTCAATTAAGAGGTTTGGGCGAGATGACGCGTGCGCGCATCCAACCCATGGTTGCAAGAAGACTGGCCACCATTGCCGGCGGCCATCGGTCGTGGCGCGGCGTAATGACTGTAGCGCCACCTCGCGGAATATCCCCAAAACAACGATATATGACACTTATTTAATAAATTGGAACTATTTAGCCAATGCCTCTCAATCGCCCTATGGTGATGTAATAAAATATGAACTATAAATTAGGAAGCGTAACCATTTTCCCCGGCTTGAAAGTTCCCACTTTCGAAACACAAAGGAGAAGTAAATAAAGATGCAGATCATCACAACTCTACCAAAGGTTATGAGAACTCTAAAGTTGCGACTCTCTATTATAAATAAGAATATTCAATTAACTATTCTATGCGGTAATTAATTATTAATGTAACGACACTTATTGCGTTTGCAAAGGGCACAACTTTACTACCAGGCGACTCTGAAGGATCCCGCTTTTAGTCTTTACCGATGCGACTCTACAAACTCCTTTTTTATCTGGAAATATTTCTGTGATTACTCCTAACGGCCAATGCAGCGGCATCACATTGTCCTGCATGGAGACGACAACCATACCGACCCGTATTGGATTGGCAGGGGTGTTCCATTTCTGTTTGGATTGTAGGGTGTGCAGGTACTCTTGGCGCCACCGCTTCCAAAAAGACTGGACCATTTGGTCAGTTAATTCATAACGCGATATAAGATGTAACCGCGTTTCATTGACTTCGCGGGCGGGGAGAAATAATAGAGGTTTCGTATGCAGGAAGTGATCTGCCGAAAGATTCTCATGAATCTTAGCGATACGATTGGCTACGAAGGTGTGCCATCGATGCGGTGCGGAATGAATCCAACTCAAGTTTACAGTTGAATCCGAGAAAGCTACGACTGCCTCAATGGCGTGCCGAGCTGCGAAAAGATTATATACTCTCTTTATCACAGTTGATAAGAGGAGTGCGGCGCATAACTCGAGACGAGCTAGCGAAACTACTTTCAGTGGCGCGACTTTAGATTACGCACACACCAGCGAAACGACGATACTACCGTCAGGTCTGACAACGTGGGCGTAAACCGAACCACCGTAAGCTTTTTCACTAGCGTCGGCAAAACCGACGAGGGAGAGCCTACAGCGTTCTACGACGCCGACATGTCGCAAAAATATCAGTTCAGAGATAATTGGCAATTCAGCTTGAAATTGTTCCCACAGACGAACAATGCGAGGTGGTGGGACGTCATTCCATCCAAGTTTGACAAGCCAAAGCTCTTTGATAAGAAGCTTGGCGTATAAAATTATCGGTGCCACGAGGCCTAAAACGTCGAAAAGACGTGCAATGGAAGAAAGAATATTCCGTTTCGTGCAAGGGCGAACATTAGGGTTAACCTGGAATACGAAACAATCCTCATCAGGGAACCAACGAAGTCCCAGTATTTTCTGTGTCGGATCTTTACTTAGCTCCACGCTCTGTGAAAGTCGTAATGACTCTGGAATATTCCGAAGAACATCGACACTATTGCTAGACCACTTCTTTAGCTGAAAATCACCGAGAGAGAATATTTTTAGTTCACGAGCCGAGTCTATAGCCAGCGCAGTGCTAGGTATAGAACTAACTATGTCATCCATGTAAATATCTCGTTGCAAAATGTCCCTGGCGAGAGGTAACTGCGTTCCTTCATCCTGACATAACTGTTGGATAGTGCGAATCGCTATAAAAGGACTACACTTTAATCCAAAGGGAAGCACTGAAAACTGATAAATTTGAAGTTCTTCTTCCTCATAAAACCGATATAAGATACGTTGAAGCGAACGATCTTGTTGGCGTATACCTATACGTAGGTACATAGATTTAACATCTGCGGAAATAGCGACACTAAAAAGCCTAAAATTTAACAAGATGTTAAGGTGATATATACGCCCCAATGTAACGCAGTACTGGCCATGCGCCCGCTCGGTGCCAAAATATCAAAATTGAACCTCCGTTTGAACAGTTTTGTTTGCAAAATATTATTTGATATGTAAATCAAATAATATTTTGCAAACAAAACTGTGCTATGTTAGGTATGAAGTAATTCCAGCCATCAATTTTTCTGTATAAAAATAATTTAAACATCGAAGTCGTTTTGGAGGAGTTTCCAAAAGTTGCGAAAAAATATCGTTTGTTAATTATTTTTTTAAAGCGAAACTATAAGTTACACGAAAAAACCTTGTGTTCAAAATTATGTACATGAATCAATAATAAATATTTTTTTTTTCACTTTTTAACCTAGCTGTTACTGAGGAGTATGCTTTAGAAAGATACCTTTTTACGGCATTAAAGCGTATGTAGGCCCTTAAAAAGATGCGGATGCCACGTTCGAGAAGTTCAGCTCACAGACTAGGTACACTATGCTGGCCAGCGGTACAAAACACAGTAGGTCTAGGTAATGCAGATAACACTTTAGATGTAGGTTCAATTAAGAGGTATGGGCGAGATGACGCGTGCGCGCATCCAAACCTTGGTTGCAAGAAGACTGGCCACTATCGCCGGCGGCCATCGGTCGTGGCGCGGCGTAATGACTGTAGCGCCACCGCGCGGAATATCCCCAAAACAACGATATGTGACACTTATTTAATAAATTGGAACTATTAAGGCAATGCCTCTCAATCGCCCTACGGTGATGTAATAAAATATGAACTATAAATTAGGAAGCGTAACCATCTAGGGTGTTTCTTTCGCGGACAATCTTAACACCACCATACAGAAAAAGACGCCAAATGCATAACCCCATCTATCGAATATGGAGTTGAACTGTTCGAGTATCTGAATTGTGTGTTGTGATATTTTACGTCTTGGACACTTTAAATTCATATTATATTTGATAGAATAATAAATAAAATAAAAACTAAGTAATATTTATTTATTTCATTAATATTTACCAAGTTACGCACAATTTTATGTATAAGTTATCAACATTGGTTTTGTAAATTTTACGTGATGCATGCACATCTAAACAGAAAAACAGCGAAAATGCAAATAAATCTGGAAATGGGTTCGGTTATCCTTTAAGAACCTGTTTTTTTTTTTTTTTCTCGATGTACATTGGCGATTATTACATATATTGATATTGATTGATGATATGCTTATTCCTTTAAATATATGTGTCTGACTAGTAACAGGATAGGATAATTCAGAAATTAAGGCAAAGTGTTTAACACTTCTGAGTGTGTGCTCAATCAAAGTTTGTAACAATGTTGACCATCCTGTTTGGGCGGTTAAGGTGAACATCATATGACAAACATACAGGTCAAACTGAGAACCAGAAAAAGTTTTTAGTCGGTTAAAACCGAGATGTCTAGGAACCCTCCTTTTGAAGACGTGTGATATACGAGTACCACCCCACACTAGGATTGCGAGGAGAATCCTCAAAAAAAATAAGCATGAGTTCTGCATGGGGTCATGGGTGAAAAAAACGTATGTAGTGTAAAGGAAAATACATAGATTTTCCTTTTGTACTGTTTTCTTAATCTTTGGTGCTACTCATTAGATAGAGCGGCTGCCACTTAAGGGCCAATCAACAGGTAGATTGGAGGTCGTGAAAGCTTCAGACTCGATAAGGACATTGCTTGTCGGCAACTAGCAGACATTTGGGGATATAAGGCGGTTATTACTGTTTACTTGTGAGCGGTTTAGCGTTAGTGGTTGAGGATTATGATTATCATTGTTTTAGTGAATTTGTAAAAGTTCAAGATTTGAATGTAGCGAATGATAGAGCTGTCCACGTAGCTATATACTGGTTGGAAAACATCTGAATGGTTGAGAGTATAACTACGTATAAATGCACATGCACATTGTGTGTCTGTGTGCGTAAGCTTAGGATCGCTCAGTATCACCCGAACACACAGAAAAACTGTGCATATGCATTTTATCATCTACACACACGACTAAAACCAACCCGCTGTCCTGAGCTAGAACAAATATTACTGTAATAGTTGGCATATTAACGAGCTTTTATTTATTTTTACTTATCCCGGTGTCCAAAATCCAATCTTGCAAGTTAAATTTGAGTCACTTCCCAGTGTCCGATTGAGCTGAAAAAATTCACAGACTGCTAAAAAAGAAAAATAATAATAATGCTAGTTTGGTAAGTTAAGATAACCATCAGTCTATAAATAATATGTCACCGGATTATTACAAACACCGTTAGTTTTAAAAAAGACCTGTGAGTTTATACATTTCTATAAATTGTGAATAGATAATTACAAATAGATAGTATAAACTCCATTCTAATTATATAGTTTGCAATATATCTTATTGCCATCTGCTCCAGACATATGTAAATATCGTACCATATTGACAAAAAAGAGTTTACAATCTCACGCGATTTATTATAAGCATACGGTATTTGCAATAACCCAGTGGCAGATATAAAAATCAAATGTCATGCGACAGTCTTTCATTTTTTTTTGTTTTGTCAAGCAATTTTGTTGGCAACTAGCAAACACCCAGAGATAATATGATGCGGTTAATACTAGTAACTAGTTGTTTAATGGTGAGCGGCATAGGGTTAGCGGTTGAGGCTTAGAATCGTTAGCTGTGGAATTTACAAGCTTTGAGTGATAAGTGGTTTGTTATGAGGAGTTGTGGAACGTGTAAGCGATTAGCAATTGATTGTTGAATTCATTGTTATATATAGTTTGCTCAATTAGCTTATTGATGTGTATTTGAATAAAGAATTTACTGATCAGTTGCAAAACAGTTCAGATTTTTAAATAAAAATGTTATTATTGTTTATGTGAATTTGTCTAGTTAATGAGTTTTCAGAAAGTGCATCAGCCAAAAAATCCTTGCATCTCATTGAATATTTCATAAAAGAAGTTACTACTGGCAGTAGCGTAGAAAACCTATCGCGCAGATCTTTGCTCAAAAATTGTTCCCCATATTTCAATAACTACCAAAAATCATACCAAACTCAAGGTCCCAAGTTCAAGTAACTACCCACTTTACTGTTTTAAGTACTTATTGTAAATACATCCGCCTGCCAAAACATTGTAGGGGAGAACGAACATGGTGACATTGTTTGGAGATAACCCAGGTTACTTCGCGTGTCGACAGTACAAGGTCATGGCTGGCACGCTCGTGACAATAGAGCTGGCACAACAGGTTAATGAGGAAAGTTGAAGGAATCTAATTATGCGTTGGGGAATATAATGTGGTGGGATAAATTGGGTGAGTTTTGTACAAAAATTGAATAATTTTATGCTTTTTTTCCGTTTATATGCCAAACACAGTTATTGATATATGATCAACTACATTTTTTTTATGATAAGCGTAGGTATTTTAAGTACCAATTAGATTTAGATACAAATTGTTAACAAACTAGCTATTTTGAGTCAATTAAAAAGGTACAATTAATCTTGAAGGCTATAAATTATTCTGATTTATTTTAAGCCACATTACTGTAAAGTTTCATTAAAATCCCTTCAGTAGCTTTTCTGTGAAAGAGTAAATAACGTCCATCAATCCATTCGCAAAAACTTTCGCATTCATAATGACAGTGGGATTGATGCATTTGAGATTGGGATATAGTGTTTGAACAAAAAAACAGAGTTTGCCGTTCTCGTTTCAAAATAGTTGTGGTCATAACCAACTGTAGTTTTCTGGGAACCCTTCCAAACATGGCCAACTA
Organism: Orthosia cruda; assembly: GCA_964057195.1. Classification (NCBI taxonomy): domain Eukaryota; kingdom Metazoa; phylum Arthropoda; class Insecta; order Lepidoptera; family Noctuidae; genus Orthosia; species Orthosia cruda. The sequence goes on along the minus strand of OZ059830.1, from coordinate 44,063,240 downwards.
TTTCCTGAAATATATCAAATAATTAAATTCGTTTCCCAACAAAACGTCATACTTGGCAGCCCTAGCTCCATCAAAATCAAAGTCTCGAGTTGTTGTAACCACAAATCGTATTGCGTTAGCGGCACATAAAAGGTAAGTACAAAATATTAGAGCCGCCCTGTAGCTAGAGTTTCACTATCTGACAGAATCATATTTTGACTTATAGACGAAAATAAAGATTAGGTATTATAAAAATAAATGCTGTCTATAAGGCATATGCGACAAGTTACCAGTGTCAAAAAATACATATCTAATTGCTTACTACCGATTAGAGCTATTGTTAGTTTAAATCATTTACTAAATAGTTGTTTTTTACTTTTTATATTGAAAATAAGTTAATTTTAAGACCGCGCATCGCTATCGCATTAGGTATACACCTGTAATGATAGTTGTAAGGGAGATTTTAATAAATAATTAAATAAATTTATCTAACCAAAATTGCAATCTTTATTCATATCTATTGATAGTTCATGTACAGATTGTACTTGTATCAAGCGCAAGTTCGGTTATGCATGGAGTACTGCTCTTATCACTGGGACGGATCTGCCAAGTACCAGCTGGATGCACTAGAGTCGATCAAAAAACGGGCCAAGAGACTCATCAGCAATGAGATACTGGTCGAATCTAGGTTTCAGAGCCTTCAACACCGGCGCAAAGTTGCCAGTCTGTCGGTTTTTTATCGGTTACAATTCGGGGAGTGTGCGATGGAATTGCATGAACTGATTCCTTTTAGCCCATTCCATCATCGGGCTACAAGACGTACGGCGATGCGTCATCGGTACATGGTGGAACTCCCAACCATACGCACCAAACGTTTTGGGAATACTTTTAGTATGCGTACAGCTAAGGAGTGGGAATCCTTGCCGGAGTCTGTATTTCCTGATAGCTACAAACTGGGCGTTTTAAGTCAAGAGTGAATAGGTTACTTCTAGGCAAGCGTTCTACATCGTCGACCACATCATCGCTTACCATCAGGTAAGAAAGTGATCAAGCGAGAGCCTATCGAAGATATAAAATAAAAAAGTACAAAAATACTGCTTGTTGAAATCGATAGAGAATTTTTGTTGATTACGGAGGTATTAAATTCGCAAAATCGGCCAAATGTAATATAGTGACACTCTAGTTATAGGACGGCAGAGCTGTAAAACTTGATGTATTGTTGCTACCAGGGTATTACGTGCTCAGGGTTATTTGATATTTTTGTGGTATTGTCGATGTTTTATGTAATAATTCTTGTTTTGAAGTGTTTGTTTGACGTTATTGGTCGATAAAGGTATATGATACTTGTTTGACGCCAATTATTGTAATGCTTTTGTCAACATCATTTTAGTCTAAAGACATCCACTGCTGGACTTAGGCCTTCTCCAAGCCTCGCCACATTTTTTGGCTTTTCGCATCCAATAGATTCTCGCGGCCTTTACCAGTGCCACTTTGTGGGAGGATTTTTAACAAAAAATTCAAAGCGACTTCCTAAACAAAACACTACAAAGCGAAAAATAACTTTCTTCCGAAGTTGGTGTTGACAAACGGAAACAATAGGTACCAAAGACACCGACTTCGGAAAAAAAAAAGGTAATTTTTCCCATTTTAGTGTTATGAAAGTCGGTTTGATTTTCTCTTTTTAGCTTAGATAGGTGCCTTATATTAATATGTCTCTAACTAATGTAATTGGCCTTTGGCCATTTTATGTTAAAGTAAATAAATAAATCAATTTAAATACACATTATTAAGGATAACTCAAAAACTACTCGTCAGATCTTGATCAAATGACGACACGGTTGGCGCAATGGTTGAGCGATCGGCTGCTGCGCTGCGTGTCGTGGGTTCGATTCCCGCACGGAACAAATATTTGTATGGCCTACAGATAGTTGTTCCGGATCTGGATATCTTGTGTATGTGAGTTTAAATGTTTGTCAACGCACTCACGATGCACCACGGTTAGAGAGGGGCCAAAGAAAAAAAAAAATGGTCCACATGAGAGGCTTTCAAATAAAAAAGCATCATGAATATCGGTTCTAAATTCGCGGAGTTATCTCGTAACAAACACAAAAACATACAGTCGAATTGAGAACATCCTCCTTTTTGTAGTCCGTTGAAAAGGCTACGGAATGATGATAATCTTCTACCTCGCTGTGAAGATTTACTATAAATTCTATCGCCCTGCACTCTTGTAACACCAAAATAATGCCTTAATAGTGTATAATGCTTACTGTGAAATCATCATCTTCCCGCCCTGTTCCATCTTACTTCGGGTCGACGCAACACGTTTTCTCCATGCATACCGTCCTGTCCCCCGTCAATACACCACTAACTCCCTTTTCTTCATATAACTCCTCACACAGTCCATCCATATTTTCTTTGGCCGTCCCCTCCCTCTCCATCCATCCACATTTATATTCATGACTCTTTTAGTAACATGCGTTTTAATGCCTCCTCGTCACATGACCATACCAGCTCACTCAACTATTGAGTCACTGAGCATGGGGTAACTGTGCAATATCAAAACGAAATTATTATTGACTTTGTTATAATAAAGTAGCTTCCTATTTATTTCAAAGAGAAACGATTAATATCAATATTGATAAAGTTGCCAGGACGAGGAAGAATATAGGTCAAGACATCATGTTATACAAGTTTGTTCATAGATTGCCTTGTGTTAACTGTAACCTATAATAAAATTATTGTCTATATGTAAATTGCCGTTTTTGACTGGTTGGTGACTTTTTTGATTACGGTTGAATTGGGATTCTAAATTCAAATACATAAAAAGGAGGCATGTTATTCCTTTTACAAAATCATTCATTTGTTTTCTTTTAAGTAATCTCATATCTAAAATAGTGGACTAAAAGAAAAATCGAGTTTTATTATGAGAAGTATTTTATCACTGAAAGGAAATAACTAAAAAAAATAAGAGTGAGATGATAATATTTGCAGCTCAGCTTTAGATAAGGCTGTGGCTGATTCGCCTCGGTGTGTACCACAATAGTATTGAAGTAAAGCTGAGTTATGGTGAACTTAGTCTCTAGACAAAATTTCAAATAAAGATAAGATATAAGTTACATAATGTAGGTACGCATGTGAATTACATAACGGATTATTTTTGCAATGGTCACCATAATTCAATCGTGCTATGAAATAGTGAGTCATCATTTTCAGCCGGCGGCCATAAAATTGATAATAGCGATAAGACCGATGTTATGTCCTTAAAGGGTTTCAATTTTGATCCTTATGGTGTAGTGAAGTTAATGTAGGTACCAAATAGACTTATCAATACATTTATATCTTTCAATGTTAGTAAATAACCGTTGTTAACATTTTGAGAATACCTTATTTTATTTATTGAACCATTAATGCACATACACATAATATACAGACAAGTAGAAGGAACAGAAAAATAGGTACAGAAGTGATACTTATTTCTAAAGAAATCTCTTCCAGCTTGAATCTTTTACTTATTTTAGTAATACCTTTTAAATTGAGTCACACTCGTCAAAGTTGAACCGCAAGCACTATTACACAATGAATATGTAAGCGGCTACAGAACAGTTTCGTATCAAACAAATGGCTTGCAAACTGGAAATATGATGAATATTAACGACGCTGGTAAGCGTGAAACTATAGTACCTATACATATGCCTCATCCCATAAAAAGAAACCGTGCCGACGTTACTAGCGTTTTTCGTCTGATTAAACCGATTATTTTTTTAACATCGTTCACGCATCGTGACCTAGATAAAAATCAGTTTGGGTATAAAGAGTATTTATTTGGTTTACAGTGGGACTAAATAAATATATAGGACGTTATAAGATCGAGTGACGCTCAGATTCCATCAAAGTGGACATATGTGGAGACGTGCAAAGCGGAGACGAGTGAAAATGTTGAATCTGTGTTGAGACACGTTTGGCCAGCCCCGATGCTGAAAAGGATGAATTCACGCAACTGCGAGCCGCTGACAGAAACTAGTCGTGTCATAATTACTTGTTCCATAGATTGCCGATCGAAGTGTGTCTTCTATTAGATACATTATGTAGATTAAATATACCGGCCAAGTGTGAGTCTTGACTCTAACAAAAATAAGCCATGTAAAGCTTAAATAACTTCACGCAAAAATTGTTTTCACAGACCCGTAATATTTTTGAATGGCCTATCAAACGATACCCCACACCATGGTATAGACGAGAAAAAACATTCCTTGGTTTTATTTTACCACTTTGTCGGCGTGATAATTATGTATATCCATGTGAAATTATAGCTTTCTAGTACTAAGAGTCTCTGAGCTGCGGACGGACGGACGGAAAGGCACGGACATGGCTAAACTATCAGGGTTCCTTGAAAGAAAGAAAGACAACTAGTTTATTTCGCACACACAATGACTACGAAAAATTTAATATATTAGAACATAAAATATTTTTTTTGGTGTATATAGTAAGGCTGCAGGTAATTTTGCAGCGGTAACGTGTAAGCAGAGAAGAATCATCAAAATCGGCCAACGCGTTTGGTCTCTGCAACGCCACATAGGAACAAACATACATACATACGTACATACATAGACTGATAAACACATTACCCTCCTTCGGTAGTCAGGTAAAAAGTTGATAAATGTGATAAAATGCGACATCAAACACCAAGTTCAAAGAAACTACAAAACAAACCATCAAACTTGTATCTACTAATTACAATTGCGTTAATAAAACTTATATTCAACAACAAACTGTAAAAAGGCTCCAACGTTAACCAAAAGACTTCAAGCATGCACATCGGACATTTTAAAACTGAAAACTACAAATTAAATTACTGGACAAGTAGAAAATGACTGCAATATTCATCCGGAGTGCTGAAAAGTGGTATTCAGCGGTCCGCTTTATCCAAATTTCAGCCGTTGGCGAGATTAATGTAACGGAAAGGCCACAGAACACCAAGGTGCCTTGGTGGCCATTGCTAGAGACGGCACTGTCAAAATTTAACATACTAACCAAAGTTTCTATATATTGGATATTCTATCAACAAAAGCGTCGACATAAGGACGATAAAATGTCAAAAATGTATGGGATTACCAAGGGCTATTGAAATGCCACGTGATTATTTTGGCATTTTGACAATAACACTTGCTGACAAAATGAAACTGTGTCTTCGAGAGTTTCGGTGAGTGACGCCGTTTGCAATTGATTGATGGCCCATGATGTGAGTCCGTTTTGGTCTCGTCTCTTGACGGTAACACATAACGCTGCGGTATGCGGTGCCGGACATAAAAATGGTAGCATGTCGTAGCATGTTTTAGTGATAAGGAGGATTATGTGTGCGGTACCGCATACCGCGGCATATTAAAGCTCGTAACTTTGACAGCCGAAACTTGTCCTCAATGGAAATTGAGTGGGGACATCGACCACATAGCCACTAGACGCCTAATGCTTGATCTAATACATCAAAACAATTCTGTCAACTAGCTGAGGTATGAGGGACGAGGTACTGCGCTCTGATTGGTCCATTACCAAGGTCATACGCATCATTAAGGGTGGGACAGGTTTAAATAAAACCAGGAAGTTATCGATTTTTATAAATAGTATTTGTATTTTTTTTAAATTAATATTACCTTTTTTATTATTAATTATACGGCGTTTTAACATTTTAGTAATAACATAAAATGCTATTTAACTATAAAAAAAAATCAACATTCTATAGGTAAACATGCTATTTTTCGGTTGTTGGTTCTTAAATATAGTAATACTAGCTGTCCCACGCGGCTTCGCGCCCGTCAACTGCCTACCTACCTACCCATCAACCCTACCTACTCTACATACATGATTGTTGTGTAATTAAACCGTTTACGCAGCGCACGCAACGGAAGCTCTCAAAAAGGAATAATTTTGCCCGTTTTTGCAACATTTTTCATTTATGCTCTGCTCCTGTTGGTCGTAGCGTGATGTTATATAGCCTATAACCTTCCTCAATAAATGGACTATCCAACACAAAAAGAATTTTTCAATTCCAACCAGTAGTTTCTGAGATTAGCGCGTTCAAACAAACAAACAAACAAACAAACAAACTCTTCAGCTTTATAATATTAGTATAGATTAAATATTAGTATAAAACGTAATCAAAAAATCGTTTCACAATTAATAAACTATTCAATTTAATGTCTGTATTTGTAAGGTTTCTAGTTCCATCGATAACAGTTTTGGTCATAGGATATGGTGCTTCACTTGTTTTGTTTACGAAATTATAGAGGACAAGAGATAGCAACAAAAATACTTTAAAAAGAAAGAGACGCAAACATGCGGTGGGCGTGTTCACCTACAAACTTGATCAGTATAATATGAACTCCGATAAATAATATTAGAAAATAAATCTTATTATGTTTATGTAACTATTAACTTATCAATGAAATGTTATGTTATTTTTTCGGAAACTCGATGTCTGGCTGTTATTACCATAGCAACTTATTGTACAAGAGGTCATTATAATATTTATTTCATACATTTTTTATTGACTGACACGGAAGTGTTTATGGCTCACAGAAGTGGTCGGTACTAATTCGAAATTGTCGAGTGGCGACCTATATTACCTGTATATGATCTTTTTAGTCATATGTGTTGACAGACATCGCTCGCCTGTTATTAGGCGTCTAGTGGCTATGTGGTCGATGAGTGGGGACGTATTTTATTACATTTGTCTTGACATTAAAAGAGATATCCGAGAATCCAAATATGCTATCACGGCGAACGTTACACTATTGAACGGCGTATTTTGCCGCTGCCTACGTGGCGATGCCGAGCTCTGTGGGAATAGCGTTCAAGCAGCCATGAAATCGTCGCCAGTTCTTGCACAGTTATTAAGATTATGTCTTTGCTTGATGGACCTAGTTTATAGTGATAATGATATTTTGTTGAAGTAGTAAGCAATATAATTATTTTCTTTCTTAGGCATTTGTTTTTTATATTATATTATTTATTAGCAACGTCCTAATATTGTTCAGTGTAATTGTAATTAAATAGGTATCTTTACTTAATATTAACATTTGTATGCTGTGGTCTAAGATGTATCTACTGTCATCTTAGAACAAGTGCGCAGTACTCATAACTGGCGTGTGTGTATAGCTAAGTTGTGGTAAACGTAAGCAAAGGGAGTATGTTATTTATGATAGTTCTGTAGTTTCTGCCTATACAATGGGAAAAAGCGTCAATTTATGCACCTACGCAATATCTTTGCGAAACCATCTCTTATTTTAAAATCTTTAGGTTTTGCTTACAACAAGACTCAATAGTACAATAACATTTGTACAACAGTCATCAGTATAGAATCTACGAGCCATATTCTAACAACAATATTCTGCAAAGGACAGAGTGGCATCTGTCAGAGACAGGCTAAGACAGATTCTTGAGCATTCATAAAACTATGGCGATATATAAGCCCCAATGCTAACGCAGTACTGGCCGTACGCCCGCTCGATGCTGCAATATCAATATTGAAACTCCTTTTGAACAGTTTTGTTTGCAAAATATTACTTGATTTACATATGCTATGTTAGGTATGAAGAAATTCCAGCCATCAATTTTACTGTTTAAAAATATTTTTAAACATCTAAGTCGTTTTGGAGGAGTTTCCAAAAGTTGCGAAAAAATATCGTGTTGTTAATTATTTTTTTAAAGCAAAACTATTACTTACACGAAAAAACCTTGTGTTCAAAATTATGTACATGAATCAATAATAAATATATATTTTTTTCAAACCTTTTAACCTAGCCGTTACTAAGGAGTATGCTTTAGAAAGTTACTGTTTTACGGCACTAAAGCATATGAAGGCCCTTAAGATCCCACTGCAAAAACTTGCAGGTAAATTTGTTATTTAGCAAACTTAAACAAAAGCAGAATTACCTATAGATTTTTGCAGTTTGCGGCCAGTTGCGGCCAGGCAAAATTGCAGTTATCTTCTATTCTATAATCAAGAATTATTCATAAAAATCAAGTTTCATCAAAAAAAAGATATCTGCAGATTATAGCAGTGGAATCTCATACTAATAGGGTTTACGACTTGGGATAAGTTGGGTTTAAAGCGTTTGTGGGTAGGGTTTGATAGCATACTTGTGTCTGTTTGATTTTGCAGTTTTTATTAGGGTACTCCGGAAGCATTGAAATCTTTTGATAGTTACATGAGTGAGTGGAACGAGGATGGTGATTTTGAGGTTTTTGTTAACACTAGCATTTTCACGAGGGTTTAATCCCATGGCTTCACAGGGAACATGTATTTTTATTACATAAAATAGCTAAAGACACGGAGCCGAAGCGAAAGAAAATTTGGTACAAATAAATATCACAAGATGGCGCGATATGCATCGATTTGTTATTGAATTGTGTGTAAAAATAACATTTTCTAGATTGATCATATAGAGAATTGATCATAAAAATTGTATGGTATTGTTTAATCAGCTCTTCTAAGCAAAACAATTAATAATAGGGTCTTAATTCAAATTCCAAAGATTATTTGAACGGACCTTTTAAAAAAAGATTGCAGTAGATGGGGGGCGGGTTTAAATTTGTAAGGCATATCACTCAATTTTTTAAATTTGTTTTGTAACACATCTTGGTACAATGAAACTGTAAAACGTGCAAAAATTACTATAAAACAAATCGTTACTGTATTTAAAAAATAAAATATGGACGAACCTAGTAAACAATTTATTTGAAAGTCGCTGACCATCTTTAGCCGTGGAATGGAACTGAACGCGATCGGTGTAAATACTTATAAAATTAGTCAGACGAAAAACTCCAGTTACGTCGGCACGGTTTCTGTGTATGGGATGAGGCATCTGTATGCTATAGTTTTATATTATCTATGCTAAAGACATTAAGCGATAGTATTGCTTTCCAACAGTGAAAGAATTTTCGAAATCAGATCAGAAACTCTAGACAAGTTACATTTTATAATAAGTCATAAGTCTGCGCGTGACTGGCAGCGTGCTTTATGTTGCCAGCATAACTAATCTTATTTCCTTTAAATAGTTTGCATTACTCGAAGCTTAAATCAATTTAAGTTTAGCATAATTAACATACTTGGTTTTTCTACTTGCATAGAATACGAAAACAAAAACTTGAAATTATTGTAAATCTTTTATTGAATACTTAGTAGTACCTACTGTTAAATTTAATATCAAAATGGTCCTGCAGTGGGGCTTTCCATTCAAATTTCAATTATTTGTTAATTTCTTCTTCAACAATTTTTGAAGATGAAGCTGATGCTTTATTACCCTCTTGAGTTATTTGAGAGATGGTACGTTCAGAATCGCCTAAAAAAAATTTAAAAAAATGCATTATATTACATGATACCAGTCCTGTACTGAGAAATTTTAGTATAATGGCAGTCCTAAAAATTATCTGTCAAATAAGCAACGCAGGGCTCTATCTTTGGAAAACGGTACCGTAGGCACGTAATTGTCTCGTTCTTCTTTACAAGTACGTTTGACCTTCAATAAAACATTCTGCCAGCACTTTAAATTAGTTTTGGCATAATTATGGCGATTATTTTCTTCGGAAACTAATAAAAACACGGAATACAACACACTCTCTTGACACCTGACTAAAACGACAATATAGTGCCAAACGATTAGTTTCGAATTTGGCCGCGCTCAGACTTACCTCTACTTATATCTAGGCGCGCACTCTAGTATTTGGGAAAATGTCAAAAATGTATGGGATTGTCAAGCGATTTCGAAATGCCTCGTGGTCAAGCCCTTTAGGGTTAAGGACGTGTCAAACCCTATTTTAGTGGCTAATTTTGTCAGGTTTTCAGGCTACTGTATAGTTTGACAAACGACACCGGCAGAATAGTCGGCATCGGCTCAGTTGCAAAAGAAGAAAAAAAAAATAGTTTAACAAATACTCAACTTCAAATACTTAATTCAGAAGCCGTCCATAAGTCTAGAGCATAAGAACTACCCGATATTAACCCAGCCCTACAAACAATAATACACTCATCGAAGAATTTGCTATTTTAGATTATTAAATGAGTAATTGACAACCATTCACATATGCGTATAAACAAATATAATTCCCAAAAAAGGTACACGCTGAAGTAAAACAACCAAAGCGAAATCCGATTGTGATTAAAATTGTATCAGTTTTGATACTCCTCTCAACCAAAATAAGTACCCAAAATCGATACTTGTTACTAACAAACACAAACCCGCGAATCGATACAGATTAAATTAACCAAATAACACGGACGTCAACCAAAGCGTCTCGTCCACTGACATCGGCAGACATGTGTTGACGTCTAAATGGGCAAAATGCAGCTTGTTTTGTCAGAATCGTATGCGGTTGACTATTGTAATGCGTCGATATATTCACGGGGACTAGGTAACCACCAGTTTAATCTGGTCTTCCAAATTCTGAAAAGCTAACTGCCAGACGTAAAAATATAATATAATTAACTCAAGAGTCCAAAGAGCAAGGACAAGCATTACACCTCGGTGGGTTCCCGCATTGACGAGGTGGGGGACCCCTCTCTTTTCCGATATATATTTTAGATCCCATACTGTCGTGACCCATTGACCATCTTCTATAAAAAAAAGTATATTCTTTAGTTTTGGTTGAGTATGACGGCAGTTTTGACGCTTGAGGCCTTTTTTTTCACCATTGGGACCAAACCAGTACACGGCGCCAGACGACCCCGTGTATGGCACCCTTGGTCCTCCTGTGGTGGGTCAGGTCAGTGGCCCCACCAACTACCAGTTTTCGGCCGCAGGGGATAGGGACCTCCCATGCGGCCCCACAGCGTCCGCCATCAGACGGTGGCTACCACGTTCTCGGCGATTTAGACACTCTAGTTTTGGTAGAGTACGACTGCACTTTTGACTATTGAGCCAGTAATTGTTCAGGGTGGCTGGGTGACACCCATATCCTTTAAACCGGAATAAGGAAACTGAAATCATAATATACCAGTTCACCTCCAGAAAACGAAAAGTCTTTCATACTAAATCTATCAAACCGGTATACAAACATTGAGGTGTATGAACACTGAATGATCAACTGAAACTGGCCATGATGGACACCCGACACCAGACAACCCGCTGTTCGCATCTGATAAAGAAATTCAAACTTTATTTTGCTTAGCTGAAGATTTATTTTTCCATTGCAGCGTTCCCAAGTATTTAGTTTTAAGTAATCGAGTACGCGTCATCTTGGTATTATGAGACTTAATGGATTGCGATATTTTTTTGAAGGTCCCATTAATGAGATGAGGTGAATATTGATAAATTAATGTTAATGTAGAAACGTTTTTAGCAGATTAAGATACGCTTTTTAATTCTGGGTTTAAAAAGTTATTTTAACACTTATTTTGGGATATTTATTTAAATGATCTTCTTCTTATTTTCGTTTGAGCATGTGGCCATCTCTGATATCAGAGTTAATTAAGCCACCTCTGGGAACCCCACATGCCTCTGATTTGGTTATTTCAGACTTACATTAACTATATAAGTCCATGTTGCCTCACGATGTTTTCCTTCACCCTTGCCTTTGATGTCCAAAATAAACATAGAAAGAACATATATTGATTTGCAAAAGTCACATTGGTACTTGCTCGGATTTGAACCTACGATCCGAAGTACGAGGAGCGAGGTCTAAGCCGCTAGACCACCACGACATTAAATAATTTAAATTCTAACCTTGCACAAATAAGAAACTAGAATTAGCAGAGATTTCAGTGTATTACTGAATTATTTAGACGTTTTTCCAAACGCTCTAATAATTCATCATCATTAACATCATTTGGGCCAAAAGACTTCCACTGCTGCATTTAGGGCTCCCTCAAGCGTCGCCACATGGATCGGACCTGTGCGTCTCGCATCCACCGAACTCCCGCAGACTTCACCAGGTGGTCGCTCCACCTTGTGGGAGGTCTTCGAACGCAATATCTTCCGGATCGCAGTCGCTTCTCCAGAAATTTTCGGCCCCAACGGCCATTCTTTCTGCAAGCAATGTAACCAGCCCAATGTCACTTAAGTTTGGCAATTTTTCGGGCTATTTCGGACACCCTGGTTCTCATGTAGACTTTGTTTCTGATTCGATCACGCAACGAAACTCCGAGCATAGGTCTCTCCATTGCCTTTCGGGTGACTTTAAGCCTTCTGATGAGGCCCATTTTGAGCTACCACGTTTCGGTTCCATAAATCATCACTGGCAGCACACAATGTTTATAGACTTTCGTCTTGAGCCACTGTGGTAAGCTCTAATAATTGCTAAGATAAATTCTTGTAGGCCAATAAAATCAATGGCAAAACTTGCCCATTATTTCAACTACGAAACTACATTTGTTCTTTGAAATCTGAAACTAACTAGCTGAAGAAAAAAGCAACTGATGAAATATCAACATTTATGCAACAGTAAACTTCAAAATACCAGCGATCAAAACAAAACACGAGCGATATCTAATCACAAAAATATAAATTCGTGCAGTTTCACACTGTGCCAATAAATATTAAATATGTGTACGTACGATTTGGCGTTGTCAACGGCATTTTAATGCCACGAAAAACTTTTGGAGCCATACGTTGTACTAAATATTACTTTCATGTGAAATATGGGAAAAAGAAACCGAAATTATTTTCTGATGTATTGTTGCTGGGTGTAATAAAGGAATTCATATTATTATTTTTTTCATAGATTTTAAGAAAAAGAATATTTATGTGTGTAAGTTTGTTTTTGTTTGTTTGTTAGGTGGAGTTCTTTCAAAGTTTTTGAAGAATTTATTAATTTATGTTTTCAAATTCCAACAAAATGTCCTTGATCAATCAAAATGCCTTTTAATTTTGCCTGATTGGTAGTTTTTCAGCAGTAACAACCAATCAGAACGCTGTATTTGCATAAACTGAGTTTAGTTGAATAAACGCGATTATTTTCATTGGTGAAATCGGCCCTAAGTAATAAATTAGCCTAAGGTCTGGTTTTTTCAAATTCATTCATGAATTTTTATAAGTTCTATTTTTTTTTTCACTTTCACCCCCGGCAAAAAAAGAGGGGTTGACGTGTGTGGTAGTGTATTTGTATATCTGTCTGCTACTATCATAGCTCATAAACGAATAAACCGATTTTCATAGCGTTTATTTTTTGTTTTTTGATAAGTGACTTTATGTTCTTACCTGTTTGATGAAAATCGGTTCTGCAGTTGAAAAGTTACGGGACGTTTTACTTTTTGAATCGGGGTATTTTCGCAAGATATCGTGTCATAATTACGGGTTCAATAGATTGTCGATCGAAGCTTGTCTTCTACTAGATAAATTATGTAGCATGAAATAAAAAAAACATATGTTGGCTTTTCTTTTAAATTTTCCTTGCTTATGGTTATTTCTCATCCCATGATTGAAAAATCAAAAACATAAAAATGTTGGTCTGACAGATGTATTATTAAAGAAGATATATTGTTCATGTACGTAACGTTTGCCCTTGTCTTAAAAAGAAGGTAACGGAATCTGAAAACTCTTTACAAAGCATTCCATGTACCCAAGAATCCGTTCACAACAGTATTTTCACCAGACTATTAGCTCCCAAATTGAATATTGTTAGTAACATGATTACCGGGTAGACTCCAACAAACTTAGACCTACAAACATATCCGATTTTCCAACCTATGTCTTTTGAAATAGAGTCTGAGTTCACTCTTATCAGGTTGTACTTAATACGTTTTCGTTTTTTGTTTACCGAATAGTGGTGTCCGTAAACGACAATGAATTCGATCATTTGTGGCCAACTGATACTTAATACGATATCAGATGTTTTAGGTCGAGTATTTATTCAAGTTAGATTTAAAGTTATTATTGTTTTAATCATTTTAAAGTCTTTGTATTGTTTGTTTTTGCAAAAGGCAGGTGGAAATTATTGGGTAGTTTCATGAAGCTTTTAAATCGTAATGAACTTTGAATGGATTTATGCATTGGCTCATAATGTCTTAGCTTTTGCTTCTTGAGCTACATCATCTATTTTAAAGACTCATAATTACTAGGTCAAAGTCGATTCCATCTCTAAGCAAGATCTTAAGAATATTATAAATGCGAAAGTTTGGATGGATGGATTTTTGTGTGTTACTCAATCACGCCAGAACGGCTGAACAGATCTGAATGAAATTTGGCACAGAAATAGATTATAGTCTTTGGAATATAATATTTGGTATAACACAAAAGCTACTACTGCGTTTATCCAGGTATAATATACCCTTGGAATGGTAAAACGCTTTTTACGTAGGCGAAGCCGCTGGCAGAAGCTAGTTTATGTATTTGTGTCGTTTCCTATGCCAAATAAATACATTTACTTTCTTTTTTTCATTCCCACTATTGGACAAAGGTAGGCGTTTCTCAATACACCAACAGCTCACAAAACTCGTCGAGACCAGTTCCAAAATAACACTAGGTTTAACCATTTTCCGGAACAATTTTATTTAATGTTACGAAAAAAACACACTGATTACTTTTCAAAATTGCCCACGTGAAATTTTAAGCTCAGCGAGGTTTCACACCAAATCGACGTTCTCAACTGAATATTGGCTATGATATTTTTATATTATAAAACACAATAAAGTAGAATGCGGGTAGTATATATGCCAATTAAAGGGTACGGATGCTGACAAATATTTGCAGCGTTTGCATGTTGACTCGTCTATCCGATATCGAAATCGGCTCGTGGTTGTGAGGACATTTTGCGATATTTGATTGTCCGATATAATGTTGGGTTGATGGTAAATACGCTGATTTGAAGGGGTGTTAAGTGGTTTTTTGTTAGGAGCATCTATTTAGAGGTATCCAAAGCTAGACTGAACGCCATAATATCTAGTTTTAACTAAGTTAGTAGCGGAAGCCTTGATAGCTTGACCTCCACGTAGGCGGAGATTAGCGGAGGTGGAGGCCGGTTTCTGATTTGCCTATTTGAAAATAAGAATGTGTCAAACCTCTTTTTAACGCCAAAGAAAAGTCTTAATTCAGAACATTTCTTCAAAGAAAATAATCGAAGTTCCCTAAAACATTAAAATAAACTACCCTGATAGCTTAAGCAGTTATAATCAAGAGTGTGTGTGTGTGTGTGTGTATGTTTGACTTTAAACGGTTTTATCTCTCTGATCCTAAATATTACATTTGACATTGTATTATACTTTTCTGACATTTTTTATATTTTTGGAACGTTTTATTTATTACTTTTAATGAGTTTTTACTATTTAAATGTAATTATTCATTAATTTTGTTTTGGGTTTTTATCTGTTTATAATTTAAAGTACCTATGAGTGTATAGTTATGGACTGGAATTATAGCAAAAATAAATAAATATATTAAAATAAAAGAAACATAGCTGTCTTATAAATATTGTATTACTCGTCTTGTAAACAGTGTTTAATATTGTAGACACTGTTTACCAAAAAATAGTTACTGATACTTCAATTCGCTTTAGTAGCCTTGATGGATGCCTCAACAAATGGTTATTCAACAAGACCAAGGCGTACAAAATCAAGTTTAACAAATAAACCACACAAATGACACTACTTTACATTGTCCTTTTAACAAAGGTCAGTCTTACTTTGTCCTAAAATAAACAATCATGGCGTGTTTCAGAAGACAAATATAACTGAATCACTATTTGGGTTTCCGTCTTTGATGGCAGATTGTAAATGGAACCGATGGCTTTAACTTATTGCTGTCATTTCGTAAATAATGCGATGTCAATAAACGTTTGATTGTTAACAAATTGTTTCTGGTGATCTTTTTGGCAGGCTCATCATTGTTGTTGTTAGATCGTTTGTAAAAGGGATGGGTTTTGTTGAAATTCTTGTTTATCTCTTTACGCTTTTTATAAAATTTTACTGCATCGTTATTATCATAATATTATTTGTATTAATTATTTTCCTAAGAGCTGTGTGCTACTTACTTCTCCGGATATCTGACATTTTGTGAGGAGGGTGATTATTTAGGAAACATGTTTTCTTGGGTGCTCATACTCGGCACGTAGTTTTTATAATTTAAAGTCTATTTTTTTAAATCCAATTATACTAACACTGTAATATTAGCTTTTTGTAATACTAACCCTAATATGGATCCCAATTAAATGAATTTAAATTATTATCATCTGCCTAGCCTTTTCGAAACTGTCTAAGGGTTGACTTTCAGTCTATCAGGCTTCAGTTAAATATCGCACTTTTAACCACCGACGGCAATAGAGGGGTGTTATAAGTTTGTCATGTGTACCTGTGTATTTGTGTATCTGTCTGTGGCATTATAGCTCCTAAACGGATCAAACGATTTAGATTTCGTTTTTATTTGTTTTTTATTTATTTAGGCGTTTTACTTTTTGAATCGGGGTGCTTTCGCCAGATATCGTGTCATAATAACTGTTCAATAAATTTATTTATTTATTTAATACTTCATGCACACAAACGTACAGACGCGGACTTAATGCCTTAGGCATTTTCTACCAGTCGACCTTTGGGTGATGCAGAGACAAATAGTGGTAGGTGCAATATTTAAAGTTAAACACGATACCTATGGTAGGTTTGTTCAAATACAAAGCTATACATACATACTATAAATACAATAGATACTCAAACATGTATAAATACACGAATATACTTGAACAATTAGTGGTAGCATATATTTTGAGAAAATTATCGCTGTGACGATACTACTGCCAACTTCTTACATGCTCGCGAGCTTTCACTTTGAATGCCAATCGATTGGTTGCCATCCTGATTTATTGAGGGAGCATTCCACAGAGAAATAGACTGAACGAAGAAAGAACAGTGAATGAAGTGTGAAATTGTCGATCGAAGCGCGTCTACTACTAGATAAATTTTGTAGAATGCAAAAAAAATGTGTCGGAGGTATTAAACATTTTTAAATATTACTTGTACATAAAGCGTCAGCCTATCTCACTTCTGAAAGTAACTGGGTAACCCGATACCACTTCAGCTCCCCTAAAACATCTTCATAGACCTTCGGGCTTCTGACTGTCCGTAACGACTGGAAAAGGTCTTCTAAAGACAGATATTTACATACTATTCAAGTCCATAAGTCAAAGTCAAAGTAAATTTATTTATTCAACTAGGCCATAAAGCGTCACTTTTAAACGTCATACACAAATTAAAATTTATTAGAAATAAAAGTTGATTCTACCGTGCATTCGGAAAAGTAGCTAACTGTAATTTTAACGGTTGGAATTCAGTCTTTGACCATGAAGCATTTGTATGGAAAAATATAACTAAAGTGCAAAGGCAGAAGGTAACTCAGCAGAGGTTTTCTGTTATTCAGAATCAGAATTAACAACAGAATATTATTTGCTCTAAATGTAGGTACAGTATTAAATAATAAAATAAATAATTGAGATCAGCTACATTTTACCTTACGGCGTGCAAATCATAAAATTAATAATAAAAAAAAAAAACAACAATATAAATATTAATAATGAGAAAAAAAATATAGTCAATTTATACGCAATTTTACGAAACCTTAAAATTTTAATTCATGTCAATTAGCTAATACATTTGCAATAATAATATGTACTAGGTAAATATAATAGTCATTGTTCTTTTTTTTAAAAGTCACATCATTCAAAAAGTCTGAGTAATAACATTTTCTTAAAAGTAGTGCAGTTACCAAAGTTTTTTTTTTTTTATATCTCCAATATCTTTGTTACGGTAGAGTAGGCTTAATAATATTGTAATAATAGTGTGCTCATATTGTGTCCCTATGTTACTCATTTGTTGTTCCTGTTCATATCTGGCTGAGGTTAGATTATACAGATTCTGTGTCCCCACAATATTATTAACAGCAGGATGAGCCATTTATCTACCTGTTTCAGCATCATTAACTGTTTCATGTATATTATGTTGTCTCCGGTCATTAATCTGGTTTAGCGCAACAGCCTGATGTATATTGTATTAGCGGCATAGTTTAGCTTAATACTCCTAGCATGGCTTTTATGACACATAATTGCATAATATTATATCTAATTGGGAAGTTTCTTGGCGTCGTTAAAATAAGTAATTACGACATCGACTTAAATAGTGAAGAAAATGCCTATTCGTGTTCACCATAAAATAATCAAGGTATTTGCAATGTTTCGCGCACAGGATTCGACTGCTCCCGAAGATTGCCAATCGCGTGACGAGTTCACTTCGGTCTACTACTACCAATGTATGACCAAATTGTGACATCAGAAAAATGTGCGGTCCTCCACGACCTAACTTTATGAGGCAATGTACTATGAAATGGTTAAAATAGCATTAGGATGCAGATTTTTTTTAATGGTCTTATCGTCCTATTCATATTTGTCAGGAGCAGTGGTGGCCCAGTGGTAACGGCCGTGACTTACAAGTTGTAGGTTGTGGGTTCGAACACAGGCAGGCACTTTACTTTGCGTAAATTATTTCACCACCACTGCTCTCAAAACGGTGAAGGAAAACATCGTGAGGAAACCGCCATGTCTTAGAACTAACCAAATTCGAAGACATGTGACATCCACCAAGTGGATTACGGCCCATTCATTCTCACAGAGAGAAGACCTGCAAGCATAACGGACCAATTTGGAGTCTAATTGCGGCAAAGGATTAAGATATCTATCTTATCCTATCGTTCTATTTTTCAGATAATATTGAAGCTTTTATTACTTTCCATGCTTGTAGATTAAATGGTGGCACAACAATTTCTCCAATAACAGCTAAACTAACTTATGAGTCTACTGTTGCCAATGTAATTGATCAATAATATTCAGTTGAACTGTGACTAATGAAGACGGTTATCTCTCAGGAGCGATTTGCTTTAAATTGAAATTCCAAGCATCTGTCACTAACATAGGCACTATTTTGATGTTATCGAGTTGGTTATTTGATTGGAATTTATTACGTAACTAGCAGTGCCCGCGGCTTCGCTCGCACAACTGCCTACCTACTTACCTACCTATTTACCCTACCTACCTACCCATTTTTTTACTAAGGTTATTTTTCTGCAGAGAATCTTAACACCGCCATTCAGAAAATGACGTTAAATTAAATGCACAACGCCATCAACAGTTCGAGTATCTGAATTGCGTGAGTTGTGATATTTTACTTCTTGAACACTTTAAATTCATCTAACTTTTGATAGAGTGAACCGATTGCGATACGTGCGCACGCCACAATACGTGGTAAACATGTCTGAACCTGTGTTTTTTTCTTTATGTTATCTTGCATGCACGTTGTTGTATTCTTGTATGTGTACACATATTTGAGCAAATAAATAAATATGAATATAATATATGAATATGAACAAAAACGAACTACTACTACAACTACTTTATGTTACGCACAATTTTTATTTATAAAGTTATCTACATTGATTTTGTACATTTTACGTGATGCGTGCACAAGTAAACAGACAAAAAACCAAAAATGCTGGAAATGGTTTCTGTTGGTTATCCTTTACCAGCCTGGCTTTTTTTTTGGAAATATTTTCGATGGTTTTCTACAGATTTATTATATTTATTGATTGTATAATATTGGGCCTTGGATACAAGCTCTCCACCAACGCGCGTTCAAATTTCGCGCCATTTACTAGACCGAACTGTTCCTATCGGTCACCAATCGCTGCGGGTGCATCGAGGACGCCCTCTCGCGGAGGCGGACGGAATGAACGGGAAGAACAACTTTTTACCGGCCGGTGCGTGCGCTCTCAAATTATTATAAAAAGAAAATCACTGTGAAAAACGAAGAAAAAGACATTGTGTGTGTTTGAATAGTGTCCCGGGACGTGCATCATCCAGAACCTGTCAATGTGAGTAGAGCTTACCATCTTCTAAAGCCCAATTAGAATTTTTCTATTCACGTTAGCCATAGCGCCTACAAATTGGTCCATCGTAGCCATATTCCATTTCGCATTCCTAGGTATTTCACATTCATCCACACTTATACACATATTTCAATTGTTTTTGCATAGTTTTTCACATACGCAAAGCTTTATTTCGAATCTAAAGTTTGTGTTTTGTTATTTCAAGTGTACCTAACCACGAATAAGTATCTTATTAAATATCGACGACTCACGTCTGCCGTGTCAAAATGGCCGAAAAAGATTTAGATATATTAATGAATCCTCTAATTAATAAAAAAGAAATGTATTTTATGCGTTTACAAAACGCGTTCGAGTTATCACAATCTATTAAAACGGGTGATACATCTCTTTTGCAAGAATTGCTTCTACGCCTCAAAGAGATACCTAAAATGCGGGAACTTTTCGAACAGTGCGTCATAGATTTAAATTGTCTAAAAAAGCAGGCTAAACCAAAATACGTTCCAGACTATCAAGAAATACAAACATTTGACGAAATGTATTTTCAAATTTTACACGTCGCGGAGTCTAGCAA
This sequence comes from Orthosia cruda, assembly GCA_964057195.1. Lineage (NCBI taxonomy): Eukaryota > Metazoa > Arthropoda > Insecta > Lepidoptera > Noctuidae > Orthosia > Orthosia cruda. Next base: position 44,042,840 of record OZ059830.1, on the reverse strand, counting down.
TGCCAGGTCGAGCGAAAAAACTGGTTCTTCTAACAACAACGACACGCGGTCGGTTAAACCGCGCTTACCTAAACTCAGTATATATAACTTTGATAGTAAGTTGGAGAACTGGCAAACATTTTACGATACATTCACGAGTCTTATCCATAATAACAACGATATATGTTATATAGAAAAGTATTATTACCTACTTTCTGCCGTTAGTGGCCCCGCACTCACTTTAGTAAAAGGCATGCCAGTTACTGCCGACAATTATTCCATTGTATGGGCGTTATTAGTCAAAAAATATCAAAATAAACGAGCCCTAGCTACTAATTATTTGGATCGATTGTTTCAATTTAAGCCATTGTTTGTCGAATCTGTCTCCGGACTTAACTCATTTTTACAAACCTATCAAGAATGTGTCAAAGCTTTAAAACTTATAGGTATCGATGATCTTTCCGGGTTTATATTGTTCTACATGGGATTACGTAACCTGGACCCGATGACGAGGCGCGAATTTGAACAAACAGTCGAGCAAACGGATATTCCTAACTTCGATCAACTGGTTTCTTTCGTCGAAAAGCAAGCGCGGGTTTTGGAAATGTCTGACCATAAGGTCAATCCTTCATCGAAACCACAGGTAAACCAAAAGGGTGCTCCAGCATATGCTGCAGCAAAATCGACTTATAGTAAACCTGGTAATAATACCTATAGTTCGAACAACCAGTCAAAGCCGTGCTTGTCAGCTGTTAGTAACAATAGCAATGAAAGGTCAAACTTGTGTATGTTCTGCAACAAGCCTCATTCCACCTATCGATGCTTCGAGTTTTTCGAGTTGTCACCACAACAGCGACTTGACAAAGTCAAGCAATTGCAACTGTGCGAGAATTGTTTACGTCAGCATCCGTTGTCTGTGTGCACCTCAAAACTACGTTGTGTCGTGTGTAAACAACCACACCACAATAGCCTTCACATCGATTTAGGTACAAATAATAATTGTCATGTCAACAATATTCAAAGCGATCAGCCTCAAATAAGTCAAGGTCAACCTCCCAATGTGGGCTTAACTTGTTCTTCAAACTCAACCGTGCTGTTAGGTACTGCAATAGTGCACGTCGCAGATCGTTGGGGTACATACCACGCCGTACGTGCCGTTATTGACAGTGCTGCTATGTCGGGATATATGACGAAAGAATGTGCGCAGCGCCTAGGGTTGTCACGTCAAAAGTGTCCGTTCGAACCTCTGGGGCTAGGAGGTGCACGGGTGCAAGATTTCGGTCTGGTTACATGTTCAATAAAACCGCGAAACTCATCTGGTCCTGTCCTTAAAACTGAAACGGTTATTGTGGATAACATCACAGGGAATTTACCCACCATGCCGTTATCAGATCAAGTTGTAAACAACTTCAAACATTTAGATCTCGCAGATCCTAATTTCTTCTCTGGTTCTCCAGTTTCTCTGCTTCTAGCCGCCGATATTTTCCCCTACATATACGATGGTAAAAATATACTACCGCGCCACCCGGGTTTGCCCGTCGCGATGCATTCAATCTTCGGATATGTCATTACCGGACAAACTACCCTAGGTGGTGAAGTAGATTCTAATGGGCCTTCGCTCAATTTATTTACGGCCAATAGCAGCATCGAGAAAATTATGAGCTCCTTTTGGGAAACTGAAAACGTACCTTGTGACTTACCACAGAAACCGGAAGATTTATATGTTGAAGATTTATTTCAAAAAGAGCATAGTCGGGATAGCACAGGGCGATATACCGTTTCTTACCCGTTCAAACCTAGTTTTGAATTAGGTGATTCAAAGCAACAAGCTTTACGCCGTTTTCATAATTTAGAGACAAAACTGCGTCGTCTTCCGGAACTTAAGGAAGAATATAGTAAATTTATGTCTGAATATGAAAGTCTCGGTCACATGACATATTTGGGTGAAGTTGACAGCGTCGGTTCGGAATACATTATTCCGCATTTCTGTATTTTGCGTCCGACCAGCACATCGACCAAGCTCCGCGTCGTGTTTGACGCGTCGAGCACAACTTCAAATAATAATTCCTTGAATTCCGTTATGTATACCGGACCAAAACTACAGTCGGACATTAATGAGATTCTAATAAATTTTAGACTTCACGAAATTTGTTTATCGGGAGACATATGTAAAATGTTCCGTATGGCTCTTATTTCAGAAGCTCAACGCAAATATCAGCACATTTTATGGAGGGTTTCGGATGATCAACCGATTCAAATATTCGAGTTAAACACGATTACGTACGGCGTTGCGAGTAGTCCTTACTTGGCTATTCGAGTTCTGCACCAGCTGGCTGATGATGACGCGAAGAAGTTTCCTTTAGCGAGCAAAGTTCTAAAGAGAGGTTTCTTCGTTGATGATTTGTTGTGGTCTGTGGCTACTTATGATGAAGCTGTACAGCTTCAAGACGAGCTCATCGGTTTGCTAGGTGGTGGTGGTTTTGTCCTACGTAAGTGGAAAAGTAATTGTCCTCATCTGTTAGAGCGAGTGCCTGCTGATCATCGCGAAACGCCTATTGCATTTGAGGATGATAAAGACCTATCTGTCAAGGTTCTAGGTCTTCAGTGGAGGCCTGCTGACGATGCGTTTTCTTTCACTACCAACCCACTAGCAACTTCTCAGTCAACCACTAAGCGTAGTGTCTTGTCGCAGCTAGGTCGACAGTACGACCCACTAGGATTTGTAGCACCCTGCATTTTTTACGCGAAATGCTTTATGCAGAAACTCTGGATCCAGAAACTTGGCTGGGACGATAGGCTGCCTGCAGAGTTAGAGAAAGAGTGGTTCACCTACGTGTCAGAGCTCCCGCTGCTATCAAATTTAAGCCACGAGCGTCAGGCAACTGTAAAGCAGCACAATTCCTATCAGCTCATAGGTTTTTCTGATGCCTCAACTTTAGGTATAGCTGCCGTAGTTTATTTGCGTAGCTTCAATGATGACGGTGATATGAAAGTCAGTCTGATCATTGCTAAATCCAAGGTCGCGCCTTTGAAGACTGTATCGGTCCCGCGTCTCGAATTGATGGCCGCACACTTGTTGGCCAAAGTCATCAAATATACGAAGTCGATGTTGATCGAACGAATACCCATCCATGACGTTTTCTTGTTTACTGACTCTTCTGTGGTGTTGGGCTGGTTAAATACTCCCAGTTATAATTTGAAGGTCTTTGTAGCTACACGAGTATCAAAAATATTGGATATCGTGTCTAGTGACTGCTGGTACCACGTTAGCGGTATATCAAATCCCGCAGACGTGTGCTCACGTGGTGCACTGCCATCTGCATTGCTAGCAATGCCAGAGTGGTTGAGTGGCCCGAGCTGGCTGTATGCACCGCAGGAGCATTGGCCGATTAAGTCGATTGATCAATTCAAATATGAAAATGTACCAGAGCTTAAAAATTCTATCATGACTTTAACTCATGCCTCTCTAACAAATAATCAAAATGACTCAAACTTAGTATACCAACTCACGGAAAAATACTCAAGTTTCGTAAAACTTCAAAACGTTCTAGCACGATGTTATCAATTCATCGAAAACTGTAGAGCCAAGCGCAACACGGAAATTTTGTCTCTATCTAACCTTCGTAAAGCTCACGATGAAATAATCAAGGCGGTTCAAAGAGAACATTTCTCAGCCAACATCGTTGCTCTTACAAAAGGAATTAACTGCGATGATATATCATTAAGAAAGCTAACTCCTTTTCTTGACCCCCTCGGTTTCCTCAGGGTGGGGGGTAGGTTATCAGAGTCAAGCCTACCGTATCAAAAGAAGCATCCGTTGTTGCTGCCTAAAAAATCAAATTTTACAAGCATATTAATTGATCATTTTCACAAGGTTTATCTGCACGTCGGCCCTCGCTCCCTGCAGAGTTTGATTAGCCAAAAGTATTGGATCATTTCAGCTAGAAGTATAATTCGATCTCGTTTTTCAAAGTGCATTCGATGCTTCAAAGTTAAACCTTCAACTTTGCAGCCCATCATGAGCAGTTTACCTAAATTTCGTACTCAAGATATACACGCCTTCTACACCGTAGGCACCGATATCGGGGGTCCCTTTTACACCAAAGAAAGTAATCGACGCAATGCAAAAATTTCAAAATCTTATTTACTTATTTTTGTCTGTTATTCTACTCACGCACTACATATCGAGATTCTTAGTTCGTTGAAAACTGAATGTTTTATGGCGGCGTTCGATCGCTTTTCAGCTCGGCGCGGGTTGTGTAGGACTTTAATTTCGGATAATGCCAAATATTACGTATCAGCCGGTAAGCAGCTAGCTGAAATAAAACAATTTTATAAACAAAATTCAAACGAAATTTCAAATGAATTTCTTTCTCGGAATGTAGATTGGAAATATAATCCGCCAACGGGTAGCCACTTTGGTGGAATGTATGAAAGCGCTATAAAATCTGCCAAACAACACCTGAAGCGTGTTTTAGGCACCCGATCTCTTTCCTTTGAAGAGCTCAGCACTCTCTTCGCACGGGTCGAGGCCGTGTTGAACTCTCGCCCACTGACCAGCATGTCGAGCGACCCTGCCGAGTTTGAGGCGCTCACACCAGGACATTTTTTAGTAGGCCGTGAACTTCTTGCCGTCCCTGAATATGATTTGACGGATAATCCAGCATATGGACTGACTCGATGGGAGTTCGTGCAACAGGCTTCACAAAGATTTTGGAAACTGTGGCGCCACGAGTATTTACATACCCTACAGCAAAGACAAAAGTGGCTTACTAAGTGTCGCGACATCAAAATAGGCGAACTTGTCTTGCTTCATACTGACGCTCCTCCGCTTCAATGGCACCTTGGCCGCGTGACGGAGCTATTTCCTGGACCTGACGGCGTTGTTCGCGTTGTAAAAGTACGCACGCAAAACGGCGAATTGACGCGACCCGTCGTTAAACTCAGTCCTCTTCCTCTGGAAGTGGACTCTGCCAAAATATTCTAATCAAAGTATTCATTTGACAATTATACTTATAGTTGTCAAGCTTACGCAAATTTAGTAACCTAAGCTTTAGATTTGTAATAATAACACATATTTCACCTACTCAACATGTACTCTACACATAATTAACACTTATTTTAAATATTTTCAATCAATTAATTCAAGACTTCATACAGTCCACTTTCTACAAAAACTATACCATACCTGGTTTGCGAACTGGGTAATCTGGGTAGATTCCCGGTGGGGGGTTTATGTATAATATTGGGCCTTGGATACAAGCTCTCCACCAACGCGCGTTCAAATTTCGCGCCATTTACTAGACCGAACTGTTCCTATCGGTCACCAATCGCTGCGGGTGCATCGAGGACGCCCTCTCGCGGAGGCGGACGGAATGAACGGGAAGAACAACTTTTTACCGGCCGGTGCGTGCGCTCTCAAATTATTATAAAAAGAAAATCACTGTGAAAAACGAAGAAAAAGACATTGTGTGTGTTTGAATAGTGTCCCGGGACGTGCATCATCCAGAACCTGTCAATGTGAGTAGAGCTTACCATCTTCTAAAGCCCAATTAGAATTTTTCTATTCACGTTAGCCATAGCGCCTACATTGATGATATTCTTCCTTAGGTTATTTCGATCTGACACCAAGTCTTGCCAAAGGGGTATCGTATTATCCAATTACTGGGTTGTGGAGGTCAGATCGGTAGTCGCTCCATGTAAAATACTGGTACTCAGCTGGATCCAGTTGGTCTGGTAGCTGACCCCATCTTAGTTGGGAATAGGCTAGATTGATTGCTTCTTTCGTCACCGAAATTTTGTCAACATTGGTTTCTGGACTGGTGGGACTAATAGTAAGTCGGATACATTTTAATGGTTAGCATTATATGTATTTTTTTTCAATTGCCATTTGTTTGCCATTGACTCTAGTCTAGACTCTGAACTAGGTCTGAGATGACAGAGACTAAGTCGACGATGGAGTGAGATTACCCAGAAGAAGCCTTTTCGCGGGTTGAATACGTTCGGAAACACAAACGCAGGCAGTGAGTTCCACTCGTGAGCGCATTATAAAGGATGTTTGGAAGTGCTTGGCGCAAACTGGTGAAATGGCAACCAGGCGTCTCCGATGAGCCTGTATATCGGAATTTTGTACTATTTTTTTTTTGTATTTATATGCTTGTAGTATGGTCTTATATGTGCAGACAATGATAATAATACCTATGGAAAATACTTACAGGTAGAATAAAACTGCAGTCAAATTTAAAATAAAACTAATTTTGGTCATCTTCAAATTAAATTATTGTCTTAAACATTATCAAAATTTTAACTGCCACCCAAATGAGTAAATTGGCTCTAATTTCATCTTTTACGAACATACATACGATTTAAAATGAAAATATTTAAAAGGGTATTCTTAATGACTACCGTTCACCCGAACAGATAGGAGAAGCGCCAAATTAACAACTAACAACTGACTTTCAACCTTATTCTGTTAAGTCTAAGCAGGAATTTGAATAGATGCTTGTGTATGGTTTTGATTTAAAGTGTTATGGCAATTTTATGTAAATCTTTTAGGTTTTTTGTGATGTTGATACTCTCATTTTGTGAGTTGACTGTGTTGTGGAAAATTGCTCCACAGAGGGAAATATGCATGCAAATTGGACATTATTGAGGGTGGAATTGTCACTTCAGCGTTTGGAAGTACCTTTATTACCAGAGAAATTGCGCTGCCCCAGTTGCCCTAGCTCACAATTTCTGTACAATGAGCATGCTACGCGATTTCTGCAACATACTTAGCACGCCTTTTCTTCCGTAGCTGGTATTATGCTCGAGTCTGGAACATTTTTAAGAATTTAAGGTTAGCCTCCTTAAAAGCACAGTGGGTTGGTTCCGGCGCGATAGCTTCACAAAGAACTTCCTTACTCATTTTCAAGTCTTGTATGATGGCAGACTCTCGTTCTAGTATTAGTTCAAATAAAATTCCCAAAAGCTCTTTATAGATTGTCTTAGTTTCGGGCTGAGCTAAACACGTTATCGGCTATGCTTAACTACACTATTACAAATACCACTTACCACTAACATAATCAGATTAACAAACCTATCTATACTTTAACTAAACACAACACAGATCAATCCCAAAGCGAGCCCTGTAAACATAATTCTATACATTTCATGCAAACTCTTCAAGTCTGACAAAGATTGATGCTGCCTTCGTAAACGGATCCCGCAGCAAACAATAAAAAAAGTTAAACAACCATGACTAAATGTTTACTTGCCGGTTTCCAATGCATATTTTATTAAGATTTATTAGGCTTATGAAAGCGATTATAATTATCCTTGTTTTCCTTATTGTCAACTCAAACGGCGGAGGAAAACGTGATGGAAAGTTGAGGACAGATAAAAAGTTTGGAATAATCATAGCGGGTTGTAATGTCTTGCTGAAGGGCAAATACATAGAAAATAATAGAAAAGAATACATATTTACATCAAAAACATCAGATTAATTACAGAGTGTCAAAGCAAGGTGCGATAATGTTTTAAAAACTGCTTCTGCTCATTTAAATCCTCAACTTTCTGCACGGATTTCATAGGGTTCTATCAGACTAAGAGTGGTCACATGGGACCTCTTGAACGCATGACCGCGAGACCGATCTCTGTCTGATAGTACTCATAGGCAATTCCTTAAAAATAATTGTATTGCCATACAAAGTGTAAGCCCGGTAACTGTTTTACAGATCCACCGTGCCTAAAGTAATTTTATTGGGTTTATTTTACTAGGGAAAGATCCAATTAAACAAACATCTCGTTACACATTACAACGTTTATTGTAATAAACAAACATACAGTTATTTCCAAATCTTTATCAACTATTAGTATTTACTCTTACAAACCCCGTCTCCGTTACAAGGAGTGTTAGGGAATACAGAGATGAGACTACATAATTATGACCAGCTCAGAGTCGCTTGTAAGGGTTCGTGAGATGCACGCTTAATAATTTCTAGCTCAATCGAATAATAACAGACCTATTCAAATTCAAATTCAAATTCAAATTCAAATTTCATTTATTTCAATCATATTGATCATATAAGTTGATATTAAGATAAAAGATTTACAAAATAATCACACTAAATATATAAAATAATAATTCATTAAGTAATATATACAAAATTAAAACATTTTCTTAAAATTAAATTTAAATCATAAAATCAGGTTAAAATAATAAAATAGAAATAAAAAATCATTAATAATACGCCTGCAATAATACGCGTTCTATTAGAGTAGATAAATGTGGGAGATCGATCTTCACGCATCAGATAACTTGATGAGACATATTTTTTATCAAATATAATTTATTAACAAATATACGATATAACTTGATGATGACTATGATAACTTGCCTACCGAAAAGTTTACATAGCTAATTTAATTGAATTAATTTTAATAAATTTTCTTTCATCACCACTCTTTTCATATCAGAATGAATTTTATCTCAACTGATAGTTTTTAACACAAATAATATGCCTAAGTAGGCTTGCCTACTTATTTCTGTGCATGGCTACCTGACAAGCAGATGTGAACAGGCAAGTCAATACAGGTAAAGAAGCAGTTATTAAAATATGATCGCACCTTTCGGTTACACCCTGTATATATGATTGTTTATCCGCAGGAGTACCAAGGCTAGGTACCAACAAAGCCCGAAGAATTTTCAAACTTAAGTGGCTGTGAGCAGGGCACATACTTGCCCAATGGATGGCAGATGGGCCCTAAACATTCTGGAGTGGCTACAGAATACCGGAAGACGCAGCGTTGGAATGCGTCCCACTAGGTGAACGGATGACCTGGTGAAGACTGCGGGAATCCGCTGTTCATTGGACGAGACTTAGAGAACATACACATACATACATAAAATCAGACCTTCTTCCCATGGAAAGGAGAAAAGAGTTTGAGTCTGTGGGAGACTTGGAGAATTTTAGCCGAAATACGGCCACTGGTGAACATATGTACAACACTGGACGTATTTCGGCTGAAATGATAATGGTGTTAATGATAACACTTGTTGTTTTATATTTCAAATCAATCCAATTTTTTTTGTCTTCAATATTAGGTTCTTGACTCGGTATCAAAATTCATGTGGTTCTTTTTATAACATTCAAAAAGCGATGTATTGGAATGAGGGTACATTTTTACATCAAATATTAAACACGTTCACAGGATGATATCTCGGCGGTAAGCTGCCATAAAATGTAACGTAAAAAGTAAATCTTTATAACTTGCATTTTGTTACTTAAAATTTCATTGCTATAAAAAAAGAACAACGATATATTATGATGATAACCAAAGTATTTTTTTAAATATCTATATAAGTATTTTTTTTTATAGAAATGTCTATTTTGTACTAGTGCTAGCTAGTGTGAACCAGTGGTCAGGATATGCTGGTCACAGAACAGAAACGGCACTCTTATTATTTACAAAGTGTTTATTCTCTGTTATTTTCAAAAAAACAGTCTGACTAGCGTTCGTCTTACAATTATTCGTAGTATCCACAATGGCGGTCATCATCATCTTCCTGCCCTTGTCCCATTTTACTTGGGGTCGGCGCAACACGTTTTCTTCTTCCATACCGTCCTGTCCCCCGTCACTCCTTCACTGACGCCCTTTTCTTTCATATCACTCCTCTCACAGTCCATCCATCTTTTCTTTGGTCGTCCCCTCCCTCTCCATCCATCCGCATCTATATCTATAAATCTTTTAGTAACATGTGTTTCATCCCTTCTCATCACATGACCATACCAGGACAAACGGTTTCCTTTCAACTTTTCTGTCACTGGCGCCACTTTCAAACTTCCTCTAATATACTCATTTCTCACTTTATCCATTCTCGTCACTCCGCACATCTATCTCAACATTCTCATCTCTGCTACATGCAATCTCTTTTCATCCATCTTTTTCACAGCCCAACATTCTGATCTATACAGTACGACAGGTCTAATCACGGACTTGTAAATTTTCCCCTTTAACTTGAGGGGCATCCGTGGGTCGCAAGTTGTTCCAGTGACCTGTCGCCATTTCATCCATCACGAGTAGATCCGGTGCGTTACGTCTCGGTCTACCTCGCAATCCCCTTGGACAAGCGACCCTAGGTACCGGAAGTCGGAACACATTGGTATGGGTGTTCTAGCAAGAACTATAGGCACGGAATTGGAGAATTCGCCAAAATCGCAGAACAGGTCAGGTCACCGCCAATAATTCAAACTGCCTAATACATCCGCTTTTTATATAATTCCAAAAACTTCTATTAATGTTATTATAAAATTAAATTACTTAATAAAATAACTAATATTAAATAACAATTATTACCAGTTATATATATCAAAGAATCATGCGTAATAATTAACTTTATTATTTATTTGATGCCCCGAAAGATGACAAGCGGATGTTGTCCGAGGTTTTAATCATTCAGAATACTTAATTATGAATATATTACAAGATATTAGATTCAAAATAAAAGATGAACTATACGTATTGTAGAATTAAGTCAAGCTGGTTTAACCAAGGTCGGAGTTCAGTAACACTCGGCCATCCAGCGCTTGCCGTGACCCACGGCGATTAGCATCTCTATTTGCGCCTGGTCTGTCACTGGTATTTGGCGTCTGGAATAGAAAAAAGTATGGGCAGTATGTAGTTAACAGATTTGGTCAAAGTAAAAATTGTTTATTTGGCCACTAAAAGGTTCATCTGAAAGTAAATTTTTTTTTTGTTGGTAAAAGTGAAATATTATAGTATTTCATAAATCTTGTTGTTTAATAAATTGATATTGTGATATAGTGGCTTTTATTTCATATCACAGTCTCGTATTGTATGAATATATTTTAAGTTTTCGCACTTCGTTCATTACTCCTAAATACACAGCTTTAATTACTGTTAAATCACACAGATTTAATTACTGTTAAGTCATACAGCTTTAATTACTGTGAAGTCACGAAGCTTTAATGACTGTTTAGTCACACAGCTTTAATTACTGTTTAGTCTCACAAGGCTTAAATTTCTCTTAACTCACATAGCTTTAATTATTGTTAACTCACACAGCTTTAATTACTCCTAACTCACACAGCTTTAATTTTACCTAAATCACACAGCTTTAATTTATCCTAACTCACACAGCTTTAATTTATCCTTACTCACACAGCTTTAATGAGTGTTTACCGCTTTAATTTATCCTAACTCATACAGCTTATATTTATCCTTACTCACATAGCTTTATTTTCTCCTAACTCACACCGCTTTAATTATTGTTAACTCACACAGCTTTAATTACTCCTAGCTCACAAAGCTTTAATTATTGTTAAGTCACACAGCTTTAATTTCTGTTAACTCACACAGTTTAAATTACTGATCAACTTTACACAGCTGTAGTTTTAATTATTCTACTAATGTATGCGAGTCACAGATATAAATCTAACTAGACGACGCGATTGAGATGTACTTCGCGTGCCAAAAAACGTAGTAAAGTTACGATCAATTATCGTAATCTGAGTTATTCAATAAGCATTATCGGCACCGGACACCCACCGAAATCTAGAAAAATGCCTTTTTATGCCATATTTAGCTGTAAAGAATGTATAGAAAAAGTTGGCCGAGGCATTGGAAATGTTTTCTTTCATTGGTAAGTAAATTTGTTTTTAAATTGTTTGTAAAAAAGTGGCACGCTTGGTTTTCATACAGATGGAGGTACTTGCGATATCTAGTTAGATTTGTGTCTGTGATGCGAGTGCTTAAATACAATTTAAAACGCGGCACAGTTTGTACAGTCTCTGGAATGCTACGAGATGAATTCTGAACTGTTTCAGAGAATCTACGATTGCTAATGTCTCCAGTTCATAGCTATGATAAAATTATACTTCTTTATCTACTAGTAACCCTGCTAAAATCGGTTTTAAGACACCATCAGTTTGGTATTGCAGGAGTATCCCGCATAGCTTTACTGGTATCAGTTTGGCACGCGGTACGTGCATTTCCGTCGTAAATGCCTGACCAACACACACGGAAAGAAGGTGTCTAGTCAACTGTTAAATCTGTTCAAGCCACCAAAAGTATTTCGTATGCTCAGGCTGCAAAACAAGGCACACAACCTTCAAATCTAGAAGTAAAGATAAATCCGATTTTAATGTGTATTACATTTGACAAATGACTAGAGAAGTAAGAATCAAGCACCAAAACAGCTGCTCTTAATAATCATAAATGACTAATACACTAAAAATAATGGCGTGGAACTCGAATGGGCTCCTCAAACATCAGAATGAGTTGCAGGCAGTCCTAGACACAGAAAATATAGACGTGTGTTTAATCTCTGAAACACACTTCACTAAACAATCTTTTATTAAATTTAGAGGATAAAAGATATATAATTCGCTTCACCCTGACAAATCTGCCAGAGGAGGTAGCGCGGTTATAATTAAAGAAAAACTTAACCATTACTAGCACAGTAAATTTGAAGAACCAGACATTCAAACTGTGGCAGTATCAGTCAAAACCAAATTTTGTAACGTTTCCATAGCAGCTGTATACTGTCCTCCAAAGCACATGATAAGAAAAGAGCGATATATGCAATTCTTTGAAGTTTTGGTCAAAGATGCATCCTAGGCGGTGATTTTAATGCCAAGCATACGCATTGGGGATCACGACTGACTACAACAAAGGGAAGACAGCTCTAAAATGCAGTTAGAGACACACATTGTGAAGTTATGAGCACTGGCAAACCAACATACTGGCCAACTGATCATCAGAAAATACCGGATCTCATAGACTTTTTCATATGTAAAAAAATATCCACCAATTATGTTAGTTTGGAGGAAGAGTTTCTTATGAATTCGGATCACTCCCCGATTATACTAAGACTGAGTCAAAAAATTCTATTAAGAGAATACCATTTAACTTTGGTTAACAAGTCTACAGACTGGGAAAGCTTTGCGCTTGATCTAGATAATATAATCGACCTAAAAACTCCATTAAAAAGCCGGATCAGCTTGACTCAGAAGTAAACAAGTATGTTGTTAAGATTCAACAATGTGCTTGGAACAACACTCCACAACTAAAACGAAAATTTAAGGGGCATATCTATCCCAAGGATATTGTGAATTTACTATCAGAGAAAAGAAAACAAAGATAGCGCTGGCAGCAAACAAGGTGCCCGCGGGATCAAACACTTTTAAATAACCTAACTAGACAATTAAATAGGAAAATTATACAATTTGAAGATAAAACTCTGAACTCCAAACTTGTGCAGCTAACCAACGACCCATCAACGGATTACTCTCTTTGGAAAGCTACAAGAAAACAAAAAATGCCGATTATGCAAATACCTCCCATCAGAAACAGCGATGGAATCAATGAACAAAAAGCGGTAAGGTTTGCCCAATACTTAGAAGATACTTTTCAACCCAATGAAAGTTCCATAGAAACACCTGAAAGTGCAAATGTATCACAAAACCAAAGAATTTGGCTTGTAACTCCAAAATAAATTATGAGAGAAATTAAAAACAACATAAGCTCGAAGAAATCCCCGGGTTATGACCTCATAACAGGAGAAATACTTAAACACCTCCCGCGCAAAGCCATAGTAAAGCTGACCAGACTTATTAACGCTGCATTTATGCTAAAACATGTACCTGAGCCATGGAAAGTTGCTGAAGATATAATGATTGCTCAGCCTGGGAAGCCACCCCATGAAGCGTCATCTTATAGACCCATTTCTCTGCTGCCAGTATTATCGAAACTTTTTGAAAAGCTCTTATTTAAACGGCTAAAACCAATAATAGAAGAGAAGGACCTTATTCCGAACCATCAATTTGGCTTCAGAGAAAAACATTCTACCATGGAACAGGTACACAGATTACTCGTAACAAACAACATCGAAAATACGCACGAAAACAAGCAAATCTGCGCCACCGTATTTCTGGATGTCGCACATGCTTTGACAAAGTTTGGCATGAGGGTCTGATATACAAACTCAGACGCATGCTCTCTGATTTTTCAGATATTCTAGAGTCATATATAAGCAACAGAATGTTGATTTTATATGTGACTTACTTTGAAACTTTGCTGAAACCCACGAACACAGACTTCATCGACATGTGAATGTGGAAGCAATCCAGCTGCTAGATAACATGGATATAGTGCGTAGGCTAAAGAGAACTCAACCATTTGAGTTAGTGTAGTCTATAATAAGTGAACAAGAAAATTTCAAAATTTAAAAAAACCCCCGACATATTTATCTTGCGAAAACATCTCAATTCAAACAGTAAAACTCCCATAACTTTTGAACGGCTGAACCGATTTTATTCAAACATAGCTAAGAACACTCTCGACACAAAAACCTTTAAAAAAAAAAAACAAAATCGGTTCATCCGTTGAGGCGCTATGATGCCACAGACAGACACACAGATACACAGACACACAGATACACAGATACACAGACACACAGATACACAGACACACAGATACACAGATACACAGATACACAGATACACAGATACACAGATACACAGATAAACAGACACACAGATACACAGACACACAGATACACAGCAACACGCGTCAATCTTATAACACCCCTCTTTTTCCGTCGGGGGTTAATAAATAATAGCAAACATTACTGAGCCATACATGTAACACGTGAACTAAGTGTTTTTAACATATGAGACTCTAAGAAAGTGCTGCTGAACTATATAAAAGTGCAAATTGACACTATTCTTAGTTATAACATCATACAATATAATAATAAGTTAGAGTTAAATTGCTAATTAGTCTATTAAGGCTAGATTGTAATTTATTATTAATAACCTCAGTTTTTATTAATATAGAACGATGCGCCTCTTTTTAAATACTTCTCTAGACTCGTCTTCTCTCCCACCATTGTAGACATAATACATCCTCCTGTGGATGGGTTCATCCACATTTATACTCAACTAGCTCGTGCTCGCGGCATTGCCCGCATAAAAATTAATACCAAATTTTATCTAATTCAGTTCAGCCGTTTATTCAAGACTAGCTTTACGGCGCGGCTTCGCTCCGGCGATGGTACAGGGCCCGTCTTCTGGATAAAAATATAACTTTCCATAGGTGACAGAATTCTTAAAATTTGCATTATTTATCATAATTATTAAGTATGGATACTTTCATCACGACTGTGTCTTATTTAAAACTAGCTTCTGAAGCGGCTTCGCCCGCGTGAAAAGTGCTTTCTTATCCCAAGGAAACATTATACCGGGATGAAAGGTGGCCTATGATTCCTGACTATAATCTATCTCTGTAACAAATTTCATTCAGATCCATTCGGCCGTTTTAACGTGATTGTGTTACGAACACATCCATCCAAACTTTCGCATTTATAATATTAGTAAGATTAATCAAGTCACCACATCACTGTCAATTCAACACCACCGAGAATCCAATTAAATCGAGAGCTAATACGTGCTCCTACATCGCGTGTCAATTCACCGATTACCGCCTGCCAGTCCATTCACCCCGTATTAGTTGAACGTATCTTAATGCCTGTCCCGGGAGATCAGCAAGCTTGAGATGGGCCCTCTTAGATTTTAATGTGAAAAGGCTTCTTTCATGGCGGTGATACGTTTTCTTTCATGGTTTAATTACAGTTTCAGTGCAGGAATAGTACTATTTCTGGAGCTTGATGCAAAAGGTTAAGTATCTGTGATGCCTTTTAGGTGCCAAAAATAGTCGGCAGTCTATTATAGTATGTACTAAAATTATGAGTGTACACACGACTAAGTGTCAAAGCAAAAGATATCGTTTAAATTATTTGTTTCCACTTCTTGTTAACCGATTGAGATTACATTTTAAAAACAAGTTTAGTTCTGCAATTAATGCTTTTAACTGACAATATTGAATCTTTATTACCTGTAAATAACAAACATATGAAAAAAATAACAAATATAATCAAACTATTCATACCTGAGGGTCGTCAATCGATTTGAATACCCGTAAGATGCTCACATGACGTTCTTGTTTATAGACTGGATCCATCAACTAGCGAAATCGGAGATTCTGCTCGAGGCCAGTTGGGCCCTAAGTCCGAAGTAATTCGATTGGCCGGATGGCAACCCGCTCGCTGGTGCCGCATCCACTAGCTGCTACGTCACACCCCCGGGTACTCCACACGTGCAGGTCTTGTGACGTCGGCAGGAAGAAATATTCGTCACTCGACCTTGATGCGACTGCTTGTCGGTCGGCGGCGAGGTGAAGATGAGCGACAAACCTGGGGGTGACAAGGGTGCACGTTGGTTAAATGATTTCGTTGTTCATTTATCGTAATCATCATCTTCTCGTCTTCGGCTTGGGTTGTTACATTCATGCAAATAACTTATTATATAATATTATTATAATCAAAGCGTTATAATTATAATTTAGTTTTTGTTGTTGACATTTATGTCATCTGACCACAGAATACTAAGTACACTAGGGAGTTTAATTTTTTACTCTCTATTTGCATCTGACGGTTTGCATATATTTTTCTTTTTCATTGTCACATTCTTAAAAGCGTTGCTTTATAAGTCCCTTTTATTATTAGTCAAATTTTCTGAACCTAAAATTCTCATCTTAAAAGACATCCGAAGACCATCTCTCTATGTGAAAGCCGTATAATGCGGTCTTAATGTTTCGTCTAAACTTATACCTAACAGTATATAACATAGCCGTAAACATACCCTTCTATAAACACAGGTTTGAGTACCGCCTCTCATATTTACCGAGAGCATAAACCTCACAAATTGTCTCTCGGGGAGCATTTCATGTTCGTGATTATGAAAAAAAGTTTGTCTCTCCGTACACATACAAAGGACTTGTTTTACGACTGCGATGTACCTACAGTCAACGCATCAGTTCTAACTAGCAGTAGGAAAATAACCCTTACTACAAGCTCTTATTTAACTTGCCTTGTCAGTCATTAAGTGTGGATCAAATCTTTCAACAAAATTTTTAAACAGTTCAGTCTCAACCGATTGAGAAGTAAAATTTTGCATACCAGTTTGGATTGGATGAGAATGCATGGCTAGCTACAAGCTTGTTTTTGAAAACTTTCTAATGAATAATTTATTTTGCTTTAATTATTGAAAGACTCGAGTTTGACATTCTCACCTGGTGGTATGTTATGATCTGATCAACGATGGAACACGACTACCTGGAAATATCCTATTTTCTCTTGACTTAATGACTCCCAGAGTCTCTAGAATTGATCCGGCTCGAAGGATCAACAAATAAGGTAAGGAAAGATGTAAGCGTCCTTCTTTTATTTGTTGACAATCGCTGGTAGAATTTCACTTGTCCAATAGAGACTTTATAGCTATCAGGAAAGACAGATTCCTGCAAGAAATTCTACTGTTCTACAAGTTCATTTTAAGCACAAAGAAAGTATTCTGAAAAAGTTTTGTGCTTATGGTTGATATCTAACATGTAATGATGGCACATCACCTGCAAGTCTTTTTTTTTTGTTTTGTTTGGAAATTCATCCAAATACTTCTCCCACTCTGGGTGAAGTGGAAGGGCGTGTCAGATTTTACTGATTAAAACCAACCCGTGTTCCTTCAGTTGCTTGAGCCAGGGCCGCGGTAACTCTCTTTCAAAAACATCCACGACCCATCCCCCGTACATCTGGTTTACTAATGGTGGAGTAGACTCGCTGTAACGACATAAGGGCGCTGTCTATTTAAAATTGTTACCACTGCCGTGCGGATGATTGTACAGAGGCAATATGGTACTTTAGTAATGTCTGGAGTATTTACTGTACCTAGTAAAGGGATATAAAAGTATCTGTCTTCTTCTGGTTTGGTTATGGCTCTGATTTTTTTGATAGTGTTACGTAATGAAAACTTCTTTGATGAGTCTAAGTAGCGGGTATTTTGTCATTGTTCAGAATGTATCCCGTATTAAGTTGCTTATGTTCATGAGTTCCTTAACCAGAAGATAGGCAGACTGTATCGAGGCAATCTATCAGGATAGGTTGCCTCGATACAGTCTGCCTATCTTGTTACAGGCGTGATGTTACGCTATAAATAAGTAATTACATAGATCTTATATACGTTACTACCAGCGTGTACTTTTGGCTCTTGATGTACATACATACTAACTCCAAAAAATATAAACGCAAAGTTCACACTTCAGATAAAACTTTATCCAGAAAAGATTTTGTTTGACTAAAACTTGCTAAGCCCGACTTTTTTCATAAAAAATTTATACTAAACATAATTCAGAAACACGATACTAATATTTTAGCAACTCTTTATCTAACTTCAGAAGCCCTAACACGAGTTTTAAAGAGATTTTCGTCAATCTCATAACGTGTGATACAAAGGGAAGATATTTTTTGCATTTACGTCATTAAATGCAAAAAATAGCAAATGAGGTTTTTAGTGTTTCTAAGTTTGACTCTGTGATGTTTTTGAGGTTTACTATGAAGACAACCCGGTTATTTTGGTGCTCCCACAGACTACTTAGAGATACTACGTATGGTGCTACGCATCACAGAACAGAGAAAGACAGCGTTTTTTCTGTAGGGTAGGTAGGCGTACGGCGTAGCACATTATGCTACGCCGTAGGGCTTTCTTTATTGTTCGAGAATATTTTATTATTTGGGATTCTGGAAAAGACATTATGTAAAGTGTGATGCCCGCTATTCGAATGCCATGGAACAAGAATAAACAATGCAGCTACAGGAAGGGTACATTTAAAACAATATATTTCTATTCTTCTAAGTGGAATTGAATTTGTTGGACAGATGACCTTTAAAACGTCCGAAAAAATTAAGAACTTTATAAAATTACGTGATTTATTATTAAACATAAACCCCAATGGGTTTCCCATTACGCATAGTGTAATCTAAATTGTCTATTTATCATCCATTTCCCTACAAAGTAATCAATCAACTTTATTAAAAGTCTGACAGTTTTGTGTCTGGTCAACTTTGATAATAGAATAGAATAGAATAGAATATACTTTATTGTACACCATAAAATTATAAACAATTACAAGAAAAACATATAAAAACGGGTACAAAGGCGGTCTTATCGCTGACAGCGATATCTACCAAACAACCTTTGGATGGACTGAAAAAAAACTTAAAATAAAAAAAGGGGTTAGTCTGCGGTGTACTGCTATTAGATAAAAACATAAATATATACAAGATTATATTACTATAATAAATACTATACATAAACCTATATATAAGCATACAAACATAACATGACATGATAATGTTCCTTTACGGACAAAGTTTCTTTTATGTTAGTTTTCTCATCAAATAGCTGTGAATGTGTGACAAAGTTAGTGTTGAGGGAAACATTTGTGACTGATTGATGGAACTATAAAAAGGTCTTTGGTTAACAGTAACGAAGGTTTCAAATTTCAAGACGCATTTTTACGTAAATCATTTGATTTATACTAAACTGCCATTACACAATAAGTTTATTTTTCAGCGTAATTGCTTTAATTTTCTTTGATGTTAATTTAAGCAATGTATTAAGTTGTTTGATGTTTTAAGTGTTTAACTTTCTAGTAATAAATTGGTTTTCTTAAGGCAACACAGCTCTGTAAATCCTGTCCCTATATTTGATGATGCATTTTTGATGTCCACTTTATGCTTGTCTCCGTGCTATTTAGAGTGTGTAGTCTAGTTGTTAGTGCAAAAAGCTATATCATATAAATGAAAGAGTAGAGGAGATAGTTTTTTGTGGCCCGGTGTATTGCAATGTCTATAGTTCATTATGATTCAATATTTAATTTTTAATGGTAGATTGTTTTTGTAAAGTCTACAAAATTCGCGAAATCTTAATAAAAAGTGGTGTTTTGATATTTTTAACGTAACACGGTACGTTACGTTAAGCACACTTCGGGAGCAACACTATTTTAAGCGCGAGTGACGTACTTCGAATTCCTCGCGGCGCTCAGGATTTAGTTTAGAATCCCTCGCTCCGCTCTGGATTAAAAAAAAAACACCCTTGCCTTTAAAATAGTTGTTTACTCCCTAGATAAAAAATCTACTATTTGAATTGTTGGTTTTACTCTAGACGCTTTTACGTGAATGTCTTTTTACATCGTTCTCACATAATATATAATTTGCCAATAAAAATTACGTAACTAAATACTTGTATTTAAAACTGATGTAGAAGAGTATCCGTGGAATTTCTTGCACATCCTTCTCCTTTAATCGCGAATGCGCAACTTGATTAATTTTTTCACAATTCAAAGGCGCCTATAAAAGGTTTATTTGAAATAAATATTTTAATTATGATTTTGATTATTATATCAATGAAAGATCCTTATTTTAATAGTTTTGCTTGCATTTTATCACTACTGGGCTTTCTCAGCACTGGAACAACCACCTTGGTTACGTATTTCCATCATCATATCCATTTTTTTTGTAGTGCTTAATTTCTTTAGTTTTACAGGATGACTGAATGAGAATGAATATGATATCTACTTTTATCATTTTAGACTATACGTTACACAAATACGTAAGTGGGTAGATAAAACCTTCTTCAAGCGACGAAAACCAAATAAATCGGGCAAACCTTAGTCAGCACTAAATCTCCGACTGGCTATATAGTCTATTCAATTCCAGTCCACAAAAAATGCCAACACATTTTATCTACGCTCGTTATATTTTCAGTAAAGTAAAATATTGTATTACTGGCAACCCATTTCACTTCCGCGTCCTTTGGAACCTCGAAGCCAGTTGGCAGGGACGGCCTTAATCACTGCAAGCATCCGGGTTGACGGCAAATAATTATTTTCGAGGCCCTAGTTTTTTGCATAAAATGTGATAAAGTGATGATCGACAAGAAATGCAAATAAAATAAAATAAATGTTGTTATAAATAAACTCATGTTAGTAAAACTTAAACAACTATGTTAGTAGTAACATTTAAGCACACATGAATAAGCAGACACCCACAGCCCCCAATTAGAGGAAGATTTATCAAGACCTATGTCTGACATGTAGCTTAATAAACTTATCTATTGTAGGCCCTTCTACCCTGTCTGAAAAGACCTTCAGAACGCTATTGCTGCTTCCCCTCACTCTGCGTAACACTGATGCCACTTTTTTGCGAATGATCGCGAAATAATCGTCCGTGTGCGCGTCAGCGAACATTCCTGACCCACTACAGTAAGGCGGTAGCCTCAAAAGCGCCATGAAGGCATTATTGTATTGAATGCGCAGTGCGCTGTCTGCTTTTTGGGTATGATTAGCCCACAGACCGCTGGTGTAGAATATTTGACAAAACGCCTTGAAAAGTGTTATTTTAACCGGTACTGAACAACCAGCAAACCTGCATGCCAACATGTTTCTCCTCACAGCAATCATCCTGCGCTCTCTCTCCATATCTAAGTCGTCTTTAAGATTCTCCGTAACAATATGGCCCAAATATTTAAATTGTGCTACTCTACGCTAAGGTGAGCTGCTGAGTAAAACGGGCGGGACATTTGAGGGACTTTTATTTCTTCCTCTAAACACCAACAGCTCACTCTTTGCAGAATTATACCTGAGCCCATGCTGCACGGCGTATTTTTCACAAATGATGATTAATTTCCTAATCCCACCGATTGTGGGGCCCAGCAGCACCATATCGTCTGCGTAACTTAAGTTATTTAAATTAACTCCGTCAATATGGCAACCGACATGAGTGCTGCTGAGCTCAAGAAGCAAGTTGTTAACATAAATATTAAACAATCTCGGGGAAGTAAGACCTCCCTGCCTGACACCACATTCGAGTTTGTACGGATCCGACAATGCATTGGACCATATCACAAAGTTCCTCTGCTTGTCATACCAGATAGATAATATTGACACCAATGCAGCAGGAACTCCCTCCTCCCGAAGCTTCCCCCATAACACCTTATATGAAACCAGGTCGAAAGCCTTTGAAAGGTCCAAGAAACAAGCAAACACTGGTTTTTTTGTGCGTATAACATTTGACAGTGTGCTTTAACGCAAGTATTGCACTCTCAGTAGACAGCCCCGCACGAAAACCAAGCTGTGTGTCGTGTATTTTTGTATATCTACTGAGGTGCGAGTCAGGCACACTATCAAACAATTTGGCTATCACAGTTGCCAATAAGATTGGTCTATAATTCCCTTTGTCTGCTATGTCTCCTGTCCGATTTTTTACAATAGGTACAACTAATGTGTCCAGCATCTCCTGTGGTAGGTAAGAATGCCCCACAAATAGATTTAAAAACATAGTCAGTATTCTCGGCAAGTGCACACCCGCATTTTGAAGATGCTCAATGCTGAGTCCATCGTGACCTGAGATGATTTGCCCCGCTTCATACATGTAATTATTGTTTGTATTTATGAACACGTAAATCTATGGGGTTTTCCTGAACGATAGGACTCAGCATCGTTCACCCTCCCCACCGACTCAAGCGGTGAGCTCACAATAAACTGTTCCTTAAATATATTAGCTTTTCCAGTATGGTCTCTCTCACCCTCCACGCTAACTGGTAAGCTAGGAGAGATGTTGAGCTTTTTAGTGCCTTTCCAGAAAGATGAGAAACATTTCTTAGATTGGAGCGAGGCCAATACATCCATTTCTATTTTATCTTGGTTCTCAATTTCAATCTAAGTCCGCACATGATAATTCCTGTTCACTACTAAAACTAATAAGTTCATTATAAAATAACTCACCCGGGTGCGCGTTGAAATCCCCCAACATATAAACCGATTCGGCATTATTATTTTGTATAATAGAATACATTTCACTAAGATATTAAGTAAAAAGTGGCAGATTCTCGCGACAGTCCATCGGCATGTACATATTTATAACCAAAAAGCACCTATTGTTCACCACTACATTCACTGCACATATACGGTCACTGACACTTTGAACTACACTCACGTTGTTAAACGTAGTTTTACGCCATAGTATGGCAAGCCCTCCGTAGGGTCTCCCTTTACACATGCCAGCTGAAGTGTCCACTAAAGACTTTCCCGTGCAACTGAATTCCTGATCAACACTATCAAGAAAGGCTAGGTCATGTGGATATAATCACGTTTCTTGTAACAAAACAATATCAGCTGATTTGCACAGTGAACGCATACAGTTTACAGACCTTTTAACATTTTTGCAATTGAATGTTATTTTGTTTATTTTTGAAATACTATCCATTCTTTGGATTTGTTATTGCCTCACGCCCAAAAATTGTTTTATTTATGTCTTCTCTTCTATTCTTGAAATGGATAAAGCGCCTAAATGTCACGCCATCAGGCCACGTATGATCATCTAGAAAAATGTACAGCTTGTTTTTGTTAACAAGCACTTTAAAGGCATTGTATGGCTTTTCCTTCTTCATTGTAATTTTTTCAAGCGAAACTACCACCGCCATTTTATTTTTGATGTATTTTCATATGTCATCCACCGCTACCTCTTTTTTTTGTTGGAAATATACAAAGGTATTTTAACTTCCGCTGCTTTAAATTTCTCAGACAAGTCCGTAGCCGCTTTACCCATTTTACCAGTAAAACGATTTCTCAACCGGCGATTTTGCACTAAAGTCCAACTGTCTGTTGGTTTCTTGGGCATTTTCCAGTTACTCATTTTTGCCATTTCCGCCATCGTAGGTCTATTTAATTGACTGGTTACTGTATGACAAACAGCTGACTCAGAAATCACCTCGCACATTTCATTTTCCAATAGCGTTGAGTTAATCGGTACAGGCGCACCCGATAAGATCTTCTCGGTGTGTGTGCAAGCGAGAGTGCGATATTTTGGTGACTCACAGCGTTCTGTGCTCGCACACCTCGTCATCTCATATCCGTCATCGTACACTGGTGCCAGTGATAAACCTACCGGCCCACTGTCAAGCAAATACCTTCAATCTTTTTTTCGCATTAATATTGCGCGCTAATAATGATAACGGGGACCTGCTTGATCCCAATACCAGCTTCAATTCATCCAGTTGAGTGACTGTTTCATATTTACATTTTATTTCACTGATTTCTGCACGTATAATCAACAGATCTTTTAATAATTTTGTCACATCTACATGGTCAAATGTAACTGGCGGTAGTTTTTGCAAGTCCCGCGCAACGAAGATCGGTATAAGATCTGGCTCCGTCACTTTGAAGACACTTATATTATCCTTTAAATCTTTCAGTTTTTTCCCTTCTTTGCGTCTGGTCACCTTTTTCTTGCTAGTTTTTATTGAACTAAATAGCAACTCCTTAGCACTATCCACCTCATCTATACTGAAGGCTGTGTCACAAATCCTTATAAGATTCTCATTGGTCATCACATCTACTTTATTTTGTATAAAGGATAGAAGTTCACATACCACAATATTGCAATTCACACATTTTAACGTATTTACAGACATTGTCGCAGAAATAGGTGGGGAGACTTATATTCGACCCGTTCGCAAGCTCGTGCAGCGAGCGACTGAAAATGTCGCTTAGTATTATTAAAACTTTATTATGAAAATTTAATAAGAATTTTAAAGAGAACCTGGATGAGGCTGACATGGGAACTTGGGGATCGGCACAAGAAAAGAGAGACCTATGCTCAGCAGTGGGTGATGGTGATGATGAAATACTTATCAAAATTTACTTTATTGTTGCGAATAAACGTTTGCTAAGGATAAATAAAAAGTTTCAATTGGGTTATCGCGCGAGACCCCTTCAGAAACGAGGCCCAAGGCAATTGCGCTGCTCGCCACCCCCTAAGGCCGCCACTGCCGGTTGGAATACTATCCCAGAGAGATGATTCATTACCGGCTTCTTTCCCGAATAATAAATTGCTTTGAATAATTATAATTAGGTACGTTTTGTTACAATGAAGCTGTGCTGTTGTTAATTGTGTCGCAGCGGTATTTAAAAGCGGCAGCTACCCACGCGTTTTTCTCTTTTTAGAATTATAATTAATAATGAGCTTATACTTAACTCACTCATTAACACGAATTAAATATGGCCCGTATTATAGAACAGTAAAAACTTCTAAAAGTACATACTTATATTAGAATCGAAGGTTACTCTGTCTAGATAGACAGAGTAACCTTGAAACTCAGATCAAATAAAAAGTCAAGATGGAACGTTGCAAATAACAAAGTGAAGCCGGTTCAAACTAAGCCTTGCCGTACAAATACACAATTACACGCACTCACGTACAACGAAATTAGGCCTTAGCTTGTCCTTCGAGCTTACAGATCAAATAATAAAGCTCAACTGACAAGCTAAAGGGTAGTTTCGTTATACGTGTGCGCGTATAATTGTGTATTTATACGGCAAGGCTTAGTTTGAACCGGCTTCACTTTATTGTTTGCAACGTTCCATCTTGACTTTTTATTTGATCTGAGCCTTGAAAAGATAAAAAATAGACATTTGTCTATTTTTATCTTTTCACGTAACGGCTGAACAGATTTGGATGCAATTTAGCACACATGTGGACCACGTCCTGGATGGATATATTTTATCACAAATGAAATGAAATAAAATCGTTTATTTGCTAAATGTAGGTGTACAAATTAGATGTTCTTTTTGTAGATAGTCCCCATACATTTTGCCTTACGGCATGCAAATTTTTATTCTTCTTTAATTTAATTACAGAAACACCAATATTTTATAAAATTAAATTATCATTATTTCAAAGCAATAACCAGTCCAAACATAAAAATTATAAACGGCTTGAAACAGGCAATGAAAAATTGTTTAGGTTAGTATTAGCGAAACATTATTTGAATACAACAATAATGAACATTATAGACATTAATATAATAATTATCGAACATAGCAATGAAAATTCACCACAATACATGGAAATTACATGATTGAGATGAATAATATTAGTAATGTCAAAATCAGACAGACATCCAGATAATCAGATGTCAGATAAAATATCTACAAGTACCTATGTATGTCAATTTAATATAAAATTATTTATGTGCTCAAATAAAAATCAAATGTCAAATAAAATCAATATAATTATCTCTTAACTGTTTAAAATCTGTCAAATGTCAAAAATTGTAATTACAAATGTCAAAACAAAAGAATCTAGTATAAATCGGAATAAAATAGAAAAAAATAAATGTCAACAAAATAATTACAATGTCCAAGCAAAACTTTTATCATTTACAAAATCAGTATTAGTGTAGTAACACTTGTTCAATAACATTTTTATTAACTGTTTTTTAAATACATTGGTGGGTGATTCAGGTAGAGTATTGGGTAGCTTATTATAAATAAGAGGACCCATGGATAAAATATTTTTTCTTAATAGGGCTGTTTTGTGACCACCTGTATAAAGTTGATTTTTATATATATACCTTATGGGTCCTGTGCGTTTTCTTATACCAATCAATGAGGTTATTAATTACTGTTTATTAGTTTTAAAGAATAGGGCAATTTCAAGAATATATAAGGATGGTAATGTATGATTTTTTTGTGTTTTAAATACTGGTACACAGCTATTTGTAGACTTCAGACCGGTCATCGATCTAAGGCATCGTTTTTGGACCCTAAATATTTTTCCCTTTCACTACAATTACCCCAAAATATGACTATCTTAATTATCAATGATGTCTACATACTTATTATCTCGAAGATTATTTTCTCCAATAAAAATCAAGCAATAATCTTCCTCCAGGAAGATTATCCGGGCCAAGAAATACCCTGTGATGACGTTTAGTAGTAATGACAATAATTAAATTGGACCGAGAAAACTTCTTCGACTAACGGTAATGTTCTCTTTGAGCAGCTGCTACTTATTATGGAAAGTCTATTTTTATGTATCGGCATTGCAACTCCTGATGGTTTTTTTTAACAATGTCACCCAGTTGAAAATTTGCTGTCATCTTTTGTTTTTGAGTCGGAATGTCACAATTAGTCATATCGGAGGTTTGTGTTTCTTTACTGACCATGTCAACTTTCATTTCCTTGTTGGATGTCTTAGAGTCATTATTTAAGGCTAGTGGTGTGGTTATGTACTGACTGGACTTTTTTGCGTGATGATGATAGTGTGGTACTTTTCCTTTCAGGTGCTAGGTAGATCTTTTTGCAAGTTTCAACATTTTTGAGAGATTTTTGTAGGGCGAATTTTAGTCGGAAGTTTTCGCTGTTAAAGTCTTCTTTTTCCTGGTGTGCGCTCATAAGTTGCATCTTTAGTGTTTCAACTTGTAGATTCAGGTCGTTAAACATTTCACTGTCGCTAAAATTGTCGTGCAGGCTGTCCGGTTTACTCATCATTGTAGTCCAGTGGCGTGCCTAGGGTTTCAAAATAAGGCAAGCCCACTAAAATTTAAAAAGATTTCAAAAAAAAAAAAAAAAAAAAAAAAAAAAAAAAAAAAAAAAAAAAAAAAAAATCTTTTCGTCTGTGTATGTAGGTACCTACATATGTATCATCGCAATTTTCTCATAAACTACTGGGTCAGGGTGGACTGTATGTATGTTGAATTGTTGATTGATGAGTAAAACTTCGGGCTTCTTGTTTCTTAATTTATTCCCAGGAGTGGCTTGCTGCTGATGGTTGAGTGACGAAATGTTGAATGACAAATTTGCAGCAAGCCACCCATTATTTATACAATTTAGCTCTACGCCATCGTGCGGTGAATGAGGTAACCAAAGCACACTGAAGGCATGCTAGTGCTAGATTGAATATAATAAACATATCAGCAATTGCATACCTCCGGTGGCTTTTAAAAAAGCCGTTTGGTTTGCTTCATTGCTTGAGGGAACAAAGTAATGGTAAGTAGTTGCTTGCTTCGTAACAGGACTAACAGGTTACAGACGAAAAAAAAAACAAAACCGAAAGTTAAAAAATAGCTAGATAGAATGTAAAAAGGAATTTAAATAAATTATTTATATTCTAATTGGAATCGTCTATCTTTCTTAAGAAATGATTTAATTACATCAGAGTAAAATGTTGGTGATCGTTTTAATTCTACCAACAACTGTTTTTCAATAGCTATCATTGATAATTCGGAAAGACGCTCTTGACCTTGTGTATTTCTCAGATAGGTATGGATACGTTTAAGAGACGAAAAAGCACGTTCCGCGGAAGAACTGGTAGCCGGAATAGTTACAACAAGATACGCTAACTTTAACAGCTCGGGAAAGGCATCTTCGAGGTTATTCTCATGAATGAAATCAATTAATTCGAAAACATTACGATCTTTCAGATCAGGACTAGAATACAAGCAAATCAATTGGCTTTTTAATGTTTGTTTGTCGAAATAGTTTGCATAAATGTCAAATAATGAATCTAATTCCTCTGTAGGAAAATGTGAGTGATAATTGTCAAATTTTTTGTTGTTGAGCAGTTGGAAAAACTTTAATTTATAAATTTCAGAATATCGGTCAGTAATTTCGGTATTAATGTTATCAATTACTTCTACAAAAAGTCGTCTGTATTCCGTTTTTGCACAGCGTACGTTGCGTCTCAAACGAGGAGCCGAGTTATTTTGCAAAGTATTCTCATAAATTTGATCAAATTCGGATTGAAATTCAGCACGTAACCATGCCTGAAAATCCTTTATTTTATTAATACAATAACCGACATCAACTTGTGATTTTTGTAGAATATTGTACAAGCAGTCAGTTTTTTCAAATATCCGATGAAAAATAAAAAGAAAAAAATTGAAATTAAAAGATCGCAAAGTGTTTTCAAAATTCTCCGCAGCTAAAATCGTATCCCCGTCCCAGTTCTGTGGATTGTCGCACAGATCAGAAAACAACTCAATAAGTTTAATTTTTTGTTCAAAAACCGTGTTTACAACTCGCGACATGTATGTCCAACGAGTTGCGGGAGCATTAGGCAATTTTTTGCTGCAATGAGTATCGTAAAAAGCAGCTCGTTTTGTACTATTACTAAAAAAATTACACAAAGCCTGAAGGGCTGAAAAAAATAAACTAACCTCCTGAATTCTATTGCATGATTTAGACAACACTAAGGCCAAAATATGTGCATTACACCAAATGTAAATTGCTTGTGGACAAACATCTTTAACTTTTTGTTGCACTCCATTTCTTACACCAGACATTACACTAGCACCGTCATAGCTTTGCGCTACTAATTTAGCGATGCAATCATGTCTATTCAATAATTCTAAAATAATATTAGAGAGTGAGTCTGCTGTGCGACTTTCCGAAACATTAAGAAAGCCCAAAAAACGGTCATGAATTTCATTTTTATAATAATATCTCAGAATCAAGCACAGTTGTTCTCTATGACTAACATCGGGGGTTTCGTCAATAATAATTGAAACAAATTTTGTATGCCTAACTTCGTAATCGATGCAAGTTTGCATCACATCGGCTACGGAATGAATAATATCGTTTTGAATTTTGTTAGATAAATAACTCGGCCCCGGTTTGTCAGTTTCCTGATGCTGCATATGCTTTTCTAAAACGACATCGTATTTTGAAATTAACGAGACCAGTTCTAAAAAATTGCCTTTATTTAATGAAGTTTTGGACTCATCATGACCTCTTAAAGGAAGTTCTTGTTGTGCTAAATGACAAACAATATCGACTAATCTTTGAAATACACTACGGTTGTTATCAACGCGCGTGTTATATTTTGAAATTTCCTCAGATATCTGGCGTGATATAGATGTCTCAATTCGTTGTTTACCAAAATTTCCGAAAGAAACCATTGCACACAGGTGTTTATGGGAATTTGCGTGCCTTTTAATGGCGCCAGATATGTTATTTAAATCATTATAACCAGATGTATTCCAAACGGAATCTTCATTCGAAAAAAATATGCAGCACCAGCAATACAACTTATTAGTGTGCGAACAGCCAACAATCCAACTAGTTTTATACACTGATCTATTAAATTTTCGTTTATGCGATTTACTAGTCTGAGAAATAGACAGATTAGGCGTCGGTTTTAATGAAGAAATTAACTGTTTTTTCTGAGCAAAGTTTAAAGATTTTACCTTATCTTCGCCAATCAAAACTTGAACGCATTTTAAATCCTCACAAGGTACAATTACCTCCATTGTTGTAGGTAAGTCACCAAAACAATTGTATCACCGAGAAAATCTAAGAAAACACAAAAAACTCTAACTTTTCCCACTCAAGCAAATGAAACTGACAATGACAATGGCACAGACTACTAAGACAGTGTTACCTGTGTTGTTGTGTTATAAACAAAAATATTCCCCAATTTTTCCGAATTTCCCTAAAAATCCCTAAATAGAATTTTATATGTGTTATACCTACATACTTATTTAGTACCTAAATTATTTCGTAGGTAAATATAACGTTACATATTAAGTTGATAAAAAAAAATGAAAAATACAACTATGCAAACTTGTTAATTATTTCTAGAACCACATCATCATCCTGTTGCTCCTTTCATTTGACGTCTCATTTTTGAAGTCATACATATGTACGATGAAGTTCTTGATCGTGTCCACAGTATGATTAAGTTTTACTCACGATCCATAATCCCGATTTATAAGGAAAATCGTACCATCATGATACTATGTACCTTTTTAGGGGATATGAATTACATATCGTGCGTTCCTTTCTACGCACAAAACAGAAAACACACGCTTTGTTTTCGATTTGGTAAGTTTTGTTCGAAATCCCTAAAAAAATCCCCAAAATATTCCAGTCCCCAAAAATTTCCCTTTTAACACTTCTAGTCCCTAAATTTAGGGACAAAATCCCTAAGTTGGTAACCGTGTACTAAGAGATATGAACTGAAGTGAGTTGCACTCGGGTCATTGCAGTGTTGTCATTTGGCAAAAATAAGTCGCCAGTTATATGAAAAATCTAGCTAGATGTCGCAAATTTTTTATTTTTAAGATATTGCTTGAATATTTATATTCGTTATTTTCAAAAGTCGCTGGTTTTTATTTTTGCTAAATCTTAAAAAAGTCACCAAACTCGTTAAAAATCTCCAAGATCTCACAACGTCGCTAAAACGGCAACACTGCAGAGTTGGCAAGGTGACAAGGTCACGGATACGCGTACAACTTCACATGCAAAGCCCTGCTTAAATCTTCAAACTGAACGTCTACAAAGACGCACAAGTTTCTAACTCGTTATACGACACATCGCTATAAGTGCGAAAGAGACAGATATAGTATTTGAAAGCCCGGTAAAAGCCGGTGCGTGTAAGCGAGATAGCTATATGTAGATGCTACAACTGCAAATGCGAAACTCTGCGCGCGACCAATCGCTATGTGAAGTAGTGTGGCATAGGTAGATACTTTGTGTTATTTTGATAAGAATTAAGCGCGCGAACTTTTAAATAGTTCAGGTTTGATATTGATTCTCTATCGAGCATTTTAGTAAGGCAAGCCAGGCTTTTGGGCTTCTATGAAGCTACCGCCACTGCATTGTAGTCTCATCAAGTATGGTTTTCTCATCGTCATTTGTCAATGTAGATAGGTTAGTCAAAGATCCAGTGTATTGTTTCCGATGTGTGACGTTACTATTATCTGAGTCCATGTTTTTGTAGAAATGCGATTCTTTATTTGTGTCCCTCTGATAGCGTTTACTTAACTTTGAGTATTTTTTGTTCAGAGTTTGAGAAATCAAATCTTACAAAAAGACGTCAGCTGTGTGGCCGTGATTTGGAACCTGGTGCGAGATTGCGATTTGATGTCTGATGTAGGTGTCTCAGCCTCCGAGCCACAAAGTAGTTATTGTTGTAAGGTGAAATTAAGTACTATATCTCAGTGGGGCATACATTTGTATTTAACAAGGCGGTTGATATGATTAAAGTGTAAGGATTTTTTTTCCCAATTGACGTAGGTAGACCTTTTTGAGAAAAAAAAAATATCACTTCTTGTTTTGGTTTTATTTTCTCTTTATACACTTTAATACTATATGGTGGATTGATTGTGTTGATGATGGTCACCAGATTATTGTCACTGTAAGTTGTCACTTTTATAGTTTGTCGTATTCACTATTGTTATTTGGTCACTTTTATTTTAGTCACTGTTATTTGAGTCACTATTGGATAAATTAGTTTGTTAACTTTCCCATTACTAAATTGGGCCTTTAAACACTTTTGTTTTTTTTAAATAAATTATGACTGTAAATTTTTTAAATTAAACGTAAATACCGAGCTTATTTATATAGCTGTCAAGCGAAACAGCGCCAGCTATCCTCCCGCCACTCCCAGTAATATTATTCACTACCATTAATGTAAGTTGTACGCTCTACGATGTTTTTTGTTGGAAATTGATCTAGGCATCTAATAAAAACAAAACACAACATACCATGAAAAATGTATTTCCAAATGTTTAAGCAGAGGGATACCGATAATACACACATATTTTGCCTGTTATGTTTAAATCCTATGTCATAAAGGCGAATCCCATAGCCATCAACTTCAGACTCAAGACTGCTACTGAAAAGTATGAGATGAAAAAACCCAAAGACACATTGCCTAACTCTGATATTGAACCCAGCACCAAATCTGAATTTTTTTAGAAATGTTATGCAGGCTGTACTCTCTCGCGCGAGAGCCCGAGGAAACGCTGTACATTGAGTTTTATACAAAATACTTCATGATTGAACTCAGTACTGAGAGCAATGTACAGTTAAGGGCCAATATTGCAGTCACAATCTATCAAAACAGCAGCGGCAATTTTTTTTAAGGCAGAACAATTTCCACCTTTCACGGTATTGTCTATACTTTAATTTCTATACAACATATTAAACCAGTTGTGGAACTTCTTCTACAAAAACTAGTCATTTGAGTTCTGGGAGAGTAAGACTGCACTTTTGACCTTTGACTGTACATCATCCTCGCGGGTTCTCGCGCGAGAGTGTACTATGGCATTACGTATTTTCCTCAGCTCTCACCAAGTTTTGGCAATCTGTGTAGCGAAAAACTAAATCTTTCTCTCCAAACCTTTTTTCGTATCAGCTGAAACTTTCATAAAAAAACTAATAAAAACCAAACTTGTTCTAAACATACTAAACTAAACTATGTTTTAAAAAGATAAGGTGCCAAGAAGAATGGCTGCTGCAAACTCACTCAACCTTTTCTAAAAGACGCTTTGTTCTCAAGAAAATTAGGAGTTACTTTAATATTCAATTTTAAAGTTCAAGTTATGGTCGTAGTAGGGTACTTAGATTGCACTAACATAAAATGTATTGTTGTATAATAAATATACTTATTGTATAGGAAACAATGAAAAGACGAGTTGTATTGAGGGGCGGTACCAGGCAATCATCACTAAAAATAGTAACTTGTGTTTTTGGTAGTTCAATGGTAGTAGCATCATGCTATGTTCTTATAATATATTATGAGTTATGATTCTATATTTTATGTCAGTCAGATGACACAAGACATGGTAGTCTGTTTTCAGAACATTATTGACATTCTTATCCGGTAAATAAATCAATATCGTTGTGACTATACCAAGTTTAACATAATGAACTTTTGTCAACACAAATATGAATACAGAGAAGCAAATAACAGTAGTTGCGTCTCTGTCTAGTCCTATCAATCAATATGCAAGGTTAATCAAAATGAAGTACCCACCTTCACCATAAAAATCAAGCTCCCGCCCGCGGCTCCACCTGCGTTTTATTAGTACTTCCATCTTGATAAATTATAAACTATTAGCTCCTGCCAACGGCTTCGTCCGCGTGAGAGTCGTAAATTTTCTCACGGAAACCGGACATTTGTCGGAATAATAGCGTATGTGCTATTCCAGACTATAATCTATCTCTGTTCCAAATTTCATCCAAATCCGTTCAGCCGTTCTGGCGTGATTGAGTAACACGCACACATCCATTCATCCAAACTATCAAATTTATAATATTAGTAGCATGTGTTATTCTAATGCTATAATAGCTATATTACTGTAAATTTTCATCAATATCGGTACAGAGGCAAAGGCTCAGCTGGCTGCCAAAAAGCTGGGGATCCTTGCAAAGGTGAGAGGGTATTTCACGCCAGAACAGCTGCTCAGCTTGTATCAAGCGCAAGTTCGATCATGCATGGAGTACTGTTCTCATCTCTGGGACGGATCTGCCAAATACCAGCTTGATGCACTAGAGTCGATCGAAAAGCGGACCAAGAGGCCATCAGCGATGAGGCACTGGTTAAGTCAAAGCTCCATAGCCTTGAGCATCGTCGCCGAGTTGCCAGCTTGTCGGTTTTTTATCGGTTACATTTCGGGGCGTGTGCGATGGAATTGCATGATTTAATTCCACCCAGCCCGTCCCATCATCGGACTACCAGACGTACGGCGATGCGTCATCGGTACATAGTGGACATACCACCCATACGCACTAAACGTTTTGAGAATACTTTTATTATACGTACAGCTAAGGAGTGGAATTCCCTGCCGGAGTCTGTTTCCCGATAGCTACAATCTAGGGGTCTTTAAGTCAAGAGTGAATAGTTTACTTCTAGGCAAGCGTGCTCCACCGTCGACCACATCATCGCTTACTATCAGGTGAGATAGTGGTCAAGCGCGAGCCTATATAAGACAAAAAAAAAAAGGTTTTGCGTGCAAGAGTAGATCCATCCATCCATCCTCACAAACTTTCGCGTTTATAATACTAGTAGGAACTAAAGGGATCTTGACTCTCCTGGCTAAATGGTCAATGGTCGGTCCGTACCCTAATATTTTGTAACTAATGACTTCCTTCAAAGGGCTAATTTGCTTCAGTTATTTAGTGTGAAAGATTGCTTCCCATTCATCTTATTAATTGTACCCTTCCTTACAATAGAGGTAATCTGGCTATTAATAAGCCAAACTTGGTGAACTCGATACCAATAATAGTTTTACCAGGATATAATAATCATTTGGAGCTATAATCGGTTTATTGGATTTGATTGATTAATAGCTGTTAATATTTATTGAGCTTTGAACTTATGTGTTCAAACACTCTCGTAAACAATATGGATGCAACGATGCAACAGGCCGTTTATATTGATACTGTTGTGTTGTTGTTGTTCCAATATTATCACGCTTTTACGACGTGTCTGTCTACTGAAGCTCTTGCTCAACGTTTGGTAATTTCATCACATAATGCCAGGTGTTTTTGTAGTGCAGACACATTCTGCCAGTTGCTAGTTTGATACTTGCAGGGGCAGGCATGTAAATAGCCGTACTTCTATGGCAGAGTGAGAACCTTTTGTGACTTGACACGTGGATGCGTGTAAGTCCAACTTCTACTACAGAAAGACATGGAGGGCCATTCAACATCAAAACCAACGAGGAAATTGCAAATCACCTACCGTGTCTGCTTCAGGGTCAATCGCTCCAGCTGCTAGAAGATTCCCGTTGTTCTTATCTTCTTGGTGGCCACCAGTAACTTTACACTGTTTATATCTAGGCTGCTGCGGGATTATTATGCGCTCCAGAAATGGAGATGGTTTTTAAAAGTAGCAAGTAAACCAAATTCGACACTCATAATTGAGCGTGCGAGCGCGGCGAGGAGAATATTTCTACTATTGGGAAGATTGCGTCGCATGCACTTATTCGATATAGCTAGTGTGGCGCCCTCTGTGAGTTTTCGATTTACGATAGCAAAATCGCTCGCAAGCCATCACATAGAATATTACTGATAATTATTATACTATAGGCTAATAGGGGGCGAATATCTGCCACACTAATTCTCGTACTAGGATATGAGCTGTCCCGTAACTCGACCCAAAATAATCGGGAGATCAATAATGATGATCAGGAGCTTCTTCTAGAAGTATGAAGATTTTTCTATTACAAATGAAATCATTTCTATCGGTCTTGGGATGAAAACCAAGACCCTACGACAGAAGACTTGCTCCTCAGTAGTGGTAACGACCTTATTTATGGTCCATCCTAAAGTTTAGACTCTCGAAAACTCTTGTTCTGAACCACGAATTCAAGTCCACAGACAATTAACTTTGAGCAATAAAGCACTTAAGATCTCTCCGTCTAGTACATCGAAATTACCGAAACATGTGTTTTCATCAGCTTTAAGATTATTTGCACATAAACTGACGGACTGCTGTAACTACCATTGCTTAATTAGTAATACGATTTGAATTTAATTTAGGTAGATATTGTAACCACAAATGTACAAAGGCATTGAAACAGGCTGTTTTGATCATTAGGATAAATAAGCCCTAATATAAAAATCATTAAACGGTTCCGTTTGTAGGCTTAATACCTCGGTATTAAAAAAGGTTTTGTTCCTAATTCGCTAAGCGAACAATAATTACTAGGCCACTAATTACAAGGCGTAAAGGAATTTTCGTCTGATTGGGAAAAGATATTCTTAGTCACGTCATGCCTATCAGGAATTCAGGAGAATCTTTTTACTGGGGCCTTGAACTAATAACCTCGACGTTCGATTCTTAATAACTTAGCAATATTTAAGAAGGTTTAGTGTGCTCATTTTGATGAGTAACGGAGTCCTTTAAAAAAGGATATTAGAATATTTTTAACCGACTTCGCAAAAAAGGAGGAGGTTCTCAATTCGACTGTATTATTTTTTTATGTGTGTTACCTCAGAACTAGTTACTGGGTGAACCGATTTTGATGATTCTTTTTTTATTTGAAAGCTGGTGCTTGTCATGTGGTCCCATTTTAAAATGGTCAAGATCTGATGAAGAACTTCGGAGATATACAGATCACTCGGGATAGCTGCAATCGGATGTCTGTTTATTGTTTACATCATTTCATAACATAACATCACACTAGCACGCTTTAAAGGGATACGCAGGTGTCAACAGTTCACCCTGGTATACTCTAAATCCACCGTTTTTGTTTAAGTTTCATGTTTCTGGGTTAATCTATTCTGGCTTCACTTTGGAGAATTGGTCCGTTATGTACCCACAACTAAAAAGTGAAAAATAAAAAACTTTTTAACAAAAAATACAACCGCCTTCCAAATAAAAACACTACAAAGTGAAAAATAACTTCAATTTCGGAAGTCGGTGTCAAAAAACGAAGATCCCAAAACAGGAACACCGACTTCCGAAATTGAAGTTATTTTTCACTTTGTAGTGTTTTTATTTGGAAGTCGGTTGTATTTTTTGTTTAAAAGTTTTTATTGTTACAAAGAAGTCCATAGATACACAGATATAATAACATCACATCACCAGCCTCGCTAAGGTGGGTTCGAGGTTTCAAACTTATATGAACTATAGGTTTCTTGACCATTTGCGTTCCTTCACCGATATCTTAATTCCTTATTTTGCACAAAATCTTATCTTACTATTAATATTACTAGCTACTGCCCGCGGCAAGTATTTTTTATCATCCCAAGGGTATACTAATTCTATATCCTTCCTAGGGTTTCAAACTATCTCTATGCCAAATTTCATCTAAATCGGTTCAGTAGATCTAGAGATTACCCCCTACAACCTGACAAAGTTTACCTCTTTATAATTATTATTATAGTATAGAAATATAGATAAAACCGAAAGTTTGGATGGATGGATGTATGTATGTTACTCAATCACGCCAGGACCGCTGAACGGATCTGAATGGGATTTCCCACAGAGATAGATTATAGACTAGAATAGCAAATGGGCTACTTTTATCTCGGAAAATGTAAGCTTCCCGTGGAATAATTTCTGACTTTCACACGGGCGCAGCTGCTGGCCGAAACTAGTAATATTATAAATTTGAAAGTTTGGATAGATGTGTGTGTGGATGTATGTTTGTTACTCAATCACGCTAGAACAACTGAACGGATCTAGATGAAATTTCGCACAGACCTCGATTATAGTCTGAAATTGCACATAGGCTACTTTTCATCCCGGTATTGGGATAAGAAAACACTATTGACGCGGGCGTAGCCGCTAGCAGAAGCTAGTACTTATTAAAAGCAAAACGAGCTTCTTTTACAAATCAAGTACGAATAAATCCATAGACACTGCACCACTCTCGGTAACCTTCCCACCTGACCTTGCCTCTTTTCCTCGTCATGCGATACCCAAGTTTGCTCGATACGATACGATATCGATTACCATTTAACGAGGAACACGATAACTTTCGACAATGTCGTTGGTACCTCGGCTTGCCGAGTTCATGGTTGACAATACGGTTGCGGTTATGATTATGATCGCTGGTTTGGTATCTTTATAAGTAAAGACGATTCTTTTAAGATGTTTTTTAAGTGAGCGGAATATTATGCAGATGAAACATGGTGAATTAGAGCCTACGGGAGTTTGTT
Source organism: Orthosia cruda (assembly GCA_964057195.1). Taxonomy (NCBI): domain Eukaryota; kingdom Metazoa; phylum Arthropoda; class Insecta; order Lepidoptera; family Noctuidae; genus Orthosia; species Orthosia cruda. The sequence goes on along the minus strand of OZ059830.1, from coordinate 44,004,728 downwards.
TCCTTGTAAAGACAATCTGGAAGTTTTTAAGTCAATAGTGAATATAGGATACTTCTATGCAAGCGTGGTTGACCGTCGACGTTTACCATCGGGTAAAATATGGTCAAACACGAGTCTACCAACAATAAAAACAATAAAGGTGGAAACATCCTACTAAAACTCGAGACGACGTGAAGTGTCGATACCCGATACGAATCGTACACATATACAACACGCCACGTGATGCTACAACACGCTTCGCTTCTAGTATTATTTCTAATACTATGATCACGGTATTGGCCTGAACTCATATCATATAATACTGTGTACCATTTCACTAATTCTATTAATTGTTCATCCGACATTTTAAATAAAAACTAAGGAAAAATATCTTTATACCAAGAATGTTCGCAACTGACTGACGCGTGGCTTCGAGTGTTATCTAGATACACACTGCGTGCGTAGCTCTCCCGGCAACACGCTGATCCAGACCGACTGGATGTTACCGCGTGGGAATGCGTGTGATCACATGGCGTGTTTTCTATGTGTTTCTGACCATATTATATATATGGGATTCGTTAGTACTGCAAAGCGTCGGATAGCTTCAAATTATCTCCATGTAAATTCTTTTCTCTATTGTTATTATTCTCGTGGATGAAATCTAAATCTTCTTCTTCTTGATATTTTGTATCCCGAACCGTCAGTAATATATTTGGTTCCTTTTGAAGTCCATTGACTTATTTTATTTCTACTAAGGTACTCGTTTCTACTTGTCTAAGCCAATACCTAAACATGACACACGCACTGCTCTTCAAACCACCACCCACCAGTTGTACCCACTAGTTGTTGTAAGTGTTATTTCTGCACTATTATTGTAATATTATTGATGTTATAATTTTGTTTTTGCATGCTGTGTCTATCGCATCATATTGTATAATACTACGTTTGTATCATATTGCTTGTACAATTAGAATAAACAGTTTAACAATTGTAGATGGGCCAATACATAAATAAAATGGAATGTGAAACGTATTACGCTAGCCCGTAATTACGAATTCAGACATCACATACATTATATGCATCAGTTAAATAACAGCAAGCATCAGTTTGAAGCCCACCACTCGTTATCTCATTCCCCCAACGCTGAACAAAACACTCGCACACATTTGATACAATAGTACAGTAAACCTGTATGTTCAGTACGGCACAAATTAGAGGTTGCATGCATAGGTAGTTAGTATTGCGTTTGACTACCTATAGCTAGAAGCTCTTGTGAAATCACAAATGAGAGGTGCTAATGTTTTGTGGTTCCATGTATCAGACGTGTTCCAGTACCACAAAACATTAGACGACAGCGCTTTATATCGCTAAAATATAACCCGACCAAGTGAAATTGCTCGTTAGTTTCGTATTACACGTAAGTTACTTTGAGCTGATTGAACGTGACGGGGTATTTAAACAAACTGACATTCTATCACCGATGATAATAAATATTGAAAAGGCAAAAATGTGTGTAAAATGTAGGAAGTACGTTTGTAACTAATACATAACCCTCTTTAACCGTTGGTTAAACATAAATAAAGTGAGCGAATGGAGCGACAGCTATATTGCTACTTTTGCTGTGTATCTGAAATACATTGATTCGATGCACACTTACATTTTCAGTGGCAATATTTTGTTGAAATGAGGACGCTATATTTTTAGCAGAGCGCCGAAATATCAAAATCTCATTTCATCGAAATATACTAGAAGATATCTCGCCCATGATAGTAAAATGTGGATTGTAAACCGAAAAGATTTATACCACCACACTGATGTAACCTTGGAACTGTAAAGGTCCATTTTCAAGGTTAAGAAACGCTTGCCAAAAAACACCAGTTGTAGTTGTTGGATAGGCAATCACTACATGTTAAAAACGAGTATTCAACTGCATCTAGTTAGAAAGGAATCTAGGCAGATTGAATGAAACCTCTAAGTTGTGTCGTACTCGTCCATACTATACTTACCTCACTGTAATTTCCGTACCTTATGAATGAGAGTGGAGTCTTTGTCTACTATAGAGGTACTAACTAAGCGTAATGTTGGCATCTTGTCCGAGATGGACTAATTTTACTTAGAGACTCTCTTAGCCTAGTTCATGGCAGGGCTAAGTAACGAGATCATTCTTGTGAAGACCACTTAGTCAATTGAAGTGTACGTAGGTACTTTAATCATGCCAGTTGGCAGTATTATTAGAAGTTTATCGTGTTTTAGGATAAGATGTCTTGTTTCTGTCTCAGTAATGTTTATAATCAAGACTGTTACAAAACTTTTTGGCAATCGGCTCAAGATGGTATTTACCAGATAGGGTCACCGTATTAGTGGTACCGCAGCTTCAATAATATAAGGTGGCTCGAAATTATGACAGACTAGCTGCCGCCCTCGACTCCACCCGCGTTTTTAGTACCTCTCCTAATAAATAAATGAAAGCTTACGTGTTATTTTGAAGTATCAGCCACGTTTCTGTAAAATTTCATCAAAATACATTCACAAGTTTCTATGTGAAAGAGTAACAGACATCCATCCATCCATTCATCCATCCATCCATCCTCACAAACCTCCACGTTTATAATAGGGGTAGTAGGATAAGATTTTCGCAGATGTTGTATGACAGTGACTCTCCAGACATTAACTCCGACATCATCTGTCAACAGAAGACAGCTGCCACACAATTTTGAGCTAAAACCAATGTAGACAAAAATAAAAACTTTGATGGGAACTTCGGTCGTCAAAAGATGTTGCACGTATCCTTCATCATGGAAACAGCACAGGCGGCAATTGTCACTCATCATAAAGTGGACACACACCAACCCGCACTGGGCCCGCGTGGTGGATGGGCCGCAGCCCATTCCCTCTCACAGAGAGTAGGCCTGTGTCCCAGCAGTGGGAACATTAATAGGCTGATGATGATAAAGTGGACAGTCCATAAGTTTCCTTGATTGAAAATCAAATTATAATCAGCAGGCTTATTGCGAAAATGGATTTGATAAAGGCAAAGGGTTTTGAAGTCATCAATCGACCGATCTCATAGACGGAAATCCACATCGAGTCTTTCATCTCGCTTGTGATTGGTTGATTGATGGCGTCAACAACTCAAAACCCTTTGTCTTGCCGAATTCACTTACGCAATAAGGTTTCTGAACAGTGTGTGAATTAAAGTCGTATATTGCGTCTCAATTGGTATAATTCAATACACATTTATATTGTATCGTCGTGGTAGCCTAGTGGCTAAGACCGAGGTCTGTCGTGCTTGAGGTCGTGGGTTCAAATCCGGCCAAGTACCAATGTGACTTTTCAAATTCATATGTACTTTCTAAGTTTATCTAGGACATCTCAGGCAACGGTGAAGGTAAACATCGTTAGGAAACCTGGACTTAGTATAGTTAACGTAAGTCTGAAACAGCCAAGTCAGAGGCCTGTGGGGTTCCCAGGGGTGGATTAATTAACTCTGATACCAAATCAGACCAGTATCAATCAGACACATCGTCATACGAAAAAAAGAAGAAGTTTCGGTTTCTCTATAAAATGTTTTATATATGTATCTACCTAATAATATATTTATATATAGGTACTCTTTCTAAAAATATTTTTTCTGTATTTATCGTTTCATTTTTTATCTCTGATCGCCTGGTAGGAAATGCCTAAGACATTAAGTCTGCCTTTGTACTTGTGCATAAATAAATAAATAAATTGATTTAAATGCGTATCTAATCATGCTAGATGATTGCTATATATATATAGTATAGTTATTGCCCGCGGCATCGGCCTCATGGCCCACCTCGCAGGAACCGTGCATTTCCCAGTTTAAAAAGTGGCCTATGGCACTTAGCACTAGTATAGGTAAATCTATTAAGAGGCAATGGGTGCCCCTTGCTTCTACTATGTTCTGATGGTGATTACCGGAGTGGTGTTAGTGAGATACAAATCCCACGCTACGCGGTTTTTTTTCCAAATGCCTAGGCAGGCAGAGAACAAAAGTACGGCCAAATGCCTGACGGACTTCGCACATTTGAGGTTCCGCACCAAAGAAAAAATCAGTTTTTTCAATATATTGGTATTTGTTAGTAAAATTTACATAATAATAAACATTTTCACAAAATTTCAAGGTCATAGGTCAATGTGAAGTTAAAAAAAATTTCGGCACAAGATTGTGTTATAGACGACACGTCAGTGGCAGCAGTAAGGCTCCGTTTGGGCCCTTCGGAACCCTAAAAAAGGTAAATCTGTGAATAAATTTTCGTAATCGGGACGATAACTTCCAGAGAATTCCAAACAGTTAAAAAACCAAAATAGAGGAAACGACGTTAACTAAAAATGAAACTAGCTAGATCGATTAATCGCCCCCGAAACCCTGCATACTAAAATTCATGAAAATCGTTGATGCTTTTTCCGAGATTCAGATTATATATATAAAAGTATATACAACAAATCGACCGGTTTAGTTATGTCCTTTTACAAAGTAAAGTATTTATTTATGTTAAAATAAATACGTAGGCATGCAAAATCATGGCTTTAAAATTGTGATGGAAACCCGAAATTAAGCCATACACGCAAAGAACACTATCAATGACCAAAAACAATGTCGAAACGCTTCCATTATTATTAAATAATTCATACGGAAATGAACAGTCATTAGCATAGCAATTGTACGCTTTGCGTGTGACATTGTCTTTATTATTGTTAAGTTCTTGAAACCTGCTCAGTGTTTCAAGAAAGCGATCAATGGCATTGCATGATTCTCCGAAATAACTGTTGTTAAAGCTAGTGAATCAATTTTATAAAATACTATTACTTAATCGGTCAACTGGGGATCTTCTAGCGTATGCCATTCACATTTGGAGTGAGGCCATCGAGAGGCACGGGGAAGTGCTTGCTGCCTTCCTCGATATCTCAAAGGCTTTTGACAGGGTCTGGCAAGAGAGTCTTATTGGTAAGCTTTCTTCATTCGGTCTGCCCAGTGGTCTGTGCGATTGGATCGCAGACTTTCTGAGGGACCGGTCTATAGAATAGTTATTGATAGCCACTCGTCTCAACTACTGGATATCAACGCCGGGGTCCCTCAGGGGTCGGTACTCTCGGCAACATTTTACTTGTTGCATATCAATGATCTACTAAAACCCGGTACCTTTAAGTATGCAGACAACAGCATTGTTGCTGAGAGATACGTATCCGACGCGCGTGCTACTGGGGCTCAGATCCGGTCTCCCCGGGAGGCCATGGTTGGGCGCTTGAATCTTTCCTTCAAGGCAGTCTCCTAGCTCCGACGGAGACTGAACGACGATAGCAGGTAGAGTAGTCCGTACATACCGTGATGCGTGCCAGGCCGGTGGAAAATATGTTCCAGTGAGATTCATCAATTTTTTGCCAAAATATTGTCATAGTACATTGTGTTACAAGGGAAAGTAGGGTATTGCAAAGGAGCTATCATTAACAAGCCCGAGCCGAAGGCGAGGGTTTTTAATGACACGAGTTTGCAATAACCTACACATCCGTGTATCATACGACGTTTTTCACCTTCTGGCCCACTGACCACCAGAAAATACCGGATCTTATAGATTTTTTCATATGCAAAAATATATCCACCAATTACATCAGTTTGGAGAAAGGTTTTCATATGAACTCTGACCACTCTTCGATTGTACTAAAGCTTAGCCAAAAAATCCTACTCAAAGAAAGCCACTTAACCCTGGTTCATAAGTTCACAGATTGGGAAAGTTTTGCCCTTGATCTAGATACTATTATCGATCTTAAAACACCAATAAAAAAGCAAGATCAGCTTGACTCAGAAGTAAACAAATATATTGTTAATATCCAACAATGTGCGTGGAACAACACACCGCAATATAAACGTAAGTATAAGGGATACATCTATCCTAAGGATATTGTAGATTTACTATCTGAGAAAAGGAAACAAAGAAAGCTGTGCCAGCAAACAAGGTGCCCACGAGATAAAACATTACTAAATAACCTGACCAAGCGATTAAAGAGGAAAATTGTACAATTTGAGGATAAATCCCTGAATACCAAACTTCTGCAGCTAACCAGTGAGAAATCAACGGACTACTTCCTTTGGAAAGCGACAAGAAATCTAAAAGGCCAATTATACAAATACCGCCCATCAGAGATATCGACTGAAAATGGGCCATAAGCAATAACCAAAAAGCGTTAAGGTTTGCTCAACACTTGGAAGAAACTTTTCAACCCAATGTGAAACCCATGGAAATATTGTAAAACCAAACCATTTTTAAAAGAGTAACCATGGAGTTTCTTGCCGGTTCTTCTCCATAGGAAACGACCAACCCAAACCGTGCACCTTTTGTCGACGTTTTATATGTGCCCATGTAGGCCTATGTAAAATTAAAATAAATTGATTTTGATTTTTGATTGAATGAAGGCTCATTAGAAATACTTGAGTGTGAAAATGTATCACAAGCCCAAAGAATTAAGCTGGTGACTCCTAAAGAAGTAATGAGAGAAATTCAAAATAACATTAGCTCGAAAAAGTCTCCGAGTCACCTTAAAAGTCACCTTATTACAGGTGAATTCGGTAAATTCTAAAACACCTCCCGCGCAAAGCCATAGTGAAGCCGACCAAGCTTATCAATGCTGCATTTATCTTAAAACATGTACCCGAGCCATGGAAGGTCGCTGAAGTCATTATGATTGCGAAGCCTGGGAAACCACCCCATGAAGCATCATCATATAGACATAAAAACTGTTATTAAAACGGTTGAAACCAATAATAGAAGATAAAGACCTTATTCCAAATCATCAATTTGGCTTCAGAGAAAAACACTCAACAATAGACCAGGTACATAGAATAACCCATATCATTGAAAAATCGCTTGAAAATAAGGAAGTCTGCGCCACCGTGTTTTAGATGTCGCGCAAGCTTTTGACAAAGTTTGACATAAGGGAATGAGGCAAGCTCAGACACATGCTACCAGAATTTGCAGGCATTCTAGAGTCGTACATAACTAATAGAATGTTTAGAATAAGGCAAGAGGATGCATATTCCGAGCTAAAAGCTATAAAAGCTGGGGTACCTCAAGGAAGTGTGCTAGGCCCAATTTTGTACTTGTTATACACATGTGACATCCCAGAAATGGAAAACAACACCATTGCGACCTTTGCAGATGATACTGCTATTATGGCTACCGGATCAAGCCACAGAGAAGCTGTAGAAAAAGTTCAATTAGCTGTGAACAAAGTTTATGACTGGACACAAAAATGGAAGATCAAACTGAATGAGTCAAAACCAATTCACATTGACTTCACAAACAAACACTTGGACTATCATCCAATCTTCATAAATGGCATGCAAGTGCCTTATGCTAATACAGCCAAATACCTGGGCATAACCCTCGACGCCAAGTTGCGTTGGAAAGCTCACGTCAAAAAGAAAAGACAGGAACTCAATATACGTTATAAAAGTATGTATTGGTTACTCGGAAGGAAATCCTGTCTATCAATACATAATAAAATAACCCAATATAAGACGTGTATGGTATCCAACTTTAAGGCTGTACTAAAAAAATCAACGTCAAAATAATTCAAAAATTTCATAATAAAGTCCTCAGGGATGCTGTAAATGCAACCTGGTACATAAGAAATGACGATCTTCACCGTGACCTTAAAATGGAATTCATCACCACCATCATCCAAAAATTTTCTGAAGCTCATGAACGCAGACTTCATCGACACGTGAATATTGAGGCTATCCAGCTGCTAGACAACACAAACTTAGTGCGTAGGCTAAAAAGAATTAAACCTTTTGAATTAGTCTAGTGTATTAAGTGAATGAATAATAGTGACAATGTTATGCTATACATATAACACATGAACATAGTGTTTTTATAAACTATATCAGACTCTAGGAAAGTGCTACGGACTTGTGTAAAAGTGTAAATGGACACTATTCTTAGTTTTAACATTTATCACGTAACATATTAAGTTAGAGTTAAATTGCTTATTAGTATTTTAGGCTAGATCGTAATTAATTATTAAGAATTTTGTTCTTATTAATAATGAAAAAAAAGGCGTTTTTCAATACAGTTGTGGGAAATAGTAAAAACAAATCACAGAATTAGATTTGGTTATTCACAAAATAAAAACAGAAAATGGCTCGTTTTTGCAACTGGACATATTTTTTTTACAACTAAAACCACCTATACAGCCTATTCGATTTTCGACAAATGTTGATGTGAAAATAATTAAATTAAAACCTGTAATTAAATCCATTAAACAACCATTTAAAAGACTTTTGAGAATTCAAGCTAAAACGTACGGAATCATTAATTTTTCCTCGTAAAAAATCTATCCAATTTTATTCTATGTATGAAAACTCCTTGCTACTAAACTTTTTTAAATGGACTTATAAATTTAAAACTCAACTGCAAAAGTAATGATCGAGCTCGTAAATAAAAGTCACGACCGCGTAACCGAAAGATGACTATGCAAAAGATTTAATTCGAATCATAATTAGAGCCAGTGAAAGTACGCCTTGTTTAACAACTGTATTGAAAAATAATTAATTCTCCAACTTATTTTATCATTTGTTAGGGTAACAATTGATGAATAAAAACTGCAAAGTGAAAAATAACTAAGTTTTTGGAAGTCGGTGTCTTTCGTAGGTACCAATTTTTGCGTTATGGACACCGACTTCCAAAAATAAAGTTATTTTCACTGTGTAGGTTTTTATTTCGAGGACGGTGGTATGTTTTTGCAAAAATTTTTTTTTATTTTTCTCTTTTTATTTGTACCTACCTACCTAATAGGCAAGTTTTTTAATCAGGTAACTAAAACGCCAGAATATATTTCCCGAATATCATGAAACTTGAACTTAACCGGTGAAATGAGAGATCTGCGCACCACTTAAGAGCATACTGGCGTGATGTTATGTTATAAGCAGACGATGTACATCTTCGAAACCGGCACGATCTTCACAGGCTCGTACTGGATAGCATACCAAGGCTTACTGAATGTAATAAAAGCTGTTTGTATAAATATGTGTGTAGAAATATTTAATAAGTTAAAAGTAAATTGTATAACCGGCTGTTCACTAATAGTTTTTATAGAGTAAAAAGAGTATATTGACAAACAAAAAAAGACTATATTCTAGACACGAAAAATTTGCTCGCTTATAATGTTAAGCAAAAACATGTATGCTCTGTATTTAATTTTGTACCATCTACTATACCATGTTTTATGCAAATAAATGTTATTCTATTCTATGCAATAGTATAAACAATAAACAGACATGCGATTACAGCAATTCCGAGAGATTTGCCGTTATTTACTGAAGAATTCTGCTGTATCAGAACCTCCTCCTTTTTGGTAAGTTGGTAAAAAGTGTAATTTAGCGAAATTTGAAACTATTGGATAATAGATTTAAACATTAGTTGAGTTAACTACGAATAAAAAAACTGGGACTGAGTCGTTTCCGCTACCTTACCAAGTTAACGTGTTAAAACATTCAGAGAAAAGTTTTAATATCTCTGTTTCCAAGTAAGTTATGAAAAGTTGTGGAATTGTTTTAGCTATTATAAAGTCGTTTGTGTGTATACTAAAGGATAAATGATGAAGGAACGTTGGCATATAAGATTTCAAGGCGGAAGTTGTATGGCTCACTTTATAAATAAATATTACGTCTCTTTTGAACATTAGTTTTATTTATCTATATCTATGAATTCAGGATTCGTAGTTATATAAGAACTTGTCAAAGTCTACTTTAGCATGAGAACTTGCTGATCTTATAGTAGTATTTTACAAGTTTTTAACTTCAAAATTCTCAATCCAGAAATGGGGGTACCAGTGTCTCGTATCTTTCTTCACGCACAATGGAAATATCCTTACTCTAAGAGCTCATGGTTGGGCGTCCCTGGTATATAATAACCTGGTATATTCTGTGAATTCTGGTTTTGTATTCACTAACCCTTTCGGTTTATGCAGTTACAAAATCAAGCATCATAAAATTAAAAGTTTAATATTAGTACATTTTACCGTTCATCCTTAAAAATTTCTTACATGTTAAAAGTACCCAATTTGCTTCATTCTAGCAAGATATAAATCCTCTTAACACCATTCCACGAACGCCCGGTAATATCATCACACGAACGCCCCGAACTCCCCTCTCAGGTTTTATGACTTGTAGGGGGGATTTGCGAAGCCTTCCGTACATGTTTACTGTGAAAACGTTCGTGTGAATGTGCAATCATATGAGGAGATGGATTCTTGATATGAATATACGCTGGTTTGTTTGAATGTGCAACAATTTACGTAAAATTAGATGTCTCTGCTACGGGTAAATACAGAAGACACGAACAATTTCCTTAGACTGGATTACTACCCCTTATATCAACCACTAAAATAGCTAAGATGATGCTTGGTTGCCATTCCTTTCAAAACAATACTCCTCCGTGCCTTGGAAAGCACGTTAAGCCGTTGGTGTCATGCTCTCTCTAATCTCTCTCTGATGGTGGCACATGTGTTGGATCATTCGGTTCCCATCATGATGATTGAACTGAGTGGTGCCGATCCATGTGTCATGTTCGTGAACGGTCGCCATCCGTTGGAATTGGTCATAACTAAGCTGCCTCGGCCTGTTTTTAATTACCTGTTTATTTTCAGAAGTTGGTATCAATAACGAAAAATTAGGTTATAAAAGACACCGACTTGCGAAAAGAAAATCATTTCTCGCTTTGTAGTGTTTTGTTTTGAAAGTCAGTTTAATATTTAGGTTTAATTATTTTTTACTACAAAAATGCAGCATGAAAGCAATACTGGCCAAGTGGTAGAAGCCGCGCCTTACAAGTTGTAGGTCGTTAGTTCGCACCCAGGCAGATGCTTTACTATGTGTAAATTATCACCACTGCTCTATCCCTATCTGTACGACCCGAACAGATGGGGGCTTTCGCAGCTGGAACTACGGGTCCGGCTGTTTGGATCAGGGTACGCGGGGTCAGGTAGGCCCTCCACCATTGCAAGCGCAATGGTGGTACCTGACATTGAGGTTGGACTCGCGGTGGTCTATGTGGTGGTTGCAGAGGAGTGGCATGTTGTCTGCTCGGCTACGTGTGGGCCGAGCGTCATTCCTCGCGCGCAACAAGTGTCTGAAGTTACCGGCCCAAGGCAAAGGGCCACCTGGTGGTCAGACGCGGGGTTCGTGAGTAACCCTCAAGCAAGTGAGCTCCTGTGAGCGAGCTGCATCGCCGGCACTTTCCTGGATAGAAAGAAGAGGACTACCCGTTGGATTAGTTTTCCGGCAACCCAGCTGTAGGCATTGGGTAGATGCGATGATTTGTATTCGAGAGGTGAGCGTGCTTACAGCTCCGGGACCATTCTGGAGAAATGGGAGCCAGCTTCTCTGGCGTCCTTAACGGGGATTGAATCCGCTAGCACCAACTGCGCTGGTGCTGGTGCTTGCACTAGTGCTGGCGTGCTGGGGTGCGTGTGGTGAGCGGCTTTATTGCTCCGGTACCATTCTGGACAAATGGTAGTGAGTAATCACGGTGCAACTCACATTTTCTCTTGAGTACCAGGGGCGAGTGCTCTCGGAGGCGTGACCTACCGAAGATGGTCCCAGACACCTCGTAAGGGGTTGCCTGGTATAGTGTGCCGCTTTCTATAACGTAAGGTTGGTGAAGGAGGCCACTATAGGAAAACTCAGTAGACAAATAGGGGTATGCTCTCAAAACGGTAAAGGAAAACATCGTGAAAAAAACTTTTTCTTTTGGCTGAGTACTCATCCCATGACTTCTCCCGCTCCCACTAGGACATGCCGGTTTTCCCTCCCGCTTCACGCAAAAGCGGGAGGAAAGACCTACAACCAAAAGTCCATTATGTTCAGTACTGGACCCGCGTGGTGGATTACGGCACATTCCCTCTCATAGAGGGGAAGCCTGTGTCCCAGCAGTTTAAACATTAAAACGCTGATGATGACTATTACAATCTACCTCGCTGGTCTAGTGGTCGCAAGCGCTACTGCTAACCATGAGGTCCTGGGTGCGATGTCCGGGTCGGGAAAGGTGTTATTGGGTTTTTCCATCTGGAATTTCGCAGTAGCAACCCGGATTCTGGATTAGTGTCCGGTTGATGGAAATAGGGTCGCCCCTCCCCTGCCCCTATTAAATTGGTCTTAAAAATATCTGGCGAAATGTGGATGTTTTAATAGGTAAAAATCTGCCTAGCCCTCTAGGGAATACATGCTCGACTGTGGCTCAAACTCACGATCTTACATTCACTCCTACGTAAGCACATAACTTCGCTTCACGGCTATCGAGTGTTTACGTAGACCATATAAGTTGATAGCTTTGGCCTTCCATATTTTTTTTAAGAGTGTTCTGTTTTATCGATGATACTTTAAGTCTAAGTTAATATGGTCGTTACGATATAGATGGCGTTGTCCCATGTATTTAACATAATGACTGTGCCATTTTTCAACATATTTTTCGTAACGATTTGTTTTTCGATTGACTTTGACTGCTTATATTTTAACTTGAAATAGTATTACTCTCTTCTTCACTGATAATGACTGTGTATTACACCGTTCATGAATGGTTTTTTATATGTTAATTTGAACTGGCACTGCCACGGTTGTAGTCTTATTACATTGTTTATTTGTTGTGTCCTTTCTTGGTGCTAGATAACACTATCACTAATGTATATCATATATATTCACCTCACTTTAGTTTTAATTAATCTTGATATTACAGCTTTTGGAATATTAGGAAATAAAAAAAAAACCGAACGATATGTTATCGTGACGGCAACGCCATATTTATTATTTATGTATCCCTTTTTATTTCCGAGATTCATTTTGAAACGATCTATTTGACTGTCCCCGTTTTCCAATTTCCTGTCCTTAGAAATAAAGTCAAGTTTAGATTCAAAATCAACAGCAACCCACCCTGTACATAACTCCAAAGCAAAAAAGTACCATCGAACACACGCAGATTTATTGGCAGCCTAAACAAATACGTACTGTTGACATCGTCTTATTGATTGACTCGTAAAGTGGAGACTTTTATGGACGCTCCGAAATACATACAAACACCAAGATTGGCACAGTATTGGATATAGTAAGACACAAGTGAGAGATTCCTCCCGCAAAAATTCGACAAAGCCAGCTGGCAAAATTCTTATAAACTTTGGTTCTTGTTCTCACTTACCTTGATGTCTCATTTTCAGTAAAACCGTCTAAAAATATTTTTAAAGGTACTTGTAGCCAAGTTGACAATCTACAATCGATAATGCTAGTAGAAAAGGGATCAATGTATGGGAGTTACACATCTGAACGTTAAGTCACGTGGTCAGACCATACAAATAGAAGGCGTTAACGATTGTAGAAAGAGATTCGATACGAAATGTTTGTAACTTGGCTAGGAGGAAGAATCCAAATCAAATTTGGGTAACAACAAAACGCTACATGCGGCAGTCGACGTTGATACGAGATTTCACACAAAAAAAAACTAATATAGGTGGTGAATAGACGTACAAGTTACTCGTGAGTATAAATAACCGATGGTTATTACTATTTTCAGAGGTTCGAATTTGAATCTTATTGAATCAGCAAATTGATTGTTAGTTAGACACGGAACAAATATTTGTATAGCCTACAGATAGTTGTTCCGGATATGGGTGTCTTGTGTATTTGAGTTTAAATGTTTGTAAACGCACTCACGATACAGGAAGAAATTTCTTGTGTGGGGAAAAGATTTAAAAAAATGTCAGTGTTTGAAACTCTAATTCGAGGAGTCCGTGGCTAAATAACAACAGCTACACTGGTCGATCAAAAATCAAAAATCAAAATCAATTTTTTTATTTCACATAGGCCTACATGGGCACTTATAAAACGTCGACAAAATGTGCACGGTTCGGGTTGGTCGTTTCCTATGGAGAAGAACCGGCAAGAAACTTCATGGTTACTCTTTTAAAAATGGTTTGGTTTTACAATATTTCCATGTTACAGCATTAGTACTTAGATATGGGGGGACAACGTAGGCCCGAATTATGACAATAAGTCGTAAGAAACTAAAAAAAAAAAGAAAAAGATTATATAAAAAAGTTAACAAATGTTAACTAGCATCTAGAAGGCCTACAATGTTCACACATTCACAAAACAATCGGTAAAAGAATCTATACAAAGGTAAAAATAATAAAAATAAGTATAACAAGACTAAATTTAACATGTTGCACAAATTTTGTTATCAGTGCTGTAACTATTCTTAGCAAAGGGCTTAAAGATGATTGAAAACCATTGTAAAATGTCTAATTAAAAGAAGGAAAGAAAAAATGAGATTGAGAATAGTTAGAGACATCCACATATTTGTGCCGTTTACAAGTTACCAGGGAAGCTGCATGCGCAGAAGGAGCTAAGGCCAAATGTTTTTATCTTCAACGTAGTCCTTGATTTTATAATATGCTTTTTTAACAAGGATACGTTTGATGTAGTTTTTGAACCTTCCATCGGTCAGTTCTATATCTGACTTTGGCATCATCAAATTCATCATTCATCAAATTTAAGCAACGCTTGACAAGTTCGGTCCGTGGATGGGTGACCATTTCAACATACCGAGTTTCCTCCGTGCCTCGGGAAGCACGTTAAGCCGTTGGTCCCGGCTGTCATTTAAAGATCTTTGACAGTCGTTACGGTTAGTCAGAAGCTTGAGATCTGACACCAGTCTTGCCAAGGGGTACAGTGTTACCCAGTGACTGGGTTGTGGAGGTCAGATAGGCAGCCGCTCTATGTTAAACTCTGGTACACAGCTGAATCCGGTAAGACAGGCAGTTTGATTGTATGAAACTCTAATTCGCATACACATATTCTAGTGGGTCAGTCTACTAAACAAACAAATGCCCTGATAGCACAACAATATAACCTTTAACTTGTGTCTTGCTCCAGCAAAGTTTCATTTTCAGCAGCAGTAATTTTATTATCCAGTGTACAAATATTCGAAGGGATAGGGGTATATCTGTATATTCGTTCGGTTTCGGGTTTAAATTGAATGGTCTGTGTATTTTTGGAGCCTTTGTTAAACTGTATTAAATAGTTTGTAGTATAACAGTTGTATATTGCTTTCGATATTGATAGACATTCAAGCTATTCGTATAATTATTTGATACAAATTCACAAGAGGCGCCATTAGTACCGATATATAATATGAACACTAATTGAAACATCCTAGTTCTTTTATTTTTAGATGTCCACATTTTAAAATCTTTATTATTTACAACATAATTAAAAGTTACCCGCGCGATTAACGTAATATACTCCAATCATAACCGTCGGGCAGTAACCTTCCAGATACACCACTCATCCGGTCTTAGGATTTATGAAGGATGAGGAACTATAAACCCTATCTCCATTCTCTCAAACAAAATTAAACTAAGAATGTGCAGCTCATAAAAAATATATTTCACAAAGTCACATCGATACTGCATATGTTTACTTACAATTTAATTTATTCCCACATTTTACAAGAAAATTGTCACTCAATCTCTCCAGCAACCCTTTTACACAAACTCAAATCAATGATCCATAACAAATGATACGTTCCATCTAAAACGGTTCAGTGGTTTCTGAGAATAAACGTCAAAAAATCGGTCATGACACGACATTGACGGCGGGAATAGGGAAATAAATAATAAAATGGAAAGTGCTTTTGTAAATTGTGGGCTAAAGATAAACCTGCTTTTACAATTTTCACCTAATATTATAGTTGAGGCGGGCCCAGAAATAGGTGGCAAGATGATCGAGGGGCTGGGGCTGCTCAGAGGTGGCTCATAATAAGAATATTATTATTTATTAATGATATTCGATTGCTTTGGGGTAGGCATTTGGTCAGAAATGAGACTGTATAGGACTATAGGCTGATAAATAAAATAAAATAAAATAATATTATTGTAAGTTTTTACCGCAATGTACAATTCGTGTTCCATTATTCTCGCGTAGTTCACACAAAGTAGTGAAAGGCTTGCTACGCCACGCTACACACAGAGCTAAGGCGAAGCGATAAGTGCTACGACTGGTCATGTTCATCCAGACGACTTTTATTCAAAGCCATATGTTTGCATTATGTAGAAAAATTATGTTGTAATTTATCTACATAAAGGAAAAATATGGCTCACCTTACATGGCCAAAAAATTACACCTACTACGACTAAATACGTCATTCATGACGCTTTATACCGTCGGCCATAAGGGGGTAAACAACTTATAATAGGCCAACATAATTTCTAATCAAGTGGTTAATCGATTGTACAAGGGGACTATTAGGTCTAAACTCGGTATAAAGTTCGGTTTAAACAGCGGTAAACTTCACGTTGTGGTTACTGTGTGGTACGTACGGATTAGTTTTGATTTAACGCCGGCTTGTGGTCCAAGAGCTTGTGGTTCGGATTCCAGGAGTTTAACCAAGGCCAGTGTTTGTGGGATTTGGTGGTAGGGTGACTACAAAAGTTTGTGGCATGGAAGATTTAAGTTGTCTTTTGGTGAATGGCTGTTAATGTAAAGGCTTGAAAATGTGATGATATTTGAGTAATAGTAATATATAACTTAACATAAATCAGACATACATATTAGTTTATCTATACCAATATTATAAAGAGGAAAGATTTTTTTGTTTGTTTGTACCGAATAGGCTCCAAAACTACTGGACCGATTTCAAAAATTCTTTCGGCGTTGGGAAGCTACTCTATTCCCGGGTGACATAGGCTACTTTTTATCCCTGTATTCCCACGGCAACGGGAACTACGCGGGTGAAACCGCGAGGCGTCCTCTAGTTAATTTTATATAGGACTAGCTGACCCCCGTGGCTTCGCTCCCGTCAAAATTATAGCCTATGTTACTCGGGAATAATGTAGCTTTCCATAAGTGAAAGAATTTTCGATATCGGCCCAGTAGTTTCGGGGCCTATTTGGTACAAACAAATAAACATACAAACAAACAAAAAAATCTTTATGCTTACGTACCAGCAGAAATGATGAGGACCGTGGTGGTAACTTTTTTGAAAAGTGTTAGGAATATTGATGACGGGCTGCCCAATTTGATTCTCAAAATTATTTCCCACTAGCTGTGCCTGCGGCTTGGTCCACGTGAACTTTGTTCTTTACGTTAGTTTAGTTAACAGGAACGGGAAGTTGAAGTATAATGATCGTAAGGAAATTATCCTCTGGCTGTTGATTGCGTCTTAATTGAAACTAAAAATTAGAACTATTAACACTGTAATCGCTTGCACTTTAGCACTCTGACCAACAATCTCGGGCGCTGACGTACAAGGAGACCTGACCACAGCAAAACGGGGCTGAGGGTTTGACAAAGAAGATTAAGCGAGTAGCGCTTGACTTGAAAATTTATTCTTATACGGTTTGCAAGCACAGCTCCTGAAAATCATCAAAATTGATGGTTTTTGAGCTTTCTTTCCACGTTAAACGGGCACCGGTGACCGCACCCTGCCTTAATCAAGGCGCCGTGTTGGCCAACGGTGACCTCAGGTCATAATTATTTTCAAAGAAATTTGTGCGCATTACAATGGATTTGGGGTAACAGGGTGACCGAGATGGCGCTGCAGAACATTTCGCCTAAGTGGTTCTCGTCTAACCTAAGAGTTTGCTCATCTTGAGCCATTTTTTATGGAGAAAAGTATTTTTGTGACGAATTGAATATGTTTGTTACCATTGAATGCTTTTTGATGAATTCGGATGAAACCAGGCATATTTTTGTATATCATAATTATGCTAATTTTAGTTTCAATAAAAGTACTTGCGGATGGCCGGAGTACGCGACCTTTTGGCGTCATATATAAAAAAATCGTCGTGTATTTTTACGGTACTGCGTCACTACGAACACCGGTGACCTCAACACGTTTGTCAGGAATATTTATTTATTTATTTATTATATACTTTATTGTACACCAAGATAAAAACATAACACACGGAAACCTTAAAATAACAACAAACATACAACAGGCGGCCTTATCGCGTTCTGCGATCTCTTCCAGGCAACCCAGAATGGAGAGAGATAGCCTGGACACGACATATAAAACGGAATATCTCTAAAACCATGCCTTAGATCGAAACCTACCTAAGATATATGCACGAATCTTGATATATGTAGAAATCGTATTTTTCCCTTGGCGTTTAACGTGGAATTTCTTAGTGAATACTGGATTATTATGTTCTCCGCTGGAAATACGCTTGACGGAAATTTTACCGATAGACAGTCACCATTTTTAACAGACTTCCCAAAAAGGAGGAGGTTCTATGTTCGACTTCATGTTTGTTTTTTTTTTTTTTTTTCATCCTGCTTGCTCCAAAATATTATGGGTCTTATCCAATAAAAAAACCAAACTGACTCCTTCCTTTTTACAAATTCTTGTCTCTAAATTAAATTCCATATTCAATAAGTATCACCTAAAACTAAATTTGTTTGCCCATCCATATATTACGTAACCACTATGTATTTTGCCTGCGGCCGATTATTAGATCGTTCCGTTCGACCCGAGCAAATTTTTTTACCCCCAGCGAATTTTCCACTATGTAAAAATATATCATGTTCTACGAATAGGTTAACATCGTCTGTACTGTTTTGGTGTTCAAGTTTTATTAAATCGTTTTGTGTTGGTAAGAAAAGTAATTTAACAAAACGACTACATTAGTAATTGAAGGATTTTATCTATTCACTGCTTAGTAACTAATATTTTTTATTTACTTGTAGGTATAATACCCAACTAACAAAATTTGATACTATAAAAGTCCTGAGAACGTTTTAGAACGTGCTAATTAGTGTTCATTATTAGTACATTAATGGTGTTGTAAACGTTTACAGAACCCCAAAAAGGCCCTAGTTTTATCACCAATTCATTCTAAAAACATTACATAAAAGCTCTCACGTTGATAAATCAGCTCTATAGTTGAAATGTAAAAGTGTCGAGAAACTCTTTTTTGTACTAATATAGTGCTGTCTGCAAGGTTTTTTCACAAATTTGCACTATAAAAGTAACAAAATATGTAAAGTACTATTTTGCACTGTAAACGATTCCAGTGATCTTTTTTATCACTGGTTGAGACCACAAGGTCGTGTCGTCGTAAGTGATCCTTAAGAAAACAAACTGTCATTTGCCAATGTTGCTTAACTTAGGTAACATATTATAAAAAGGATATACTATACAACATGCATGAACCGTAACTCTGCCATAACTTGCATAATAAGTGATGAAATTGTTTCTTACGTAATAAGCCTGCCGATTGTACCTTTCCGTCACGTCGGTACCAAGGAGCGTAGAACAATAATGGAAATTGAACGAAGAAAAAATCGCTGAGGAACTTAAAAATGGCCTTGAATCTGTCAATAATTTTCTCTTCGTGCATTTTCTATTTTGGTTCTAATAAACAAAATCGGATAACCGCCCGACCAAGGTGCCCTTGGTCTGAGCACTAACCAAAAAAGATCGGGAAGACGGTGGTTGGCCAACCAAATTGTATTAAACTTCCAACAACCTTGGTTGGGTGGAATGCGCTTGCGACCAATTTGGTAATCTTAGAATTAGAAAAAGAAAAAGTCAATGAATATGTAATAATAAAATACTTAATTTCATTTACCCTTGCTTTTTTGTCTGTTTACATTGCAGACTATGTAGGTGGCGTAGTCAAAATAGATGACTAAATGTCATACTTACATACATAAAGGAAGGAAAATTTCGCTATTTTTTAACGCTTCAGTATTAGTGCCTTACAAAAAACAACTGCCATTTCATGACATTTAAAAAAATATTTTATCTACTTCGGTTTCGTTATATTCGAATTATAAAATTGACAGCGGTTGCATTATGATACCCATAACGACATCGGGTTGCATTATGCGAATCGTCATAAATTCTAAAACACAAGCAAAGATATTCTGAACATACCGCCAGGTACCTATAATATTACTTCGAAATCGAGACAATGTAAATGATGTTTTTAAAAATGGAACAAGTTTAGAACAAAAGTATCGTATACTATTTGGCTGTTGCGGCTACAAGATCTTTGCCTTATACCTAATAAAGACTAAATAAAAAAATAAAACAAAAAGTGATTTTTTTTCCAAATTTTATTAAAAATGTTTTCAACATCAAGTGATATTGAAAATACACCACCAGATATAACAAATAGAGCAGTTGCGGCTACAAATAATTTACTAACAGAAAAATCAAGACATGTATATGAGAAATGAAATACTTAAAACACACTTCCTGAAATACTTATTTGTCTATATCTGTGTTTTATTCCTTCCTTCGTAGATAAAATCTTGTATGCAACTGTACGTTATTGGTCTTTTAATAACTCATGCCCACCTATTTCGATACGCGCTACGCTTGTACCGAAAAATGACACTCGTATTAAAAGACTGTCCATAACGTAACAGTTGCATAAATAGCTATTGTAAATACCACTTAATATTTTGTCACGTATAAATACAAAAAAATCAGAGATACATTTCATTTGCGCCAGCCCTGGTTTTTCCATACTTCACGAGCATTGACCTTTGATTTAATAAATTAAGGGATGATATCACCAGTGCTTCAAGTAGTATGTGATTACGTAAAGTACCTACCTATTCGTTAACAATACTGTGCCTTACTAAGGCTTTTGCACTTAACAAGAATCCTTATTTATTAGCTCTACCTAGGTATCCTAAAATACTTAAGGGCCTACATACGCTTTAGTGCCGTAAAACGGTAACTTTCTAAAGCATACTCCTCAGTAACAGCTTAGTTAAAAGGTTTGAAAAAAATATATATTTATTATTGATTCATGTACATAATTTTGAACACAAGGTTTTTTCGTGTAACTAATAGTTTTGCTTTAAAAAAATAATTAACAACATGATATTTTTTCGCAACTTTTGGAAACTCCTCCAAAACGACTTGGATGTTTAAAAATATTTTTATATAGAAAAATTGATGGCTGGAATTTCTTCATACCTAACATAGAATATATGTAAATCAAATAATATTTTGCAAACAAAACTGCTCAAAAGGAGGTTCAATTTTGATATTTTGGCATCGAGCGGGCGCACGGCTAGTACTGCGTTATATTGGGGCGTATATATCGCCTTAAGAAGCAATTCAACTGTAACTTTACAAGACTATGATAGAGAATAAATGTGGCTTTAGTGAGCTTCGAAAGTTTCTGTCTTTACTCGAGGTCACGGTCAGTTCTCAGAAGTAGGAGGGTAAAAGAGGGTTCAATAGTAAAGCCAAGGTTGAGCTCCACTTGAATTTATAGAAATCATTACTAGTGTTTATAGAGTTTGACGAACAAAATAAGAACAAGGTATCGAAATAAAGCAGGTTTGTTCTTCTCGGAACATACATAACGTTTTACGAATTAAGATAATGTTGTTTTTAACCGAATTCCCAAAAAGAAGGAGCTTTCTCAATTCGACCGTATATTTTTTTAAATGTGTTTTCACGGATAACTTCGTCGTTTATGAACCAATTTTGATGATTATTTTTTTGTTCGAAAGGAGATTTCTCAAGGGTAGTACCATATTAAGAGAATTAGGATTTGATAATGGCATCCCAGATAAATCGAGGGAACTCCTCTAATATTATAGGCATACATATAGCGCTTTTGGTATTTTCATCAACAATGCAATCATTTACACTTAGAAAGTGTCATTTGGCGAAATGGAACTGATGAAGAAGACCACAGATGGCCACTGGAACTCCTTAATGCTAATTATGTCCCGGGTATTAGATACATCAAATAACTAACCGATTATGATAAAGCAAATACTTATAAATAAATGGTACTGATGAAAATGGTAACATCGATCTGATCTGATGATGAAGGAAGGATAACGGAAGGTAGGCACTGGAACTCCGAAATAAAACAATGGACCCTAGTCGTGTTTGGGCTCATTGGAATAGTCATGAGATTTACTTTGGCTATATATGATTTTAATGGTATTTGAATGTACCTACCAAAACAAAAGAGAGATAAATAAAAAAAATTGGCAAAAAAAAAAACAAATTGACTTCCAAAACAAAACACTACAAAGCGAAAAATAACTTTCTCATTCAAAGTCGGTGTCGAAAAACGGAAAATAATAGGTACCAAAGACACTGACTTCGGAAAAGAAAGTTATTTTTCGCTTTGCAGTGTTTGGTTTTGGAAGTCGGTCTAATTTTCTTGTTATAAAGATTTTTGGGGTTACGTTTCTCAAAAAGAAAAAAGGAACCCTTAACCTTTTTCTCTGGAACGCCTGGAGGTATCGTTAGTTGAAATTTATATGATATACTCAGATCTGTAATCCCTTAAAGATGAGAAATCATACTTCGAAATCAAAGAGATCAAAAGACAGCCGTTTATGTCCCATATGTGACGAATCGTTAGGGAATCAAAACCTAACTTCACGTTGACCTATAATCATGAACTATGGCAAGAAGCTAAAAGAAGTAAAATGTCAAGAGTGAAGAAAAATATCTGAAAACTGTAAATGTGTGCCTACTTTAAAAAAGGATTATTTTTTGCAGTTTGTAAACTGACCGCGATCTATATTAATGTATGGGGACAATAGTTTTCGAACGGCAAAGTTAAATTTGTCCCTTCGTATGAGCAATGTCCGGCGCTTCCAATTTTTATGAACATCTGTAATAATACCTAATTGTACATTATTTAGATGAATGTAGCTATTCATACGGAACCCTCGGTGCCGTCGTCAATCTGACTCGCACTTGGCCGGTTTATTTTTATTTTCTTCTGGTTTCTTCACGTGGCTTGGAATCGTGATTTTTTGAGCAATTAAAAACTCAGCGGTATTGTAACTTTCTATCCGTGAAATAATTTTCGTATACTTACTTCCCGAAATTATATGTCAAACGTTTTTAGCTCTCTCTTTTATTAGTTTTAAATTAGGTATAAGCACAGATAATATAATACAAGCATACAGATGCCTCATCCCATACAAAGAAACCGTGCCGACGTAACTAGCATTTTTCATGATTATACCGATATTTTTTTGTAAATCGATCGCGTTCGGTTCCGTTCCACGGCGATAGATATATCATCATCTATATCCATGGAACGGAACCGAACGCGATCAATGTACAAAAAATAATCAGTACAGAAAGTCGGCACGGTTTCTTTATATGGGATGAGACATCACTGGTATAAGAAAACGGTTCAAAGAAATGAACGCATTAAGTGCATGAAGTCTAATAAATAAATGATTATATTTATGAAATGCCTAAAAAATAGTTTACCATAGAAATTACCAAAACTTATGTACTACAAATAATGTGTTTATTAATACCCATTCGGGATATTAGGTGGATTCCCGAAACATTACAACTCACAATATAAGAAAACAGTTCATGAAGGCCATGAACGCATTGTAACTTTCGTGCATGAAGTCTAAGCAAATAAATGATTATTTATAATGAAAAGCAAACAATATAGTTTTCTTTAGAAATTACCTAAACTTATGTAATACATAACTATTGTGTTTATTATTTGCAATTCAGGAAATTAGGTGTGTTCCCGTAAAATTACAACTCGCAAAATACAGTTCATGGAGGCCATTGTAATTTTGTACCTTAAGTCTATTTAAATGATTATAGTTACAAAATGCCTAAAACATAGTTTCCTTAGAAATTACTAAAGTTATGTACTATAAAACTATTGTGATTATTATTTGCAATACGGGTAATTATGTGGCTCCCAGTAAACAATTTTCCAAATCCATCAACGCTATTTATTCTTTTAAACCAAGGAATAAGATTCCTTCACCATTTTAATTTGCATCATTAACCAATGTGCACCAGGTTGAAAAGCGACACAATAAACACTTTTGTCGACACGCCCTTATTAAGGTCGCGAACGCTGAAGCACGAAAATATAGACCCGTACAAAATAGAGGTGATTATTAAAGGTTTAAAAAGAGGCGATTAGAACGTTCACTGTGGGTGTGGGATAATTGACGTGGGTGTCAAGAGGAATTAGGTTCGAAGGATGGAACGGAATAGAAAAAAAAACATTTTCAACAAGGTTTACCAATTGTATCGTGGCAGCGTTTACGAAAAAAATATCATCATCATCATCAGCCTTTTAATGTGCCCACTGCTGGTACTCAGTCCTCCACTTTGAGAGAGGGGGAATGGGCCTTAATCCACCAAGCAGGCTCTGTGCGGGTTGGTGGATGTCACATATCTTAATTTTTTTGGTAGTAGGATAGGCTAGTTTCCTCACGAAGTTTTCCTTCACTGTTTTGAGAGCAGTGCTGATTAAATAATTTGCGCCTGGCTGGGTTCGAACCCACAACCTACAACTTGTTAGTCGCGGCCGTTACCATTAGGTGACCACTGATCTCTGAACAAAAAAAAAATCCTTTTTCTCTGGGGTATTCAGGTCTGTAGGATCAATTCTTGTAAAAATTCAAAGTCTGCTTCGTTTATGAACTTCTGGCAAGTTTCACTATTCCCGGCAAATTGCACAGATTATAAAATAGAATGTACTTTATTGTACATAAAAATAGTTACACAACTTATTTGTTTTATGTGGGATAGGCCACCCGGCTGAAGGCACGTGATAAAGCTACTGCCAATTCATTTTTTATTATTTGAATACAATTTATTTGAATTCGAACACACAAAGATTGCGAGTCAATAACTTTAACAAGTTTGGTGTGCATCGACCGGGCATTCTTGATAACTTGAAAGTCAAAGAACAGTGGAAAGTACTCGTATCAGCTGATTATTTGTTCGGAGTATTGTTGAAGTAAATAGAGATGCAGTTCTTTTTTGTCGTTTCCTCACTGTAGACGTAGAGAGTCGTGTCTCCAAGTTAAGGCGTATACATATTTCCCGATGTTAACGCAGTACTGGCCGTGCGCCCGCTCGGAGCCCGAATATCAATATTTAAGCTCCTTTTCAGCAGTTTTGTTTGCAAAATATTTTTTGACTTACAATGCTATTTCAGATATGAAAAAATTATAGCCATAATTTTTTCTGTGAAAAAATATTTTTATACATCCAAGTTGTTTTGGAGGAGTATCCAAAAGTAGCAAATAAATATCGTGTTGGTAAATATTTTTTTAAATCAAAACTATTAGTTACACGAAAAAAACATGTTTCACAAATAATGTACAATAATTATTCAATCAATCAAGAAAGAATCAATAATTATTTTATTTTAAATTAGCTGTTACTAAGGAGTATGCATTAGAAAGTTACCGCTTTACGGCATTAAAACGGTGGAAGGCCCTTTCTCTAGTGTAAACCGCTCGGTACATGCAAGGGCCTTGTTAATTGCATATGTTATAATAAAATACTTAATTTCATTTACCCTTCTTGAAAGATTGCCCCATTTTTTAACTGACTTTCCAAAAAGGAGGAGGTTATCAATTCAACTGTATTTTTTTTGTTTTTTTTATTACTTGTTACTAGGTGTACCGATTTTGATTATTCTTTTTTTATTTGAAAGCTGGTGCTTGTCATGTGGTCCCATTTAATTTTTACATCAATATCTGATGAATAACTTCGGAGATATACATCAGAACTCTTTAATAAATGACGGCACATCACTCGGGATAGCTGCAATCGCATTTCTGTCAAAAAACGAAGAAACGAAAACAGGAACACCGACTTCCGAAATTAAAGTAATTTTTCTCTTTGTAGTGTTTTTGTTTGGAAAAATTGTTTTTTTTTGTTGTTATTTTTGTAAAACAGTTTTTTTTTATTGGTACGCTCTAAAGGGGTACGCAGGTGTCAACTGTTCACCTTGGTGTAAAGATTTTTCCACCGGTTTTGTTTAAGTTTCATGTTATTGGTTTAATCTATTCTGGCTTCACTTTGGGCATTATTGGTACCTAGCCTATATAACTGGTCCAATATGTACCACAACTAAAAAGTGGAAAATAAAAATAAACTTTTAACAAAAAATACAACCGACTTCAAAATAAAAACACTACGAAGTAAAAAATAACTTCAATTTCGGAAATTAATAATAATTATTTAAAAATTAATTAAAAAGCGTGTTAAAAATAAAAGTTTATTTTTAACACGATTTTTTACGCTTCAGTATAGCTCCTTACAAAAACAAACTGGCAATTTATGATACTTAAAAATATTTTGAAAATACTACTACTATTTTATCACGCATAATTACAATAAATCTGAGATACACTTCATTTGCGCCGGGCCTGGGTTTTTTTCCATACTTCACGAGCATTGTCCTTTGCTTTAATAAATAAAGGGATGTTATCATCAGTGCTTCAAGTAGTTTGTGATTACGTAAAGTATACCTACCCATTCGTTTACAATACTATGCCTTACTAAGGTTCTTGCACTTAACAAAAATCTTTATTTATTAGCTCTACCTAGGTATCCTAAAATACTTAAGAAGCAATCCAACTGTAACACTACAAGGCTAGACAGAGAATAAATGTGGCTTTAGTGAGCTTCAAAAGTTTCTGTCTTTACTCGAGGTCACGGTCAGTTCTCAGAAGTAGTTAATAGACCCTCTTTTTCTTCTCAATAGTAAAGCTAAGGTTGAGCTTCACTTGAATTTACTGGAGTATTTACTAGAGTTTATAGTGTTTGGAACGATATAAGATTAAGGTATCGAAATAAAGCAGGTTTGTTCTTCCCGGAACATACATAAGGTTTTATGGATTAAGATCTTGTTGTTTTTAGGGTTCCGCTCCTTAAACGGCAAATAATTAGCTCATATTCCTTTTTTTCATACCTTTTAGTGATAAAACGATAGTTTTGCAAACGCACACTTTTTTTAATAAGTTTTCAATGTTATATTGAATAGTACCTACTGTTATATTTCATTAATTTCTTTTGTTTCGTTATTAGTGATCGAATGCATATTTAACACAATATTTTTGATATGTACTAAGCAAGCTCTAGACGATGATAGTATACGTAGTCAAATTATTATAATAAAAATATTGCCATTTTTTTTCATGCACCATGAGTATCACATTATATTTTTTTTTTTAATTTTCATTAGCATATGTTACTCGGGATAACGCAACGCTTCTAATGACACCACATACATGGATATCGGTTAAGCCATTTAGAAGTTATGGTGGAATAAAGAAACTTACAAACATACATGAACCCTGAAAACATAACACTCCCTTTTTGGGCAGTGGTATAAAAAAGGAACCCTTAACCCTTTTCTCCGGAACGCCTGGAGGTATCAGGTTGAAATTTATATATTATGATTAACAAAATCTAGTTGTATAATAAGCCATAGAACGTATTGGGCAACACTGTTTTTGGTCCTATAAAACCCCAGAGAAGATGTATTTTATTCGAAAGTGGCACATTTATTTCTCCATTCAGTGTTAAAACGAACCAATAACAATGTTACACATGGCAAATCAGTCATATACACGCTATGTTACAGTGCACGGGTCACAATATAGTGATGTACTGGATAATAAACACCTTTAAGGATCTTTTATAGTACTTTTTCATACCATACGAGAGTTTATGTTTCCTTTACCTCACATTGTTCACTCACCATGTATTCTTCTATCATGAGAGTGTAAAGACTTAACAAAATATATTTATTTAATATTTGTAAAGGGACTGAAGCAATTTATATTAATTGTATAACTTTTTTATTTTATAACTTTTTTATTTGTTTATAGTGTGAAATGATGTGCGACCGCAATTTTACGGATAAACTATGGTTAGGTTTACCATAAAATTTACGAGCCCCCCTTAAATTGTTGAGATTTCACAAAAAAAAAACAATTAAAGGGACTTCGAGTTTTAAGCGTTTTGCATTATAGCATCATATAAAAATGTCTGAAAACGGTTTTAAAAGTGAGATAAAAAAATCTTTTTCAGGACATTATTGTAATTTAAAAGCAACATTTATCCACTTTGACGTGTCGTTTTGGTGTTATTAAAGAAACATTAGTACATTACTGCAGCGGCCAGCAAAAGAGGCATCGATGGACGATCGTGTAAATGTGGGCCGAGGCGAAGCCGAGGCACACATACGTAAGTCCATCAATGCCTAGTTGTGGCCAAGGCTTGTATAGTGCTTTTCTCAAATAATGCGCGGCAATTAAAACTAAGTAGTACCTAGAACTCATTTTGTCAAATACAATTACTTTTCAAAATCAATAACAAACAACAATAATTATGCCCGCGTTAGGCTTAGCACGCACTGCGATTTTTCTTCGCGCGATATTTTTCCGCTCATTCTGCGGCCTATGAAATTGTATGAAGCTGTACGCATTGCGGTAAAAAAAACACGCGGAAATAATACTACAAAAATCCGCGCAAATAAAAATCGCAGTGCGAAGTGTTCATTTGTTTTAATTTTTTTATAAACAGCTTTCTATTTGCATGCCAGTTCGAAATTTAAATAAAACCTTTGCTAAGTTACCTCCTTGGTTGCCATGATTCAGAGTAAAAGATCGTTCCAATTTTAAATTACACGACAGATATGAGTTTACTATGTAATTTATTTGGCCGCTACACACGACAGATATGGATTTTCATACAACTTTTGCCGGCCGCTGCTCGCATGTATTTGGCCTGTACTGCAATTTCGATTTATCTCGAAGAAGGTTGTCAAAATAATGTTCAAATTGCCAAGCATGTTTGAGAAAATACTCTTTCATGATACTAACAAGTATATTATAGGAACTGGGGGGTTACCACAAGCTCTTAGAGTAAGGTTATTTTGAGATCGAGTAAGGGACAGATGTATATGACGTGTATACATCTGTCACCTACTCGATCTCAAAATAACCTTACTCTAAGAGCTTGTGGTTACCCCCCTGAAAAGTCATTACACAACAATTTTGCTCTAAAAAAGTGTTTGTGTGATATTTTTATTAGTAAAACTATAATAGTCATCTCTAAACCAATAAAGTACAGTTTCAGTACATAGTAATACTCTGGAACAAAGCTACATCAAAAAATCGCTCTATTGCAGAGTTTTTTGTAACTACTAAAGTACTTAGTACTATAGCAACGATCTGAATATCCTCAATCCGACAAGGTCGCCTTATAGTAGAGTGTTCATCACTGCTAAAACGAAACGATTATAGTAGTTCGTTTGTAACCTTTATTACGCAAATCAGATGAATAAAGGCATTTTTCAACAATTTTATAGAGTAGTATTATTCTGTACTAGTGATATTAGCGCTTGCTATAGCACATACTATAAAGGTTGTATAAAATGGTGTAGAAAACGTTTACATCCTTTATAAATGGGTCATTTTTGTCCCATAAGCTTATAGAGCAAAATTTTGTTCTTGAACGCTTTTATACAACACGCTGTCACCGCTAAAACCTTTATAACTCATTTATATGTCTTTTTCGAGATATAGGCTTAGATTATAGGACTGCTTTGCTGGTTGGTCTGCAATCCCTTAAAGTTGTGAAATCAAAACTTCTAAATCATTGCAATCAAAAGATATTGCCGTTTATGTGAATATTTGACGAATCGTTAGGAAATCAAGACTTAACTTCACGTTGACCTAGAATCATGCAATTTGGTAAGAATCAAAACGAAGAAGAATGTCTTACAGCACGAGTAAAGAAAAAAACCTGAAAACTGTAAATTTGTACCTACATTAATAATAAAGGATTATTATTTGCAGTTGGTAAATTGCCCGCGACCTATATTAATGTATGAGGACAATAATTTTCGAATGGCACATTTAATTTCGTCCCTTTGTTTGAGCAATGTTCGGTGCTTTCATTGTTTATGAACGTCAGTAATGTTACTTAACTATAAATTATATAGGTAAATGTAGCTATTTATACGGAACCCTCAGTGCGTGAATCTGACTCGCATTTTATTAAAAGTTTTCCTCTAGTTTCTTCTCGCGGCTTGGAATCGTAATTTTTTCCTCAATTAAAAACTCAGCAGTATTACAATTTTCTATCCAAGAAAGAATTTTCGTATACCTATACTTTCCGAAATTAATTATGTCAATTATTTTTAGCTCTCTATATTATGAGTTTTAAATCAGGTATAAGAAAACGGTTATGAAGGACATGAACGGATACATTCCGCCATTGTAACTATGTGCATGAAGTCTAAATAAATAATTGACAATTATGAAATGCCTAAAACATAGTTTACCAAATTACCTAAACTTATGTACAAGTAAGAGGCTTCCCAAATAATTACAACTCACAATTTTCGTAATTCTTCAACCCTACAAACGCTTTCAAACCACGGAATAAGATTCCTTCACCATTTCAATTTGCATCATTAACCAATGTGCACCAGGTAGAAAAGCGACACAATAAACCCTTTTGTTGACACGCCCTTATAAAGGTCGCGAATGCTGACCCGTACAAAATATAGGTCATCATTAAAGGGTTAAAAAGAGGCGATTAGAACGTTCACTGTGGTTGGATGGAGGATGATAATAATAGGGGTACTTGACATGGGTTTCAAGATGAATTAGGTTAGGAGGATGGAACGGAATAGAAAAAAAAACATTGTTCCAACAGTAACCAATAATTAGGTAGATTTACCTATTGTATTGTATTGTATCAGCCTTTTAATGTTGCCACTGCTGGGACTCAGGCCTCCACTATGTGAGAGGGGGAATGGGCCTTTATCCACCACGCAGACCCAGTGCGGGCTGGTGGATGTCACATGTTTTCGATTTTTTGGTTCTAGGATATGCCGGTTTCCTCACGATGTTTTCCATCACCGTTTTGAGAGCAGTGGTGATTAAATAATCTACCCCTGCCTGAGTTCGAACCTTGTAAAACATGTTAATCACCACTGATCTCTGGACAAAAAAAATACTGGTTCCTTTTTCTCTGGGGTCTTCAGGTCTGTAGGATCTATTCCTGTAAAAAATGTTAATCAATTCAAGTCAGAAAAAGTAGAAATCCGACAGCGTCAATTTGCGTCTTAATTATTATTCCCCCTATCTAATTTTTAGTATAAGAGTATTATATTATATACTTCTTTGTAGACAATTACAGAATGCCATCTCCTTCGAACCTTACATGCTCCTTCAGCTACGTTTTTGAATATCTGGAAGGTTTCACTATTCCCGGCAAAAAGCACAGATTATAAAATATAATGTATTTTATTGTACATAAAAATAGACCTCCCGGTCAACCACCCCGTGCCTTCAAAGGCACGAGATAAATCTACAGACAATTATTTTTATAAAATTATTTGAATTCGAACACACAAAGATGCACCCACGTAGTGCCAGTCACAGGGCAAATTCAATTTCACTATCTTGTGCAAGTTTGCACTTGTTCTCTGCATACTTGCGAGTCAATAACTTTAACAAGTTTGGTGTGCATCGACCGGGCATTCTTGATAACTTGAAAGTCAAAGAACAGTGGAAAATATCAGCTGATTATTTGTTCGGAGTATTGTTGAAGTAAATAGAGATATACTTTTTCTTTGTTGTTCCCTCATTGCAGAAGGTCGTGTCTCCAAGTTAAGGCGTATATATATTTCTCAATGTTAACGCAGTACTGGCCGTGCGCCCGCTCGGAGCCCGAATATCAATATTGAAGCTCCTTTTCGACAGTTTTGTTTGCAAAATATTCTTTGATTTATATAATTATGCTATTTCAGATAAAATCAAAACTATTAGTTACACGAAAAAACATGTTTCACAAATAATGTACATGAATCAATAATTATTTTATTTTCAAACCTTTTAACTTAGCCTTATAAGGAGTATGCTTTAGAAAGTAACCGCTTTACGGCACTAAAGCGATGGAAGGCCCTTAAGCGATCTTCTCTAATGTAAACCACTCGGTACATACTTTCTCCAAGAGCCTTGTTAATAGCTTCTGACGATCTTGTCGGTACTCTAACCATCTTGCCGATACTCTAACCTTCTTGCCGGTACTCCAGCCATCTTGCCAGTACTCTAACCATCTTGCCGGTACTCTAACCATCTTGCCAGTACTCTAACCTTCTTGCCGGTACTCCAGTCATCTTGCCAGTACTCTAACCATCTTGCCGGTACTCTAACCATCTTGCCAGTACTCTAACCTTCTTGCCGGTACTCCAGCCATCTTGCCAGTACTCTAACCATCTTGCCGGTACTCTAACCATCTTGCCAGTACTCTAAATTTCTTGCCGGTACTCCAGCCATCTTGCCAGTACTCTAACCATCTTGCCGGTACTCTAACCATCTTGCTGGCACTCAGCCTGGTTTCCTTCCACCAGACCCAGTGTCATGAGTCCTTCAGATAACACTACAACTAAGTAAGGTGAACGTCATTGGATCATCTTTTATAACCGAAAAACCTGAACAAGTAAAGATATAGAACGTATATACTTTTTTTACAACTTTGCCCAACACTAGAAATTTCTTACCTTACAAACATTATTTTAATCTCATACACACCACACCCAGATCCGGAACAAATGTCTGTAGGCCATACAAATATTTCTTCGAAGAAATAAATGTATTGCCAAAAACCCGCGACACGCGCAGCCGATCGCTCAACCACTATGCTTTCCGTGTTGTCAAAATAATTATGATTGTTATTAAAATACGTATTGAGCCATCATCAGGAGGGTTGGCGGCTTACATAGAGTGACTGAATATCTAAACTCTAATTCCACAATTCATTTACTAACCAAAAGCCTTAGTAATAGTATAATGTAAGTTGTTACCATTGTTTTTCAAACCTGCGTTCGATAGCAATTGTTTTATACGAACATGGAGAAATGTTTATAGAGGTACAACAAAGTAAATAACATTACCAAAGGTAAACATGTCCGTGCCAACTTTTTTCGGTTAACAACTGATGTGTCAACACTATTTGTGATATTGATTGATACAGTAATAATGACAATATCAAGGTTGAGCCGACAGCAACGCCGGCAGCGTAACCTTTGCGAAATGTCACGGGCCCTTAGATATCCATGATCACGTGTGGCGGAATCAGAACAGAAATAGATATTGTGATACATTTTTTAATGAATTTGATTACTTTTTTTTACCGTGGGGATACTTTCAACAGGCACCTGGACAACTTGGAAAAATACCAGTCAGTGTGAATTTTTTACCTCAATAAAATCACCCCGTAATCATCACCAGTACAAAACAGCCAGTAATCGTCACCAGTACATTGAATAGACTCCCTTAGCACTTAAAAGGCCACCCGGAATTGCCTCTGTGCAACGCCTCTTAGGATAGTCACTTTGATTGATAGAAGAAAGAGCGAAATAAAAATATTTGTGACCCGCACTAATATGCAGCACCAAAATTTATAGCCTCTGCCACCGCAAAACGATATTTAGAAGCCAACTCAAGCTTCCTGATCCCGGCAGCTTCCTGCCATAAAGATATACTCCGTTTGGCTAGAGGCAAAGGCAGGTATACAGGCTCCAAATCGAATTGATATGCGAGCAGCAATCTCAATTAGACAAGCAAATTAAAACATGGCTGTTATACTGGCGATAGTGTCCCAACAGAGTTTGCGTACATGTCAACCTGTGTTGCGCAGTTTTCTTTTATTTAGAATACAAAGCGAAAAGATTCGTGCGTGCTGTTTTTGATGGCGGATTTTGAACGGAGTGCGCTTTTTAAAGTTCGGAGCTTTTGCAGAGTTGAGCTTTACGACAGAACGGACGGCTTTTTACGTGTCGTGGCGTGGCGTGGCGCGGGATCCACAAATCAAACGAATCTGTTTCAGCCTGCTTCATAATATAACGAGTTTAGTAGCCAATCAACAGTCACGTAAGTATGTTTCCGGCTTTACTTTTACACGTACCATTGGTCTAGGTTTGTATTTGTACACAAAGACATAAACCCATAAATCGACATAAATCGACTTCTCAACAAAAGTAGTTTCGTTTTAGCTTTTCCCTTATGTTCGTTAGTAGAAACTCAAATAATAAAGTTTAAAAACATTGAGGATCGCGACAGAGGTCGATTCTTTAATCATTTCACAGTTATATTGGGATCAGCTTCCAATATAAACGAGAATGCAGCTGAATATCGGGGTACCAGTAAACGAAACGATTGCCTATCTGACTTCCACAACCCTTACTGGGAATATCAATACCTCTTGGCAAGACTGCGGTCAGTTTTAAGTTTTTCTACATGCCGGGCGACATCGGGCGGAGCGGCGGGCGCGGAGGGGGCGCTCGACCTGCGAGCGCGCACCGGCCAGTCCAGCTGTTCACTGCGTCATTCACCGCCGTCCTCAGCACACGCTTCACGTTTCGCCTTCAACCTAGTTTTTAACTGTCGACCGTTTGTTCTCCTCATGTGAAAATACAATCCTGTAAACACAAATTCTCGAGTGTTTTAGTCCTATCAACACCATAACGGCATAGACCCATAAGACATAGCCATTTTTTTCCAGTCTGATTCTTCTGACTACCGTAATGACTCTCAAAGATCTTCAAATGACATCCGGGTCCAACGTTTTCCTAGACACGGAGGTTTCTCCGTAAATATAACGGATGTTCGTGAAATCTACGGACCAACATTGGCAAGCTTTCGGTTCGCCGTCGCCATTCCAGAACTTTTCTGGCCCATCGGCACAGTATAAATATGGACAAACAGTACGGAAACTACCTACAAACGCTCGAAACGGCATACAAACATGCACATCGACGAGACCCCTAAGCAGTTTTCGCGATGCCGTTTCGAGCGTTTGTGACCAGTTTCCTTACTGGTCGTCCTTAATAATACTGTGCCTTCGGCCATCCGTTCTGCGAGCAATGTGCCCTACCATTTAAGTTTCGCAATTCTTCGGGCTATGTCGGTAATTTTGGTTCTCCTGCGGATATCTGACTTCTCGGTACATCTCGGCAAACGTTGCTAAACCTTGAAAATGGGCCCGTGTTGATGTTATTATTCAACCACGTAAAAGTAATTACACTACAAAGATATCATAATAGACATCTCCGTGTAAAACTCCGATCGAAAAGCGGGCCAAGAAGCTCATCGGCAATGAGGCACTGATTAAGTCCAAGCTCCAGAGCCTTGAACATCGTCGCTGAGTTGCCAGCTTGTTGTCTTTATCGGTTCCATTTCGGAAAGTGTGCGATGGAATTGCATGCACGCACCATCGGTACATGGTGGACATCCCACCCATATGCACCAAAACGTTTTGGGGATACTTTTATTATGCGTACAGCTAAGGAGTGGAATTCCCTGCCGAAGTCTGTGTTTCCCGATAGCTACAATCTAGGGATCTTAAGTCAAAAGTGAATAAGTAACTTCTAGGCAAGCGTGCATCACCGTCCACTACAACATCGTTAACCATCAGGTTAGATAGTGGTCATGCGTGAGCCTATAAACAAAAAATAAAAGTATCCAATATCTAGGTAAGCAGTATGATGCTTCGTACAAAGGATACTTCGAATAAAGTATTTTGTGCTAGATATTGAATTTGTTTCTTGAAAGCAAATGGTACCAATATTTGTATTATAAGCTACCTTCAATACTAGCTAAGTCTTTTCTTTGTTGGCTAGAACTATTCGGTAGGTAGTCTCTTTGTATAAAACTTATATTATTTTTTATTGAAAGTATTGTATGCTTTATAAAAATTCAAGGTTGCACAGGTTAATTGAATGTTGAGTGACTAGGTAATATTTTATTCCAAGGGCAAGCTAGAATCAAATAACAATTGACTATCGTAAACTGGTGTTAGACATTGCCTTTAATCTATGTCCATGATGAAGAAGCCTAGATTGGTGTATAAATAAAAGAAAATAAATATTTTTGGTTAATTCTGCATCTACAAATCATACATTATACTGATTCTATATACATTCTAGTCATCAACTTTCTGCCCTTAACCCATATTACCTGGGATTGGCGTAACACGTTTTCTTTTTAACCGACTTCGCAAAAAGGAGGAGGTTATCAATTCGATTGTTTTTTTTTTATGTGTTTTACCTCAGAACTTTTTATTTGAACCCTGATGCCTGTCATGTGGTCCCATTTAATTTTCATCAAGATCTGATGAAGAACTTCGGAGATATACGTCAGAACTCTTCAATAAATGATAGCAAATCACTCGCGATAGCTGCAATCGCATGTCTGTTTATTGTTTACACCATTGCATAACATAACATCACACTGGTACGCTCTAAAGGGGTACGCAGATGTGAACAGTTCACCCTGGCCCACTCTCATTCCACCGGTTTTGTTTAAGTTTCATGTTATGGGATTAATATATTCTGGCTTCACTTTGTGCATTATTGGTAGCTAGCTTATAACTAAAAAGTGATAAATAAAAACTTTTTTACAAAAATTACAACCGACTTCCATAAAAAAACACTACAAAGTGAAATATAACTTCAATTTCGGAAGTCGGTGTCAAAAAACGAAAACAGAAACACCGATTGCAGAAATTGAAGTTATTTTTCAGTTTGTAGTGTTTTTTTGGAAGTCGGTTGTAATTTTTGTAAAAAAAAAACTTTCCACACCGTCCTGTCCACCGTCCGCTATCACTGACTCCCTTTTCTTTCATATCATTCCTCGCACAGTCTATCTATCTTTTCTTTGGCATTCCATCCACATTTGTATAAATAACTCTTTTAGTAACATGCGTTTCATCCCTCCTCATCACTTGACCGTACCAGAACAAACGGTATCCTTTCAACTGTGGGTACTTCGCGCAGTGTAGTACAGCTCCCAGTATTAACGTGTTTTAAAAATATAATAATGGCCCAAAAGGCCCTTGAAGGTGTAGTGCGCGAGCTACATAAAGTAGTGACTGATCTTGCGACAAAAGTCAGTGCTCTCGAGGTTAAAATAGACGAGCAAACTGCTATAATTGTTAAGCAAGCGCAATCGTTGAGCTTGTTAACATTAGCTGTTGAGGGTACAAATAAATTTGTCCCTCCGAAACTATTGGACGCTGACGGCGATCAAGAGCAGCCAGAGATTTCAGCGACTAAGCAGCGACCTATCCGTCAAGCAAGAGTTAATTCTAGCGCTAAAAGCAAAAGTGGATACGCAGCCGCTGCAAAAAAGTCAGCCGCTGCAAAACCAGGAACCGATGGTGACGAAGGTGAGAAAAATAACTTGCCAAAGACACCAACGGTGACAGCTACGACTGCAAGTCGCAATCTACCCACAAAAACAAACTTATCATCGTTGGAGTGTCCGGCCACGAAATTAGCGGAAACGCGCACGGACGATACAAGACATGATAGCCACGAAAACGTTACCGCCGATGAAGGGTGGCAACCGGCGCGCAAAGCACGGAATTCTAAACGGCGAGTAGTAACTGGCAGCGGACAAGAGGATGACGAGCTCAAAACCGTAGAAAAGCTTAAATATTTGCAGGCTTGGTCTTTCAAGCCGGAAACTACGGAACAAAACGTGCTCACCTACTTGAACAAGCTTCAAGATTGTGATCAATATCTTGTTGAAAAACGTTTAATTAAGACTTCAAGACACGCTGCTTTCGTAATTGCATTTCCTGAGAGCTTAAATGAGCGGATAAACACGCCGGCGGCGTGGCCCGCGGGAGTGAAGTTGTCAGACTGGTTTCCGAGGCGTCCCCGCGAGCAGCGGGGGGGGACAAGCACCGAGATTCGCACCGGCGCCAGTGCAGGCGCAGTCGTCGACCGCTCCTCTTAGTGAAAACGGTACGAAACGACGAAACAGGAATGATTTACAGTGTCGATATGCTAATACTAATAGTTTCAATAGTTCCCATTCGCAAACGTTGGGACTAGAGTGCTTAAATGGTGTGAATGTGGTTCAAGCTAGTGGCAAGAAACCGAAGTGCTCGTTAGATCTATTTTACCAAAACGTTAGAGGACTACGCACTAAGTTAAAGTCGTTTTATAATAATATTTTAGAGTCTATGGTTGATTTGGTAGCCATAACCGAGACTGGTATTAATGATTCAATACATGATGGTGAACTGGCTCCGAGCGGATACACAATACTAAGATGTGACCGCGAGGATGGCCGTAAACACGGAGGGGTCATGCTGGCCGCCACTCCACACGGCGCGCTCGACTTACGCAGAGTACCATTGCCTGATAACGCTAGCTTGATCCACCACCCGTTCGAAATCGTGTGTGCGACGGTATACCGTCAAAATATGTTATTGTTTTTATGTTGTGTTGCATACATTCCACCTAACACTATTGAACGGGAATATATGTTTATGTTCCATTTACTGGAGCGGTTATGTGTTCGCTATGATAATGTTGTTTTAGTGGCTGATTTAAATATGTATTCAACAAACCAAGATGTACAATGCTATTATGAATACTTTGTCACCTTCTGTGGGTTTCGCCAATCTAACAATATACTTAATTGCAACAATCGCACGCTCGATGTTGTCCTAACTACTTTGCCCGAAGATGATATTATCGTAAGCGAGGTACGTGGGGATTGTTTGTCATGCATAGACCCGCAGCATCCGCCGCTACGAATAAGTATAAGTAGGTCGCGTGATCTGAGGTCGCGAGTGACTTCTAGCCCTAGTGGCCCTGTACCGCAGGCTTCCACCTCCCTACCGAGATGGAATTATAGAAAGGCAGACTTCCATTATTTATATTTGGGACTTGCAGAGACAGACTGGAGCGCCCTGTATGAAACGAGTAATGCCGACGAAGCATATAGGATATTTTATGACATAGTTTATAGGATTTTGGATGATAGCACTCCAAGAAAGTATAATTGGTTATATTAAACTGAAGGCTTTTTGGCACAAATCTTTTAAGAAGACTCGTTCGGTCAGCGATTATGTTAACTTTTCTCACTACCGTTCTATCGTCAAAGATAAAATCAGTAGCGCATACCATGATTATCAGAGCCGTACTGAACAACAATTTGTTAAGGAACCGAGGTCTTTTTGGGGTTTTGTTGGTAGCAAGCGTTCGAAACGTAGTAAACTGAAGATAGCCAGGAATGGTGAGCCGTTACCAGAGCATGAGTGCGCCCAGGCGTTCGCTGATTACTTCCACTCGGTCTATGGGACGCTGGCGCCGCGATTAGATGTGGCTGCCGCTGGACAGGTTGCGCCCGAGCGCGGCGCCCGGGTTCACGTGGGACAGTTGTCCCTCGGAGAGGTGGATACCGCGCTCGCGCGCCTCAAGCCCAAGCGTTCAGTTGGGCCGGACGGGGTGCCACCCTTCATTGTTAGGGATTGCAGGGCAGTACTGGCCCGGCCGCTCATGCATTTATTTAATATATTTTTACGAGAATGCTCGTATCCCGACGGTTGGAAGTTGACTAGGGTTACTCCGGTACCGAAGGGCACTCCAAGCTCGGATGTCAGCGGATATAGACCTGTAGCTGTACTTTCAGTGTTTGCTAAAGTCTTCGAGTCCGCGTTGTGCTCTTGCATCCACTCGCAAGTAGCATCACAGCTCAACGACGCGCAGCATGGTTTCCGTGCGGGCCGCAGCACGAATTCTAACCTAATGTGTTTTTTAAACCAGGCCGCCACAGTGCTGGACTCGGAGTCAGGTGGACAACTGGACGTCGCTTACTTCGACTTCAGGAAGGCATTTGATAGTGTGGACAATGACATCCTTTTGAATAAATTTGCGAGGGTTGGTTTTACCCCAGCCCTCCTAGAGTTTTTTGCTAGCTACTTGGGTAACCGTAAGCAAATTGTGGAATACGCAGGTTACACCTCGGACTCGTATTTCACCCT
Organism: Orthosia cruda; assembly: GCA_964057195.1. Taxonomy (NCBI): domain Eukaryota; kingdom Metazoa; phylum Arthropoda; class Insecta; order Lepidoptera; family Noctuidae; genus Orthosia; species Orthosia cruda. Next base: position 43,965,087 of record OZ059830.1, on the reverse strand, counting down.
GACGGGGGTTAGCCAGGGGACAAATTTAGGACCCTTAGAATTTATTTTAATGATTAACGATCTTCCAGAAGTCATTAAAGACGCTGGTTGTTTGTTATTTGCTGACGATCTCAAGTTATTCATGCGGATCACAGACGAGTCACACTGCGGCATGCTTCAGCGAGACATCGATCGGGTGGTAGCATGGAGTGAAGAGAACAAATTAATCTTCAATGTGACGAAGTGTAACATAATGTCCTTCACGCGGGCCGTGGTACCCCGACGTCACGATTATTGCATGGGGGGTCACGTCATACCGCGGGTGCGGTTAGTGCGAGATCTTGGTGTTACCTTTTCCGAGGATCTGTCGTTTCGTACTCATGTGGTGCAGGTATGTAGAAAAGCCTTCAAAAATCTTGGGTTTGTCATGCGTGAAACCCGTGACTTCACCAATATGGCAGCAGTGAAATCGCTTTATAATGCGTTAGTACGAAGCAACTTGGAAACTAGTGCTATCATCTGGAATCCTTATGAAACGAAGTATTCTACGATGGTGGAAAAAATGCAAAACAAATTTACTCGGTACCTATACATGAGGCAATTTGGTATTTACCCTTTTTACCCGCTTATGTATCCAACCCTCTTTGTTATAGGGATGGTTGGGTACTATAAGTTGGAGGTAAGGCGCAACCTCGCCCTTGTAAAATATGTCTTCATGGTTTTTCGTGGTATGCTAAATAATCCACAAATATTAGAATCGTTGGGATTGCTCGTTCCAAACAGGAGGCTACGGTTAGGACCGAGGGAAGGGCTGTTTAAAGTCCCGTCAGCACGCACTAACGTGTTAAAGTTTGCACCAGTAACTCGAGCAGTTAGGATACTGAATAGCGTCTCTCTGCGTTTGGACATATTTTCTTGCTCTTTGGCGGAATTCCAGAGGGTGATACTTAGTGTGTTGTCCACTGTGTAACATGTGCCTCTACCCAGACCCGTTACTCGGACTGGCAAACTGGCAATGTATGACTACATTTGTTAGCTTGGGTCTTACCTGTAAAAATAAATGTATGTGTTAATAATAAATAAATAAAAAAAAAAAAAAAAAAAAAAAAAAAAAACTTTTCTGTCACTGGCGCCACTTTAAAACTGCCTCTAATATACTCATTTCTCACTTTATCCTTTCTCGTCACTCCACTCCGCACATCTATCTGAAGATTCGTTTATGTATTCGAAAAAAAAAAACAAACAAAAAGCTGAAAGTTATAAAATAAATTAACATTACGACTGTATTTGCCGAAGGGTTGGGCAGAGGTGAATAATTCATTTATTTTATTAAAACTTTATGCACAAGTACACCAAACTGAGTATTTGGAGTGTGACTACGGAGGGACAGCAGAAACGGGTTGCGATATGTTTATAGACAACCGTCTATAAAAACGGTTAGACGGTAGACGGTTGTCTATAAAAATATCGCAACCCGTTTCTGGGCACCACCCAAAGTGGACCACTTCAAGTACTTAAGTTCGGTGCTTACCTCTGACGCAAGTGTGGATAAGGATGTAGACCACCGCATCAAAACCGCCTGGCTTAAACGGAGAACGCTATCAGGTGTTCTTTGTGACCGCAATATGCCCATCCGTGTAAGGGCAAAGTATACAAAACGTTAGTATGACCAGCCATGGGTAACGGAGCGGAGTGCTAAACCTTCAAGAAAGCACACGAACAACAACTGTATACAAGTGAAATGAAAATGCTCCGATAGGTAGGAGTAACCCGTCTGGACAAAGTGCGAAACGAGTATGGCAGGGGTTCGTTTAAAGTAGCACCGATTATCGAGAAGGTTAAAAAAGCAGATTGCGTTGGTTCGGCCACATCCTGATACGTGGAGATGACAACGCTAGCACAAAGGCTCTAAATATCCTCGATCGACAGCGAGGAAGGGGACCACCACCCGCCACCTGGTGATCAAACATGCAGAAAGAGGTCCTGAAGGAGAACCTGAGCACTCAGACAACCCAGAACAGAGCTCTCTGGCGCAGACGTACAATGAGACCCGACCCCAGCTGATCTGGGAAGAGGGTTGGACAAAGAAGAGAAGACAAAGGCGGACTTAATGCCTTAGGCATTTTCTACCAGTCGACCATAGGGTGGTGCAGAGATAAAATATGGCTGGTGTTACTAAAAAGCTTGGTGCTTTAGCAGGTACACCCACATTTTGCCAGTAATATTTAAGTCCTGTTATAGGGGACGAGCCTATTAACATCAACCGGGCGTACAAAAAGTTAATAAAATAAAAAAACCCGACTGCAAAGATGTAAACAAGAAGAAAATCATGCTGTGATGTCGGATGATGCATATTCGCGAGCTGGCTGTTCAAAACTATAAATATCCTCTGACTGCACAGCATGATTTTCTTCTTGTTTACATCTTTTCAGCAGGGTTTTTTGATTTTATTACTTTTTCTATATAAAACTGTTTTGTTAAATCTTCTTTTTTTTTCGCATGTCTTTTTAACATATTAGTGGTATATATTTTTGTAATCACCTCTTCAGAGGAAGGTTTGCGAGCGTGGGAACTTATTTTAGAACCCACACATCGACATTTTCACTAACACAGTTGCATCACACATTGTAGTGTTCACGTACCCAAGAACAAATGAAAAAAAAATGCGACGCGACGGACATAATATAGCTTCAATGCGCGTTCGCTTCTGAAGGACTTGTAAACATGTCTCAAAAACGCACAATGTATTAGCTATTGATTCACCGCTCCGCACGGCATGCGTGCCCATAGTATTATAGTCGTGAAAAAAGGGTGGGGTCACAGTGTAATCGGTTGTTTGATTGTTAGAAAAAATAATTACTATATGTAATAAAATATAATTATTATTATAATAAGTACAAAAAATAATGCTTGATTGAATGATGTTCTCTAATTATTTTTTTGTTGCTTAGATCTTGGTGATTCTGACATCAGATAAAACAGTTTCGCTGTTCCGTTTCTTCGATTGTATTTCAGCTTTTTGGTTTTTTAATTCCCTCAATCAAATAATTGGGCTCCTTTATTTCCATTTTCCTGTCTAATCGCGAATCTATTATTTCCGGAAGCATACAATCAAGATAAATCTTTTTAATTGATATTCCTTGTTATTTCTTCAAATGCATCATCCTTTTTAATTGTTTCAACCTTCGTGTCTACGTTGGTCCAAACAATAAAAATACAGTAATTTTTTGGGTAATGTGGAACTGTCCGTGGACCTGATAATACCAGTCATGGTTTTTATTTATTATCAGCTTTCCTGTTTGATTATATTTTTACCAGAGGTCCGCATTTAATAAGGTTTCTTTTACAAATTTTAACAAAACCAGAAGCAGTCAAGCACTGTCTTCTTTCTTGAATCCATTCCATGGAATCCGCTTGCAATATAGTTCTTCTTTCAAGAGCTTTTCTTTCAACATCTGTGAGGTTTTTTTTAATGTTCCGTTTTAGCAAAATAGAAGAAAGAAAAAAAAAATAAACAATCAATTGCATAGCCTGGTTTTTTGACAAAAATTACCATAATCTTTATCCATGTCATTATTGTTTTTACTTGAAGAAGAAGTTGAATATAGTCTGCGGCTGATTTCGATTTATAGGATATTTCTTTTTTTTAACTTAAGTTGGTTTTTAATATGTTAGGTTTTTTATAAATGATTTTATTGTACAAGTAGGTTTGTGGCTGCTTAATGTTAAATGCCACAACGGACGTTTCACAACGAGCTGCGTAAGATTGTCTAGTTGAGAAATTAATTCGTTTTCCTGCCACGAACTTTGCAACCGTAAATACTGTTAAAAACCGCTGCTATATTACTATTGACTTTATAAATTAAGCTTTTAGCATTGTTGACTAATCTTGAGACAAGTTTCATTACGGCATTATAAAAGGTGTAAGCTTTCATTACCGGCACAAAGTTTTTATCAGTGCCAATCTCACCACCTATATTTGTTGAATTCAAATGCTTGTAATAGTATGGCTTACAAGACTCATGATTACCAAAAACATGAGTTGGTCCATTTAAAAAGCCAGTTTGTCTTATTGCTGCAGTCATGTCACGACCCACCCTTATGTCTATTGTGTATGTGTGCGTAGACGTTTTGCGAACTCGGCTCGGATAAAAACAGGACATGCTCTCACCTTGGAGTCTAAGACGGCACTGAACATTTTTCGTTTTTTTTTTTTTAATACGTGGCGTCTCGCAGTTCGGCCAAAGTAGCCGTCCACTGCTTAACCGGACTAGCCTGTGGAGACTAAGCTATGTAGCCTCCAGTATCGGACAGGCTTAACATTTTTCGCGCGCGTGCTCGTTTATAAAACAAATTACGGGAGAGTAACGCTCCATACTTAAATGTATGGGGAACAGAAAACAATTTTTGTAGAAAAATAACAATGTTGAAACGTAGATTACTATCATTTGGATTGACTTATTAGATTTATAAAATGGTGAACGTCATATTCATACTTTCGTGTCACGATATATCTAAAGAGATTTATAAATATTGTTCTATAATAATGAAAATAATGCAAATAGGAAAGGTCGATTTAGACGTTTTCAAGAGATTTCAACAATTTTTTTTTATAGAAATTTAGGATGGTTTTACAATTATCTCGCGGTGAAACTGTTGGCACATCTATTAAGGTTCTCCTTATTTTTTTTTTGTGTAATTCAATGCGGTGAATATTTAGAAATTTCGAAAACTGTAAGTGCCTTTTTAGGTGTTTCTTAAGGACTCGCCTCTAAAAACCCTTCATATCGATACCTCACTCGAAGGGTATGAAGAAAAAGAAATTGCAACCCCTACAATATGGCGCCCAAAATCCGCCATGTTCCTTTTTTTTAACGGCACTTATTTATCTCACTTGAGCAGTCAAGAAAGAAGTGGTTTGAAAGATATGACGTAATAAGAATATTACAAACATACAAGATACGCACGAACACATAACCCTTTCCTTGCAGCCGGGTAAAAAAGGGTTTTCTTCCACCATCCTTTATGTACTGGACACCGATTCTTCATTACATATCGACATTGTGGCGAAGATAGAAACTACCGTTTTTATTTTTTTTGTTTTAAGTACTTTAGTTCAAAATAATAAATAACAATTAAATTGAACAGAACGGTCACACCTTTGATTTTGGTAGGTACTAGAGTTAAATCCTTTGTAGAAATTTTTTTGATGATTGATTTTTCATGCATCCTTTGTCAGAGTATAGCTCTGATACCCCATGGATTTTGGGTCTACGAATTGCATGGGTAAGTTTATTTCGCTCGTTATAAGAAATCTATCTGCATACAGTTAGTTGGTATCGATTTCTGGGTTTTCGGTCCTTACATTTTGGACCATCTCATTTCAGATGGAAAATCCCAATAACACTTTTAATTATGCAGACAGATTTTAAATATTTTCCAAACTGATTAAAATAATTACTGACATAGCTAAGAGATCAAAACATTTTATTATTGTTTAACCTCTACCCAGTCCAAATATATATTTCACGAAGATCATCATACATATTAAGTTGTTCGCCATCTTGTGCAAGTCGTAAAAGTGAAATTTGCTAGAGTTATTAATGCGCTCTTGGCAAGTAAAGATTCAGCAACCTTTTACGTTTTGCATTGTTCTCTTCGGGTTAGCATTTTGAGAATTAGCCAGAAGCTATTTTAAAACCCCCTTTCCCCCGGATCTCGAATACGAGCAGATGTGTTTTAAGTTACCGTACCATTATTATTTATAAATTAATTTCGTTTTTATCTATTTAAAAAGAAGTATAAAAATAGGAGTGCATAAGTCGAAGGAGTTCGAAAATTCTCTGCGCGTCGTCAAGCAAGTCATCCTGGTGAATAGCATAAGTGCCGCCTCCCTACGCACACCAGCAGCCCATCCTGGTGATTAGCGCACGGTTCCGCCTCCCTGCGCACGAGAATCCTGCTATCTCCCTTGTGGGGCAGCGCGCCCACCGCCAACACAACAAAGGTACCGCCTGCTTCTACTTGCTCCGCCCTCGCAGGGACGCAGCGACGTCGCTGGTGCCACCTCCGCAGAGTCTATGCGCTCCTGGTACTCCAAAACTCTTAATTAGTCATCTCTATTGACGTCCGTCGGTGAAGACTGCTAACTTGACATTGTTAACTCTTATTTACTCACAAGCGGATTGATATCTGACAAAATTTAACTTTCCTGGTAACTGGTTTGAGCAAACAGACTATCACTATGCCGCAAAAGCGAACACCCCCCGCTTCATCACCCCCGAAAACTGAAGTTCCGGCCAAGGTCAATAAGAAACATTCGACCTTAAAATTGACTGCATCGACCTGCGATTTGGAACACTCTGAGTCGGTGCCTGATCTGCGTGTGCTCGCGGCATGCACGGCGGAGCGAAAGAAGCGCAAGTTCGCCGAAAATGACGAGAGTGACGGCGATTTCTGCACTATGGTCGAGGAGAAATTTGACATATTCTCTAAGGAACAGGAAAAACGCTTCCAGGACTTAATCAACACGATTAAAGAAGTCAATGCCCAAAATGTCGAATTGCGAAATAGCATTGAGTTAATGTCAAAAAAATACGACGAGTTCTTAGTAAAAATATCGTTGCTCGAGTCTGAGAGGGTAGAAAATAAAAAATATGTTAAACTACTGGAAGATAGACTAGAAACACAGGAGCGTAAGTCGCGGGGAACCGGTATCGAAATCCGGAACTTACCAAAAACCCGTGGGGAAACGAAAGTAAATCTATGCAACGATGTCATTGAAATTGGGAAAACACTGGACCTCAAAATCGACTGTTCCACAATTAGGGACATTTATAGAATACCCGCAAAAGATGGCTCTAATCCGGTTATTGTTGAATTTACTACCGTCCTAACAAAAGACAATGTATTGCGAGGGGTCAAAAGTTTCAACAAATCTAAAACCAAAGGAAATAAACTAAACTCAACTCATGTTAAGTCTGACTACCCCCTAAAACCAATTTACATTTCGGAAACATTGACGCAAAAGGCGCAAAAGTTATTCTTCCAAGCAAGAATGTTTAAAAAGAACTATGGATACACATTTAGTTGGACTTCTAATGGTATAGTGTACCTCAAGAAAAACGTGGACACTTCCCAGATTCGCATAGCCAACGAAAATGACTTAGAAAAGTTAAGAGTCTCAGAATGACTATTATTAGTTGAACTTTGTCATATTTCTTTATATACGTTTTTATTTTTTTATGTTTACCCTACTAAAATTATTTTGTCTTACACATGTACACTCTACACAAATCTCGCTCTTTTAAGTCTATATTGCGGACAACCGTATACACACAAGACCACTGAAAAATACTTAATAAAAATCTCAGTAGTGATGTTCCACCGAGATGTTCTAAAGTCACTTACATTCTACGAAAAATCTTCTTTGTACTTTTTTTCTATTTTGGATGTTCTGAGATGCTTACAGGTATCCATCTGTTATTATTTTTGCGCAGTTTGTGAATTATCTAACACGTTTATGTCTTACTATTTATGTCCTAACTTATTCAGTCTGATTCCAACCATGGTTATGATGAAATATTTTGAAGAAATGACCTTAATCAATCACATTCGATAGTCTCAACGAACTGTCGGAAGACATAGATGGGGTAACCATCTCACAGTCGCAGTCTGCTGATATTGAAGAATGTCACAAACTTATAACCTCAGCGTCGGATAGCCTCCTATTTCTAACTCAAAACATACGCAGCATCAACTGCAATATGCCAGCACTAGAAGTATTATTGACCAGACTTAAGTTGGACTGTGATATTATTGTGCTTACTGAGTGCTGGCTTTCACGTACTTCAGTTATTCCCAACCTTAGTGGCTATCGTTTTGAGGCAACCAAAAGAAACCGTAAACAAAATGACGGTGTGGTGATTTATTATAGAGAACACCTTCGTCTCACAGTAATAGAGCCACATTTTGAAGAAGGTAACTGTCTGGTTGCCACTTTAGATAATCACACGGCAATCATTGCTATGTATCGCTCTCCTTCTTTCCGCAATATAGATCCTTTCCTACACTCTTTAAATGAAGTACTCTCAAAATATTCCTGTTTTGAGAATATTATTGCCATGGGAGACATAAACATTCCGATCAACCATAACAAAATAGAGGTAAATGGGGAACGATACCTAACCCTTGCTGCTTCTCATGGCCTACTTCCAGCCCATACTCTTATAACACGTAGTGAAAGTGATACATGCATTGACCATGCCCTACTTAAAACTGGAAGCTCTGCTATGACCATTGTGCCTACCACATCATTGACTGATCATTACCCAGTTTTGCTGAACCTAAACTTCAAGAAGACTACCCAATTCTCCCTTACATCCATTAAAAAAGTTGACACAGAAAGCTTAGAACATGACATTCAAAATATTGATCTTAATCCTATTTATAACTCACCAAATCCTAATGTTTCCCTGAAATATCTCACCGAAAGTCTTCACCAAGCTATAGTTAACAATACTAAAGTGGTAAACCTGTCAAGACGAAAGAAAATAATAAAGCCGTGGATTACTCCAGGCCTTCTGCGCTGTATGAAAACCAGAGATAAACTACACCTAAAAGCTAAACTCTCTTCTGATAACCAAACCCTAAAAACTACCTACACGCGTTATAAAAACTTCTGCAATAACCTATTAAAAAAAGTCAAAAGAGCCTACGAGAAGGATAAGATACAAGCTGCGCAGGGAGATAACAGGAGGTTATGGAAAGTGATAAAAGAAATTACAAACACTCCCAAAAATACAAACCATCCCAATGAACTACTGTCTGAATCAACTTCCCCTCAATCATCACTAAATGAAATTAATAGATATTTTGTAAATGTGGGTAAGTCCTTAGCTGATAGGATCGAACAAAAGAAGGCGGGCAAATTTTCGACTGCTACTGGAGGCAGCTCTCACTCTCTCGCACAGTTGAATTCTTTCGTTTTGGAGGGTACCACCGAGGAGGAGGTGGAAAGTCTCATCGCCAACCTAAAAACAAACTGTGCTACAGGCTATGACCAAATAAGCAGCTCTTTCTTAAGGACATTTAAAGGGTTTCTAGTTCCTCCGCTGACCTTCATTTTTAACTCTTGCCTTCATCATGGTGTTTTCCCTCATAGCCTGAAGAAATCTGTTGTATGCCCCATACATAAGAGCGGTGACAGGAGTCGTATCATTAACTACAGGCCGATTTCAATCCTCCCAGCACTTTCTAAACTTCTGGAAAGAATAATAAATACGCGACTAGTGCGATATCTAGAAAGCAAACACATGCTTTCACCAAACCAATACGGTTTTCGGGAGTGTAGATCGACAGATCAAGCTGTTAATAACCTCATAAACTTTATTAGCAACAAACTTGACAAAAATAAGAAATGCATCACTATTTTTCTTGATCTGGCCAAAGCTTTTGATACGATTTCTGTCCCGATATTACTCAACAAGCTGGAATTACTTGGTATTAGAGGTACTCAACTGGATCTTTTCAAAAGCTATTTGACCGGACGGCTTCAAAGTGTTCGGATTGGCAACCTTAATAGTGGAGACCTTCCAGTTACGTATGGTGTGCCACAAGGCAGTATCCTGGGGCCAACCCTATTTCTCGTATACATAAACGATCTCACGAATCTCAAGCTTCCCCATGGCAAAATAATCTCTTTTGCAGATGATACTGCTCTCGTGTTCTCTGCCGATACATGGGAAGGGACTTTCGATGCTGCCCAGGGGGGTTTTGATGCTGTGAGGGAATGGCTTGAATACAATATCTTGACTCTAAATGTAGACAAAACCAAGTATATTTGCTTCAGTATACGGACAAACACAAAAATTAATTACGATCGTCAGTGCATCATACCACATGAGTGTGTCTCTAAAGAAAATTGCTCTTGTACTAAATTGGAAAACGTTAAAACGTTTAAATACCTAGGCGTTATGATAGACAACAACCTCAACTTTAAAAACCACACTAAGACCCTCTGTGGTAGGATCAGGAAATTGATATACGTTTTTAAGACCCTCAGACACGTCGCCGAACCCGCTGTACTGAAGCGAATATACTTTGCCCTTTGTCAGTCCCTCATCACATACTGCATATCTGCATGGGGTGGATCCCCTAAATCTATTTTGAAGCCTATTGAAGTTGCTCAGCGTGCCATTCTGAAGGTTAGCACCTTCAAACCAATATTGTTTCCAACCGCGGTTCTTTACGAATTTTGTGGCGTCTTAACCGTAAGACAACTTTTTATTCTGCATGTTATAACAATGCAGCATAAAAATCTCACCTACGACCCACTCATTTTAAATAGACGTACAAAACACTTGGTTTGCCCTCAACCGATAGCTTTTAAAACCAATTTCGCCACTAAATTTCCTTTATTCATTGGCCCCTACATCTACAACAAGCTAAATAAAATTCTTAATTTCTACCCGATGACAAGGAAATCTTGCAAAATCAAAGTGTATGAATACCTCCAGAAACTCACGTACGAGGAGACAGAGGAGTTGCTTCGAGTTCCTAGATAGACAACAAATAATGGTATCATATTATATTCTATGATATAATTTTGTAAATTAATAACGAAGATAGTAATAAGAGCAACAACCGGTCCGCAATCTCACACACCCTCTCACACTCACTCATCTCACTTCCATCACACACAAAGAGAGGACTAGTTACACACCTACCATTAGTATTTTTGTTATTCTTTGTTTTACCTGTTATTAATTGGTTCTTCCTCCATTTCTATTTTGTATTGGATAACATCTTAGTTTGCATTACGTAATTTATTGTTTTTGTATTATTATATACTTATTACCTTTGTATTAGTTAGGTACATTCAAACATGGGATCATCATATTCGAAATACCTACTATTAATTGCAACTCAAGGGAATCGGCGTTGAAGGCTGAAATACAGGCTATGCCTAGTTCGGCCTCAAATGCTAATACTTTTGTGTATTTTAACATTAGTTTAAGCATTACTTGTGAAAAATGTACAAATTTCTGTGAATAAAGATTACTATTACTATTACTATTACTATAAACACATTTATTGCGTCACATGTTTAAAAAATCGACCGCTCGATAACGTACAGAACGCAATACTTTTAAATTGTCAAAATAACCGGCTTTACCATTGAATGCGTAGTGAGTTTCGCAATTACCCCGCCGGTTCCATTGGTAATTTCGTTTTGGCAAGAATTTATCGATGGTCACAAATTAAACGCAATCCAAGTGATGTGATTGGCTGATATAAATTCATTTAATCAATCACGGACGTTTGAAAATTTGTCACATTAATTTTGCAATAATTTTTGTTGCAGAAATTTCGAGTAAGCCCAATAAATAATGCATGCCACTGCAGCTTTCCAAATTATTACGATCAAATAACTCCAGTAATAATATTAAGACAGCATTCGTTTTATTAGTCCAGTTAATATTATAATTATACGTTGGGCTCTTTTCACCCGGGTGCCAACGGTTTTAGAACCCAATGGCTTGGCACGCGACGATGGGAAGAGACCAGACGGGATGACCATAATGCTTTGGAAGGTGGGTGGCCTTTGGTGTCAGATGCTACATGTGTTGACATATTTGTGCCATCCAATCTTCTTATCGCGGCTGGCCATGCTGCCAGCTGCTGTCGGTGCAGAAAAACTTCAAACGGCGCAAATATAACAACCTCATTGGAGTTTATATGTTTGTGCCGTTTGGGGTTGAAATATTAGGTCATGGGATCCGAGTGCGCATCGAGTTTTTCGAGACATTAGCACAAAGCACGTTGACTCTTCTCGTGACCAGAGAGCTCGCCTTTTCATCCAGAGTATCAGCATTACCACCCAACGTTGGAATCCTGCCAGCGTTCTTGGCAAGTTTCCCGTTGACGTCGATGTGGACGAATTTTTTGATGCACAATGATCCCTTTTTCCTCTACCCTTTGTATTTATATATAGGCTTATTTTTTTGTAGAATATTTAATTGTATATATATTAATATTTACTCGGATATATAAAAAAGTCCAGTTAATTAACTAAATATAACAAAACGACTGTATTCCCCAAAGTGCTAGGCAAAGTTGCACCTATTAGTAAATCCACATTTCACCAGTTATGTTTAAGTCCCATATAATAAGGGACTCCGGGCTGCTACTGAGAAATTCCAGATGGAAAAACCCAATTACATTTTGGTCGCCCCAAGAATCGAACCTAGGACCTCCTGGTCAGCAGTAGCGCTTGTACCACCTAGACCAATGAGGCAGTTCTTCCCATTAAATATAATCATCATCATCATCAGCCTTTTTAATGTTCCCACTGCTGGGACACAGGCCTCCTCTCTGTGAGAGGGAATGGGGCCTAACCTCCCACGCGGGCTCTGTGCGGGTTGGTGGATGCCACATGTCTTCGACTTTTTGTTTCTAGGATACGCCGGTTTCCTCACGATGTTTTCCTTCACCGTTTTGAGAGCAGTGGTGATGATATAATTTACACAAAGTAGTTAATGTTGCTGTGTTAATATTATAACCCGTAATATTAACACAGTATTAGCTTCAGTTGTCCAAATTAACTTATGTATCCCTTTGGATTAAGCGATCATTATAAATAAGCCCTCTCAAGTTTGTAGTGGTTACGGTCCCAGGGGTCTAAGTGTATGCTCATAGAATTGATATTTATGTTTCTGTGTTCAGATTAGAAAAGTTTTAGGATATTTATTAATGTGCATTTATTTTGCAGATGTGGCTGTAGGTTGATCGCGAGCGCGTACCGAAAGACGCATTATTAGAAAGCCTCCCACTAGGAGGACGTCGAATGTCTGACTGGACTGAATTTAATCTGACTCGGAATCTGGTTGGTCACGGTTGTCAGTTAAAGACCTTATTGTAGTCATTACAGGTAGTCGGAAACCAGAAAGTCTGTCAACCAGGACCAAGTGGTTCTGTGTCGCCCAGTAACTGTGTTGTGTATTTTATATAACTACTTAATAGTAAAAATATAATTGAAGCATTTATTCAGACACATTTACATTTTGAAACAATTATTTTACTTAAATTATGACTCTGGTCAGTCGACATCGACAACTTGGTCTGTTTCTCCATATTTGGCAAAGGCCTGCTCCAATTCTTTCCATTCTCTTCTATCCAATGCGATCCTGGTACACGCTTTCCCTGATGTTGCTGCTATGTAATCGTCTCATCTTCGAAGCTGTCTTCCGCGTTTTCTTTTTGCGTTCCTGGGATACCAAACAAATTTTTCAGTACCTCTTATTATGTGGCCTGTCCATTTTCACTTGAGTTTACGAATCCTGGTTATGATATCGTCTTCCTTCGTGAGCTTTCTTATTGTCTTATTCTGTCGCTTTGCCTGATATGCTCACATACTCAGTTCCATCGCTGCTAGGCTGGTCCTAATTTTGTCGTTTTGCGTTTAGTGAGGGCCCAATATATAACCAGTTACTCCTTGATAAATACTGATATGGCTGCACCCGTTGAGAGTAGAGAGAAGGAGACCCAAAAACCACGACTTCTTATTCTCTAAACTTCAATAAAATATTATACCCGAATGAACCAACATCAATATTAGCTCATATAAAATTGTCGAAACGTAAACCGTTCACAAATTAAGATATCACTGAAAATACTTTGCTAAAACTTTGATTACGTTCAATATTGAGAGTGCGCAATGGAGTGTCATTAGTATTAATCGCGAAAGTTTACTTTTTGGTGACTGTTTCGCTTTGAGATGCCTCGGGCCTAGCTTTGCTCGATGTTAAATAAATACAGAATTTTAATCCGAGACACAAACTACCTACGTCATACAAAAAACAACCGCAAGATCCATGGATCTACTGAAAGAAATCGTACACATTCAAGTCAATATAACCGCGGCGAGAATCAATGGCACAAACTTAAAAATGTAAATTAAGAAAGAAAGAACAAATATTTATTTGTGACCCGCGCAGTAGACACGAGAGATAAGCAATAAAAAAAACAATAATAAAAGAGAAAACCCGTGCCGGACCAAAAATCTCGCTTCCCAAATTTTATGTGTGTACTGAACACTTCTCCCACCGCCGACGAGGAAGCGTTTCGTTATCGACTATTTTATCGCTGAAGAAACGGACAAAAGATATAGATCCCGTCTCAAAACATATATATTATTAATAGTTGATTGCTGGCTGTTCACACGGCCAGCGATAAATCTTTCACCACTAGTTTGTCGCAGCGACAAGAGCTATCAAAGATATACTCGCTCAGCGATAGTCGCTTGGCGGTTAGAACTCACGCCGAAATGCCAACAAACTAACGCCTGCAGTTTTGCCCCGAGCGAGTGCTGCGAGTAATCGCCCGTCGCATATCACACTCGCTTATAGCCGAGCGACTTATTTCCAAACCTTTCAAAAATCGGTGTTCAAAGATCAAAGACTTTTGCATGTGTTCATAATTCATAATTCATAATTCATAATTCATAATTCATTTATTCACATATAAATAGAGTAATTACATACGTTGGTTTGTTATGTTACATCATTGAATCTTATATTCTATTTAGCCTATGTATGGCATGTGAAATTATTTATTCATGCAAAGATATATAAAAATCGTGGGTAATTAACAATAATAATTCAGTCCTATTGTCTCTGAAATTCGGCGTGCATAATGTCAATTAAATATTACTTGGTTAAATACAGTGCGATATAGATTATTAGTCAGTTATATTATAACGTTAAATAGTGTCATTTATATAATATATTATCTAACAGTCAAATAAAAATATTAGGTTCGATGACACACTTTTACACACAAACTCATCATTGCATGTGCATATATTATTCTTGAAACCATTCATTTATAGAGTAAATCATTTTTTTTAGGAGTATCTCTTTAAGCACTTTTTTAAACTTTGGTAGAGGAAGATCTTGTATGATTGTTTGTAACCTATTATAAATTTTAACACACATAGCTGAACAATTTTTATTAAACACAGCAGTCTTTGGTACAAATTCTAACACCAGTCGCTGACCATGTCTTGAACTACGTGGGTATTTATTATCACGTGCATAAATGTCACAAGCTTTCACAAATAGGTTAGGATTAGATTTTACAAATACACAAATTTCAAAAATATACATGCTTGGTAAGGGTAATATTTTGAGTTTTTTAAAGTACGGTTTACAGGACTCATATGGAGGAATGCCAACAATGGCTCTTATGCAGCGTTTTTGAGATAAAAATGCCCGCTGGGAGTCTGTTGAGTTTCCCCATAATATCAACCCATATCGTAACACGGAAGCTACATAACCATGATATGCTAACAATACCGTATGTTGAGCTGATGTAGTTCTAAGTTTATTTAAAACATATACAAAAGAGTTAACTTTCTTGCAGACTTCATCAACATGTGCTTTCCAATCTAGGTACTTGTCCATGGTGAATCCTAGAAATCTTACATTGGTAGTTTCATTGATTTGTGTACCGTCATATGAGACATGCCTAGGAATGATCTTAGATCCACGGGTTTGAAATTGCATAAAAGTCGTCTTACTAATATTTACGTGTAAATTGTTCCTTACCAACCACCCTATAACCAAGTCTATAGTGTTATTAATTTCAATGTCAAAATCATTATTAATTAAATTGTCATTTGTCAATATGATAGATATGTCATCTGCGAATAATATACATTTATTGGTAATAATGTCAGGTAGGTCATTAATATAGATAATAAAAAGAGGCGGTCCGAGGATACTTCCTTGCGGAACGCCGTAACCATTAACAAGATACTTAGACCTCTCTTGTTTTACCATTGCATTTTGTTCACAAGATATTTCGACACATTGTTCACGATTGTCTAAGTATTGTTCTATCCATCCCAACGCTGGGCCTCTAATACCATAATTCTCCAATTTATCTAGAAGCAGGTCATGAGAAACGAAGTCAAATGCCTTTGACATGTCAAAAAATATCACCATTGTCTGCTTTTTCTTATCAACATTTACTAATATATTGTGCACTAGATCAAATGCGGCAAGTGTAGTTGATTTTCGTTTTTGAAAGCCATATTGTTCCTTTTTTATTATTTGAAACTTATCTATATACGATGATAATCTTCTATGCATGGCCTTTTCAAATATTTTAGAGATGATAGGAATTAGAGTTATGGGTCTATAGTTGCTCATTTCTGTTTTATCTCCTTTTTTATGCAATGGCTTTACTACTGATTTCTTTAATCGGCTAGGAAAACTCCCTTGCTCGAAGGATAAATTTATTAGGTATCCTAACACGGGAACAATACTAACGATGCTTTTTTTCAAAACGTTAGTTGTGATACTATCATAACCAACAGAACTGGTATTATTTAAGGACATAATTATATTTGCAACTTCAATGTCTTCTACTGGTGTGAGAAATATACTATTGTTTGTACGGTTTTTATTTGTGTTTTGCAAGTTACCATTATCGCTGTTTGATAGTTGTATTAAGTAGTTATTAAATTTGTTTGCTATTTCATACGGACTAGTTATCGTACCATTGTCAGTTTTTATATTCTCTACAAATTCTTGACGGGTATTACTTCCTGTATCATCGTTTATAACTTTCCAGGCCGCTTTGCAGACATTGTTTGATTTGGTTATAAAATTGTCATTAGTAATTCTTTGTGACTTTAATATACAGCGCCGCAACAAATTCGAATAAGTGTGATACGTAGCTTTATGATCTTTTGTTCGTTTGTGGTAAAATTTAAATCTTAGATGTCTTTTGGTTTTACAGCTAAGTCGTAATCCTTTAGTAATCCACTTTATATCACGATACTTTGTGGTAATCATTTTTTTAATCAGTGGGAAACATAATTCAAAAAACAAACATAACTCATCATGAAAAATATTAAAGGCTAAATTCAGATTAGATTCCTTGTACACAGTATCAAATGTTAAGCTTTCCAAACTTTCCCGAAATTTCCGAATATTATCCTGACTAAAATCTCTCCTCATTATATAATATTTTGACGACTGAAATATTTTGGTTTTTATCGTCAAGTCCAACATCTGTGCTGTGTCGTGATCGGATAGTCCCAGTTTCAATATTTTACCAGATGCTTTCTTATCGTTACTAATTACATGATCTATGCAGGTATTTAGTCTTGTTGGCTCATTAATATGTAATGTCAGATCATAATTTTGTATAATGTCATAAAAACAATTTACAGTTTTGCATTTCTTAAGTGTGTTAATATTAAAATCGCCCGCGAGTACAATCTTGTGTCTGCTGTATTTACTGTTAAACAATAATTTATATAATAGCGTGTCAAAATACTTCAAAAATAACTCAACATTTGATTGAGGTGTACGATAAATACATATTATTACAATCTTTAAAGTTGGCACCTCAATCCCGCAGCATTCGAAGACCATTTCCCGAGCAAATTTTTGTATAATATTTAATTCGTTGTACTTTATCCCGTTCATAACGTATATACAAGTACCACCTCGCTTTTTACCTCTACAATATATGGATGCTAGGTAATAACCATTAATTTTTGCATTTTTTATATCACTTTTTATTAAGAATGTTTCACTAAAACACAGTACATGCGGGATGATTTTTGTTATCTGTAAATTAGTGAGAGTAATTTCAAGAATATCTCTTTTGCATAATAATCCTGCTATATTCTGGTGAAAAATATGGAAAAACGAAGTAATGTTTTTATTAGGAACGAAAAAAAGTATTAGTATTTGGTTCGCTTACTAGTGTGGTTTTAGTATTTTTTACAAAATAATAGGGGATTGTGCCCTTTTTTGGTTTATTTTCCAATGATGTTCTAGAAGCTTGTAAACTCGTGTGTTTATCCTGCTGAGATTTTAATTGAAAATAATAGGGTATTGTCCCCTTCTTTGGAATATTAATTTGATATTTCTTTTCATAGTTTATGGTGGATACCGGCACCATAGTATGTACATTTTTAGGATTTTTACTATTATATGTCAAATATTTTTGCTTGTAGTCACTATAGTCAATTGCTAAATTAATTTGTTTACATAGTTTATTGAGGTCCACCTTGCCATAATAATCATAATTTGTGGTAATATTATCTCTCTCATACCCATTTCCTATACTTAAGTCTATAAATTCACAGTTTTTGAATTCCTTACAAAGTAATTTTAACATGTTATTCATCATTTTTTCGTTTAAATATTTACTACATAATATACTTGTTACAAAAACATGTCGATCTTCGAGAAGTTTTAAAACAGCTGATGTTTCTGTCATCACCTGTGTGGGATTTACGTCGTGTTCTCCTATGGACAATATAACTCGGTCTTCTTCTTTAATTTGAGAATGGCTTTCTTGAATTTCTTTGAGTATGTCTTTGGTTCTAGCCCCAGGCTTTATTAATCCACTTATAAAGTATTTTTTTATTTCTCCACTTAGTCTTGAGTTTATTAGCTGACTTGATAGTCCTCGGCATTGTTCTCCTCCAAATATGTGAATTTTATTTAAATTATCAGCACCCTTCTGATCAGTACTTCCTTGCTCTAATGTGTTTGTTTGCTCAACTGAAGTCTCATTAAAATCAGGCACCGGGTTCTCGGCTTTGTTTAAAACTTTGACTTCGACTTCATCAATTTCAAGTTCCGCAAATTTAGAATTGTCGACCAGCATTCGTCTTGATTTTCTTCGTTTAGATTGCATCTGGTTCTTGACATTTTGTGTAGGGGGGGTAGTACATATGTTTTTTAGAGAGTTTATTTGTCGTGTTTGAAGATTAACAAGATTTTTCAGTTGATTCAATTCTAAGTGAAGATTTTCGATTTCGTTATTTGCTATCTGTAACTGCTCAGATAGTAATTGGTTTTCAGTCTTAATTTTTTCTAGTAAATCTATGTCTTGGCCAGTAGATAAATCTAAACTTCTTGTGAGTGGTTCCGTTGTTGATGAATTGAGTGATAAACATATAGATTCTATTGATTTCGCTTTATGTAATCGCTTTGGTCGTATTGTGACATTCATTTTTGATTTATATGGTGTTTGGTCCATTATCGATATTTTGTTAAAATTCAATATTTATTTCTAATAATAATAATTAATTTGAAAAAATTTGTTAAAAAAAGTCAGTGCAAACAAAAAAAGTGAAATTTGCGCAACTTGTTGATACTGGGACGCGAACTCGATGCTCCGCGATTCCAATCATATAAGTCAAGCTCATCGGCCGTTACGCCATACGGACATTACTAATATAAGGCGAAAAAGTCCATCACATCACACATGCGACTTCTATTTGTTTTGAAGCAAAGATGTTCGTTAAAGTGACTCATGCAGAAAATATTTTTGCACAAAATCACAAGTCACTGTTGTTAATTTTTAGTCATTTAATGTTTATTTTAATCACTTTCACATCACTTGTGTTATGATTTTGTTCATGTCTGCACTTAGTTTTATCACGTCTCAAACTTTTTCACTTAGTTTAGTAACATAATGTTCCCATTGGTCTTGTGTTAAAGTTTGCTTTAGTATTTAATAGATAACAATGTCACTTAAACTTCAGAGGTATTAGAACGTTTTTATAAGTAGCAATGTTTTGAAAACAAACAATATCTATTTTTAAACAATAAAATAACACGGACTTAAAGTTGACGTTTCGCACGGTCTACCCGCTCCGATCGTTCAAACAATATACTTTTTGCAATATTAGGCAAACGTTTCATTTCAAACTTCTCCATACTTAAAACCCTTTACAGAAACTAATTTCGAAGATTTTCTACTGTAAACTTGTATTACACGAAACTTATAAAAGTGTAAGTATTTGTAAGTCTTAAGTATTTGAATCAAGTTTGTTACAAGTAAGTTGGCTGTTGGCTGATTTCTTATCAAATTGAGAAAATGCTTTGATGTGCCAAAGTGAAAGTTCATACTATAATTTTTTAGTTTTATTAGTTTTAACAGTATACATTGAACCCTAGGGTTAACTTCTTCTTCTGCGTCGGTATACTCAAGTCAGTGCGGTCGTGATCATCATGTTGTAGTCAAACTTCGGGCTGCTATAATTCGTCTCAAGATGCGACGCCATCCTAAGGGTCACTCCATCATCTTTATTTTAATGTTCACACTCCTGGGACACAGGCTCCAAAGGGAGAGGAGGGAAATAAGGTGTCACTTAGGGTTCATTAATGTCTTTCATCAGGAGACGACAGGTCATCAATTAAGGTACCGTGGAGCAGTGTTCACTAGTTGTAGGCCGTGGTTCAAACCCGAGCAGGCACTTTACTTTGTGTTATTTATTTCATCACCGCTGCCACAGTATAAATAAGGATGAACAGTACAGAAACTACCTACAAACGCTCGAAAAGGCACACAAACATGCGCACCGACTAGACCCATAAGCTGCACGCACTACTGACAGCATCGCGACAACCGCTTAGGGGTCAAGGAAAACATCATCAATCAATGCCCACATGAATCCCGTTGATTAAGAGTGTAAAAACTTCAATAGAATAAAAAATGTATAAAAATAAATTAAAAAGAGCCGTATTGAAGGCTTTCTCTATTATGTAACAATATAAATCCACCTGCTAGTTGCTTCTTATAGTCTCGCACAATTAAGTCTTACAAGTACGACTGCAGCGACACAAATAATTTTCTCTGATAGAACCCTACCAATTAATTACCTGCCAACTGCAAGGGCTATTTAATTAACGCTTTGCGATTGTTTTGAACGAGTATTGTAATGATCTGGAGGTAGTTTAATGGATACAAAGGGCTTCATCAGGGGCGGATCCAGGATTCATTTCTGAGGGGCACGAGGAACTCTTGCTTGACTTGATTTAATGATAGAGCCGAATTAAGCCAGCGGGGACTATTTTTAACACGCTTTTATTAGCTTGGTATGTATGTATCTTTGTATCTATGTAACGGCATCTTTGAACGTGATTTTTTACATATATGTCGCATTAAGGCTGGCCGATAGATGCAAACCATCTGGAAGTCAGTATGTATTCCCTTAGGTTAACACATCTTGTGGGTACAGTCGTGAAAATGAGATCACATAAATTATTCGATACATTGGGTTTATTCAAATATTCACAGTTACAATCTTGCGTTTTTTTTTTAATATGCCTTTTCCATGTTTGTTTCCTATCAATATGCATTCCTAAATATTTTGCTGAATCTTGGTGTGGTAGAACGTCATTGCCGGGTTTAATTGCGGGGCAATTGTCCTTTCTTAAAGTAAACGGGACAAGCACTGATTTGTTGGAGCTAGCCTTGATGCGCCACTTTTCCATCCATGCGTTAACTTTGTTAAGGTGACTCTGCTACATTAACGACGCCACACTGGGGTTTACATGGTTGCAAAGTGCTGCGGTGTCATCAGCAAATGTGGCTGACAGGACATTTTCTGTTGTGGGTATATCTGCAGTGTACATAAGATATAAAGTAGGCCCCAACACGGATCCTTGCAGTACCCCATTTTTATATCACGAAAGGCAGAGTAGGTGTCATTAATTTCGGTTCTAAATATTTTATCTTTCAGATAAAATTTTAACAACAAGAAGAAGTTGTGTGGAAGTTGGTTCTTCATTTTGAAAAGCAGGCTTATGTGCCAAACCTTATCGAATGGTTGATGTACATCGAGAAAGACAGCACAGCAGTACTGCTTTTTCTCGAGAGCTTCTCTTATTTTGTTGGCAACTCGGTGGACCTGTTCCACAGTCGAATGACTAAAACCAAACTGATGCTGAGGAATGGAGTCACTTTCGTTAGGTATTCTTGTTAGCCTTCGCAAGCAAGCAAGCAGCTCTCAAACAGCTTCGATAAGGTTGGTAACAGACTAATCGGTCTGTATGAAGACACAAGATGCGGAGGTTTGCCAGGCTATTGGATCATTATTATCTCTGATATTTTCCATATCATTGGGACATGTCCATTCCAAATTATGCTATTAAAAAGGTGTGTTACTGACTATAGCTTTTTTAGGAAGTTGTGTTAGAATTTTAGCTGTTAGTAAGCAAAAACCAGGAGCCTTGTTTAACTGTAGACCTTTTATTTCTCTTTGGACTTCATGAGGAGAGCAGCTTTGAATTGGAGGAAATAGTTGCAGGTCAGTTTCTAGATAGTCTTTTATTTATTTTTCTGTTTCTATATCACCGCCATTCGGAGTAAAGACATCATGCAGGAATTGTCCAAATGCCTCAGCCCGTTCCTTGTCAGTTCTAGCCCAGGTTTTGTTATTGGTATTGATAGGATGTTTTGCAGCTGGTGCACCTTTCTGCTTTACAGTATTCCAGAGTGAATACTCGTTTTTAGCTTGGGGATACAAGTTTGCGAATTTATTCTGTTGGTTTTCTTCTTCGAGGTCTTTAAGGTACTGTTTTGTCTGCCTTTTTGTCTTAGGAGTGTCGAATACAATGCCACACTCTTTCGAGTCGTCTTTTTTCAATTTTCTTAGTTTTTATGTCCTTGGGTATGTTGTTATGTATTGTTCTAATGTAGTATCTGGTGTACATTTCCATGCGGCTGTTTGTATTGGAATCGTCAAATTTATTACATATTTTTCGATGTCATCTTTAGTTTTAAGTATCACCTTCAAGTTGAGGTTTTCGTCAATGTAGTCTCTGAATGCATCCCAATCAGTATTTTTAGAATTACTATCCTGACAAGTCTCCACACTTAAGTAATGGTTTGAGAATCCTTTGTACACGAAGAAATCCAGCAGATCTAGTGTTTTATTTGGGTCTGTAGGCCAGTACGAGGGTTCACCTGTACTTAGTACATATAGTTTGTGTTTGTCTATACTTCTTTTCATTTTTCGACCTCTAGGCAAAGTAAGTCCAGATCCCCAATAAACGTTTTTGTCGTTCCAGTCGCCTCCACATGTGAATCAATACCCAAGGGTTTTGAAGTAACTTGTGTAAGCTTCTTCCTTTAAGGTGTGCTTAGGTGGACAGTATACAGCCGATAAAGTAATAGACCTTAGTTTATCTTGCACCATTACTGTAGTTGCTTGTATTGGCTCTGTTTTATTCTCCTGAAGAACCACGTGCTTAATAGGTTTTTTTTATTATTACTGCTGTGCCTGCATGAGCAGTTCTGTCCGGTCCTTAATAATTTCTCCTTTTCGACCTCTTCTATGATAGCACTTTTAGGAGTTGAATGATGGAGGTATTTAATTACTAAACGGCAGCAACGCTGGTCCTTTCTATTAAAAGTGTGGCCTATGAGTCCATTTTCTCGAACTATGGTTATAATTTTCTTATATGCATCTATGTCTATGGAATTAATTCTCAATTGATTTTTGTTTACATTTTCAAGGATAAAATGATCTTTATCAACAACAGTGCTAATTAATTCAGGTAATTTGTTTATATTTTCAATACCATATAAGATAATCGGTGGAGGTTTGCATGGGCGTTTCTCTTTGGGTTCAGGCTCATCTTCAGTCAAGTCAATCTGTAGACCATTGTACCTACTGGTAGTTTTGATTTTTTCAGGAGATGGCGACTGTGATACCTTATTTCGCTTGTTGCCTCTAGCTGTTTGAACTCTTTGCCATTCAGGAGGATCAGGTGTGTTATTAGTTAGTGTCTGATTTTTCTGTTCTTTCGTTGTGGGAGCTGTGTCGGTAGCTTCAAGCTGTGGTTTATTTCCTACGAATAGACTTCTTTGTCTACTCATAAACAGACTAGGGTGGGAAGAATAAATCGTTTTCCAGTAGCATTCACTGACACGGCCTGGTTACTCATATCCACATCATTAGTCTTATTTTATTTCGACCAGTACTGCTTGAACCCTCCTGGGGTAGTATTTTTCCAATATTCCATGATTTTCCTTTACTTCGCATTCCAGACATTTTAGGAACTATTTTAGAACCAAGGCTTGCTGTAGCCTCTTCCAGCCATTTACTTGCCCAGGTGTATGGTTATTCCACCACTGTTCGGTCGCCAGAGCCTCGTCTGCTATCTGGCAGGGAGCACCATAGTGTATCTTTCTGTCGGCTTAGGCGCGTGCAGGTGAGGTTGACTATTATTATGGTTATCTATTTAGACAAATATTGTAAGTAGGTACTTTAGTTTTCTAATCAATCACCGCCGGTTTTTATTGATTGATCAGAAACAAGGCGTGTATCCGATGGTTGAGTTTTTTGCCGGCAACATAGCGACTGAATCGTCTGTATTGAAGTAAGTTTCTTTCAAAAAGACTAATAATATTGGCCTCAGACCTCATCTTCTCTAGAAATCTTGTGCAAACTATAAGAGTCTAACCCCAATAAAGTTTAGGCTGTTGTACGACTGTGAATTTAAATACGATTCTTTCAAGTATGTGACAAAAGTATATTTGCAAGTTACCTACGGTACGTTTCCTTTCAATTTCTCATAAAAAAATATTTATTTGAGTGTTTAACTTGGTGTGGCAAATTTATTTTTGCAAGATACTACACAGTTCCATTTAATTTCGATCATCAGCAAAAACCTCGTTTTTCTAAACCTACACGAAAATAAAAAGCTTGCCTTTATAAAATAACATATAATAGAAGTTACAAAGTCTATTATCGAGCGATCAAGCCTCACTTATCAGACGCAAGGTGCTGCGCAATCACATTAGTGTTGTACCTCCGCCGTACCTGCACTCGTTATCCGTAATCGCTACTTTAGCATGAGATTCCTTAATGGAACGAGAATTAGATAGTGCTATAGGATATTGTAGTAGCAGCTATTTTTATTAGCGATTGGCTGGGTAAATAGTTAAATAAATGTTATATTTTGTTAAGTTGTGAGGAAATTAGATAGTTGAAACATGGATAAGAAGTACTATAGTTTGACCGTAACTGCTGTACCGTGCCTTAGGAATGCACGGCGAGGACGAGCGACGCGAAGGATAGAACATGGGTTCACATGAGATCAATATTGTCCGACAGATCTTACGATATTATAAAGCTATACAGATAAAGCTTCGTATAAATATTAGGAAATATTGTTCTACAGTATATAGTGTAGTTGTATGTAATATTTGCATGGTTTTACGCACCAACGCTTAGAACTAAACCATCAGTAATCTTGGGATTGACGTATTCAATCTATGTTGGTATATTGGTATAAGTTTATTTGCATCGGAATCCTTAGCTTCCTGTACAATGCCTATTTATAACAACATGAAAAAACGTTGAAACCTTGATTACAAAAAAAAACCTTTCGCCTTTTCTGTTAACTTGATTCCAACGCAATCTGGAATCCATTTTCTTTGTTCTGCGTTAAAAAAATACCTGCTACACCACTTGGGAAAACCGTCCGTAAGTTTAGGCTTACCCTAAGCCCGGATAAATGATCCGGTGTAAAAAAAGGATTATCCATGTTAAAGCTAACATGAACTTTACAACACCTACGGAGGATCAAAAAGGTAAAAGATTTTCTATCTGAGATAAGTTGTTTTTTTATTTATTTTATCTTTATTTTGTAGAGTTGGGTTAAGGTGAAGGAGATTAAATGAACCTTTAAGGTTTTCGAGAGTTTTTAGACATTGCCGCTTTAATAAATCTAATTCTATCTAATTAGCTTTGCTCCTGTGGCTCTAAAATGCCCAATATCTGTAGGCCATTTTCAGGATCCAGCATTTTTCTAGATAAAAACCTTTGAAACTTAGCGATAGTGTATTTATTTATTACTAGAGGACGCCTCGCGGTTTCACCCACGTAGTTCCCGTTCCCGTGGGAATACAGGGATAAAAAGTAGCCTATGTTACCCGGGGATAGAGTAGCTTCTCAACGGTGTAAGAATTTTTGAAATCGGTTCAGTAGTTTTGGAGCCTATTCGGTACAAACAAACAAACAAACAAAAAAATCTTTCCTCTTTATAATATTGGTATAGATTATGGCACTTCAAAGAATTGTTTGCATTTTCATTTTCAATTAGTGTAGCTTTAATCTTCTCTCCTTAGTCGGGCACTCTTAGCAGAGTGTTCGTGGTCATGGTTGGGTCCTGATGCATGATGGCTCTTGCTATGCGTCTCCATGCGGTTCTTTTGGACGCATTGTGGGAACAGTCGGTCATTGTAGCTTTGGTGATGTTTTTAATAAGATCTGCCCATCTCGGGATCTTTTGCCTTCCTTTCTGCCTTGGATTATACGACGCTCCATTGAATCTTCATTGCTAGTTATATACCCAAAGAAATTTAGTATTCGAAGTTGTGTTTTAACCCGAAGAATTGCCAAGTGGAGTGGGCAGGGCACATTGTTTGCAGAACGGATGACCGATGGGTCAGAAAAACTCTGGACTGGCGACCGCGAACCGGAAGACGTTGCGTTGGAAGTTCTCCCACCAGGTGGACCGATGACCTGGTGATGGTTGCGGAGATCCGCTGGATGACTGACGGGACTGGTCAATGTGGCGATGCTTGGGGGAGGCCTATTGCCAGCAGTGGCGGTCTTTCGGCTGATATGATGTTGATGATGAATCGGATCAGGACATCCAGAGATTACCTATTATAAACATAAGGCGCCTTACAACACAAATGCAGTACAGAAACGTTATTTTTTTGAATTATTTTAGGTTGGGCGCCTTCCTCACCGGGTGGTGAAGGCGCCTAACCAAAAATAATTTACTGGCTTAACAGGTTTACTGTCCACATAGGAGGCACAATATCACGTGAATCATACATGACTCATTGGACAGGAAAGAGGTTTGTAATTATTACTTTAGATTAAGGGCCGATTTTCCATAGTCTGATAACTTTTAATTGAGGAATAAAAATGGCCGTTTGACATATTTTCTATACAAAAGGTGTCAAACCGCCATTTTTATTTCTCAGTTAAAAGTTATCAGACTATTGGAAAAATGGCCCTAAGACAAATAACCAAATAAAACTTATCAGTTAATCAGCGATGACTAATTAGAAGTCAAGTTTTAAAACAATCTACAGTATTCGATATTTCGGAGTACCTATACACTTTACATAATGTCACATTCCACAATAAAGCCCTCTAGGCAAATCACATGGCGAATTTAATAAATCATTTACCACACCAGCCAACCAGAGTAATATAACATGCTTATTGAATAATGTAACCGAGCATAAAATAGGATAGCCTAGCCAAGCTGAAACTTGGCAATTCTACAATAATATAGAGTTCAGGTACGCCTAACATGTGCTCTCACTTGGGGTTAGGTTAGAAATAGCGAAATAAGATTCATGGCGTATTAATTTAAACAAATGATTGTCGTCAAGTGCTTATGTACAAGAGAACAAAAAATTATGATAATAGTACGAGAGCTTATGACCAAAATGTTTGATTCATCGTTTTACGACCAAAACTGGATAAAATCGATAGATTTGGATATTCTGATTCTGAAAACACTAATTTTAGAAAATTTCCGCGTCACGTCTGACCTGACCGCATTAAAAAAAATGTCAAACAAAGTTACCCGGGTGTTTTATAGCAATATGTCTGATTGTTCAGAATGTAAGAGAATGTTGTAGTTTTACATACTGATTTCACAATTTTCAGACACCAATAGCGTCACACGTAATCAGAAAACCATTTAAGAAAATAAAAAATGTGGCAAAAAAATACCCCATAGCAAACAGTCTGAAAATCATCTTTTCAAGTAATCATTAGTCTGTTGATGAGAACAATTCATTTTTCAGAAGAAATGTTGAGCATTTTATGTGTTAAGACCATTTTAAAAGTGTTGAAAAATTTAACTTTTTTTTACGTTTTTTTTTTACGCACACACGGCGTGCGTAAGCTTTGTGTGCACAAAGACGCGTCATGGGGAGCCATTTTACAAGCTTTTATTCAACTCGCAATGTATGTATGCATATCAAAAAGTCAAATCTTTCAACTGAATGTTAAAGCAGTTATCCTCAACGGATTAAGATGACATTTGCATACACGTTTAGTTTGAATGACAATGCATGGTTAGCTAAGTGACGTCATCCTAAATCCAATATAGCGGACGGCCCAAGATGGTGGAATAGTTATTTTCGGTGCACTGTCATGATATTATTAGTATCAAATGAAATGTTTGCTGAGAAGAATACGAAAAAAGCTTGTTTTAAAAAAAGATTTTTTAATTAACAATTTTATTTTATTTCGAACTATACCGCACAACCCCACGGCAACATAATAAAGTGAGCGTCATTACAACGGTCTGAACTAACTGCCGGCGTAAATAAATAAAATAAAATTATTAACAAAATTAAAATAAATTGAAATTAAATTATTTATTTTGTTGGGCACTTGCGCTGTAGTGCAGCGAGGGGCAGGGGACTGTGCGTTTGCCGGGCGACTCCAAAACGTTCGTTGCTTTTTTAGAGTGATATTAAAAATATCTGAATGCAATCTTTTGTTAATCTCGGCAACCAAACAAAAGATTTAAAAAAAAATGGACCATGCAGCTATGAGATAGGTCGGTTAAATTTGTTGAGATTAACACTGTGACACAATAAAAATGCGCTCGGGCCAAATGTGACGCCCACAAAGTCTGAAAAAGAACTGTTTCAATACAAAATTACGAAACCTATGTACATTTTTAACATAAGACATATTGTAATACAACTGCGTGCTTATTTTTTTTTTGACAATGCAGTAATGATCTTCCATAAACTACGACGTCTCTGGCCGGTACTGCCCACCAAGCCGGGTTCAGATTCACCTAGTCTAACGATTTTATAATTGACCGTAAATCGATGTTACATGGTTTTGGTCGTGGGCACTCGTACTATATAAAAACTAAAAATTGCAAACTATTGATAGAAGAGTGAAGTGAAGTTGCAGATATTGTTTAGTAAAGTGATTGTTTAGTGAACTGATTGTGTTCTTAACACTGACTCTTAGGATTAGGGAGTATGTGTGATATATTTCGACTAAGCATGATTTCATGAAGTTTGCTAATTTTTTGTTTTGTTTTTCCCTTTGTCTAATTAATATAGCCATATTTGCATGTTTACATATTTACGCACTTTTAACTCTGATGTAATGTGATCAATGAGTCTTCATTTTTTGAGCTTTATCCATGCCGTGAATCTCCGTTATTAGCTTAAGAGATAATTGCCATCATCTCGCTGTCACTGTGCAGTGTGTGTGTGTTAACATAGGTGCTAGCAACGTTGACGCAACTGCACTGGGCTGTTCATTGACAGTGAGGTGAACATCTACTCATGTAAGTTTGTAATAAGCTGTTGAGTTTCCTAATAAATAAATAAAGAGTGAAAGTAGAAAAGTTGATTATCCGTGGCAGAAGGGGCTAGAAAGTAGTCTACCACTGTTGAGAACAGGGTTCAAGCTACAGCCGTCAGGGTTTCAGAGCTTCGAATGTAATACGGGAATACAAGCCGTGTCCAGAAGTGCCTTTTTCTGAAACAAGTTCTATTTTCAGCTGCCTGCAGAGAGCTTCCTTAGGTATTGGGTGTACTTGTGGGTATTAACCCAATAGAAGATGTTAAAGGCCGGTTTCGGAATTAAGCATTTTGAGTTAAGTACGTTTCAAAGAGTTTGACAAATACAAAACTTTAATTTATCAACTCGGATATTGGGAGTTTGTCCTACTATTAAATAAGTAGTTTCACACGAGTACCGGGGCAGAAGTTGAATACGATAAATGTAACAACATTAGGTACCTCATTTGTAATGTGGTTACCGACTTTTACTATTAACCCCCACTTACTTACACAAGATCACGTTAGTAAACATCCAACTACATTACAGCTATAATATTAAATTTGTTTTGTGGTTCCACTTGTTGACGTAACGAAAGTTTTAGTTTGTAATCTATCTTAGCCTTGTTCGTGTACCGTGGTTTCTGCGGGTAAAACGAGCAAAATGGGCATAACGGGCAAAACGGCCTGATCCCCCCGACTTTAATAGTTTGATACTTTTTAGTTAGTGGGTTAAGGTTTATATTACATAAACTTCGAGCTATTCCTCGAAGGGTTTGGCCGAGGAGTAGGTCAACATGTTGCCTCCTCCTTCTCGTGTCGTGTTTCACATTGCAGTAATGTCCGTGATTCCCCCGTCATCTTGGAAACAACTTGTTCAACGATATGAGGGCTTGGTCTGACCATTTGACTGGACTGCGACCTCTAAAACTCTTTGATCAGCTCATGGTAACTTACCATGAGCTGTTTGAAGTTGTGTCCATCCTTACTAGCAATGTGATTAAAAATCGCCAAAATCCTACGAAGGCAGATCGGGGACACTCTGATCTTTATCATTTTGCCAGTTTTGTTAAGCGAGCTTATTGCCATTAAACAATCATGGATCTGGTCTAGTCTCTGGGCAGCTACTGAGAAATCCCGAGCAAAGTCAATAGCATATTAAACATTTTGTGTCTTATTACTATGTTGGTAAACAGGTCAATAACAGTCCGTCTCATGGAAAGTAATTACCGCCACATGGAAGAACTAATCACTTGGTTTTTGTTTGGCAAGGGATTGTGGACGTTCTGCTAATGTTAGGGGCAAAGTACAAGTCTTATGAGACTACAATTTTACTAGCAGCTATAAGTTCAACAAGTATGTAATCTTATTATGCACTGGCTTCTACCCAAGGTTTCACCCGCGTGAAAAGTGTTTTATATTTCCCTAGGTATACTGGGTTAAAAAGTAACCTAGGTATGTGGTTCAGGTTACAATCTATATGTGTGATTTTTTATCTAAATATTTTTTACCGTTTTTGCACGATTGGAACACAAACGTAAAATTGCACAGTTTATTATATTCATCTAGTAAGAAGTGGGATTTTTAAGTAAGTTGAATTTAGCCATTTCCACCAGTTTTTCATTAGCTGAGTTGTAGGCTCACTATAACATACGCAGCAATTCTTTCACAAAATAAAGCTCTGAAAAACACAAACAGAGTTGCAAAAACAAGCATTTCTGCACATTTTTTGGAAAGATATTTCGAGACATAAGGCTCGCCGCACGCCGCAAAACTGCGGACAAAGTGTGTACTGAAAACTCCCGATACGGGCACAAAATAGCGCTGCCATTTGGCGCAAAATAGACTCTGTCAAAATAAGTTAAGGTTCGTTTTAAAATAGCACAGTAGTAAGGTAAAGCATTGTTGCTTGCAAATCGTGGGTACGTTACGATGTAATTTACGTAGAAACTCCATGAATTACTCATGTTTATATTCACGTTTCAAAAGAGTTTCGTGCCAACAACGAGAGGCAAATTATTTAAATTGTTATGACTTTTCTTAAATTATTAGGGCTTGCTTTGAAATAAAATAATGTTGTTACATGTTCGTTAAAAGTTATTTAAAATGACAAATCGATTGTTTGCATGTCAGTCTATATTAATTTTGGTGTCTTTGAATTTTAAGTAATGATTTAGTTTAGTATATTAGTGTATATACTTAATACTTACTCTGGTATCTACATGGCTCGACCGCAATCTATTAACTTTAAATACACAAAAAACAAAATACATTGCCTTTAGCATCCACAATAAGACACAACCACCATTAAATACCTTTCATATTAAATATCACACATGCAGCCAATCCAGCACCTGCACATGTTACTCTCTTTCTAAAACACAATCAATTAAATATCTAGGACTAATTGTAGATCAAAACCTAAATTGGAAAGAACATATTATGACCTCAACAGCTAGAGTCAGAAAGATGATATATGTTTTAAAAAAAATCCGCCACTTCTGCAACAGAAAATTACTACTAACACTTTATTACGCACTTTGTCAATCAATTTTAACATATTGTATCTCCACATGGGGAGGCTCAGCTAAGTCAACAAGATTAACTTAGAACGCTCGCAGCGTGCTATACTGAAAGTCATAACATTTAAGAGGTATAGATTCTCAACTGAATTACTATACAGTGAATTGCCTGTACTAACAGTGAGACAGTTATTTATATTAAGTATAACACTAAACACTTACACACACTTTGCCCCCCCATTATAGAGGAAAACGAAGAAATGACATAGTATACTCAGTCCCATCTTACAAAACCACATTTGCTCGTAAATTTACACAATATTTAAGTCCATTCTTATATAATAAGATATCACAATACGTCAACTTACTAACTATGACTTCATTTGCCTGTAAGAAAGTTCTTGGTGAGTATTTAAAACAACTTAACTATGATAAAACGGAGGACCTATTGAAAAGCTTAACTTAAACAAACACATACACACACAAACAAACAACACACTACACAAACACCATACCTTACAAACATCTAAACTCATTCATAATATCACGCTCACACACACATACTCATATCGCTTGCTTAAACATAAATTTATGATTAAAATCTAAACTTATTATTTGTGCCTGCAGCTATTAACTATGTTTATGTTAGTTCCTACGAAAATAATAATTAAATCTTATAGTATAAAAATATGACGATTGTCTATAAACTTTGCATATACAATTTATTTTTTTAACACTACCTGCATTGTGAATTTGTGATCACGTCTGTTCGTAATTTTATTAATGCAAATGTTCTGATACCTACCTGTTCACATTAAACCTAACATCATAGATACATAATTATTATACTGTGAAAGAATAGTGGAATTATATTTGCGTTTAGAACTGTTTAACTGTGTAAGAGGAAGACTGTCCTACCGTGATACAGTTTCGACTAGTACGGAGGACAGTGTGAATCGAATGCTACAACCTAAATAACAATATCAGTGTAAGTAATTATTAGTGGGTGGTTAGTGCTTCAGTACGTACTAAATAATAATTATATTTGCGTTTAGAACTGTTTAACTGTGTAAGAGGAAGACTGTCCTACCGTGATACAGTTTCGACTAGTACGGAGGACAGTGTGAATCGAATGCTACAACCTAAATAACAATATCAGTGTAAGTAATTATTAGTGGGTGGTTAGTGCTTCAGTAGGTACGTACTAAATAATAATTATATTTGCGTTTAGAACTGTTTAACTGTGTAAGAGGAAGACTGTCCTACCGTGATACAGTTTCGACTAGTACGGAGGACAGTGTGAATCGAATGCTACAACCTAAATAACAATATCAGTGTAAGTAATTATTAGTGGGTGGTTAGTGCTTCAGTACGTACTAAATAATTATCGTTGTGACGTAAGTACTGAACGAACAACACTCATAAAATGTACAAAAAGTGAGAAATATCACATTGAATGTTAGTATTTAAACACAAGAACTTCTTTGTCTATGTATGTAATGTCTACCTACAAAATGTCAAAAACACCTAATTATATGGTTGTACTATTTTATGATGCAAATAAACTTATATTAGTTATATTAAATGTGTGCGTGATATTTAAACGCAAACAATAAGACATCATACAGTCTAACTACGAGGTGAAGGGGCGTAGTCAACGCCACACAAAGATAAAAATATATACTTACTCGTTTCACTTAGATATAACTACAAAAGTCCGTATCGAGCCGGTTCAAAACTAAGTCTAAAATTCGTCATAGCAGTTAACATAACTCGTGGCAGATCCGTGAGAGAGTGTCACTCCAAAGCGGGATCCTAATGGACGCGAGTTCACATCTCGGCTGCACGAAATTTATTTTTGTATTTTTGGTAACTTATACTCATGTTAAAAAATAATGACTAGTAAGTTGCGCGAAAAATATGCATCTTAGAATAGGTATAAAATAAAAACAAAAGTTTTTAATGCTTCTTTTGTTATTATTTTTCATACACGAACCATTAAAAAAGAAACCATGTTGTACATAAAGTTATTTATTGATTTAATAAATATTATAAACACTACTTTAAATAGTATGCAGATAAAAAATAAAAAATGAATTAAATAATAATATGATAACTATTATTATTGAGGCCATAGCTTAATTATTCGTTTTCACAAGGAAAAGAGGATTGAAGCTTAACCTCAACAATACAATGCTAAATGTTTACTATAGCCAGGACATCCTCTGTTTCAAAACCAACCAACTATTGATTTAAATAAATAATGATTTAAATAAAATATGTTACAGTGATGTTTACATAGAATACCGATAATAGAAACAATCAATTTAATAGTAATAATATTGTAATACAATTAAAACTTTTTATCCATAATAAATTATTTCTTAGATCGGTTTAAATATCTTCATTCACATTAAGACAAATTGTCACTTACAATACAACAATATGCTAACATTTTAGCAGTATTGTCCCAGTGAGGGTAAAAGAAAAACAAATGATTCGTTGTCGACTAGTTAAGAAACGAATTCAACACATTCCCGAGATAAGGAGGTGGTCTAAGTTAAAAGATTTCCAACACTGATTTTAGTTTGTAAGCACTATAGAATAAAATACAGAAATTCAATGCAGTGTCTCGTCATTTCAAAACAAAAAAAAAACCATAACATTATATGATGAATAATTTGTTTAAAAAAAAACGAAATGAAGTCGGTTATTTCCTTCGGCATGGAGTGCGCGGCGAACAGTGCGCAGACGTAGGTATCGAATTCACTAGCAAAACGCCTAGTTGGTATAGAACCATTGTTTTCATATTCATTCGACATAACACTTCATTGAGACTGACTTATAAGCGGTTGTCTCCCACTTCATGCACGACTCTTGAGACGTCCTTCTTCCTCAAACCTCATTATCCAAAGAATCACAGTTCTCCTCTAATAAAAAAAAAAACACTTATTAAACATTTCAAAAAAGCGATTTATTTTCTTAATTGACACAAAAATATCATCTACCATATTTCCATATTTTATAATATAACTTACACATAATCCGGTTTCATCAGAAATTTCTGATTGTATTTAGCCTATAAGATATGCAAGGCACTCTGATTAAAGTTCACCAACCAACAACGTCGCGTCACATTAAGTGTTTCTTCAAGCAAATCATATTTTTTCAATATGCCTTCATCTTCGGTGATTTTACCGAATAAAATAAAAAGTTCTACCCTCATTCAAATGCAATGCTGAAGATCCAATTAACTAAACACTTTTTTAAGTTCAAAATAATATTTTAAAATGTATAAAATGTATAAAATGTGTATAGAAAAAAATAGTGAAGAAACATAAAATAATATTATTTTTATATGTTTGGAATTCGAACCAGTCTTGTAGTGGTTTATCAAGCAGTGTTAACCGCTAGACCAGATGATGGGCACTTAAGTTTGACTATGAAATTAAATACCTCATTCTAATCCAAGTAACTCAAAGTTAAATGATTATTTACCGCGCTCTCTAGGATTCTTGATGAATATACGAGAGTAACTGCGATCGATGTTGGCGACAAAACGTGTGGGTATTGTCAGTCTGGCGAAACTCCTATACAAAATAACGATGTATGAAACGTACGTCCTTTTTAATGGCGGCTATAATCCGATATAATTACGAAGAACACTGAGAGCTCTGGGATTATATAGGCCTTGACTCTTCAACAAATAGACGGATTACATCGACCGCCATTTTGACTGTCAGTCACTTAGATTCCCTCTGGTCAGGCGTTTGACAGTTAGTTTGTTATGGTTTTCTAAAGTTATATTTTTGCGTTTATATTGATTATAAGTGTATTAATAATCATTTTGTTGGAAGAAATTTGTTGTCCGTTTGTCACGGAGTGTTTGTAAAGAACAACATGAGAAAATAACAAGCGAAATATGTGGTTTAAAAACATGCCAGGTTGGTGATAACAAACGTGTTTTTATGGCTAAATTTCAATAAGATGAAGAACGGTAAGCATAATGAGTTATTTAATTCTATAAAGAAGTCAATTCCAGTGCAATTTCTAAAGGTTTAGTGCATTTTATAAAAAAAAAATAACGTAAACAAAACATTACATAGTGTTTACCTACTCATCAACCTGGATTTTTCGACATCGATATTTAGTTAAGGAAATGACAGGAGAAGCCTATGTTTTGCAGTGAACATCTATTATGCTGATGATGATAATGATTTTAACACCGTAACTGCGAGACAATAAGAGACAATAGAAAATGTATTGTTTGTCGGTCACCTGGCAGTTAAGATGTTCCATGTCAGTATATTTCATGTATGTATGATGCACGGCCTTACATTGATATATCGTTTTTATGTTACAGATCCTTCAACATCGACCTCACAAACAGACATAATACTGCAAACGGATTCTTCTATTGCAACTTAGGGAACAGTGCAAGTTTAATTAAAAACGCGGTTTGTTTGCCCAAACTTACTAAATAAATAAATAGCATGGATAATTGTTTAATTCGTTGAATAAATATGTATTAAACAATCTGAGTTTAATTTTTCTTTTATTTATTTATTACCTGAAAATAAAATCGAATCCCAGATTCGCTTCTGTAGCCGATATCGATATCGACAAATTTTCACTAGTCACCACAGTCCCATCACTAATAATGTCATTATGTTGGCAGTATGTATTACGCCGTGGTTTTGTTAGGTTGGTATTGGTTTAGGGTGCACGTTTCATACATTTTGTCTGATCCTGTTTTTCGTATGGCAGTCCCGTCTCTTAAACGTAGTGTTACATACTCTTTGGGTATTGTGTTTGAAATCTACCCACAATGTTATAAAGTTTAGTTAAACTTTTGTTTTATATTATAATATCTACTAATAAGGATGGGTTTGAAACACCACCGACCCACATGTTTTGTGATTTTAATAAATAGTATGACGTTGCGGCCATGTCGTGTTCTCATTGGTTCATTATGAAAGAGTTCAACATACAGATGTGTGTATGAGTGTGATGTGTCTAAAGAAGAAGGTCGTAAGTGGGATTGATTGTCTATGCTATAGTTTCGTGAAGATAGGACTGCACTTTTGACTGTGATAGTATGTAACGAATAAACTTAAAAACTACTGGACTGATTTCAAAAACTCTTTCACTGTTGCGAAGCTACACTATCCCCGGGTGATATAGGTTTTTTATCCCTGTATTCCCACGGGAATGGGAACAACGCGGATGAAACCGCGAGGCGTCCGCTAGTAGTTTTATTAAATGAAGAACTGCTGCCGGCTTTTCTTGGGCAACTTCTTTCTACTTTTCTCGCTTCGTAAGAATCCTTGCGGTACACCGTTTATGAAATAGAATATAAATGTAATAGAGTTGACTTCCGTACGCAAAATACGCGCTTGGTCGTAGATTTGCGGCAAACAGCCCGTTTTAACCTAACCTAATCTAACCTAGAGTTGATTTTGCAAGATACTCGTGTAAAATAAATAATACGAAAGTCCTCTTTCCAAAAAACATTGTTTTCATGAAGAGTTTGGGAAAGATAATTAGATGTTGAATTTTTCGGATGACTTGCCAAAGGGACAGGCCACAATTTTGGGCAAAAATGTTAATTGCGAGCAGAAATGTGTAGGTTTGGATTAAGCGAGTGGGTATTTAAGGAAACATGACATTGTTTACTTTTTGAGAATGTTTAACATTCGCATCGGTTTTGGAAAGTAATGCAAATACTTTCCATTTAAATTTTCTGAAAATTTGATATATTTACATTAATTTACCTACATAAAGATTGACAAATAGATTTTTAATTAATACAATTATGCAACATTAAAGTTTAATTTATGTTAGATTTTATTTTGAAAATCGTTTTAAATAAATCACTTAGAGAGAGTCGAGGGAAAACCTAGTAAAACAGAAAATATTCCGTAATAACCAAATCTACATAATATGGAACTTTATATAGAATATATAGTAGTTCACTCAAGTATATTATATGCCTACAAGCAGTTTGCAAGTATTCTTAGGCTTCTTCACAAATACCAATAACGGTAGGACGTGAATATTCTCATTTATAGCCCATACGGTTTTATTAAAGCTTTTTTACACCTCACAAAATGTTATAGTCAAGGATTCGTGCTCATATATATTTATGTTTACATAAGTTATGATTTTAGACTTCTTTTGTATGCTTTGATTCTACTTTATACTCTCCTGTTAGTATAAAGATCTATCCACACATATCAGGGCCATGCCCGGGACGTGACAGGGCCGGGCCCAACCAGTGATGCTTTGTCACTGGCCCGTGCATGGACGTGTGTGAACGAGTTCATATAAAATGTACACAACGATATTTTTTTGAGGCCCTGACATGGCCCCGATATGTGTGGATAGACCTTAAGGAAGAGCATTTGATAAACTTAAGCTGCGTATCAATAAAAGCGTCTAAAATTTTTCAAACTGCAAAATACAATGTGCAGTATACGGTATTTTAATAATGTACCTTCCAGATGTTGCGACGCATTTAAATTGTGATATCGCACACGTATATTCTATCAAAATTTCAAGTGCAAGTCAAACGTATCACACTAACACACACTCACAAACTATCTTAACTTCATTTTATTGCAATAAGGAATCCAATTTGACATTATTTTATTCAGTGTTTTTTTTATTGTAATTTTGAATAAATTTTATTTTAAATTTATTTTGATTTAATTTTTTTGACATTATTTTACTGTGATTTATATTTTATTTTAGTTTTCTTTATTTTAATTGCTATTTGGAATTTACTTTGACTTTACTTTATTCAGATTTACTTTAATTTCATGTAATTTGGTCTTAGTTTGAACATGCTTTTTAATATATTTATTTTGTCACTACTATTGTAAACAAACGTTAACAATGGAACTGACTTCTGTAACACAGGTTTTTACTTAGCTCAGAAGTCAGGGCTTCAATTATTATGGTGAAATCAATTTATTTGTCAATAAAAATATTGATTGATTTGAAACGTATTGCATCGCATGGGACACTGTGCATGGGACCATGTGAACGTACTTACAATTTCGCTTAGTAAAAATCGCTTACCGAAGGATTGCTATAAATTGGTCGCTTACATATCAAATAAAATATGAATTTTATTACAACCAATTTAATTCCTCTACATGTTTTTAAATTACCGAAGTGTCTATGCATAAAATATAATTCAAAATTGTCTCCGTAGAGAAAAGAAGACAAATTTCGCAAAAAATATAATAAGTCACATAACTCGGTCTGCAATTACAGAGTAGCATGCACTTCGCTTGAAATTAACTTAAAAGTGTTTTCTTTCAACATCACGAATTTTTATTTACTTCAACTTTTCTCTAACTTGTCAAATGAAATTCAAGAACGGCAAGCGAGCTCCGTGACTTTGCATTCTTTGCTGTAATTCGAGCTTCGATGATTATAATCTTTTGTTTACAAAAGAAATCAGGCTAACAAGGACAAAATACCGTGACTCAGAGGGTACATTATTTACATGGATTAAGGTTGAACAATATTATAAAATAATATTGAGCTGATAAAGTTGGGTTCATGGTTTTTGATGAGATCCGTCATTAAAATGCTGATGTTGTAAATTTCTACGTTAAGGTAGGGCTATAGGAAAGTTCAATTTTTATGAAATCATGGCAGGCAACTCTTCATTATACAGGATTTCTGTTTTTTCAGGCATTTTCTCTAAATAGTATAAAGCATAGTTGCTGTTCACGTCTGTCGACATTATTTCTGTTTCTCCGCTAACTTCTATTAAACCATGCAACGGATTTGGATACGCTTTTCACTCATGGGAAGAATGATAAACGAGGAAAGTTTTTTTATATAATTTGTCACGTGTGAATCCGGGGTGGGTCACTAATTTATTATAAAAGAGGTATTTCGAGCTTCGGCTTCGCCCAGGATTTTAAATATATTATACTGACAACAGTTATGCAAACTATGTATTATGCTAAAATCCACCTCATTAAACCACAACCCTACATAAATGTACCATAAGTTTCATAATAGGCACAATTATATTGCTAACTCAACAAAACAGCAACACTTAATAACAAAATGTCCAAACTGACACTTAAAAAACTACTGACCAACAAAACCCAGCAACTTACCCGCACAAGTGCTGTCGAGGAAGCCAGTTTTAAATTGCAGCCACCTTATTTATCTAGGCGATCAGAAGTTTTAGTTGGCAACAGCTCATCTTGGGTATCGCGATGCAAGTCGCTTACTCATTGTTCACTTCAGGGAGTTTTGATGCGACAATATTTCCTTTTTTACACTTTTAATAATATTGTTGAAATTGCACAATATTCAAATAATATATGTTACTTTATGTAGGCTTCTAAACTCGTGTGCCAAAAGTGTATATTTGTATGTTTGCATGTTTGTATGTTTGTCCACTCATTTCGCCTCGAGCCGGATCGTGATCGTGAGCATTTTTTTTTATTGGAATAAATATCTCTCAACTTAAGGAATAAAATAAAAAAAATAAAAATAGCCTTTATTGACCTTTGCACAATTTGTAATATAATAAAACATAAAACTATACTAACTATACTTGACTATACTTGACGATACTGTACTAACTATACTTAATTCAATTTGTTTTGTGTGTTAATAACTTAACATTATCATCAGTTACCATGTCAGGCTGTCTTGCGACATAGGCCTCCTCAAGTTCCCTCCACATTTGCCTGTCCATTGCTGTCCTTCTCAAATCCTTGGGTAGATCGTCTTCCCATCTTTTTTTCAGCCTTCCTCTACGTCTTTTTTCGTCCCGCGGGTACCATTCTGTTACTTTTTGTCCACTTTCCTGTTGTTGGTCTTATCATGTGACCGGTCCATTTACATTTCAAGGTTCGTGTTTTTACTTTAACATCTGTTACTTTGGTAATACTCCAAATTGTTGTAGCTTTCCATTTATATTTCAACCTTAGTCCCAACATACTTCTTTCCATTCCTCTTAGGCACACACCCAGTTTGTACTCAATTTTCTGTGTTAGTGGCCAGGTCTGGCAGCCGTAGGTGAGACATGGAAGTATACAAGTGTTGTACACGGTTTTCTTTTCCGAGATGGGTATACATTTATTTCTCATAATTTCCCTGAGGGACCAGTATCTTGCCAGGAATTATTTACTCGTCTTTCTACTTCTTTAATTGATAAGTCTTCCACAGATATGACTTGACCAAGGTAACACACACTCCTTAACGTATTCGATCTCTTCTTCGTTCACCTTAATTTTGACTTCGGTCTTGTTTGTCATCAATTTTGTTTTACTAATATTCATCGTTAAAAAAGCCCTTTACTTTCAGCTGTTAGTTGTTGTAACATTGTTCTTAGTGTGATAGGATCTTCTGCAAACAAAATGTGGTTATCTGCGAATCTAAAGTGGTGTAGTTTTTCCCCGTTTATTTGAATACCGAAAGTTTCCCAATTAATTTGTCTAAATATATTTTCTAAAACTGCACTGAATATTTTTTGTGACAGCGGGTCTCCCTGTCTTACACCCTTCTGTATTTTAAATTGATCTCCAACGTTTTCAAGTTATACTTTTGCTGTGCTGTTGATGTATATGTTCTTGATGATCTTAATGAATTTCCTTCCACTCCATGGTTTTTTAAAGAATCCCCTATGTAATTATACTTCAAAGAGTCAAATGCCTTATTATAGTCTACGAAGGACAGGTAGTACGGGCGGTCATATTCGTTGCATTTTTCAATAATTTGCTTGACAGCATGTATATGGTCGATTGTTGATAAATCTGAGCGGAAACCCGCTAGTTTTTTGGGTTGATTACTGTCTAGTTTTTTAGTCAAGCGGTATAATAAAATTTTGCTTATCACTTTGTACCAGTTCGGCATCAAGCTGATGGGTCTATAATTATTAATTTCATTTTTATATCCTTTTTATATAAAATAATTATTGTTGACGATGTCCATTGGGAAGGAATTTGTTTAGTTTCCAAAATTTCATTGCAGTTTGTTTTATCTCTTCCGTGGTAAGTTTTAGCAATTCGTTAGTTATCGTATCATCTCCAGGTGATTTACCAGCTTTCTGTGTTTGAATAGCTCTACTTACTTCGCTTTGCATAACGTATGGGATTGGTTCTGGGTTTAAGTATTCGTTCATATTATCCATATACAATTCTTTGTAAAAATCTGTTACCGTTTGTAAAATATGACTTCTCTTGGTTGTAGTTTGTATTTTGTTGTCTTTTCCTTTTTCTTTGGTATCCATGTTGAATGTTCTTAAAGTTGTTTTAAAGCTCTTTTGGTTCCTCCGGTTTTGTTTATTTGTTCTCTGATGATATTAAGTCGATTGGTTTTTCTATGGTTTCTGATGGCTCTTGATATTTCTTTACTAATCTTAGCTATTTGTGTACGATTTTCTTTTCTGTTTATTACCATTTTTTTCTTTGGTTTATTTTTAACCTGGCTTTGTCACCGAGTTTGTAATTTTCTGCTAGGCTTCTTCTAAAACGTTGTATTTTTCTTGTACATTATTTTGATTCTCAATCAAGTTTAATGATATTTTTAGTTCATTAAGCTCAAAAAATTTCATAAAACAAATTGCCGGCCCATAACACATATATCAGAACAAATTCTGATATATGTGTTATGGGCCGGCAATTTGTTTTATGAAATTTTTTCTTTGAATTTTTAATTCTTTGCACGCTATTGTTCCTCTTACCATTCTATGATCTGAATTAAAATTTAGATTTGAAACCACGCTGACGTTGTAGAAAATCTCAGGCATATTGGTAATTAAGACATCCACTTCCATTTACTGTCTTGTTTAATGAGAAAAAAAGGTGTTCATTACCCTCAAATTATACTCCAAACAAAAATGTATCATACATTGCCCATTTTAGGTTCTCTTTTCATGGCCATATTTACCTATGATGAACTCTAATTTATCTGATTTGTCTCCTATTTGACCATTAAAGTCCCAC
Source organism: Orthosia cruda (assembly GCA_964057195.1). Taxonomy (NCBI): domain Eukaryota; kingdom Metazoa; phylum Arthropoda; class Insecta; order Lepidoptera; family Noctuidae; genus Orthosia; species Orthosia cruda. Next base: position 43,922,423 of record OZ059830.1, on the reverse strand, counting down.
ATCAATATGATGTTCCTATTTAGTTCCTGCGTTGTCTTGGTGAGACTATTATAAAATATATTCTTTTCCGTTGCTTAATCTGTTGGGGCATATATTTGCAGTATTGAGAACGGGTTTCTAAAGCCAGGTAAATTAATATTTAGGATTCCTATTCTATCCGATATACCATCAAATTCTTCTATGTATTGTTTAAAGTCTTTTTTAACTAAAAATCCTATTCCATGTCCTCCTTGAATTTCTCCTTTATATTAGAATATACAATCTATGAATTCTTTTATTTCTTCTCCAGATCTTCTAACTTCATAGAGTCCAAGTATGTCCCATCTAATATCTTTCAATGCTTCTTCAAGTTCGATAAGTCTTTCCTCAGTTCTTAATGTTCTTGCGTTAATAGTTGCTTATTAATATATATAATATTTTGGGTGTACGGGTTTTTGAGGGTAGTGGTCTGTCAACCCACGGAAACCAGCCGGGTTGGGGTTGTTCCGCTTCCGGTAACTGGTTTTAATTGCTAGTTAGTTTTATTGATGGTTAGGAAGAATTTGAATTTGATCTAGCTCGCATCAAGTCATAAGCATTTGTTCGATGAGTCTTGCTGCTTGAAGCCATATTAATTTGTTTTTTAGGGTTTGTTTGTATGCCAGATGTAGATTCTTCTCTTTTTCTTTTTTCTGTGTTACCTTCCTTCACTATCAGCCTGTCATATTTTATATATTCAAATTTTCCTTTCGCTCTTTCTTCCTTTAGTTGTTCCTGTAGTAATTTGCGTTTTTCTAATACTGCTTTTGAATAGTCTTCTACTATGTAAAAGTCTTATAGTCTCTTTTTGTTTTTTTAAAATTTCTACTTTTTTCCAATAGTTTGTAAACTAGATCAATAGAGGTCTAGATTTCTCTTTATTTATGTTTCCAATTCTGTAAATGTTCTTAATATCGCTATCATTCACTAAAATATCAAGAGCATTTTTTATTACTTCTTTTACTGTTTTAAATAGATTTAATGAGCTTTTCTCAGTCTCTTCTAGTCTAAAGAGTAGTACATTATTTTTCTGCTTTTCTTTTTCCAGCTTTTTACTATTTGTTATTGTTGTAGTTTGTATATCCATTTTAATTTTAATGTTGTCAAAAAATATTTGAAATTTTCGTAGTGTTTTAATTATTTGAAACTAAAAAAAGCGTAGAGAAACTGCGTGTAACGAAACGTTGAACTGTGTTGTTTCCGAACGCAAATTTCAGTTGTCTGGTTGGTGATACTGTTTACTTCCTTAGATAAAGAACCTACTTTACTTCACTTCAGTCATTCACTATTGTTTGACAGCTAACCTCAAAATTGCGATGCAAAAATATAAACGGATAGTTCTGTTCTTTTTTCAGTTTTCAATGTCGATTTGTGAATACTATATCGTTGCACAGCACTTTTAAGTTCACAGTTTTCGCCTTTTTACGTGGTTGTACGGTAATTATCTGTTTAATTAACGCTTTTTCACGCAGCGATTTGTTACGATGTTTACTGATAGGTGACCGGAAACGGATTAGGGAATAGTGCAAGTTTAATCAAAATCGGTTCTGCAGTTTCCAAGATATGGAGCATACAACTGAACTCCTTGGAGACAAACAGCACGAATGTGTAAATTGAGTTATTATGGGTATTTTGTCAATCCTTTAGGTACCTTGTCTTGCTATTTTTAGTGAAGGTGAACTAAAACTAAAAAGAGAGTAATAAAAATTTTCACAATTAAATAAATCGACTTCAAAAATTTGTTTTAAATACTAAATAGTGCAAAATAACTTTCATCTCGGTAGTCGTTCTTGCAAAACGATATTAATAAAGATAAGAGGTACCAACAATTTTTTTGTGTTTTTTTTTTATTCTCCATTAAGTCTTGCGTCGTGAGGAAGTGATTAATATTGTGCAAGAAAATATGATAGCCGTAACTTCAGAGGCATTAGACAACTGACTTTCTATAAACCAAAGCGACGCGATGGCGATTGATCAAATGTCAAAAATAAATAATAGTTTAAAAAAACTTACACTATTCTTAATTTTAATTTCTTGAAAATTATTTTTTACTTTTCAGTTTGGTTTTCTGTTAAAGCGTGTTTTTTAAACTATTTTTTTTTCTTTTTTAGTTCATTTTAACATTAAAGCGTGTTTGTTAGTTTTTGAACGACAATTTATTAATGCAACTGCTCTGCTCACTGTGATGGGATTTTGTTATTAGCGTGTCTACTGTGTCCGGAGCATTTATTTAATACGTGTACTTGGCGCAAGGCACTACCATGTAAAAAAACAAAAAAAAATACTATTTAAATTATTACATTTTCCTCGGCCCTTGATAAGTGTGCAAATTTTCTAATTAATCCGACGTTTAGAAGGGGGTGAAAATCACGTTCAAAGATTCCGTTATATTGATACATAGATACATACATACCAAGCTAATAAAAGCGTGTAAATATATGTGGGTAAATTGCCAACGGTCAACGTCACGTGATCAATCCTATACATTTTGGCATTTTGACAATCGCCATAGCTGATACATGACACTTTTTCTGGAGTCTCAAATGGTAGCTTTGTTTTTATAATTGTATGGCCTGCTAAAACAAGATATATAAAAGATATTCCCTAAGATCGCCTCCGAAACCTCGTCTTCATTATGCCAAACCGGCTCAAAGCTGTACTCAAAGACCGAAGAAGCAATATTGGCGTGAAACATACTTATAAATTAATGTTGTTTAAGTTTTTACCAGTAAGTTACAAAAGGTTATGTTTTGGTTTCTATTAAATTGAATAGAATATGCTCTAATGTACATCTAAAACTTACACATATATTTTACAACAACTCAATACTATTGGTACAAAGACGGTATTATCGCTGACAGCGATATCTACCAGACAACCTTTGGATAGACTTCAAGAACTTAAAACAAAACAGGGGTTAGTTTATGGTGTTATGTCTTTGTTTAAGAAAAAAAGGTTACTAAATAATTCGACAATGGAATTTGATGAAATTTTATATAAAACGTTTTTTTATCTCTTCTATGGTTTAGGAGAAATTGAAATTTTAAAACAGTGGTACTAAGTTTTGAAGGCTAGTGTATAGGGAAGAATTGAGGAGAGCTTATGAAAAGTGGAATGATTGGGACAAAATAGGCTAGCAATAAAGATGTTCCTTAACTGGCAAAACCTGTTTCCAAAACGGATAGTTAAAAAGTCAATCGAACAGCCGAAAAGTGTGATTTCGTTTTTCGAGCTGTGGTACGCATGTGTTATATAGCTGACCGTTACAAAGAAGTGTCTTCGCGAAATAAGAAAATGTATCACGATTTTATGTCATCATAAATAAAGGTTTGATCATAAAGGTAAACTGTAAAACTTTTTTATAAGATTATTGTGTGGTATAAGATTTTTTTTCTTGTAAATCACTGTTGGGTAACATTCTAATATAAAATAAGGATTTTTTGTTCTGTGCAAGGATTTTGACTCGGAGAAGCGTCGTCGTATGATGTTATGAGGGAATTACTAATAATTTGAAGAAGGACTATGAGACTTATAATTATTGTCTCTAAATTCAAACACAAAAAATAGAACTTTAAGTGACTATTGAAGCGCGTGTTAATCTAATAAATTTATAAATTATAATCTATGTGTTATACTGATGTATAAGCTATATTTCTGTAAAGTTTCATAAAAATCCGTTCAGTAGTTTTTGCGTGAAAGATTAACAAACATCCATCCATCCGCACAAACATTCACGTTTATAATAGTAGTAGGATTAGTCGATACTTGTTTAGTTTTTCGAAGTGACATTATGTCAGCAAAAAGGATTGTCAAAGGTCTGAAAACGATACCGAAATAATTATCACGGGGCAAACCATACAATTTCGGACTTTTGAATCGATATTTATCTTTACTCTATACTAATATTATAAACAGATAAAGTTTGTGAGGTTGTAGGGGTAATCTCTGGATCTACTGAACCGGTTTTGAAAATTCTTTCACCAGTAGAAAGCTACTTTATTCCTGAGTGACATAGGCTACTATATTATTTTTTCCTTTGGAGTGGGTCTAGTCGCTTATAAAATATCACTTTTTCTAAAGGACCCTGTTTGTTAAACTAAAACAATCATAAAATTATAAATGCAAATATATTTTCAAGACCCTTACATACTTGTGCAAAAAAACAATCCCTGGTAAAATTACAAACCATTATTTTACTGCTCACTCGCATGCAAGAAAAACAAACAAACAGGCATGCAGGCTAGCAAAGCTCCCAAACAGTAACTTAACTAAACCAGTACACTATCCCTAAGCAAGTCTACCTGCTACCTGCTAAGTCAGTAATTACCAACAGGTTCTACGCGAGCCCGATATCGATTTTTCATTAACGGCTTCGCGTGCGTTCGAAACGAGTTAAAATATATTGGGCTTATTTTTAGGTTGTATCTCGGCTAATAAACTATTATATATATTGAGTTTTTTTTTAATATGATTTGATTATATGGCGCTGAGTAAAGTTGCTAAAGTGGCAGCGGGCAGCGCACATTGCTCGCAGAACGGATGGTCGATGGGGCCGAAAAGTTCTAGAGTGGCGACCGCAAACCGGAAGACGCAACGTTGAAAGGGCTTCAGCTAGGCGGACCGATGTCCAGGTTAGGACTGCGAGAATCTGGTGTATGCGAGACGCACAGGACCGATCAGTGTGGCGACGCTTGGGGAAATCCTATGTCCACTAGTGTACGTCAGTTCATACTTGCCGAAAGAACTTTTGAATTTGGAGTTGAAAATGAACTATTAATCAACTTTACCATGTTTGTAAGCGCTAAATAAGAATTGAACATCTTGCATGCCTATTGTATGTAAACACATGTTTTGACAAATAAATCATCTTTATCTTTTATCTTTATTCTAAATTGCACTATAATAGGGATCCCTTTTTTAACCGACATACCAATAAGGAGGAGGTTTCATGTTCGATATTATGTTTGTTTTTTTGTTTATTTTCAGGCATATGTCCGTCAATTTTGGCCCGATTTTGGAAATTCTTTTTTGTTTGAAAAAATATGTTTCGAAATTGGTCCCATTTTAATTTGATAAAGATCCGATGAAGAACTTCGAAGATGTACAAAAGAAAATTACGGAAAATCTCTCGGGATTGCTGAAATCGCATGTTTGTTTATACCATTGCATAACATAACATCATCGCCAGGACGCTCTTAAGGGGTACGCAGATCTCTCATCTCATCAGATCTCTCTCTGTGAGACTGTGTCTCTGTGTATTTATTTATATGTATAAAATGTGTATTAGTGTCTAACATTTTTGTAGTTAATTATTATGCATATTTTAATAAAAAAATGTTTTAATATCATTATGCGTAAACAAATGTATGCTTTAGAATGTTATGCTTAAACATTATTATGATAAGAGTAATTATGCTGAAAAAAATATGCGTAAGCTGTTATGCGTAAATATAATTCGGATAAACAAAAGTATGCCATGTTATAAACACATCAACACGGTCTAGGGATATTTCTAAAAAAGCGAATTACTATCAATGTGTTAATTATTTATATGACATGTATATATTTAAAAGATACTTATTTAATATTCTACCATTTTTTAATAATGGTTAAGGTACTTCGATTAAAATTTCAGGATTTTATGGAAAAAAATGAAGCATAGACGGAAACCGTATATGAATTAACTTTTAATTTATGAGTAAAAACTGAAAAAAATAGAAAAATCATTTAATTTGTGTTTATAAACTTGAAGTTAGTAGTCTGAGAAAGCGCCCATGATGTGCATAAGACATCGGCAACGATTCGGCATGCTCAGAACAAGGTTATCAATGTCTTGCTGCGGAATATTGTCCCATGTCCTACTGAGGTGCGCAAAAAGTTGATCCTCTGTAGCCAGATTTTCAGGAACTTCCTTCAGAGCTCTTCTTTGCAGCATATCCCACGCATACTCAATGGGATTTAGATCTGGCGATTGAGCAGGGAGTCTAAGGCCCTAACATTGTGTGTATGTAACCAAGCTGCTACCGTTCTCGCCGTGTGAGCCCGGGCATTGTCGTGCATGAGCAGGAAATCTTGCCCCATTTCTGTTCTGTGGGGCAAGATTACGGGCCCCAGCACCTGTTGAACGTATCGTTCTGCCGTCATATTGCCCCGCACCCAAACGAGATCCGTCCGTCCTCCAAGACGAATTCCTGCCAAAAACCATAATTGTTCCTCCTTAGTATGGGTGAACTTCCTGAGGGTTCTGAAGACGGCTCCATCGTCCAGGAACTCGCCAAACACGCATCCTTCGTGAATCTGGATGGAAGCCGAACCTGGATTCATCCGTGAACAGCACATTGGACCATTGCTCACGGCCCCAGTCCACGTGGTTCCGAACCCATTCTAATCGTCGTCCACGATTGCCTCTCCGTAAAGGTGGGACCCGGAGTGGTCTACGAGAGCGTAGATTGCTTTCATGCAGTCGCCTTCTTACAGTTTGGTCACTCACAAGCACTTGGTGTTCCACTCGCAGCCTTTGGACCAATTGAGTCGCCGTTGCATTTGGTTGAGCTCGCGCAGTAATTTGCAAAAATCGGTCTTGTCTGGGGGTAGTGATGCAACTTGGCCCCCGGTGCCTCTCCACTACTTCACCTGTGGCACGATAGCGTGTCCACAATCTTGAAATTACATTTTGGTGGGTTCCTATGGCCTCAGCAACATTACGTTGAACAGACCCAGCTTCCAGCATTCCCACAGCTCGTAACATCTCCGCCCTCGTCAAATGTTGGCGTTGCATGGCTACAATACCTCAATTTTAACTTTATCGATCGTTTAAAAATGAAAAAAAACTGTAACTAAACGTAATTCGTATTGTTTTCTAAATTTCACACAAATGAAAATTCCCTCTCCTACACATCAAGACATTTTTATGCCACCGAAACAAAAGAATTTTCAAAAATTTGAATTTGGATTTAGTCTGAGATAAATTACAAACAAATCGGTGTATAAAAGATTCCAATGCGGCCAGTACTTTTCGAGTTATTTAATTGAGTATGAAATATCCCTAGACCGTGTTGATGTGTGTATTATATCTAAAGCTATATGAAAATGGATAGGGAACCCTATAATATGCACTGCCTAACCCTTTGGCGTTTACTTATGTGATGTTTTCAAAAGTGCTAAGTAAACAATGAATTTCTTTGACTATGTTACAAATATCTTACCTGATGCTACGTCTTATCTATGCCAAAAGATCACTAAGTTTACTCGTTTTTATAGATTCAGCATTCGGCTTGCCATTTTATTGAACTTGTTTCGCAGAGGCTGCCAACCGTTACCGTGATAACAACGCGGTTTTATTTTGTTTTCGCTGTGCCTTGAATCCAGGCGTGATTTTATTCAATTTTCCCTTTATTCTCTTCGCTCCAAATACAAGCAACAAGTAGCTAAGTACATTATCTTTCTCCTTTATTAGTTCATGCACACAACAAGTGGATCATACGTTGTTTACGAAATAAACGGTAGAATACACTGCTTAATATTCATCGTCACGTTTTTCAATTGAGCAGGAGCGCAAATGTGTGTGAACAGCCCAAGACTGCGATCCTACTTCGCTGAATATTGCATTCAAAAACACGCTGGCTTATTGGGTTATTTACGAGTATTTAGAAATAGAACGCAGCTAAATCCAGAATACTAGCTACAAATACTACTAGCTAAAAAAAGCTTTTGCAGATAGGTATGAATTACGATATGTCACCCTGCTTTATCCCCTTAGAGGAATAGGTTGGAAAACAAGTTTGATCTGTCCACATAAAAGAAAAGAGGGGACTGTTCTAACTTTATACACACCAATCCGAAAAAGATATATACAAATGATTATAAGCCCGTACCACTAGTCTTTTATTTATTGTCATGTTGCTTATAATGTATGGCATTATTTTATATATATATATAACTGATAATGGTACAGATAGGATTGAATAAAATTCGAACTGCCCCCTCGTTGCTATCAAGGGGACATATCAATATTTCTTTCCAATCTATCCCTCTAAGGGGACAAAGCACTGTGACAGATCGGAAAAATTTACACAACATAATACAAAGATGTAGGTAATAGATTTCCTGAAATAATAATAGGTGAAAATATTGAACTGTGTTTGAATTTTAAGTTGCGTAAAATATCAGCAAGTTTTGTAAACCGGATAATAAGTTGCTCTCTCTTTCTCTCTATGAGAGGAGGCCTGTGTCCCAGCAGTGGGAACACTATAATAATAAAAAAAGACTGATGATGACTCATAAACAAACATCTAAAAATCTAATCACAGTTATCAGACTTGACGTCTATCACAAGATCACCTCTTATTCAAACCACTTGTTTGAATGTTATTGGGCATCTCCAATTCACGAATCATTTGTTTCTAGAGACTCCACATAGAAATGCCTCTTCTAAACATTTCTCTTTCGAATTTTAAATTGCAGTCTATGACATTATTTCCTATCTCCATTTAACAGCTAAAATGTTTTCCCTCATTTGTTCCTGAAAGCCCACAAACTCCAAACACAGTTTGTTGGGAGCTATATAGTTTAGCCGCTTCCGTAGATCCATTACCTGTGCTGCGGGGTCCTAATAGAATAATGCACGGTCTAACCGCTCAATGTGTAGCAAACAAATTTTGTTGGTAGTACGATGATAACTAAGTTAGGGCATTTCCTTTCTAATGGGCTTGCATAAATGCACGATCGATTTGTGATGATCAGAAATGTCTAGTTTATTTGAAAATACATAGCACTTTGGTTTATGTTGGCTACTCAATTTAGTGTTACCCATATATGTTTAGCCTTACAACTAAATCTGAACAAATAAACAAAGGAAACAAAGTTCCTGGCGTGTAAATTTAATGCCAAAATGTGACCTTTTTACGTAACTTTAATTAGCCACACGTCTTTACTGGAAAATCTACTCATACTGATATGATATAAATGCGATATTTATGTAACATTGTTACCATAGACCAGCCCCAAGTACCAGCTATATTGACTATATTATCTCTTATCTTATACCGTGTCTCTTTCGTGGCTCGGATAGCACGTTAAGCTCTTGGTCCCGGATAACATTTTTATATTTTTGACAATCGTTACGATTAGTCAGAAGCTGAAAATCTGACACCAGTCTTGTCAAGGAGTATCGTGATACCCAGTTACTGGGTTGTGAAGTGCACGGACCGACCTCGGCAAGTCCACCTCGTTGCTTAACCTTGACGATTGACCCGTGCGGCTGTTATTAATTAGCAACGAGCTGTCACATGTCTTCGAATTTTTGGTTCTAAGACATACTGATTTCCTCATGATGTATTCCTTCACTGTTTTGAGAGCAGTGGTGATGTAATAATTTACACAAAGTAAAGCACCTGCCTGGATTCGAACCCGCGACTTTTAAGTCGCGGCCGTTACCAGTAGGCCACCACTGCTCTCTGTATGCGAATACGTATATAACTCAATATAATCCAAAATGTCGCTTCAAACAAATAATCTTTCTCCCCCCGAATATATAATTCGGAACAAAACAAAACAGATCGATTGAAAGCACCTGTCTAGGTACGAAACCACAATCGACAATCAAATCGTTAGTCGAGGCCATTATCACAGCACCACCATTGCTCTATGTATCATCATCATCATTTCAGCCAAAAGACGTCCACTGCTGGACATAAGCCTCCCCCAGGCGTCGCCTCATTGACCGATCCCGTGTGTCTCGCATCCAGCGCATTCCCGCAACTTTAACCAGGTCAACGGTCCACCTAGTGGGATGCCTTCTAACTTCTAACTTCTAACCCTTTTAGTCTTCTAACTATGTTTGTGTAGTTACATGCTGATGAAGTATCTTTTCGTGAGCTTCTGCAAATTTCTGGATCACTTTTCAATGAACTCAACTTTTAGGTCTCGATGGTCGTCATTCCGTATGTACCAAGGTGCTTTTACAATTTTCCTTAGCAGTTTGTTCTGCAATCGTTGTATAATTTATATATTGGTCTGTTTCACTTCCCTCCGCGCGCTCGCATTGGTTATCTGTTCGCTCCCTGTTTTTAATTGCAATTGTCGTGTACCGAAATTTATTTCCGGCTTGTGATTTGCTGTCAATTGTGTATCATTGTGATAAGTGCTGGTATCGTAAGTTTTTAAACGTGTTTACGTCCGTTATTTTGTTGCAATTAGTTAATTTCGTCAGCTATCGGTGAGTACATTTACTTTTCTTGATGTGACGATATCGAAATAATTGTATCGTCCGTTAATCTTTCACTTTTTACGTTCTAATACGCTTATTAGTTTAATTTCCAAAAGTAATTATGTTATCTTACAATGATGACCCACCTGATCGTGGTGGGGAAATATTATTCCGCCGATAAAATAAACCAAGGTCGCCGACGTCCTCCGCTAATGCTAAGCGTTTATTTAGTGAAATGTCTCCTTCTTACATTTCACCCGAAGATAGATCTAAGCGAATGCAAACATCAGAGTCAATTGTAAGGTCTTTGCCGATATTAAATGTCACTAATGTAAGCAATGACGACTATTGTGATTTGGTTACTCAGGCGTCTGCGTACCTATCTAAAATTAACGATCTTGTCAATGACCAAGGGTCCCGCATTAATGTTGCAAATAAATCCGCAATTATGGACATGACTCAGCGCATAACGGCTATTGTCTCATTGCTAGCCATAAAATCATTAGCCAACGAGACTAAGTTGGCCAATACGGAACGCGAATTAGAAAAAATAAAACATAATACCGGTGTCGATATTGCCAAGTCTGAGGTCAATAATGCCTCATATGCTGACAAATTAAAACTTCGTTTACGTAAAGTAGTTTCACAAGTGAATGCCCGTGCCAAACTTCCGTGTCTTGTGGCCTACCCCACTGATGAGCGTTCAACTGATTTCGCAACTTCTTCCGCGACTAAACAAGCGCTCATGAAAGCAATAGATCCTAGTGATGGCTTTCAAATTGTAGGTGTCAAGAAGGCTGCGAAGTCTGGCGTCGTGTTACGTGTCGCTAACGATTTACAAATCAAAAAGCTGCAATCGGTCGATGCCATTAGGTCCGCTGGCTTGCGACTTGAAAAACCAAAAGGCCGTAAGCCTCGTATTTTAGTTAAAGACGTCCCATCCTCAATGGAGGACAGTGCCTTTTTGCAAGCGTTGTACTGTCAAAACATTAAAGACGAGTTGTCATTAAAAGAAGACGAATTTATTAAATCAACAAAAATCATACGTAGGCGTTCGTTAGACAACGGTTGGAAATGGATAGGCATTGAACTCGAGTCCGCGGTCCGGAAACATTTAGTCTCGACCAAGGATAAACTGTTTAATGATTGGGCAACTTGCCGTTTTATTGATGATGTCGATGTAGTACGTTGTGCACATTGTCAACAGTTCGGTCATGTTAAGAAACACTGCACTATTAAATCACCTACCTGCGCTAATTGCTCTGAGACTCATGAAACCAAAGACTGTCCGCATAAAGACAATTTAAATTATATACCGTCTTGCGTGGCGTGTAAACGCTCGAAGAAACCGTCTGACCATCGATGTGGATCAGATGGGTGTGCCACTTATAAACTTAAACTCGAACAACTTATCCTCAACACCAACTACTAAAATAATGGATAGATTAACCATAGGACAATTAAATCTCCACAACGATAGGGTAGCGACTTCTGAACTGGACAAACTAATTATCGATTATAACTTAGATATCGTGCTTGTTCAAGAACAATATCAAAACGCGCGTTTACGTCACAAAGTAGTACAGTTGGATGGCAAAGCACGAGCTGGAATTTACGTGGCGCATTCTTCTAACTTCACAGTAACGTCTTTGCGTAATCTAATGACACCCCATTGTGCCGTTGCGGAAGTCTCATCGTCTCCTTTTAAAGTTTACGTTGTGAGTTGCTACTTTCAATATTCAGACCCTGTTGCTCCTCATATACATAACCTCCGTCACGTCTTGCAGTCGCTTGCAGGTTGCAAAGTTATCGTTGGCGCTGATGTTAATGCGTCATCATCACTCTGGTATGGCAAAGTTCGGTCTACGGATTATGAACGACGCTGCGCTGTTGAAGATTTCATTGCTGAAATGAATCTGACTATTCATAATACCCCTGACGCACCACCAACTTTTTGCAGCCAAATGGGCGAATCTTGTATTGACGTCACACTTTCTAGACGTACGCTTGGATAGGTGGCGTGTCCTACCGGACGCGTCTTGTAGTGATCATCGCTTGATCGTGTACGAATTTGTTCCAGTTTTTACTCAGGGTACGTCACATGTCCACTGGGGATCTTTTAGCGTATGCCATTCACATCTGGAGTGAGGCCATCGAGAGACACGGGGAAGCGCTAGCCGTCTCCCTCGACATCTCGAAGGCTTTCGACAGGGTCTGGCACGAAAACCTCATTGGTAAGCTTCCTTCCTTCGGTCTGCCTAGTGGTCTGTGTGATTGGATTGCGGACTTCCTGAGGGATCGATCCATCCGAGTGGTTATCGACGGCTGCTCGTCCGGTCAGTTAGATATCAACGCCGGAGTCCCTCAGGGGTCAGTGCTCTCGGCAACATTATTCTTGCTGCTCATTAATGATCTGCTAAAACCCGGAACCTTTGGATACGCAGACGACAGCACTGTTGCTGAGAGATACGTGTCCGGCGCACGGGCTACTGGGCCTCAGATTCAGTCTCTCCGGGAGGCTATGGTTGAACGCTTGAACCTGTCCTTAAAGGCGGTTTCCGAATGGGGTGATGCCAATCTGGTCAGCTTCAATGCTTCTAAGACCCAGGCGTGTCTTTTTTCCGCTGAAAAGAGCCAATTCCACCCGGCTCCTTCTTTCTGTGGTGTAACCGTGCCGTTAGCGGACCACCTCGAACTGCTTGGTGTAACGTTGACATCGACTCTCAACTTCGGTCCTTACATTGAGGCGAAAGCTCAGTTAGCTGCAAAAAAGTTGGGGATTCTTGCAAAGGTGAGACGGTACTTGACGCCAGAACAGCTGCTCAACTTGTATAAAGCGCAAGTTCGGTCATGCATGGAGTACTGCTCTCACCTCTGGGATGGATCTGCCAAATACCAGCTTGATGCACTTGAGTCGATTGACAGACGGGCCAAAAGGCTTATTGGCAACGATGCACTGGTCGCATCAAAGCTCCAGAGCCTCGAACATCGACGCCGAGTTGCCAGTCTGTCGGTTTTTTATCGGTTACATTTCGGGGAGTGTGCGACGGAACTGCACAATTTGATTCCGCCTAGCCCTTTCCATCATCGGACTACAAGACGTACGGCCATGCGCCATCGGTACATGGTTCACATCCCTCCCATACGCACAAAGCGTTTTGCTAATACTTTCATTGTGCGCACAGCTAAGGAGTGGAATTCCCTTCCGGAGTCTTTGTTCCCTGATAGCTACAACCTAGGGGTCTTTAAGTCAAGAGTGAATAGGTTTCTTCTAGGCAAGCGTGCTTCACCGTAGACCACATCATCGCTTAACATCAGGCGAGATGGTGGTCAAACGCAAGCCTATAGATTATAAAAAAAAAAAAAAAAATGTCATTGGTAACTTTAGGTATAAATGTAAGGGTGCGAATTGGGCATTCTTTAGCTCGCTTGTTGCGTCTCACGCCAAAGACTTCACTCGTGATTAGCTTTCAGCTGAAGAAAGTGCTGAAATTATGTCAGACACCTTCACTTACTGTGCTGACATTGCCATTGGTCGTGGATCTTTGACCAATATACGTAGATGTGATTGGTGGTGTGAATACCTAACTGAACAGCGTAAAAATTATCGCCGAGCGCGTAAACATCTTAACAAGCTTAAAAAACGTAAGGTTACCGGTGACCCTCTTTCCATTGCGTTAAATACGTTTAGAGTTGCCAGGTCCCGCTACAAAGCATCGGTGGAAAAATCAAAGGGTAATTTATTGCGTAAAGTAGTAGAAAAATTAGATAATGAAGGTCCGTGGTCTCCTTTATATCATGAGTTTAAAGCCAATCGATCAGTCGACCTCGCGTTTGTTCAGAATATTAAAGTAAATAATAAACACACTACCGGTATTGAGGAAACAACTGAAGTTTTGCTGAATACTCTTATACCTGATGACGTACTAGCTAATGACAACGAATACCATCAACAGATCAGAGCGTGGGCAGCTGTACCACCTGAATCACCAGCGTCAGACCTTCCATCCACTGACGAATTTATTAACGTTGTCAAGAGGTTACCACTCAACAAGTCATCAGGTGAAGATAAAATATCTAATCGGATGATTATAGAAGCGCGTAAAACAGCCGGTGATGCGATTTTAACCGTTTACAACCGTTGTATTGCGGAGGGCGTATTTCCTCGTATTTGGCGACGCGGATTTATACGAATAATCCCGAAAAGTGGCGACAAACCCCCGGACGACCCGAAGTCGTACCGGCCCATAACATTACTTCCATCTTTGGGAAAACTCCTGGAGCGCCTTATCGTTCCACGGTTGCTACCGGACGGACCAAAATTTCATAATAATCAATTCGGTTTCACTATTGGAAAATCTACCGTAGACGCGGCCCTTACTGTTAGGAAAATAGTTAATACATCTGAACATAAGTATGTAATTGGGATTTTTCTAGATATTTCTGGGGCTTTTGATAACGCATGGTGGCCAATGCTATTACTAAAATGAAAAATCGAGGCTGCTATAGAAATATATACAATTTAGTTTACTCTTACTTTTTAAATGGTTCCGCGAAACTCAAACTCGGCCATCATTCCATGTCGAAGTCTCTCACCATGGGATGTCCTCAGGGTTCGGTTATTGGTCCACCTTTATGGAATTTAGGCTTTGATGATTTCCTCGCGATTCCGCTTCCAAGCGGCTGTTCATTAACCGGTTACGCGGACGACGGTCTTCTGCTCATTCAATCAAGTACTCGAGCTGGACTCGAGAACTTGGCTGACACTTGCCTACGATTAATATCTCAGTGGGGCGATCTTAACCGCCTGACCTTTACTCCGCATAAAACTTATCAGCTCATTTTGAAAGGTAATCTTAAATCGTGTCCTACTATTAAATTTAATAAAGTTCCGGTAAAAAGGAAGCAGTCCGTGTGCTATCTTGGTCTTGTGTTAGAATGGAATTTTGCATTTATAGATCATATTAAAATCGTCGGTGAAAAAGCAAAAAAGAACTTCTATGCCTTAACGAGAATATCTAAATCTACGTGGGGTCTGTCTTTTTTGACTTTAAAGACTATTTATGGGGCTACTTACTTGGGTTGTATCTGCTATGCGGCGCCTGTTTGGGCTGATAGGGCCACAATAGTGGCGGTACGACGTAAATGTCAGCGTTTGGCTTTGATATTCTTATGCAAAGCATACAGGACGGTTAGTACTGAGGCCTTACCGGTACTTGCTGGCGTACTTCCGGTCGACCTTGAAGTGCAGCGACGTGCTGCAATGTAATATTCCGCAAAAGAGACCATGGACGCGGAATTTTTAACGCGGACTGACCGTGCCAAAATCTCTAGATTATTTAAACCACATATTGACGTCTGGGAGGAACTTTTATCCGAATGGCAATGTAGGTGGGATAATTCCATCAAAGGCCGACACCTCCACCAATTCTTTCCATCCGTTCGCGTGCGGCTGGCCAGGACGTGGCTGGAGGTGGATCACTGTGTTGCCCAATTTCTCACAGGGCATGGTAACTTTAAAAGTATTTTTTTTTCCTTCAAGCTTGTTGCCTCGCCATTAGGTCAGTGTTCTACATCTGACTGTGAATATGTACAATCTGCATATCATATCTTATGGGAGTGTATTCTTTGGCAGAATGAACTAAATACTATGTTGAATAATGTACAGGCTGTATCAGGAGCTGTTTACTATACGGACCTTGTGGAAACTAGAACAAATTTTCGTGCGTTCAAGCGCTTTTGCCATACCTATTATTGGAATCAAATATAACAGCTCACAATGTTAGGACCCATTAATATTAATGCTAATTTTTATCCGTGGTGCTAGGCAACTGGGCTTATCCCAGTTGTAAACGACCCTTTGTGCCTATTGGTCTTGTTTGTTCTGTCTCCTGCTTGATATGGAGGGAAGTGGAAATTTGTATTTTTCTTACTCCTCTATTTTCTTTTCTGATTAATTTCGTTGCGGGATCCAAGACAGTTAAATTCATTCTCCGGGAATTCTTCGAGCTTCATTGCCTCTGCGCTTTTCTGGTGGTCGCCACTGTTGATTCTGGCTTTCAGGAGTTGCAGTGGTTTGGGAATAGTGCGGTGGGATTGTACCAAATAAAAAATATAAAAATTGGTCTGTTTGGTGCAGCCTCACAAATCAATACCATACGTCCAAACTGGCATCAGGACTTGTCTGTATAGCAAAAATTTGTTTTGCACGGACAGAATGGAGTTTCTTTCAAGCGGCCAATACATTCTTTTGAATCCGTCGTCGAGTTAATTTTTTTTCGTCTTGACGTGGGATTTCCAGTGTAATATCGTCACGAGTCATACCGAGATACTTGGCTGTATTTTCGTATAGAACTTGTTTATTGTTAATGTAAACTGGAGAATACTGATGTTTTTTGTTGGAAAAGTCTATGTGAACAGATTTGGATTCCTTCAGTTTAATCCTCCATTTGTTGGTCCAGTCGTAAACTTGATTTACAGCCATTTGAACCTTTCCTACTGCTTCTTCTAGGCTGTTTCGTACGACGTATCGATGATACATTGTATTGATGACGTCAAGTTAAATGTGTTGAGGTCAGAAATCAGCCACTTCGACAGCGTAAACTTTTTATCGTACATTTATTGACATTCTAAATCAATATTGAATGTCTGCGACTACCTATCTATTCTCCATAACACAGTTATATTGTCTTTCGTGAAAATGGGCAGAATCATCATCCTACCCTTTTCCCATGTTACTTAGGGTCTACGCTACACGTTTTCTTCTTCCATATCATCCTGTCCTGACTCCCTTTTCTTTTATATCACTCTACACTTTCTCTCTTTGGCTTTTCCCTACATCTCCACCAATCCCCATGTATATTCATAAACTTATTAATAACATGTGCAGAATTTAGGTACATTTTCTTAGGACACTACAAACTTAAGCACAGCTCAATACAAAAACTCAAAATCTCATCTCCTAGACTGATATAGTTAATGTAAGTCTGAAAAAGGCAAGTCAGAGACCTGTGGGGTTACCAGAGGCGGCTTAATTAACTCTGACACCAGAGGTGGCCACATCCTCACATGAAAATAAGAACAGAGAATACTAAATCTCATCGAAACAAGTCCACAGACAAGGCAAAGACTAAAACCATTACCCGCCTCCATGAATCTGAAAGGGTGCAATAACTTGGACGCAGCACCCGGCGTGGATTAATGCCCGACCATTCAAGAACGCTCACTCAAAACTAGTTACGAACTAAGTTTACATAAATTAATTAATTTGCTGTCCGAAATCTTGGGCGATTTATGAGACAGCTATATGGTTGTAAGTTTAGCTCGGATAAAGGTCTAGGTAACCCGCTGGGTAAGGTTTTTAGAGGCTAGTGCTTATGACAAGAAGTATCTTGCAAGGCTGACATGTTGCGTGCGTAAAGTACTTCTGACTGTAGATAAAGAACATAAGGTAGGCATTTCACCTTCACGAAGAAGTACTTAACTGGACTCGATTTTTGAATCGTCAGATAACTTTTATGAAGTAACTAGCTTTCCCCCGTGGCTTCGCTCCCGTCAACTGGCTACCTATCTTAATTTACCTACCTACCTACCCTACCTTACTCTATCTACCTACCTACTCTACCCTACATACATGATTGTACGCAACGCACGCAAAGGAAGTTCTCAAAAGGGATTTTTTTCCCTTTTTTGCAACATTTTTCATTTATGCTCCGCTCCTATTGGTCGTAGCGTGATGTTGTATAGTTTATAGCCTTCCTCCATAATTGGACTATATGACACAAAAATAATTTTTCTTTTCCAACCAGTAGTGGTTAGACAGTTTGTGTCAAGAGCGTATATCAAACCTCCATAATAATATTTATTCTGCTGTCTATTTAAATTAATAAACTCAAAAAAAATACAAGGAAATTCCTAATCTAATCCTTCTATCTAATCAAATACCTAATCTTCATAATTATAATGTTTGAAAAAATAGACAACGTGTGTAACTAACGCAATGAATGCAGTTTAAAAAATGATAAGAATTTCCATTGATTGTGTATTATGCAATTACCCCACTGGTCTACTAAAAGTTTTTCTTTTATTGCTCTCATGAGCAACATTATAGTAGGTTGTATGATGAATTTTATTGTAGGTGCACCAAGTTAAAACATAGAAAAGATAACTTAAATTAAAATACATGCAACGGGCGGCCTTATCGCCCGATAGCCTGGACATGAAAATGGGGTTGACATTGTGTAACACTTTCCGAAAATTTACTTTAAATATTAAATGATATTGTAATAGATAATTAAATAAATAAAAAGATTCTATAATGTTATTATAAATTTAAACATCTAAATGTTATATAATATATACATAAATACATGTATACTTAATATATGTATAGGCAATCAAACCTTACTTCTTGCAGTTGGGCAATCCAAGAGAAGTTCTTTTCAATGAATATCCCCAAGTTCTTAAATTTCTCACTGAAGGAAATAACTGAATTGTCAAAAGGAATTTGGGGAAGAGACGTCCAGTTGATCCTTGAAACCATTTCCGATCTGCCTACTACTATAACCTGTGTATAGATAGGGTTGACTATACAATATTATTCATACATAAAACTAGCAAATTACTTGTCCTTGACCTCGCACATAATACCTACATGTCTCAAAAGAGACAGACCCCGATCATGCCATACGAAGACAATGTCGAAACACAAACGAAACTCGAAGACGGTTTGGCGGCCTATTTGCACGCATCCGTAATGAGGTCGCTGACTGTACTATGACGTGATGTCACACATGTAGGAACAGTTGAGATGTTTATATTGTCAGAAGGTTTTCAAATTGTTGCCTTTATCAAGTCCGGACATATAGCATCTTTTGTAGCTAATGGCATTGAAAAGACTATTGCAAGGAAATTACAAAAGTATATTAAACTTCTTGAAAACAAAGTTCAAAATACCAAAAAACTTTCCATAATGTCTAATTGACAATAATTAACTTTCTAATATTATGAAATCTGTTTAATTTAATTGATAATGTCATATTTTTTATTAGCAACTGAAGGTTCGGCGACATTGACGTCAAGACAATTCTGAATCTATCAATCAGAAGAACATATTCTATTATGAACTGAGCAAACAAAAACAGACCTTAACGTGACGAACCTAGTTTTACAATGACTTCAACTACATTTAGACGTCACAAGACATGTTGGGACCTAGCGGGATAAGGAAAGAACGTAGCTTTAAATCTAGATATTTCGTGAAGCTTTTAGAATGTGGGGCTGCTCAAATGTAGTTCGCCTCACGGCAAATTGGCTGAGATGGTACTTTGAGAGGGTTGTAAGATATGAAACAGCACTTGAATAAAATCAGTTGGGAGGGCAATGGGGAACAATTCCTTGTAATGTACATATATATGCTTAGAGATATAAATTTTATAGCCTATACCATAAATTATTTTAATGGTCGTATGCATTTACGCCTACCCTATGCATATTACTTAAAAATATTTAATCTTTAAATTGTCCAGAAATAAATAACGTGTGACGACCAAAATTAAAAAAGCCGGCCAAGTGCGAGTCGGACTCGCGCACGAAGGGTTCCGTACCATTTTCGCAAACTAGTACTCTAAATTGTATGAGCGCCCATACAACTGAGAGGACTATTTTAAGTGGCGTCAAATATGCATGTATGGGGTCACCCTTTAATTTTTATTTTTTTCCTCTATTTCTGCTGTAAGACCTTACTTTTTGCCGAATTTCGTGATTCTAGGTCAACGGGAACTACCATACCAACGGGTAATTCCGGTTGGACTAGAATTTTCAATTTTGGGTAAAAACAAGGTCTTATAATAACATCATTCATCATTATAAATCACAAGTAAAGGGAAAACTCCGAAAAATAAAACATTGAAAATTAAGGTCCCACCCGTTCCTGAGAAAATTGGTGGTGACGTACGGATAGACAGACGGACAAGAGAGATAGAGATCAGAACAGGTTGATTAAAAAACTCTAGGTTACCACTGCCCTGAGAAGAGCCAAAGCTGGATTGGCTTGGAAGCGGCTCGCCAGTGAGTCCGTCAAAGCTTTCCAAGGGGAGGACGACCTTCAGCAATGAAGACAACAAATAAGAAGAGAGATTTACCTGGGTAGATTTATAAATTGGTAAAAATTCACGAAGAGTTGAATTCATGAAGAGAGAGCCACAAAACATAATTATGTATCATATACGATGCCAGAACACAAAAACAAAGAAATAAAAAAAAACAAATCTTATTATGAACATGAAATGGAAGCACGATAACATGGAAACTCCAATATTAATCGTGATGGCGGGACAGCTGCGGTTATCAAAGGGCCCGTATTTAAGTGTCATAATCCGATCTCTGGAGATTGTGTGTCGTATAAGATTGGAGATGTGAGGATACTGGAAGGGACAAGGATTTTGTTAAAAAGATATCGATGGTACATGGGCATTAGGATTAATTGATTGAGGCTGTTGTTTCGCCAGAAGAGGTAAAATAATACAAAAAAAAAGTTTATTAAAAATATCATAAAACCCGACTGCTTAAAAAGCGAACTAAAAAAGACGTAAACAAGAAGAAAATCATGCTGTGCAGTCGGAGGATACATAATCGCGAGCTGGCTGACCTAAACCAGATGTACATACATAGACTGATAAACATATTACCCTCCTTCGGCAGTCGGGTAAAAATAGCATACAAAGCGTGATGTTAATACATTTTAAATATAAAAATTGCGGTATAACATATTTATCATTAAATATAGACTTTCTGCACTCACAACTACACTTTTTGTGAAAACCTAGGTGCGTGAGTGATGAACACGGTCAGCGCTTCCACCAATAAATTGCTTCAATGGAAAAGCGTTATCTAAGAAAATAGAATCCTGCACTGATGCAGGACTACTGCAGTTTTATTTACTGTTTTAAATCTGTAGCATGATGATTACAAATACTATTATATCTAATCTTTTTTTTTTTGTGTTTGGCGTGGCCACCTCTGCGGGGCGAGCACGGCCTTTGTGATAGGCTTGTGTCACGCATTTTATCACGGTTTTGCTTCCAAACTGTGATAAAAATGTGTGACTCAAGCCTATCGCAGTTGGCCGTGCTCGCCGGTCTGGTGTCAGAGTTAATTAAGCCGCCTCTGGGAACCCCACAGGTCTCTGACTAGGCTATTTCAGACTTATATTAACTATATAAGTCTAGGTTTTCTCACGATGTTTTCTTTCACCGTTGCCTGTGATGTCCAAGATAAACTTAGAAAGTACATATGCATTTGTGAATTACAAAATGAGTAACAATGTGACTTTTGGACCACCACGATGTATCCAATAACATAATTAGATACCTGAAGAAAGAAGTATTTTTTTGTTGACTAGCTATACTCCATTCGAAAAAATATTAGAAATTTTACAGCTACTTTTAACAGTCCGTTCAACCGATTTTGAGTTCTATCCCGTAAATATAAGGTTGGTATAAAAAGCATAAACCTGTTACCAAAACTAACTGTTTAATACAGCTACCATTTGTCATATCACCAACGCAATAGAAGTCAAAATCGCGTTCAACCGATGGCTGTAAAATGGGATTATTTAAATGTCTAATGTTATCTCAAATGGAGTATAGACGAGCATAATCCACCACAACCATACAAAAAGAAGCGTTTAGAACTCCCACCTGTTGTTCCAATTTCTGCCAACTCATCAATTACGATCAACATTTTTCCCTGTCTCATCCAGCAACATCTACCTCGTTTACTATTGAATACGTCGTATTAATCCGCACCGACCCGGCTAGAGCCTTTGATCCTGGCCACAAAGGGAAAGCTTACCTGAGCATATTCCAAATAACTGATATATGGAATTAAACTTGGAGATGTCTGCCTGCCCTCGTGGTATGTGAGCGTTATGTCACATGTTTTGGTCATTGTATAAATGAGGGTGAGGTGTGTTTGTTTGTTACTTTGAGGGTCTTGACCTTGGATAACCTTGTTCGTGTTTGTAGTTTAACCGATTCTTATAATTGTATCATGGTGTTCAGCACGGTTGCTTCTGTCCAAACAGCTATACTTACAATAATGATTTTTAAGCTATTGCATAGCTTCTTTCGCGGGCCTTGAGCGCGGGGACCGAATCCAGAAATTCCGTAACGAAAAAACCTCACGCTCCCCACTGTCCATCAATGTGGACCTTATGCTAATGAGAATAAGGGTCACTTTTGCTTGTCAAAGAAAAGCGACCTTATTTCAATGTGAATAAGGGTATTTTTGTTTTGTTTTTAATAAGGTTTTTGAATTCTGTGGAATCTGAGTGGTGAGGGGCAGTGGGGCGGGGGGGGAGGTTTGTTGCACGTGTTTTCGATTTCCGTGTTGGTATTTTTAGAATGAAAAATTTTTTTGCGGAGGGAGGTAAACGGTTAAGGGGGGGGGGGTAAATCCTATCTTGTTCTCCTGAATGAAGTAGCGGTGGGCAGGGGGGCAAATTTTTTGTCAGAAATGCGCTAACTCCAACCGTGTCTGCGATATGAGGGTTTTAAAATTTTTGTTGGTCGTAATTTTTTTGCCTTTTATCGGTCTCTCTGAGCTGTTTCTGTGACAATGGTGATCAATGTGGACCTTATGCTAATGAGAATAAGGGTCACTTTTGCTTGTCAAAGAAAAGCGACCTTATTTCAATGTGAATAAGGGTATTTTTGTTTTGTTTTTTAGAGTTTTATTAATCGTAAATAAATGCGGGTTTGGCTCGCTACGTTTATTGTTTTTTAGAGTTTTATTAATCGTAAATAAATACGGGTTTGGCTCGCTACGTTTTCGAGTTTTAACGTTTTTAATTGTTGATTTTTATTAAATGTTTTATTTTATTATTAATTGTTGATTCGTTTTTAATTGATTTTGACGCATTTTCCAGGGCTGGATCTAGAATAAATGCTATGCAATAGCTTTACCGCGGCAGTCCCCGAGTGCCACACGACTTTTTTTCCAAGCTTTTTTTCGTTTTCTCTAAATAGTTTGGAATTCAGCGAGCCTAGATAATGATTTTGTAGTAAACTGTTTATATTTTCATTAAATGAAATATTTTTGTTTTAAGACAAAATATGTTTTACTGAAATGTCAGAAGTTGAAAACCTACGGAAAGAGCTACAAGTGAAGATATTATTAAAAATAAGTTTATTAAGACCAAGAAAAGTGTAAATGTTACCATATAGGTATAAGTTACATACGGCATACGGTCTTCATTTTCCACGAACCTTGACTCTACCCTACAACTACATATACGTACGTGGATGAGACTAAAATAGATTTCTAGTAGAACCGTAGTAACTATTGTTTTTTCTCTATCTACTGTAACTAAACGAGTTTAGAATGAGGATGAACTATTTAACGTCAGTTTAAACTTGGAACGCCAGAGTATACCTACGTTAGGTAAAGGTTTACGTCAAAGTTTGTTACGTATCTACTACGGGCGTGAAAACCAAGTTTATATCTAAATCATATTTAATACCTTAAAGCACTGACATTCATTGACCAGTAACTCATAATTGGCATAATTAATCTGAGGTATCGCAAAATATTCACAACGAATATATAATTAGGGAAAACCCGCCCACATATCGGAGACCTTATGCTACACCAGCGCCTCTAACGGCGAATTTATACGCGGTAGCCTCCATTCAGAGAAAATAGTTTTATTTGTAGCTTTTTAGGGTTCCGTACCCAAAGGGGACCCTATTACTAAGACTAGGTTAGGACCTAAGTTTTGCATACTAAATAGTTTCTAGTCTAGATTTGAACGCCTACAAAGAGAGCTATAAGTGAAAACGTAAGTCAGTTTAGCACAATCAATTTACAGCAAATGCTATTAAAGTGAATTTGCTGTACATTGTGTATTTATGTACATGTATATACGTTAATATAAAGGATTACGTAAAATAAAGGATTAGTTTAAAATTAAAAACGCGTTCGAGCCGAAGCTAATGCGGAGCGAGCGGTATGTGAATACCTATCTAGATTTTGTAATACTTCGTTTTCGAACGTCCTAGTAAGCGGTTTGTAGATATTGTACCGATATATAGTTTTCATATCTATATACGGTTTGTATCGTCCACCACTAGCCTATCATCACATGTTATCTCAGACATGTTAAATGTTATCGCAAAAGTACATTTTATCTGCCTAGCCTTTTCCCAACGATATTGGGGTCTGCTTCAAGTCTAGCCGAATTCAGTCCCGTTCGTCGCAAATCCTGAGTGCGCTCCTATAACTCAGTGACTGGGTAACACGTTACCCCTTGTGGTGTTCTGATTTACAGATCCACATTTTTTAACTCTATTTACAATTCATAATACTATATAGTCATTGGCACGTAACTTGGCAAGAGTCGTTAGATGCGCAGAAGTTGTTTTTTAGGTCTCCTTGGTAGTGAAGCGGGACGCGGGGTACAAGGTCGCGCCGACCCAAGCGCCCGATTGGTGGCTCAGTCGACCCACGCCTTCCGTACCCCGTCCTCTTTCCGTTCGCTCCCGATTACACTTGCGTGCACGAAAGTTGTACAATTTGATTTTGTTGAGTTTTTGTTAAGATTTTGATAATTATATTTTGTAAGGAGTAGTTGTTATTGTTTTGAATTTAGTTTTTATTACGAGTGTTACCGTTTTATTTTGATAACAATGCCATATTTTTTACTATCTTTTTCAAATATTTTTTTTTAACTTGTACCTGTATATATTTTATTTATAACACCTAATAAACTTCACGAATTCCTCTCCTTTATTTAACTTTCTTCTAAACATACGTGTTTGAAAATAAATTATGGTCATAACCATTGAAAAATGACAAGAAATAAAAGTGACCACTTTTTTGTGGCAATAAGTGTACGATGCGCGAACTTACCCCCACTCCGCCAAAACCTTGCCAAATTGCGTGCCGATGACTATACAAACCATACCTTCATATATTTTGATATTTAATCAACTTTTGTAATTCATTTTTATGTTTTCTTTCTTTTGTTATCATCTGAAAAGCATACTTTTAGTTATATCTGATTGTTTTAATATCTGAAACTTAAATTATATTGATAATTTGTAATTCTTGCAATATTTTTCTACTGTGACATTTTCATCTGACATGACATCTGTCTGTCTATTTTATTTTTCTTAAACCATAGACCGTAACATAGGTACCATGGATTAGACCTACTTTAAGCTAGGTTTACACTATTATAAGGGTAGCGTAGACAGACCCCTTTGTGAACCGTTTTTTATTCGTTTTGGTCTTTATTTCTTAATTAAAATTTGAATTTGAAATGTAGATAGAACACAGAACGAAGAAAAACGGGTGTCAATTTTTAGTTTTCGATCTGGACTGAACGCCGAAAGACGGTTGAATACTTAATGATACCAAGTGTATTTTCTGATCTGAAAACTCCTGGAAAACTCTAAACTATGAATTATCAGCTTATGTAAAACTATTATTATCTGAAGTGCTTCAATTAAATATATTTTGTGTGGATTCCGAGAGCATTATTTCATGGAAACACCCTCAACGGTCATCTCTTGGCATCAAAGGCCTCGCTGTTTGGTGTATTGAGCCATAGCCGGCCTCCACATCCCTTGGAGCCTACGTACTTACCTGTTTGCCTGTTTATCCGACCTGCTTTCATCCTGCTGCCTACTCCACTGCCTACCTGCCCGATTACCCGCTTATCTGGCTACCACCCGTCTGCTTGTCCGCTGCTCACCTGCCTACCTCGGGCATTCCACGACTTCCGGCCCGAGCTGCTGCCTGGATAGCTGCCCACGTCGTGCGCAGCCCTACCGTTCTACACCCTAGGCAAGACTAGTGTCACATTTCAGGCTGCCGACTACCTATTACGACCTAAAGCTAAAATGCCAGCAGAGACCAACAGCATAAAGGTATATCCACACATATCAGGGCCGTGGCCGGGACGTGGACGGACCGTGCCCCGTCAGGGGTTCAAAAAAAATATCGTTGTGTACATTTTATATGAACTCGTTCACACACGTCCGTGCACGGGCCGTGCACGGGCCAGTGACGAAGCTTCAATGATTGGGCCCGGCCCTGTCACGTCCCGGGCACGGCTCTGATATGTGTGGACAGACCTTAACGTGCTCTAGAGGCACGGAGGCATCCTTGGTAAGTGAGGAATGGTATCGACCTAGAGTTTACTCGTCTTTTACACGCAGATCTTTTGCATTTTTTGGGTCCTACCTCTATTCAATTGTATCTAACACATGGGACTAATATCGCGTGATGAACTTGAACGCTGGCCAGTTGACGGGCCAGTGTGCCTATCCCGGGTCGCAAATGTTCATACGGTTCAGTAAACAAATACAAATCTATGATATACCGACCTTGAACAGACTGTCCAGTTTACTGGCCAATTTGTATGAGCCGTCCTATAAAGGATTAAACATAACTGGTGAAATGTGGATGAACTGTATGATGATGCATCTCTGCCGAATCGTTTAGAAACCGGGGGTATGGCCACCTGCAAATGTTCTCCACTCTACAATCTTACATCATCATGGAACGTCTTGGAAAAGGAGTGCCCTGTAAATTACTCCCTTCACAGCTCCTAAACCAGCTCGATTAGTCCGTAGAGATTATTTTCGATTAAACATTTTATGTAGGCTGTTATGATGATGACTGATTGACTAGGGCTACCTCTGTGCATCCATGTAGGGGTTATAGGCCTGATATAATTAATAGACAAAAATATA
The DNA here is from genome assembly GCA_964057195.1 of Orthosia cruda. Taxonomy (NCBI): domain Eukaryota; kingdom Metazoa; phylum Arthropoda; class Insecta; order Lepidoptera; family Noctuidae; genus Orthosia; species Orthosia cruda. Next base: position 43,895,438 of record OZ059830.1, on the reverse strand, counting down.
AAATTACATACTTACCAATCAATATTTCAGTAAGAAAGTGATATATTAAATCAAGCTGTTATTATTGCTTCCCTTCTTATCTGCCTATACTTTTCAATAGAAGCGGTTTCACGCAGGTTGAACCATGTACCTAATAATGCCATTAATCGTAAATTCAATTAGTTTTTTACCTTTTCCTAACACTTAACGCGATTTATTTTCTCATCTGAAACTGCAATCTAAACTATATATCTCGACTACAAACTATCTACTATTAAGCCATAACCTAGAACTTTGTAAATAATCTGAAGCCTTTTTCTCTGATGCTCTAATCTTGGTATACTCGTTATCACCACCTAAATTATTACCGTACTTAGTTTACTTTCAGAAATCTTTAGGTTGCCCTTGTGGTTTTATTTTTTCATGTTTACAAAGTAGCTGGTCTTATAAGGTCGTGGTGTTATAAATATAGCCACTGAGACCCAGCATTTTAGCAAAGTATTTAATTTCTTAAGGTCTTAAAATCGGTAAATAAAAATAAATGGTATAAATTCTATTTTCTCATGGAAATCTGAATCTTACTCGGATACTGTCTTTACAGCTATTTATTTTGGTATTCAAATCTAGACGAGAAACTAAGCATACAAAACAGTACTCTAGTCAAATCTAAGTATACATGGTAAATATTCTGAAATGTGATCATGTCAGCTTAAAAACTTATAGTACTCTAGTCTTTAATAAAAAACATTTACTGAGACAAGTACTAATAAAACCATTTTCTAGGTCTTCTGAGCTTTAAACTAGTTTAGATCCAATTGACAGAGAAAAAGAGTTAGTAACTATGGCTTTACTAGAAATCTATTTTAGTACCACGACTGACGTTCGTATGTATAGGATAGATTCGAGGGTCGTAAAAAAATTAGTTTGTATGCTGTATGTAGTCACATAGTAACATTTAAGCTTTTCTTGTGCCAAACATTCTTGCAAGGAAAATAATATCTTCACTTGTAGCTCTTGCGATAAGTAGCTATTCAACTTCGGACAAAACTGTTTTAGTTTACAAAATAGTAGTTACGTAAGTATTATTTATTTCTTTATTTAAGGATCGCCAACAAGTGTTACAAAATAACACCAACCTACACAAAATATAAAAATTGATACACCATATCTGTTGGGTTTTGAACCCACTCGCGACCAGCGCGCGCCGTCTGCACTTGGCACACACACGCGTGGCCCACGCGGTATCGATGTGTGGCTGTGGGTGAACGGCGCGACATCAACGCAGCACGGCGCGGGTCGAGGACGACAGTTCTTAGTCAGCCAGCTCGCGAATATGTGTCCTCTGACTGCACAGAATGATTTTGTTCTTGTTAACGTCTTTTCAGTTATATTTTGAAGCAGTCGGGATTTTTGATTTTTTTAATTAACTTTTTTTATTTAAACTTTTTAGTTATTTTTTTTTAATTAGGTATATTTGAACATATTATTATTATTTAGATAACCGCAAAGACGTGCTGTCAAATCGCTCCTGGATTTTAAGTAATAAAAGTGATACAAACAAGTGCATTAGTGCTAAAAACGTAACAATTGTGCTCTAAGAACATTTGCAAGAAATTGTTGCTAAAAATCTACGCGGAAATTGGAAATAAAGTGTATGAAATTGGAAACTGGAAGTAAACTTTGAGGTTATCATATATATATAAAATCAGTTGTCAAAGACTATAGACTACTCAAGCAAGTGTATTAGTGTACCAACATTGACAAATTGACACTTCAGCGTACATTGCTCGCTGGGTTTCGCAGTACACTACGGGTCTGCGCGTGTTCCATTTCAAGCGCGTGCGTCTAAATACATCGGTTATCGACATCGACACTTTCCTCTGTTGTCATCCCAAACCTTATCTGTGGTTGCCATCATGAGTACTCAACTGTCAGGTGAAATGTCATTGCTCTTTGACAAAATGAAGGAAGAACTAAACAAACAAACATTACAAATAACAGAAAATGTTACAACAACAGTACTAAATGTAGTGGATGAGAAGATACAACCAATAATAGCGGAAAATGAAAGACTTTCACGTGAAGTTGAAACACTGAATAAGAAGCTCCAGTCTTTAGATATAATCGCTAGGAAAAACAACGTTATCCTACATGGAATCGTAGAACCCAGCACCGAAAAATACGAAGACTTAAACACCTCGGTAATAAAAACTATCACGGATTTGGATGTGCCACTCGAAAATTGCGAAATAAATAAAGCCCAACGTCTTGGTAAAAAAGAAGAAAATGGAAAAATAAGACCTATTCTGATTACATTAACAACTTTGCAGAAAAAAATACAAATCCTCAGAAACAAAAAGAAAATGAAAGAAAACACATACATTACTAATGACTATTCCAAGGACACCAAGGAAAAGCGCAAAGCAAGAGCAAGTAACTTTCGTGAAAACGAAAATGAAAAAAGGAAAAGAACCCCAGACACACCAAGTCCAAAAGAAACAACCAACAACTCTAGTAAAAAAATACAGAGAACAGACGCTTTTCAACGGATGCGTGCAGGATCCTACTCCTTGTCCGCGAAAAATACTTACCTCAACTAAAAACCGGATAAATACCACACAGCCAAATAAAAATAAAACAACAACAACACAAAAACTCACATTCCCCAACCCGGTTCGTCCCCGTGGGGATTAGACCAATACCCTCCAATAACATACCAACAACAACAACTTAACAACATTAAACCAACTCTACCCAAGCAAAAGACCAACATGAAGACTCCAACAGTCAAACATACAAGAATATACATTGCTACCCTAAACGTACTAACACTAAGATCAGAAGAAAATTTATCAGAACTGTCAGTGGCATTACAAAGCACCAATTGGGATATTCTAGGCCTAAGCGAAGTGCGAAGAATGGGAGAAAACATAATCGCACACCCAGACTTCATACTCCATCATATAGGGGAGACCCCAGGAAAACATGGTGTAGGATTTTTTGTAAAAAAATACCTAGCAAAGCACATAAATGGATTTTATGGTGTATCAGAGCGCATAGCTTTATTGAGTTTAAAACTACCAGATTACAAAGACCCATGGACCATTATCCAGATATACTCACCCACAGAACAAGCAGAGATGGAAACAATTAGCCAATTTTACCAGGATTTGAACAAAACAATACAAACGCATGCTCACAAAAATGTTATCGTTATGGGTGACTTTAACGGCCAAATTGGTGAACGTCAATGGGACCAAGGATGCAATTATAGGACTCTATACATACAGTTCAAAACCTAGAAGCAGGAATGGAAAAATGCTCATGGACTTTGCAATGGAAAACAATCTGACCATATTAAACACCATATTCAAGAAAAAGAAAAACAGAATGTGGACATGGTTGTCACCCGATGGTAAATCAAAAAACCAAATTGACTTTGTAATGACCAATAAACCTAAATTCTTCCCAAACATAAATGTCATCAATAACCTAAATTTCACCACCAACCACCGCATGGTCAGGGCTGAATTGGATTCATCCCAACCCAAGAACCCCAGACCAAAAATATGTCCTGGAAATGTCCAACTTAACAAACATCTAATAGGAGAAATAGCCAACTTAATAAGCTAGAAACTTAAAGATTACAAAAAGGAAACAAAAGATGACGATATACAGGTAAAATACACTTGGTTAGAACGTACAATCACAACAATTACTAAAGAGCAGAGCAACAGGAAAGAAAATTCAAACAATTGGATGACGGACAAAACTACCAAACTTCTTGACCAAAGAGCAGTTCTAATAAGTGCGAAAAGTACAGATAAAATAGGATAGAAATAGCGAAAATCAACAAAGAAATAAAAGAAAACATAAGTAAAGACAGAAGACAACGTCGGATGTAAACAATAGAGAGACATATTAGACAGACTGGAGGAATTAAGAAGGCGTACAAAGAATTGACTAAGAAAAAGGAATGGATTGTGATGATGGAAAATAACAGTGGGGTGAAGAAGATAGGTAGACAGGAAATACTTAAGATCGCCACAGACTACTACACCGAACTATACAGAAACAACACACAGGAAAGATAACTACACTTACCAGATAATGAAACGGTACCTTATATAATGCAGGAAGAAACTGAAAAAGCTATTGACTCACAGAAAAGCGATAAAGCTCCAGGGCCAGACGGCATAAGCAATGAAATATTAAAGCAAACGAAAGCAGCAATGATACCTATACTCACAGAATTATTCAACAATGTGATCAACACAGAAATCATCCCGAAACAATGGACCGAATCCACAATAATCCTTCTATTCAAGAAAGGGAACCACTGCGATATTGGAAATTATCGGCCCATCAGTCTAATATTTATAAGATCTTTGCAAAGATTATTTTGAAAAGAATTGTAAGGAAACTAGACGAGCATCAACCAATAGAACAGGCAGGATTCCGCAAAGACTTCTCGGTATTAGACCATATTCATACAGTAAAGCAAATTATTGGAAAGTATGCTGAATACCAGCTTACATACTACATAGCTTTTATTGATTATAGCAGAGCTTTCGATTCTCTGATACATTCAAAAATCTGGGAAGCCTTAAAGGAAATGGGCCAGAAATACATAAGAATTATAAAAAATATTTATAGAAACAGTTCGGCTTGTATCCGACTAGAAAAGGAAGGGAATATGTTTCAAATACAAAAAGGCGTGAGGCAGGGTGACCCCCTTTCACCAACACTTTTTCTGGCTGTACTCGAGATGATATTCAGGAATCTGGATTGGAAGGACATGGGCATAACTATCAATGGCCGCACGCTAACACACTTACGATTCGCGGATGATATTTTTTTTATTTGTAAAAACACCAGAGGATCTAAGCAAGATGATAAATGAACTAGCATTAGATAGTGCTAAGGCCGGACTGAAGTTAAACCCAGATAAGACAAAAATCATGACCAATGGCAACAAAGATCCTGTAACAGTGGAACAGTCTCAAATCGCCTATGCTGACGAATACATATACCTCGATCAACTGATGTCTCCAAAAGACAACGAGAACAAAGAAGTCGAAAGAAGAGTTGTGAATAGCTGGAAAAAATACTGGGTTCTAAAAGAAATAATGAAAGACAAGAGTCTACACATCTCAACGAAAAGCAAACTTTTCAACACATGTATCCTGCCTGTATTGGCATATGGGAGCGAAACATGGGCTTTGTCAAAAAACGTAACAAACAAACTCTCCGTATGCCAACATGCTATTTAAAGGAGTATGACAGGGATCAAAAGGAAAGAAAAAGTAAGGATTAGCAACATCAGAAGCAAGACTAAGGTCCAGGACATAACTCTGAAAATACGGATACAAAAGTGGAAATGGGCGGGCCACATGATCAGAGGAAAGGATAAATGGAGTAAAATAACCACACAGTGGTACCCAAGAGATGGGAAAAGAAAACGAGGTAGACCACAGAAAAGGTGGGATGACGACATTAGACAAGTCGCTGGAACAACATGGGGTAGAGTGTCCATAGAAAGGCCAGAGTGGAGAAGATTGGAGGAGGCCTTTGCCGCCTGGCAAACAGACACACAAAAATGGAACAAAAGAACGATATATGAACAGCAAAGAAAATAATGTCGTGTCTGGAGGAAGGCTTATATATATATATATATATATTTAAACATATACATAAGTATAATATATTTTTGAAATCACCTCCTAAAACCCTTTATTTAGATACGCAACAAGATGGGTACGGAAGAAAAAAAAAAATTCCCCCTACAAAATGGCGCCCAAAATCCGCCATCCTTTCCTTTTTCAATTTTTATGTAGCCAGTGACAGTTGCAGGGTTAAAACGAATCGATTGACGTAAGAATCTTCAAAATCAGCCAACGCGTTTGGTTTCTAGAACGCCACATAGGAACAAACATACATACATAGACTGATGAACAAATTACCCTCCTTCGACAGTAGGGTAAAAAGGCGGTTGGTTTTAAAGCCGTTATATTTAAATCACAAATATAAACTGTCCCGGACAAACAAAATAGATTTTAGGAAGATGTGTCGACTGTCGCGGTGGAGTCCGTGGTATCCTGTAGTCCTCGACCCGCGCCGTGCTGTGTCGATACCGCGTGGGCCATGCGCGAGTGTGCCAAGTGCAGACGGCGCGCGCTAGTCGCGAGTGGGTTCAAATCCCAACAGATATGGTGTATCAATTTTATGTTTTGTGTAGGTTGGTGTTATTTTGTAACACTCGTTGGCGATCCTTAAATAAAGAAATAAATAATATTTCAATGCTATTTTGTACACTAAAACCGTTTTTTCCGAAGTTAAATATCTACCTATCTCAAGAGCTACAAGTGAAGATATTATTTTCCTTGCAAGAATTTTTGGCACAAGAAAAGCGTAAATGTTACTATGTGCGTACATACAGCATACAATCAAAATTTTTTACGACCCTCGTATCTATCCTATATCTTCACATACGAACGTCGTTGGAACTAAAATAGACTTCTAGTAAAGCCATAGTTACTAACGCTTTTTCTCTGTCAATTGGATATAAACTCGTTTAGATGTCAGAAGGCCTAGAAAATGGTTTTATTAGTACTTTTCTCAGTAAAATGTTTTTTATTAAAGAAGAGTACTATAAGTTTTTAAGCTGACATGGTCACATTTCGGAATATTTACCATATATATTTAGATTTGACTAGAGTACTGTGTTGTATGCTTAGTTTCTAGTCTAGATTTGAATACCAAAATAAATAGCTGTAAAGACAGTATCCGAGTAAGATTTTTGGCTCAAGAAACACTTGTTACCATACAGCATACGGTCCTCATTTTTCACGACCGTCGAATTTATCGTATACCTATGCATATACGGATGGGACCAAAATAGATTTCTAGTAGAACCGTAGTAAGCCAGACATACTTGATTTAATATGTAGGTCGAGGGATACCTAGACGATGTTCTGAAATCGATGAGCTGGCTGTTACAGATCATAATCGGATTTAAGTGGCTTTGGGAACGTTAAAGATTTATGTTAACGTAGGTTCATTAAATTACAAACTTTTAATTAACTTGCAATGTATGTATGTGTAATGTATGTAAGTGTGTTCGGGGCAAATCTTTCAACTGAATTTTAAAGCAGTTATCGTCCACCGATTAAGATGAAATTTTGCATACACGTTTAGTTTGGATGACAATGCATGGTTAGCTAAGTTAAGTCATTCTAAATCCAATATGGCGGACGGCCCAAGATGGCGAACTCGTTATTTTTTGTGCACTGCTATTATATGGGTATCAAATGAAAGGGTTTGCTGAGAAGAATAGGAAAAAAAAAAGTTTAAAAAAAAAGTGTTTTTAATGAATACCTACATTATTTAAAATATGTTTATAAAACAAATACAAAAAGAAAACATTCAAATATATTAAAAATAGAGACCCACCGGTATCGCGGCCAGGTCTCCAGAGAGTGGAACCTCCGAACAATACGAGCCATGTCCAGTAATACGGTTTTCTGAATCAAGCCAATGATCTAGCCGCCTAACGAGACCCTCCTAAGGTGTTGGTCGATGTTCGTGGCTATTAAGTCATTGGCTGTCCCGACTATAGTACTATGGTACAAGATCGCCGAGTCCACATCCCACATGTCAACAACTTCGCGAGCCATGTCAAAATACTTGATTTTCTTACCTTTCTCGACTTTCAAAAGGTGCCCGTCATGGGGAACGGAAATGCCAACAATCATTGCACGCTATATCAGGCTTATTAGCGTCTGGAATAGCACACAGACTACTTTTTATCCCGGAAAAATGAGCGGTTCCTAAAGGCTAATTTCTCAAATTCACGCGGGCGAAGCCGCTGGCAGAAGCTAGTTACATTATAAGACCGTCTATTTTACAAGTTTTATCGCAATCGGATGAAAGATATAGTAGTGCATATTATACGAAGGAACACACAGACATTGATTTTTGTGCATTCGATTATTATTTTTCACTTCAATTCTGATTCGAGACAAGGAGAATGAAAAAAGAAAACAAATATTAAAGATTTAAAAAACTTAAGGAGTGATCGATGTTTGTTATTGACCAGATGTTATAAATATCCAATATCATAAAAATTTTGTTTAAAATATGTGTCGGTAATATTTGATCCAACGAAGCTATTGTATATTAAAACAAGTCGTTGTGATCAATAGCCATTGTAGCCAGGATAGCCATGGTAGCCAGGGTAGGCAGGATAAGGGGCAAGGTAGCCAGAGTAGCCAGAGTAGCCAGGAAAGCCAGGGTAGCCAGGGTGGCCAGAGTAGCCAGCGTAGCCAGGGTAGCCACGGTAGCCAGGGTAGCCAGGTTTTGGGCAGGGTTGCCAGAGTAGCCAGGGTAGGCAGGGTAGGTAGGTAGCCAGTTGATGGGAGCGAAGCTCCGAGGGTCAGCTAGTAAGATAATAAAACCTAGACAAAAAAACAAATTGTGTATAGTAAGCAGCGGAACAACTAAGGGGTCCTTATCTATTGTACAGGAAGTTTATTTAAACTGCTCTCACTACTGCCGCTACATCAGGATTAACAGCACCGCAGCTGGCCTTTTCAGCGATATTGAGCTTAAACTAAAAGGGTACACAAAAAACGACTACTGCATACTTTTCATCGGGGAAAATGATTAAAAATAAGAAAAAGACTACAAAGATATAATAAACAAAATAAGAGTATCCCTGCAAAGAGTAAATCATACAAATGTTATTGTATGTGCAGCCACCTATACGGCAGGTGCTCCTATATATAATTACAAAGTAGACATGTTTAATAATCTCCTACGCATAATCATAATCATAATCATCATTTATTGCATTAATGTAGTTTACAAAGTTGTTACAAGTATATAGGTTTCATACATGAACCCTGCTAGGGCACAGCAATATATATATAGTGTAAAGTAGCTTTGCATGAAAAACAGTTTTGACAAATACACCGAAGTTTAAAATGTGTCAGTAACAGTTTTGATCTGACTAACTACAAGCTGGCCTCAATATATTGTTAGAAAATCCTTTGTTGTGATCGGAGCTTTCCATGAGAAAATAGCATTTATACCATTTATTTACCGATTTTAAGACCTTAAGAAATTAAATACTTTGCTAAAATGTTGGGTCTAAGTGGCTATATTTATTAAGTACTTTGTAACACCACGGCCTTTATAAGACCAGATACTTTGTAAACATGAAAACATAAAACCACAAGAGCAACCTAAATATTTCTATAAGTAAACTAAGTACGGTAATAATTTAGGTGGTGATAACGAGTAACGAGTATACCAAGATTAGAGCATCAGAGCAGAAAGGTTTCAGATTCATTACAAAGTTCTAGGTTATAGCTTAATAGTGGGTAGTTTGTAGGAGAGACGTATAGTTTACGGTTCCCTATCCATTTGCATAAAAACTTTAGACATAATATAACATGACATACTTTTGTTTATCCTAATATTTTTTTTTTTTAAAGTGATTATTGTCAGATGCATGACTATAAATGAATTAATTAATTAACAGTTTCATAATATCCGACAGTTATAAGAAATTCCTAGTGTGGGGCAACGATACATAAAAAAAAATTGAAAAATGAAATGAATATTATATATAATAAATCATTTGCATGAAAATTCAAAATAAAATACTTAAAATAACTGAAATTTGTTTCCGTTATTCCTATCATGTTTTATGCGTTAATACTATTATGCTTATAGTCATTAGGGCTAGTTACAGTATGCGAATTAAAATTATGCTAAAAGAAATTAGCCTTCAAGTTAATTATGCCAAAATAAACAGTATGGCAACAAAAAATATGGCAAAGAATTAATATAGCAAAATAAATTATGCCAAAACAGTTATGCTAAAGTATATTAGGAAAAAGAAATGTATGCGAAAAAAAGGGATTCCATAGTTTAGATTGCAGTTTAAGATGAGAAAATAAATCGCGTTAACTATTTGAATACACGGTTAGTGGCATTACTAGATACATAGTACAACCTAATTTCGTGAAACCGCTTCAATTGAAAAGGATAGACAGAAATGAAGGGAAGCGTTATCAACAGTTTGATTTAATATTTCACTTTCTTTCTGAAATATTGTTCGGTAAGTTATTAAATCAGGCGTGTAACCCCTACATAGGTGCACAGAGGTAGACCTAGTCGATCAGTCATAACAGACTACTTATAATGTTTCCATCGCTGGGACACAGGTCTCCTCTCTGTGAGAGAAAGTGATACTTGCCTATCTAGGCTGATCGATGTTACACCCACTCCTATCAAGGTTGGAGACCTTAAACACGAAGTTGTGGACAATTATGTCTACCTGGGACAAACTTTCCAGTTAGGTAGATCTAATTTCGAGAAAGAGGTCAACCGAATCTGGCTTGGCTGAGCAGCGTTCGGAAAGTTGCGCGGTATCTTTTCATCCAACTTACCACACTGTCACAAGACGAAATTCTATGGTAAGTGTGTGTTGCCAGTGATAACCTAGGATATCGCCGAGACGTGGTCACTCACAATGGGCCTTATAAGAAGGTTTAAAGCCACCCAAAGGGCAATGGAGAGGGCTATGCTCGAAGTTTCATTGCGTGATCGAATATCCGCAGAAGAACCAGGGACATAGCCCGAAGAATTTTTAAACTGAAGTAGCAGTGGGCAGGGCACACTGCTCGCAAAACGGATGGTCAATGTGGCCGACAAGTTCTGGAGTGGCGACCGCAAACCGGAAGACGCACGTTGGAAGGTGGACCGACGACCGTTAAGACTGCGGGAATCCGTAGGATGCGAAACGCACAGGACCGATCAGTGTGGCAACGCTTGGGAGAGGCTTGTGTCCAACACTGGAAGTCTTTCGGCTGAAATGATAATGATGATGATGAGACCGTTCTAAGCAGCCATGTCAAGTTTGACATGTTATGCTTATGGCTAACCAAGATTTCAATCAGCCAACCATAACAGGCTTTTAACATTGAATAAACACTCAATGTCATGTAATCCTGACCTAAAACGAATCTCGCCTTTTATGTCTTATCGATGGACCCAATCTTTAAGCATTATTTTGTCCAGTGATCCAGAAAATTTGCTTTCAGGCACTTTGCTACGTGGCATCAAATGTTTTATCGAAAATAATCTCTACGGACTAGTCGAGCTAGTTTAGGAGCTGTTAAGGGAGTAATTTACAGGTCACTTCTTTTTTAAGGCATTCTATGATGATGTAAGTTTGTAGAATGGAGAACAGTTACAGGTGGCATAGCCTCCGGTTTCTAAAGGATTTGGCAGAAGCGCATTCATATTACATCCAAATTTTCCCAGTTATGTTTAAGTCCCACATGACAATAGGCTAGTGGTAGGCGATACAAACCGTTTATAGATACGAAAACTATAACGCAAATGCGCGATGATGAGTTTTAATATAAGTAGAGCTGTAAACAACCTTGGAAAAAGATCCCTTTTGTAGCAGTATGCAATAATTATAATTTTTATTTTCAAACGACTTTCCAAAAAGGAGAAGGTTCTATGTTCGACCGCATGTATTTTTTTTTTTAGTTTTTGTTCACCGATTTCTCCGTCAATCATGGACCGATTTTGAACATTATTTTTGAAGTTTCAAACGGTATAAGTACTCCCGAGGTGGTCCCATTGCCACCAAGTCAGAAAATGTTGGGATCCCATAATAATCGACGGAACTCCTGTAATATTATAGGCATGCATGTAGCGATTTTGGTATTTTCATCAACAATGTCAACAACTCATATTAATTATATCGGTACAATATCTACATCACATACTAGCTCTTTTGAAAACTATGTGTTTTAAAATCTAAATATTCACATACCGCTCGCTCCGCATTAGCTCCGGCTCGACTAACCTTTTATTCTAATTAACGTATAAACATGTTCATAATTTACAGCAAATTCACTTTAAGAGCAATTTGTGCTAAACTGACCTAACCGAAACAAAATACAAAACTTTGAAATGAAAAAGTAGTTACCTGAACTACGAGTGCAGTATCAGTATTAGCTCCGTAAAGACGATATTATATTTATTTTTACATATGTACAATGCCGATTCTCATCGAATATCGTCGCATCCAATAAACAGCGTATCGGATCAGTATTGAAAATACATACGCGTACGCACAATATTGATAATGAAATATATAGTTTTGAAACGAAGTTAGATATTGAAACATATAGTTTTGAAATCAGATATTGTAATTCGAAATTTGATTCGATTACTATTCTCAGAAAAATACGATATGACCCAAGCCTATACAAGGCCGGGCACAAAACTAGACTACAGGTTGCTGCTGAGAAAATCTAGATAGAAAAACCTGATAACAGAGCCTTAGTCGAAATCGCGCACGAAGGGTTCCGTACCAATATCGCAAAAAAACGACAAAAAATCACGTTTGTTGTATGGGAGCCCCCCTTAAATATTTATTATATTCTGTTTTTAGTATTCGTTGTTATAGCGGCAACAGAAATACACCATCTGTGAACATTTCAATTGTCTAGCTATCACGGTTCATGAGATACAGCCTGGTGACAGACGGACAGACAGACGGAACGTGGAGTCTTAGTAATAGGGTCCCGTTTTTTACCCTTTGACTACGGAACCCTAAAAAGGCAGTTTTGAATCAAACTTGAAGTTTAAAACTTGTTCAGCAGTTCTTGAATCATACAGTTAGTTATGTGTTTTACATTTGAATTTTCAATTTTGCATCCACCTACTATCTGCAATACCAATGACATCTATGGGCATCTACACAAGACCAGAGATGTGTGGAAGAGACAAAGCTCGAATGTCTCATGTGCCTGTAATAACAACGGCAACCATAGCTACCTTGAATCTCGAATTCAGCAAATACCAGTTCTGCCATTTGAAATAAATATCACGTTAACTTCTTTCATTCAAATACTTTGCCGTTTGAAAATTGCAATTAAATCCTAGAGCACGTGCCACCTTGTCACACACAGACACGCACACACACTCTCGGGCATGTATGCGCTGGGATGAGGACTTATATTGTACTCACGGACACTACACTCTCCAAAGAGACACATGGCACATGTCCTTTTGTTTTGTATATCTCTTCCTCTCAATTTGAAACTTTCACAATTGTTGTAGTACGTAAGTGCACCATAATATTGTAATTTTAAGAGTGTGAGCCTGGAGATCAGTCATACAGGTCTCGAACCCAGTATAGACTCCAGCTCTCACAAAGGTTTGAAATTGCCTGTTACCCAGATATAATTCACCGAAATTGAACCTTTTTAAGAGAAAAGTATAAACGAAGTCTAAAAAGATCTAAGATTTCCATAAACCGCTCTCACAGGAGGGCTGAACAAGTCGCAACGCAAACTGACATATGGATACAGACATTGCCTTTCTTCCTAAATGTCCAACTAATTCCATTTTTAGTAGGGATGGCTAAATATAGTACCTACTGGGGAATACAAATGGAAGAGGCATTATGTATTTAAATGCTTGATTTTAAATTCGAAATTGTTGAAGCCAGCATCTGCGGCTTCGCTTTTTCATTGTCTTACCTAGTAAGATTGACTGGCGACACGGTTGGCTTAGTAGTTGTGTGATCGGTTCCTGCCCTGCGTGTCGCGGGTTTGATGCCCGCACGGAAAAATGTTGAGTACTCGTATGGCCTGCAGATACTTGTTCCGGGTCTGGCTATTTGTGTATGTGTCTTTACATATTTACTAACCCACCCAAAAATACCTACAGGAGAAATTCCTAGTGTGAGGCAACTATTTTTTTTTTTTAATTACATGTTGCTGCTATGGATGCCTAAGGCATGTTGGCGTTACTTGCAAATGGTAAAAAATCTTACTTGCCCGTGTCCAAAATATAATAAAGACGCAAATATTGTTTGTTTGTTTGTAAGATCTCTAGAAATACTGATCCACATTTTTTTTTCAGTAATATGAATCTACCCTATCTCCCAATAAATATAGGCCACCAAAAACAGCAGGCATTTTGGTATGAAGTTTAAAACTTTGTTGAACTACCAACGGGTCCTCTTATTACAAAATTAAAAATCAAACGAACTTACCAAGTGAAGTTCGATGATAATTATGTGAACAGCTTCATTCAAAGCGATTTATACCCTCCCTAGAAAAGTCATACCCTACCCGAGATAAATAAAAATTATTTATTATGTGTCACAGCTTCATTCGAAGCGATTCATTGTTTACGTATTGTAGATTTTCAGAGACAGAAATGTGAAATGAACCAAAACAGGTGAGTAATCACAAGTGCCTTTCATTATATCTAGATTACATTAATTTAAGATATTCTAAATGTAATTCTGCCCTCAATTATTATAATCTCTATCACTCAAAGGTTTGCTGGAAGAAAACTCCATTTTGGAGTTAAGCTCGCCTTTGTACATTAATTTTGATTTCACCTTGTGTAAATGTATTGTTTTGGTGTACAATAAAGAATTATTAAATATTTGTTACAGATTATGACTACCAGTAAGTACTGTAGTGGCAAAGAGATGTGGATCAGTTACAACCTGCCTATTATAATATTTTGCGAAGACAGAAGACGATACACTCCATCCTGCAGTTATCATGTCAATATTGACTCCAAGTCTATTGGCTGAGGATGTAGCTGCATGACGAGTGCTGTGAGCACTAAATATAGACGTATCTATACCGCTACTGTAAAGTGTATCTTTTATCCAGTGACTTGGTGTTTGTGATGAAACTTTTGAGTGTGGTTTTTTGTAGCTTACTAATAAATAATCATTTTTACGAAGCGGTTGAGTCCTATTTATATAATCCTCTAAGCATTTAGCGGGACAGATCTGAGGACGAGCGTCGAAATAAGGTAATCATAAAACTGGTTGTGAAGAATTAGGTTTGGAAGTTTTTATCAAATCAGGTATTGTTATAGTTATGTCAATAGCAGAATGCACTTGAACGTTGCATAGTTTTATTAATGAAAACGTTTGAACGTGATGCGCAGTCACCAAAGCCAATAGAGTTATAGTCTTTTTGGAAAGAGTTTCCAAATCAAGGTCTGTGTTAGGCAATTTTTGTGCAAAATAATTTAGAACGGTGGTTGGATCCCACGTCAAATTATATTTTGGATTACTAGGCCTTAATCTGTAAACTCCTTTCATAAATCGCTTAATTCGGTCATCGTTTGGCACATTATTTAACAACAAGGATAATGCGGATTTATATGAATTTATAGTACCGTACTTTGCCCCTTTTTCATAAAATTGTGGTAAGTAAATGAATGACTATAGGAACTGAAACCGAGGAATAATCATAACCATGTTTATTACAATAATTTAACCAAGATTTTATACAAACATCGTATTGTTTATAAGTGGAATCAGATAATGATGATAACATAATTTCTATGGATATATTAGACAAATGTCTTTTTAATAATGTTTGCCTGAAAGCTTCGCGGCAACTAATTTTAGGGTGCGGTGCAGATTGTGAGGCGTTCTGAAAGGAGAAATTAACAAATTTACGTTTTGTTTGGTTCAAAATATATTGATTTAGAACAAATTATTTTTTGGAAAACAGGGAACCAGGGTTGTGTTGGCCAATATGTTTTTTTTTTTTTTTTTTTATTTATTTAATTTTCACGATACAACTACTATGCCTTTTGCTTTGTCATTAATTATTTTTTGCATTGTTTTTGTGATTAGTGAAAACGGTGGGAATGCGTAGAATAGTTTATTTTTCCATGGAATGGTGAACACAGCGATTGCATAAGCGTCAGGTTCGTTTTTCCAAGTTATGTACCTGGGACACTTAGCATTACACCTACTCACGAAAAGGTCTATTTCAGGGTCTCCAAAATAATGTGTTATTTGATTGAATGCATCGTCATTTAGTTCCCATTCAGTGTCCTGAAATTTCATGCGCGATAATTGATCTGCTTCATGATTATCTTTAGTGTTTATATAAGACGCAAAAATAGTTATATTAATAATATAAATAATAGCCATATTTCTTTAGTGATATTATGCAAGTGTTCAAACTGCATGCTGCCCATGCGATTAATACAAGATATAGCAGTTACATTATGAATTCGTAATAGAATTTTTAAATTATATGATCCGTGGGCAAAACATTTAAGTGCGAGAAAAGCTGCTTTTAACTCTAACTCGTTAATATGTAGGGTTCTTTCACTGTCTTTCCAATGGCCGAAACATTCACCTGTGCTGCAATAAGCTCCCCAACCCGTACATGATGCGTCGGAAAAGATTTCTAAATCATATCGGTCACAAGTTAAAGAATGCGAACCATGATCAATATGATCTAACCACCACAACATATCACTATGTAAGCTATTGGGAAGCCGAACTACCTGTTTGTAACTAGGATTGGTAAGTAAACAGGAATATTTAAATTGTTCAAAAGCTTTAGTGTAAAGCCATGCATATTGAATTGCAGGACAAGCATAAATTAATAAACCTATGCACCGAGCAAATTCACGAAGTTTACATTTACGCTTTTTCAAGAAGCTAGAAATGTAGTCTTTTAGACTTGATCTGGATAATAACATACTTTTAGTCAGACTTTTTGGTACCAGGTAATTTTAATAACATGTTTGTCGAGTCAAATTCGAAATCTAAAAACATGCATACTGTTTTCGGTTCTAAGCAGCTTTTTTCTGTATTTATTATGAAACCCAAGTTTCTCAGTAATGTTATTGTTAAATCAACGCTATTTTAACATTCAAGAAAAGTTGTTCCCATACAAAAAATGTCATCGATATAGATAACTGATATCATGCCATGGGTTCTTAGATATTCCATAACTGGCTTTAATAGTTTTGTAAACACATATGGATCAGTGCATAAACCAAACGGTAGACAGTTAAATTCATAAAGCGTATTATTGTATTTAAAACGGAGGTACTTTCGGTGAGATTTATGAACGGAAATTAAGAAGTAAGCATCTTTTAGATCAATTGATGCCATATAACAGTTTTTTTGTTACAAGCTTTGAGGCTGTACGATAATCCTCCATCTTGAAATGATTTGTCTCTACGAATTTGTTTAAACATTTAAGGTTCAATATGAATCTCTTGTCGCCGTTTGGTTTTGGAACTAAAAACACACTCGATATAAATTCTCCTTTAACAGAATTACAATGAGATATTGCATTAATATCTAGTAGGTTTTTGATTGATTTATCAAAATCTCGGGCTTCTTGAATATTCTTAGGAAAAACATTGGGAGAAACAGTACGATATGGTGAACATCTGAAAGGTATACGATACCCTTTGATCCAAGATAGAATCGTTTTGTCAATAGTGATACTTGACCACTTTTTGAAAAAATACTGGAGCCTGCCAGCGGTTAGTACCTGATCAGTTACTTTCGATGCGGTGGCCTCGTCGGGGACGAATAGCGCCGCGAACTGCCGCTAGTTTGCGGCGGTTGCGGCGGCAAAGATACGCAGGGCGAGCAGTTCGCCTCGTATTGTTCGGCTTGTTGTCCGTCTTGCGGTGCTGAGGGTTGTAGTTTAAATGCCCCTTATTTGGACCTTTTGGCTTATTAAATTTTTGTCTTAGGGCGTGTTTCAACCCATCTCCTGATTGCTGTATTGACTTGGCGGCTTTAACCTTGTCGGTAACATTTTCTCCAAATAAGAAACTACCCCTTTTTGTCTCAAGCAAAGTGTCTTTTAAATTAATATTAATCGATAAAATAACAAAGTTACGTCTTGTTTTTGTCTACCAAAAATGACTGTCGCATAATATACGACAAGCGTCACTGATGGGTTTCAAAAGTTTTTGTTTGGACGTTTCATTTGAAATTATCATGTCAGTAGCGGATGCTAAGGCTGACAATGCAATTCCAAGCTGATTTTGCTTATACATAAGGGCCGAATCCCTTTTTACTAGAGGATCCTGCAGAGCTGCCTTTACTTCCGGGTTGAGAGCTGGCGCTAACAGCAGATCGCAATTTTTAGTAACGAAATAACTTTTCAAAAGTTTTTCCTTTACATCCTTAGCCAAGCCTTTATTAAGGATGTTTTGCCAACGATTGGCAATGTCCTTATGGACGAACGTACCCATGGTTATGTCTGTCTTTGGAGCATCGCCGAGTAACTGCAGGGTGTCTTCATCTCAGTCTTGGTCTTCCATAACTTCTGGCTGTGCTTCTGCTGAGGTGCCGGGTGTAGGCGACAAAGGCGCGGTGCATAGCGGTGCTGGAGCTGGTGGTGGCGAAGCAGGGCAAGAACAAGCATGTGGCGATGAATGTGGCGAGGCACGTGTGGAAGCACAAAGCGGCGAGGCAGGAAGCGGCGAAGCTTGAAACAAGCAAGCTTCCTCATTACGTGACATACCACAGTCCACATCTAGCTGATCGTGTGACAAATCTGCGAAAAACGTTTCTTTTTAGAATACGTTCGATAATATGTGCAATACTTAACACTTTTTAACGTGACAGAGGAAACCCAAGCTTGGTAGCCTCGCATCACTAGGCAAGTAAGTATAAGTATTATCTTAATGATTATGTGACAGTATCATCCCAGGTATGGCAGTACGCATCACTTTTGATAATGACAGAGGAGACCCAAACTTGGTAACCTCGCATCACTGATAATAACAACACAATAGTTTTATACTAATTGTGTAACTTAGTATGGAAGTCTTCTTCGGATGAAGAATTAATACGGCGATTAGTCGTTGCCTGCAATTTATTTTGCAATTTTTGTATTTTTCGCCGTATTTCTTCTTCAGTTTTTTCTATCTTCCTTTTCTTTCCCATTTTGAGGAGCTGAATCTATTTGCCGGAGCGGAAAAGTGCGAAGGCTTGAGCACGGAAACGCGGAATGATATAACAGTATTGGGGGTAAACGGATGTCAAATAGTGTTGCCAGTGAAAAGAAAATGATTAAAAAAAAAAACTTTTACTTACCTCTAAAAATCCGTGCAAGGCTGGTACATAAATCGCTTCGAATGAAGCTGTGACACATAATAAACAAGTTTTCTAAATCATAGGTACACAAAATCAACAACATGTCTGCAATATCTTGAACATAAACCTCAACATCGATTTTCGTGGCAGACATTCTATTATCCATATCACGCCAATTTCGGCAGCTCCCAATACGTGCGACACAATATTATGGCGGTAACCTTCACCTCAGTGTACTTGGACCACAGAGTAAAGAACAGACTCGTTAGACATTAAGAAGCGTTGTCAAAACTTCTTAAACTTCTCCAACTCTTCCTAAACAAATAGTTTTGCTTTGGAAAAATAATTAACAACACGATATTTAACCCTTAGACTTTTGGATACGCCTCCAAAACGACTTGGGTGTTCAAAAGTATTTTTACACGGCAAAATTTATTGCTAGAATTTCTTCATAGTTGAAATATAATAATGTGTCCGAGAGGGCGCAAGGCCGGTACTGAGTTAGCATTGGGGAATACATACGCCTTAATTTAAAAGAGAGTCAATGGAGTTCCATAATGACATTCTGCCTGGCCTTTTCTTCCACAAGTGTGGCATTATTTTAATAACTATTTTAGGAAAATTGTTTTAACATTTAACATATTGCAGCTATATAAAAGGTACGCAGCCCAACACAATACAGCAATACAGAATTTCACATATAGTGACTCCCTACATGACCTGCACAAGCCAGATACTGGGTAACACAATATCCCTTGTGCTGACACATATGGGCTTCTATCTACCCCTAAAGTTTTACTTTGCCAACTATAAATGACAGCGGGGATAACGGTCTTACGTGCTTTTTGAGGCACTGAAGGGTATCGATATGGCTGGTGCCATTTATGACCTAATCTCGGCAAACGAAATTTAGCCTTCAATTGATGCGTGTGGCTGTTAATATTTTTTCTTTCCTTTGTTTTCTCCTTCTATTTTAGTTCTCCCGTGTCTAGAGGCTGTCGGCAGAAATAATTCCGTGCTCTGTACTCGATTCTAAGTGTCATCTCACACGGGCGACAACGACGGTTGACGATAAGAGTAACGCCTAGTTACGCACACACGTAATGGCAACTCCCAGTTGTCTGGCATTTTGCTGAACTGGACCTTTTTGGCGCAGCCGCGGGGCACACTATGTATGTAAATATTGTAAAATTAAGTTTTATTTGTAACTAAATTGTGTGTATCTGTGTGTGCCAAATAAACTAGTTTTCTTTCTTTCTTTAATCTGTTTCGAGTTCCGTTGTAGGGAATGTGGTTGAAAGAGGCAAGCATATAAGCATTGTTACAATCATTGGTCGTTATGAAAAGATTATTTAGATATCAATTATTTTGTATCAACTTGATTTATCCGACAGTCTTTTTTCAGCAAGCTTATACCTAATTATTTTAAATAGTGAGATCACGTGCGTCCACAATATAGTTACATATAGTTACCTATAGTTACCTAGTGTAGCCATTTAAACAACATTTGATAAATATATTTTTTTTCCTTTTTAACGCATTCTGTCTTAATTGTCTTAATAGTCCAGTTAACGAGGATATTTGTTGTAATGAAATTAGGTAATACAGATTACAGATGTAAAATAATCCAACAAATTATGTTACGAGAAGTTAGGTATTTTTACCTAAACATGAAAATTGCTTATAGGGCTCTGTGAATATTTCCTCAGACTGAAATACTTTCTGTATACGTATGTATGCACTAGTTAGAATAAGTATGTAAAGGTATCCAACATTTTTTCGATTTTGGTGATACCCCAAATTTAACTTTTAACATTTTGCGCTATAACTTCTACTGAAAAATTGATCTGCTAATTGTTATTTTTAATATGTTTTTATTTCCTTAAATACATAGCTTTGTTTAGTTATCCAAAAGATTTTCCTTTTTAACCATGTTTTTAGATTTTTGCTTAATTACGTAATGTGAAAAATATCTCCGTGCATTTTCATACCTTTATTAGTCATATGATTTTATATTAAATAAGAATTATCAATTATCCAACAAATTTTCGAACGTTCATTGTATTTGTTAGGATAGTTCGCTTATTTATGCTAGAGCGTAAGGGTTGACCTTCACTTGACCGCTCGGAGCTGCCATTATTTGAGAGAGAGAGCCCATTATTTGAGTGTGTAAGTCACCCCTGCCATTTTATCTTTTTTAGTCGTGTAGTTCAACAGTGGTCAGGCGGGGGCTAATAGTAATTCTATAGTTTTAGATAATCGATCCAATAAACCTTCCAAAACCCATAGCCCAATATATTTGTCTTTATATTTAACAATAGTCCTGCACCAACCGGGGATTGTCCGTGGGGGCACTTACCTAGTGCATACAAGACTTGAACTTCATGCTTAGACCCTGTTCCCGATACCGGTGGGCTCTATTTTATATGTTTTTTTATTAATTTATTTTATATAAATAAAAATAAATGAAGACGATAAGAAAAGAACATTAAATAAGGGACATAATAATAATCTTCTTTTATCTTACTCGTTATGTCTTTCTAAACATACTTTTTGACCATTTTTTTGCATAGTTTACATAGTCCTTAAGGAGGTATCAACCGTTTATTTTAAATCCATATAAGTAATAAATATTCTTTAGAAATATAAAGTGAATTTCTAAACGCCGTTTTACAGTCAACAGCACATTGGGTTATACAAAACTGAAAAATTTCTCCAAATGATTTTAAACCTTCAAATCTTGATGGTTAAGTTCAAAATCGAATGAGAAAGTTTGACAGTTTGTGGTAACTGGATGACTTCACATAAGTTTGCATATTAAGATAAAAAAATATTTGCAATAATAACGGTGGCCACAAAACCCGCCTACAATACTCCAAAAGTAATGCGCGGCAAAGCAGCTCCGAGCGGTCAAGTGAAGGCCAACCCTTACGCTCTAGCATAAATCAGCGAACTATCCTAACAAATATAATGAACGTTCGAAAATTTGTTGGATAATTGATAATTCTTATTTAATATAAAATCATATGACTAATAAAGGTATGAAAATGCACGGAGATATTTTTCACATTACGTAATTAAGCAAAAATCTAAAAAAATGGCAAATAAAGGAAAATCTTTTGGATAACTTATCAAATCTGTTTATTTAACGTAATAAAACCATATTAAAAAATAAAAAGTAGCAGACCAATTTTTCAGTAGAAGTTATAGCGTAAAATGCTAAAAGTTAAATTTGGAGTGTCTCCTAAATCGAAAAAATGTTGGATGCCTATACATGCCTATTCTAACTAATACACTCGTACGTATACAGAAAGTATTTCAGCCTGAGGATTTTTTCACAGAGAGTTATAAGCAATTTTCAAGTTTAGGTAAAAATACCTAACTTCTCTTATCAAAATCTGTTGGTTGATCTGTAATCTGTAGGTCTTACTTTATCACACTACCTTCTCTCACAGGCAGGAGAATTTTCCGGGTTACTTATGCCCCGTTGATTGGGCTATAAAAATATACTTACTTACTAATCAGGTCTTCTTAGGTAGATACGTAATCTTCAAGAATATTTGGCAAGTTGACTTTCTACACTGAAAATAATAATCGAAGCATCGATTATTAACTAGGATCTTTGACTATATATATTGTGCTACCACTAGAGGAAAGGAACTGAAATACCTGGGTATAATAATCATTCGAGAAGAAAGAGAGAAAATCGCATTAAATAAACACTTACAAAACTAATACTGTACATAAAGTGAACTTACTCAACTCTCTCCATTTTATTTCCATCAAGAAAAATACTGGGAAAATATTTACCGTGGCTTTATCGTGTTAAAATGTTCACGGATGAATCTCATTTACTGGGAACGCTTGTGTCAACTTATTCGATTCTTGTTACGGTGGCAAAGTCAATTTGAAGACGCTGCCTTTTTGATGATAGGCTGAGTATTGAGTTAAAGCACTGTTCAGCGGTGTTCAGCGCTTCAGCTTTTTATTGCATCGTGTACGTCTTGTAGAATGTCTTCATTCGATTTTTGTTCGAGATTTGTCGGTTATTTTTTGGATACGAGTAAATATGGTTATCTTTTTAAATATAGGTTGGTACTTACGTGACTTGCCTTCATTTCATAAGCTTTGTCATGAGTATTTATAGCAAATGTACGCTTGCTTCGTTTTGATTTAAACTTCCCTTTTTGCATGAGACCGACAAAAGTCGTAGCCATTATATTATTACTTGTGTTGTTTGTGCAGTTTTAATTAAAAAGATATTTACTTAGTTAAGGTAACACTATATATATTAATATTAACATTATAAGCGGGATATTTACCATGTTTACTGTTTGTAGCGAGTTTCCGATATTTCGGTGCTGTTACAAGCACCATGATCACGGATAAACTGAAGTCATTGCGGGTGGGTGTTTATGAGGAGACAAAACGGTCTACCCTCTTTCTTGTTCGTTTTTGCACTCGGTACCGCTACCATTGTCACTCACAACTCGATTCTGTTCTCGACAAACGAAACTCACTGTGTCCGCTCGCGAACTTTTTACGGCACTTTTTCGGGGTTTACACAGCTGGACCACTGGATTCCAAGCTCTCGACAGTTGAAACCCATCCTCCCGGTTGAAATTTTTATATTTGGTAATTTCGATAGCTTCCCTCACCAGTCTAGGGATATAGTGGCGTTCTGTCGAAATGACCTGAGGGTTATGTAACTCAATCCAGTAGTTTAATCCTGATTCCAAGAGATGTTGAGCTATGGCTGATTTTTGTGTGTCATTGTTCTTTACTGCCCTGATATGCTCTGAAATTCGACAAGCAACCGTACGCTTCGTCTGACCGATGTATGACTTGCCACAACTACAATCTACTTTATAAACACCGGGCTTTTCCAGCGGAAAGTTGTCCTTCGGCGAGCGCAGCATCTGTGACACTTTTCTGAAAGGAGTGAAGACAGTCTTTACGGCGTATTTCCGAAGAATGTTAGCAACCTTATCTGTCACTCCCCTCACGTACTGCAAAAATGCTGGCTGCCTCTCAACCTCGCACTTCCGTTGTTTACAGCCAGTTTTTTGGTTGGGTTGTGCAGTCTTCCCTGTATATCCGTTTCTCTGTAGGACCCTCTGCACATGTGTTAGCTCAGCCATTTAAACAACATTTGATAAATATTTTTTTTTCCTTTTTAACGCTTTCTGTCTTAATTGTCTTAATAGTCCAGTTAACGAGGATATTTGTTGTAATGAAATTAGGTAATACAGATTACAGATGTAAAATAATCCAACAAATTATGTTACGAGAAGTTAGGTATTTTTACCTAAACATGAAAATTGCTTATAGGGCTCTGTGAATATTTCCTCAGACTGAAATACTTTCTGTATACGTATGTATGCACTAGTTAGAATAAGTATGTAAAGGTATCCAACATTTTTTCGATTTTGGTGATACCCCAAATTTAACTTTTAACATTTTGCGCTATAACTTCTACTGAAAAATTGATCTGCTAATTGTTATTTTTTAATATGTTTTTATTTCCTTAAATACATAGCTTTGTTTAGTTATCCAAAAGATTTTCCTTTTTAACCATGTTTTTAGATTTTTGCTTAATTACGTAATGTGAAAAATATCTCCGTGCATTTTCATACCTTTATTAGTCATATGATTTTATATTAAATAAGAATTATCAATTATCCAACAAATTTTCGAACGTTCATTGTATTTGTTAGGATAGTTCGCTTATTTATGCTAGAGCGTAAGGGTTGACCTTCACTTGACCGCTCGGAGCTGCCATTATTTGAGAGAGAGAGCCCATTATTTGAGTGTGTAAGTCACCCCTGCCATTTTATCTTTTTTAGTCGTGTAGTTCAACAGTGGTCAGGCGGGGGCTAATAGTAATTCTATAGTTTTAGATAATCGATCCAATAAACCTTCCAAAACCCATAGCCCAATATATTTGTCTTTATATTTAACAATAGTCCTGCACCAACCGGGGATTGTCCGTGGGGGCACTTACCTAGTGCATACAAGACTTGAACTTCATGCTTAGACCCTGTTCCCGATACCGGTGGGCTCTATTTTATATGTTTTTTTATCAATTTATTTTATATAAATAAAAATAAATGAAGACGATAAGAAAAGAACATTAAATAAGGGACATAATAATAATCTTCTTTTATCTTACTCGTTATGTCTTTCTAAACATACTTTTTGACCATTTTTTTGCATAGTTTACATAGTCCTTAAGGAGGTATCAACCGTTTATTTTAAATCCATATAAGTAATAAATATTCTTTAGAAATATAAAGTGAATTTCTAAACGCCGTTTTACAGTCAACAGCACATTGGGTTATACAAAACTGAAAAATTTCTCCAAATGATTTTAAACCTTCAAATCTTGATGGTTAAGTTCAAAATCGAATGAGAAAGTTTGACAGTTTGTGGTAACTGGATGACTTCACATAAGTTTGCATATTAAGATAAAAAAATATTTGCAATAATAACGGTGGCCACAAAACCCGCCTACAATACTCCAAAAGTAATGCGCGGCAAAGCAGCTCCGAGCGGTCAAGTGAAGGCCAACCCTTACGCTCTAGCATAAATCAGCGAACTATCCTAACAAATATAATGAACGTTCGAAAATTTGTTGGATAATTGATAATTCTTATTTAATATAAAATCATATGACTAATAAAGGTATGAAAATGCACGGAGATATTTTTCACATTACGTAATTAAGCAAAAATCTAAAAAAATGGCAAATAAAGGAAAATCTTTTGGATAACTTATCAAATCTGTTTATTTAACGTAATAAAACCATATTAAAAAATAAAAAGTAGCAGACCAATTTTTCAGTAGAAGTTATAGCGTAAAATGCTAAAAGTTAAATTTGGAGTGTCTCCTAAATCGAAAAAATGTTGGATGCCTATACATGCCTATTCTAACTAATACACTCGTACGTATACAGAAAGTATTTCAGCCTGAGGATTTTTTCACAGAGAGTTATAAGCAATTTTCAAGTTTAGGTAAAAATACCTAACTTCTCTTATCAAAATCTGTTGGTTGATCTGTAATCTGTAGGTCTTACTTTATCACACTACCTTCTCTCACAGGCAGGAGAATTTTCCGGGTTACTTATGCCCCGTTGATTGGGCTATAAAAATATACTTACTTACTAATCAGGTCTTCTTAGGTAGATACGTAATCTTCAAGAATATTTGGCAAGTTGACTTTCTACACTGAAAATAATAATCGAAGCATCGATTATTAACTAGGATCTTTGACTATATATATTGTGCTACCACTAGAGGAAAGGAACTGAAATACCTGGGTATAATAATCATTCGAGAAGAAAGAGAGAAAATCGCATTAAATAAACACTTACAAAACTAATACTGTACATAAAGTGAACTTACTCAACTCTCTCCATTTTATTTCCATCAAGAAAAATACTGGGAAAATATTTACCGTGGCTTTATCGTGTTAAAATGTTCACGGATGAATCTCATTTACTGGGAACGCTTGTGTCAACTTATTCGATTCTTGTTACGGTGGCAAAGTCAATTTGAAGACGCTGCCTTTTTGATGATAGGCTGAGTATTGAGTTAAAGCACTGTTCAGCGGTGTTCAGCGCTTCAGCTTTTTATTGCATCGTGTACGTCTTGTAGAATGTCTTCATTCGATTTTTGTTCGAGATTTGTCGGTTATTTTTTGGATACGAGTAAATATGGTTATCTTTTTAAATATAGGTTGGTACTTACGTGACTTGCCTTCATTTCATAAGCTTTGTCATGAGTATTTATAGCAAATGTACGCTTGCTTCGTTTTGATTTAAACTTCCCTTTTTGCATGAGACCGACAAAAGTCGTAGCCATTATATTATTACTTGTGTTGTTTGTGCAGTTTTAATTAAAAAGATATTTACTTAGTTAAGGTAACACTATATATATTAATATTAACATTATAAGCGGGATATTTACCATGTTTACTGTTTGTAGCGAGTTTCCGATATTTCGGTGCTGTTACAAGCACCATGATCACGGATAAACTGAAGTCATTGCGGGTGGGTGTTTATGAGGAGACAAAACGGTCTACCCTCTTTCTTGTTCGTTTTTGCACTCGGTACCGCTACCATTGTCACTCACAACTCGATTCTGTTCTCGACAAACGAAACTCACTGTGTCCGCTCGCGAACTTTTTACGGCACTTTTTCGGGGTTTACACAGCTGGACCACTGGATTCCAAGCTCTCGACAGTTGAAACCCATCCTCCCGGTTGAAATTTTTATATTTGGTAATTTCGATAGCTTCCCTCACCAGTCTAGGGATATAGTGGCGTTCTGTCGAAATGACCTGAGGGTTATGTAACTCAATCCAGTAGTTTAATCCTGATTCCAAGAGATGTTGAGCTATGGCTGATTTTTGTGTGTCATTGTTCTTTACTGCCCTGATATGCTCTGAAATTCGACAAGCAACCGTACGCTTCGTCTGACCGATGTATGACTTGCCACAACTACAATCTACTTTATAAACACCGGGCATTTCCAGCGGAAAGTTGTCCTTCGGCGAGCGCAGCATCTGTGACACTTTTCTGAAAGGAGTGAAGACAGTCTTTACGGCGTATTTCCGAAGAATGTTAGCAACCTTATCTGTCACTCCCCTCACGTACTGCAAAAATGCTGGCTGCCTCTCAACCTCGCACTTCCGTTGTTTACAGCCAGTTTTTTGGTTGGGTTGTGCAGTCTTCCCTGTATATCCGTTTCTCTGTAGGACCCTCTGCACATGTGTTAGCTCAGCCATTTAAACAACATTTGATAAATATTTTTTTTTCCTTTTTAACGCTTTCTGTCTTAATTGTCTTAATAGTCCAGTTAACGAGGATATTTGTTGTAATGAAATTAGGTAATACAGATTACAGATGTAAAATAATCCAACAAATTATGTTACGAGAAGTTAGGTATTTTTACCTAAACATGAAAATTGCTTATAGGGCTCTGTGAATATTTCCTCAGACTGAAATACTTTCTGTATACGTATGTATGCACTAGTTAGAATAAGTATGTAAAGGTATCCAACATTTTTTCGATTTTGGTGATACCCCAAATTTAACTTTTAACATTTTGCGCTATAACTTCTACTGAAAAATTGATCTGCTAATTGTTATTTTTTAATATGTTTTTATTTCCTTAAATACATAGCTTTGTTTAGTTATCCAAAAGATTTTCCTTTTTAACCATGTTTTTAGATTTTTGCTTAATTACGTAATGTGAAAAATATCTCCGTGCATTTTCATACCTTTATTAGTCATATGATTTTATATTAAATAAGAATTATCAATTATCCAACAAATTTTCGAACGTTCATTGTATTTGTTAGGATAGTTCGCTTATTTATGCTAGAGCGTAAGGGTTGACCTTCACTTGACCGCTCGGAGCTGCCATTATTTGAGAGAGAGAGCCCATTATTTGAGTGTGTAAGTCACCCCTGCCATTTTATCTTTTTTAGTCGTGTAGTTCAACAGTGGTCAGGCGGGGGCTAATAGTAATTCTATAGTTTTAGATAATCGATCCAATAAACCTTCCAAAACCCATAGCCCAATATATTTGTCTTTATATTTAACAATAGTCCTGCACCAACCGGGGATTGTCCGTGGGGGCACTTACCTAGTGCATACAAGACTTGAACTTCATGCTTAGACCCTGTTCCCGATACCGGTGGGCTCTATTTTATATGTTTTTTTATCAATTTATTTTATATAAATAAAAATAAATGAAGACGATAAGAAAAGAACATTAAATAAGGGACATAATAATAATCTTCTTTTATCTTACTCGTTATGTCTTTCTAAACATACTTTTTGACCATTTTTTTGCATAGTTTACATAGTCCTTAAGGAGGTATCAACCGTTTATTTTAAATCCATATAAGTAATAAATATTCTTTAGAAATATAAAGTGAATTTCTAAACGCCGTTTTACAGTCAACAGCACATTGGGTTATACAAAACTGAAAAATTTCTCCAAATGATTTTAAACCTTCAAATCTTGATGGTTAAGTTCAAAATCGAATGAGAAAGTTTGACAGTTTGTGGTAACTGGATGACTTCACATAAGTTTGCATATTAAGATAAAAAAATATTTGCAATAATAACGGTGGCCACAAAACCCGCCTACAATACTCCAAAAGTAATGCGCGGCAAAGCAGCTCCGAGCGGTCAAGTGAAGGTCAACCCTTACGCTCTAGCATAAATCAGCGAACTATCCTAACAAATATAATGAACGTTCGAAAATTTGTTGGATAATTGATAATTCTTATTTAATATAAAATCATATGACTAATAAAGGTATGAAAATGCACGGAGATATTTTTCACATTACGTAATTAAGCAAAAATCAAAAAAAATGGCAAATAAAGGAAAATCTTTTGGATAACTTATCAAATCTGTTTATTTAACGTAATAAAACCATATTAAAAAATAAAAAGTAGCAGACCAATTTTTCAGTAGAAGTTATAGCGTAAAATGCTAAAAGTTAAATTTGGAGTGTCTCCCAAATCGAAAAAATGTTGGATGCCTATACATGCCTATTCTAACTAATACACTCGTACGTATACAGAAAGTATTTCAGCCTGAGGATTTTTTCACAGAGAGTTATAAGCAATTTTCAAGTTTAGGTAAAAATACCTAACTTCTCTTATCAAAATCTGTTGGTTGATCTGTAATCTGTAGGTCTTACTTTATCACACTACCTTCTCTCACAGGCAGGAGAATTTTCCGGGTTACTTATGCCCCGTTGATTGGGCTATAAAAATATACTTACTTACTAATCAGGTCTTCTTAGGTAGATACGTAATCTTCAAGAATATTTGGCAAGTTGACTTTCTACACTGAAAATAATAATCGAAGCATCGATTATTAACTAGGATCTTTGACTATATATATTGTGCTACCACTAGAGGAAAGGAACTGAAATACCTGGGTATAATAATCATTCGAGAAGAAAGAGAGAAAATCGCATTAAATAAACACTTACAAAACTAATACTGTACATAAAGTGAACTTACTCAACTCTCTCCATTTTATTTCCATCAAGAAAAATACTGGGAAAATATTTACCGTGGCTTTATCGTGTTAAAATGTTCACGGATGAATCTCATTTACTGGGAACGCTTGTGTCAACTTATTCGATTCTTGTTACGGTGGCAAAGTCAATTTGAAGACGCTGCCTTTTTGATGATAGGCTGAGTATTGAGTTAAAGCACTGTTCAGCGGTGTTCAGCGCTTCAGCTTTTTATTGCATCGTGTACGTCTTGTAGAATGTCTTCATTCGATTTTTGTTCGAGATTTGTCGGTTATTTTTTGGATACGAGTAAATATGGTTATCTTTTTAAATATAGGTTGGTACTTACGTGACTTGCCTTCATTTCATAAGCTTTGTCATGAGTATTTATAGCAAATGTACGCTTGCTTCGTTTTGATTTAAACTTCCCTTTTTGCATGAGACCGACAAAAGTCGTAGCCATTATATTATTACTTGTGTTGTTTGTGCAGTTTTAATTAAAAAGATATTTACTTAGTTAAGGTAACACTATATATATTAATATTAACATTATTAGCGGGATATTTACCATGTTTACTGTTTGTAGCGAGTTTCCGATATTTCGGTGCTGTTACAAGCACCATGATCACGGATAAACTGAAGTCATTGCGGGTGGGTGTTTATGAGGAGACAAAACGGTCTACCCTCTTTCTTGTTCGTTTTTGCACTCGGTACCGCTACCATTGTCACTCACAACTCGATTCTGTTCTCGACAAACGAAACTCACTGTGTCCGCTCGCGAACTTTTTACGGCACTTTTTCGGGGTTTACACAGCTGGACCACTGGATTCCAAGCTCTCGACAGTTGAAACCCATCCTCCCGGTTGAAATTTTTATATTTGGTAATTTCGATAGCTTCCCTCACCAGTCTAGGGATATAGTGGCGTTCTGTCGAAATGACCTGAGGGTTATGTAACTCAATCCAGTAGTTTAATCCTGATTCCAAGAGATGTTGAGCTATGGCTGATTTTTGTGTGTCATTGTTCTTTACTGCCCTGATATGCTCTGAAATTCGACAAGCAACCGTACGCTTCGTCTGACCGATGTATGACTTGCCACAACTACAATCTACTTTATAAACACCGGGCTTTTCCAGCGGAAAGTTGTCCTTCGGCGAGCGCAGCATCTGTGACACTTTTCTGAAAGGAGTGAAGACAGTCTTTACGGCGTATTTCCGAAGAATGTTAGCAACCTTATCTGTCACTCCCCTCACGTACTGCAAAAATGCTGGCTGCCTCTCAACCTCGCACTTCCGTTGTTTACAGCCAGTTTTTTGGTTGGGTTGTGCAGTCTTCCCTGTATATCCGTTTCTCTGTAGGACCCTCTGCACATGTGTTAGCTCAGCACGTAAATGTTCCTCGTCGCATAGATCATATGCGCGGTTGGTAAGTGAAGTCACTACAGAGTTCAGTTGTCGGGTGTAGTGACCGGTTCTATGGGGCAATTCACAGGCTCGTTCACGCACTAAATGACCACACTTCAACACGTCTACTCTGGCCAGTGGCTCTCGGAATACTGACGCGGTGCGCACGAGATTGTGTATGTCTGTGTGGGGGAAAGTGGGGATGGCAAAGTGAATGTGCGAGTGGGATAGATACACTACATCCCTTCCTCATTAATGATTTTATTAAGGATATATTTAATATTAATTCATTTTGTGTAATGTATTTTTGGTATGCTTAATGTCATTATAATTATATTGTTTGTTCTTCACGTGACAGATTCTTGTCTTTTTTTCACGCTCTCAATATCCCTTACCCTCCTATTTTTCTTCAATTTAATGAGAGAAAATAAAGCTATCACCAAAATCTCTGAAAACTGTAATTTTCCAGTGTTCCACTTATATAATTATTTTGTTAGTACGTGGACATTAGTATGTGTGACATGAGTACTTCTTTGTGATTTTAGTTGTATAAGTATTTTGTTACATTTTCTAGATTGTCACTGGGACTTAAAAAAAAGGGTGTTTCTAATTTAATGGAAATCACAATTCCTCCAATTTAATGGCAGCAGCCACCCACCAATTTAATGACAGCAACCCACCAATTTAATGGCAGCAACCCACCAATTTAATGGCAGCAAAACCCACCAATTTAATGGTAGCAACCCACCAATTTAATGGCAGCAACCACCCACCAATTTAATGGCAGCAACCCACCAATTTAATGGCAGCAAAACCCACCAATTTAATGGCAGCAGCCCACCAATTTAATGGCAGCAAAACCCACCAATTTAATGGCAGCAGCCCACCAATTTAATGGCAGCAACCCACCAATTTAATGGCAGCAACCACCCACCAATTTAATGGCAGCAACCCACCAATTTAATGGCAGCAAAACCCACCAACTTAATGGCAGCAGCCCACCAATTTAATGGCAGCAACCCACCAATTTAATGGCAGCAACTCACCATTTTAATGGCAGCAACCACCCACCAATTTAATGGCAGCAAAACCCACCAATTTAATGGTAGCAAAGCCCACCAATTTAATGGCAGCAAAATCGGCCAATTTAATGGCAGAACAACCAACCAATTAAATGGCAGCGTCTTTTTACTCCACCTATTCCTATAAGCATAATCAGCCTATAATGCTCCATTCGCCGGAAAGCGAACCTCCCCTCTGCGACAGGGACAAGGCCTCAATCCATCACATGAGCTAAGCGTTGCCCGGCAGACGTCACACGTCCCCGAATTACCAGCTCCAGGACATAAGGTTTCCTCACCATAAGTATGTTTATTTATAACTGAGTACTATTTCGTGACATTGGAAATCTGACAATCCTCCACACCAATCGAGTGTGGTCACCTACGAAACTGTTTATGTAGGTACCTTTATAGTTTTACAAAAACAGTTCAGTGTTAACGTTAACATTGCATATCTTCACAGCTAAATAACTTAAAGGCTATGGATGTGGCACTTTGTTAAAACTGACATTTCGATAGTTGTCTGGTCCCCGAGGTATCTTTTTATAACAGCAGTGCACTTGGTAGTTTTAATTGATTTGCGACCATATAGCTATTCTGATCCAGCGCGCTCTCCAAGCTGTACACCATTTTAAATCATATCGTTATCTACGTATATTGAGTTTGGCCTTCATAATACTCATTCCACATGAAATAGGCACCATTACACAACATGACCCGCCTTGAATCTAAAATAATTTGACATAACTCGGCTAGGATCCAGCCATACCTTATGGCATCAGCCACCTTGGATCCAGCATCCTAAACTGGCATCACCCGCCCATGATGTAGCTAACCATATGCCATACTTTCTTTTGTTTCGCTTGAAATACGCTTAGCCGTCAGGCAAACCTTAGTTTGACCATAAACTAACTTTTTTGTCCGTTTGACGTTAATGAAGAACTCATACTCAAACTATATATTTGTAACAAATACATAGGTGTAAAGAAAAGTAAAGAGATCGCCATTGCTCATCGTATCTACTCTAATAGATTCAGGCGTCCCGCTTTAAATACCCAGAAAACTAAGTGTAAATTCTGTGTTGTATTATTTTATAGTGGCGCGAATCTCAGTTTCACGACACTTCTATTTAAATTTTCCGTTGAAAATTATTAATTTTGCAATGACACAATATAATTATGTGTATATTCAACAAGATTGAAACCTGACCCACCATAAACTAATTATTCTACGGGCATTCTAACCCAATTAAGTTTAATCTTGCTTTATATATATTTTCTCAGCAACAACTTGCTATCGATTTAATAAGACAGTCATGGACTAATATATTAAAGAGTGAAAGTCAGTGACAATTAGTTTACCAATCTCGCTGACATTTCAATGATATTAGCAGATTGAATATTTACTAGACATCTTTATAATTAGCATTTTTCTTTGAATTCAGAATAAAATCATAAATAGTAGTACTCTAAATAGTTCGTATTTTGTATTTATTTTATCAAATTTTCTTCTGCGCTTCTTTATATAAGTAAACAATGCGAGACGACAGTTAATTCCAATATCTGCTTTATCACAATTTTTATTTTTTTCATTTAATAATCTACTTACTGCAATGAACAAAATGGTCATAGTTGTTGCGCGACCAGATGCCTGTAGTGACACAGTTTTTTATATTTTTGAAAGGTCTTATATCCACCATGAGATGACTGGTATATAGTAAGGAAACTCTAATGTTTTGAAGTTTACAAACGGATGGGTCAAGAATCAAACAGCCTAACTGTATATATTGGGTATTGTTATGTACGTAGTAAATTTTTGATTTATTTTATTCCTTCTGTGTTAGTTTAACTTTTTACACCTGACTACCTCTACCCTCTTTTACAAACTCTCTCCACCACACAAAAGTTTGATAGTAGAAAACCGAATCCAGAGCTAAACTCTCTTTTGTACAAATATTTATTTTATTTTTTATGTCCTGTGTACAAAAATAATTAAGGATGTTCCAAATACAATGGTGTAAATCTGTTTTCACGACCACTACACTCTCAAAAATGTACATACCTGATAGGGTCAGCAGTTCAAACCATTTTGAAGAATGGTAGGCAACTGTCATTTCAGACAGATCGGAAACCTTACTAATATTATAAGTGCGAAAGTATGGACGGACGGATGCATGTCCGCCACCCAACCACGCCAGAACTGCCGAACAGATCCGGCTGAAACTCGGCACAATGACAGATCACAGTCCGGAACAGCACATAGGCCAATTACCCTGGTGTAATGTCCACTAGGGATAAATTTCGACCTGCGCGCGGGTGAAGCCTCTGGAAGAAGCTAGTTCATAAATATTTTTTCGTGCCCAGAATGTAATGAGTTTATTATATTGTTCCAAAACGTACTGTATATGCTACGTAGGCAATGAATAAACAACGAGGTCTTGAAAAGATTATTTCAAAGTTAACACGAATTTGTTAACTAACTAATAGTGTAAGTTAACTAACTTTATCTATTTATAAATCAATCGTTCCTTTTCTTTTTACGTTTAATTAGCCCTAAAACTACGTAACTGAAACCCGTATTTTATATAGCACTGTCTTTGAATGTGTCACCGCTGTGTACAGCAGGAATTTGGACTCATATGCATGGCTTATATAACCAAAACATGACTGCTTGGCCTTAGGATGTATGCAAATATTTACGTGCCCATTACGAGCTTTTTAAAGTCTGCGTGGCTTGGCGTGATTCAATTTGATCTTGAGACCTTCCTCTGAATAGTAACGGCTACAAATATGGATATTTAATTTTATATTGTATTGGTCATTAAGATGTACACAAACTTTTTTTTTTTGCCCAAACCACCTTTGGTGATATTAAAGGTTACTGTTTATTATCATTAAAATTTTAATCGGTAGACGATTCAATTTTAACCTGTTAATTTTAAGGGTAAAGCTCGATAAACAATGAATAAATACGTAGGCATTAAGGTGTATATGTTCCTACAATGTACATATTCACATAAACAGTCAGTGCGTGTATACCTACGTTTTAAGTTCTTTCATTAGGATTTCTACATAGGCGTGGTTGTAACTGCAAACTTCACTAGAGCAACTATATAATCTTTGGGTTTACTGCTTGATTTCGAATGTCATATGCCCCATTACTAATTCCCCTAAGTCATCAAATCAAACTTCCGAATTACCGAAATTCCATAGCATCGATGTACCACAATTTCGAATAGTGTCCAAATGGAAACGAAATCACAATATGTCGTCATAAAACTTAAGTATTCAAACAAAACGTATTGCCCGATCTATGGCAACCCCTATTTGAATTATTAACGGTGACCAGAAAATTATTCCATTAAATAAGGTAGACTCTCGATTGTCTGTGGAAAGATTTCAAAGATATCCACGTTGCAGTCGCAGTAGTTAGGTTCAAAATAACAATGCATCGATTTTATTATTTTGATCTGATAATATGATTTGAAATCGTAAAGTAAATTTTGTTATTTACCTACCCACCAATATAATTTACAATCGTTTTAGAATAGCTAGTTTGATGTTTCTTTAACGGCACAGTTTTTTGTTATTAGACACAACTAAGTCATGGCCCTTGGCTCTTTGATTAGAATTACGAATTTCTTTACCTTCGTAATACTAAATGTCCTTTATTATTAATATCTGATATGGTTATTTAGTCAATACTTAGGCAGAATTTATTTTCCGCTACATAGTTATGTTTAAGCAGTCGTATGATGTTGACACAACAAATAGATAATTACTATGTAATTTTTAATTTTTTTACTTAGGACCTGCTTAAATGTCTTGTTTTCATAACGGAATGTGGGCGCCTAACGATAAGAAATAACCGTGTGGCATGTCATGCATTATTTACTTACCCCAATCCTTCTTCTTTTTATTTACACCAATGTTTTTCTTACTTTATCCTCGTCGCCATTTGTAGTGACCGGTTCTATGGGGCAATTCACAGGCTCGTTCACGCACTAAATGACCACACTTCAACACGTCTACTCTGGCCAGTGGCTCTCGGAATACTGACGCGGTGCGCACGAGATTGTGTATGTCTGTGTGGGGGAAAGTGGGGATGGCAAAGTGAATGTGCGAGTGGGATAGATACACTACATCGGGGATGGTGGTGAGAATCAGCGTGTAGATATCGATCCGTGTGAGTCAACTTCCTATACACTGTGTGACTCAAAGAACCGTCAGCACGGGCCCCTATTTTCACGTCCAAGAATGGAATTTCCCTCTCTTTTTCCATCTCGTAGGTAAATTTGATTTTAGAATGTATGCTATTAAGGTGTGCCAAGCATAATTCTACCTCATGTTGGTCTCCTTCAATGATCCCAAAAACGTCATCAACATACCTTTTCCATAATTTAATATGTGTAGATGCAGTGGAGACCGCCAACTCTTCAAAATGTTCCATCCAAATGTTGGCCACCACTGGAGCCACCGGACTACCCATGGCTACACCATCAATCTGCAGGTAGTATTGACCTTGGTATATGAAGTAACTGGTAGATAAACAGTGATGAAGTAATTTCACGTACTCTACAGGGATGTTATTTTCTTGCAATTTCATCTCAATTACCTCCATGCAGTCCGCCACTGGTACATTGGTAAATAAGGACTCAACATCGAAGCTGACCATAACGTCATTTGTTTGGAGATCTATGGATTGCAAGATGTCAATGAAATGTCGAGAGTCTCTTACATAAGATGTTGAATGTCCAACTAATGGTAGAAGAACAGAAGCTACGTGTTTCGCTAGGTAGTATGTGGGCGAGTCAATCTGACTGACTATGGGTCGTAGCGGAACATTTTGCTTGTGCACTTTTGGTAAGCCATATAGTTTTGGTGGCTGTATATTTCTTGGACGGAGCAAGTACTTAGCCGTATCATCCGTGATAATATGTTGATACTCCTTTATTATTTTGCGTGTACTGCGGTTCACTCGTGCCGTCGGGTTGTAGTTCACTTCCTTGTAGGTGTTCACATCACTCAATAAGTTACGGATCTTATTATCATATTCAGTAACGTTCATAACCACAGTAGCATTACCTTTGTCCGCTTTAAGTACAAGTACGTCCTCATCCTTGCGGAGGTCACGTAGTGCGGCCAACTCTTCAGCAGTGATATTAGATGATGGAGGTTTAGCGTGACGTAACGCTACGGCGGTGTCCTGTCTCAGCACATCGGCATCACTCGCGGGTATCATATTACGTCGTATCGCTTCCTCCACACCTCCGATCACCTGTTCGTAAGGTATGCGTGAGAACAGAATCGAGTTGTGAGTGACAATGGTAGCGGTACCGAGTGCAAAAAACGAACAAGAAAGAGGGTAGACCGTTTTGTCTCCTCATAAACACCCACCCGCAATGACTTCAGTTTATCCGTGATCATGGTGCTTGTAACAGCACCGAAATATCGGAAACTCGCTACAAACAGTAAACATGGTAAATATCCCGCTTATAATGTTAATATTAGTGTTAGTGACCATGACAGTTTAAAAACTATATATATTGGCTATAGAATCATAACTTTATCAAATCAACCTTGAAAGAAAGCTTAACAAACACTCACACTTCACACACACACCTTCCTACACACAAACTACACTCATACACACTAGAACCACAATATTTCATTCCATTTTTTGTGTTTACAACCACAGTAAACAAGCATAAAAGTCACGGTTGTATTGTATTATATAAATTGAAGCCGCAAAATGTCCGACTCC
The DNA here is from genome assembly GCA_964057195.1 of Orthosia cruda. NCBI lineage: Eukaryota > Metazoa > Arthropoda > Insecta > Lepidoptera > Noctuidae > Orthosia > Orthosia cruda. Next base: position 43,857,246 of record OZ059830.1, on the reverse strand, counting down.
TAAGATACAGATCTGCGTACTTAGTTTAGGAGCCCGGAAAGCTGACAGTAATTTTAAAATTGGTAGTACAACCTACTGTTTCCTTATGCCATGTACTGTGTTGTTGTTCTTTATGTACTAACTAGCTGTGCCCGTTCCTATCCATGCCTATCCTACCCTAATTACCTACCTACCGGTACCTACCCTATTTACCTACTTACCTGTACCTACCCTACTTACCTAGACTTACCTACCTTACTTACCTTTCTACCTACCTAGATCGAGCGTTCGCTGCACAGAATACTATTTACTCTAGGGAGAAGAATATCGACTCCATACAAAAAAAGTATGGACAGATTTGCTGCGCGCCATCTAGTAGCACTCCAGAACACCACAACGAAACGAAAACAAAAAAAACACTACAAAGTGCAAAATTACTTTATTTTTGGGAAGTCGGTGTCTTTGGTTGTTACCAATATTTTTCGTTATGGACGTTTTCACTTTGTAGTGTTTTTATTTGGTATTCGGTAGTATTCTTTTGAAAAAACTTACCTACTAACTTAACTTTTTTGCAGCAACTCATGGCCAGCAAACATTCCAAAATCAATCAGCAATTTATGTCATTCTGGACGGCTGTAATTATTTTTGTACAGCATATTAATTATATAAGCTGCAATGAGCTAAAATTTTGGTAAGCACTCAGTGGGTAAGCTAAAAATTCATTTTGATTTGCATATAAAAGTAGCAAAAATACTTTACTTGTCTATGATTTTATGGTTTTTTTTCTGGCTCCTCGCTGCGCTTGTCGCGCCCGCGCTCGCATTTTTAATTGTCTCTCGTTTTCTGGCAAAAATGTCGTCGCTCGCGCTATACTCCGCTCGCTCCTTTCTGTCAGTTAGGTTCTTGATACCCTGGGAGCCAGGTTTTTTTATCTGGGTAAAGAACTTTGTTATTTTTTATTTTCCTGCTCTTACTCCGCCCACTTTTAACGTACATTGCCGAGTTAGTTATTTTGCTCACCATGTTTTAAATATGCATACCAATCAAATACACTGCTTATAGACATGTTTTCTCTGCTGATCAATCATGAAATCTTGCTGATCAAGTAGTTATTTTGCGGACTGAATTTTTACTATGCAAACTCATGTTATTGTAAGCTGCCGACGAGTTGGGAAAGAGATGTAATAAGGCTTGAGACAAATTGGTAAGCTGACTACATGTAAAAAGTGACGTATTAGTGAAAGTGACCTCTAAGGATAGGGACGACATAGCTAGTGTGACTAGTTGTCATCACAACCGTTTCATATTCAAACACCAAAACAGTGATTAAAAGTGCTTTTTATTCACTGTTTTCAAGTTTAAAATACGCTTTTTTCGGGACATTAGGTCCCGACTCCCGAATTATAATTTTTGCTCTAGCCACACTTGAAATAGCCCTTGAAGGTATATCATTGATTCGTACCCCCCTGGTAGCGGGCGTGTTTTAGGGACCCTAACTACCTACAATTTTTTTTAATATTCATACTGCCGCGGTAAACCTTAACACCGCCATTCAGAAAATGACGCGAAATGCACAACGCCATTTATCGAATATGGATCACATTCGATATTCCTCAGTCCGATAAACTCTATCAAATACCTATATAGCCGTATTTATATGTAACAACACGATAGGGTATGACAATCACACACATACATTCTTGACATACTAATCTTGCAACATCAATCAACCGTGTTGAAGATTCGTGCAACCACCACCAACAACTGAGACATGAATTCCTGTACATTTCAACTCGTGACCTCTATTCATTCCTCATTATGGTGTCATGCTATTCGATAACAGCGACTTAACATTGAATCGATTGACCCGAGTTCACGCTCCAGAAACCATAAGCCCTAATTCAATCAAGATTAAACAATCTTTTAATTTGAACAAAAATATTTTAGTTAGTATATTAGCTGTTTTTATCGCGACTAAAGTAAGGCTGGGGACGAATGGAGCAGTTTGAACGCAAACTATTTTGGCGGTGACCACAGAGCATTGAGATGCCTTGTTGGCTACTACTATAGCCGCATAAGCATAATTATAACTTTCCAACTGCTAGAACACCGGTCTCTTTTCTGTGAAAGAGAGTAGATAGTAACCCAGTTGGCCAGTGCGTGTTGTTAGATTTCATATGTATTAAAATGTTTGGTTCCAGGATGTGTCGGTTTCTCCAAGATTACCGACTAACGTCTATCACTGTCTTCACCGTTTTCAAGATCATTGGTGATGAAAAAGAGACGGTATTGTCAAAACATTCCATAAAAATAAAATATGTCACTGAGTGTCACTGTTTACTCCATAGACTTTGTATTAGAACAGACGTAACATATTTATGACGAAAAAGAAACTGTCAGTTCTTTCTTAATTGCTTAAAGAAAACTCTATGAAAAAAAGAGACAAAAACAGACAAACGCTACCTTCTTTAATGTCAGAGAGACAACTTTTGAGTCACTATGGTAGTCTTTAGGATACCAGCTGTAATGAAAGATTTTCGCTGTCTTTACGCATTTGTTTCGTTTTTAACAGGAATATTTTTTTGATAATTATCTTTATGAACCATGGCGTGTGTGGCTATCTATCGGTTGCAAGAGTAGTATGGGCGTATTATCAGGAAATAATCAAAGGATAACTTTCCACAGGTGACTTAAAATTAAATGCAGGAAGAAATTCTTATGCAGGGAATTTATTTTTCTTAAGCTGTCTCGAATAAAGTAATTTTAGTTCTAAATACATAGAGGAAGTTATAGTTTTATTGAAACTGTTATATTTAGAGAAAATAGACTTTATGCGCTCACTGTTAAAGCTATGACAGTTTTTGTACTTACTTTTTGATGTTGTGATAACAAGAAAAAAATTCGATACTATTTGTATAGTCGTACGAGAGCATTCCAAAAACATTCAGGTTAATATTATGGTATAGTATTTGCGCTAGTTAATTTTTTCAACATATAATAATGCACAGAAAAGTTACAAAAGAGTGGAAGTGTACTTGTACAATGAGTGATAAGTTCCAGTGATAGTGATAAGTTCACCCTTTGTAGGAGTACACGTCCACTCTTTAAGGACGCTATTACATTTTTCTACAAATAACAGTGCTTTTCAGGTACAATTTTAATGTATATGCAATTACAAATGTGAGGATATCATGGTCTTAATTTATGGATAGTCTATTCAGCTCCAAATTGGAATCAGAAAAATTGCATGACATCATACAAAATTTTCGCACAAATACATTTTGGCCATCACAATAATCGCAAAAATATTAAAAAAGTAGGGTCCGAATAGGTCCCAGTTTAGGTAATTTTACAGCATATTTTATCTTCAAAATTATGAGAAATTGCGTTATATATAGTCCTTTACAGGTTCAGCTAATTATTTTTTACCCAAATCAATATATTTTTTAATTATTAGCTAAAATAAAAACACTTGCCGACTTCATCATACATTTTGCACACGAAGCTCATTTTAGCTCATCATTCCGCGCTCAGAAGCGCTCGTGGGAGGACGAGCGTATCGCTTTTTCGCAAAAAATAAATACGATAAAAGTAATAGAAAATATTGTAGTATGCATGCGTGAGTCGTTTGTCGTGATCGAAAGGAGTTGATATTTTATCGGACCGAAATAAAAGTATGTTAGAGTTTCCTATTATTAGGATGTGATTTAGAAATTATGATGGGTAAGATCGGGATTTGGATAGGTTAAGCAGTTGTCGACAAGGTTGAGAAAAGGATGGGTGGGTTTAAGCAGCTCTTAGTAAGGTTAGGATTTGGATGGGTAAGGTTAAGCTGTTGGCGGTGATAGAAGGGGATGGGTGGGAGGAGATTTATGATTTGAACCGGTTTGTATGTATGTATGTATGACGAATACGGGGTCAAAATAAAATACAAGATGGCGCCGACGAGGCCGCTTTTCGACATGGGTGTCATTGTCATGGTTTTTGGGGTCGCTTGTATAGAGTATGGGGTCAAAACCAAAATACAAGCGGGCGTCGACAAAAATCAAACATATTTTCGTAATATTCATAATTTTTTGGGTTTCCAGTAATGAATATGGAGTCATAATCAAAACCCAAGATGCCACCGATAAAAAAATTACAACTTTTCGTCATGGATGTCATTTTCATGGATATTGGGGTCGCTTATATCGAATACGGGGTCAAAACCAAAATGCAAGATGGCGCCGACGAAAATTTTACATCTTTTCGTGATGGGTGTCATTTTCATGATTTTTAGGGTTTCTAGTAATGAATATGGGCTTTGGTTATTACCAAAACCCAAGATGGCCGCCGATAAAAAAATGACAAGTTTTCGTCATGGATGTCATTTTCATGGATTTTGGGGTCGCTTATATCGAATACGTTGTCAAAACCAAAATATAAGATGGCGCCGACGAAAATTTTACATCTTTTCGTCATGGGTATCATTTTCATGGATGTTGGGTAATATGTCATTAACTGCTGCTCATTATGTAATGCTCCAAAAATTTTAGATAGTAATATTAGATTTTAGATAATAATATGTTCCATGTAATGCAAAATATTCAAGTATTTTTTTAATCCTTGTGACCGGAAATTATTTCGTTTTAGGTACTTATTTCACGTAGCGTTTTTTTAAAAATACCTACTTACTACAATAAAGTGAACTAATTTTCTTTTCGGAAGTCGGTGTCGGTACCTATTGTTTTTCGTTTTTCGACACAGGAAAGTTATTATTTTTCATGTTTTAGTTTTTGTTGGTACCCCATATTGGGTATACTAAATACGTCTGTTTACCCTCTTAAACCGTACGAGCCTGATGTTATATTAGGGTATGGTGAAAACAAAACATAAACAAACGATCACAGTAATCGCAGGTCATTTTATGTTTGTTATTGAAGAATTCCATTGTCTATCTCCGAAGATCTTTATCAGATCCTAATAAATTATACAATAAAACCTTCCCTGAAAACACATACATTTATCGACGAAAACCCGATCAGTATCGGATCAGTAGTTTTTAAGAAAATTGCGGATACATACGGGTCGAATAGATAGAGTACCTCCTTTTTTTGAAGTCGGTTAAAAATAATAAGCTTCTTTTTACGACGACGGTTTGTAACAGTTACCAAATGCATATGCAAAATGCCAACTAACCTTCCTGAATCAACTTCGATAAAATAAAAAAATAATATCAAGGACCAATATTATTTGAGTGTTGTATAAAATCGAGCGCTCAGTAGTTTCAATGAGTGCGTGCGCGTAATGTTGCTGTGTGCGACTAGATACCTAAATTTGAGTTCGTCGAAAATGTAACAGCGTCCTTAAATAATTATAAAGAAAACTTAAAAAAAGATTTTCCCATTCAGGGACCATTCTTACAGACTATTAATTGAGCGAATTTGTAGATAGGGGCAAAACCTACACTCGATATTGATATAATAGTGGCTCAGATCTAGTACCGATACATGTCTCATACTCCGCCACACTATACTTCATAAAAAAAAGATAGCTTGATCTCTGCGACATATGTAAAACTGACGTATACGTTATTGTTACGGTATTGTTAGCCTGTTAAGCGCTATTGTTACTGTATTGAGAGAGCAGAGATCAAGCTATCTTTTATGAAGTATAGTACAAAAGATAGCATAGACAAAAGTATATCTATCTCTTTTTCTTTATGACGTTATCTGTTAGTGTGAAAGTGAGTACCGATATTGAAATCACGTCTTAACTATGTTCGGTTTATCTAATACAAAGTCTCTGGTTTACTCCTATCAATTGAGGGCCTATGAATATGGCTACGACTGCCTAACCTGGTGCTCAGCGTACATTGGGTAGGCCCTAATGCTATTTTTACAAATTTAGCCAAAGAATTAAGTTTTTTTAAACAATTTTGCAATAAATATGCTTTAGAAAATATGCGGTTGTCAAGAAGGAATTTGACAGTTGTCGTACAGTGGTACCTCTAGCGGAAAAAATAATAAATTTGAAGCAGAGCGTTCCATTCTTAGCGTTCCGAAGTAACAAGGAACCCTTATAGTTCCACTCTGTCCGTCTGTCCGTCCGCAGCTTAGCTCAGAGACTCTAAGTACTAGAAAGCTATTATTTGGTAAGGATATACATATTAATAATACCGACAAAGTGGTAAAATAAAATCTTTTATTTTTATTTCTTTGTGTTTCCTATTGACGTAAAGTAGGGATATTTTTTTATCTCGTCTATCCCATGGTGTGGGGTATCGTTGGATAGGCCATTCAAAAATACTATGGGTTTGTTAAAACCATTTTTCAATTCAGAGATCTGTTTGCGTAAAATTAAGCTTTAAATTGCAATTTTTTGTTAGAGTCAAGTGTCCCCCCTCGCTTGCCAGCGAAATGGTTGCTCTTGGCTATGTTAAAAAAGTCACGGCAGTAGTAAATATAACGAAATTACAAGGAAAACTATCACATCTAAGTAGGCTTTACAAGTTTAGTAATAGTCGATCAACTTATAAAATGTACTTGGAACATAAAAAAGTTGTAGTAATGCCCCCGTTTTTAGACGTTGTGAGCCGTTGAAACCGTTTTAATGTTCATGCAACAACAAAAAACCCTCTTCTTACTCCGCATTATTATGCAACTACGGAACCCTATTACTGCGCGTGGCCCAACTGGAATTAATGTAGCGATTCCATGTTCTATCTGTGTCGAACGACGCATTTACAGTTCCCTTGTTTGCTTACGCTCGTCCCACAAACCTTTACAAAATATGCAGTTGTCGTCAAGGAATTGGACAGTTAGTGGCCTTAGTGGTGCCTCCAGCGGAAAAATACTAAACTTTAAGCTGCGTTCCATTTTTAAAAGTGGCGTTACAATTGGAGTGTCTAGCCGTGGCGATTCTACGTTTTCTGTGACGGACGACGCATTTACAGAGCGCTTGTTCGCTCGTCCCACAAACCTTTTGTTTTGAGCCTCCACGAAACTGAATTGTTGCTTCATGTTGGACATTCTCACTCACTTTCGAACAATTGCTGTCCATTGCAATTCCGAAGCGTGCCGGCTAGTACGAGTATTCAACAGCGGTTTATGTACGCTAGATATAATAAGTGTGATTCTACACGTAATACGAAGCTTTTGTAATTGCGCTTTCTACCAATAAAGTAATTTGGATCTTTCGTATCGTAAGCATTCTCACGGTAGTTCAAAATTAATAATACCTACATCTGTACTACACAATAAGAACCAATTAACTAGTTGTCCACCAAGAGAACCTCAGTGCATCATCATCTTCCTGCCCTTATCCCATGTTACTTGGGGTCGGCGCAACAAGTTTTATTCTTCTTTACCGTCCTGTCCTCTGTCACGCTATCACTGACTAACTTTTCTTTCATACCCCTCCACACAGTCCATCCATCTTTTCTTTGGCCTTCCGCTCCCTCTCCATCCACCCACATTTATATTCATACTTTTAGTAACATCCAGTAACCCTCCTCATCACAATGACCATACCAGGACAAACAGTTTACTTTCAGCCTTTTGTCACTGGCGCCATTTTCAAACTTCCTCTAATATACTCATTTCTCAGTTTGCCCGTTCTCGATACCCCGCACATCAATCTCAACATTCTCACACCACTCCATGCAATCTCTTTTCATCCATCTTTAAAGTTTGCGTTCAGAAACTCTTCTGGCGATTGCATGGATTTAGTAATAGTCGAGCACGTAAATAACAAATGCTTAGTGTAGTACTTTGCTTCACTGTGTGCTTTTCTAAAGTTGGGTGTGGTGCGCTGTTTTGTGTTTTATTTTTTGTAATGTAATTTGACCAAACTCTTGGCTTATAAAAAAAAATATTAAATTAGAATTTTTGGAGCCAAAATGAATGTTTTTTTTTATTGTATGCTAAGTACCATGTTTGTAAAAGTTATTGTGTTGGTGTTAGCTGGCGGGTGGTGCAGACTAGCATTATTTGCACCTGTTCTGGGTGTAGCAATAGTAAACTTCCATTTTAATATTTATAATATTAACATATATATATTTATATTAACTTCATCTATTTGTGTCTGACAATGAGTCATATTTTTCTGCTAACGAATCTGCTACCTCTTCAAACGAACAAAGCTTTTGTTCTCTTGGTGACACCCTTGGTGATTTTATTCAACATAATTTCACTGAAAAGAAACTGTCACAAAAGTCACTGTACTAGTGTTGGTTGATTTCTCGAACGCCTTCAATACCGTCAGTCACGAAATCCTATTAGCCATTATTTCCTATTTGATGGTCTCCCCCAAAGCACTGGAATGGTTCTCCTCTTACCTTCAGGAGCGTCAGCAGTCGGTTCACGTTGGAGATTCTTCATCTCGTTGGTGTGATTTGGTAACTGGCGTTCCTCAAGGCGGCATTCTTTCTCCTCTTCTGTTTTCTATTTTTATTAATCTCATTACTTCCGAACTTCAGTGTGCGTATCATATGTATGCAGATGACCTTCAATTGTATTATCACGGGAGTATCGACGAAGTACCTGACGTTATCGGTAAGTTAAATAGCGACTTAATAGCGATAAAAGCCTGGTCGGATAGTTTTGGAGTTGCTGTAAATCCCAATAAGTTCCAAGCGATCATCATTGGGAGTCCTCGCAACATCGCTAAGGTGGATTATGCAACTTTGCCACCTGTTCTGTTCAATGGTACGATTGTTCCGTTTAGTACTGACGTGAAGGATCTTGGCTTGCACATCGATAGTACTCTTAACTGGCGTACTCAAGTTGCTAGTGTCAGTCAGAAGGTCACTGGAACGTTGCGGGCTTTGAATCATTTAAAAACATTATAACCTTCGAACACGAAGGCAATGCTTGCAGACCCTAATTTTTCCTATCATCGATTATGGCGACGTGGGCTATTATGACCTGAATACAGATTTCCTCAACAAACTTTACCGTCTTCTAAATTACTGCATTCGATTTATTTCAATTTGCATAAATATGATCATGTCTCTGCTCATCGGTCACTTCTAAAGTGGTTGCCCATACGCCAGCGCAGAGAGCTAAGGGCACTTTTTTTTTTTTTTTTTTCTCTTATGTATATACTGCAACATAGCAATCTGTTTCTTTGAAACAATGAGCCATTCCTTTGCCCGATCACTCTGAAATTTGTCATGTGTCGGAGTCCAGTGTCCAGTGACACTTTCTTCTTTTACTGGCCGACTCTAAATCTGGTCTCTAAATTCGGAACACTGTGTCTCTTCAGTCTAGTGAACTGCACTCCTCCTGTGCCCCCTAGATTCAATGCCAGCTCATTGACATGTGTTGACAACCTATATTGGTACTTCCTGCTGTAAGCTGCTACTTCATTTTTCACTGTGGTGATATTCAGGTCCATTTGTATAAACTTATTGCTTATATATTGTGGAATATTTAGCATAGCTCTTATTGTTTTATTTTGAAATCTTTCTAGGATCTCAATATTGCTATTGCTGGCAGTTCCCCAGAGCTGTAAACCGTATGTCCAGATTGGTTTTAGAATTGTTTTATAGACGGTAATTTTACTTGTTGGCGATAACTGAGATTTTCGTCCTATCAGCCAGTACATATTTCTAAGCCGTGTATCTAGTTGTTTTCGTTTAGACCAAATGTGTTTTTGCCAACATAATCGTCGATCCAGGTGCATGCCAAGGTATTTAGCATCATCTGCCTGAGGTATACTCATACCATAAAGGGTGACTGGCGGGCACGTTTGCCGTCTGAGGGTAAATGTTACATGTGTTGACTTAGCTTGGTTCGCTTTAATACGCCATTTGTCGAACCATTTTTCAATGTCTGTTAGATGTGACTGTAATTTAGCTGAAGCAGTAACCGGATCAGAGTTAACAGACATTATTGCTGTGTCATCTGCATATGTAGCTGTGACAGTGCTATTATTCGTAGGCAGATCTGCTGTGAAAATTAGGTATAACACAGGTCCTAGTATGCTGCCTTGTGGCACTCCAGATCTGATTTCTTGCATTTGTGAGATTTCTCCATAACCTAAGGGCACTGACAACCTTGTTTTCATTTCTTGACTCTTCCAACTCCCCTAGTAATAAGTCTTCTCCAATGTCCCACTCACCGCACTGACTTCATTCACTGTTCTTTCTTCGTTCAGTCTATTTCTCTGTGGAATGCGCTCCCTCAAGAAATCAGGATGGCAACTAATCGATTGGCATTCAAAGTGAAAGCTCGAGAACATAAACTCGTACGTAATAAGTCGGCAGTAGTATCGTCACAGCGATAATTTTCTCCATTTATCTGCTACCACTAATTGTTTAAGTATATTCGTGTAATTAATTTATTATGTGTATTTATTCTATTCTATTCATTTAGTATACATGTTTGAGTATCTATTGTATTTATAGTATGTATGTCTAGCTTTGTATTTGAACAAACCTACCTTAGGTATCGTGTTTAACTTTAAGTATTGCACCTACCACTATTTGTCTCTGCATCACCCAAAGGTCGACTGGTAGAAAATGCCGCCTCTGTACGTTTGTGTGCATGAAGTATTAAATAAATAAATAAATATGGTACATATGAACACTAACTTTGGTTCCTTCTTTCAAATTCCAATGGTACATTCTATTCTATTCAACACTACTAGGGAGAGATTAGGCGCAGTGTCAACGGATTTATAAGTGCGGGGTACGTAAGTTAAAGAAAAATGTTCTGTAAATGATTTAAAGCGAATTTTCTTCTTTTTATATGACCTTACCGTTGATAATATACAAATTGTTGTTGCGGTTCGTTCATATAAAAGGGATTCAATTCGGTTTAAATCGTTTAATTTCAATAAAATGTTAGTAGGTAAATTTTTGTTTATCTTACGTGTCGCGCACTATACGTGCCTTCCAAGACACGCAGCGTATTATTTATTCTAATTCATGCAGTGGATATCTTTCGGCTGAAATAATGATGATTATTCATATTAATTTATTATATTCCATATTGTTTTACAGTTGTTACAGAAATACTTATAGTAAAGTACACATTTATGGTCCCTGTTAGAGTACAGAAACTAAATTAGTCTAACAAAAATAATAATAATTATTAATTAAATAATATATCTAACATCATGTGAACAAAACACACTATTTCCAATGCGTCTCAACTGCCACATATGGTATCAGCCTGCCGCGTTTCTCACGCGAACTTATCGCTCCGAACCAGCACGCAAACTTTCGTAATCGATAGCTTTGACTTTACGTAATAAAGTCTTAAGACCATCTATGTAGAAGAAAAATAACACATAACAGCAGATGTGTACTTAGCCAATCACACTATTCATAACCACTGCAACTCCAAGTCAAAATCTTTGAACCTCGACGAGTCTCGAAAAAACGATTCAACTGCCATGGATCCCGCAACAAAAATAATCGGAGATGAATCAGATAATTTCCACTTTCTGGTGTTCCTATTAATAATCATCACCATCATTTCGGGCTATAGATGTCTACTGCTGGACATACGCCTACCCTAAGCGTCGCTACACTATTCGGTCCTTTGCGTCTTGCATCCACCGGACTCCCGCAGTCTTGACCAGGTCGTCGCTCCACCTAGAGGGTGGCCTTCCAACGCTACGTCTGCCAGTTAGCAGTTGCCAATCCAGAACTTTTCGGCCTAATGGCCATCTGTTCTGCGAGCAATGTGCCCTGCCCACTGGCACTTAAGTTTGGCAATTCTTCGGGCTATAGCTATTGCTTCAGCAGTTATCTTAAGTCCCATTTAATACGGGGCAAGTCTATTGCATTCAGTCGGGTTCAAAACCAGACTCCGCACTGTTAGGTAGTGAAAATTCCCAGATGGGAAACCAAAACAACTAACACCCTTCTCAACCGGGAAATAAAACCCGCACTGGGTTTGATTTCCGAGGAAAAACCTTGCAATATAAGCATGTACTTATACTGTATGTAGTCTTGTGACAATTAAACACTTTTTTTTCTTTTTTTAACACTTTGCCTGATCCGGAATTCAAATCCAAGACCTCATGCTCAGAAATAGCGTTAGCAACCAACCAACGACCGAAGAGGCAGTTAAGAAAAGCAATTAAGACAAAATTAGACACTAATTATTTTTCATTAGGCCTGTAGCACCTGTGATTACAATTAGGGAAATTGGTTCGATCGTCGTTTCGGTGAAATTTTATTATGATGTAAATTTGAAAATTGATGCTAGCTTTATTAAAACGTGTCTTGTTAATGCTGATGTGTTTAATTTGAGTTAAACAGGTGCTTTGTATTCTATGGGTTTGAATAGGCAAGTCATGTAACTTGGTAGAGGCCTTTGGTTGAGGACATCTTTTGGCAAAAACGATGACGATGGAGGTCCATAAGTTCACGGACTATTTGCCTTAGAAAGTAGATGTATTTTAAGTAAAATATGCCGCGAATTTCTGGATATATTTATGTAGAAAGATCTAACTTTTTAAAGTAGATCTGTACAACTGGAACATGTAAACGTTTTCGTACCAGGTGACTTGCATATTGTACCATAGTTTTGTTTCTTCGCATTATAAATAATTATAGCCTTTACTTATTTATAATGCAAAAAAAAACTTTTCCTGTTTCTTTTGTGGATTCTACAGACAGAATGGGTTGTGGGTAGAGCACATTGCATGCAAAACGGATGGCCGACGGGGTCGGAAAGTTCAGCACCTGTAGCCAAGTTGACAATCTACAATCGATAACGCTAGAAGAAAACTAATCAATACATGGGAATTACACTTATAAACGTTAAGTCACGTGGTCAGACCAAACAAAAAGAAGGCATTAACGATTGTAGAAAGAGATTCGATACGAAACGTTTGTAACTTGGCTAGGGGGGCAGGAGTGGCGACCGCGTACCGAAAGACGAAACGTTGGAAGGCCTCCAAAAAGGTGATCATAGTAAGGGCCACGGGAACCTGCTAGATGTGGATGAGGACCGGTCGAATTAACAACGCTTGGAGTAGTCCTTAGTCCTTCGTCTGCAGGTTAAATGATGCTAATTCAATAATAAATATTACTTTATAACGATTTTGATATCGACTTCGGTATGTCTTCTTCATTAACAACTAACTACGCTAACCACCCTAATATCTACATATGTTGATTACTGCAGCCAATTTCCATTAATTCCTGGGCTTACAAACCAGCTTATATCCAGTGTAAATCCTCACTTAATTTTACTCGCCTATCCCGAGTTGTAACCCGATCATTATAATCAAACTTAATGAGCCATCTAATACGTTATTTAACTAAATAGATTAGCCGTATCATTCAGTGTGACAACTCAAATATGGGGTTGTGTGGAGGACATTCAAAATTAGACGCCTATGCAGTATGCTATTTATTTGCCTAGGATTAGGCCAGTTTTTACTTATTAGTTGAATAGATATTTGAAAATCATCTAGAGAAGGTTGCGGGGATTCGCTGGATGCGAGACGTACGGAACTGCAGGGTTATAACGTATCTTTTGCAAGAGCAAAATGACAGCGATTTTTGCGCAATAATTGCTTTTCCATACAGAAGTTTTAGAGTTTTTGGCGGTTTTTTTTTAAAGTTTATTTGACAAACAGCGATCGATTAGCAAACGATGTAGGACCGACCAAACCTACACTGTAGGTAATTCCGACTTTTATTACATAAAGCGTTTGATCGCTATCGTTTTGCTCTAGCAAAATATACGTAATAAGCCTGCCGGTCATTGTGGCGACGCTTGGGGAAGGCCTTTATCCAGTAGTGGACGTCAAGAAAAGGAGTCATTCGACAAGCATGGAGATTTTAAATTTCGTTTATCACTAAAATATTATACCATAATTAAGGAATTAGACACAGGTATAGGCTCACTCAGGTACTGATTATGGAATGAAACTTCCTAATTAGGATTGGGCGAGACGCCACGGCAAATAGCCAACAGAAACACAGAAACTAACTTAGAGACCATAGGCCCTTTTAAAGTCCAGACATTATCTTTGTCAGATCGATCATATGAGGACTGCGCAGATTATTGTCCAAGATGGTTTGAAATGATGATAATAATGATAATACAAGGCTAGACATGGCTATCTATCTATGTAAGTGTTGTAAGTCATACCAAGATAAAAAAAAAGATAATAGCTTATAATATAATTATGATATCTATTAGCCAAGCCAGATAATTTATTTTTCCTTAATTGGGTCCAACCGCAAATTGAGACAGTCTAATTGAAATGCCAAGATTAACAGTGTATAGATATATATAGCCTCCTGATATACATAGAGCGTAACTATATACTTCCTACTATAAAGGCACCCGAGCAAATCTAACTAGCAAGGAAAGTACGAGTGAAGAGACATCTTCTGAATTCATAGTTTCACCTAGACCTTAAGCGAGATCGCAGGCAAAAGCTGAATCATCGCAAAATAAAATATTAAAATTACACAAACATCATCATCATTTTCCTCTTATCCCATGTTACTTGGAGTCGGCGCAACACGTTTTCTTCTTCCATACCATCCTGTATCACGTTATCACTGACTACCTTTTCTTTCATATCACTCCTCACACAGTCCATCCATCTTTTCTCTGGCCTTCCTCTCCCTTACCATCCATCCACATTTATATTCATAATTTTTAACTAGCACAAGCATAGGTATATAAACTAACGCCAAAGTTTCAGAACCGAAATTGAAATCGGAGGTAGAAAAACAATCGGTAATTCCGACTTTTCGGAATTGGTATCGAACGAGAGATTGAATGTTACGCAGGTTCGATACTGATTCCCTAGTGAGTATTACGCACCTAGCCTTCCTAAAGAGAAAAACATAAGGATAGTATTTAAACGAGCGAAAATAAATACTACAAATTAAAGGTGTTATAAATACTATACTAATGTGCCTTACTGAAATACTAAGTGGGCGACAAACAGTGGGTGAAAACAAATATTTAAAACAGCGATCTGTAAATAAAAATTTGTTGATGGAACCGGGGCTCCTATTCCTGTCTGCAGGGTCTAAAATAACCTAACAAGAAGGAGATGACGGGAGCTGAAGTGAGCGAGCACCTAAGTCCCCGATATAGCGTTGTGAGGGTCTCAACTAAAAATAGTCGACTGATTCTAAAGTATCACAATTAGTAAGTTACTGACAACACTAAAACGCGGCACAACACAAATTCTCCGGGATGCTATCGCTCGGTCATTTGGTTTCCGCTGGCTTAGCTGATGAAAGCTATCTCCTGACCCTCAGGACTCTGTGTGCCCCGAGCTAGGGCGAGTTCCACATTAGTTAAGTAATTGTACCTGATTCTCTGCGCTGGATAACCTATATCGATTTCATCACCTATGTATTATGGAGTTATCCAGCGCACAGGAGATTGTAATATGTATGTATTTCTACTGCATCGAGGTGGTGTAGTGCTTTACTGTGTTATTGTAATTGATCACGTATACTTTATGCATATTAAATTTTCATACTTAACCTAACTTTGCATCTGTCAATGTACTTGCTATGTTTGCACACCTTTACCTGTAAACCGCTGCGATGTGTTGAGCTTTCACTTACAATGCTTCCCAAACCGTTCCTTGGCTTAAAAAGGGGAGAAGCTGGTACATCGCATGCGGCTTGCTGCTAATTGCGCCGCATCTAACATGCGCGCCCTATGGTGCTTCCAGGGCTCATCGTACGGGCTAAGGGCTGGACCCCTTGCCTACTGCTGCAAGCTGCTAGCTAGCTGCACGCTGCCTACGCACGCTACCCAGGTCTTGGTCTGCGTACCTGCGGCCTACCGCCACGCGAGCCGGTGCCTGCGCAGCCTACCCTGCGCAACCCTAGCCGCTACAGTTCCGGCGGCCTATCGCTGAGCCTGTGCTGACAGGCCCCCACGTCTGCACGTGCTGCCAAGGGACGGTACCCTTCTTACGTATTTAATGTGATAGTGATCGGAACAGAACAGCACAGTGACCTAACGTAACCGCGACCTAGCTGTAGTACTTAATTTACAAAGTATATGTATTAACTTGTCCAGCTGTTTCACTCAACATCTACCTAACGACCTACCTATCAGTTAGCGGCCTGCGCTGGCTACCCTGCGCAGATCTAGCCGTTACATCAAACTGACTTCGCCCGCTCTTGAACTAATTCGTTGAAAACACGAATACACCCGAACTCCCGCGCTGCACAGCGATGTTGTCTCGTCGGTCGTTCTGCTATTTCCAAAAGAATAATATGCTGAAATAGAAAAATATAACCCCAAATACAATTACAGTATGTAACAATATTATTACCATAGCTCACAAAAACCTTCTAAAAGGAGGAACTTACTCAAACTGGATAAATAGTGACTGAATTAGTATAATAGTCGCCTATTCAGTATATTTTTCACCCGGTTAATAATTTCCCAAAAGATAATAAATTAAAACCTAATTCCTTAATACCTTACAAAACTTCTTCACAGAATCACTTTGCAGTCATCCACAAACTTAAACGGTTCGTCCAAGCAACAGCATGAGAAATGAGAAACACTATACAATATCGCGATTATTAAGCGAAAGTGCAAACAAAACGTTTAAAGCATTCCACTAATGATTCCGTGGATGAATGATGCCTGACGAACAAAAGACCGTGATGAAATACGAAATGGCTAAACGGGTTGCTCTTGGTACGGTAGTTTTCTATTGGGTATTGAAATTGAGACAGAGAGAGATTATGATAAACGAGAGAGAGAAAAGTAAACCAGATTACTATGAGCTATAATTGATCATAATCTTTCTGGTATTGGGTCATCAACAGAGCAGCTAAATTACTGGTAAGTTTTCAGCAGGTTTTACAAAACAAAAAGAAGTTTAGTGAAGAAGTCACATAACTTCTCTAAATCGGATCTAATGACGTGATATTAGATCAACAATAAAATAATTAAGACTAAATATATAAATATGCTTCCAAAGATTTCTAAAAAAACCTTTTCCATAGGTAACATATTGATTAATAGATAGATAGATAGAAATCTCTTCATTGTGCATACAGCATAACAAATTACAATTTTGAGCTTAAAGATTAATGGGTAAAGCCAGTAGGGCGATCTTATCGCTTAGGACGACCATTATCGTGTCAAAACGCCATAGCAGTCGACAAGATTGTTCATCAACATTACTTCATCAATTTTATTCTGCAAGCATAACAGAAACATGACGAACAAGAAGAAGCCTACTCGTAGAAAGTCGACATGACTAGTGGTCTGTCCCTCGGGCCTACTCGAGGAAACGTTTCATTGTTCAGTACTGCAACTGGGCATGTGCCGCGAGCAGTGACTAAATTACAACAGACAATCCTGGCTTTGGCGAAGTTTTAACAATAAAGTTCTGACGCTTATTGAAAAAAAAGTAAAAATATGAATCGGATAAAGCTATCGAAATGTCAATTTAGACGAGGACAGTCGCCTACGACCTTGATCGACCCAAAATTGTGTAGTTTTATTTTACTTTTCCTTATTATTCTGTGACTTAAAAAGCTATGGATAAAAATTTCGATGATTAAATTTTCTTTGAGATGGTGACAATTACATTGAAATACGCCCGGCGGTTTTGGTGCGATTGTCGTTTTTTTGTCCGTTTTAGATATAACATTACAAATTTTTATTTATAAATTTATATTATAGATATAACTTAAAAAAAAAAAAAAAAATAGATCAAATTATTAAGAAAATGGTCTTATGTAACATACATTTTTTCAAAAAAAAAACACTAACCGTTTAGACGTGATTCTCATTTTAAAAACAGCTACTGAGGGGTCTGCGCCTTACTAAAACTTGTACAATTAGGCGTATCGACCATCGCCATCACTGACAGAATAATACTTTGTATAGAGCCTTTAGAAAAAAGCTATCAGCATTTTTGGTCACAATATATTGAATTGAAAACTGACTTAAATTTATTTGGAAAAAGGCAAAACGAGTGCTAATATAGAGACACATTATATATTATACAAGTAAATTCAACTCTAAAAACCTACTTAAAATAACAATATACAAGAGTTATAAAGCAGCTGCTATTAGGTAATGTGTGTATATCACCCATCCTAATAGGACAAAAAGAGATCCAGCGGCAAGTCAACATTAATTTATTCTTACCTATTCATTGAAAGTTTTAGCGTTGATGATCGACCAACAAAAATATTCAAGTAAAAAAACACAATACCACATTCCCCGTTCCAAACTAAACCGAGGCGTTTCATTTTATTCCAGTGTTGTGGTAATTCATTGCTCACTTACATCGCAAGCTTTGTTTCCAAGTATTGCTCTTTTTGCTTGCTATTGTCGTTGTTGCTTGTTGCTGCTTTTGATCGTTGCTCAAGCTACGCATTGAATTCTTATTCAGCAGCTAAGTAATTGCTGAATATTTATCTAACGTCTTCAAGACTGAAATGTTTTATATATAAATCTTTATGGCTGTAATTTAGATAATGGTTGCAGTCTTGTAATAAAACTTGTGTTCTGTTAAGGTGAGATACGTGTAGGAAATGGTAAGACGGGTTCCATGACACGGGGTGAATAGGAATGCAGGGGTGAAAGGGAACAAAACTTTGATTAGGATTTTAACTGTGATACCACTTTATTGGTTTCAATAAAAGCATCGTTTTTTGTTATAATTGTTTAATATATTAGGGTACCTACTAAAATACTGCATACAGTAAATAACGTGAAAATTCACTTTAAAGTTTTGTTTCTATTCAGTCTGTTTACCCCTGCATTCCTATTCACCCTGTTTCAGATTATTTTGATAGTGGTTTTCAACGGAAAGTTTAGGTATTCTAATAAATATTTGCCTTTGTACATTAATATTGATTTCACCTTGTGTAAATGTATTGTTTTGGTGTACAATAAAGAATTAAGATAGAATTAAGATAGAAATGTTTAATAATAATAAATTTATTCAAATCATTAATAGCATGTTAACATAAATCAATTAAGTCATTTGAGGGTTACAATTAGTTAACAAAACAGATAGGTGTTGCAACCAGCACCCTTGCTAAGTTATAAAATAACTAGTATTAAGGGCAGTGGTACAAGTCCATATACAATCATTTAAACTTTTAACAAATTGCAGGTAGAGCAAGCGTTAGTTTAGGTTAACTTAACAAGCATAATTCACAAATAAAATTAGAAATGAAATTAAATCAAAATAAGAAATTAAATTAAATAAAAATAAGAAATTAAATTAAATTAAAATAAGAAATTAAATTAAATCAAAATAAGAAAATAAATTAATTCAAAATAAGAAATAAAATTAAATCAAAATAAGAAATTAAATTAAATCAAATTAAAAAAATAAATTAAAACAAATTAAAAAATAAAATTAAATCAAATCAAAATAACAATTAAATACATACATTGTTTAATTTAGCATCAGAGTCAAAAGAGTGTGTGGTTAGCGTGTGTGTGTGTGTTTGCGTGTGTGTGTGTGTGTTTGCGAGTGTGTGTGGGTCTGTGTATTGTGATTGTGTGCAAGATGTGATGTGTTATGTTTTCGGTGACAAGGTTTAGTAGGGATTATTCTCGGATATAAGCAGGCGTTCTGTATCGGTATAATTAGTTGCTAGGAGAAAGCTTGTTAAGGCTTTCTTTAAAGACGAGGCAGAAAGAGAGTAAAATTTTAATTTCTTATTAAGGCTATTATATAATTGTGGACACTGGAAGCAAAAGAATCGTTTGGTAAAAGAGTACTTACATCTGTAGTGCTGACAAACATTATCCCTACGTCTTTTGGTGATTATAACGTAAGGTGTATTTTTATGTTGTATTTGGACTGTACTAAGAATAAAGAGCTGTCTGACAGAAAGTACCCTGCAACACTTATACAATTCTTCCGTGGGGAAAAGTATCGGACGAAAAGTACTGACCTTTAACACGGCTCTTTGAGCTCTCTCCAATCTCAACATAATAGTCTTAGGGGCACCACCCCAAGCTGAAACACAATATTATAAGAGCGACTGGCAAAGGGCCAGGTAGAATCTTTTGACAATCGCTGCTTCCGCCACATGTCGAAGAGTCTTAAATACGAATATCAGCTTTCTAATCCATGCAGTCAGTAGATCTATGTGGGCCGAGAAGCTCAAATTGCCATCAAGAGCGACCCCGAGGTATTTAATTGTGAAGGTACGTGTGAGTTTGGGGCAAGAGCAGGTGACGGTGTGTTCTGTTCGATTAGTAGCTATATGTAGACATTCTACCAATCATAACTATGTTAGCGACCTGATGGCTCGACGAATTTTTATAAAACCGACAAGTGATTTTTACTAAACGCAATTGCAAGAATTTACATGGACGCAATGGGATGCAATTCGACCAAATTGCACTTGAAATTTTCTTACTAAATACATTCGCGATATCGTCTATCGAAAAAAAAAAAATTTCATCACGCCATCAGGAGACCATTGTGATGCGACCATTTCTATGTTACGGAAAATCAAAGAACATATCAGGTGATAAAAGTTGTTAACAGACTGGGAACGTGCTCTGCGAAACTATGGTCACCCATCCATGGACAGGTCGCGGTAATTTTATTGTGCAAATTGTGGCCTCTGTAAATGAAGTAATACATTTACTAGACACCATTACACACCCGCCACTAGTATTATGAGACATAACTTGCATAAATCTGTTTTTCATTCAGTATGTCTAGATTTTTCCCAATTCTGAGTGTTGGGTTCAGTTTCCAATCTATTCGAATGTAAATGCAGACCAGTATTTTACATGGTACGACTGCCTGTCAGGCAGGCAGTCGTCCCTCCACAATCTATTTATTCGATAACAAGTTCTATTATACTGCTGGCTGGCTGGTAGTCAGACTTTCGGTCTTAAGTACAGCTTCTTATTATAAACATTTATACATAAACTCATGCCCTTTTCCCATAGGGTGGGCAGACTGTTATTTTTAACAATCCAGTAAAAATACTATAAAAGTAAAATATAAAAAAACCGCCGACACATTTTTATTTCATGCTTCATTATTTATCTAGTAGACACGCTTCGATCGACCATCTATTGAACACGTAATTATGACACGTAATCTTGCGAAAACGAAACGAACGATATAAACAGTAAAACGCCCATAACTTTAGAAAGACGAACCGATTTTCATCAAACCAACGAGGCCATCCTCATTGGTAGTTCGTACTATTTGAGAAGTGTGAACACTGGCCAACTTATGCCACTGATGTACGAGAACTCCGTCATTTCTCTTTCACCTCATGTGAAAGATTTAGGTCTGTACATTGACGACAGTTTTAGTTGGAATAAACACGTGGCTCAGGTGAGCCAGAAAGTCGCGTTCTCGCTGCGGTCTCTCTATAGATTTAAGCATTTCCTCCCATCCAGCACCAAAATTACTCTGGTCCAGTCACTTGTGCTTCCCATTATCGACTATGCTGATGTTTGTTATCCTGATCTATCCCAAGAACTTCTAAATAAATTGGATCGACTTCTCAACAATTGTACTCGCTTTGTTTTTGGCCTTCGTAAATATGATCACATTTCTTCCTACCGTTCTCAGCTTAAATGGCTGCCTATCCGCCTCAGGAGGTCCCTCAGATCTCTCTGCTTGATCCTTGTGCTCCCGATTATCTAAAAACTTATTTCAATGTATTGGGGAGTTCTCACAGTCGTAACCTTCGAGCTGTTAAAAATCTAATCCTCCAAATTCCTTCACATCGCACCGGTTTTATGTCTAACTCATACGCTGTCTCAACAATTAAGCTCTGGAACGCCCTACACTTTGCCATTAAAAAGCTGAAAACAAATATATAAAAAAAAAAAAAATACGTGACCACTATTTCAGTCAGACTAAATAGCTTTCATCTAGAGTCAAAAGTCTAGTCATTATAATTATTATTAGCTTTCTCGTTTTTTTTGTATTTATTAGTCTATTTTATTTGTATATGTGTACTATTAATATATATGTAAGTATATATATTTTCGTATACAATTTGTTTAAATATTATTTTGTACCCGTTCACAACGTTGTCCTTTTTAACCCAAAGGTTGACTGGTAGAGAATGCCTTGTGGCATTATGTCCACCTATGTACCACTATTGTACATGAAGTTTAAATAAATAAACATAGCTAAGAACACTCTCGATAAAGTCACCTTTAAAACAAAAAAAAATCGCACACACACAGGCACACACGTCAAACTTATAACACTCCTCTTTTTCCGTCGGGGTTTACAAATAAGCAAACAGTCCAGAATGTGCATCTCTATTTGCACCAATATGTAGTGCAGAATTCAAAATTCAAACGTAAATGCGGTTGGATCACTGACATCTAACATACAAGTACGCTGGACTCTCAGAGCAAGGACTATTTGCTGGACTTCATATTATCGATGACAAAATGAAGACATTTTATTTTCGCCATTTTGGCGCTGATAGCAACGTGACTTAACGTGAGCGTCCATGGAACTAATATTGGAGATGGGACACAGCCTTCGGTGGACTTTATCGATCGTGAGAATAATTTAATAGTAAGAAAAACCCTGTTATTTTTATTATGATTAATTTTTAAGTAATAGAATAATTGCTGTAAAGGTTAACAGAAAATTTTATATTAAGTATCTCCTCGCTCAAGTACACTAGTTAGTTAATACTTACAATAGTTCGGATTCACTCGGTTGGCGCCCATCGGATTCATGAAGGAAACATAATTCATACAAATATTTGCGTACGAATGAGATGGATAATAATTTATAACGGACGTATTTCTCGCTCTCATCGCCGAGATCCTGTCTCTGTTTCAGATGCAGATATACATTGTTTGACTTCAAAACATTTTTTAATAAAATTATAATTATCATGATATTATTCCAGAATTAATCCAGTTCCAGGCACAGGAACGTGGTGATTGGTACAAAAAGAGAGAGGCCTGTGCTCAGTAGTGGGCGAAGTCAGGCTGTGGATGATCATGATGATGATTCCAGAATTTAGTATTACACATTGCTTTTGAACATATTATTACTGATTATTAGGCATTCATATAACATTCATCACCAAATGAGATATTTAGTTGTACGTGACATACTACGAGAAGTCAATACGCCTTGCCAAGTCTACTATTTTGATATTAGTGTAATTTAAAAATATCACTAATACTGATATATTAGTTACAATATTATAATATTTGTAGGCGAATATATTATTATTACCTAATTTTGAGAAATATCGGTACTAACCTATCTCTAAATGTGTCAATTTTTGTTCCTGAGACGCTTGAGCGCCCCCGCTTTGAATCAGCACAAAAATCAACTGTCATTTAATATATTTTAGTTTAATTAGTCCAGCGTACTTGTTTAATAGAGGTCAGTGGGTTGGATGGTTGACGTTAAAACGGTTTTGAATTTGGAATTCCCTTTTTTTTTGGCTTCCATTTTTATAGCGGCCAGCTCGACGAAAAATTGTGTGGTTTAATAAAACATAGTGCGTTTGCTATTTACCGTCGTGTACCTGTGTGGAAATGAAAATGGAGTGAGGCCTTTCAAACAATTCAGGTATAAAAGCCTGAATAAAATCTACCTTAGTAGATACGCTAGGAGCATTCATGTTGAAAGCATTCTCAGGAGAAATGCTCTTAGAAGTTTCTTGACTCTAAAAGAAATATTAATAATCTTTTTCACAAAAAAAATAACCGATTTCAAAAGCAAAACCTTAAAAAGTGCAAAATAACTTACATTTCGGCAGCCGGTGTCTTTGGTACTTTTTTTTTGAATATTTTCCGAAACGAAAGTTATTTTGCACTTTTTAAGGTTTTGTTTTTTAAAGTCGGTTAATTTGGTTAATTTTTTTGTGAAAAAGTTTTTATTTTTCTCTTTTTAGTTTTAGTACACTATCACTAAAAATAAAGGATCTGTAGCGGCACCGAAGCCGTAACTTGCGAACTAATGACATGACGTCACACAAATCCTGCATCGCGCAAGTAAAGTTCTCGGCGCGATTAGAACACTTACAACAGTCCGACAACAACCGTTGGGCAGTTGCCCGGACCAGACACAACACCCGTCTGGTCGGAGGATCCTCCCTTTTCTACGGAGGTGTGTGGCACTTTACACCCTGTTCCACCTACCCCCAAACTGGTGACCCTCGAACATGAACGTCAGCGCAGCCTTCGTGCAGAGCTACTTCGTCGTGACGTCATCATCACTTTCTCAAGCTTTCGAGCAGCGAGTCACACAGCCAGCCAGTACCCACGGCATCTACGGGGGTATCCTGACCATCAGCATGCAGCGGACGCGCATTCCTGGTCATCACCCCCAGCTTCTTTCATCACCGCTCCGACCCACTGGAGCCAACAGCTCTGCCCCGACTCACTGGGACATCATCCCCGCTCCGAACTACTGGAGCCAGCAACACTATCCCGACTCACTGGGATTTCATCACCCCGACTCACTGGGGCACAATCGCATACAGTTCCGACTCACCGCGAACTTTGCGACTTCCGGTTCCGACACACGGGAACCAACCTTCCACTGGCCAGGTACACATCACGAGATGTACGGACGACTCAGCCTGCTATCGACCTCCGGTCTCCGGAGGGGAGTGATGTAGCGGCACCGAAGCCGTAACTTACGAACTAATGACATGACGTCACACAAATCCTGCATCGCGCAAGTAAAGTTCTCGGCGCGATTAGAACACTTACAACAGTCCGACAACAACCGTTGGGCAGTTGCCCGGACCAGACACAACACCCGTCTGGTCGGAGGATCCTCCCTTTTCTACGGAGGTGTGTGGCACTTTACACCCTGTTCCACCTACCCCCAAAGATCCATACGGATCACGTCACGGGGTACCAATTTGTTGTATACCAAAACCTTCTCCAGAATGCAATAAATACTTTTCTGAAAATCGCATCAAAGTCGGTTTAGTCAAACGTGAGAAAATCGCGGAAAAACAACATACATACAAACATACAGGTCAAACTGAGAACCCCTTTTTTTGAAGTTGGTTGTAAATACAAGTGTTTGGTAGCGCCATCGCGTGTTAGTCGAGACTTATTCCAAGGAAACGTACGCTCGGGATAAAATGTATACTGGGTCCTATTCTAGGCTAACGTGGACCTGCGTTCTAAACCTCTAAATCCATTCTACCGTTGAGATGCGATTTTTAACATTAGTAAATAAGACATGACCTGACATATCAAGCTTGGATTTTGTGTGTCATAGATTACAGCTGTTTATACTACCAAGATGAAGGAGAATTTAAAAAAAAAACAGATTGTATGTCTTTGCTCACAAAAATGTACACCTTGTTGTACAAAGCGCTAAGAACTTCTCGCCACCGCGCCGGTAGGTACTCTGTCTACTCACTGATGCACAACGCATCCTCAATGCTTCAGTTTCGAGTCACATCTCTATACATCCCTAGGGAAATGTACCTGCAGCAATGTTCTATCAAACATCAGCCAATGTCGATATCGACCTGAAAATGTCGAATCGAGAACATTTCCCCTATGATTCACAGAATAGTCCTCCGAGGATTGTCAATGGCGAATCGTGAGCTTGCATTTAATCTATTATGGATTTATGGGATAATTTATTCTTATCATGGAATGTTTTAATAAACTAAAAAGAATAGGCAGTCATGGATACTGCCAAAATATTAATAACGAGGTCACATTAGCATATTGTTGACGCAAACCATAAGTTTTGCTACTACATAAAATTAATCAAAGCAGCTAAAGAATTTTGCACTTCAAAAAATACATTCACATAAATTTGCAGCATCAATTTTAGCTTAGATTTGATAGCATTATGCCAAGAATACAAAGATAAATAAAATATTAAAATCCCTGGTGTTAAAATGCATTTTGTTTTATGTTGCTCCCACATCGACATAAAAATGTTTACAAACATTATCTAACACCATTTACTTACAAATATTAGGAATTGTTACATTCTGTTAGGAATTGTTTAATATTTTGAGTGCTCCTACACAGCTTACTAACAATTACTACATTATGTTATTACATTACACAATGTTTACTAACATGAAAACATTTTTCAGCAGTGTTGGTGCACCACAACATTGTGATCAAATATGTTTGTTTAGAAAATGTTTACTAATGTTTCTAAACATTTTTAACAGTGGTGTGGGAACACCATTATGCTAGCAGAATTTAATATCCGTTTTGGGCTTTCCTCTTGTATGAAAATAAAACATCGTGTAAGAGAGTGCATTTGCACTCACATTTTGCCTCATCTTTGTATACAGGGTGTCCCAGAAATCGACGTCAAGCCGTAAATGGGTGATAGACCAAGTTATAACAGTTCTCAGATAAATAAGAAAAAAAATCTACCTCATGTTTTTAAAAAATTATGTTCACTTTAAAAATTTACTAAAAATATCAATCCCTGTAATGGTTCTTTAACTCCAATTGCTACAAATCCCATAATTTATCAATTTTTTTTATTATTATGTAATCTTGAATAATGCTTGTGTAGATTTTTGCCTAAAATTTAAAGCCTACTTAGAAGAAAATTAAACTTTTTCAAAACCAAATTATTCAAATTTACTGTTTCGCCCAACTTTAACTGACTGTACTGAAAAAAAAAAGTACTACGCTAGTTTGGCAAGTAACATGAAAAATTGGCGCATTTAATAAGGATTCAAAAATGGTGTAACACTTGCTAGATTACGTTTTCAATAATTGGTCATTTTTTTTTTTGTAAATAGTATCCTGCCCAAGCTTCGGCACATTGGTCGGTTCTGAGCTTCTCGCTTCCATTAAGTATAACATATTACTACATATCGTATCATATAATCACACTATCATACTATAATATAATACAATACAATACAATATAATACAATATAATATAATATAATATAATATAATATAATATAATATAATATAATATAATATAATATAATATAATATAATATAATATAATATAATATAATATAATATAATATAATATAATATAATATAATATAATATAATATAATATAATATAATATAATATAATATAATATAATATAATATAATATAATATAATATAATATAATATAATATAATATAATATAATATAATATAATATAATATAATATAATATAATATAATATAATATAATATAATATAATATAATATAATATAATATAATATAATATAATATAATATAATATAATATAATATAATATAATATAATATAATATAATATAATATAATATAATATAATATAATATAATATAATATAATATAATATAATATAAGAAAAAAAAAGCTGCGAGTACTACGGCAATAAACACCGATCCACACTATCGATCAAAACTACCATTTTGGGCTATCAGTACGGAGGCCTGTCAATAGAGGACACTACTAGTACCTAAACAAACCCCACCTGGGTAGTGTTGAATCACTTAAAATCAAAAAGATTCAAGCAATAAATGGAGGTCGAAGTGGCAGTAGATGCGAAGTGCTAGTATTCGGCTCGCTTCAGTCGTCATTGCATTCCAGCCAACCTGTTCCGGCTACTGATGGCAGGACCTATATTATTCTATGGGATCTATCTTAAAGAAACGGAGGTGCAGCCACAAGAGCGACTCGCTTAAACATTATGTTGGCAATATTTTTATGTAAAGACGTTATTTTCCTTTGTTGTTTTTTTTTTTTTTCTTGGGGACAATCAATTATTGTTTTCATGTTGATTTATGTATGAAATCGATAAGTATCTACATAATTGATACGGTTATATCTTTTGTTTTATCCTTTTTTATAAATTGACTATTTAAAACGTATTAATACTGTACATGACATACCTAATCTTATAATTATTGAATAATTTAATATTAAATAATATTGATCAAAAATGTTTTAACTTTTTACATTTATGACTGGAAATAATATTCAAATTTTATTATTGTCAGAGTTTTCTGTTATATTGGTTGTAGCCAGATTGTATTTTTTTATTTTTTTTTTATTTGTCGTAAATGCAAATATTGTACGTTTATATACACCCAAATGAGTGCCCTGTCCGCAATGTTTTCTTGTCCTCACTGTCCTGGGTCTTCACGTGTGTTTAGCTCGCATGGGCTCAAAGTTCATGTGGGCCGTATGCACAGGAGTGCGCGTCGGCCTGACGCCGCTCCTCGGACGTCGTCTGCTGTCGCCGTTTCCCTGCCAGTGAGCCAGGTGCCGCTGGTTTTACATCCTTGTCCCCTGGAGAGGCTCTCGGCCTTGAAGGCGAGTACGCCAATACTTAGGCACGTTCCTAAGGGTGCACGGAACCAGGCGGCGGGCAAGCTGTGCGACATTATTGATAAGTGCGTAGGCGACAACGGTGTCGAGGACTGGGGCGCGCTTCTCACTTTTGCGTTTGGTGGGCTGAGGGTTCCTTCGAGGGACGCTCCCGGAAACATGACGGCAAAGGTGAAGGCAAACATCGAGTCGGTTAGTGCTGGCCAGCTTGTGGATGAGTCGGGTTGTGCGGATATTCTAAGTCGCGTGGGACTCGAAAGGCCATCGAGTCTAAGGTGTTCGAGGGGGACCTCCGAGGGGCGGTTCGGTTGCTGGTTTCGGACGACTCGTTCGCGCAACACGACCCGGATACGCTAAGCGCCCTTGCGGCCAAGCACCCAAGCCCATCACGTCCGCTTAATTTTCCATCGGCGCCGGACTCATCATTTCCTAGTGTTACTACGTCTGCGGAGGACGTCGCGCTGGCCCTGAGCTCTTTTTATAGTGGTTCTGCGGCAGGCATGGATGGAATTCGTCCAGGGCATTTGAAAGAGCTAACATCTGGTTCGGCGGGTGAGAGTGGGCGGCGTTTGTTGGGGTGTTTGACGGGGCTCGTAACTTCTTATGAGTGGTCAGCTCAATCCGGTGGTTTGTCCGTATTTGTATGGTGCCTCACTTTGCGCACTTAGGAAAAAAGACGGAGGGCTGAGACCAATAGCCATAGGCAGTGTATTTAGGAGATTGACGGCTAAGCTGGCGTGCCGGTCTGTAAGAGTAGCTATGTCCGAATACTTGCAGCCGCATCAGCTAGGGTTCGGGACGCGTCAGGGGTGCGAGGCCGCTATCCATACGACGCGTGCATTTGTCATGGACCCCGTGAACTCGGGCTGCGTGGTGCTGAAACTCGATGTCTGCAATGCTTTTAACACCCTAGAAAGAGATGTCCTTCTGAGTGAGGTCAAGGATAAAATTCCTTCTCTATACCCCTTTCTCTATCAGGTTTATTACTCTCCTACTAATCTGTTCTTTAATGATAGTCTCATTCGTCTCAAGTGGGAGCGCAGCAGGGGGACCCATTGGGACCACTTGTCTTCAGTTTAGCAATTCACAAAGTCATCTCTGGATTGAAATCGTCTCTGAACCTGTGGTACCTAGATGATGGTATTATTGGTGGATCACCGGAAGAGGTTTGCAAGGACCTGGAGGCTCTTGTTCCTCAACTTAAGGAGCTGGGTCTGGAGGTGAATCCCTCCAAATGCGAATTTTTCCCCTGTGACGTTGGAGCTCGTACACACTTCTCACGCTTCGGTTCTTATTTACCTGGTCTCAAAGAACTTTCTCCTCTTTCTTCTTCCCTTTTGGGATCTCCCATTTTTCTTGACGGAGTGCCAGAGGCCATTTCCGCCCGTAAGCAGCTTCTCGTTGCTGCTCGGGAGCATCTCAAGGATCTCTCCGATCTCTCCGCGCATGTTGCGATTTTATTGTTGCGCATGTGTTTTGCCTTACCCAAGATAACGTATCTCTTACGGACCACCCCCTACCTGGCTGTGTCCTGAGGAGGTATGTTATTTTGATTGTGCCTTGAAAACAACGGTTGAGTCGATCCTGAATGTCTCCTTTAATGATGTGCAGTGGAGGCAGGCGACTCTTCCTGCCCGGTACGGGGGTCTTGGGATGCGGTGCGTAAAGGATGCCGGTCTACCGGCTTTCTTGGCGTCGACGCATGGGGTGTCTGACCTCGTCTCTATAATATTGGATTCCAATGATGGCGGGGCAAACATTCCGTTTATGTTGGATGCCGGGTCCGCTTGGTCTGTCCTCAGCATGGGGGCAGCGGGTCCTGTCGCAACGCATGTTCAGCGCACGTGGGACGACGTCACGTCTAGGCTGATCCAGGAAAGGATGTTGATGGGTTCCTCGGGGGCTGATTTAGCGAGACTCAGGGCTGTGTCGCAGCCGGAATCGGGGGCATGGTTGCACGCGCTTCCTTCGCCTCACCTGGGCACGTTGCTTGATGACGACTCTTTGCGGGTGGCGGTGGCCCTTCGCCTGGGCTGCAAGGTGTGTCTTCTTTTCGTTTCGATGGCACATTTAATTAGATTGTCTGGGCCCAGTAGGTGGCCACACTTATTGCAGCGTCAGAAGCACCGAACAGGTCTTCCAGGGTGCAAGTGAATGGACAGCCAGGACATTCCAGCAAGTGGGACATAGTCTGTACAGGGGCACCACACTTGCACCGGGTGTTGGACGAATCTATAATCCCCCATTTTTCCAAATTATATTTGCAGCGGCCTACTTGGGTACGTAGCCGATTCAATGCCTTCCATACAGGCCACTGCAATTCATGGCCAAGCGGCAGATGCTCCTTGGGCTCAACAAAGTCATGGGGTGGTGGACACTTCTCCACCCACAACTTTCTCCTCTCCTCAGGCGGCCTGTCCTGGATTGCCTGTGTAGTTCGCAGGAAACTCCTTCGACTTTTCAGTCTACCCGCAGTTGGTGAATAGTCGTAGAGGGGATGTCGGGAATCGGATTCCTGGTGCTTTTTTTCCAACGCGCATGCGACATCCCTTCGTACGGAAGGTGGTGCTATGCCTGCTAGTGGGTAGAGCTTATTAAGTGGAGTTGGTTTTAAGCAGCCCGATATTATCCGACACGTCTCATTTAGGGCAATGTCTACTTGCTTGGCGTGAGTGGATCGGTGCCACACTGGGCACGCAAACTCGCCAGCAGAGAAGCATAGAGACATACCAGTTGTGCGGAGAACATCGGGTGCCGCTCCCCAGTTGGTGGAAATAAGGCGACGGAGCAAGCTATTACGGTTCCCGACCTTCTGCTTTGTTACGTAGCAGTGTGACTTATATGTTAAGGCCCTATCCAAAGTCACACCCAGGTATTTGGGGTTCGAGCAGTGTTCGACCATAGTTCCTCGCCACTAGATGGCGAGTGTCCGATTTGCATGCAAGTTGCGAAGGTGGAATGCGCAAGACTGAGTCTTGGATGGGTTGGGCCGCAGAGCATTGCGGTCATAGTATTCTCCCAGTAAGTTGAGTGCGATAGTCAGTGTGTGCTCCACGGCTTCAAAAGTTGCTGCTTGCGTTGCTAAGGCCAAGTCATCCGCATAAAGGAACCGCTCCGTGTGTTGGGTGTTGGGCTGGTCGTTCGTGTAGATGTTAAAAAAGCGTCGGCGCCAACACACTGCCCTGAGAGAGACCGTTTTTTTGCCTTCGCCATCTACTCTTGGTGGACTGAAAGCACACCTGGAAACGGCGGTTGTGCAGGAGCTCACTCAGTATGCGTACAAAACCCTGGTCCTTAGTAAGGCTCCTGACCTTCCCGAAGGTGTGTGAACCCCACAGATGCACCTGCGGTTCCATGGTGGAGGCCGATGGCCATCACGCTTTGAGTTGTCGTCGTTGCTCGGGGAGGTTCCCGCGTCATCATGCGCTTAATGATATTGTGCGGAGAGCATTGGTGTCGGCAGATATCCCCTGCGTGCTGGAGCCTCCGGGTTTGTGTAGGACTGACGGCAAGAGGCCGGATGGACTGACCTTGGTACCTTGGAAAAACGGCAAGTGCTTAATATGGGACGCAACTTGCGTCAGCACTGTTGCCGCCAGCCACCTTGGTCGCACCGTCCTCTCGCCGTCAGCGGCGGCGGAAGACGCCGCTGGGAAGAAAAGGGTGAAGTACGCACCATTGGAGGGCCGTTACTATTTTGTGCCCATTGCCGTTGAGACCATGGGCTGTTGGGGCACTGAGGCCAGGAAGCTCATTAGTGAGATAGGGCATAGGCTAAGGGACAAAACGGGTGACTCCCGCTCCAGCTCGTTCTTGGTGCAAAGGTTAGCCATTGCCATCCAACGTGGCAATGCAGCAAGCGTTATGGGCACCTTTGCGCCGGGAACAGTTAGGGGCGGGGTTATTTGACTAGTTATAAGACAACGCTTT